>JAPVLO010000127.1:6043412-7447618 GCA_027257055.1 Cephalopachus bancanus | reverse complement strand
GAGTGCAGGGCCGCCCCCGGCCACTGCAGCCTCGACCCAGGGCTCCAGCGATCCTTCTGCCTCAGCCTTCTGAGTAGCTGGAATTACAGGTGCCGCTACCACGCCAGCTGATTTTTGATTTATTGTAGAGATGAGGTCTTGCAAAAATTGCCCGGCGGGTCTCGAACCCGCAGGTCAGGCGATCCACTCACCTCAGCCCCCCAAAGGCGTGGGATTACAGGCTGACCCCCAAAGGGCCCGGCTTGTTTTTTGTTTGTTTGTTTGTTTTTTTTTTTTTGTTTGTTTTTTTTTTGAGTTGGAGTCTCACTCTGTCCCCCGACTGGAGTGCAGTGGCCGCTCCCGCCACCGCAGCCTCGACCTGCTGGGCTCCGGCTATCCTTCCGCCTAAACCCTTCTGAGTAGCCGGAATTACAGGCATGTGCCACCCCCCCAGCTGATTTTTTGTTTTTTATTGTAGAGATGAGGTCTCGCTGCCCAGGGGGTCTCAAACCCGCGGGCTCAGGCAATCCACTCACCTCAGCCTTCCAAAGGCGCGGGATTACAGGCTGAGCCACCAAGCCCGGCTGTTTTTTTTTTTTTTAGAGAGGGAATCACAGCACTTTGGGTGGCTGAGGTGAGAGGACTGCCTGAGTTCAGGTGTTTGAGACCAACCTGAGCAACTTGGTGAGACGTTGTCTCTACAATAAACCAAAAAAAAAAAAAAAAAATTAGCTGGGTGTGGTGTTGTGCGCCTGTAGTTCCAACTACTTGGAAGGCTGAGGTGGAAGGATTGCCTGAGCCCAGCAGGTGGAGGCTGCAGTGGCCGTGAGCATGCCACTGCACTCCAGCCTGTGCAACAGAGTGAGCTGCCGACTCAATAAAATGAACTGAAATGAAATGTGAAGGCATTGGATTCCAAACGCTTCTGAAAGCATTTTTCTGAATTACTGATATAAACAATTATAATAATGTTTTTGTTTTTGTATGTTGAATACTTGGCCATTTTACTTGAATACGTTAGTGTTTAGCGACAAGAGCAAGCACTTAAAAAATAAAATAAGGCTCGATGGCTCAGCCTGTAATCCCAGCGCTTTGGGAGGCTGAGGCGAGTGGATTCCCTGAGCCTGTGGGTTTGAGACCCATCCAGGCAAATTGGTGAGACCTCATCTCTACAATAAATCAAAAATTAGCTGGGCATGGTAGCACGCGCCTGTAGTTCCAGCTACTTGGAAGGCTAAGGCGCAAGGATCGCTGGAGCCCAGCAGGTCGAGGCTGCGGTGACCGGGAGCGTGCAACTGCACTCTAGTCTGGGCGATGGAGTAAGACTCTGACTCAAAAAAATTAAAATTAAGCTGAGCTCGGTGGCTCAGCCTGTAATCCCGCGCCTTTGGGAGGCTGAGGTGAGTGGATTGCCTGAGCTGTGGGTTCGAGACCTACCTGGGCAACTTGGCAAGACCTCATCTCTAAATAAATCAAAAAATCAGCCGGGGTGGTAGCGCATGCTTGTAATTCCGCTACTTGGAAGGCTGAGGTGGAAGGTCGCCGGACCCAGCAGGGCGAGGTTGCAGTGGCTGGGAGCACCACTGCACTCCGGTCTGGGCGACAGAGTGAGACTCCAACTCAAAAAAAAAAAAAAAAAAAAATTTATTTTTTATTTTTTTAATTTTCTTTATTTGTTCTACTCTGGTCTACAAAGAGTGAAGAAAAATTGGTGAAGGTTTTCTAAATTTTTGTTTTGTTTTCTTAGTGTAAAATAATGTAACATTTCTTTTTTTTATCAGTATTTTAAATTATGGTTTTGTGGGGTACAGTTAAGGGTTAGGTGTACAATTACGTTTCATTCAGGCATCCTGTTGGTAAAGGTGTTTCCCCACCCCCAGCGATATTTGCTACTGTTAATCTCATCCCCCCCCGCCATATTTTCCCCAGTACCTCAGTCATTTTCTTATAGTATTGCATTGGATGTTCAAGGTCCAATATGAGTGAAACATGTGATACTCGGATCTTTGTTTCTGTGAGAGGTCACTCAGTATTTAGACTCTAGTTCCATCAGGTTGCTGCGAAATTCATGATTTGTTCTTTTTTTTTGGCTGCGTAGTATTTTTACGTGTGTATGTACCACATTTTTTAAAATCCATCCTCTTTTGATGGCAGCATGGTTTTTTTCCAGGTTCTTGCTATTGTTCACACACCCTCTCCAGCAGCTGTTATTTTTTGAGTTGTTGATAATTGCCATTCTGACTGGAGTTAGGTGGTATCTCAGTGTGGTTTTGATTTGCATCTCCGATGATTAGTGAGGTTGAACATTTCTTCATGTGTCTGTTTTCTCTCAGATGTCTTCTTTGTGAAGTGTCTGTTTATATCTTTTGCCCATTTGATAATGGGGGGTTTTTTTTTTTTCTTTTCAGCACATTTTAGTTCCTTGTAGATCCAGGATGTTAAGCCTTTGTCAGACCTGGTGTTGGCAAATATTTTTTCCCAGTCTGTAGGCTGTCTCCCTGCTCTCTTGATGGTTTCTTTGGCCTTGCAGAAGCTTGTCAGTTAATTAAATTAAATTAAATGTGTCAAATTAAATGCTCCACAAACTTGGGGAAGGCTTCACAGAGGAGGTGAAATCCACTCCCTGTTGGCATAGTGTCTTCATCAAAGTTTTAACTAAATTGCGTCTGTGTGCATGTGTGTGTAGGAGGGCATGGAATTGAGTAAATGGAGACCCATCCCAGATACAGCTGGTTAAGATACACTGGGGGCAGAATGTTAAGGGTCTTGCTTGCCTTAACAAGTAGGAGTTTGGGCATTATCTTTATTTTTTTAGTTGGAGTCTCACTCTATTGCCCAGGCTGGAGTGCAGTGGCACGCTCATGACCACCGCAACCTCGACCTGCTGGGCTCCGGCGATCCTTCCGCCTCAGCCTTCCAAGTAGCCAGAACTACAGGCGTGCGCCACCACACCCGGCTAATTTTTTGATTTTTTTTGTAGAGATGAGGTCTCACCAAGTTGCCCAGTTGGGTCTCGAACCCGCGGGCTCAGGCAATCCCCTCACCTCAACCTTCCAAAGCGCTGGGATTACAGACTGAGCCACCAAGCCCGGCTTCAGGCGATCCTCCTGCTTCTGCCTCTCAGAGTTTTGGCATTACAGGTGTGAGCCACCATGCCAGCTTTTTTTCTTTTTTTTTTTTGATTCAGAGTCACACTCTGTTGGCCAGGCTGAAGTGCAGTAACGTGATCATGGCTACTGCAGCCTGGACCTGCTAGGCTCAGGCAATTTTTCTGCCTCAGCCTTCCAAGTAGCTGGAACTACAGGCGTGCACTCCCATGCCCAGCTAATATTTTGATTTATTGGAGAAAAGAGGACTCGCCATGTTGCCTAGGCTTGTCTCGAACACCTGGGCTCAGGCAATCCCCTTGTCTGGGTCTCCCAAATTACTGGGATTACACCTGTGAGCCACTGTGCACAACCCATTTCTATATATTTTTTAAAATTTAAAAATATGTATTTTCAACCGGGCTCAGTGGCTCAGCCTGTAATCCCACGCTTTGGGAGGCTGAGGTGAGTGGATTGCCTGAGCCCGCGGTTCGAGACCTGCCTGGGCAGCGAGACCTCATCTCTACAATAAATCAAAAATCAGCCGGGCGCGCACCTGCAGTTCCAGCTACTTGGAAGGCTGAGGCGGAAGGATCGCTGGAGCCCAGCAGGTCGAGGCTGCGATGGCCGGGAGTGCCACTGCACTCCAGTCTGGGCGACAGAGTGAGACTCCAACTCAAAAAAAAAAAATGTATTTTCTAAACTGGATGTGGTGGCTCAAACCTGTAATTCCAGCAAGGGTAGGAGGATCCCTTGAGGCTAGGAGTTTAAGATCAACCTGGACAACATGGTAAGACCCCGTCTCTATACAAAAAACTAAAAAACTTAGCCAGGTATCATGGCACATTCCTGTAGTTCCAGCTACTTGGGAGGCTGAGGTGGGAGCATAGTTTTGATTCCAGGAGATACAGGCTACGTACAGTAAAGTGTGATCACAACACTGCCCTCTAGCCTGGGCCGCAAAGCAAGACCCTGTCTCTCAAGAAAAAACAACAACAAAAACAAAAAATATGCATTTTCTAGTTACAGCATAGTATGTGTATGTGTGTGTGTATGTATATATATATATATTTTTTTTTTTTTTCTTTTCTTTTCTTTTTTGAGTCGGAATCTCACTCTGTCACCCAGGCTGGAGTGCAGTGGCATGCTCACAGCCATCGCAAGCCTCCACCTGCTGGACTGAAATGATCCTTCTGCCTCAGCCTTCCAAGTTGCTGGAACTACAGACACAAGCCACCATGCCTGGCTGATTTTTTCTTTTTCTTGGATTTATTGTAGAGGCAAAGTTTTGCCATGTTGCTCAGACTAGTTTCAAACCTCTGAATTCAGGCAATCCTCTTGTCTCCACCTCCCAAAGTGCTGGGGTTTACAGGCATGAGCCACCGTGCCCAGCCATAGTATATATTTTGAGCCGTATGTACTTTGAACACTACAGAAATATGTTAAACAAAAATACAAGGTTTTATAGTTTTTTCCCCTAAAAATAACTCCTTACTGTGCAGTCTTCTAGCTTTTGTTATGTCTATTGCTAAACCAACTCATATAGTTGTATATTACTCTGTACTTATATTTTTCACTGAACATCTTGGATGAATTTGCACAAATAGATTTACTTAGTGGATGCAGAGTATTAGACTTCATGGATAATTCTACTCTGGGAGATTTCCATTATTTACAGTTTTTAATGTTATCTATAATATTTCCTTAGGATAAAATACTAAAAGTAGAATTTCTGGATTATCCTATGAGCTTCTTGAATTTTAGTAGTATATGTTGCCAAATTATCTTCTTCTTTCTTTCTTTTTTTTTTTTTTTGAGTTAGCATCTCACTCTGTTGCCCAGGAGTCTGGAGTGCAGTGGTATGCTCACAGCCACCTCAGCCTTGACCTACTGGGCTCCGCCTCAGCCTTCTAAGTTGCTGGAACCACAGGTATGTGCCACCATGCCCAGCTAATTTTTTTTATTTATTGTAGAGATGAAGTCCTACCATGTTGTTCAGGCTGGCCTCAAACCCCTGAGTTCAGGCAACCCTCTTGCCTCTGCTTCGAAAGTGCTGGGATTACAGGCTTGAGCCACTGCACCTAGCTGCTTCTTTTTTTTGCCAAATTATCATCTGCAGTTGTGGCACAATGTTACATTTCTACTCACAGAATTTGAGAGTGAGTATCTGTTTCAGCAAGTCCTTGCCAATGTTAAGTATTTTCTCTCATATTTATCTTTGCTCATGTAATAGTCAAAAAATATTTCATTGGATGAATATATATTTCTTCACTTATCATCGGGTTAAACATATTTTTGTAAACTTATTGACAATTTATGTTTCCTTATTTGAGTATGTCTGTTCAGTCTTTGTCATGTTCTGTTGAGGCTTTGCTCTTTCTCATTGACTTGTGAGACCTTTTTTTAATACGTGTCTCTCATTTTTTTTTTTGAGTCAGACTCTCACTCTGTCACTCAGACTGGATTGCAGTGGCACACTCACCGTCCCCACAGCCTTGATCCACTGGGCTCAGGTGATCCTTCCGCCTCAGCCTTTCAAGTAGCTGGAACTACAGGCGCGTGCCACCACACCCGGCTAATTTTTTGATTTATTGTAGAGACGAAATCTTGCCAAGTTGCCCAGGATGGTCTCAAACCCCTGGACTCAGGCAATCCTAGGATTATAGGCATGAGCCACCACACCAGGCTCCTATATGTGTCTTAAGTGATCAAATAATTTTTTTCCCAGTTGAATTGGAATCCCTGGGCCCCATTATCACATTTTTATTCATTATATTCATAAGTAGGTAGTCAGTTTATCGGTCTTTTCCTTCCTTCATTACTTATTTCTTCCCTGGTTAATTCTGAAAAAAAAAAAAAAAGTATTACTTACATTCATCTATTGAACAGGTCACAACACATATCCATCAAATATAAATTCATACATAACAATTATAATTCTGTTTTTTTTTTTTGCAAAAACAGTATTAAACCTGTCCTCTCACCCATCTACCACACCTCACATCAACTTTTTAAAGGAATCTGCTGTATTTTCAATTATATAGTGACTCTAAAAGAGATCTTGGAAGTTCTTAGATAGGATTATACATATTTGGGAAGACAATTAAGTTAGCATGTGTGGCCAGCTTTTACTGATCATTAAAATATACGAGAATTAAAACAAATGAAAAATTGTATTAATTTTAAGAGTAATTTTGTGGTTGGGCTCGGTGGCTCAGCCTGTAATCCCGTGCTTTGGGAGGCTGAGGTGAATGGATTGCCTGAGCCCGCGGGTTCGAGACCCGCCTGGGCAACTTGGCGAGACCTCATCTCTACAATGAATCAAAAATTAGCCAGGCGTGATAGCGGTGCCTGTAATTCCGACTACTCGGAAGGCTGAGGCAGAAGGATCACGGGAGCCCAGCAGGTTGAGGCTGCAGTGGCCGGGAGCAGTCCAGTCTGGGCGACAGAGTGAGACTTGAACTCAAAAAAAAAAAAAAAAGAGTAATTTTGTAAATAAATTTAAAGAGAGCACAATATATATTTAACTTCAGTTGAAGCTGCTTTCTTTTATCTCTTACATATGATACAGATAAAAAGGAGAGTCCAAACAGAATGTTATTTGAACTGTGGGCATAGCAGAGTTAGCTAGAGTTTAGAAAATATCTTTTTGAATACCAATCACCTCCTAGTATGCATCCTTTTCTGGATAAAGTGAACCATTATTATTTTTCTTGTATCAAAGTGATATAGATGATATGCTCCCTAGTTTATGCATGAATATTTAGTTTCATCTGAAGATTCTAAAACAGTGACAAATAGTGAACATATATTAATCTAAAGGACTTTGTTCATTTTTATAACTTCAATTAGGTTTGGATGATGTATTAATTTAAATCTTAATCACTCATAATAGGGAAAGCCTGGTGAAACTTATTAAAATTATTTTTTGACTTATTCAATGACAAAAATGACATGCTTTTGTTATTTCTTTCCAGATACTTCAAATATTCAATTTTAAACAGTCCTATGGCTATACACATTTACAAAACCCCTAAAAAAAATTTCAGTTTGTATGATCTTATTTCAGAAATTGACAGCAATTAATAATGGTATTAGACTCACAGTAGCAGACCTTACCTTCACATTCACTTAAAAAAAAAAAAAAAAGGAACAAAACCAACCAGATCTTTTAAGACTGAGGAATTCCTAACAGTAGAAGTTACAATGAGGAGTATCAACATCCTGAGGTGATACATTCTTCACCCAAAACTCTGTGGGGATTTGCAAAGTGAGAAATTCTTTTGTATCTTTGAAACCAGGCAAATCAAAGGAATTTCTTTTAATCTAGCTTAAGTCCAGGCCAGTGAGTGGCACTAATAAGGAACAAACACATTAGCACCAAAAGGAAATGATAATTAGAAAAGAAATCTTAATCCTCCCATCACCCACAGGCTGAGATCTCTAAAACCTTGTCACTGGACTTTAAATGTAAAAATCGCATTCAAATGTGTAAAATGATAATGTACAAGGATATTTGCATCTGAAAATGAGTGGTTTATGTGCATAACCGGTTAGTTGAATACCTTTTGTTGGGGAGGAGTTGGAGTTTCCTTAGGAACTAAGGAGTTTAGGAACTAAAAATCCTTAGGATTTTTAGGGAATGGGGGTTTAGCAAAGTTTTACATGAAAGCATTAAATTTAAGAATGGATTTACTTTTCTAATTGAAAGTTAAGCACTGATAATTAAGTAAGTTGATTTGGATCTGAAGTGACTTAATATGAGAAGTTAAATGCTAGACTTTAACTCTTCAGTATCCTAGAGTTGGATGGGGGAAATATTGTGAGATTAAAAGTGGAAGTTGGTAAGGATTTCTGAATGCATGATAACTACTAGTGTTGTCAGAATAATCCTAGCTCAATGGGTTGATAATGATAAAATGACATAGAGAGTTCCCTGTCATCATTATATGTGTTTACCAATGTTTTTCATTGATAAAAAGATTTGGCTATCATCCTGGAATATAATGAGTTCTCCATTAGCTACTGAGTGGTAGTGAAAGCTGTTTTCATACATACCCATTTTTGTAGGGCACCCTCCAATTGATTCAATATCTATAGTACATCAGGAAATTGTGGTGATTAATATTGCATGATGTAGAACACTAAAAGCACTTATTGATATAATCTTGTTCCTGAGTTTCTATGCCAACTTACAAGGGGGTACCTTAGGCAAAAGCCGGAGTTTTATTTATTTTTATTTTTTTGAGTTGGAGTCTCACTCTGTCACCCAGACTAGAGTGCAGTGGCACGCTCCCGGCCACCGCAGCCTCCACCTGCTGGGCTCTGGGGATACTTCCGCCTCAGCCTTCCAATAGCTGGAACTACAGGTGGATGCTACCACACCCGGCTAATTTTTTTGATTTATTGTAGAGATGAGGTCTTGCCAGTTGCCCAGGAGGGTCTCGAACCTGCAGACTCAGGCAATTCACTCACTTCAGCCTCCCAAAGCGCGGGATTACAGGCTGAGCCACCGAGCCCAGCCAAAGCCAGAGTTTTAAATCTGGAGGTGAACACCGCCAAATTTGCCTATACAGAAAGACAAGATTACTGTGTATTAATTTTTTTTTTTTTTGAGTTGGAGTCTCACTCGGTCACCCAAACTGGAGTGCAGTGGCCGCTTCCGGACACCGCGCCTCGACCTGCTGGGCTCCGGCGATCCTTCCGCCTCAGCCTTCCAAGTAGCCGGAATTACAGGCATGCGCTACCATGCCCGTCTGATTTTTTGATTTATTGTAGAGATGAGGTCTCGCTGCCCAGGCGGGTCTCGAACCCACGGGCTCAGGCAATCCACTCACCTCAGCCTCCCAAAGGCGCGGGATTACAGGCTGAGCCACCGAGCCCGGCTTGTTAATTATTATATTAAAAAAATGATAATTGTGGGTTTTATAGAGTAAATGTGGCACAAGTCAGAAATGAAATTCAAGGCCCCAAGAAGTGGCGGATCTAATTCAGACTTAAACTTGAGCCTACTTTGGAAATACACAGAGCCTCTTCATAACAAACTCGATACAACATATTTCTTTTAGGAATGTGAGTGACATGGTGTCCCTATTTTTGCCTGAGAGGGTTACCTCACAATGACAAATTCTTTTCTCCTCAAATCTTTTTTCTAGCTTTCTTTATCTTTATCTTATGGTAATCTACAAGGCTATGTTAATTTCAAGCCAGGTAACACATTCCTGTTTGACCTTACTTCCCTTCCTCCTCTAACTTCTGCAGCAGTTAAACCTGAAGTTTCTCACAACATAATTTCGTCCTGGATGTGTCCTAAGAATGGATGAATCCAAGATACTCAAATACATATTTTATGTCCCCCTGAAACAAAGCAATTGAAAGCCACTTGGTTGGAGGACATTTTGAAACACACCCATGCTTTCAATTGCTTTGAATTACTGGAAACAGGAATTGTAGACAGCAGTTAAAGGTGAAAGATTGTCCTTTAAAAATAGTCATCTGACCTATGAATCTCAATCATCTTTGATTGTGCATACATTCTTTTATGAAGTTAGTACATTTTAGCAGTCATTACCATCTGCAATTGCAAGTAATATTATTGGTAATGTAGAAAAGGAAAAGTCATGTTCTGAGTCCCGACATGTATGTATGTAGAGATTTCATATTTCTGGTGGGAAAAATCTCGGGATGCTGGGTGTGGTGGCTCAAGCCTGTAATCCCAGCACTTTGAAAGGCCGAGGCAAGAGGATTGCCTGAATCAAGGGATTCGAGACCAGCCTGGGCAACTTGGTGAGACCTCGTTTCTACAATAAATAAAAAAATTAGCCAGGTATGGTGGTGTATACCTGTAGTTCTAGCTACTCAGAAGGCTGAGGCAGAAGGTCAAGACTGTGATGATTGTGAGTGTGCCTCTGCACTCCAGCCTGGGTGACAGAGTGAGACTCCAACTCAAAAAAAAAAAAAAAATCTGTTGGATGATTTTGTACATAGATATCAAAATAGATCCATAGATATGAATGGCAAGCATTTGTTTATGGACCCAAATATACTTTGGAATTTGGGGGGGAGGACGTTATATTCAGAAAACATATGGAAACTCTTGGGCTGTTAACTCCAAAATTTTTCAAAGTCAGATGTCAACGTCCCTGCAAAGCTTATGAGCAAGATGGTCTGCTACTGAATAGCTGCTGGGTTTTTTTTGTTTTTTTTTTTTTTTGAGTTGGAGTCTCACTCTGTTGCCCAGACTGGAGTGCAGTGGCTGCTTCTGGCCACCGCAGCCTCGACCTGCTGGGCTCCGGTGATCCTTCCGCCTCAACCTTCCACGTAACCGGAATTACAGGCATGCACTACCACGCCCAGCTGATTTTTTGATTTATTGTAGAGATGAGGTCTCGCTGCCCAGGCGGGTCTCGAACCCGCGGGCTCAGGCAATCCACTCACCTCAGCCTCCCAAAGGCGCGGGATTACAGGCTGAGCCACCGAGCCCGGCTCGGTTTTTTTTTTTTTATCATGGCAATATTTTCTAGGATTGTACCATGTTTATGGCAAGTATGGATGATAATAAAGCAGATTTTTGACAATGGGATTTATCATAGAAGATAAGAGGTGCTGATTTCAGGATTATTTGACTGTAGGTATGTTCTAACACAATATTTTCTTCCTTACATGTTCTTGACTTAGAAACTCACTGGGCATGGTGGCTCAAGCCTGTAATCCCAGCACTTTGGGAGGCCAAGGCAAGAGGATTACCTGAGCTCAGGGGTTCAAGACCAGTCTGAGCAACTTGGTGAAGCCTTATCTCTACAGTAAGTCAAAAAATAAGCTGGGCATGGTGGCATGTGCCTGTGGTTCCAGCAACTTGGAAGGCTGAGGAGGAAGGAGCCTGAACCCAGCAGGTCAAAGCTGCAGTGGCTGTGAGCATGCCACTGCACTCCAGCCTGGGCGACAGAGTGAGATACCAACCCCCCCCCAAAAAAAAAAGAAACTCAAGAATGATGCCCCCAAGCCCAACTTTTTTGCTTACCCTCAGTGATCATGAGCGCCTGTTTGTTTCCATGATGTAGCGTGTGAATATTTTTTTTTTTTTTTTTTTTTTGAGTTGGAGTCTCACTCTGTCGCGCAGACTGGAGTGCAGTGGCTGCTCCCGGTCACCACAGCCTCGACCCACTGGGCTCCGGCGATCCTTCTGCCTCAGCCTTCCAAGTAGCTGGAACTACAGGCGTGTGCTACCACGCCCAGCTAGTTTTGATTTATTGTAGAGATGAGGTCTCGCCAAGTTGCCCAGGCGGGTCTCGAACCCACGGGCTCAGGCAATCCATTCATCTCAGCCTCCCAAAGGCATGGGATTACAGGCTGAGCCACCAAGCCTGGCTTATACCGTATTTTTACTGTACCTTTTCTATGTTTAGATACACACTTTCCATTGTGTTACAGTTGCCTACAATATTCAGTACAGGAATGTGTTATACAGGTATGTAGCCTAGGAGCAATAGGCTATACCATCTAGCCCAGGTATGTAATAGGCTAGACCATCTAGGTTTGTTTAAGTACAGTCTATGATGTTTGCACAGTGATGAAATCACCTAATGATGCATTTCTCATAAAGTATCCCTGTCGTTAATCAGTGCATGACTGTGTGTCATCCATCTATTTAGTTTGCCCAACTGTAATATCTATGGGCTCGAAGATTTCTTCTGCCACCTTCCAGAACAGTTCTTCTATGCAAAGCTCTTTCTACCGCTTTCCTGCAACTATCAGCAGATGAAGCCAGACTCGCTCTTTGAGTACAGGAGAAGAGCTTTTTTGAGGCTTTGGGAGGCACTGAGGTGCTCTAAAAAAGAAAACGGCCTGGAGCTAGAGGAAAAGACTACGGGATAGAGACCTGAGGACAGTAAGGAACCAGGCTTATTGGAAGATCAATGCTGGAAGACCTAGTCATAGCCAGGAGGTGGTGCTTAGAAGGGGAGAGAGGAAGGCCCAAAGGCCCAGGCTAGGATGAAGAGGCGCCTTTTGCTTAACAATTAATGAGTCCGAGAGCAAGTGATTCTCTTGCCTCATCCTCATGGCCCACTGACTAGATATACATCCACGCAGTCTCTCAAGGGTGTGAGCAGAAGACTCACCAAACACACGCATCCACACATCCTCAAGGAGGGTTGGTGGGGTTTTAGAGGATCAGATAGCGATGTTAGCAATCCAGTGAAGACAATGAGGAGCCCAGAGTGAGGTTCCCAACACAGTGTTGGTGTAGACTAAGGGATCCCTTTCCCCTTAAATTTGTCTCCTAAAAAACCCTGTAGTTCTTGGGAGTGGGGATCAGGTTGTACCTGTGTATCAGTCCTGGCTTTAGTGGTCGTTTACCCTTGGGTAATGAGTCCTGAGAAGAGGAGCAAAAACACCAGAGTATGCCCCAAACTGCTCTCTCCCTGTTCTTTGTATTAACGGTAAAGTAAACTCCCTCACATTTCACAGGCCACACTAAGCAGGTGTCCCAGCTGTGCTGCAACATCCCTTGCTGAGTCACCAGCATCCTCCACTTCCCCCACAAGAAAGGTCCAAAGATCTCTCCCCACTTCTGAAGTTCTTAACACCTCCCTTGGGATTCTTTATGCAGCTGGCCTCACTTTCTGCCTTAGAGATAAGATCTCTGCCATCTGGTGTGAACTCCCTCCACACCTTAGCCTATCTCTGGGTGCATTCCTGTGCCTAAGTTTTTGCTAAAGCTGTTTTCTTCTGCTTCCCCCTCCTCTGAATTCATCCCTTCCCGCCCCCCTTCTTTAATTCTTCTCATCCTTTAGAGCCTAATCTGATCTACAGTTCCTCAGAAAGGTTTCCCCTGACATTTCCTTCCCACAGCGCTATCTTTCTTCTTTGAACTTCAGTGGAGTCTCATAAAAAGTCCTAGAATCACCTCCTCGGATCACCTTTTGGTCTAACCTCATGGGTTTACATATTTGCTTAGTCCTTTAGCTAGTTAATGGCTGAGCCAGGACCAGACAGCAGCTTTCTGCATTCCAGTGCTGTATTAGCTAGCCACTATAGCCACTATATTTTCATTTTTTTGTGTTTGAGTCAGGGTCTCACTCAGTCACCTAGGCTGTAGTGCAGTGGCATGATAACAGCTCGCTGTAGCCCCGATCTCCTGGGCTCAGACAATCCTTACACTTCTCTAGTAGCTGGGACTACAGGTGTGCACCACCATGCCCTGCTATCTAAAAAAATTTTTTTGTAAAGACAAAGTTTCACTGTGTTACCCAGACTGGTCTCCAACTCCTGAGCTCAAGCAATCCTGCTTCAGATTCCCAAAGTGCTGGGCTTATAGGTGTGAGCCACTGCGTCTGGCAATATTTTTAAAAATTCAGGGCTAGCCGGGCTCGGTGGCTCAGCCTGTAATCCTATGCCTTTGGGAGGCTGAGGTGAGTGGATTGCCTGAGCCCATGGGTTTGAGACCCGCCTGGGCAGGCGAGACCTCATCTCTACAATAAATCAAAAATGAGCCGGGCGTAGTAGTGCGCGCCTGTAGTTCCAGCTACTTGGAAGGCTGAGGTGGAAGGATCGCCGGAGCCCAGCAGGTTGAGGCTGCGGTGGCAGGGAGCGGCCACTGCACTCCAGTCTGGGTGACAGTGAGACTCCAACTCAAAAAAAAAAAATCAGGGCTAAATGTTTCTTCCCTTTCACATTCTATAGCATTCTAAATGCTGGTGGCTTTCCTCCACATTGTGAGTGTGGTCACGTGTACTGCCACATTTTCTTGGAGGGAGGGGTTGGAGTTGTTTTTGGGGGCTAGAGAAAGTACCCTGTAGGAGGTAGAACTAAGGGCTAGAGAAGCAGGGAAACTAGGTTGTGACAATGGCATTAAGTGGCTGCCTGGGAGTTGATTGCTTCCTTCTTCATTCTATTTTTGTACTTTGTCAAATCTTCTATTATTGCATAGGCATGGGTAAAACTGCTTCCAGTTGCTCACAGGTTCTCTCTTCCATAAGGATAGAGCCATCTGTGTCCTTGGCCTGGTACAATAATTAGTCCTCGGTTGACATTGGTTCACCTGCACTGTAGTCATAACCCTTTCCTGGGCTCCAGTATCCTTTTGCAATGAAATAAATTGCACCAGATGATTTTGAAAGGTCTTTCCAGTTATATATTTTTCTTTTTTTTTTTTTTTTTTTGAGTTGGAGTATCACTCTGTCGCCCAGACTGGAGTGCAGTGGCCGACCGAGCCCGGCTTACACTTTCTTTTTTATGTAACAACTATAGTTAGTGAGCCAGGCTCGGTGGCTCAGCCTGTAATCCCGCGCCTTTGGGAGGTTGAGGTGAATGGATTGCCTGAGCCCGCGGGTTCGAGACCCACCTGGGCAGCGAGACCTCATCTCTACAATAAACCAAAAAGCCAACTGGGTGTGGTAGGGCATGCCTGTAATTACAGCTACTTGGAAGGTTGAGGTGGAAGAATCGTCGGAGCCCAGCAGGTCGAGGCTGCGGTGGCTAGGAGCAGCCACTGCCCTCCAGTCTGGGTGACAGAGTGAGACTCCAACTCAAAAGAAAAAAAAAAAGAAAGTGTAATTCTTATTCTTTTTAATGGCTATAAATAGCACCCAGCAGAGTCAGTCAGAAGTGCAGGAGACACTACCCAAAGTATGGTACCTTGGCATACTGAGTATTTTAAACTAAAAGCAATGGAGAAAATCATAGAAGCAGAAAGTTCCTCTAAACTCTTATCTTCTTTCTCTTTGGAAGACCTCATATGACAGATGTCCTGACCTATACCCAGAGGAAAAGAGTGGTACACAGAGAGGCCAAGAAGAATCGGAGCAAACAGACCTTACTAAGTCTCCCCCAGTTTATTACCATCAGGTCACACTCCCTTTTGTCCATACTCTACACAACTGTCCATTCTTCATCAAACCTAAGCATAAAAATAGTTTTTCTTGGGCTTTGAACCTCTACCTCTGAAGGCACTCATGTCATGTATAACTTTGTTTTTGTTTTTGAGTTGGAGTCTCACTCGGTTGCCCAGAATGGAGTGCAGTGGCCGCTCCCGGCAACCTCGACCTGCTGGGCTCTGACGATCCTTCCGCCTCAGCCTTCCAAGTAGCCGGAATTACAAGCATGCGCTACCATGCCCGGCTGATTTTTTGATTTATTGTAGAGATGAGGTCTCGCTGCCCAGGTGGGTCTCAAACCCACGGGCTCAGGCAATCCACTCACCTCAGCCTCCCAAAGGCGCGGGATTACAGGCTGAGCCACCGAGCCCGGCTTATAACTTTGATTAAATAAATTTGTCATGCTTTTCTCTTGTAAATTTGTCTTTTGTTATAAGGGTGTCAGCCATTGGGTGAGGAAACAATATTACATTTTCTCCCCATACACTTACAAGATTATTGTGGAGATTATAGATCATGTATATACAGAGATCATAAATCATGTATATACATGTGGGACATGGAGAGTATTCAATAAATGTTAGTAGTAGTAGTAGTAGCAGTTACTTTATTATGAGATGTTATTTTCCCAAGAATGTATCACTCTGCATTCCTAGAACTAACTACTCAAGTGATAATACCAAAATCCTCCCACCATATCCACCATCTGTATCCTGTCCCTAGTCAACAGCTTAAATCTGACAGATTGTGAGAAAAAGAGGACAGAAATCACTACCTTTCTCTTTTTCAACTCCAGTTTTTACACAGTGCCTGGCACACAATATTGCCAAATAATATACCTGCCAAGGGGTTTAATGAATGAACAAATGCTATTGTATATATATTAGTAGCATATAGCCTTTATAAAGCAAGTCATCAACACATATTTGTTGAATTGTAATCCAATAAATGTTAAGACACTTGAAGTTAATATAATAATTCAACACATCTAACAGAGAATCAGTACTCTCATAAACTTGCTCACCATTACTTCATAGACAAGAAATCAAACAAATTACATTAGAGTACAGAGAGCATTGTAGGGAGAAATCCAATAACATACTAGGATGAAGATTGGGCAACAGCTGGGCTCCGTGGCTCAGCCTGTAATCCCAGCACTTTGGGAGGCCGAGGCGAGTGGACTGCCTGAGCCCGCGGGTTTGAGACCCGCTTGGGCAACTTGGTGAGACCTCACCTCTACAATAAAATCAAAAAATTAGCTGGGCGTGGTAGCGCGCACCTGTAGTTCTAGCTACTTGCAAGGCTGAGGCGGAAGGATCGCTGGAGCCCAGCAGGTTGAGGCTGCAGTGGCCGGGAGCGTGCCACTGCACTCCAGCCTGGGTGACAGAGTGAGACTACAGCTCAAAAAATAAAATAAAATAAAATCCTGGCAAAGTAAATATCAACTACTTTCCTTCTTTCTTTTTTTTTGAATTGGAGTCTCACTCTGTCACCCAGGCTGGAGTGCAGTGGCACGATCTCAGTCATCGCAGAATCAACCTGCTGGGCTCAGGCGATCCTTCCACCTCAGCCTTCCAAGTAGCTGGAACTACCGACATGCACCACTATGCCCGGATAATTTTTTGATTTGTTGTAGAGATGAGGTCTCACCATGTTGCCCAGGCTGGTCTCGAACCCGTGGGCTCATGCAATCCTCTCACCTCCACCTCCCAAAGTGCTGGGATTACAAAGGTGAGCCACAGCGCTCAGCAGGCCTTTAAATTTTTGTCTTAGATTTTCCCCACCTGTGAATTATTGGGATGTAAGAATTTAAGGTAAAAAGTAAAAATCTTTTCCTCCTTCTCTGTCTCCATTTCTAGAGGTGACCACCATTATCATGTTAGAATTTGTCATTCCAGGCCAGATGCAGTGGCTCACACCTGTAATCCCAGCACTTTGGGAGGCCAAGGCAAGAGGATTGCTTGAGTCCAAGAGTTAGAGACCAGCCTGGGCAACACACTGAGCCCTTGTCTTTTTAAAAAATAATGATAGGCTGGGCTTGGCGGCTCAGTCTGTAATCCCAGCACTTTGGGAGGCCGAGGCAAGTGGACTGCCTGAACCAGCGAGTTTGAGACCCGCTGGGGCAACTTGGCGAGACCTCATCTCTACAATAAATCAAAAATTAGCCGGGCGTGGTAGCGCGCACCTATCGTTCCAGCTACTTGGAAGGCTGAGGCGGAAGGATTGCCGGAGCCCAGCAGGTCAAGGCTGCGGTGGCTGGAAGCGTGCCACTGCACTCCAGTCTGGGGGACAGTGAGACTCCGACTCAAAAAATAAAAATAAATTAAAAATAATGATAATACAAAAAGTAGCCAGGCATGACGGCATGTACTTGTAGTCCCAGCTACTCTGGAGGATCGCCTGAGCCAAGGAGGTCAAGGCTGTGGTGAACCATGATTGTGCCACTGCACACCAGTCTGGGTGAAAAAGTGAGACCCTGACTCCAAAAATAAAAACTTGTTATTCCAGTATTCTGTTAATCCTCCCAAATCTCCACTCCTATTTTTTTTTTTGAGTTGGAGTCTCACTCTGTCACCCAGACTGGAGTGCAGTGGCCACTCCCAGCCACTGCAGCCTCGACCTGCTGGGCTCTGGCGATCCTTCCGCCTCAGCCTTCCGAGTAGCCGGAATTACAGGCATGCGCTACCACGCCCGGCTAATTTTTTGATTTATTGTAGAGATGAGGTCTCGCTGCCCAGGTGGGTCTCAAACCCGCGGGCTCAGGCAATCCACTCACCTCAGCCTCCCAAAGGCGCGGGATTACAGGCTGAGCCACCGAGCCCGGCTTCCACTCCTATTTTTATAGGACACTTCACTCTTCCTGGTCTAGCACGTTTTCTTGGGCAGCTTTAGGGAAGTGATTACTAACTCAGTACATACAGTGGCAAGGGTAACAGGCGGAAACAGGGGGCCCTTACAGTTAGAGTTGACGGGTGGCAGCCACATGACAGTGCTCTAGTCAAGGGCTTCCTGAGGGAAAGCAGGCCTTGTGTACCATGTTTTTTTGAGAGAAGTTAGAAATTACACTTTCATATGAAGTCATTTAACCACTGGAAACCAATTTAAAGTTTTTAGTATAATGTAGCCACACACAAAAAAACCCCTACAATACAAACAACAAAAACATAATGTGGACCCAACTCAGCCCTCAAGTTAACAGTTAACTACCTCTGTTTTTGATTTACAAGGGACTTTAGATTGACTTTAGAAATATATAACTGAGCCGGGCTCAGTGGCTCAGCCTGTAATCCCGTGCCTTTGGGAGGCTGAGGTGAGTGGATTGCCTGAGCCCGCGGGTTCGAGACTCGCCTGGGCAGCAAGACTTCATCTTCACAATAAATCAAAAATCAGCCGGGCGTGGTAGTGTGTGCCTATAGTTCCGGCTACTTGGAAGGCTGAGGCGGAAGGATCGCCGAAGCCCAGCAGGTCGAGGCTGTGGTGGCTGGGAGCGGCCACTGCACTCCAGTCTGGGCGACCGTGAGACTCCGACTCAAAAAAAAAACCCTGGGGGGGGGATGGGATTAACAGTAGCTAATATCTGTCTGGGACTGGGAAAACACCTCTTATCAACAGGGTGCCTGAATGAAACGTAATTGTACACCTAACCCTTAACTGTACCCCCACAAAACGATAATAAAAAATACTGATTGATTAAAAAAAAAAGAAAGAAATTCTCAAATATGAATAAAAGTTTGAATAAGATTCACACACACAAAAAAAAACCCCAAAAAAACCCAACTATAGTGAAACATAATAAACTCAAATTTTGATATTTCTTTGCAAACAAAGACAGGTAAGCCTGAATATAGGAGTCAGTGTCAGAGCACTTTAGAATTGTGTGTCACAGCATATACTTTGAAGATTTATCTTTTCTAGGTTTCCACTTAGCAGAATGTGAGGGTTAGAGCACTTGGCTATCTCAGGTAGAACATTACAGGATACAGAATCTTGCTGGGGTTTATGGTTTTGCCCGTTCAATACTGTCAGCTCAGCAACAATTTGGTTATCAATTCACATAGAACTATCAGGCTTTAGGGGAATCGCTTCTCTAAAATTCTAAGAAATTGATTTGTAAAACAAAATCCACAGTGGGATCGTATCTTTCTGATATCTATAAGAGTGATGTTTATTGGTATCAAAGGACTTGGTAAGCCTCAGAGAATTGACTATGACCATAGGAAGCTGTTTGTGATGGCAGCTGAGGAACCATGAAACCATCATGATCACGAACACTCCAGTAAGAGATTCTTTGAGCTAGGCTGATAAAATAATGAAAAGTTAGGTCTTGGGAAGTTTTCTTGGAATTCATGAGTGCCACTACTTAAAAAAACTGTAATCATGTTAACCTGCAGTTCCCAAATTGTATCATTTTGTTGCTGACAGTTTAGGTTGTTACTTTTCTAAGGTCTCTTCATGATAGGGGTGAGTACGATAGCGTACTCAAGGCCACTGCAGCCTTGACCTGCTGGACTCAGGCAATCCTTCATTCTCAGCCTTCCAAATAGCTGGAACCACGGATATGCGCCACCACGTCCAGCTAATTTTTCTTCATTTATTGTAGAGATGAGGTCTCGCCAAGTTGGCTAGGCTGGTCTTGAATCTGTGGGCTCAGGCAATCCTCACCTCAGCCTCCTGAATTGCTGAGATTATAGGTGTGAGCCACCGTGCCTGGCCCAGTGACTTCGCTTATCAGTAACTGTCTAATAGAATTGAGAATCTATATCGACAAATCACCATGGAAACACACAGGTCCAGGCATTTTTTTTTTTTTTGAGTTGGAGTCCCACTCTGTCGCCCAGATTGGGGTGCAGTGGCTGCTCCTGGCCACCGCAGCCTCGACCTGCTGGGCTTTCGGCGATCCTTCCGCCTCAGCCTTCCAAATAGCTGGAACTACAGCAGACACTACCATGCCCGGCTAATTTTTTTGATTTATTGTAGAGATGAGATCTCACCAAGTTAGCCAGGTGGATCTTGAACCCACAGGCTCAGGTACTTCACTCACCTCAGCCCCCAAAGCGCGGGATTACAGCCTGAGCCACCGAGCCTGGTTTACAGGTCCAGGCATTTTATGAGCATTAATTTATTAACTGTTCACAAGAATCCTTTGAGCTAGGAGCTTATTACCATCTCCGATTTTATAGAAGAGAAATTGGAAGCACAGAATTAACTGAGTAGTTCACTCCTGGGCAGTTACTCATTTATTTAAATAGTAATCCATGATTTTTGGACTATGGGTTCTTAGTAATTGAAATCATGGAGTTTCTCATTTGTGAATGTCTTGTACTTTTCTACACTTTGCTGACTAGATCATAGCATGAATCTCTTGTGCTTGTAGCCATATCATTATAAAATGGGTACAATCTATAGATCAAGAAGTGATAATATATAAAGAAAAAAGACTAAAATGTAAAAGGCTTGATTTTGATATGTAATCCTTCTTGCTTTGTTTTTTTTTTTTTTTGAGTTGGAGTCTCACTCTGTCGCCCAGACTGGATTGCAGTGGCCGCTCCTGGCCACCACAGCCTCGACCTGCTGGGCTCCGGCGATACTTCCGCCTCAGCCTTCCAAGTAGCCAGAATTACAGGCATGCGCTACCACGCCCGGCTGATTTTTTGATTTATTGTAGAGATGAGGTCTCACTGCCCAGGCAGGTCTCGAATCTGCGGGCTCAGCTAATCCACTCACCTCAGCCTCCCAAAGGCGCGGGATTACAGGCTGAGCCACCGAGCCCGTCTGATATGTAATCCTTCTAAAGACTGTGTTAGATGTGGTTCTGATTTACACAGAAATTGTAACATTAAGTTAGAAAAATTAGACTTTTTTCTATTTATAGTCAACTAAAAATTTCTTTTTCGTTTTATTTTTATTAAGCACTACACAATGCATTGCATAGCCTTTTAGCAAGAGTAGATGAGTATGCCTGAGTTATTTTTTTCATCAATTGGGAAAATTTTCTTTTCTTTTTTTTTTTTTGAGTTAGAGTCTCACTGTGTCACCCAGGCTGAAGTGCAGTGGCATGCTCACAGACACCCCAGTGTCCATCTGCTGGGCTCTGGCCATCCTTCTGCCGCAGCCTTCCAAGTAGCAGGAACTACAGGCACACGCTACCACACCTGGCAAATTTTTGATTTATTGTAGAGATGAGGTCTCGCCAAGCTGCCTGGGACGGTCTTGAACCCACGGACTCAGGCAGTCTACTTGCCTTGGCCTCCCAAAGTGCTGGGATTACAGGCTGAGCCACCAAGCCCGGCCAGGAAAATATTTTCCTAATTAATGTTCTCCAAACCCTTTTACAGAGGCCGAGGTAACAATTAACTCCAGAGATTGGTCTGTCTCTTTCTATTAAACTCCACTGATAGCTGATTTGAGTAGCAGGAAACCCTTTTTCCTTGCCCCACTTAGTGAACCTGTGAGGGTGTGCTGTCATCTCTCAGAGATGAGCAACCTCATGCCCATGACTCCAGGAAGAATTCTGAACCACACAGTGGCATGCTTGTTTAGGCCAAAAACCTTCTAGGCTCTTCAAAGGTGACCCAGTTTCCTATAGTCTAACATTGGATTTGAAACATAAGTGTAAATATATTTTACTTTCTGATCAGTTTTAAATGTTATTTCTTCCTAATTAACTTTTCTATTTCTGATTTTCAGGGGGGAAAAAAAAGCTATAGGTTAGATCTGATAACTATCAGAACAGGCTTTACAAGATAGGAAACCTTTCTAATTACCAAATTTGAATAGCTATTTTCTTTGCCTCCCCAGGAAGTGTTTTCTGACTCTAAGACTAAAGACAGAAGCTGCATGAAAATAGGGGAATTTTCTCCGGTCTGTTACTTGGTGGTAAATTCCATCTCAATAATCAAGAGAGGTGGGGGGTGGGTAGATTAGCATGTGAAAGGCAAGCCATTTTCTCTCTTATCCTCTACTTTTCTGATTTTAATTTGCTTCAGTGGTGGTATCACCCTGGTGGTCTCACTGGTCATTCAGGCTTGGAAGCATATTTGGTTACTAATGATTATTATGGTTCTATGCATTGTAGAAAACTTCGCGATTTTCAAAGTGCTTTTCCACCCTTGATATATATTTTTTCTCTTTCCTTCATCTTCTCCATATCCAGTTTGTCACCAAATTCTTATTGATTCCCTATCTATAATGTCTTTTAAATCCAACTACTTCATTCCAGTAGCTGACACCACAAAAATTACAACCTAGTGGGACTAAAATAATCCTTAGAGATCACTTAATATGTGCTCTTCTTTTTTTTTGCGTTGGAGTCTCACTCTGTCACCTAGACTGGAGTGTAGTGGCTGCTCCCGTCCACCGCAGCCTCGAACTGCTGGTCTCTGGCGATCCTTCCGCCTCAGCCTTCCTAGTAGCCGGAATTACAGGCGCGCGCTACCACGCTCGGCTAATTTTTTTTTATTTTTTAATTTTATTGTAGAGATGAGGTCTCGCTGCCCAGGCGGGTCTCGAACCCACGGGCTCAGGCAATCCACTCACTTCAGCCTCCCAAAGGCGCGGGATTACAGGCTGAGCCACCGAGCTCGGCTGTGCTCTTCATTTTAATCTTCATAATGAGGATATTGAGATCTTAGTTGCTGAGTAACTTTGGCAAGATTATAGGTCTCTCCCAAGGTCCTGTGATCACTGCTTTCAAGGCCATAAATCAATGGCTGACTGTTTTGTTCCACTCCCCCTACTTACTAACCCCAATTCCATTTCATTCTGTATAGAGTTAGAAGGAAAATATTTTTTAAATTCCATTTTCTTAAAAGTAGACCTTCTCCTCTAGACTTAATGAGACTTCTTATGTTCTGATCTATTAAATCAAAAGTGCTTTAAACAGGTTTATTATGTATTCCCTGCACATGCATGTTTATTGCAGCATTACTCACAATAGCAAAAACATGGAAACACCCATGCTGCCCGTCGAGACTGGATTGGATTACAAAAAAAGTGATGCATATACATAATGGAATATTACACAGCCATAAAGGATACAAAATTATGGACTTCATAGAAACTTGGATGAAATAGAGTTTATAATACTCAGTGATCTATCACAGAACCAAAGAACTGAGTATCACATATTCTCACTCATAAGCAGACCCTGAACATTGACCATAATACTATAAAAAAGGGATTGGCAGTAGTAGGATACTGGGGGGGGGCGACAACATCAATAAGGGTACCTGATCTCAAACCAGGTGAAGTGGGTACCAAGGGGAGGCCCAAACTTTACCTGTATGATGACCACTTGTATACCTAATCCTGATTTGTACCCTACATCTTTAAAATGAAAATAAAGGCCGGGGTCGGTGGCTCAGCCTGTAATCCCAGCACTTTGGGAGGCCGAGGTGAGTGGATTGCCTGAGCCAACGGGTTTGAGACCCGCCTGGGCAATTTGGCGAGACCTCATCTCTACAATAAATCAAAAATTAGCTGGACATGGTAGCGCGTGCCTGTAATTCCAGCTACTCGGAAGGCTGAGGCGGAAGGATCGCTGGAGCCCAGCAGGTCGAGGCTGCCCGGCCACTGCACTCCAGTCTGGGCGACAGAGTGAGACTCCAACTCAAAAAAATAAATAAATAAAATAAAATAAATTAAGCCATGTGAATGCTTTTCTAAATATGTTTGACACTATGACCTGTACTCCATTTTGTTCTTAATACTTCAAGATTGATTTGTGAAAACTAAGGTTTTTTTAAGTTTATGCTTCTGGGATTTTAGTGCCCTCTTGTGGTAAAAACTTACTGTTACAACCTTAATTTTTTTTTTTTTTGAGTTGGAATCTAACTCTATCTCCCAGACTGGAGAGCAGTGACATGCTCAAGGCCACCCCAGCGTCGACCTGCTGGGCTCAAGTGATCCTTTTGCCTCAGTCTTCCAAGTGGCCGGAGCTATAGGTGCGTGCTACCATGCCTGGCTAACTTTTGGTCTATTGTAGAGACAAGGTCTCGCCAAGTTGCCCAGGCTGGTCTTGAACGCATAGGCTCAGGCAATCCACTTGCCTTGGTTTCCCAAAGTGCTGGGATTACAGGCTGAGCCACTGAGCCTGGCCTAATTTGTTTTGAATGTACTCACTACTACTTAATTTTATTTAATTTCATTCTGTGCATATTCGACATTTCATTGGGAGAAAATTAAACTTGCAAACGATGAGAAGAAAGTGCTAATTTGGATTAATATAAAGTAATAACTCCTAGAAACATTGCTGAAACCCTTGATGAATACTCAGTTCATTTAAGGAAGAAGTGGGCTATAATTGTCCAAAGGTATTAAAGGACACTTTGAAACGATGTACATTTTATCTAGAAGCTAATGGTATCAAATCAAGAGGACATCAAGAACATACAAACTAGCCGGGCTTGGTGGCTCAGCCTGTAATCCCGCACTTTGGGAGGCTGAGGTGAGCGGATTGCCGAAACCCGCGAGTTTGAAACCTGCCAGGGCAACTTGGCGATACCTCATCTCTACAATAAATAAAAAATTAACTGGGCGTGGTAGTGCGTGCCTGTAGTTCCAGCTACTTGGAAGGCTGAGGCTGAAGGATCGCTGGAGCCCAGCAGGTCGAGGCTGCGGTGGCTGGCAGCGTGCCACTGCGCTCCAGCCTGGGTGACAGAGTGAGAGACTCCTACTCAAAAAAAAAAAAGAACATACAAACTGGAATGGTAATTTACGTAGTCTCTTTCATCTGTAGATTTTTAGATAATCAGGAAATATTGCTCCTGGAAGGGGAAGCTTGCTGCAGTCAAAAGATAAGTAAATAAAGTGGCATTTGCCCTGATCCTAGAAATCAGATTATAGAGGTACAAAATATAAGATAACTGGTCAGTTTTCTTTTGAAAGCTCAAGGCAGAATCATCCAGTTAAACACAATATAAGACCTAGGCTCAAATTCAAGGTCAATCTTTGAGCAGGAGGCATCAGTGGGAGAGAGGTACTTACACTATTTGACATGTTCTTTGTTATCACTCCAGCCTGTGGGCTCAAGGTTTGGAGTCTGGAGACCTGAGTTGGTCACTTGCTGTGACTCTACTTGACTGTCGCCACTGATTCTTTCTGGGGTTCAGTTTTCTCTTTGGAACATGGGACTCCTAATACCTTACTATTTATTACTTTTTTTTTTTTTTTTTTTTGAGTTGGAGTTTCACTCTGTCGCCCAGACTGGAATGCAGTGGCACACTCAACCTGCTGGACTCTGGCGATCCTTCCGCCTCAGTCTTCCAAGTAGCCAGAACTACAGGTGCACACTACCATGCCCGGCTAATTTATTTATTTATTTATTGTAGAGACGAGGGCTCGCCAAGTTGCCCGGGTGGGTCTCGAACCCGTGGGCTCAGGCAGTTCACTCACCTTAGCCTCTCAAAGCGCTGGGATTACAGGCTGAGCCACCGAGCCTGGCCACTATTTATTACTGTTTTTTTTTTTTTTGAGTTGGAGTCTCACTCTGTCGCCCAGACTGGAGTGCAGTGGCCGCTCCCGGCCACCGCAGCCTCGACCTGCTGGGCTCTGGCGATCCTTCTGCCTCAGCCCTCCAAGTAGCTGGAATTACAGGCATGCGCTACCACGCCTGGCTGATTTTTTTTTATTTATTGTGGAGATGAGGTCTCGCTGCCCAGGCGGGTCTCGAACCCGCGGGCTCAGGCAATCCACTCACCTCAGCCTCCCAAAGGCGCGGGATTACAGGCTGAGCCACCGAGCCCGGCTATTTATTACTTTTATGTATTAAATTAAATGTATAGCTAAAGGACTTGCTAACTTTTTTTTTTTAGTTGGTGTCTCACTCTGTCGTCCAGACTGGAGTGCAATGTCACGCTCATGGCCACCGCAGCCTCAACCTGCTGGGCTTGGGCGATTCTTCCTCTTCAGCCTTACAAGTAGCTGGAACTATAGGCATGTGCCACCATACCTGGCTAATTTTTTTATTTATTGTAGAGATGAGGTCTCACCAAGTTGCCCAGGCTGGTCTTGAACTCCTGAGGGTTCAAGCAATCCCCTCTCGTTTGGCCCCCCAAAGTGCTAGGATTACAGGTTTGAGCCACTGTGCCCAGCCTCACTTGCTAACTTGAAAACAGCTTTATAATTAGGTCACTACTGTCACAAGGAATGATGAGAGGAGAGAGAGAGAGGCCGAGGAGGGCCATTCAGAATTGATACTCCAGCCGGGCTTTTGGTAACTGCTAAGAAATTTCAGAGATGTTACTAATGCCTGAGTTTGGGAAGGTACTCATGCCAAAGGGAGGCTAGGTGTGAGAGGTGAATAGAGGCATGTAGCATCAATCTCCCAAAGGAGACGTACTTGACGTTCCTCTCTGTGTCTGCGAAGAGCGTTTATTTTGTATACTTCTCTCTTCACTATGGTGGGCCTTTAGGGGGAACTATAGGCATTTTCATTTCACTTTATAAATTGTCCTTGACACTGTTGAAATACATTTTATATAATTCTATATGAATTAAATTATAATTGGATTTTTTCATGGCTTTATGTGAATTAACACTTTATTTCACTTTAGATAGCATACAGCCATTAAGATCCAAGCTTTTCCTTACTTCACTCTGCCTGTGGGAGTCAATACTGACAGTGACTCAGACCCCAAAATTACTTCTGGAATGGAGAGTTCACTAATTTAGGGATTCAGGCTACAGTTTCACTCGATCTGCCATCTGGCAAACAGGAAATTTTTCCTAAAAAAAAAAAATCATTCCTTTGGAATTCACAAACTGATCTTCTACTGAGTCATTTTCTGTGTATCTCCTAGCTGGTCTTGTTGATTCCACTCTCAATTTCCTCTAATTCAGTACTTAATAGTTCTATTAATGACGAAACCATATGCAACTGTTGAAGCTAATTTCAAGTTCCAGGGAATCTTAACTATGAAGTAAGCCACAGGAACCTTGCTTATGTCACATTATATTTATTATTATTTTGGAGTCAGAGTCTCACTCGGTCACCCAGGATGGGGTGCAGTGGCATCATCACGGCTCCCTGCAGGCTTCACTTCCTGGACTCAGGCAATCCTTTTGTCTCAGCCTCTGAAGTAACTGGGACTACAGGGGCGCTTCACCATGCCTGGTTAATTTTCTTGTTTTTTTGTAGAGAGGAGGCCTCGCTATGTTGCCCAGGCCAGTCTCAAACTCCTGGGCTCAAGCACTCCTCTTGCCTTGGCCTCCCAGAGTGCTGGGATTAAGGCATGAGCCACCACGCCTGGGCTGCCACATTATTAAAATAACTTATCTCATTAACTTAAAGCAATGGCAATTGCCAATGTTTCCAGAGCCAAGCTTTTCTCAGCATGCCTTGTTGCCTTTTCTTTCACTGGACAGTATATTTCTACCATCCAAGTACTAACCAAGCCCAATCCTGCTTAGTGAGATTGGGTGCATTCAGGGTGGTACGGGCATAAACAGGACATTACATTTCCTTTGCACCCCCATCTACCCCTTGGTATTTTCTGTCCTCTCTTTTCACTGGAAATTCTGAGACTCTGCTCTGCTTTCCTATCTGGGCTCAGAGTTTCTTTTTGAACTCTAAAATTGAGATTATAATGAAGAGAGTGCAATAGCACTCTCAGTAGCTACATTGCGTGGATTCTGGCATACGCTTTGTTCTCCTAGGCCTTTTTTTGTCACTAAAAGGCTGTCTTTCTCTCGTGTCTACAAAGCCCAGCTCCACCTAGCTCTGATTTAAGTACTTTTACAGCGAGTTGGTTAGTCCATCTCCTTCAATCAGCACTCTGGGTTCCTTTCTTCTTAGAGTGCTTACCATCCCCATAGGGGCAATAAAGTCACTTGCCTACATTCTTAACTACAGATTGTCTCATTTGATCTTACAACATCTTAATGGGATAGGTTATGGTGATCCCACTTTACAGGTGCAGTTCAGAAACATTTAATGATTTGCTAGCAAATGGGAGAGCCCAGACAAGACTGTACAGTCCTGGTCTAATATTCTCTCCACTGAATTGTTGTCTTCTTTTTTTGTTTGTTTTTTTGAGTTGGAGTCTCACTCTGTTGCCCAGACTGGGGTGCAGTGGCCGCTCCCGGCCACCGCAGCCTTAACCTGCTGGGCTCCAGCGATCCTTCTGCCTCAGCCTTCCAAGTGGCTGGAACTACAGGCGTGCGCTACCACGTCTGGCTGATTTTTTTATTTATTGTAGAGATGAGGTCTTGCCAGGTTGCCCAGGTGGGTCTCAAACCCGCGGACTCAGGCAATCCACTCACCTCAGCCTCCTGAAGTGCTGGGATTACAGGCTGAGCCACTGAGCCCAGCTGAATTATTGTCTTCTTTACCTTCTTTGTCTTCTCTCTTTTTCCAAATACCTATTTGCCTGCAGAGATTTTTCAGGGAAAAATTGTTTAGTGTGTATATGAAATCTTCTATTTCATCCTCATAACTTTATGGAAGAGGTATTACTATGCACCTTATATTACACATGAGGAACTAAACGAAATGCAGAAAAGTGATGTGTCCAAAGTCACATGCCTAGTATTAGGCACTGTGAAGGTTTGAATTCAGTAAGTCCAACCTTGCTGTCACCTGCAATGCTATGCAGGCTTCTTTTGTTTAAAACCCTTATCTGGTCCTGTCAACATGTCCTTTTCCTTTTATCACTAAATCACAACCAGGATCTCTACTTTCATTTTTTTTTTTTTGAGTTGGAGCCTCACTCTGTCGCTCAGACTGGGGTGCAGTGGCCACTCCCGGCCACCGCAGCCTCGACCTGCTGGGCTCCAGCAATTCTTCTGTCTCAGTCTTCCAAGTAGCTGGAACTGCACGCGCGCACTACCACGCCGGCTAATTTTTTGATTTATTGTAGAGAGGAGGTCTCACCAAATTGCCCAGGCGGGTCTCGAACCTGTGGGCTCAGGCAATCCACTCACCTCAGCCTCCCAAGGCACAGGATTACAGACTGAGCCACCGAGCCCGGTTCCTTTTTTTTTTTTGAGTTGGAGTCTCACTCTGTCGCCCAGACTGGAGTGCAGTGGCCGCTCCCGGCCACCGCAGCCTTGATGTGCTGGGACTCCGGCGATCCTTCCGCCTCAGCCTTCCAAGTAGCTGGAACTACAGGCGCGCTACCACACCTGGTTTATTTTTTGATGTATTGTAGAGATGCGGTCGCGCCAAGTTGTCCAGGCTGGTCTCATACCTCTGAACTCAGGCAATCCTCTTGCCCTGGTCTCCCAAAGTACTGGGATTACAGGCTGGAGCCACCGCGCCTGGCCTGTCTTGTGTGTGTGTGTGTGTGTGTGTGTGTGTGTGTGTGTGTGTGTGTCTGTGTGTGTGATACATTATTCTCCTAAATGCACTGCTATCCCTCTGACTGTTCCTTCTCAGGGTCATTTATTCAGGTATTCATTCATTTGGCATGTATATATGTGTATGAGAATGGGTGTATGAGAGAAGGTGAGAGGTACTATACTAGTCATTCAGATTGAAAATGAGTTCTGTGGTGCTTTTATGTTTTATATATTTTTTTGATTCGAAGTCTCACTGTGTCCCCAGGCTGGAGTTCAATGGCACCCTCATGGCCACTGCAGCCTGGACCTGCTGGGTTCAGGCGATCCTTCTGCCTCAGCCTTGCAAGTAGCTGGAACCACAGGCATGTGCCATCAAGTCCGGCTAATTTTTTGATTTTTATTGTAGAGACGACATCTCGCGAAGTTGCCCAAGCTAGTCTTGAATCCCTGAGTTTAGGCAATACTCTTGCCTCCACCTCCCAAAGTGCTAGGATTAGAGGAGTGAGCCACTGTGTCCAGCATGTTTTCTTTCTTTCTTTCTTTCTTTTTTTTTGAGTTAGAGTCTCACTCTGTCGCCCAGGCTGCAGTGCAGTGGCACGCTCCCGGTCACCGCAACCTCAACCTGCTGGGCTCTGGCGACCCTTCTGCCTCAGCCTTCCAAGTAGCTGGAACTACAGGTGCAAGCTACCACGCCCGGCTAATCTTTTTTTTTAAAAATTTATTATAGAGATGAGGTCTCGCCAAGCTGCCCAGGCAGGTCTTGAACCCGTGGGCTCAGGCAATCCACTCACTTCAGCCTCCCAAAGTGTGGGATTATAGGCTAAGCCACCGAGCCCGGCTTTTTTTCTTTCTTTCTTTCTTTCTTTTTTTTTTTGAGTCAGAGTCTCACTCTGTCGCCATGGCTGGAGGGCAGTGGCACACTCCTGGCCTCCCCAGCGTTGACCCACTGAGCTCCAGTGATCCTTCCACCTCAGCCTTCCAAGTAGCTGGAACCACAGGCATGTGCTACCACGCCTGGCTAATTTTTTTGATTTATTGTAGAGACGAGGTCTCACCAAGTTGCCTGGCCTGGTCTCGAACCTGCAGGCTCAGGCAATCCACTCCCCTCAGCCTCCCAAAGTGCTGGGATAACAGGCTGAGTCACTGAGCCCAGCCAGCATGTTTTATTTCTTAATTTGAGTCCTCATTATATGGATGCATTTATTTTGTGAAAATTTATCAAGCTGTACATTATGATTTGTGCAGTTTACGTTAGTCTTTGATAAAACCCTGAATTGTACTCCGCATCTTTAAATTAAAAATTAGACTGGGAGCGGTGGCTTAAACCTGTAATCCCAGCACATTGGAAGGGCGAGATGAGAGGATTGCCTGAGTCCAGGGGTTCAAGACCAGCCTGGGCAACTTGGCAAGACCTCATCTCTACAATAAATAAAAAAATTAGCCGAGCATAATGGCTTGTACCTGTAGTTCCAGCTACTTGGAAGGCAGAGGCAGGTTGAGGCTGTGAGCGTGCCACTGCACTCCAGCCTGAGCAACAGAGTGAGACTCAAACTCAAAAATAAAATAAATAAATAAAATTTTCAAAATGAGTAAGTGTAATGAGGAATTTAGGGTTTTATGTAGAAAAGACATATAAACAATTGATTACAATACAGTATGATTATGATGTCGTGTATACTGATATGGGTTATGATACTTGGGTCTTATGAACATTGAAACTGATTAGTGAGAACTAAGGAAGTAATGTCGGAGTTGAAAATTAAAAAGATGAGCCAGGCTCGGTGGCTCAGGCTGTAATCCTAGCACTTTAGGAGGCTGAGGTGAGTGAATTGCCTGAGTCCGTGGGTTCGAGACCCGCCTGGGCAACTTGGCGAGACCTCATCTCTACAATAAAGCAAAAATTAGCTGGGTGTGGTAGCGCGCGCCTGTAGTTCCAGCTATTGGAAGGCTGAGGCAGAAGGATCGCCAGAGCCCAGCAGGTCGAGGCTGCGGTGGCCGGGAGCGGCCACTGCACTCTAGTCTGGGCGACAGAGTGAGACTCCAACTAAAAAAAAAAAAAGATGTTTAGGAAGGTCAAAGAGTTTAATTAATGAGATTTAATTAAGTAAAGTCTGAATATAAGTACTTTTAGGTAGGGACTACAGTATGTAAAACATATTCTTAGAACATAAAGAGAAGGCTGGGCTCGGTGGCTCAGCCTGTAATCCCGCGCTTTGGGAGGCCGAGGTGAGTGAATTGCCTGAGTCTGCGGGTTTGAGACCAGCCTAGGCAACTTGGCGAAACCTCATCTCTACAATAAATCAAAAAATCAGCCGGGCGTGGTAGCGTGCACCTGTAGTTCTGGCTACTTGGAAGGCTGAGGCGGAAGGATCGCCGGAACCCAGCAGGTCGAGGCTGTGGTGGCCGGGAGCGGCCACTGCACTCCAGTCTGGGCGACAGAGTGAGACTCCAACTCAAAAAAAAAAAAAAGAAGAACATAAAGAGAAGCTGCCAAATTTGTAAGACTCCACAGTCATTCATCCATCCAATAGTATTTGAGTACCTATGCTTAGGTTCTATGGTAGAAAACATCAATGACTTTTCTCTTTAGTGTAGTATATGATGTAAACAGTTAATCAAGCAATTAGCATAAACTGTGATATGTAGTGTTTCCAAGGAAGAACATGGTGATATTGACATCGAGATCTCCTGAAACAGAGGTTCTAATGGATGTGTTAATTGTTATTTTTTAGATTGGAAAATACACTGTTTTTCTTTTTTTTTTTTGAGTTGGGGGGATCTCACTTTTTGCCCAGGCTGGAGTGCAGTGGCATGATCACAGCCACCACAGCCTCAATCGCTGGGTTCAGGTGATCCTTCTTCTAGCCTTCCAAGTAGCTGGAACTACAGGCACTCATCACCATGTCCAGCTAATTTTTTCATCTATTGTAGAGACAAGGTCTCACCAAGTTGCCCAGATTGGTCTCAAATCCCTGTGCTCAGGCAATCCTCTTGCCTTGTCCTCTGTACGTGCTGGGGTTACAGTCTTGAGCCACCATGCCTGGCCTGGAAAATATAGTTTATTTAGAAAGTAAATTAGGGAAAGAGAGAGGGAATTCACCTCCCCAAGGTAGGGGAGGGGGGCAAAGCTAGGAAACGTAGGCCATAGCTCAAATAGCCACATGAACAAACCAGAGTTTAACAAAGCAATTGCCTGAACATGTTAATTGTTTAGGACTTCAGCACAAAGTGAATTTGAAGCCAGTTGTAAGATATGCACTGGCAAATAAAAGGATCAGATTTGAAATTGAGAAGGCTCTTTTTCTCTGGCTGTAGGAGCAAGACTAGAAGCAAGGTTTCCACATGAAAGTATATTGATACAGAAGAGATGTAAGAGGTGGGGTTTTTTTTGAGTCTAAGTCTCACTCTTGTTGCCAAGGCTGGAGTGCAGTGCACACTCACGGTCACCGCAGCCTCAACCTACTGGGCTCAGGTAATCCTCCCGCCTCAGCCTTCCAAGTAGCTGGAACTACAGACGCACACCACCATGCCTGGCTAGGGTTTTTTTGTATGTGTGATTTATTGTAAAGACGAGGTCTCACCAAGTTTCCCAGGCTGATCTCGAATCCTCCGGGTTCAGGCAATCCTCTCGCCTGGGCCTCCCAAAGTGCTGGGATTACAGGCTGAGCCACCGCTTCCAGCCGTAAGAGGTGTTAGAGACTTGGACGGTTAGAGATCTGGATTTCCTAGCTGCCTCTGTAATAGTGAGACAAGATGCATTCGGTGGATAGACCTCTCAAGACCTGGTGATTGGATAGCTGGCAAGGATGAAGGGCTCAAGGAAGTCGTCCTAGCTTTTGGCATGGTCGTTGAAAATAGGCCAAACTCTCATCCAAGTACTAACCAGGCCCGACCCTGCTTAGCTTCCGAGATCAGATGAGATTGGGCACGTTCAGGGTGGTAATCCCGCGCCTTTGGGAGGCTGAGGTGAGTGGATTGCCTGAACCTGCGGGTTCGAGACCTGCCTGGGCAGCGAGACCTCATCTCTACAATAAATCAAAAAATCAGCCGGGCATGGTAGCGCGTGCCTGTAATTCCAGCTACTTGGAAAGCTGAGGCGGAAGGATCACCGGAGCCCAGCAGGTCGAGGCTGCGGTGGCTGGGAGCGGCCACTGCACTCCAGTCTGGGTGACAGAGTGAAACTCCAACTCAAAAAAAAAAAAAAAAAAAAGAAAATAGGCCAAACTCCAAAATAAAAAGAATTTGAAAGTATGTCTTGTTGTAGGGAAAGTTGATGAGTCTAGTTTTGGTCTTGTTGGATGAAACTCCAGTATGGCTGAATGGCCACAGCAGGTTGTAGCTAGACCAGGGAGATGGGTGAGGAACAGATCTCAGAGGGCATTCATGTCTGCTTAAGCACTTGGACTCTGAGGAGTTCTGAGGGCTTCTTTCATTCCAAGATTTGTTTTTTTATGTTCAGGACTCTTGCATTTACTGATCTCATTTATTACCAATATTCTTCAATGACTATTTTTTTTTTTTTTTGAGTTGGAGTCTCACTCTGTCACCCAGACTGGAGTGCAGTGGCCGCTCCCGGCCACCGCAGCCTTGACCTGCCAGGCTCTGGCGATCCTTCCGCCTCAGCCTTCCGAGTAGCCAGAATTACAGGCATGCGCTACCATGCCCGGCTGATTTTTTGATTTATTGTAGAGATGAGGTCTCGCTGCCCAGGCAGGTCTCGAACCCGTGGGCTCAGGCAGTCCACTCACCTCAGCCTCCCAAAGGCGTGGGATTACAGGCTGAGCCACCGAGCCCGGCTTATCTCCTACTTTTGTATCAGCCATCAACCTGCATTTATTTTCCATTTATATTATTTAAGAGGGTTCCTTATTCTAGGACCATTTTGTTTGTTCTTGGCCCTTTAACTGCCCTCTGCCCGTAGTCTTCTCAGATCCTGTTTATTATTTCAAGAACTATATTCTTAATTCCCAGCTGTCATCAGAACATAATAAAAACAAAGCATATGCTAGTCTGGGGCTAGAGCTGCTTCTGGGATTATCATGATAGTTGATCTCAGTTTTATCATATAGGGGAGGAGAAATGTTTTTTCCTTCTACTCATCTTAGTTTCATTGGTGGGGGCCTGTGTAACAAAAGATGGGTTAACGAGAGAAAAACATACAAATGTATTCAATACAGGTATTTTTGTGATATGGAAGTCTTCATAAGGAAATGAAGACTTAAAGAAGCAGTTAAACTTGAGCGTTTTTATGCTAGGTTTGATGATGAGTGGAGAGTTGTGGAGAAATATGATTGGAGAACAAGAGTATGATCCAGTGGTAAAAAACTTAGTGAGACCTGTCTGTTCAGATTTCTCTTGGTATCCTTATGTTTTCAAATAAATAAAGATGACCCTTTCCTCTGGGTACAGGAGGGCACCTCTCACATGAATGTCTTATGACTTACTTTAGGAGAAGGTCAGAAAATCCTTCCTGCACATATAGTTTCTCAAATTCCTTCAGCTTAAAATATTCAACATTCTAAGGTGTCATATTTTGGGGTAGTGTGTCTTGAACACCATCAATCAAAGACAGGACAAAGGTCCTGTGATAACACTGAGACCTTGAAGAGACATTTAGTGTGGCTGTCACTGTCCCTCCTGTTTTCTGTGTTTGCTGGAATTTGATAGTTTCTTTCTTTCTTTCTTTCTTTTTTTTTTTTTTGAGTTGAAATCTCACTCTTGTCGCCCAGGCTAGAGTGCAGTGGCACATTCACGGCCACTGCAGCCTCGACCTGCTGGGCTTAGGCGATCCTTCTGCCTGAGCTTTCCAAGTAGCTGGAACTACAGGCTCACGCCACCATGTCTGGCTAGAATTTGACAGTTTCAACACACATGTGGTATGGGGAAAAGCACACCAGACAATACAAACTGTATTCCACAGTTTAGGTCCGTTAATGCTACCTAATTATCTTGTTGTCTTTAGGAAAATCCCATACAGTCTTAGCTAGCTTTTGCAATAAGAACAACTCTTCTAGTTCTTTCTCAAGGTTGTGGCAAGAAAGAAATCAAATATGTATGTAAAAGTGCTTTCAAAGGGATAGATTGTTCTACAAATATACATAAGCTAAATTTTGTCAGCATGCTATTACTGCAGGGGCTGGCTAAGCCCAAATCCTGAAATAGGACTGCCAATAAACTGTCACTTGAACAAACATCTGTGAAGGATACAATGGGATCTGAGTAACGGAGGGACAGCAATAAGTAGAACCCGTAGTTTCTCTCCTTAAGGGGTTTGTCATGTTTAGCCCTTCTGAAGCAGGTAGGTAGATACTTGTGCCTTGCTCACCCTTTGCAATAACTGTGCCAGTTTGAACCAGTTTTTTAGAATAGACACCAGCCTGCAATAGGATTGTTAGCTAGAATATTCGTGTTTGTGTTTAGGGGTTTGGGATGGAATGTGGGAGTGGCTATTAGATAACTACCATTGTCTGGAACCACCATTGTCTAGAACTACATTTGTTTGTTTAATTTTTTTGTATGGGGGAAATCAGATGTGTAATAACTTCTGACTTCTCCACACCATCATTTATGGGAAGCACTAGTAGTTACCACTGATTTCTGACTCACTGAGCCAGCTTAAACTACCCATTCTTTACATCAAATTGGACCTCTAGGGAAATCTAATTTGTGCCAAAGTAGCCGGAAATTGAATCTGTTCCTATACAAGTTTACTATGTTATCATTTAGTTTGAGTGATTGTGCAGTCTCTGTTTAACAGTGCTGTCTTCTGGAACTGTGGAACTACTTTCTTGGTGAGGTCCTGGCATGTTCTTTAGAGCTATGCATGTCTTGTGATATAAAAGTGGAATAAGTATTTTTTGTATAATTTTGCTTAAAAAATAATCAGCCACCCTTATTTTTATTGACAGTGAAGTATAATAGTACACAGATTTCTCATTTTCCTTCTTACTTACATAATAATCTAAATTATACAAATATATGCAAGAAATTCTCCAATTGTACCATTGTATTTAGCATTTTCCTCAAAGTCTTGGGCTGTTTTATGTAAGCATTTATACACTTTTTTTTTTTTTTTTTTTTTTTTTGAGTTGGAGTCTCACTCTGTCGCCCAGGCTGGAGTGCAGTGGCATGTTCACAGCCATCGCAGCATCAACCTGCTGGGTTCAGGTGATCCTTCTGCCTCAGCCTTCTGCGTAGCTGGAACCACAGGCATATGCCACCATGCCCAGCTGACTTTTTGATTTATTGTAGAGGCGAGATCTTGCCATGTTGCTCAGGCTGGTCTCGAACACCTGAGCTCAGGTAATCCGCTCGCCTCCACCTCCCAAAGTGCTGGGATTACAGGCGTGAGCCACTGCACCTGGCTATCTACATATTTTCATTTCAGGCCTTTCACAATTGTTTTATTAGCCAATTTGTCTTCTTGCCTTCACCTGAATTTAATCCTAAAGCTGGAGGAAAATAAAACATTTATGGTAGAGCCTGACATTCTGGTTTCCGAGAACAAGAGGTTTATTGCAGGGCATTGTTCAGGCTTCCTTTCTCCCAGGAACTCTGCCAGAAGATGGCATTCTGCTCCCAGAACCCCTCTCCACTGCACCAAGTCATTAGGAGTCTGTGAAGACTGCAGTTGGAAAGCCATTAGCCTCAGCAAGGCTGACAGGAAATGAATTTGCTTGTGCATCTCCAGTCAAGGGCAATGCCATTAAGGTCTGCAAAACTACAATATCCCAGACTAAAGATTTTTAAATTATTTTGCTGGTGCACCAATAAGACACTTTCATTTCAATTTAGACCAAGGGCTGGAAACTCTAAATAACAAAGTAGTTAAGGTAGAATACAATTATAATTATGAAAGAAAAAAGTGAATTCTAAAAGAAGTCTATAGTAAGCTGTAGCTAACTCAATATATAGTATAATGTTAGTATTAGTGTGTAGTATATAATTAATATATAGAGTAATAGCATATGATTCATATATAGAATATAGCATATTTACTATATTTTAATGACCATAAGTTTAAACTGTTTTGCATTTTCTTTCTTTCTTTCTTTCTTTCTTTCCTTCCTTCCTTCCTTCCTTCCTTCCTTCCTTCCTTCCTTCCTTCCTTCCTTCCTTCCTTCCTTTTTTTTTTTACTTGAAGTCTCACTCTGTCGCCCAGTTTGGAGTGCAGTGGCACTCTCACGGCCTCCTCAGTGTTGTCCCGCTGGGCTCTGATGATCCTTAGTCCTCAACCTTCCAAGCAGGAGGAACCAAAGGCGCGTGCTACCACACATGGCTAATTTTTTTGATTTATTGTAGAGACGAGGTCTCACCAAGTTGCCCAGGTTAGTTTCCAACCCCTGAACTCAGACAATCCTCTCATCTTGACCTTCCAACGTGCTGGGATTGTAGGCGTGAGCCACCATGCTCGACTCTGTTTTACATTTTCAGTAGTATCTTCTTTTTAAGAGAAATCTATTTGCTAGTAATGCCACAGAAAATTGCATTGGGAAATTTTGTTTTACAGTATTCTTTTAAGTAAATCTACTATGTGCATATGGTAAAAAGGTAAACACTCAAGAAGAGTCACAAATGACAAGTACAGTTTTCCCGATTGAACTTATTCATTTATTTTTTGAGTTAGAGCCTCACTCTGTTGCCCAGGCTGGAGTGCAGTGGCACATTCCTGGTCACCTCAGCCTCAACCTGCTGGGCTCCGGCGATCCTTCCACCTCAGCCTTCCAAGTAGCTGGAACTACAGGTGCGTGCTACCACGCCTGGCTAATTTTTGATTTATTGTAGAGACAAGGTCTCGCCAAGTTGCCTGGGTGGGTCTTTAACCCGCGGTTCAGGCAATCCACTCAGCTCAGCCTCCCAAAGTGCAGGCATTACAGGTTGAGCCACCGAGCCCGGCCTCCCCATTGAACTTCTGAGTTTCATTTCCACTGCCAGTGGTAGCTAATAGGGTTTCATATAATCTTTCAGAAATAAAAAAATGTCAAATTGTCTAAAAAACAGAAATGAGCTCATATTCCTCATTTTAATGCTAATTTTAAAATTGTTTAAACAATTACTAGGAAAGAGACTGTCAACCAATTATAAAGCATGACCCTATTTGAATCTTGATTTTTTTTTTTGAGTTGGAGTCTTACTCTGTCGCTCAGACTGGAGTGCAGTGGCTGCTGCCGGCCACCGCAGCCTTGACCTGCTGGGCTCCTGTGATCCTTCCGCCCCAAGTAACTGAAACTACAGGCGCGTGCTACCACGCCCGGTTAATTTTTTTATTTATTGTAGAGATGAGGTCTCACCAAGTTGCTCAGGTGGGTCTCGAACCTGCGGGCTCAGGCAATCCACTCACCTCAGCCTCCCAAGGTGCGGGATTACAGGCTGAGCTACCAAGCCCAGCTGAATCTTGATTTTTAAAAATTGTAAAAAACAAGCAGAATTAGGGCAAACCCTTTGGGTCTCCTCCCACTGTGGGAGCTTTTCTTTCCTCAATAAATCCTGCTTTCTCACTAAAACAACAACAACAACAACAACAAAACAAAACAAAAAAAAAACACAAGCAGAATTGACTGGGCATGTAGTTCCAGCTACTTGGAAGGCTGAGGTGGGAGGATTGCCTGAGCCCAGCAGGTCGCGGCTGCAGTGGCCATGAGCATGCCACTGTACTCTAGCCTGGGCAACAGAGTGCGACTCTGACTCAAAAAACAAAACAAAACAAAAAAACCAAGCAGGTTCTATTTCTTTTTCTAGGTGCTATTTACATGAGTATGGTAATTTTGTAAAAATTTCACAAGCTGTATACTTACAAATATTGCACACAAAGTTCACTTATAAGTATTTATGACACAAGCAATGAAATTTAATCAATGACTGGATATTTGAAATATTAAGAGATTTTTAACTCTTAAAGGTGATAATGGTCATTTTGGTTGTTTTTTAAAAAAAGTCCTTATATTTTAAAGATATAGGTTGAAATATTTATGGATAAAATTTGAGATTTCCTTCAAAATAATGTGCGTTTCTAAGAAGGGGATGAGCGTGTAAGTAAAACATAATTGGCCATAATTTGCTAATTATTAAAGTGATGGATTCATTTGGGTTTATTATACGATTCTCTCTACTTTTGTTTGTATTTACCATTTTCTATAAGACAGTAAGAAAATTTTCATGAAATGTTCCAACCATACAAAAAACTATAAAATTAGTAGTCATGAAATCAAATAGTGGTTACCCACGTGCCAGGCACTGTGTAAGGCCTTTACGTATAATGACTTTATTTTATCCTCACTGTACCCCTGTGAGATAAACATTATTTTAAATCCCCATTTTACAGGTGAAGAAACTACATTAAATATCTTGTCTACAGTCACAGAGCTAAGGAGTTTGTGGAGCCATGTGCATTAAGAAATACAATCAGTCCCGTGGGTTTGAGACCCGCCTGGGCAGGCGAGACCTCATCTCTACAATAAATCAAAAAATTAGCCGGGCGTGGTAGCGCACGCCTGTAATTCCGGCTACTCGGAAGACTGAGGCAGAAGGATCGCTGGAGTCCAGCTGGTCGAGGCTGCGGTGGCCGGGAGCGGCCACTGCACTCCAGTCTGGGGCGACAGAGTGAGACTCCAACTCAAAAAAAAAAAAAAGAAATACAGTCTGGCCGGACACAGTGGCTCATGCCTATAATCCCAGCACTTGGGGAGGCCTAGGTGAGAGGATTGCCTGAGCCCACTGGTTCGAGACTAACCTGGGTAACTTGGCGAGACCTCATCTCTAAAATAGAATAGAATAGAATAAAATAAAGTAAAATAAAATAAAATAGCTAGGTGTGGTGGCACCTGCCTGTGGTTCCAGCTACTTGGAGGACTGAGATGGAAGGATCGTCTGAGCCCAGCAGGCTGAGGCTGTGGTGCCCATGAGTGTGCCACTGCACTCCAGCCTGGGCAACAGAGTGACTCCAACTCAAAAAAAAAAAGAAAGAAAAGAAAAGAAAATCTATTTAACATAATTGAAGAGTACGTGTATGTTGAGTTGAAACATATGAGACTGTTGTTTTTGTTGGTCAAAAATGGTTGAGCATTGGCAATGTCATGTGGTTTAATTCAATCTCTTCTCAATTGCATCCTGTGCCCACTCCCCAGGTAACAACTGTCATCATTTCCATACAGTTCTTTGTACTTGACCATTGTATGTATGTATACTTACCAGTAGATATAATTGTTTCTTTTTTTTTTTTTTTTGAGTTGGAGTCTCACTCGTTCGCCCAGACTGGAGTGCAGTGGCCGCTCCCGGCCACCGCAGCCTCGACCTGCTGGGCTCCGGCAATCCTTCCACCTTAGCCTTCCAAGTAGCCGGAATTACAGGCATACGCTACCACGCCTGGCTGATTTTTTGATTTATTGTAGAGATGAGGTCTCGCTGCCCACGCGGGTCTCGAACCCACGGGCTCAGGCAATCCACTCACCTCAGCCTCCCAAAGGCGCGGGATTACAGGCTGAACCACCGAGCCCGGCTGTTTCTTATGTTTTTAAATTTTATCATAGCATACTCCTATCGTTTTGGCAATTTGCTTTTTGTCTTCAGCTTATGTCTATGAGATCTATTTATGTTGATAACTTTTTTTTTTTTTTGACTTGGAGTCTCACTCCATTGCCCAAGCTGGAGTGTAGTGGCACACTCACGGCCGCCCCAGCATCGACCTGCTGGCCTCTGGCGATCCTTCCACCTCACCCTTCCAAGTAGCCAGAACTACAGGTGCACGCTACCATGCCTGGCTAATTTGTGATTTATTGTAGAGATGAGGTCTCGCCAAGTTGCCCAGGCTGGTCTTGAACCCGTGGGCTCCGGCAATCCACTCGCTTCAGCCTCCCAGAGTGCTGGGATTACAGGGTGAGCCACCGAACCTGGCCCGATAACGTTTTTAAAACACGCTGTGGAATACTCAGACCATAGATAGGAAGGATACATGAACTGAAGGTAAACTAGCTGCTTGGTATCCATTCATGGTATTATTAACTAATTTATTTAACCAGCTCCCTACTGTTGGACATTTGGTTGTTTCCAGTCTTTTATTATGGCAAGCAATGTTTCTACAAATATATATGGCATACTTACATGAGTATGTTAAAAGCATAAATGTCTGTCAATGGCAACAACTGATAAAATTTTAATTTAATGAATAAAAATGCAGGCTTAGTCATCTTATTTTGCTTCTAGAACATATTTTATTGCATTTTATTTTATCTTCCATGAAAACATTCCAAATGTCAACTGATTCTTATGAAAATCTACATTTTATCTGGTCTTACAGAAAACTATATCTCCCCTTGAGAACATTTTGCATAGACAGAGCAGACAATGTTTTGTGGTTGAAATGTTTACTCAGTTTTGATATTGTGGCCAATAAAATGAAACGAGGAAAATAACCGTAAGTGTTGGAGAAGAGAGAGTCTTTAAAATTCTAACATAGCTAGTCACTTTAATGTGGTTTTGGTGAAATAGCTGCTTGCTCTAGAGAAAAATCCATCTGGAAGTCTCTGTGGGTTGTGAATGCAAATAATGGAGGAGTTTGTACATCTGGATTATTGGTGGAAATATTTATCCATTTTTATTGCTCTCTGTGTTTTTTGCCTCCTTCCCTTGATCCATAACATGTTGGCCTCAGTTTGAGTTGTGAGTAGCCTTTCTAATGACCCTTAGTGGTTGAGGCTCTTGGCAGTAGTGGCGCTTTCTCTTTCCTGCCTCCCTCCCTCTTTCCCTCCCTCCCTCCCTCCCTCCCTTCCTTCCTTCCTTCCCTCCCTCCCTCCCCCCTCCCTCCTTCCTTCTTTCCTTCCTTCCTTCCTTCCTTCCTTCCCTCCCTCCCCCCTCCCTCCTTCCTTCCTTCCCTCCCTCTCCCCTCCCTTCCTTCCTTCCTTCCCTCCCTCCTTCCTTCCTTCCTTCCTCTCTCTTTCTTTCGACATGGTTTGCTCTCTCACCCAGGTTGGGGTGCAGTGGTGGAGTCATAGCTCACAATAACCTTGAATTCATGGGCTCAAGTGTTCCTCCCACTCAAGCCTCCCAAATAGTTGGGACTATAGGTGCCCAACACCACACCTAGCTAGTAGTGGCTCTTTCACAGATAAAACCTGAAAAAGTAAAGGAAAATCTGATGTTCAGCAGTGAACACCGGGCACACCAAGGTGTATAAAGCCATGATCCATCCATAACACAAATATTGTCTATCAAGGCACCGTGGCCCTTGTACTACACGCATTTGTAGAAATAAGGAATAGGTGCTAGAATGACTCTGGAATATAAATCATTTCATTTGGTGTTGTTTTTAACTGTAAGCTTTTCTCTTATTCCAACTTTAGTGATCCTCATTAATGTTCCTGTAATGTAGGCAGATTCTTAGTTGAGACCACCTGGAAGACTGAATGCTTGTTTTCTTTTTATGAATATTAAGCTTGTGTTGGAGCCAGTTTTAGCTTTATCCCAGCCTTCACTTCAGAGAGAGCCTAGGAAGCTATGCTAGTTAAAGGCTTTTAGTTAAAAAAAATTAAACCATACCACTAGAAAACTTTTTTTTTTTTTTTGAGTTGGAGTCTCTGTTGCCCGGACTGGAGTGCTGTGGCACGCTCCTGGCTGCTGCAGTCTCGACCTGCTGGGCTCTGGCTATCTTTCCGCCTCAGCCTTCCAGGTAGCCAGAACTACAGGCATGCGCTACCACGGCCGGCAAACTTTTTATTTTTTGTAGAGACAAGGTCTTGTCAAGTTGCCCGGGCTGGTCTCGAACCTGCAGGCTCAGGCAATCCACTCGCCTCGGCCTCCCAAAGTGCTGGGATTACAGACTGAGCCAACCAGAAAACACATTTTAGCATTTTGTTTCTTTTAAATTTTCTTGCTCCTTATGTGTTGCTTTTTTTTTTTTCCAATTTGGAGTCTCTTTCTGTTTCCCAGGCTGGAGTGCAGTGGCACGCTCACCTGCTAGGCTCAGGTGATCCTTCCAGCTCAGCCTTCCTAGTAGCTGGAACTACAGGCGTGTGCCATCATGCCTGGCTGATTTTTTGATTTATTGCAGAGACAAGGTCTCGCCATTTTGACCAGGCTGGTCTCAAACCCCTGAGTTTAGGCAATCCTTTTGCCTCCGCCTCCCAAAATGCTGGGATTACAGGTGTAAGCCACGGCACCTGGTTTATGTGTTGTTTTTTTTTTTTCTTTTTTTGAGTTGGAGTCTCACTCTGTCGCCCAGACTGGAGTGCAGTGGCCGCTCCCGGCCACTGCAGCCTTGACCTGCTGGTCTCTGGCGATCCTTCCGCCTCAGCCTTCCAAGTAGCTGGAATTACAGGCATGCGCTACCATGCCTGGCTGATTTTTTTTTTTTGATTTATTGTAGAGATGAGGTCTCGCTGCCCAGGCGGGTCTCGAACCTGCGGCCTCAGGCAATCCACTCACCTCGGCCTCCCAAAGGCGCGGGATTACAGGCTGAGCCACCGAGCCTGGCTTATGTGTTCTTTTAAAAAAATTCTTCCAAGGCTGGGTGCAGTGGCTCAAGCCTGTAATCCCATCACTTTGGGAGGCCAAGGTGAGATGATTGCCTAAGCCTGGGGGTTCGAGATCAGTCTGGGCAACTTGGTGAGACCTTATCTCTACAAAAAATAAAAAAAAATTAGCCAACATGGTGGTGCGTGCCTGTGGTTCCAGCTACTAGGAAGACTGAGACGGATGGATTTCTTGAACCCAGCTGGTCAAGGCTGTGATGGCCATGAGCATGCCACTGCACTCCAGCCTGGACAATGGGGTGAGATTCCAACTCAAAAAAAAAAAAATCTTCAGCCAGGCTTGATGGCTCAGCCTGTAATCCCAGCACTTTGGGAGGCTGAGGTGAGTGGATTGCCTGAGCCCGCAGGTTCGAGACCTGCCTGGGCAACTTATGAGACCTCATCTCTACAATAAATCAAAAACAAACAAACGAACAAACAAACTAGCCAGGCATGGTAGCGCACGCCTGTAGTTCCAGCTACTTGGAAAGCTAAGGCAGAAGGATTGCTGGAGCCCAGCAGGTTGAGGCTGCGGTGGTCGGGAGCATGTCACTGTACTCCAGCCTGGGCGACAGAGTGAGACTCCAACTAAAAATAAAATAAAAAATAGAAACCTTAATTTTTACACATTTATGACTTGTTTTAATTTCTTCGCCAAAATATTTTAACAAATACATCACAAGGTATAAAAATTTAATTTGAAGTTTTTCTTGTATTTTTTAATACCTCTAAGTTTTTAGCAGTATAGATTGAAGTTCACATTCTTGGTTTTATTTTACATTTTTGGATCAAAAAGAATCGTAATTTTTTATTAGCCTCTCAATAAATCCTGGTCTCTAAAAAAAAAAAGAAGAAAGAAAGAAAAAGAAAAGGGATGCTGCTAGAGAAGGAAAAAGAATGAGGATTGGATTGAGAGATAACATGAACCAAAAGGTAAAGGACTTGAAAGCAGAATGTCTCCCTCTCTTTGCATCAGAGAAATGTAAAGCAAAACCAGAATGAAATATTACCTTAGATCTGTTAGAATGGCTGCTTTTAGATAAAGAAACCCAAACCAAACCCAAACAAAAAACCACACACACAAAAATAAAATTATTGGTAAGAATGTGGAGCAATTGGAGCCCCTGTGCACTATTGTTGGGACTGTGCTACAATCATTATGGAAAACAATATGAAAATTCCTCAAAAAATTAAAAATAGAACTACCATATAATGCAGCAGTCTCACTTCTGGTTTTATCTCCAGAAGAACTGAAAGGCCGGGCTTGGTGGCTCAGCCTGTAACCCCGTGCTTTGGGAGGCTGAGGTGAGTGAATTGCCTGAGCCCGAGGGTTCGAGACCCGCCTGGGCAACTTGGTGAGACCTCATCTCTACAATAAATCAAAAATCAGCCGGGGTGGTAGCGCGCGCCTGTAGTTCCAGCTACTTGGAAGGCTGAGGTGGAAGGATCGCCGGAGCCCAGCAGGTCAAGGCTGCGGTGGCCGGGAGCGGCCACTGCACTCCAGTCTGGGCGACTGAGTGAGACCCCAACTCAAAAAAAAAAAAAAAAAAAAAAAAAAAGAACTGAAAGCAGGTACATGAATAGATATTTGCATATCCATGTTCTTAGCAGCACTATTCACAATAGCCAAGAAGTTTGTCAATGGATGAATGAATAGACAGAATGTATATACATGCAATGGAATATTGTTCAGCCTTAAAAAGGACAGTAATACTGTCACATTCTACAACATTGATTAACCTTGAGGATACTATGTTAAATGAAATAAGCAAGTCAAAAACTATATGATTTCACTTATATAGATATATAAAGTATCTAAAGTAGTCAAACTTACAGAAACAAAGTAGAATGGGAACCAGGGATGGGAACAGGTGGAAAAGCCAAGTTGTTCATGGGAGTCAAGTTTCAGTTTTGCCAGATGAAAATGTTCTGGAGATCTGTTTCACATGTGGAAATGCTTAACACTACTGAATGTACACTTAAAAATGGTTAAGGTGATAACTTTTTTTTTTTTTTTTTTTAGTTTGCGTCTCACTCTGTCACCCAGACTGGAGTGCAGTGGCCACTCCCGGCCACCGCAGCCTCGCCTGCTGGGCTCCGGCGATCCTTCCACCTCAGCCTTCCGAGTAGCCGGAATTACAGGCACGCACTACCACGCCCGGCTGATTTTTTGATTTATTGTAGAGATGAGGTCTCGCCAAGTTGCCCGGGCGGGTCTCGAACCCTCGGGCTCAGGCAATCCACTCGCCTCAGCCTCCCAAAGCGCTAGGATTACAGGCTGAGCCACCGAGCCCAGCAAGGTGATAAAATTTTATGTTATGTGTGACTTTTTTTTAATACAATAAAAAACTCCCTCTCTTTGTTTTTCAAAAATAATAATTTTTAAAAGTTATTATTAAATTAATTTTTTTGAGTCGGGGTCTCGCTCTATTGCACTGGAGTGCAGGGACATGCTCATGGCTCACTGCAGTATTCCCCAGGCTGGTCTTGAACTCCTGGGCTCAAACAATTCACCTGCCTTGGTTTCTCAAAGTGCTGGTAATATAGGCATATGCCACCATGCCTGGCCTCTTTTTGGTTTTTGGAAGCAGCATTAGAGAGCTACCCCAAATGAAGTAAGGCATTTACTGAGGAGCTCCCCAGATACCAATGAATTAGATTTATTTCCTTTCCTAATAAAGCTGAGATAGTTTATTGTAGTAGACTGCCTAGTTTACCTCTGTGGAAAAAAGAGAATGAGAGAAGATTGATTTACACATTTTTGGAGATAAGAAGGGTGATAAAATACCAAATTAACTTCTACTCATGAGAAGGAATTAATGGATTTTTTTGTTTGCTCAAGTGACCTCAGGCAAATAAAAATAATTTGCCCTGATGATGTACTCATTTATCTTCATGAAGTATCAGATTGATCTTTTTTTTTTTTTTTTTGAGTTGGAGTCTCACTCTGTCGCCCAGACTGGAGTGCAGTGGCCGCTCCCGGCCACCGTGCCTCGACCTGCTGGGCTCTGGCGATCCTTCCGCCTCAGCCTTCCAAGTAGCCGGAATTACAGGCAGGCGCTACCATAGCCCAGTTGATTTTTTTTGATTTATTGTAGAGATGAGGTCTCGCTGCCCAGGCGGGTCTCGAACCCGCGGGCTCAGGCAATCCACTCACCTCAGCCTCCCAAAGGCGCGGGATTACAGGCTGAGCCACCGAGCCCGGCTCAGATTGATCTTAAAGTCTACCTTGGTATTTCTGAGCCTGATGACTACATTCTCAGTTGAGTGAGGGGACTGACTCACAGAAGTTCTTTTTTCTTTTTTTTTGAGTTGGAGTCTCACTCTGTCGCCCAGACTGGAGTGCAGCGGCCGCTCCCGGCCACCGCAGCCTCGACCTGCTGGGCTCCGGCGAGCCTTCCGCCTCAGCCTTCCAAGTAGCTGGAATAGAAGGTCTTTTTTCTAGACAGATAGCCTCATCGACCGTTCCCTTCTACTTAAGAGGTTTTAAGTGTGGGCAGAAATCAGAAGTAGCTTTTCCTCAGAAAAATGTTACATATTAGGACTAATTTAGTAAGATGTAGAGTCTCTGTATTATTCAATCTTACAGAGAGTTTGAACAGAATTTCTCGCTTCTACGTTTTAAAGAGGGTTTTTATAAATTAGAGCATGTCTGAAAAGACAAGGCTTGAAGTATATGGGAAGAATTGTTAAAATATCTGCAACTCTATTTCAAGAAAAATTTTATTGAGAAAAGGGGTTAAATTTATTCCATGTGGCTTCAGAAGGCAGAAATTGGATGATTGAATAGAGGCTGCAGGAAACAGATATCGACTTAAAATTGGAACTTTCTAACACCTGAAGATGTTTGAGCATGAAATTGGACACCTTGTGAAGCCAGGAGGACCCTGTGCTTGGAGTGCTTAAGCAGAAGCTTGCTAGTGGTCTGTCAAGGATGTTGTAGAGGGGATCACCACACTGGGGATACTTGCCGAGATGACCTCAAAGTTTTCTTGAATCTGAAAGAAGAAGGTGAAACTGTAGATTTTTGAAGTCACATATATGGGGGTAGACATTTGTAAAAAAGGTTTGACCTTTTGTTGGGAACTTCTTAGGAACCATGATAAATGTTAAAAAGTCATAGTGGAGGTAAAGAAAACCTCTTAGCTCTAGAGCTGCCTATATTTGGTTGAGTAAGATAATTGAAAATATTAAAATCTACTTAAATAGCGTTTTCAAATACCTTAATCTTTGTAAGTAACAGAAATAAAGGGAATACATGGATATTTGTTATATGGTTGGTTCTTTAAAAGACAAGTTTATAATAACATTATAGATATATTGGATGACTAACATTAATAGATGCTGATAATTGCTCTTATAGAACATAGACCACATTTTATTTTGCTCTTCAACATGTCTTAATGTAAAGTTCCTTTTTCAATAGGCATTGATACAAATTTTGTATCAGGCAGGATATAAGAATTGGACCCAATAAACTAAACATTTGAGGAATTTGAAAACATCCTTAATGTATGAATAGTGTTGCCATGGAATTTGAATTTGTTTAGCTTAAAAAGGATCAATATTCTACATTGATCAGCATTGTTGAGAACTAAGAAATGGTTATTAGAAAAAGATGGCTATCATCTTAGATGTTTGATATTTACTGTAGATCTCACAAAAAGAAATACTTCATGCTTACTGAAGCAGCTTACTTTGTCCGATACAAAGTATTAGAAAATTAATTTGGTCTGATACAATACATGTAAGAAACATAAAGATGCTACACATTCTATAATTTTCCACCTCCCTGCTTAGTTAATTTCCTACTATTTTGGAAACATGGAAAAATGTAGACCCAAAAGAAAGGCAAGAAATAGAAAAGTTTTGTCCTGAAGTAAAGGAGGGTGTGAATTTTATTTGCATGTTATGCTATTTCTTTTATTTTTGTTTTATTGTAAAGCTGATACATGCTTATTATAGAATGTTTTGGAAATGAGTGCATTATTTTTAAACCTCCCATCTGTTACCTCAAAACTAGATTTATTTTTTTCTTTTTTGGATAATAAAAACTTGTGATTCTTTTTGATCCAAAAATTTAAAATAAAGCCCCAAGAATGTGAACTTCAATCTATACTGCTAAAAACTTAGAGGTATTAAAAAATGCAAGAAAAACTTCAAATCAAATTTTTATATCTTGTGATGTATTTGTTAAAATATTTTGGCCACCCATGGTCGGTGGCTCAGCCTGTAATCCTGCTTTGGGAGGCTGAGGAGAGTGAATTGCCTGAGCCTGCAGGTTTGAGACTCTCATGGGCAATTTGGTGAGACCTCATCTCTACAATAAATCAAAAAAAAAAAATTAGCCAGGCATGGTAGCGCGCGCCTGTAGTTCCAGCTACTTGGAAGGCTGAGGCGGAAGGATCACTGGAGCCCAGCAGGTCGAGGCTGTGGTGGCCGGGAGTGGCCACTGCACTCCAGTCTGGGCAACTGAGTGAGACTCCAACTCAAAAAAAAACCACAACAAAACTTTGGCCAAGAAATTAAAACAAGTCATAAATGTGTAAAAATTAAGGTTTTTGAAAGCCCTGGTTATCACTGTGTAACCTATGCATGTAACAAAATTGTACATATACTCCATAAATTTGTACAATTTAAAAAAAGAGACAAATCTAAGTGTGCTTCTTGAAAAAATTAAAGTTTTAAGGTAAGACAAAGTTATATGAAAGGCCAGAGTAATACTTAATAATATATTTTCAAACAATTTAATTATATTAAAGGCATAAAATTATATTAAAGACATAGTGAATATCAAATTTAGAGTCAAGTAGATTTTATTATGACTTACCCTAAAAAACCCTTGTTAAGAATTTTATCTCATCATGCCACTGCTTATGAAAAATTAACCAAATTATTTTATAAATCAAACAAAACAGAAATATGATAAATTCTGATTTATCATATTGCTTAATAACCAAATGATAGAAACTCCAAGAGATGATTTTGTTCTATTCCATCTTTCATAGATTAGAAAACTAAAGTTCAGGCTGGGCTAGGTGGCTCAGCCTGTAATCCCGCGCTTTGGGAGGCCCAGGTGAGTGAATTGCCTGAGCCCGAGGGTTCGAGACCCGCCTGGGCAACATGGCGAGACTTCATCTCTACAGTAAATTAAAAAAAAAAAAAATTAGCTTGGTGTGGTAGCGCACACCTATAGTTCCAGCTACTTGGAAGGCTGAGGGGGAAGGATCCCCGGAGCACAGCAAGTCGAGGTTGCGGTGGCCAGGAGCGGCCACTGCACTCCAGTCTGGGCGACAGAGTGAGACTCCAACTCAAAAAAAAAAAAAAAGAAAACTAAAGTTCATATAGGAATGGAATAATTTTCTCCATTGAGTAACAAGCAGCTCCCCAGAGCTCCATCATCACATTTTATTTGTGAGGTTTATAGAGTATTTAATTGTTGATTCCCCCACTCATCCAAATGTTGGAAGATGTATTTATTTATTTATTTATTTATTTATTGAGTTGGAGTCTCACTCTGTTGCACAGACTGGAGTGCAGTGGCCGCTCCCGGCCACCGCAGCCTCGACCTGCTGGGCTCCAGTGGTCCTTCCGCCTCAGCCTTCCAAGTAGTTGGAACTACAGGCGCGCGCTACCACACCCGGCCAATTTCTTTGATTTACTGTAGAGATGAGGTCTCGCCAAGTTGCCCAGGCGGGTCTCGAACCCACGGGCTCAGGCAATCCACTCACCTCAACCTCGCAAGGCACGGAATTACAAGCAGAGCCACTGAGCCCAGCTGGAAGATGTATTTAACAATGCAAATATAGAACTCTAAAGTGAATTTCATTTTTATATAAACTATAAAATATCATGAAAATCCTTTGGAAAGTTTTCATGCAGTTGCTAGTTTACTTGCATAAATTTATAGCTTCAATGTCTTATAAAATCAATTAATGTGGATACAATTTATTTGGTAAGAATTTGATGTATTTAACATGTATTTTGATAGACAAATCTTGTTTGAAAGAAGAGCCATGTCGTATGTTGGAAGATAGTTGATTAAGTGGTTAATAGATGCAGATTATATAGTTATCATTTATTTATTGCTTTGTCTATTCCTATCTAATAGAGTAAAATTAATCCCATGACAAATACCCCTAGAAAAGCAATTTAAGTATAATTAAGTCAATGAGGTCTAGTGTGCTTTTAGGGAAGTACAATATCCAAGCTTAATGTATGCTTGGTGATTTTCAGGCATCATGTTTAATTTCTTTCACCTATGTGAACTGGTGACTGTTTTCTTTTTGAGCCAAGGGAGGTGCTGAATGCAGAGGCAAGAAGCACTTTCTTCTGCCACTCCCCGTTTTCTTCTTCCTCCCCCAACTACTGTAGCAAGGAATCAGTCTTAAATGCTTTCATCAAAGAATGAACTTGCTGCTGGGATCTCATTTGCTTGCCAACATGAGAATTTGGCTATAGATTTTTTTATTTCCTTCTAAGGAGGAGCCAGTGACAGAAATTAACTCTCTAGGCAATTGTGAGACTTAATAGAAAAATAGAATAAGCCTGGGCTATACAATCTGAAAATAACTAGGTTTGATTATATTCTGAAGATAACATATTTGTTATAAAAATCAAATGAGATAATAAATATCAAGCACCAATGGCTGTATCTGGCACATGATGAATAATTCTCAATTCCCTGTCTGTTCCCTACAAATTTAACTCGACTTTGTTTGGATTCCTTTGGGGACTAAACTATACAATAAGAGAATTGGGGACAGAGAGACTTGAGCTACTACAGAAACCATCTTATCTGTGAACATTACTTCCCAACAAATGTAGACATGAGATTGAGATGTCTACTCCCCTGGTCCCCATTTCTAAGCCTAGTTCTACCTGCAAACAGGGCAAATTCAGTTAAATTCAATTCCTAGAAGCCTCATCTTTGGATATATGACTCAGTGATCTGACATGATGATAACTAGCCCTACATTCCAGGGTGAGGTAACCCAAGAGTGGCCCCAGTTGCTCACAACATCTTAGTGCTCAGATAAAGTGGGTAAATATTTTCTCTATGAAAGATGAATAAAATCTGTAGACCCTAAAGTTAAACAAATGTTAAGATCCAGGGACAGGATCAAAAAGGACAACTGCATTAGTTTTTAAAAAATTGGTAGCTGTTGTGGTAGCGCACGCCTGTAGTTCCAGCTATTCAGAAGGCTGAGGCAGAAGGATCGCCGGAGCCCTGCGGGTCGAGGCTGCGGTGGCCGGGAGCATGCCACTGCACTCCAGTCTGGGCAACAGAGTGCAGAGTGAGACTCCAACTCAAAAAAGGGGGGGGGGCAAAATATACATTCCAAAAAATATACAATTTTAACATTTTATTTAAATAAAAAGAAAACTTTATTGCAAACAGGTCCAATGTCATATGTGATATAGCAAAGGCTAATTGTAACAAGCAATTTCAATTTAAAACTGCATTGATGTACAAATCTGAAAATATTTAGCAATGATCAATATCTGCCAAAGTAGATTAAATTTATCAGTATATCAATTTTGACATTTATTGTAGACCTTACTATTCAAGTAGTAGAAGTTAAATTTTTATCACAAAAAATTGAAAATAACCTGACAGCTTCTACTAAGATAATAAACTGTGAAATTTATTCCCCCCCCACCATTTTTTTTGAGTCAGAATCTCACTCTGTCACCCATGCTAGAGTGGAGTAGCATGCTCATGGCCACTGTAGCCTTGACCTGCTGGGCTCAGGTGATCCTTCAACTTCAGCCTTCCATGTAGCTGGAACTACAGGCATGCTCCACCATGCCTGACTAATTTTTGATGTATTGTAGAGATGAGGTCTCACCATGTTGCACAAGCTGGTCTCAAACCCGTGAGCTCAGGCGATTCTGTCGTCTCCGCCACCTAAAGTGCTGGGGTTACAGGCTAGAGCCACCGAGCCTGGCGTTTATTCCCTTTTTTGCTTTGAAAATATACTCCCGGGTTGCTGAGGGCAATTCCAACTTCATGCAAATATATTAACTGTGATTCTTCAGTTGTTATCTACTGTCTGCTTGATGATCACGCCTCTTCTTATCTGACCCCAACCAATTAAATGCCAGTGTTTCTCAACTCTTGGACTAAGGGCAGTTTTTTTCTCCTACTTCTATGCACATAGGGTTAGTGAGAACTATTTTACCCAAATCAGCTTTGGTTGGACTGACTCTTCCTTCTGTAGACAGGGGTTCTATGTTTAGTTTACCATGAGAATTTCATTCTTGGACAACTTTTGTACCTTTGCTACCTTTGTGTCTCCTGTATATACACCTAGACGCACTCTAAGCAGGACACAGGAAATTTCCAGTTCTGTGAAGATCTCAGGTAAAGCTCCCGCAGTCCAGGCACCTGCCCTACCATTCTTGTCAGCTCAGCACAATGTTGGGTCACTTTTTGTTTGAATTCCAATAAAACCTCCTGGAGCAGTATATTGCAGATCACTGTGTTCTTCAAAAAGTGATACAATGGCCGGGCACAGTGGCTCAAGCCTGTAATCCCAACACTTTGGGAGGCCGAGGTGAGAGGATTGCCTAGGCTCAGAGGTTCAAGAACAGCCTGGGCAACTTGGTGAGACCTCATTTCTACAATAAATCAAAAAAATAAGTGGGTGTGGTAGTGGACACCTGTAGTTCCAGCTACTTGGAAGGCCGAGTCAGAAGGATCACCTGAGCTCAGCAGGTTGAGGCTGTGGTGGCCGTGAGTGTACCACTGCACTCCAGCCTGGGCAACAGAGTAAGACTCCAACTCAAAACAAAACAAATAAGTGATATGTTGGAACATATGTTGGAAAAGATTGTTTCACACATGAGTTTTCCTTCACTATCTTTGGGAACAGTAGCAGGTCTCACCTCTTGGCCCACATTTAATACTTCTTTTAAAATACTACCACCAACTATGCTCTCTTTAAGATCATCAGCCTAATAGCCAGGTTGGTTAACTACAAATGACCTAGACACACTAAGTCAGGATTCTGAAGTAAAATCTCTTAGAGGTACTGGAATTTTCTTTACACTCACAGACAACTTCAATGTTGTATTTCAGCTGAGCAGAAATTAGAATAATAGAAGCCCCTTCTGCCTGTGTACCTTGTACAAATGCAAGGATCTGTTCATACTGTTCCTAAGCCTGACTTTCTTTTACCAGATCAATTTAATTTTGTAGACTCAAAATATGTTTCAGCTTCATAATTTATTTGGCAGCCAGGTGTTTAGAAGTCTGAGGCTGAGAACAAGGTTCATTACCAGCTACCAACAGAAAAGCTGCATCCATCACTGCTGACAGTTCAGTATGGTAGCCATCAAAATGCCATGGCCAGGACAGTCAACAAAGAAAACATGTCTGACTAGTGTGAAGTTTCCATTAGTCCTTGGAGTGTCTTCAGGAAGGTTATGAGGTGTACTCCTTCCATAGGAAATCTATTACATTTTGGCCAAGGACAACGTGAGCCATCAAATTGATAAATCTTGGCATTAGCCTGTCCACACTTGATGGTAATACTTCCTTACAGTTCATTTGTGAACTTGACAGTGTGAACATCAGGAATCACTTTTACAGCTGTGGATTTTCCATGAGGAACGTGATCAATTGTGTCTATGTTAATTGTGGCTGGTCTGCTGATAACCTTGTGTGAAAGTGGAGTCAACTTGGTAACATTCTTATGCATAGCATGGCATCTTTAGCCCTATTGGCGTGCTGCGAGGGAGAGGTAATGCTGAGAATGGCAGCCTAATTTACTTAGGTTAGTACATTGTCTTGGCCTGTCCCCTGTGGAGATGTGGCGGGTATGAGGTACCCAGAGCCCAGAGTGTGGGTTCCATTTTAACAGTTTTTAAGTATGCAGTTCAGTGACATTAAGTGTATTCACATCGTCAGGCAACCATTACCATCATTTATCTCCAGAAATTTTTTCATCTTCTCAAACTGAAACTCTGTACCCATTAAGCAATAATCTCCCTCCCATCCCCCATGCTCTGGAAGCCACCACTCTCCTTTGTCTCTATAAATTTGACTGCTCTAGGTACCTCATATAAGTGAAATCATACGGTGTCTTGTTTTGCTTAGTGGTAATGCGATGTCATCAAAGTTCATCCATAATGTAACATGTGTCAGAAGTCTCTTCCATTTTTAAGGCTGAATAATTATCCATAATCTGTTGTATTATTATTATTATTATTTGAGTCAGGGTTTCACTTTGTTGCCCAGGGTGGAGTGCAGTGGCAGGAGCGCGGCTCAACTTCCTGAGTGAGCTCAGGTGATCCTTCACCTCAGCCTCCCGAGTAGCAGGGACTACAGGAGCGGGCCAAACATGCCTGGCTAAGTTTTTTATTTTTTGTGGAGACGAGGTTTTGTTATGTTGCCTGGGCTGGTCTCAAACTCCTGCCCTCACACAATCCTCCTACCTTGGCCCTCCAAAGTGCTGGCAGGCATGAGCCACCATACCCAGACCATAGTATGTATGTACCACGTTCTGTTTGTCTCTTGAGGGGCACTTGGGTTGCTTCCACCTTTTTGCTATTGTGGGTAATGCTGCTGTAATTATGGGTTTACAATGATCTGTCTGAGTCCCTGTTTCCATTTCTTTTGGGCATGTACTGAGGAGTGGAATGGCTAGATCATACGGTAATTCCATTTTTCATTGTTGAGGAATCTCTATACTGTTTCCTTTTTTTTTTTTTTTTTTTTTTGAGTTGGAGTCTCATTCTGTTGCCCAGACTGGAGTGCAGTGGCCGCTCCCGGCCACCGCAGCCTCGACCTGCTGGGCTCCGGCGATCCTTCCACCTGAGCCTTCCGAGTAGCTGGAACTATAGGCGCGCGCTGCCACACCCCGCTGATTTTTGATTTATTGTTGAGATGAGGTCTTGCCAAGTTGCCCAGGCGGGTCTCCAACCCGTGGGCTCAGGCAATTCACTCACCTCAGCCTCCCAAAGGCACGGGATTACAGGCTGAGCCACTGAGCCCGGCTCTCTATACTGTTTTCTAGAGCAACCGCACCATTATGTATTCCTGTCAGCATTGTATAAGTATTCCAACTTCTCTATATTCTTGTCAACACTTGTTCTTTTCTTTTCTTACTTTCTTTTTTTCCTCTAATATGTGTGAAGTGGTAGATTAATCTTAAAGAAAATGAATTCTGATGGACAACACAATCTGTCTTAGTTCCAAGCCTATAATCTACTCACATGGTAGGTTCTTGTGGAAGGAATGAACAAGAATCCACACATCATTTATGAAATTAACTATCAATAGAAGATAATCCGAGGAAATAGTGTAATATAACTTATTCATACATCCATCCACTTGGTCAATAAACTGCATGCACTATGTTCATTGTTAGGAGGCCACATTTCAATAAAATGTGGAGTCAAGGCCAGGTGCGGTGGCTGAAGCCTGTAATCCCAGCACTTTGGGAGGCTGATACGAGAGGATTACCTGAGCTCAGGGGTTGAAGACCAGCCTGGGCAACTTGGTAAGACCTCATCTCTATAATAAATCAAAAAATAAGCCGAGCGTGGTGGCACATGCCTATGGTTCCAGTTACTTGGAAGGCTGAGGTGGAAGGATCACCTGAGCCCTGCAGGTCGAGGCTGCAGTGGCTGTGAGCGTGTCACTGTACTCCAGTCTGAGTGATAGAGTGAGAGTCTGACTAAAAAAAAAAAAAAAATGCGGAGTCAAGACAAATGTAGTTCCTTCTCTCTAAGAGCTCATAGTCTGATATCTCTCTAGGGAGGAAGCGTGAGTCAGCAGGCTATGGCAGCTCAATTAAAGTGTCCTTTAAAAAAACCTAAACTTTTGGCTCTAAAGCCAATTTTTAAAAAACTGCATTATGATTAGTAATGATACTGTTTTCTAGTTTTGGTGACATGTATGTTCTTTTACAAATTAACATATATATGATTAGTTTAGATACTAATATGTATATATACTATATATAGTATACATATAAGATATAATATGTAGTATATATATATGAGATATATGGATATGTATCTTATAGGCATTTACTTTATATGAGTCAAGCCCTCCGGAGTTCTGGGAGTGAAATAAGTACTAATGGCTGCAAGACATTCATTGTATGTAGTGAATTAACTTCTCTTTGCATCTGGGATGATACGAGTTATTTGTTGTTCTTGGGAGAATTGAGAAGTAGTCACTCAAATCATTTTTTGTGCTTTGTGTTCAGATGAAGAACCTTCATTGAGAAAGGCAGCCTCAATGACTTTTCACTTTTTTTTTTTTTTTTTTTTGAGTTGGAGTCTCACTCTGTCACCCAGACTGGAGTGCAGTGGCCGCTCCCGGCCACCGCAGCCTCGACCTGCTGGGCTCCGGCGATCCTTCCGCCTCAGCCTTCCAAGTAGCTGGAACTACAGGCATGCGCTACCATGCCCAGCTGATTTTTTGATTTATTGTAGAGATGAGGTCTCGCCAAGTTGCCCAGGTGGGTCTCGAACCCGCAGACTCAGGCAATCCACTCACCTCAGCCTCCCAAAGCGTGGGATTACAGGCTGAGCCACCGAGCCCGGCGGCTTTTCACTTTTGAATGAAATAATAAAATTGAGCTTCAGAACCTGCAAAGCTGAAGACTACTCACTGTACTGTGGTAATGACAGAAACCTCTAGGACACCAAAGGAGTCAGCTCTGCCGTGACATTATTGCTTCTGCCTTCTGGGTAAATTCAGAATGAGGAAGACATACATTTGAAATTGAATCATAGTCTGATTTCCTCCCTATAGAGAGGAGAATGGAATAATTTCTTGGTGGGATTTTTCTTAATCACAAGTTACTCCTTAATAATCATCAAAATGCTATAAATATTAAAGCCAGATAGGGTGTGAAAAAAAAAAAACACAAAAAAACTGTTGTAAGCCGGGCTCAGTGGCTCAGCCTGTAATCCCGTGCCTTTGGGAGGCTGAGGTGAGTGGACTGCCTGGGCAACTTGGCGAGACCTCATCTCTACAATAAATCAAAATGAGCCAGGTGTGGTAGCGCATGCCTGTAATTCCGGCTACTCGGAAGGCTGAGGCGGAAGGATCGCCGGAGCCCAGCAGGTCGAGGTTGCGGTGGCCGGGAGCGGCCACTGCACTCCAGTCTGGGCGACGGAATGAGACTCCAACTCAAAAAAAAAAAAACTGTTGTAAATAATCATGCTATCATTTTGTTCATTATACTTAAGGCATGCATTGAACTGCCTTCCTGAATATAAATGTATAGTAACTTGCTACTGAGAATCTGCTTTACTTTTTCTGTTTCTTTAACAATTATTTATTGAGATTGTACCATGCCCCCAGTACTGTGCTTGGTCCTGATAATACAAAGATGAACTGATTCTGTGGTCTAGTGGTGGTGAGAGACAAGTGAACAGGCCATGAGAATTGCTAATTATTAATAATCGGCAGAGAAAGCACAGAATGCTGTGGTGGAGCAGAAAAGAGGCCCCTAACCCAGACTAACAGGAACAGGGCAAGACTTCTTGGAGGAACTGATAACTATGAGTTTAATAGGAGTTGACTGAGCAAAGAAAGGGGCAACTCTTTCTTGGAAGAAACATACATACAAAGTTCCAGCAGGGAAGCATGCATACGTAGGAAAATGAAGAAAGATGAGGGTCGTTTGGGGCTAGATTGTAAGGCCGAGAGATGCAGCCAGAGAGGTAGCAGGAGCTCTTTCAACTAGGATATTATAAACGCTTTTCAGGACTTTGTCATGAGATTAATGAAGACCCATTAAAGAGCTGAAAGAAAGGTATGTCATCATAAAGTGTTCTGGAAAGACAACTCTAACTGCAGTGTGGAGAATGGTTAAGGGGAAGGTGAGGTGAAAGTCTGGGAGAATATTCATGAGCTTTTTGCAGCAATCCAGGAATGGAGAGACATTCAAAAATTTCAGTGATCTTTGCCAGGGTCTGGTGACTTTTTACATCTCATGTGCCGGGAAAGGGTCACTTCCTGATTTCTGGCTTGGGCTGCTGGGTGAGACAGAAGAATAGGAGGAGTTGCAGGCTTCGTGAGGAAGATGCTACATTCAATTTTATATAGCTTAGATTTGAGGTGTTTGTGTGACTACAAGGAGGCCTTTGGGGCGGAAAATTTAGGGGGAGATTAGAGGAAGTTGTTGCCAGTGTTTCAATCGTTGTCCTTATTGTCAATCCTCTTTTTAGTATGCCACTATTGAATTAATAATTTATAGATTCGAGGTATTTCCTATGGGTTTGGAGCCAAGGAGTACAACAGGAAGGGACATGCAACTTGCTACTTTTTGGGAGCACAATGGGCTAAGGATGCTTGTTTTCATTTGTTAGGGTCTCACTCTGTCACCCAGGCTGGAGGACAGTGGCACCACACGGCTCACTGCAGCCTTGATGTCCTGTGCTCAGGCCTTCCTTCCACTTCAGCCTCCTGAATAGCTGGGACTACAGGCGTGTGCCACCACACCCAACTAATTTTTTTTTTTTTTTTTTGAGTTGGAGTCTCACTCTGTCGCCCAGACTGGAGTGCAGTGGCCGCTCCCGGCCACCGCAGCTTCGACCTGCTGGGCTCCGGTGATCCTTCTGCCTCAGCCTTCCAAGTAACCGGAATTACAGGCATGCACTACCATGCCCGGCTGATTTTTTGATTTATTGTACAGATGAGGTCTCGCTGCCCAGGCGGGTCTCGAACCCGCGGGCTCAGGCAATCCGCTCACCTCGGCCTCCCAAAGGCGCGGGATTACAGGCTGAGCCACTAAGCCTGGCTCCCAGCTAATTTTTAATTTTAATTTTTTGCAAGGATGAGATCTCATTATGTTGCCCAGGCTGGTCTCGAACTTTTGGGCTCAAGTGATCCACTCACCTTGGCCTCCCAAAGTGTTGGAATTATAGGCGTAAGCCATTGTGCCAAGCTGGTGCATTTTTTTATTATTATTTTCTGCCAATAGCAAAATTATTGCTTCTTGCCATTTAAATATATGTATTTACATTTTGCCCATGTATATTTATGTATACATAGACAAGGTCTTTGATGTGTCTGTTGGTGTGCTGTGCTTATCTTTCGGAAGTGGGATTAGTTGGAGGACAAGGGAAATATTACTTTATTTATTTATTTATTTAAAAATTTTTTTGAGGCTGGGCTCGGTGGCTCAGCCTGTAATCCCAGCACTTTGGGAGGCCGAGGGGAGTGGATTGCCTAAGCCCGCGGGTTCGAGACCCCCCTGGGCAATTTGGCAAGACCTCATCTCTACAATAAATCAAAATGAGCCAAGCGTGGTAGCACACGCCTGTAGTTTCAGCTATTTGGAAGACTGAGGCGGAAGGATCGCCTGAGCCCAGCAGGTCGAGGCTGCGGTGGCTGGGAGCGGCCACTGCACTCCAGTCTGGGTGACAGAGTGAGACTCCGACTCAAAAAAAAGAAAAAAAATTTTTTTTGAGTCGGAGTCTCACTCCAACTGGGCTAGTCTTGAACCCCGCGGACTCAGGCATTCCACTCGCCTCAGCCTCCCAAAATGCTGGGATGACAGGCTGAGCCACCGAGCCCAGCCAAGAACATAAATTTCAAAAGCAGCGGTTATAACAACCAGTAATCAGATCAATCATAACCGACATCAGCTATAAATAAGCACTACAGCCCACCAGTGAGTACCAGTGGAGCATCAGTCTTGATAACAGATGTAATGTTAGAGACTGCTACAGGAGAACAAATAGGAAGTAGCAAGTGACTGACAAAAATCATTTAATCATGATTTCTATTAGATCACGTTCAGAGGAATCATGGGCAGGATGTTTGCCCATGTAGTTTGGTGGTATCTCTCTTTTTCTTCCTGTGTTGTCTACATTGCTCTTAAAAACTTCCCTGCCAGTTCAATTTTTGTGTTGTCAATCCAATTTACTCAAAATTCCTACTCAATTATTTAGACAATAATTTTGATCTCATTTTTTTCATAAAAATCAAGTGTTTTGTGCCAAAAAACGATACTAATATAAGATTATATAAAGTAATATTTCCACCAGGCACAGTGGCTCAAGCTTGTAATCCCAGCGCTTTGGGAGACCGAGGCGAGAGGATTGCCTGAGTTCATGTGTTCAAGAACAGACTGAGCAACATGATGAGACTCAAAAAAATTAGCCAGGTGTGGCGGTACATGCCTGTAGTTCCAGCTACTTGAAAGGATCACTTGTGCTCGGCAGGTCGAGGCTGTGGTGGCTGTGAGCGTACCACTGCACTCCAGCCTGGGTAACAGAGTGAGACTCCAACTCAAAAAAAAAAAAAAAAAAGAAATGTATGTTCTTTGACACCACTGATTTAGGAAGCTTTTCTTTTCTTTTTTTTTTGACTTGGAGTCTCACTCGGTCGCCCAGACTGGAGTGCAGTGGCCACTCCCGGCCACCGCAGCCTGGACCTGCTGGCCTCCAGCGATCCTTCCGCCTCAGCCTTCCGAGTAGCCGGAATTACAGGCGTGTGCTACCATGCCCGGCTAATTTTTTTAATTTATTGTAGAGATGAGGTCGTGCCTGCCCAGGCGGGTCTCGAACCCGTGGGCTCAGGCAATCCACTCACCTCAGCCTCCCAAAGGCGCGGGATTACAGGTTGAGCCACCGAGCCCAGCTGTTCACTTGGCTAATTTTTAAAAATCTTTTGCAGAGATGGAGTTTTATTATGTTTCCCAGTCTGGTCTTGTGCTCCTAGCCTCAAGCAATCCTCCCACCATGGCCTCCCAAAGTGCAAGAATTACAGGCATGAGCCACTGCACCCAGCCCCAATTTCAGTTTTTTTGGGGGGTTTTTGGTATGGAAACCCAGAAGTGAATTTTTCACAGTTTTTTAAAGAATACTTTATTCAGTATAAGTGGCTCTGGTGATATTGTTTTGTGCTTTTATATTTATGAGTATATGAAGGGACGAGGTGTAATGGCAATAGCGGTGCTTTTCAAGGTGTTCCATTCTTTAACAAGAACTGAGGAACTGGAGACTGATGAGCATTTACACATAGATAGCCAGAGAGCAAAACAAAACCTATCTCACTGAGGTAACTTGCTATAGAATGCCAACTGATATAGAGGACATGGCCGACATTTTCCAAATATAAATTATGACATGGGCGCAGAGGTTGGCAAATGTAACTTCTGGTAGTCCTGTTCTGCTAGAAGCAAAGCATTTGATGGACACTCAACTAACTTTGCTGCCAGTTTTGTTCTGAGAATGGTGAGGAGGCAATCAGGAGAATGGCTATTTGGAACTTTATTGTGAACACTAAGGAGAAATCATTTGGAGATGTGGAAGTGTTTGGCACTGAGGGAGGGTGTGACCGGGTCATCTCTGAAAGTGAAGTAGCTAAGGAAGGGAGCGCCATGATTTGTAGGAAGAGTAGGCTTCAAAAATTCATATGAAAGATAGTGGCCAGGAGCGGTGGCTCAAGCCTGTAATCCCAGCACTTTGGGAGGCCAGGGCAAGAGGATTGCCTGAGCCTGCGGGTTCGTGACCAGCCTGGCCAACATGGTGAGACCTTGTCTCTAAAATAAATACATTTAGGTCAGAGTTTTCAATCTATAGGAAAATACAGTGGAAAACTAACTAATATTTAAATGAAACCAGAAGGAAACGATCATATAAATTCAGAAGTTGGAATTCTGCCAGAAAATTGATCTGGTCTCTTCAACAAGAAAATGTAACTTAAAAAAAAAAGAGAGGGGAGTAAGGAGAACTTTTATGTAATAACTCACGAAAAATAGTTCCGTATGAAGAGCCACATGTTAAGAGTCATGCAGGCCGTTGACTAGACCTGGTTTGAATAACTTAGCTGAAAAACATACTTTGCAAACAACTGAGAAAACCTGAATGTAGACTGGGTATTAGAAGATAGATAATTATCCACTTTTTTTAGTTGTGATCATGATTAAAGTATTATACTTAATTAAGAAAAATATCCCTATTTTAGAGGAGATACTAAAGAATGTAATGGTGAAGCAACTTGTCTGAAATTTACTTCCAAATCCTCTAAAAAGAAAATATAGTAACTATGACAAAGTGTTTAATTGGTAAACCTAAATAAGGAATATATAGATATTTGTCATACTCTCCTATTTATTTTTATATTTGAGATGTTTTACAGTAAAATATAATAAAACAGAAAATTCCTCCCCAAATGCAGGGGTTTTCTAAATATTCACTTCTAATTTTTATGGTTTTACTTTTTAAAAATAACCTAGCATTTAATTTAAATGACATGGAAGTTTTTTTGGAATATCTTGTCTTTCCCCAACAAAATTAATTGTCTTAGAAAATCTGTTAAATAATTCCTCTATTTTTACTCTGTTGTTATACTTCTTTTATCTCCTGTTAAGTTATTGACTTCTCAGAGTTGAATATTTCTCTTTTTTTGAGTTGGAGTCGCACTCTGTCACCCAGCCTGGAGTGCAGTGGCACGCTCCCAGTCACTGCAGCCTCGACCTGCTGGGCTCCTGTGATCCTTCCACCTCAGCCTTCTAAGTAGCCGGAACTACAGGCGTGAGCTACCACACCCGGCTAATTTTTAATTTATTGTAGAGAAGAGGTCTCGCCAAGTTGCCCAGGCGGGTCTTGAACCCGCAGGCTCAGGCAATCCACTCGCCGCGGCCTCCCAAAGCACTGGGATTACAGGCTGGGCCACCGAGCCTGGCCCTGAGTCTATTTCTAATAACTATTTCATTGATTTGTCTGTACCAGTGGCCTTTTAATTCAATCATGATAGCCTTGTTTAATAATGAGCAAACTTCTCTCCAATTCCAAAGCCTTTATTTTCATTTATTTTTCCAGGCAACTTTTGGAACTTGCTCCCAGCTTGCCCCCCCAAAGAAATCCCATGTTTGTTTGTTTTTTTTAATTGTTTTATTTTCAAGATGTAGGGTACAATTCAGGATTAGGTATACAAATGGTCACTGTACGGGTAACAGTTTGGGCCTGACTTGGGTCCCCACTTTTCTTTTTGTTTTCTGTTGAACTTTGATTGAAATTGAATTGAGAAGAATTATCATCTTTACAATACTGACAATTAATATTTAATCCCATTCAAGTGTTAAGAGCATTAGTTTTTATCTCTTCTTTATTGCTTTCTTCAAACCCTCCACCTTCACTGGTGATAGTTTGCTCTCTGGAGTGACATAACATTTGTATACTCCATCTTCCATGTAATTGAGGAAAGCAATTATGCTCCCTGTCTCTTCAGCCATTTTCTACTGACATGATGTCTTACTTCTTCCACCATCCTGCCCACTCACTTCTGGATATGCTCCACTTTGTGAGTGTTTCCTCTTGAAGTGGGGAACCCAGATCCAAGGACTCAAGACTCCAAGTATGTGTGGTCTGAGGATCACAAAAACAAGGGATGATTATTTCCTTTATTCTGGACACTCGGCTGTTTTAATGCAGTCAAGATTTGTAGCCACATATCCTGGCAATCCTCGACACTACTGGTTTACACTGAGTTTGCAGTCAACTAAAATCACTAGAACTTTTTCACTGATTCATTCTTAAAGTAGACCTTCACTTTCTTTAACATAAGCACAAGAATGCTGAATCTATTTGTATATATATAGTTAAATATGTTTCATCTTTTCAATATCAGTCCATCATTTCTGCTACTTATAAATCCTAATTCCCAGCCGGGCTCGGGGCTCAGCCTGTAAACCCACGCCTTTGGGAGGCTGAGGTGTGTCGATTGCCTGAGCCTGTGGGTTCGAGACCCGCCTGGGCAGGCGAGACCTCATCTCTACAATAAATAAATAAATAAATAAATAAATTAGCTGGGTGTGGTAGTGTGCACCTGTAGTTCCAGCTACTCGGAGGGCTGAGGTGGAAGCATCGCCGGAGGATCGCCGGAGCCCAGCAGGTCGAGGCTGCGGTACCGGGAGCGGCCATTGCACTCCAGTCTAAGCAGCAGAGTGAGACTCCAACTCAAAAAAAAAAAAAAATCCTAATTCTCTATTTCAGGGCATTTAACCTAGTCACCCACAAATTTAATAAGTATGTCTTGTTTTGGCCTCATCCACAAAGTCTAACAAAGAGCAAAGTAGTTCTGTATCAAAGCAACCAAATGCTGCCTTCTCTGGAATTGTCCAAGGTCTGGTAGAAATATCCAATCTTCAGCATTTCTTCTTTTTTTGCTTGGAGTCTCACTGCACTCCAGTCTGGGCGACAGAGTGAGACTCTGACTCAAAAAAAAAAAAAAAAAAAAGACAGTAATTGTGTCATGAGGGTGTGAATGACAATCAGGTGCCAGAGAAGTAGGACATTCTTTAAAAAAAATACGATTTTACTGTTAGGCTTCATACATTTTTTATGGGGTGAAAGGAAACCAGAAGGCATCTATAGCAGCTGCTGTTGGTTGCCTACCTTTGTACTAGGTAACATGAACCAATGAAATGGGCTAGGCCAACTTGTCAGTCACCAGATTCTTTTTGGTGCTCTGTGTGCATTGGCACTGACCTAGGCACTGTAAAGTCTATTAGAAATGAAGCAGAAAAGGCTTGACTCTACAGGAGCTAATGTTCTAGTGGTGATGGAAGACAACAAGGATGTAGGGACTGTGACAAAGTAGATAGGTGTGCAGATATTTGTGTGTATATATATATATATATATATATACATACACATACATATTTTTTTTGAGTAGGAGTCTCATTCTGTCGCCCAGACTAGAGTGCAGTGGCATGCTCATGGTCACCGCAGCCTCGACCTGTTGGGCTCAAGCAATTCTTCCACCTCAGCCCTCTAAGTAGCTGGAACTATGGGCTGGAACTACAGGTGTGTGCCACCATGCCTGGCTAATTTTTTTGATTTATTGTAGAGAAGAGGTCTCATCAATTGCCCAGGCTGGTCTTGAACTCTGGGCTCAGGCAGTCCTCTCATCTCGGCCTCTCAAAGTGCTGGGATTACAGGCTTGAGCCACCGTGCCTGGCCTTTGTTTTTAGAAGCGTACCGGGGCCAGATGTGGTGGCTCACATCTGTAATCCCAACACTTTGGGAGGCTGAAGCAGGAGGATCACTTGAGCCCAGGAATTTGAGACCAGTCTGGGCAATATAGCCAAACTCTATCTCTACAAAAATAAAAAACTTAGCTGGGTATGGTGGCATGCACCTGTAGTCCCAGCTACTTGAGAGGCTGAGGCAAGAAAATTACTTGAGTCCAGGAGGTCAAGACTGTGGGGAACTACGATCACACCATTGCACTCCAGCCTGGGCAACAGAGCAAGACTCTGTCTCTTAAAAACAAAACAACCGGCTACTTGGAAGGCTGAGGCAGAAGGATTGCCGGAGCCCAGCAGGTCGAGGCTGCGGTGGCCGGGAGCGGCCACTGCACTCCAGTCTGGGCGACAGAGTGAGACTCCAATTCAAAAAACAAAACAAAACAAAACAAAACAAAAAAACTATACTGGGCAAACAAAATGAGTCTGCAGCGGAATCTGGTTCTTAGGTGGCCTGTTTACAACTTTCTCCTATGGGATAAAGTTGAAGTTTGTTAGCACAGCTCTCAAGGCCTTTTCTGATTGAGCTCTTTTTTTTTTTTTTTTGAATTGGAGTCTCACTCTGTTGACCAGGCTGGAATGCAGGGGCACACTCATGGTTAACACAGCTTCGGCCTGCTGGCCTCAGGCAATCCTTCTGCTTCAGCCTCTCGAGTAGCTGGGACTACAGGCCTATGCCACCATGCCCAGCTAACTTTTTGATTTATTGTAGAGACGAGGTCTCTCCAAGTTGCTCAGGTTGGTCCGAAACACCTAGGCTCAGCCAGTCCTCTTGCCTCCACCTCCCAAAGAGCTGGGATTATAGGCGTGAGCCACCATGCCAAGCCGATTGAGTTCTTTTTACACCGTTTCTCCATCCCATTTTCTGCCGCTCCATACTTTCCAGTACAGCAGTGCAGAGCTGTTTCTATTCCTGCACACACTATGCTGTGCTGAGCCTTTGCTCTTCTGTAGGGGTCTTCCCGTCTCCTGTCCCAGTTACTGTTAAAATACCTGAAACTCATTAATGTTGGTTGAATTGAACTGGATGTGACTCAGTACTGTCCTTAAAAGAGCTTAAAATTTGCTTGAGGAGACAAACATATGCAAACACCTTCACAAAACTACATTTAGGTGCTATAATGTGTTCACACCACTAGGCTGTAAAGAATGACATCAGAGCAATGAAAATGGGCAGATGCAATTCAGTCACTATTCTTTGAGGAGAGGTGAGAATGGCAGAAGTTCTGCATGTGGTGAATTTTATCTACCTTACCCCCTTTTAGAAAGGGGATAAACCTTGGATTTTGATATACATTTGGGTTTGACATTGATCCTCAGCAAAATTTGGAATCAATTTTTAAACAACTGGTTTGTGCACTTAGATTGGGGAGAAATAATCACTAGCAATCGGTTTGTTTTTTACAAAGAGCAAGTGAGATCAAACAAACTTTGGTCCTTTTCGTCTTTCTTTTTTTTTTTTTTTTTTGAGTTGGAGTCTCACTGTCGCCCAGACTGGAGTGGCTGCTCCCGGCCACCGCAGCCTTGGCTTGCTGGGCTCCGGCGATCCTTCTGCCTCAGCCTTCCAAGTAGCTGGAACTACAGGCATGCGCTACCACGCCCGGCTAATTTTTTTGATTTATTGTAGAGATGAGGTCTCGCCTGGCCAGGTGGATCTTGAACCCGTGGGCTCAGGCAATCCACTCAACTCAGCCTCCCAAAGGCGCGGGATTATAGGCTGAGCCACCGAGCCCGGCTGGTCCTTTTTTTTCATAGGTCTTTTAGTTAATAAAGAAATGCTAGCCGGGCTCAGTGGCTCAGCCTGTAATCCTAGCACTTCGGGAGACTGAGGTGAGTGGATTGTCTAAGCCCGTGGGTTCGAGACCCGCCTGGGCAACTTGGCGAGACCTCAGCTCTAAAATAAATCAAAAAATTAGCCGGGCGTGGTAGTGTGCACCTGTAGTTCCAGCTACTTGGAAGGCTGAGGCAGAAGGATCGCCGGAGCCCAGCGGTTGAGGCTGTGGTGACTGGGAACGTGCCACTGCACTCCAGTCTGGGTGACAGAGTGAGACTCCAACTCAAAAAAAAAAAAAAAAAATGCTGAAGAGTCGATATTTCTACCAGACCTTGGACAATTCCAGAGAAGGCAGCATTTGGTTGCTTTGATACAGGACTACTTTGCTCTTTGTTAGACTTTGTGGATGAGTCCAAAACAAGACATACTTATTAAATTTGTGGGTGACTAGGTTAAATGCCTTGAAATAGAGAATTAGGATTTATAAGTAGCAGAAATGATGGACTGATATTGAAAAGATGAAACACATCTAACTATATATATACAAATAGATTCAGCATTCTTGTGCTTATGTTAAAGAAAGTGAAGGTCTATTTTAAGAATGAGTCAGTGAAAAAGTTCTGGTGATTTTAGTTGACTGCAAACTCAGTGTAAGCCAGTAGTGTCGAGGATTGCCAGGATATGTGGCTACAAATCTTGACTGCATTAAAACAGCCGAGTGTCCAGAATAAAGGAAATAATCATCCCTTGTTTTTGTGATCCTCAGACCACACATACTTGGAGTCTTGAGTCCTTGGATCTGGGTTCCCCACTTCAAGAGGAAACACTCACAAAGTGGAGCATATCCAGAAGTGAGTGGGCAGGATGGTGGAAGAAGTAAGACATCATGTCAGTAGAAAATGGCTGAAGAGACAGGGAGCATAATTGCTTTCCTCAATTACATGGAAGATGGAGTATACAAATGTTATGTCACTCCAGAGAGCAAACTATCACCAGTGAAGGTGGAGGGTTTGAAGAAAGCAATAAAGAAGAGATAAAAACTAATGCTCTTAACACTTGAATGGGATTAAATATTAATTGTCAGTATTGTAAAGATGATAATTCTTCTCAATTCAATTTCAATCAAAGTTCAATAGAAAACAAAAAGAAAAGTGGGGTCCCAAGTCAGGCCCAAACTGTTACCCGTACAGTGACCATTTGTATACCTAATCCTGAATTGTACCCTACATCTTGAAAATAAAACAATTAATAAAGAAAACAAACAAACATGGGATTTCTTTGGGGGGGCAAGCTGGGAGCAAGTTCCAAAAGTTGCCTGAAAAATAAATGAAAATAAAGACTTGGAATTGGAGAGAAGTTTGCTCATTATTAAACAAGGCTATCATGATTGAATTAAAAGGCCACTGGTACAGACAAATCAATGAAATAGTTATTAGAAATAGACTCAGGGCCAGGCTCGGTGGCCCAGCCTGTAATCCCAGTGCTTTGGGAGGCCGCGGCGAGTGGATTGCCTGAGCCTGCAGGTTCGAGACCCGCCTGGGCAACTTGGCGAGACCTCTTCTCTACAATAAATTAAAAATTAGCCGGGTGTGGTAGCGCACGCCTGTAGTTCCAGCTACTTAGAAGGCTGAGGTGGAAGGGTCACAGGAGCCCAGCAGGTCGAGGCTGCAGTGACTGGGAGCGTGCCACTGCACTCCAGGCTGGGTGACAGAGTGCGACTCCAACTCAAAAAAAGAGAGAAATATTCAACTCTGACAAGTCAATAGTTAACAGGAGATAAAAGAAGTATAACAGCAGAGTAAAAATAGAGGAATTACTTAACAGATTTTCTAAGACAATTAATTTTGTTGGGGAAAGACAAGATATTCCAAAAAACTTCCATGTCATTTAAATTAAATGCTAGGTTATTTTTTTTTTTTTTTTTTTTTGAGTTGGAGTCTCACTCTGTCGCCCAGACTGGAGTGCAGTGGCCGCTCCCGGCCACCGCAGCCTCACCTGCTGGGCTCCGGCGATCCTTCCGCCTCAGCCTTCCGAGTAGCCGGAATTACAGGCATGCGCTACCACGCCCGGCTGATTTTTTGATTTATTGTAGAGATGAGGTCTTGCTGCCCAGGCGGGTCTCGAACCCGCGGGCTCAGGCAATCCACTCACCTCAGCCTCCCAAAGGCGCGGGATTACAGGCTGAGCCACCGAGCCCGGCTTATGCTAGGTTATTTTTAAAAAGTAAAACCATAAAAATTAGAGATGAATATTTAGAAAACCCCTGCATTTGGGGAGTAATTTTCTGTTTTATTATATTTTACTGTAAAACATCTCAAATATAAAAATAAATAGGAGAGTATGACAAATATCCATATATTCCTTATTTAGGTTTACCAATTAATACTTTGTCATAGTTACTATATTTTCTTTTTAGAGCATTTGGAAGTAAATTTCAGACAAGTTGCTTCACCATTATATTCTTTAGTATACTCCTCTAAAATAGGGATATTTTTCTTAATTAAGTATAATACTTTAATTTTGATCGCAACTAAAAAAATGTATAATTATATGATATCTTCTAATACCCAGACTACATTCAGGTTTTCTCAGTTGTTTGCAAAGTGTGTTCTTCAGCTAAGTTATTCAAACCAGGTCTAGTCAATGACCTGCATGACTCTTAACATGTGGCTCTTCATACAGAACTATTTTTCGTGAGTCAGTGCATAAAAGTTCTCCTTACTCCCCTCTCTTTTTTTAAAAAACTACATTTTCTTGTTGAAGAGGCCGGATCAATTTTCTGGCAGAATTCCAACTTCTGAATTTATATAATCGTTTCCTTCTGGTTTCATTTAAACATTAATTAGTTTTCCACTATATTTCCTATAATACAGTGGAAATACATTTGTGACTGAAGGCAGGTAAAACATTTTTGTTAAAATTATGGGTGATGCTGTGGACATTGTATTGTATTATATCAGCAGTGTACAATACCTAGTTGTGTTATTTTTTATGACACTGAGAGCAATCTTTGGATTAATGGTAAATGGAAAAATTACTAGATGTTTCTATTGTAAAATTATGATTTTTTGCCCCTGAGACAAGTAAATATTCTATGTGTGAATTAATAACTCAGCTTGGCCGTGCTCGGTGGCTCAGCCTTTAATCCCAACACTTTGGCAGGTCGAGGTGAGTGGATTGTCTGAGCCACCCACCCGGGCAATTTGGTGAGACTACATCTCTACAATAAATTAAAAAAAAAAAAGTAGCCGGGTGTGGTAGCGCCTGTAGTTCCAGCTACTTGGAAGACTGAGGCAGAAGGGTCACCGGAGCCCAGCAGGTCAAGGCTGCGGTGGCCGGGAGCGGCCACTGCACTCCAATCTGGGCGACAGAGTGAGACTCCAACTCAAAAAAAACCCCAAAAAACTCTGCTTAATATCCAGTGCTTTATCAACCTTATACTCAATGCTTTTAGCAATTATTGCTGATTCTTGTCTGAACCAATTACTCCATTACACATTGAAAAATGGTGGTTTTTTTTTCCAATTCAGCTAGTCCTTTGGCTTTCATTAACTTAAGTTCTTCTAGTAGAACTTCCCTCACCAAGTGGAGCTATCTGTTACTCTTTTGATAGAGTTCCATGTTGAAAGAAAGAATTAATACTTAACTCTCTCTGTTTACCAATTTTTGATTAAGGAATTGATATAAGTTACCACAATTGGTGACAAACGAGTGTGTGTGTGAGTATCATTATTTTTTCTATTTTGAGTATCAGTAGGATTTTTATATGTTCAAATGTGTCAATCAATTATGATGTTCTTTATGATGCCGTTACAGATTATATTTACCAAAGCGGACTACATTGATATATTCAATCCCACATGCTCTTCTTATAATGTAATGTTGACACTTCTCCATCACTTCTGCCCCATGCTCTCTTGGGACACATGCATTTAGTGAAATCCAATCATCCTGAAGCCCCCATATTAAAGAGAGCTTAAGAAAAAGAACATGAGAGATACAGAGAGATGACTAAAGAGCCCTAGTTGTTCCATCCCTTGCTGTTCAGTCCAGGCACCAGACATATGAGCGAACAAGCCCTTAGAAAATTCTCCAGATTTTGAGGCGTTCAAATGATGCTGAGTGGAGTAGAAACCAACTGATCCACTGAGCCCTGCCCAGACTGCAGATTTGTGAGAAAAAAGCAAATGTTGTGCTAAGTTTGGCATGGCTTTTTATATAGCCACAGGAGCTGGAACAGTTGCTTTCATGAAGTTGGCCTACAGGACCTCCCCATGTTGACTCCTGTCCTTTGATATGGTCTCAGTGCTCTTCAGTAATTCCCTTGCTTTCTGATATAAGATGTCCTAATCTCACCTTATATATTCTCCACCTCAGATCTGAAATCAGCCTTTTCCCCAAGGATCCCAGGTTCTTTTTAGTGAGGTATGGTACTTAGGGTTCAAAATCTGGGCATTATGAGAGCCTTCAGTGGAACAAATTATAATGGAAAGATTACAAATGATGGCAATAAAACATTTCAACATGTTTCCCCAAAGCAGAACTGAAAGGCAAACAATGAAGCAAAGAATGGACAAGAAAAATATTAAAAATCCTGTAAAAATAAAAATCATCATGGATAGGCAATTCTTAAAAGATGGTGCACCAGTGGTGATTATTGCATCATTTTCAACTTCCTAATAATAAAAGAGAATATATGCTATCATTCCTTTACCAAACTAGTAGATTTTTTAAAAAAGAAATTAGCTGGCAAGAAGGTAGTAAGACTAATCTCACATACACTGGAGGAAATGTCACCTGATTATTGGTTTTCTGCTAAGTAATTCAATATGAATTAGTAATCTTACGAAGTTCAAGTTATTTGTAGGGTATAGCCAAAGACACTGTACCAAAGAGGTGCCAAAATGAATTACTTTGAAACATTTTTTTTCTCTCATCCAGTAGTCCAGAGCGCAGTGGTCCAGGTTGGAAGAGCAGCACTGCTGTTTGCAGTGATTCAGGGACCCAGTTTTCTTCTTTTCCTTTGCTCTGCTATTCCCAAAATGTTAAAAGCTCTGTGGTTGAAGCTAAGTCGCGGGCAAATCTGCATTCCAGCTTCAATGAAGGAAAAGAAAGGACCAACAATGTTCTTTCAAGCAAGAGAGGAAGTGTTTGGCTCACAAGGCCGCAGGGAGTTGCAAGGGATGTTGGAAGCTGTAGTCTTTGGGCAGGCAGCTATATGTCTAACCTAAATACTCTTCTTTGGAATAAAGACATATACTTTGATTCAATAATTCAATTTCTGATAATCTATCCTAATCAAGTAAATGAATGACAGAAAACAAGTGTTAATTACTTAATGAGCAATAACTTGGCCAAGGGGAGTGTTGTTCAGTATGTTATGAGAGAAGAAAGCTACTTGAGAAACTTCTATACAGTATTATTGAAGGGTTTTAGAGGCCATGATGAGGGACTAAATGAGATGGAAAACCACTGGAGGGTTTCAAATTGAAAAGAGATTCAGTTTAAGAAGAACATTCTGGGCCAGGCATGATGGCTCAAACCTGTAATCCTAGCACTTTGGGAGGCTGAGGTGAGGGAATTGCCTGAACCCACAGGTTCAAGAACAGCCTGGGCAACTTGGCGAGACCTCATCTCTACAAAAAAAATCAAGAAAAATAATTGGCTGGGCGTGGTAGTGTGCACCTGTAATTCTGGCTACTTGGAAGGCTAAGGTGGAAGGATCGCCTGAGCCCAGCAGGTCGATGCTGGGGTGGCCATGAGCGTGTCACTGCACTCCAGCCTGGGCGACAGAGTGAGACTCCACTAAAAAAAACCCCAAAAACATTCTGTTTACTGTATAGAGGACGAGGGGAGCTGTTGTTTCAGTCCAGGAGACAAATGTTGGTGGCAGCCTGAACGAGGATTGTAGTCGCTGTAGTGATCGCCTTTTGGATATTCAATTTTTGTTAACTCTATAGATTTTTGAAGGAAGATTTGGTCTGTGAGGCCAAATTACCCACTTCACTTATAGTAAGAGATGGCAAAAGATCGCTATGTGGGGGTGTTGGTATAGATACCTGAAAAGGGCTATTTTTAAATTGTCAAAGTTAATTTGTTATAAAAGTTAGCAAAACCTCAAGAAATTCAAAACAAAAAGACAATTCTTAAGTAAAAAATTATATAATTTTAATTTTCCTTATCTTCATTTAATAATTAGGTCTTTCCCACAGAGTAATCATAAAGTATGCAAACCCGTGGTTTTCGTTATTTTGTCTTTGTTCCTCACATTTAAAGGGGACTGTGCTATTTTATTATATTTTTAAGGCTATAATATCAGTATTTGATATTATAATCAACATAATAGTATTCATATAGCCTCATTGTTATGGAAAAAATTCAATCTGATAATAATCTATATAGTTATTAATATGATAATAAATTTCTTTTTATATATAATCGTTAAGTCATATATATGCTTTGTACCAAGTGTATGATATTTTCCCCTGTGAAGATGAACAGAGGATGGGTGTGGTGGCTCACACCTGTAATTCCAGCACTTTGTAAGTCTGAGATGGGAGTATCACTTGAGACCAGGAGTTTGAGGCCAGTCTGGGCAACAGAGCAAGATCCTATCTCTATGAAAAATTAAGATAAAATTAGCCAGGTTTGGTGGCTCCTTGGGAACCTGAAGTGGGAAGACTGCTTAAGCCCAGGAGTTCGAGGCTACCATGAGCTATGATTGTCCCACTGCATTCCATTCTTGGCAACAGAGTGAGGCCCTGTCTCAAAAAAAAAAAAAAAGACCAGGATGCTTGTGGCTGTGGAATTCAATATGAGATTCTATGGGCACCTAATTATCACTTGCTCTAAATTAGAAATTAGAAATAAACTGTATAAAGAATAAAACTGTTCAAGTCTCCTACTATTGCTTTTCCCCACAGAACATCTCTGACACCAAATGTGTGGACTTTTCATGCCAAGAAATTCTCCAATTTTTTGCAGACACCAACTGAGTTTCCTACAACTTAATTCAATTCTGACACTACCCAGAGTTAACGAAGACAGCACAGGTTAAGGGCTTCGTTTCATGACTGTCTCTGACTTCAAACGCCAGTAGCAAGCAGTGGGTGCCCAGGTTACGGACACTGCCGTCCAACTTGGCTACAAATTGGGGAGTTCTCATGACTCCCTCCTTTGATGGAGTTTATTTGTTATAATAGCTCACAGAACTCAAGAAAACACTTTACTTTCTATTACCAGTTTATTATAAAGGACACAAATGAACAACCAAACAAAGAGGCATATAAGATGAGATCTGGAAGGGTTCTGCGTCCAGGCACTTTTGTCCCTGTGGAGTTTTGGATGTCATCCTTCTAGCAAGTGGAACACTGTTGTTTAGGATTTTTGTTACATAGGAATGATTGATTTAAATCACTGGCTATTAATTAACTCAATCATCAGCCTCTCTCCCCTCTCTGGAGGTGAGGTGGGTCTGAAAATTCCAACCCTCTAATGACAGGATTGGTTTCTCTGGCAACTAGTTCCCATCCTTAAGCTGTCTAGGGCAGGGCCCTCTCCTTAACCAAGAATCACCTCATTAACATAAACTCAGGTTTGACTGAAAGGGCCTAATGAATAACAAATTATGCTCATCTCACCTCATCACTCAGGAAACCACAAGGGTTTTAGGAGCTGTGTCAGAAGATCAAATACATGTATTTTATTATTTGCAATATCACAGAGTCATTTTCTTTACTCTCAGTGTTTATTCAACATCTATTATGTTTATGTTACTGAAAATAATACAAAAGTGCATGATATTCAATGGGTTTATAAACTGGTAAGGGATATTTTGTTTCTACACAAATATCTGAAATACAGTTAATAAATCAAATGTACAGGAAGTAAAGGAATTAAATTAGACAAAGAGTGAATTCTTTCTGCTAGAGAGAAATTGCATTTCTGGCATGGCTATCTAACTAGGCTATGTTTTTGCTTCATAAAGTCTTAATGAATTGGCTATCCTTACCTTAAATATTGCATTTATTACCATTTATTATGATGAAATTAAGATAAAATATAGTTTTGTTATCAACCTTCAGATTCAGTATTAAGCAAAGAACATTTTATAAGGATCCATGATAAAGGTATTACTTCCTTGTCTTATCACATAGCTAGAATTAGAAGCCCCGTGACAGGCCGGGCTCGGTGGCTCAACCTGTAATCCCGTGCTTTGAGAGGCCAAGGTGAGTGGATTGCCTGAGCCTGCGGGTTCGAGACCCACCTGGGCAACTTGGCGAGACCTCATCTCTACAATAAATCAAAAAATTAGCCGGGTGGTAGAGCGCGCCTGTAGTTCCAGCTACTTGGAAGGCTGAGGCAGAAGGATCGCCAGAGCCTAGCAGGTGGAGGCTGTGGTGACTGAGAGCGTGCCACTGCACTTCAGTCTGGGCAACAGAGTGAGACTCCAACTCAAAAAAAAAAAAAAAAGCCCTGTGACAAATATTCAACCCCTCCCTCATTCTAATAATCTCCTTTATACTAGGTACATAGTAGATAATCAATAAATGATTACTGAATGAATGATTTTGACTTCCTGTCTGCTTATCTACCTGCCTGTCTAGGGCTGTAAGTCTATTTTTGTTGGACTGTATGTGAGTGCTCTCACAATGGCATTATTGTGTATTGCATCGAATCTAGCTGTTACCTCCCTGAGAATTCCATGAACTGAACTCAGTGGTGACTAGCTTAAAAAAACCACACACATAATATATATATTCAGCATACACACACATACATATATATATATACAGCTACATGTAAAAGATGATTTTGACAGTAACTTATTCTCAGCTTCCCTGAACTAGGCGTGGGACTCCAGTTACTTCCCATTTACATGATACATTCAGGCTGCAAGCAAATCTAAGTGCTTTTCTTACTTATTTTTTTATTCCGTTAGAAGGCAAAATATATATTTTTGTGAGAATACAGCAGTTCCTTTCTCTCTACCACCTGCTTAAAAGGCGCCCAAATGATGCAACCCACGAGTGTGGAAGAGGCTGGCGGATGGGCTGTCACGTCTGGCTGATCTGATGTCAGAGCAGATCATGTGGTGCTCTGTGGGCAGCTGGGACTGGCCCGCCGAAAGCACATGGATTACAGTCTGAGGCTGTAATGGGAAAGTCGGCTCCTGGGCTGCTGTCTCATAGACATCAGCCTGCAAGGAAGCTGGGGGCTCTCCGACTTGCCCTGCTCCGGGGCCCCTCCTGCCGCGTGACTCACAGGCACATTGCAGAGAGAAGCTGCTGCTCCCAGTAAGTGCTTAAAGAATGTCTTTATTCCGAGCATTTTGGAAGCGGAGAGGAAGTGTCGGTGTTGATGGGGGGCGCTGAAAGCCTTTTGTGAAACCCCCTCCCTGGATCTGGGCTGGGCGGCGCCGCCTTCCATGCCATCCTGGAGTTCAAAGGCAGCGCTGGTGTGCAAATGTTCCCCAGCCCCGATTTCGTTTTGTTCTCCATGTGATGTGTTTTTCTGATTTGCATTTTCTATTTTTGTAATTGTAGGGCAGATTTTTTAGATCTGGTTAAAGTGGGTAGATTTCAGATTCCCAGACCCAGAGTAGACTTGGTGTTTTCTGTATGTAAGAAGGAGAGGGAGAGAGGGTGGTGGCTGTCTTGGTCAGAATCACTGCTTATGTTAAGACGTTTGCTGTGCCTGAGCTGTAGAAATATTGAGTGGTTGTCACCCCTTCTCTGCTTTGGGTGAGTAGGTGGTAAGAGAGAAAGCAGGATAAACCAGCAGTGAAGAGATTTGAGTAGTTTTGGGTAACTGGCAGTGCTGTTAGTATATTGCCTTTTTTTGTTGTTGTTTTAATGGTCAAAATTTATATTAGACAGTGTCAGCTGGCAGAACAGGTGCCGGCATTAGCAAAACGACGTTCTTCCTTCCCTTTCCCAGGGAGTGGATTGTCTTTCCTGCATCAAAAGCCCAATTAAAGAGTGGTGAAAAGCATAAAAGATACAAGGTTCCAATAATTTTTTTGTTTGTTTTTGTTTTTTGCTAATAGCGAGCACCACATTCCCATACTAATGCATCAGGAATGATTCTTACCTCTACTGTGTCTTAGGTGTGGTCTTTTTGGAGAGCATAGGAATCAATCCAATAGCATCTTGCTGTTCCTGCTGGGCATTTAATACTAAATTAGTTTTAACAACTGAAAATTAATGTGTGTAGTTGGAAGGAGATAAAGGGGAACTTAGGAGAACAAATTGTTCATTTGCTCTGGCACTTTTCTGTGAATACTTCATAGAGTTATAGGTCAAGGTGCAAGGTGTCCCCTTGAGCGATAATAGGCAAATAATTAGGTTATGTCTTTAAGCATTGGAAAATATCTATCATCTCTCTCTCTCTCTCTCTCTATCATCTATCATCATCTATCCATCAGATAACTCCTCATCTTTTCTGTGAGGATTCAGGGCCAAAGAATGATTCCAGAAACACTTAGGCATTAAAGAAACTTTTGGGTGGGAAAGACGATGCTGTGAATGCAAAGAAAGTATGCTTAGATGAGGTGTATTCTTTTTTTCAATAACATTCTGCAACAGATGGTTTAAGTCATAACACCAAGCAAAGAAAAGAACCTGCCCCACCCATAGTGTTGTGAACATGGATTATTCACTTGCCGTTCTGTTCCACTGAACTATTGAACTGTAGAAACGCTAGTGTAGAGACAGTTCTAATACATCTTTTAAGCCCTGTATGTTATAGGTAAAAGCCATATAAATGAAACCATAGAAGAGTGGAATACCCTCCCCACCCCATCTTACTTTGTCCTTCCATATTGTTGAGTGAAGCTAGATTTATCTTTTACAAGGTTTCTATTGCTGCTTGTAATTTTGTTAGCTATTTCATCTAGGCAAGCACAGTGTCAGGAATCCAGAGGTGCTCTTACTGACCCAGACCTCTCACTCTCTGCCTGACCACACCCCCTTTTTTGGCTACATGCCAAATATGAAAAGAGCTGGAAGAAAGTTATCAATTTTTCCATCTCATGCACACAAACTCTGTTTAATGTCTGTGTATTTCTGAGTTGTCTTAATTGCCACATTAAGCACATTAAGGATTTTTTTCTTTTTCTTTTCTTTTTTTGGTGGAAATAGGGTCTCACAATGTTGCCTGGGCTGGTCTCGAACTTTTGGTCTCAAATGATCCTCCCACCTTGGCCTCCCAAAGTGCGGGGAGTACAGGTGTGAGCCATATACCCAGGCTGGATATGTTTAATGCAGAGGGGTTATCTACACCCCAGATTTCTACTTAGGGAAGGCACCTACAGTTAAGGACTTAGAACTGGAACAGACCAGAGGGCTGACAGTTCAGCCTGTATTTTACAGAGGGAAATTGGCCAGAGTTATACATCTGATAAGTGACAGAGTCAGGTCCAGAATCCAGTTCACCTCACTCCTAGACCAGTGCTCCTTCTGCAATCATGCAGCCTAAGGGGAAAATATTTCCTTACAAAATTAGGCATTTTTTTCAATTTCAGGTTAAAATGCTGTGGCATTACTACAATAGTAAAAATTACTGCAATTTCATTTTCGTTTCTGAAGAATGTCTTGAAATAGATTGCAAAGTTTTTTTTTCCCTTCTTTTTTTACTAACAGGGTCTCATTATGTTGCCCGGGATGGACTCAAACTCCTGGGCTCAAGTGATCCTCTTGCCTCAGCCTCCCAAGTAGGTGGGATTACCAGTTCTAGCCATAGTGCAGTGCTTTGTTTTTGTATTTCTTTTTGTGTGGTTGGTTTATTTGAGTCAGAGTCTCCCCATGTTTCTCAGACAAGTCTTGAATTCTTGAGCTCAAGCAGGACTCAAGAGATCCTCCCTCCTCAGCCTGCCAAGTAGCTGGGATTACAGGCATGTTTTACCATGATCAGCTTAGACTGGGAAGTCTTTATAAAGAAAATTAAGTTCTGTTTTCACTCCACTTGCACTGTCGTGTAAGTACCGCGTGCTAACTGATTGAGCCACTGGAGCTCCAAGTTCTGTTTTATAGAAGAGTAGCATGCATATATTCTTTGTGATGAGATACAAATTATGTGATTACTAAAATTTTCTGATCTTGGCTTACTGGGAATGTAGGTCACTCTAATTTTTTCTTTAAAATGGGATCTCACCATGTTGCTTAGGCTAGTGGGCTCAAGTGATCCTTTTACCTCAGCCTTTTGAGTAGCTGGGATTACAGATGTGCACCACCACAAATGACTTCTATCCTAATTAATAAGGGAGATTATTCAGTTATGGTCAATCACATACTGAGAAACTTCATTTCATTTGAGTAGTTTTCTGAGTCCTATAATGTTCTTTCTGCAGGCCTGTTCATGATGACATATTTAAAATGGTTTAAATGATGTTTAATTAGTTTTTAAAAATTATTTCTTTAGAGATAGGCTGTTGCGCTGTCACCCAGGCTGGAGTGTAGCGTCACAATGATAGCTTGTTGTAACCTCAAACACCTAGGTTTAAGTGATCCTTCTGCTTCAGCATCTTGAGTAGTGAGGACTACAGATGCATGCCACCATGCCCAGCTAATTTTATTTTTTGTAGAGATGGGAGGAATCTTGGTATGTTACCTAAGCTGATTTTGAACTCCTGGTCTCAAGTGATCCTCCCTTGGCCTCCCAAAGTGCTGGGATTACAGAAGTGAACTACTATGTCCAACCAATGGTGCTTAATTTAAAATAAAATTTCATATTAATTTTTTCTCTTTAATGCTAGGCCCACATGAGATTAAAAAAAAATTTATGGGTTGGAAGACAGAGTAAATATATAGAACATTGCAGTGTCTGCTTGTGAGTATAATGAGATTTAAAATGTAGTCCAACGTTATGCTGTTCCATAATGTTATCATAATGTCTGTTAATTATTCAGTGCAATTTTGGTAAGGGTGAGAGACACATATTTGCTTGAAATCAATGTAGACATGAATGAATGTCACCTGAAATTCATCTATACTGATGCTGTTTGTAAAAACAATAAACACAAAATTAGATTTAATTACATTTTTTGGAAACCTTGACTACAGTACAGAGTTCCTTGATTATATCCTTGATGTGCATAATCGGTTTCTACGGGTGCAGGGAGGACATCTTTTCATTGTAGACATTAAACTGTAGTGATGTATTGGGATAAATTAGTTCTGGTAGCTTTGAGTGGTTTCAACAAGAATAATTGGAACACTGTTCTAAACAGCCTGCACTCTCTAGCTCAGAAACAAATAGCTGCATGTGTGACATTTCTAAATGGTGACATCTTCAAGGAACCCTCCAAACAGTTACTTATTTTAAGCTTCAGCTTATGGAGGGGGGAAAACAAACAAACAAAAAAACAGAAAAGGGACATTAGTTGTTAAGATTCTTAGTATATACAGACAGAAACTCCAAATAAAGATAATTATTTTAAAAAGATGTAGCTAAGAGGAAATGCAAAAAAAAATGCAAAAAAAGTTCAGAAGAGACTCAATACAGTGAATAGCTGCTGTATATGCTGTATCCGTTGTAAATTTCACTCTTTAAGGTCTTGTGTGCCTTTAACTGAGTTCATTTAGGCAGAGAGCACAAGCACAAGCAAATATCCCCTGTTGTAAACAAAGCAACAGATTTAAGTTAATGCTAATGTGTTCACAGCCAGAGCCAAAAGCTTTTCAGGGTTATTATAACACACTGGGCTCTTAGCCCATCCATCTAAATGTCCAAAGTAGACTAAAGTTATGGATCAGTCCATTGTATACACCATCCCACATGAGAGCCAGATGCTACTGTTTACTGTGCTAGAGACTTAACTGGATTCAATGTGAAATCTGAGATTACTCTTTGGGTCCATGGAAGTTATAGATGGATTTTTCTGATCATGGATTTAGTAGGCTGCTATACCCCAATCTGTTTTGGTTAATGCTGATTTTTTTTTTTTAGGATTATCTCTTGGACCTAATTTATGCTTTAAACTGCCTAAACTGTTTCAATGAAGGACTTCCTTGTGAAAACTATGCTTATTTAGTATCTTTGGATCTTGGATATGATGTAGGTCTTCAGCATATTTTTGTCCTTTTGTCTCAGGCATGAAAAATAAGCCATATAAATCTATTACACAACAATCACACTTGAAAATGTAGCTAAATCGCAGCTTTGAAGAAGACTTAGTAGAAAAACAGTTCTGTGTATATTGATATTGTGCCTTTTCAGATCTTAATAATATTGTTGTGTGAATATTTTTATTTGTGTGTTAAGTTGCATTGACTGCTTTTAGGAAAAAGACAGTCAATGTAACTTAGAAAAAGACTATCTGCTATCCTCAGTTGGGAAGAAAATTTCATCATGTAAGATTCAGTTTTGGGTTTTGTTTAGATAGTTAGATCCCTTAGCCCTTAACCCTATTCCATTTGGCTTGTGTCCTTTGTATCCTATTAAACTGTTTTTTTTTTTTTTTTTTTTTTTGAGTTGGAGTCACACTCTGTCCATCAGGCTGGAGTGCAGTGGCACGCTCCCGATCACCACAGTCTTCACCTGCTCCACCTGAGGCAATCCTTCTGCCTCAACTTTCCAAGTAGCTGAAATTACAGGCATGTGCTACCATGCCTGGCTAATTTTTTGGTTTATTGTAGAGATGAGGTCGTGCCAAGTTGCCCTGGCTGGCCTTGAACCCGTGAACTCAGGCAATCTTCTCACCTCGGTCTCCCAAAGTGCTAGGATTGCCGGGCTCGGTGGCTCAGCCTGTAATCCCGCGCCTTTGGGAGGCTGAGGTGAGTGGATTGCCTGAGACTGCGGGTTCGACACTCGCCTGGGCAGCGAGACCTAATCTCTACAATAAATAAAAAAATCAGCGGCGTGATAGCGCGCACCTGTAATTCTGGCTACTCGGAAAGCTGAGGCGGAAGGATCGCTGGAACCCAGCAAGCGAGGCTGCGGTGGCCGGGAGCTGCCACTGCACTCCAGTCTGGGCGACAGAGTGAGACTCCAACTCAAAACAAAACAAAACAAAACAAAACAAAACAAAACAAAACAAAACAAAACAAAACAAAACAAACAAAACAAAAAACCAAAGTGCTGGGATTATAGGTGTGAGCTACTTCGCCCAGCCTAGAATCTTCATCTTCATACTTTTTTTTTTTTTTTTTTTGAGTTGGAGTCTCACTCTGTTGCCCAGGCTGTAATGCAGTGGCATGCTCACGGCCACTACATCCTCGACCTGCTGGGCTCAGGCGATCCTTCCACCTCAGCCTTCCAAGTAGCTGGAACTACAGGCGTACACTGTCACGCCTGGCTAATTTTTTGGTTTATTGTAGAGATGAGGTCTTGCCAAGTTGCCCAGGTTGGTCTCGAACACTTGTGCTCAGACAATTCTTTCACCTCGGGGGTAGGATAGGTGTGAGCCACCGTGCCTGGCCTAAACTGGTTTTTAAGGAAGTATCACAAGTAATAATAATACTAATAGCAATAGCAACATGTAGGGGAGGAATGATTTCTTGTATCCATCCATTGCTAGGTTCATGACTGAGACACAGGACAAAAGACAGATTAACCAGAAGAAAACATAAGCCAAATTTATTTAATATGCGTTTTATGAGACATTCAGCCTTTAGAAACGAAGACTCAAAGAAACAGGTAAAGTTGTACATTTTTTTTGTTGTTTAGGGTTGATGAAGAGTGGCCAGTTGTGGAAAAGTATGATTTGACAAAAATGGGGGTATAATCGAATGGTAACAAACTGGGGGGAATTTAGCAAGGCCTGCTTGTTCCGAGTCACTTCTGTATCCCTGTGTCTTTAGAGATAAGAAAATTTCTTTCATCCAGATTAGGGTGGGACCTTTCACATGAGAGCCCTATAGCTTTTTTCAGAGGAAGGTCAGAGACTCTTTTGTGGCCGGCTTCTGGGGAGAAGGATGGGAACCGATCAGAGGGTGACCTTCCTGCTCCTGTTGTTGCTTCAAATGCCATATTTGGGGGTAGTGTGTTCTAAGCCTCCATCACTGCCAATCCTGAGCACTTCCCACATGCAAGGCCCTTTACTAATATTTTGTTGATGGATATTTCATAGATGGTAAGACAAACTTGCCCCAAATACATGGCACATCAGTTGAAATTCCAAGCGGGTTTCTCTCAGTCCAGTACTCTGTCTCATAACCTGTTTTTATTGTTTTGACTACAGATTTCTATAGGGTTGTACACACAGATATAAAGGGTGTGATAAAGACCCTTTTATACACAATATACAGATTTGGTGGAAGTGGTATTAACTTGTAGATGTGGAGAATATGCCTATAGCTTTTGTTATAATTAGATGTTCTTATGTTAATAAATTGTTAAAAGATATGGAAAATACCTAGAAGTAATACTTGCTGTGTGTTAGCTCTACTTCATGTATTTAGAAGACAGCCTCTATAGCAAATTCCTAATGACAGTATCAGAATTTAACAAAATTTTTTATTACAGGACCTTATTCTTGAAAGCATAGTTCTGCCTAAAACATGATAGCTTTATAGTCAGTTTTAACTTGCAGTGCAATGATGGATTTTCTAAAGGCAGTCACTGTAACTTAGCACACTAATAAAAGTATTTCATATAGTAATATTACTAAAGATGTGAAAAGGCACACTATCATACTTGTTATGTTTTCCTCCTTCAAAGAGGACCCTGTCTCTACAAAAAGAAAAAAAGAAAAATTAGCCAGGTGCAGTGGCATGTGCCTGCAGTCCTAGCTACTTGGGGGCTGAGGCAGGATGATTGCTTGATCCCAGGAGTTTGATGCTGTAGTAAGCTATGATCATGCCACTGCACTCTAGCCTGGCTGACAAAGAAAGACTTTGTCTCTAAAGATAAGAAAAAAAAATTTAAGTATACCCTTAATTATGGTATTAAAGTGCTAGTGAAAAGATAGGCTTTAGAAAGTTTTACATGATTTGATCTTTCTCCCATTATAGTATTGGAACATGTAATTCATAACTCTTTCTCGTGACTTAATATCCTGGGGTTTTATAGTAAAGGAAACATCAGCCCATCCCTAATGGAGAACAAAGCTGAATTGAGAAGTAGATTTTGCATAATTTTATAGTCACAAAATTATTCTATTTTGCCCAGAAGACAATTGTGTCTCCATACTGTATATTCTATGTTTAGTAAAACTTTGTTGATATGTATAAAAGCAGATTCGTTCTAATTGTAAAGTCACTTGTAGAACAATACTGCAGAATTTTAAATGTCTCATCCTGATATTGTGTGATATTCAATTTCTGAATAAACTAAGTCCTTGAGGACATTTGGCCCAGATGTTACTAAAAATAATTGTTGCTCTAAAATTTCACACAGAGAATAACATTCCATGGTTTTCTGCTTGTTATGCACTCTTGCTTCATTTTCCATTTGGGATTGAAAAGAAGAAATTTAGAAAAAATTATTTTAAAAGAATATGTTTTCTTGCTTTATAAGCTCCGATATACTGCTTCAGTTAAATCTAAATTGTTGTAAAGAGAGAGCTGTATACTTGTGTTTAGGCACATATCTGCTTAAATTATTTAAAATTTAAATTGGAAAAGAGACAAATCCCCCTAGAAACAGCTAGCAGGTAGTCCCTTATGTGTTAGGACATATGACTAGGACAAGTAGTTTAGAAGGACAGAATGTGATCTGTAACAGCTGGATTGCAAGGCTAGCCTCACTTGGATGTGGATAGTTTGAAAGGTGGTCTCAGTTTCAGTCTGAAGCACCAGAGAAATAAACAGAGAGAGGCTTTGCTGTTCTGATAGTGAAGGGAATCCCCTAGAAGTTCTACTGAAGAAAGTCTTGGGATACAGTTATAAAAAATTTTAACCAGAACGAGCCAAGCATAAGGTATTGGGTAAGGAGAGAAAATAATAAGCTGAAATGGCAATATTTAGACCACAGTAGCTCTAAAACCTAGAACACCAGAATATTGGATTTGATAGTTGACTGGAGAGTTCTGATTTTAGAGATATCAAGGCAAACATACAAGATAAATCTGGTAGGAGGTCAAAATTAGATCACTTTAAACAGTGACTGTTAATCAATGATACTTAATGATTAGTTTTGATGATACATGAAGCTCCCAGGTGGCTGTATACTTTTTTCTTTTATTTTATGAATAATTTATGTTTTTAAATACATAATAGATAGTCTCAAATTCAAAAGGTACAAAAAATTAGTATCTTCCTTCTTCCCTAGTGCTCCAGTTTCCCTCCTCAGAGACAACTGCTGTTTTTAGTTTCGCGTGTCTTCCATGTATGTTTTATGACTATATACAGAGCGTCCCAAAAATGCATGCACACTTTAAGAAAGAAAAACTGTATTAAAATTGTAATACTCAGTAAGATAGATACAAGTCACATTTGACTTCTGCAATTACAAGAGATGCTCAAAGTGGTTACCATCAGCGTCTAGACATTTCTGACTATAGCAGATATCTCTGAGCATCTCTTAAAATGTGTATACATTTTTGGCACTCCAAGTATACACATGTATAACTTTTAAGACACAAATTATAGCATACAGCTGGGCTTGGTGGCTCAGCCTGTAATCCCACGCCTTTGGGAGGCTGAGGTGAGTGGATTGCCTGAGCCGCGGGTTCGAGACCCGCCTGGGCAGGCGAGACCTCATCTCTACAATAAAAAAAAAAAAAAAAAAATGGCCGGGCGTGGTAGCGTGCGCCCGTAGCTCCAGCTACTCAGAAGGCTGAGGCGGAAAGATCGCCGGAGCCCAGCAGGTCGAGGCTGCGGTGGCCGGGAGTGGCCACTGCATTCCAGTCCGGGCGACTGTGAAACTCCAACTCAAAAAAGAAAAAAATTATAGCATACTACATGCACTGTTCTGTGTCTTTTTTATTTTACATGTTTTGGAGATCGTTCTCTATCAGTATGTATAAAGTTGCGTTATTCTTTAAAAAATGTTGTATTATGAAAAAGTTCAAACATACACAAAACTAGGATGTATATTGGATCCCCAGGTATCCTTTATCCAATCTCAACATGCATATCAATCTTACTATGTATTAGATAATATTAAAGAATTATTAACTTTGTTAGGTGCAGTAGTGTCTTGGTGGTTATGTTTAAAAATATTTTTATAAAAATGTGTTACATATACATGATGGGATATTACACAACCATAAAGAAGAACAAAATTGTGGACTTCGCAGCAACTTGGATGAATTTAGAGTCTATAATACTGAGTGATTTATCACAGAAACAGAGAACTGAGTACCATATATTCTCACTTATGAGTGGACCCTGAACATTTACCATAATATAAGAAAGGGATTGGCAGTAACTGGAAACTGCCAGGGGTGGGGGAAGACACATAACATCAATGAGGGTTCCTGATCTCAAACCAGGCAAAGTGGGGACCAAAGGTAGAACCAAACTTTACCTGTATGAGGACCCCTTGTATACAAATCCTGAATTGTACCCCACATCTTTTTTTTTTTGAGTTGGAGTCTCACTCTAGCGCCCAGACTAGAGTGCAGTGGCCGCTCCTGGACCATTGCAGCTCCGGCGATCCTTCTGCCTCAGCCTTCTAAATAGCTGGAACTACAGGCGCGCGCTACCATGCCCGGCTAATTTTTTGATTTATTGTAGAGATGAGGTCTCGCCAAGTTGCCCAGGCGGGTCTCGAACCCTCAGGCTCAGGCAATCCACTCACCTCAGCCTCCCAAAGTGCGGGATTACAGGCTGAGCCACCGAGCCCGGCTTGTACCCCACATCTTTAAAATAAAGTAAATTAAAACATAAAAAAGAAATAAACAAAAATAAAATAAAACATTTTTTAAACATTTTTTATTTTAAAATTGTGGGGTAGAGTTAAGGGTTAGGTATACAAATATGCATTGTTCAGGCACCTTTGTTGGTAAGGGGTGTCTCCCCATCCCCAGACAGATATTGACTACCATTAGTCTCACCTCCCTTCCCCTTCCTGCCCCTCCATAGTTTCCCGCCACTGTCAATCCTTTTCTTATAGTATTACGATAGATGTTGAAGGTCCACTTATGAGTGAGAACATGTGATACTCAGATCTTTGTTTCTGTGAGAGATCACTGAGTATTATGAACTCTATTTCCATCCAGGTTGCTGTGAAATTCATGATTTTGTTCCTTTTTATGGCTGCATAGTATTCCATCGTGTATATGTACCACATTTTTTTACTCCAGTCCACTTTTGATGGACAGCATGGTTGGTTCCAGGTTCTTGCATTGTGAACAATGCTGCGATAATAAAACATTTTTAATAAGAGATGCCTACTAAAATATTTATGGGTGAAAGTATATACTTTCTGATGTTTGAGATTTACTTTAAGATGCACCACAAGAAAAAAGTATGTATGAGAAGAATAGCTTGTACTAAGATTGACAAAATGTTGAAATTAGATACATGCAGATTCATAATATCATTTTCTCTGCTATTGCATAAGTTGGAACATTTCTATAATGAGAAATACATTTGCAAATCTGGTTCCATCTGTAGCTCTCCCCTTTTTCCTGGATTATATGAAAATGAATCCTAGGTATCACATAATTTTGCAAATAAATACTTCCATATGCATTTCTAATACACAGGACTTAAAAAATGCCATTGTCACATCTCAAAATTGTCACTACAATGCCATTGTCACATCTCAAAAATTTAACAATACTTCTTAATATCATCTAAAATCCCGTCCATTTTCCAATTCCTCTGATTTTCTTAAAAATGTCTTTTTGCAGTTGTTTTCTTTGACTTAGGAGTCAAATTAGGTCCACATAGGTGTCTATGAGGTCTTTCTTGATCTTCCATGATTCCTTTTCTTTAAAAAATAGACAAGCCGGGCTTGGTGGCTCAGCCTGTAATCCCAGCACTTTGGGAGGCTAAGGTGAGTGGATTGCATGAGCCCGCGGGTTCGTAACCCGCCTGGGCAACTTGGCAAGACCTCATCTCTACAATAAATCAAAAAATTAGCTGGGCGTGGTAGCGTGCGCCTGTAGTTCCAGCTACTTGGAAGGCTGAGGCGGAAGGATCGCTGGAGCCCAGAAGGTTGAAGCTGCGGTGGCCGGGAGCGGCCACTGCACTCCAGTCTGGGCGACAGAGTGAGACTCCAACTCAAAAAAAAAAAAAAAATAGACACTTATTTGTTTGAGAAACTAGGTTATTTGTCTGTAGAAGGCACTGGCTCTTGGATTTGGCTAATTGTTTCCTCCAGGTGCTGATCAACTTGCATTTGAGACTTAATTAGATTCAGATTCAATATTTTTGGCAAGAATCCTTCATAGGTGGTACTTGCTATGTTCTCCCTGCTGCTCACCTCAGGGGTCCCATATGCCTCATGTTTTACTTTGAGTGATTCTAAGATTCAGGAGAGGACTTGGGTGGTATCAGCCTGATCTACCTATTTTAAAGTCTCCCATCAACATTTCACCTGATGTTTTTGGCATCCAGTGATTATTATTGCCTTATTCCATTTTCCATTAAGGGCTACAAAATGATTTTCTAATTCTTGCATTCTTTTGCATTTATTACTTGGAATTGTTCTTCAAAGAGGTTCCCTTCATCAATTATTTGATAAGCTCAAGAACAATTTGCTTATTCTTTTTAAATACCACATAGCGTTTTGTTGTACCACAATTTGACTGGTTCTCAATTATTCAGAGTGTTTCTTTGATTTTTTTGTTTATTTAAATATTTTTCTACTATACTTACTCATATACTTATATATTTATAATGAATGGTAAACTGTAGAATTTTAATAGAAAAATAATATTGAACTCTTTTACTCTGTGTGTGTGAATTTGGTATAAATATAAGAGTTAGAGTCAGACAGACCTGTATTTTCACCCTCAGTCAGTTACTTATTAATTACATGACAGTGGGTAAATTATTTATCCTTTCTTCATTTTTCTTCAATTTATCCTTTCTATACCTCATTTTCTTTATTCGTATACTGGGAATAATAATATTACTAATTCCTGGAGCTTTTTTTAAAGGAAAAAAATAAAGTAATCTATGAAAATGTTTGATAAAGTGCTTAGCATAGAGTAATGCCCAGTAGAATCAACTTTCCGTTAATATTTCAGGTCTAAATAAAATGTGAAGTCTATTGGATAATAGATGTTTTATCCAATAGATGTTCTATGCTTCCCTTCTCTATTTTTACACTTTTTCCCTATCTGACAATAGTAAAGATGAATTTTTTTCCTAAAGTGTTTTCAGGAATAATAGCTAACTAAATAAATAAATACACCTTATAATAAGTAAATAAATAAATATACCCTATCTGCCCTCAGCTTTTTTCTGCAAAAGGTCATTCTCCTGTTAGCCCTTATGGAGACTTAGTTGGAATTGCTTGGTCACAGCTCTCTATCCTGGGGACCTTGCTGCATGTGGAAAATGCCTGCTTTTGGGGCTGCCCCAGTCTGGAAGGGACCAGGTAGCATGCAAACAGTTTTGTTGTTTTTGTTTTGAGTTGGAGTCTCACTCTGTCTCCCAGACTGGAATGCAGTGGCCGCTCCTGGCCACTGCAGCCTCGACCTGCTGGGCTCTGGCGATCCTTCCGCCTCAGCCTTCCGAGTAGCCGGAATTACAGGCAAGCGCTACCATGCCCGGCTGATTTTTTGATTTATTGTAGAGATGAGGTCTCGCGCCAAGTTGCCCAGGCGGGTCTCGAACCCGCGGGCTCAGGCAATCCACTCACCTCAGCCTCCCAAAGTGCGGGATTACAGGAGCCACTGAGCCCGGCTCTGCAAACAGTTTTTAATCTTGAACTGTGGAAATAGGGCGAACATTTCTCTTGTTATCTGCTTTGTCCTTCTTGCCTTATCTATGGTTTCCAGTTCATTTTTAGGATCAAAAATCCTGATAGAACTCTAAATCTGTATTACTTCTAGCACTCTGTCTAAGTTCAATGTGGACATTAAAACTAAATAGAATCATGACAAGTTTATGTTTTCCTCAAATATTAATTTAGAATGAATGGCATTTGTTTTACAGTTGAAATGTTAAATCATCTTTTCTAGCACCTCGTGAGAATTACTGTTTCTCCTGACCCCTTGGAATTTCTCTTTACTATAGGTTCTTCCTCTTTGTAACATCTTAGGCTTTTGCTTTATTCTACCTTGTTTCCCTATCAAATGATGGCCAGTTTTTCCTCCTTTTCTCTATGGATTTCTGGCTTTTTGTATCTACTTCTCTCCTTACTTTCTCCCCTTATCCTAGAATCTTTCTGCTTTTGGAAGCACCATCTGTCCGTGAAGACATTTCACACCAGTCCTTGGGTAACACTTTGTCCATGTGATTGATCAAGCTAGCCTTTCTCAGCATTACTGCATTTCCCCACTGTGTTTCTAGGCAGTAGCTGTTAAGCACTGTAGTTTCATTTACCAGTCCCAAGGCTTTAGATATACAGAATGCAGAAAGGTTAAGTGATTTGAAAAGATGTGCTGAAGATAATATAGAGTCAGCACTGCAGACTGGAAAAGAACAATTGGCTGCCTGATGCTCAGGATCAGGCTGTTTTTTTCAATGAAATCTGCTGAAGGAGCACACTCATATTTTAGTAACAGCCTGGAAAAGAGGAGCTACTTTGGGTCATTTTGGTGTACTCCTTCTGTCTATTTTGATGTAAGGTTATTATGAATGTGCTGCATTTTTAAAGAGTAGGTGATGCCAGTATTTTGACAAATTTGAATGGCTGTCCTAATGTACTAAAGTGTGACTTGGATAAGATGAATGCCATCAGTGTAGTAATTGAGATTTGAAGCATCACAAACTCTCACAAAATGACACCGCTTCTTTTTCTCTCGCCCAGACTGGAGTGCAGTGGCTGCTCCCGGCCACCACAGCCTCACCTGCTGGGCTCTGGCGATCCTTCCGCCTCAGCCTTCCGAGTAGCCGGAATTACAGGCATGCACTACCACGCCTGGCTGATTTTTTTTTTCTTTTTTTGATTTATTGTAGCGATGAGGTCTCGCCTGCCCAGGCGGGTCTCAAACCTGCGGGCTCAGGCAATCCACTCACCTCAGCCTCCCAAAGGCATGGGATTACAGGCTGAGCCACCGAGCCCGGCTGACACCGCTTCTTAAATAAAAAGTGAAGTATAAAGTAAAAGAAAAGATAAAGAACAAGGAAACTGCTTATTTTTCAATTATTTATTACAATTAATCCATGACAATTTGGTTCAGATTTTAATGACCAGCTTTAAGGCAATAATGACACACATCTACTCTTTATTCTGGATATAGAGACTTTTTTTAATTGAAGGATGACTTTGAAAAGAATTACATGCAACAGTTGAAATTTTGTCTTGCACATTCTCTGTGCCTGGGACTCCTTCAGGGAAAAATCTCTTAAAAATATCTATTTGTGATCTTTCTTAGCCAGTGTTGAACTCCTCTGTATGTAAGGAATGGATTGTGTTTCCACCCTTGAAGAACAAGTGTTTTTTCCTCCTGTTGTCATTCGTTCAGCAATAATTTATTAAGCAACAACTACATGCTAGGTTTCATGCATGTGCTGGAGGTATAAAGACGAATAATATATGGTTCTGGTCCCTGTCCTTCTAACAACATTATGAACATTACATCGAGCATCCCTGCCTAATGCAGCAGGGTTTCCCAGAGTGTGGTTTGTGGATTAACTGCGTATTCAGCTGCCGAGTCAGAGTCCTGGGGACAGGCTTAGAACTCTGCATTTTCATTTGATGATTTTTGGACTGGCCTAGAACACGATAGGAGTGAGGTGGCTGAGGAGGAGGAGAGTAGCAGCCAGCATGTGATACAGTGCAATCTTTAGAGAAAGTTTTCCGTTCCACGTTAATGTTTATGGGAGTTTCCCCAGGAGAGGAACACCTTGCTTGCTTGCAGGAGCCTCCCCTTGTGGGGGCAGGCTGAACTGTGACTGCAGATTCTGGGAATGGTGCCAATTCTGTGCTCCAAAGTCATAGTCCTGGGTCAGGGGCAGATTCTGGTTTAGGATGGGAGTGATGGGATGGGAATAAGGGCCAAGGGCTTGTATAACTTAGAGGGTCGATAATGTAGCTCCTGGGATGTTGAAAGAGGAGAAAAGTATAACTGCAAGCTAATATTGTTAGGATTCATTTAGGGAGAGAAAAATTCAAAGATAAAACAATAAGAACTAACATACATTCAATGTCTTACTATGCCTATGTGCTGTGCTAAGCATTTTACTTATATTAATTCATTTAGTCCCAACAACAATCCCATGAGGTGGGCCTAGTAGTATCATATCATTTTACAGATGAGGAAACAGAGAAGTTAGGCAACTTGCTTGAAGTCATCCAGCAGAGGCCAGGATTCCACCCCAGGTAAGGTGGTACAGAATCTAAGATCATCACCACTGCATTCAGCTGCCTCTCAGAAGCATCATCATTTAAAATGATAAAAGCAGAAATACAGTAGTTGTAAACACATGCCTCTCATTCATTTATTTTCTAGCTTTCTTCTTTTCTTTCAGCTTTTTACCAAAATAATACCCTCTCCCCCTGTGGGCTACTCAAAGAACACCTCTAGAGGTCCTGACAACTGCCCTCTTAAATGCCTTCAGGGCTGGTTTTTTCTGTTTTAGTGAAGAAATTATACCCTTCTTTTTGCTGTTGCATTGTAATCTAGATGCATATGAAAACCCACTTTACTACAGATCTGGTCCTTCATTGCCTGGAGTGAAGACTGGATGTACTATTTTTAGAGATGAAGCCATGACATCTTAGTCTTTAAGGGAGCATGTGATACAAGAAAAAACTCAGTGCATAATTAGAAGGTTGGACAACTTTACAGTTTCTTTGAAAAGTTTTAATTTCAGGTTGGGTGTCTAAAGACTTTCATGTGTGTTCAGAAAGTATGAGTAATTAATAGCAAATTTTAAAAAATGTTAATAAGGAGAAACACATGTGAGCTGAGTCTGAGTTTCTGATAAGAAGTTACTTGAGTTTTTTCTCAGGGGCTATGTAATGTTTTTACATATTGAACCAATGACAGACACCTGGCTTGCGAACAGATCTGAAGTTGTCTTAAATCGAGAGGAAATCAATGGACTATGAGATCACTCTTTTATTTAGCCTTTTCTTGGAATTTATGTCCAGTGGCCTGACAACTTGGGCTTTATTCTGGCATTATTTTTTTTTTGAGTTGGCATCTCACTCTGTCACCCAGACTGGAGTGCAGTGGCCGCTTCCGGCTACCGCAGCCTCGACCTGCTGGGCTCCGGCATTACTGCCACCTCAGTCTTCCGAGTAGCCGGAATTACAGGCATGCGCTACCATGCCTGGCTGATTTTTTGATTTATTGTAGAGATGAGATCTCGCCAAGTTGCCCAGGCGGGTCTCGAACCCGCGGGCTCAGGCAATCCACTGACCTCAGCCTCCCAAAGGCGCGGGATTACAGGCTGAGCCACCGAGCCCGGCTCTGGCATTCTTTTTTCAAGAATGACATACACAAAACAAACATTATCTTACTGACCAAATCGTTCTTAGGTATAAGTTTGCTGCATAAACCTTTACTCTTCCACTCAACAAGTGCCCTTGCCTAACTGTTACCTCACTTGCAGCCTCACTGAAGGGAGAGGTTATTTCTGTCTATGGAAAGATATATGAACATCTCATAGGTCAGGAATGGCTATAGAGCCTACTGAAAATTCAAACCCAAATGATTTTTATTAAAGTAATTATTTTTCTATTAAAAATAATAGGTGCTTTTTTTTTTTTTTTGAGTTAGAGTCTCACTCTGTCGCCCAGACTGGAGTGCAGTGGCCGCTCCCGGCCACCGCAGCCTCGACCTGCTGGGCTCCGGCGATCCTTCTGCCTCAGCCTTCCAAGTAGCTGGAATTACAGGCATGCGTTACCATGCCCGGCTGATTTTTTATTTATTTATTGTAGAGATGAGGTCTCGCTGCCCAGGCGGGTCTCGAACCCGCGGGCTCAGGCAATCCACTCACCTCAGCCTCCCAAAGGCGCGGGATTACAGGATGAGCCACCGAGCTCGGCTAATAGGTGCTTTTAATTAAACAACTCCAATAGAAGACATGTTTGAAGAGGCAAATGACTCTTACCCAAATAATTGTCAATACTGGCACATATCTGGTACTTCTCTTAAAATAACAATCCCACTGAAGAAAACAATAGTTTAAACCTCTGAAAAATAGAATGATTCATTAGAATTATTTCTTTACCTTTATCTATTAAGATATTATATTAGTTTGTTACTGCTGCTGTAACAAATTTCCACAAACTTAGTGCCTTAAAATAACACATTTATTATTTTATAATCTGTAAATCAGAAGTCCCAAATGGATTTCATTAGGCTAAAATCAAGGTGTTAGCAAGACCATGGCCTCTCTGAAGGGGAGAATCTGTTTTCTTGCTTTTTCCACATTCTAGAGTTGCCTGTGTTTCTTGGCTCCTGGCTCCATGCTGTTTCTTTAAAACACAGACCCTCTTTCTGTTACCCCATCATCTTCTCCCTCTGTCAAGAGGAAAGACCCTCTTTCCTTCCTCATATGTGGATTATTGTGATTACATTGGGCCTACCTGGGTGATCCAGGCTAATCTCACTATGTCAAAACCCTTAATTTAATCACATTTGCAAAGTCACCATTTTTATATAACATTTACAGGTTCCAAGGATTAGAAGATTGTAAGGTAGTGTCCTAGACATAGACTCTTTCCCCCTACGCCTGGTCTCTTCCTGTCTCCTCCCTCAAGGGAGTGGTCTCTGGCCAAGGCTGGTCTCTGAAGGGTATACATATTCCCAATAATGAGTCAAGAGAGGCAGGTGACCAAGCAAAGCTGAAAATAATGTAGTCGTCACGCTTAATATAATTGTGCACACCATATAGGAATGTGAATGATTAGCTTGACTGCTTGATTATAAAACTGCTTCCTATATTGTCCCAAAATGCAGATTCTTCACTGACCCGCTGCCATAGGTGCCTCCTGTAAGGTTTAGTAAACCAATGTATTTCCCTGCTGGACTTTTTTGGAATAGGTAAACATTATGCTCAAGCTCTCTCAGATTGGAGTTACCATGTTTGTTACGCATCTTTGGGGATTTGCATCATTTAGCTTCCACAGAGATGTACAACTCAGATTTGCTAGGAGATTTTGTGTAATAGAAACTCACATTAAATTAGCACATCTTACTTTCTTTTTCTGTATTCATCCAAATACCAGAAGCTCCGTTTAGGTCTCATATTTGACTTATCTGATAACCCCCCACAGTGGCATGAAGAACCCCCTAGAGCAACATTTTCCAAACTGAAACTCTAGTGGCCTGTGAAATGTTAAGAGATGCTCTATGTTAAAAAGTGTTCTGGGTTAAATAAGACTGAAGAACATTCCGCATTCCATCCCGCCCAACTTCATCTTTAATACACATTAGCATACGGGAAAGGTACCGAGAATTCTTGCTGTTGTCCATTATTTGAAGTGTATTTTACAATGAAATTCTTTTTTCTTTTTATATTTTTCAAGAATGTATACTGATTTTCTTAAGGAATACCACCGTATTATATTTGATAAATATTACCTTTAATGTTTTTTTTCCTAAAACTTAACTTACATTTAAATAAATAAAGAGACATGTTGGAGCTGATTCTAAGTATCTCCTAAATGACGACTTTCCTATTTAATCTTTTTACTTTCCTGCCTGTGTGGAACTTAGTTCCTTTAGGCTTAAGATTGACTTTCAAACCCCAATGTTAAGAAAAACTTGTTTTTGTAAATAAATATTTAGAATGCATACAACAATTTTGTGCTTTGCAACACATACAAAATTGTTCTGAAAAGTAAAATAGTGTCTTGAATGTTTTTCAAGATATGTAGAAAAATTTGTTATTCACAATACTATCTCAGAATCACAGGACTGGATATATCTTTAGAAGGTGTATTCACCTTCTCTCTATTTTGAGACGATATTGCCTCTAACGTGGTCCAGAATGGTACTTCATAGCTTAGGTGGCTCACCTGACAGCTCCCAACAATGGTGTGAAGAGAGCCTTAGCCTTCTCCACCGGGTTCTTGATTGGGCTTCCGTTAGCTTAGGTTGTCAATGCAGTCTTTGCCAGATAAGACTTCTATTGCACTTTCTTTGTCCTTTTCTTGTAGCAATGATCACATTTTATCATATATTATTAATTACATATTATGACTTATCTGCCCAAATTAGGGTTCTTGAGGGCAAGTGCTATCACTATATTCCTCATGGGGCCTGGCTCGTTCTTTAGTAAGAACTGTCCCGATGTGTGCTTAGGATAGAAATCTTAGCACTATCAGGTGTATACTTCAATCATTCACCAATTTATATTTTCCCCTACCTAAAATTTGAGAAACAAAGATATATTTACAGCAAGGGAAAAGCTAAATTAAAATAGGTAAAATAATTAAGGTAAAGGAATTATAAGTGTTGGAAAGTAAAATGGATTTAGGAGTGACCCTAGCTCTGAAAAACATACGTCATAAAATTCTACTGGCATTTGCAGGGAGAGGACATTGAATTGATGCTAAGCTTACTAGGGGCCAGTGAAGGAAGCAATTGTTTTCTTTTTTTTTTTTCTTTTTTTTGAGTTGGAGTCTCACTCTGTTGCCCAGACTGGAGTGCAGTGGCTGCTCCCGGTCACTGCAGCCTCGACCTGCTGGGCTCCGGCGATCCTTCCGCCTCAACCTTCCAAGTAGCCAGAATAACAGGCGCGCGCTACCATGCCCGGCTAATTTTTTGATTTTTATTGTAGAGGTGCTGTCTCACCAAGTTGCCCAGGCGGGTCTCGAACCTTCAGGCTCAGGCAATCCACTCACCTCGGCCTCCCAAGGCGCGGGATTACAGGCTGAGCCACCGAGCCCGGCTAGCAATTGTTTTCTAAAATTATGAAGTCAGTTGCTCCCATGAAACATAGCTATACCTAAAACCAGGATCAATGAGAAATTCCTCTCATGGGCTATCAGAAGGAGTTTACTGTGTAATATAAGGAACAACATATTCTCCTCATATTTACACTGAACACAGCAATATATTTCAGAGGGAAATTCCTTATACCACCCTTGGTTGATTTGATAGCATCCCCAGTATGATGACAGAATCTAAATAAGGAGTGCAGCTGTAGAAAGGGGTAGACAGTGGCTCATGAAATCCTAGAATGCTAACAAAACTGTAAAACAGCTATCAGACTTTGTTTTGCAAAATCTTTACTTAAATTAATGTGGGTATAAAGTTTCACTAGCAAATGAAAGAAAAGAATATGGAGTAATGCAACATATGTTGCCCAGTTATTAGAATAAATAAATTGTAATTCATCAGTATAATCAATTATCTGAAGATAGGGCTCAGATATTGATAAACATCATCTACTTAGACGGGTTTTTTTCCTTTTCTCTGTATGCATCACTACAGAATGCAGCAAATAGTACTAGTTATCAAACAACAGGACAAAGTTAGTTAAAAATAAAATATATTTCTTCCTTAGGTTGCAACTTAAGTTTCTTTTTTAGTAGAAGGAAACTGACTCTAGCGAGAATTCACGGATACCAATTATCCGAGAAAATGATGACCTAAGAGGAAGATGTGAGAATAGAAGCCAATTAAAGAAGGGCATGCACCTGGAGCTCTCTCTTGGGGATAGGCACGTTGAATGGAAGTGTTGTAACTACAATGTGATAGATGGAAATAGCATGTCTTCTGGGAAATTAGCCATCACTCACTTCCCTTCTCTTAGGCCTGAGTGGATTTTATGTTACCATCATTTAATAGAGGTACCACCAACTTCAATTTGGAAATACCTGTCAGCATGCGAATACTTACTCAAAAAGAGTTTATGAAAAAGTAGATTTCCAAAAGTTATTTTTAAATCTTGGCGGTTTTGAGGGGATGTTGTCTTAATATTAGCATAGATTAGTCGCTGTCTAATACACATCTAATACGTTTTACCACTTAATATGTAGTTCTGGGATTAGGAGCAGAACTTACTTTGACCTTCTTCCTTACTTCTGGTGTTGGAGTTGATGGAAAGTGCCCCGCCAGACACAGGATAGTAAAGAAGTCCTCTTATTTGTTTCTAATTCCTTTGAGTCACCGTGGCTTTACTTTGCCTCACATTTAGGGTTTTAGCAAGGCTGTATAAGAAATCATAAGCCTGAATTTGAAGATAGTTTTCTCCATCTCCTCTTACTTCTTGAAAAAGTTGTCTTTCCCAATTGTATTTGCTTCTTTCCTTTTTATTGACTTTTAATAGGCTGTCAGTCCACCTTGCCACTTCCCTGACACTGTTCTGGCCAAAGTCACCTCATTCATTGGCATCTTTTAAATCTCCACCTTAACTTCCTTCTGCCCCATTTTATATTTCTATTTGGGTCTTCCTTTTTGAAGCACTCTTCTCTCTCTTGGTCTCCTCCTATCCCTGTGGGTGTTTCTGTTCAGTCTCATAAGAGACTTCATCTTCGTTCATCTTCTAGACTTGGGTGATCATTATCATGCTCCCTTAACTTTTCCATCCTTCTGGGTATTTTCATTGATGCTCATGTTTCAACTACATGCTGATGACCCCCACATTAGTTAGAGAGAGAGAGAGAGACTGAGCTCCAGGAACAAAATAGATGGGTCATTTTGCTCCATGAGGTTACCAAAGAACTCAGTTTTCTTCTCAATTGTTTGCACCACTATCCCCTGAGGTGTTGTCCTTATCTGTACAGTCTAAAGTTCTTCAACAGCACCAAGTCTGTGTTCCAGTATTCAGGCAGTGAAGACCTCCCTTCTAAGAAAGTGATAAAAAGAAGTTGCACACAACAGTTCTGCTTAAATTGTGTCCATGAGGGTAGAGTCACATGGTCAAATGTAGCTTTAAGAGAGGCTGAGAAATAAGCAGCTACATACCCTGCAAAAACTGTGAGTTTAATAACTGCGAGAGATTTTTCTGGAAGCTCAGAGGCTTGGATCCATGAGGCCTGCCCAATCACAAGGTATGGACTGCAGCTGGGTCAGTGGGGAGTGACCTGAAGCGTGGGTCCACGGTGACGATGAGTTTACCCCTCGATCTGAAACTTTTCTTGAATGAACTAACAGGAAGACCTGTGATGGTGAAGCTAATGTGGGTAATGGAGTACTACTGGTGTCTGTGAACAGTTACATGGACATGCCTCTTGCAAATATAGAAGAATAGCTGCAAGAAGAAAGGGGAGAAGGGATATATGGGCAAAATTATTGGTCTCTGCTAAAATACCTTCAACCTCATGCTCTAATGCTCCAGATCCATAGATTCAGCCACTTTGTGATGTCTTCTGTGTGCCCTACAGACACCTCAAACTCAACATGTCAGAACAAAATAAAAATTGAATTCAGATTATTTGTCAGTAATTAGAAGGCCCTCCCCAACCTAGTTCCAGTTGACTTTCCCAAACTTATCTGTAGCCAGAAATCCAATCATCTTTCCTTCCCAGTCACTTGCATTGATTACTTCTCTCACACATGGCAGGCACTTGTGGATCTGTGTTTACTCCTGTTCCTCAGCCATGAGTGGTGTCAGTTGTTCATTGAACACACCATTACTCATCTGAAGGAGCAGAAGCTTTGGAACCATCTGAGCCTCAGTTTCCTCATCAGAAAAATGGATTTAAGAAGAAAATCCACATAAAATCCCCAGTCCATAGTAGAGCATCAAAGTGTTGGTTCCTTCCTTTTTCTTTTCTTTTTTTTGAGTTGGAGTCTCACTCTGTCGCCCAGACTGGAGTGCAGTGGCACGCTCCCAGCCACCACAGCCTCGACCAGCTGGGCTTCTGCGATCCTTCTGCCTCAGCCTTCCAAGGAGCTGGAACTACAGGCGCGCGTTACCACGCCCCGCTAATTTTTTGATTTATTGTAGAGATGAGGTCTCGCCAAGTTGCCCAGGCGCGTCTCGAACCCGCGGACTCAGGCAATCCACTCACCTCAGCCTCCCAAAGCGCAGGATTACAGGCTGAGCCTCGGAGCCCAGCTCCTTTTTCTTTCAAATGTCACTTCTTTTCTGTAACATTTTTGGTGAGTAACAAAAGACGAAGCAGTTTTCCCCAATCTGTGTTTTATAGCATTTTATAATGCTTCTATTATGTACATTTTATCATATTTATTTGTGAATGTGTTTGCCTCACCTGCTGGACTTCAAGCATCTGGTAGATAGGAGTCTTACTTACTCACCTTTGATCCTTAGTGCCTGGCAATAATAGACACAAAATAAATGTTTATTAAATTGAACTGTATTGAATTGAAATTAATTAAAGAAGAAAAATAAAGGTCAAACTGTTTTCTTGGCTGTGACTTAGCTTCCTTATAAAGAATGGAATAAGAGTTTGATTGATGTGCATATGCTGTTTTGTAATAAAAAGGAGCAGTCTTCTGATTCTGAACATGAAATAGCAACTGCTGGACTGTGAAACAATCTGCAAAATTGCATTTATCCTGGAGTGTTTTGTTTTGGCATCAGTGGGATAGAATGTTGTTTCATAGTCCATGTTTATTGAACCATGTAAGGGATTTAGAGGAGCATCTGTATAGAGGCCAAAGTTAAAGTGGGGCACTGTCCCAAAAAAGTGACATGTAAGACAAATTGATGTATTCAAGCATTCAAAGTTGACAATATTATCTGTTATTTTTATAGAGGACATTTTGGCACTAGGTGTAGCATGTGCATATATGTGACAAAACCAAGCTCAGTATCTACTTCCCTCTTTACTACTCTCTTTCTTTTAATGACATTACCAGTCTTTGTGTTATCCAAGTTCGAAATCTTGAAATTATTTTTTTCCTTTCTTTTGTCCCCTCTTTTAATTAATAGTTGCCTAAGCCCACTCAATTCTATATCAGTTCTCATATTCTCTCTCTTTCTCTCCTCTCATTGCACTGCAAACACATGACTTTGTTGCTCCTTTCTGGATTTCTATTTCTCCTTACGTGGTATCCCAGGCTAGTTAATATGCTACCACTAGCTTATGCTTCTTAAAAAAAAGGTAGCATGTTTCTAGTTATAGATTTGCTCAGAGTACTTAATTTCCTCATTGCTGCCCAGAAATATCTTAATTTCTCTAAGTTCTATTTCTAACTTACCGTTCTAGCTTTGTCTTTTGTTCCCTTCTTCCAAGCCTCACACAAATTTTGAAGTTTAGTCAAACAAGGTTGTGTTAATTTTATGTGTCTACTTGGTTGGGCTATGGGCTGCCCAGATATCTGATAAACATCATTTCTGGGTGTGTCTATGAGGGTGTTTCCAGAAGAGGTTAGCACTTGAATCAATAGTAATGAAGATCTGCCCTTACCAGTATGAGTTTGTACTCTGGATTTCATAAGTACTTTGTAGTCCATCGTCCACTCTGTTGAAAACATGAATAGAATAAAAAAGAAGACGAAGGGTAAATTCTCCCTCTCTGTGAGCTGAGATATCCGTCTTCTTCTGCCTTTGGACATTGGCGCTCCTGGTTCTTGGATCTTTGGACTTCAAGATTTACACCTGTGAACCCCTTACCTCCACTTTCTTTCTCAAGATTTTGACCTCAGACTTGGAGTTACACTCTCTGCTTCCCTGTTTCTCAGGCCTTTGAACTTAGACTGAAGGATCTCCAACTTGCAGATGGCATAATGGTGGGACTTCTCGTGAGGCATTATAATGTGAACCAATTTCCATAATAAATCTCCACTCTATCTACCTACCTACCTAGATATCGATGCTGTTTCAGTGGATAAACTTGACTAGCTCAGGATTAATTGTTTTATTTATTTTTTTATAATGCCCCTCTATTTTCTGACTTTGCCTGTACTTTTGGCTTGGGATGTATGAGAATGCATTAGTGACTCTTTGGCCATTCATCTCTCTGCCGTCTTCTACACTATATTTCTCTACACTTACTCTTAGGGAAACTAGTTTCAACTCTGACCCCTATGTTGATATTCCTCAAATCAGCAACTCTGTGCATGATTTCATTACCTGAAGGACATTATTGAGGTTTTAGGGGACCAATGGATAGCATTCATTCTCCATACTTGAAATCTGAATCAACTAAGAGATATACTAGGGGTAAGACAGATGAAGACCAAAATGCCATTTTTATTACTAATACATCTGAAGCTGGAAAGTGCGACTTATAGTTGTAGAAAATGGACTTCCTAATACTGAATCTAAAATTAGACAGGCCACTTTAAAACTTAAGCAAGGTGATGTAGAGCCAAATGCACTCCTCACTGGTAATTGCCACTCAGAGATAAGAGAGGAAGAAGTAGTGCTTTCCTTGTTCAGTTTTGCTTCCAGCTTCCTTGATGAACCTCATGTGGGGAGGAGGCAGTGAAGAGGTGAAGTGAGACCAAGGTAGTTACCACATGGAGGAAACCTCAGGAGTGGGAAGGACATTTCTCCTAACCTGTCTATCCAGACATCCCACTGTCACCTCAAGCCCATACTCATCACATTCTTCTCAAAGCCAGTTTCCTCCCCACCTGCTCTGTTATGCAAGAGCTTTGTGTCAGTTTTGATTCAACTTTCCTCATATGCCACAAAATTGAATATTACAGTGCAACTGTTTTTCTTTTAAAATGTTTCTTTTTGCTTGCTATTTCTTCTGTTGTGCTGCCACTAACTTATGCTGAACCTTTAGCAGCCTTTGAATAGGTTTGTCAAATATATCAGTTGGTTTCTGCTTTGCTTCCTAAAGACAGTTGTTCGTAACTTGGTTGTATTTTTGGATTAGATAGAAACACGCATTCCAGTCTTCCTTCCTTGCTCTAATATGCAATATCCTTTTACAACATTCTCAAGCATTTTAGAAAAGATGATGTTTTTAGAACAAAACATCCTCATTCCTATATGCAACTTTGCCCAGTGGGAATTTTTGCCTGAAAAGTAAACCCTTCACTCTTCATATTTCTCGTTTCCCAGCTCAGCTCCCACCTCTGCCTCCCAGATGGCTCTCTGTGTACGCTAGACTGCATCGCTAAGATTGTACTTAAAAACCATTATTTAAAATCAAGAACCTAGTTGTTCTCAAATTGTTTGTGTACTCATTTTTTTGAGGTCAGAAGGAATTCTTATACTTTTTATGTCTGCCCACTTATCTAGTATAGGCTGAACATATAGTAAATAATCAGTAAACTTATGACTTGATCAATAGGGAATGTTAGTGTAGCATGAGTTGTTTAATGTTTGAGGTTAAATATATAGGCTAAGATATGAGTCTTTATATTTGTAATTTAGAATTTGTATAATTGAATAGATGTTCATGTACCTATTTAAAATTCTTCTGATATGGTCCTTGTTGGATAATAAGATTCTTTTCTCTGGTGAGTCCCAAGTGAGAGTATTGGAATGGAATAATGACAGGAAAAAAACTGCTCTCAAGATAACACCTGACCTCAACCAAGAAAGCATCAAAAGAAATTACACAGGAATTTGGAAAAATGACTAATTGTTATCTGAGATCATTGATTTTTTTTTAAAGAAAACATTTGAGTGCATGTAATATTTAAAGCCATTTTGTGGACACTCTTCTTGAAAAATGTTCTTTATTTAATGACTTCTGTTTGTTTCTGATATGTATAAAGGGAAATTTGAATTGATTTTGCAAAAAAACATAAAAAATATGATGGAAAGTCCAACCAGTACTCTAGAAATATCTGCTAGAATTTAGTTTCCTAAAAGAAACTCTTGAAAGAAGAAGATTTTGTGTTACCTACATCCTCACAATTGTTTTCATTAATAAATGCAGAACAGCTTGAGAAAGGTTGATCCCTTAAGGTTTATTGTTCTTGAATTTCAGTTATTGAAAAATTAACTAACTATTGCCAGTTGGCTAATCAGTTGAGTCTTCCATCTTATGAGTATTTTGGACAGTTGGAAATGGAGGAAATCTAGGAGAAATTAGGAATGTTTCTTAATTCGCAGGATTTGAGACTTCTGGAGAAGGTGCCATTTCTAAGAATGGCCACAAGATGGTGTAGAAATAAATGCCTTATACGTGTGTCATTCATTCATTCAGCAAACAAGCATTTAATAATCTCCAGTTACCAGCCAGGAATGATGTTAGGCCCAGGAGAGGCTGAAATGATGTTAAGTCCAGGAGAGGCTGAAATGATGTCCTCAAGAAGCCTAGATTCTAGTACAGAGAGATGCACCTGTCAGAAAACAAGGACAATAGAGTGTTATAGGGACTATGTTAGAATTATATGTGATAAATAATGGGGACCCAAAGGAAAGAATGAGCACTTCCACAGAGAAAGGGTGGGAAGTATGAATTTGTAAAAGTTCTGCAGAGGAAATTATTCTTAGACAGAATCTTAGAAATGTGTGTTTACTAGGTAGACGATTGTATAGATTATAGGATTGAAGGAGGTGGGGTCTGGGCATACAGGAGGGATCTTTCAGAGGGAAATACATGAGTGACGTATCAAAGACTTAAGAAAAAATCTGGCATGTTTAAGGAACTTTAAGGAGTTTAATGTGATTAAGGCATAAGACAGAAGAGGAGACTAAAGATAATGCAGACCAGGTAATGAACAGCCTGACATGCCATGATGATACACAGCCTTGTCTTAGGGAGTCCACTTTAGTGGTAGTATGGATGGTGGCAGGGAAGCAGGGAGATAGGTTGGGAAGACTACTGTAGCCCCCAGGGAAGAGATGATGGGCCAGCAATGGGATGAAGAGGTTGTTTTCTAGGAAAGGTGTTAAGAGTTCTAGTGTAAGAGTGTGATAGATAATTGACTAACATTAGAGCTACAGGAAGAAGCTTGGTTAAGGAGCAGAAAATTATGATGAATTCATAGTGGACAAGTGGTTTAGGGTTTGGCTAAGAACCAACAGTTCAGAGGTGGGAGCTGGGTTGGGGAAAGGGAACAGGAGGACCATGTCCCAGAATAGGCCTCAGTGTAGAGGAATGGAATAGAATGGGCGGTAGGATGGTAAGATTTAATTTTGGTTATTTATATTTTCTTGTTATTTTTGTTTCTGATGGGATGTTAGAGAACTCACTTCAGAACATAGTCAGACCACAAAACATTTTAGATATCCTATGGCAAGGACCATGAGCTTAAACTCTCTGTAGCTGTGTAATGTCGGGCAAGTTAACTATACTTTTCTCAGTTTTCTCATTTTAAAATGGGGAAAGTTACCAACTAGTGGGCTAATATATCTTAATTATCTTCTCCCCATGAGTTGTAAATGAACTTAGGGTGATCAAGGACTCAGGCAGATGGACAGCAAAATACGAACTTTATTTATTTATTTTTTTTATTTTTTGAGTTGGAGTCTTGCTATCTTGCCCAGACTGGAGTGCCCGGCCGCTCCTGGCCACCGCAGCCTCGACCTGCTGGGCTCCAGCGATCCTTCCGCCTCAGCCTTCCGAGTAGCTGGAACTACAGGCGCGCGCTACCACGCCCGGCTAATTTTTGATTTATTGTAGAGACAAGGTCTCGCCAGGTTGCCCAGGTGGGTCTCAAACCTGCGGGCTCAGACAATCCACTCGCCTCGGCCTCCCAAAGTGCAGGATTACTGGTTGAGCCACCCAGCCCAGCCAAGATATGAACTTTAATACTGAGAAATGCCTGATGAGAGGATGTGGCTCAGATGTGTAGAAACAGGGTTTCCTAACATCCTCTTTCTCTCAGTTTAGACTTTGGAATAGATAAATTGTACTGGCAGTAGGAGCACTTTTTGTTGCTTTTTGTGAAAATTCAAATTAAATGCCTGGAGCTAGGGCTACATTCCTAGAGGGACACACCCCTGGTCTTGTGCAGTTAGTTTACCCTCCTGGTGGGTCGCGTTGCCTCCCAGGATCACCTTGACAGCAGCACTGCTGACCCAGAGCTGTGTCCACCTGTACTCTCTCATTATCTACTAGTCTACTCGTACTGAAGTGTTGCTAGCATTTCCACTGTGTTATCTTTGCGCATTGTAAACATCTGCTGAGACAACTTTCAGCTACACTATGTTGTCCGCTGGGTAGTCTAATCTAGAGTGATAGTTTTTGGTAGTGACCTGACAACAGGGTCATAGGTTTGGTTTTTTTAAAAATTTTTAAATTTTAAAGATGTGGCATAGAATTCAGGGTTAGGTATACACGTGTTCATTATGCAGGTACCCTTGCTGATGAGGTGTGCCTTCTCTTCCCCTGAAAGTTTCCCACTACTGCCAATTCCTTTCTTATAGTATTACGGTAGTTGTTCAAGGTCTGCTTATTAAGAATATGTGATACTCAGTTCTTTGTTTTTGTGATAGGTCACTCAGTATTATAGACTCTAAGTCCATCCAAGTTGCTGTGAAGTTCATAATTTTGTCCTTTATGACTGCATAATATTCCACTGTGTATATGTACCACATTTTTTAAAAATACAGTCCTCTTTCAATGGCAGCACAGTTGGTTCTGGGTCATAGGTTTTGAAAGATACCTCTATTTCTCTCTCTCTCTCTCTCTCTCTTACACCTCTTTGGCCCTATGTTTTCAGAGCACTATTTAGGTAAATGCAGTTCCCCCCTCCAGAATATATGCATCAAGTTATAGCAGAAATACCTGTAATGATAATAACTGACATATATCTAAAACTTACTATATGCCAGGCATTGTTTTAAGTGCATTACACATATTAACTTCACAACAGTCTTATGAAGTAAGTACCACTATAGGCGAGAAAAGTAGAGGTACAGGAAGTTTAGGTGACTTATCCAAGGTCCCACATCTGGGGAAAGACAGAACAAGGATTCAGACTCAGGAATTTTGTCTCTAGCGTCCATGAGCTCAGCCACCCTTCACCTGTTTCTTCAATAAAAACAACAAGTGTAATCACCACCCCTAATCTTTGCTCTTCCCAGTCCTCCTCCCATTCTTCTCATACCCACAGTGATTATTCATCATTCTGAATAAATAGGAATCATCTGTGAGCTGCTGCAACCAGTCTGGGCTCTCGTGGCCTGGTCAGGGGCAAGGGTCTTACACTGGCCCATGGGCCGGCTGCCATGCCTCTTACTTTCCATGTCTGTCCCAGCAGGGCTTTTTCTCTCTTCTCTCACCTTCCCGCTCTACCTCTTCTGGATGGCTACACTCTACTTCTGTGTTCTCCGTCTTTAAAAAAAAGGACATTTCTTCATTATTCTGTCTTTTGAATGATGGTAAGGTGGTGATGATGATGATGATGATGACAATGAGTGTGGAGAGGGAGGTAGCTTGTGAATGCCATACTTGAATTTTTTTCTTTATAAGCTTCAGTAATAAAACAAGCCCCTCCACTTCTGCCTTAAGAAGATGAAGTCCTCACTGTAAAGTTCAGGAGTTCCTAACAAGTAATTCACAATGGGAGGTTTAAAAAGGTTCAGTGGCAATTGCGTTTGGGAAAACTTTGCTTTAAATAAAGTTATACAGACTCCTTTTCTTCAGAATTTCCGGAGCCACTAATATGCTATTGTGACTTAGAATCTTTTGTATGAAAATACATTCATAAATCTTTAAACAGGGAGGATTGCACATGCACTGTTTTCCAAGTTTATTTGATCAGGGAGTCAGTTTTTTGGAGAAAAACTCATGGGCTATTGTTGTGCAGAATATGGCATTGGGAAACAGTGATGTGAATGAATGAAGCATGCAACCAAGGTGATCCCTGTAAAAGAAAAGGACTTGAAATAGGCTTATCATCTATTCGCATGTTAATGACTACATCTACTTTAACTGTTTCATTAATTTTTTAAGATTTTTTTTTTTAGACTTGAGAATATTTAGAGATCTTTCAAAAGATATCCCAATGTTCAAAAAATAACTTGATGTGATGGGGCTGTCACCTGGAGCACCCCATCACTGGAATTGGGCTGCCCTTTTGGTCCTTATGTTTTTGCTGTCATTTTTCTTGTCTTACGAGAAACATGAGAAGAGTGTCATATAATTTCATTTCTGGGGCTTAATTTGTGTTTCATGTGCAGTGTGAGTGACACTTAAATGTTGGCACCTGACCGAGAGGTGAATTCATTCATGATCTCTGGACTTTTGTTTGGTTTGTTCACTTCAGACTTCACACAGAACTAGATCATCATATTTTGAGACTTTACAATTATGGACTATCATTTAAATGTTTGATTTTCTTTTCACCACCTCTATCTCATATTCTGGTGAAATTACATTCTTGAATAGCTTGTTTTTGTTAAGCAAAATAGTCTCAAGTATACTTTTAATAAAGTTTTATTCACAAAAACTCCCTAATGTTTTACAGCTCTCTGTAGGTAAGCTGTATTTCTTGCCAATGTATCTGTGCTCTGAATGCTTCTTAAAAATAATTTTTAAAAAGTGTACCGTTAGACAATTATTCTGGCAATCTTTGAAATGGTAAGGAAGGCTTTTTTCGAAACTACTGCAATAGGTATCATGGTTGTCACAATAGGGGAGAGACTCAACTTCAATATAGCAAAGACAGTTGGGAATTCATAGCCAACAAGCAGAGTAAGGGGGTCAGAGGTGGAAAATTACTGAGGAGACATCAAGGGTAGGAGATTTATTGCTAAACCAATTTTAAAGAAACTTTGCTAAAGGTGGGGCAGGGTGATCAAATATCAAGATGGAGGATGAATCAAGGATGGGAGATTCTTTCTAAACTGACTTAGCAAGAATCTTGTGCAAACTGGCCTATGCAGCTCTGGCAAAGATGAGGTTTAGTTGAGAAGAGGGGTCGGGAGAGCCTGACTCAAGTTTGGTCAAGGAGAGAGTTTTGTCAGTAGGGGATTTTATTTTATTTTATTTTTAATTTTTTTATCAATAATTTTAATTTTGATATTGTAGGGTACAGTTAAGGGTTAGGTATACAAATATGCTTCATTCAGGCCCCCTTGTTGTTAACAGTCTCCCCATCTCCAGACAGATGTTTACTACCATTAGTCCCATCCCCCCCGTAGTTTCCCAACGCTGTCAGTCATTTTCTTATAGTAGTGCATTGGATGATCAAGGTCCGTTAGATGAGTGAGAATATGTGATACTCAGATCTTTGTTCAGTAGGGGATTTTTAAAAAGAGTTAAAAAAAATAGACATGTGGATGAAATTTAGTTTTCTTTTCTTTCTTCTTCTTTTTTTTAAGTCAGGGACTCACTCTGTCACCCAGACCGGTGTGCAGTGGCACAATCATGGCTCACCACGGCATCAACCTCCTGGGCTCAAAAGATCCTTCTTCCTCAGCCTCCCAGATTGCTAGGACTACAGGCATGTACCACCATGTGCAGCAATTTTTAAAAAAATTTTTAATTTTTTGTAGAAATGAGGTCCCACTATGTTGCCTAAGCTGATCTTAAACTCTAGGACTCAAGCAATCTTCCTGCGATTGACCTCCCAAAGTGCTGGGATTATAGGTATGAACCACTGCACCTGGCCTAAATACCATGTCTTTTAAGCTCTTAGAACTTTTATTTAGTGCCTTGCTCCAAAATCTCCTTTCTGATTTGGGGAAGTTAGAGGAGAGCTGAGCCCATTTAGACGTATGTTTTACTGAGTTACTTTGATGGGCTTCTTTTTGTGCCTAAGAAGGCTCCCAGCCTCAGGGGAGGAGAGCTGTCTGCACCTAAACTTATACCCTTCCATTGTCTCTTAGTTGGTTGCCAGCTTAGATGACTGGAAGCCAGAGAATTTTGTTCTGCCACCTGAAATCTCATCAATGACGTTTCTGTTCAGGAGCAAATTTACATGCAATAGGTATGGGAGCGGCTGCAGTGCTGCTTATCTGTGAACCCCCTTGCTTGAGCCTCAGCTTCTTTCTAGGGCACCCCCTCATGTGACTGATTTCAAGTCGATTGTCAAGAGGACTACCACATGGAGATCTGTTTCCTGAACTGATGACCTTTATTACTTAGAGAAGAGTAGTAATCAAAAGTAGACGTTTTAGTTGCTTATTCAATTTATCCTGGTTTCCATGATGTTTGTTTGCTACCTCACAGATGTGAGCACACTAGCTGATCACTTCTCTGCCAATAATATAGCGACCATTCCCTATAAAATAAAAGGTGTTGTTTTAGCACTTAGGTAGTACATACCAGCAAATCTGATTCATCCTAAGGGGGGAAATAGCTCTGGTGAAAGAAGGATTAATGTTGATGTGTCATTATTGCAGTGTTCTATCACTCAGAGAATAAACCATTTATTTCTTAAGTGCTATTTATTATATTTCCTTTTCTGGTCAGTCACACTTCTCCACAGAATCTTTGGAACCAGATTTATCATTTAATGTGACCCACTTTTTAAAAATCCTTTTCTTTTAAACAATTTTTGTTTGAACACTGGAAAATAATTGAGCTGGATCCACCCAGCTAGTAACTGGAAAAGATACTTGAACCTCTCTACCTTAGATAATACCCTCAATAACCCTGTACATACCCTGTTTTATATACATTTTATATATATTTTAGTAACAGGAAAAATGAAGCAGCTGGAAAAAATACTTGTTCATATTTTTAGGTCTAAAATTGTATCACCATATATTTTACAAAATAAAGTAATACTTGCTAAATTAAGGGCTTGCTTAATTCATGGATTTAATGAGTACCAGTGGAATATATACTTTTAGTTAACATGTTAAAATGGAAAGATTTTAATATTACTATTTTTTTTGGTTGTAATTTGGCTTTTCAAGGTTGGGTGACTGGGGCTATTGTGATTTGGGGCTCTTAGACATAGAGGCTGCCAAAGGTTACAAAAGAATTGCTTCACTGTTAATTTTGCTGGACCTTTCTGAGGGTAAACAAACTTCCTTTGACATGTACAAGTTTCCAAAGCGTGCTTTCCTCAGGGAAGGTAGTTGGAACTAAAAGAAGCAAAGCTTTTAGATTTAATTCAATGGGTGAACATGAAAGCCATGCATAAATCTTAGAGAACTATGCTTTGCTGAGAGGCAAAGAATTGTCTCTACACTCTGATGGGGGATATGCAAGAGGAGCCCAGGAGGTCCTTGTGAGGGTGCAAGCCAATTAAGTAAGTCTTGAACTGAAATTGCTTTTTATCATCTGGGTGAGAAGCCACAGATTTAAAGAAAAGGGCTATTGTTTGACAAAGACCTAATTAGCTGGGGTACTCTCAAGCTCTTGGATTTTTATCCTGTTAAGGAAAGGAAAGGTTGAAATTGCATATGGAAATAAAGAATTCTCCCCAAAACCATGTGCATTTGACTAACCAAGACTTAGATTGCAACTCAAAGTAGACATGCAATCACTCTGATTTACTGAAGGTTGTCTTAAATATCGTCTTTACTACAGGCATGTTAGTACAAGTATGTTTTAGCCTATTCAATAACACAGATTTGGGAATAAATACTACATTGGTTTCAAACTCAGCTGTTTAAAATCTCAGCTACAGGCCGGGTGCGGTGGCTCACGCCTATAATCCCAGCACTTTGGGAGGCCAAAGAGAGAGGATTGCCTGAACCCATGGGTTCAAGACCAGCCTGGGCAACTTGGCGAGACCTCATCTCTACAATAATCAAAAAATTAGCCGGGCATGGTGGCATGTGCCTGTAGTTCCAGTTACTTGGAAGACTGAGACAGAAGGACAACCTGAACCCAGCAGGTCGAGGCTGTGGCGGCAGTGAGCATGCCACTGCATTTCAGCCTAGGAGACAGAGTGAGACTCCAACTCAAAAAAAAGATATGTATATATACAAAGTGGTTATTTGCTTTGAGGCAAGTTACTTGAGGTTGTATGTAAAATAGGGTATGTACAAGGTTATTGAGGGTATTAAGTAAAATTTAATGACATAGTTCCCAAGGGACTTGAAAGGGCTTCTAATCCTTACATGGTATAATATTTTTAAATGTGGCACTTTCAGTGTGGTGGTATTTCATTATAAACATGAATTGAGCTAATTCTTTGCTAATAACAAACAAACAAAAACGTGGCAAGACAGAGGGAGAGAGAGAGAGGAGAGAGAGAGAGAGAGAGAGAGAGAGAGAGAGAGAGAGAGAGATAAACGTAGAGTCACAGTTATGTGAGAAAACCTAAGAAACATTTTCCTGTTTCTTTGAGAGTGTCAAGAACTGGCGCTGGGTCCAAATTTTGCTCATTGATTCAGATCCGGAGTGTGCCACTTACTGAGTGACTGGGACAAACAAGCATTGAAAACTTCTTTACTTTGGTTTCCTCATCTAAAGATTGTGATGATATTAGTACTTCTAGGGTGATTGTGAAGATGAAAGGAAATGAAGGATGTTAAAGGAAATATCTGGCATGTAGTCAAAGCCCAGTAAAAGTTAATGATCTTCATTACTTACACCACTGACATGAAACTGTTGAGCATTCAGTTTTAAAATAGGAATGCTCTTTGACGGATTTAGGAAACAATGTCTTTCCTTAAAATAAATGTATTTCATTATTTTTTGGCATTTAACTATTATCCTTTTATTTTGATAAGGAAATATAGTGGTTTGTCTAATAAGAACAGTTCTAGCCTATACTTTTTAACATGTTAATCTATGTCAAAGCTGGACTCCATTATTTTTGGAGTATTCCTGGACAAGGCAGATCAGAGTTTTAATTTTTGGAATGCTAACAAGGGCAGCTGTAGTCCAGAGTTCTAGTTGTTTTTATGAGATTTTTATAAAAACATAGAAACAAAATTAGTGAACAAAATGTTTGTAGACTCTAGTTTGAGTCTAAATCCTTTGGGAAAGGTTATTTCTCTTCAAATTAGATGGCAGTAAAATTAATCAAATACTCAAATGTGCAGATTTTATGCCTTATATTGTATTGTTAGATTAACTGTTTTTTCTTTGCAATTATTTTATGTATTTGATTTAGAAAGCATTCTTAAGACTGAGTTAAATGTTTTTTTCCCTATAAATTAAAAAAATTAAGCCTTTCATTAGGAGACTGGGGTATAAAACAAACAAAATAAAATATTAAGCTGCACACAAGGGTACCTGTCTGTAGGCTGAGTTGGATCACTTGAGCCCAGGAATTCAAGTCCAACCTGGGCAACATATAAGACCTTCTATCTTAAATATTTTTTAAAAATAGAAGTCATTTATTACAGAGAATTCAAACAAAAGAAGATAAAAAAACTAAAAGATAAAATATTGTTATTAAAAGTACCAATAAAGGATAAAAGATGGTACAGTCAGGGATTTCCAAGAGCTTTGTATTTAGGTGGGAATACATACAGCCAAAAAACTGTCTACATATAGAGATCATGGGAAGAAGAAATAGGGATTAGGTAAGGTGTTATGGAAAAGAGCCAAAAATTATTTGTAGAAGAAATAAAACAGTCTCAAAATAACAGGAAAGACCAAAATAAGGCATTCTGGTTAACAAATGAATATACTTTATTCATTTAGCATTCAACAAATGTTTGTTCCGGATTCAGACTCACCACTAGTTCTCAGTGCCTTATCTTACCACTATGCCATTATGACATATCGAAAAAGACCGGTAACATTTTCACTAAATTCAAGGATTTTTAAAAGTATTTTAAAAAATGTTTACTTGGTCAAGAGTGATTCATTAACTCATTTTATATATATATATTTTTGAGTTGGAGTCTCACTCTGTCGCCCAGACTGGAGTGCAGTGGCCGGTCCTGGCCACAGCAGCCTCGACCTGCTGGGCTCCGGCGATCCTTCCGCCTCAGCCTTCCAAGTAGCTGGAACTACAGGCGCGCGCTACCACGCCCGGCTAAGTTTTTGATTTATTGTAGAGATGAGGTCTCACCAAGTTGCCGAGGCAGGTCTCGAACCCGCGGGCTCAGGGAATCCACTCACCTCAACCTCCCAAGGCGCGGGATTACAGGCTGAGCCACTGAGCCCGGCTCATTCTATATTTTGATATCATATAAAAGTAACCAACTGCTATGCTAATGGCTTTGAGTGGCTGATAAGAGTAGAAACAGAGATTCATTAGTCTTAGAAATGACATTAGAACAACATGTGTATTATGCTTACTCTAATCCATCCAATAGTAAGAGTATTTCATTTGCTGTCAGAGTAATCGGGAGGACTCTGGCTTGGCATTAGAAATCAGTCTTCCAAAAGTATCAGCCATCTGGTCAAGTTTTTTGATTACTGAATCAATCTCTTTAGTTGTTATGCATGTATTCAGATTTTCTATTTCTTCTTAAGTCATTTTGGTAGTTTGTATCTTTTTAGGAATTTTTCCATGTCATCTAGGTTATTTTATTTATTGGAATGCAATTTTTCACAGTACTCTCTTATAATCCACTTTTATTTGCTGTAAAATTGGTAGTCATATCTACTCTTTCATTCCTGATTTTAGTAATTGAAATTTCTCTCTTTATTTTCTTGGCCAATTAAATGAAAAGTTTGTCAATTTGTAAATCTTTTCAAAGAACCAACTTTGGGTTTTGCTGATTTTTAAAATGTTCTATTTTGCTTATTTCTGCCCTTATTATTTTCTTCCTTCTTCTTTCTTTGGGTGTAGATCACTCTCCTTTTTTCGTTTGTGTGTGTGTGTGTGTGTGTGTGTGTGTGTGTGTATGTACATGTGTGTGTAAAATAGGCATGTATAGCTGTAAATTTCTACATGCTTTCACTGCATCCCATAAGACGTTCTATGATGTATTTTCATTTTAATTTATCTCTAAAAGTATTATCTAATGTTCCTGTGATTTCTTATTTGACCCATCGGTTATTAGAAATTATTTGTCAGGCGGGCTCCGTGGCTCAGCCTGTAATCCCGCGCCTTTGGGAGGCTGAGGTGAGTGGATTGCCCGAGCCCGTGGGTTCGAGACCCGCCTAGGCAACTTGGCGAGACCTCATCTCTACAATAAATAAAAAATTAGACGGGTGCGGTAGCATGCGCGCCTGTAGTTCCAGCTCCTTGGAAGGCTGAGGTGGAAGGATCGCCAGAGCCCAGCAGGTGGAGGCTGCGGTGGCCGGGACCAGCCACTGCACTCCAGTCTGGGCGACAGAGTGAGACTCCAACTCAAAAAAAAAAAAAAAAGAAATTATTTGTCTAATTACCACAATTTTTTTAATTTCCCAAACTTCCTTTATTAGTTTCTTAATTTCATTCCACTTTGGTCGGAGGATATACTATGTATAGTTTCATTCATTTTAAATTTATTAGGGCTTTTTTTGTGGCATAATACGAGGGGAAATCCCTCCAAACCCAGAATTTACTTATAAAAAATTGTGTATTTAGTCTTACATGTTTAAACATTAGTCACCTTAAAGGTACTCTGTTTGATGCAATACGCCTATTAAGATGCTTTTTCTACTGCTCAAAACAGTTTTTGAACTCATCAGTTTTGATCCCTTTTAGTGCTTCTGCCTTTTTTTGTTTCACCTCTTCCACATCAGCAAAATGTTTTCCTTTGAGGACTTTTTTTCACTTGGGGAAACAACAAAAAAAGTCACTTGGGGTGAAATTCGGTGAATAGGGAGGGTGGAGCATGGTAGTGCCATTTTTTGGTCAAAAACTGCTGAACACAGCATGGTGTGGGAAGGCGCCTTGTTGTCATGGTGGAAGAACCAGTCACCTGTTTGCCACAATTCGGGACAGTTTTCCGGCAAATCCTGATGCAACCTTCTCAAAACTTCCAGATAGAAACTTTGGAATTTTTTTTTCCTGTACAATATTTAATGTGTTTCCAATGGTTTAAAGTAACTTCTTAAATAATATAATCAATCTTCTGTCAATGCTGTTTTTCAGAAAAGTTTGTAGTTCGAATAAGTAGAAAGTCAATATGTAAACTGAACACAACGCAAGTTCAAGGGATTCACTACAGTGATAATCACAGTATGTTTTCTTTAAAATAGAAAATCCTGCTTGAGATTTCTATGTGCTTTGATAACTTAAGTCATCGTAAATTTGCATATACTGTGGGGGTATTTTGAGGTTACACAATGTGTCAATCAGGATTCCAACAGAAAGTATCTCGCACACTCAAAATAGGATAAATTAGGGAAGTTTTATTTATGCAGAAAGTATTTACAGTAGTAAATAAAGAGGAGGAAAACCAAGGGCATGAGAGATATTGAAAAAGCAAGAAGAAAATATGTGTGGGATGCAGGACCCAGGGAGTAGGCTCTCAGTTTACCAGTCAACCCCTTCACATGCTTTTGGTGAATATTGTTTCTGGTGTTAAACATTCTTTTCTTAATCAAATTCTCCACCTGGTCAGGCACAGTGACTCATGTCTGTAATCCCAGCAATTTGGGAGGCTGAGGCAGAGGGATTGCTTGATCCCTGGAGTTCAAGTCCAGCTTAGGCAACAGGGTGAGACCTTGTCTCTCCAAGAAAAAAAATAAATAGTCAGGTGTGGTGGCACACACCTATAGTCCCAACTACTTGAGAGGGTGAGGTGAGAGGATCATCTGAGCCCAGAAGTTTGAGGTTGTGAGGAGCTGTGACCATTGAGCAGCAGACTTTGACTCAAAATAAATAAATAATTAATAAGGAAAATAAAATAGTTTTTTAAAAATTAAGAATTTGATCCTTAGAAAAACTCTCTACCCGACAACCTCCTCTTCCTTCCTCTGAGATGAATTTTTTCTCCCTTCATTGAAATAAATAAGGACTTCAGAGAAAAGCTTCATTCCTTTCTAGCTTCACTCTTTGCATTTAGTCTCAGGACCGAAGTGTCTGCCTGGGCTGCTGTTTTCATTCCCTTCTTCCTCATTGCTATTTTACTTTACCACCAGTCTTCTCTTTCTTCTGTACTTTCAATCTCAATTCCCATGTTACCTCATTTTCCTAAGCCCTTTCTCCTCCTAAAATAAAAACATCAACAATGAGAACACCCACCATAATGATTAAATAGGAGAATGCTTTCATGTCTGCACATCACTTCTATTGTCCACTTCCTTATCTCTCGTTCCTTGCTCAGTGAAGCTTCTTCAAAATATGGCTTAAAAGGACAGGCTACAGAATTTGCAGTGCCCAGTACAGAATGAAAATTTGTGGTTGCTTGTTCAAAAATTATTATTATTATTAGAAACAGGGTCTTGCTCTGTCACCCAGGCTTGGGGTATACTGGTGCAATCATAACTCACTGCAGCTTTGAACTCCTGGGCTCAAGTGATCCTCCTGCCTCAGCCTCCCCAGTAGCTGGGACTCCAGGTGTGAGCCACCTATTTTTTTTTTTAATTTTTTTTGTAAAGATGGAGTTTTACTATGTGGTCCAAGCTGGTCTTGAACTCCTGGCTTCAAGCAATACTCTCATTTCAACCTCCCAAAGTGCTGGGACCACAGGCATGAAGCACAGTGCCTAGATTGTTTGAAACTTATTAAGAACTTCAAGATGGCAATCCTAGACTATTAAACCAAATGTGAGGCTTGGGGCCTTGTGTAGCTGCATCAGTTGTACATCTCTAAATTGACTCTGGGTCTACACTTATTTCTACTCTCATTCTACTGCAGTCTTTCACCTTCATCTCATAGCCCTGAAAATTCTCCACCTTGATAAAAACATTAAAAATTTTTGAGTTATTATTTTTACTTTTTTTTGCATTAACCTAATCTTTCTATTTATTTCTCTCTCTCTTCCATACATTGTGGTTGCTGAAAAATTATCTGTTGAATGAATGAATGACCAGTCTTTGACTCCTGTACACTAGATTCTCAGAGTCCCAACTATTTTATTACTTTATTCCATACTTCCACTCTAGTTAGATCCCCATGTTTACATGTAAGCTTGTGACTTTGAAACCAATATGTAAACTGGTGATTTCAAATTCTATATGTCTAGTTCGTCCCTTAACTTTAGATTTCTGCTTGCCTGCCTATCTCTATCTATCTATCTATCTAATCAATCTATATCACTATCTAATTTCTATCTTTCTTTCTTTCTTTTTTTTTTTTTTGAGTTGGAGTCTCACTCTGTCGCCCAGACTGGAGTGCAGTGGCCGCTCCCGGCCACCGCAGCCTCGACCTGCTGGGCTCCGGAGATCTTTCCACCTCAGCCTTCCAAGTAACTGGAATTACAGGCATGCGCTACCACGTCCGGCTGATTTTTTTGATTTATTGTAGAGATGAGGTCTTGCTGCCCAGGCGGGTCTTGAACCTGCGGGCCCAGGCAATCCACTCACCTCAGCCTCCCAAAGGTATGGGATTACAGGCTGAGCCACCGAACCCGGCTAATTTCTATCTTTCTAACTGTTGCCTCTGAAATATTCTAACCTGGCTGTCCGAATGATTCCTCAAACTCAAGGTATTCAAAACTGAACTTACTACTAAAACTTTCTCTTTTGTGCTCTAATTTTTAGTAGTAAAAATAACCTTTTTGAAGGACAAATTATATTTTCTGACCAATATAAGCAATTTAGGAAAGAGATCCACTTTGAAATAAGACTTCAAAAGTACATAAATTTGAAAATATAAAAATAAGATGGAAATCGCCTACAAGATAAATTTTACTATTTTTTTCCCTTTCCACTTTGAATGTAGTTGACTTGGGGAACTGCTTGGATATTGCTGAAATGATGAAGTTTGACTCCTGAGGCTCAGTAATATTTACATTGTGGCCTCCATCTTGCTTTTTGGATCACTAGCTCTGGAGTCAGCTGCCATGGTGTGGACCCTCAAATGGCTCAATGGAGAGGTTCATGTGTTGAGGAGCTGACAGCTCCAGACAATAGCTCATGTGAGTGGCCCCTGTTAGATGGAGATCATCTACCCCAGACAAGTCTTTAAATGCTTGTAGTCCTGGCCTATGCATTGACTGTCACTTCCTGAGAGATCCTGAGATAGAATTGCCCCAGACAAGCCACTCCCAAATTCCTGATCCACAGAAACTGTGAAATTATAAATGCTGTTCTAAGCCATTACATTTTGGTGTAATTTGTTACATAGCAATAGGTAGCTAATGCAGTGGGCTTTTCATTATATGCATTTTTATCTGTTTTGAACTTTTGAGCCACATGACTATATAAATAAACACCATGAAATCAACCACAAAGGGAACTCTGAAAATAAAATCCATGCCTAAATTCCCCCCAAGTTTCCCATCACATTCGTATTTAAAATTAAATAAGAATTTATTGCACTTATCTACCCCATCTATATGAGTCAGCCCCTGCCGTCTTCTTCTGTGTTTCCTGCCAGGAGATACTAGTACTGGTTGCTCTTGACTTCCACAATATTCTGACATTTCTGAGTTTTAGAATTGGCAAAGATTAGGATCTTGAAGCAAAACTCTAGCTGCAAACCTCAAAGCAGCCCTTTGTAAAAAGTGATATCCCCTGCATGTAACTAACACAGTATGACACACACACACACACACACACACACACACACACACACACACACACACACACACACTTACTGCTTTATAGAAGTATAAGTAAACTGTACATATTAAAAATGTACACTTTGATAAATTAATAATACATTTTGAAACTACCTCTATATCCAAGGTAATGAACATATCTTTAACTCTTTTTTTGTGTCTTTTACTCTTAAACTTACTTTAAGTCCTTTTGTAATCTCTTCCTCCCTGTCATCTCATCCTTGTCACCCCAAACTACTTATCTAGATCAATTATAGAGCATTTCCATCAATACAGAAAGTTCTATTGGAAAATGCTTGTATAATTATTTTAAAGAATTTCCCATTTGATTTGCCTGTAGTTAATATACTGGTTGTTTACAAAGTCAATAAGCATGGGAACCAAGCAATACACGCAAAAAATTCTATCTATTGATAGTTACTGATTAAATAGCTTTTAGTTTTAGAGATCTCTTTGCTGGATCATCTGAAGTATATTAAGTTTATACCCTTGTACAGAGTGTGAAATGCCAAAACTCTTCCTCTAGGAAATAAGCCACTGACTAATTAGAAAAGTTAGCATTATAGGTTAAGAAAGAGATTTGTAGTCTTTGAGGTAGGGGAAAACAAAACAAAAGCTTACTTCTTTTATTGAATTAGCAGAAACAAATTTGACTAGAACATCTCCTACATGTGTCCTCTGGCCCTTTTCTCCCCCCACTTTTATCTGTTTGATTATTTAATCTAAGGATTGATAACTTCCCTATAAATTAGGGAAGATTAATGGAATTATTCTGTCTCTTTCACCTTCTTTCATTATTCTAGGAGCTCTAGAGTGAGGTGAAAGTGGGATAATACAATCTCTTCCTAGAGAATAGCTTCAGGTGTTTGTTTCTTGTTACAAAAGTTTATTGGTAAACATTAGATGCATAGATAAGCTAAAAGAAGAAAGTAAAAATCATGACTATAGCTATTGCATAGAAATAACTACTTAATATCTTATCCTAAATTGAATTCACACTTTCTTTTGTAAAAATGAACATATACTGCATATTTTAGGTCTTATATTACTATATCATGGACATATTGTGCTATCAAGTATCGTCTACAGCACAATAAAATATAACTAATGGACTTGTATACTGTTGTTTAGTGAATATTTAGTTGTGTCAGCTGCTATGAGTAGAGTAATTTTTTTCTCTAAGCTTTGACCTTTTAGTTTTTTTATAGTCTCATATTTAGAGAAAAACATATAGAAGTAATTCACAGCAATGTTAGGGTCAGGACTGCCAGTTAAAAAAGAAGAAAAATTCACCCCCTTTTTTAGTTGTTGAAATATTCAGCCAGGCATGGGTAGTGGTACATGCCTGTAGTTCCAGCTACTTGGGAGTCTGAGACTGGAAGATTGCTTGAAGGAGTTTGTGTCCAATCTGGACAACATAGCAAGAACCTAAAAAAAGAAAAGAAAAGGAAAAAAAGGTCTATTTATTACTAGTTTAAGATGTATTTTACATTTTGAATTCTGAATAATGTTTACTAATTTGGGATAGATGGAAACTTGATCTGGGGGATAGAATAAGGCAGTTGTCCAATGGTTCAGAACAGTAAGAATGTTGGTTCAGGATCAGAATCAAAGAATGCTATATCTGATTGAAATTTTGGTAGTCAAAATGAACTATTCAAATTAAAATTAAGACTGGGCACGGTGACTCATGCCTGTAATTTCTGCGCTTTGGGAGGCCATGGCAGGAGGATCACTCGAGCCCAGAAATTTGTGACCAACCTGGGCAACATAGCGAGACCTCATCTCCACAGAAAATTAAAAAAAAAATAGCTGGGCATAGTGGTGTTTGTCTGTATTCCCAGCTGCTTGGGAGGCTGAGGTGGAAGCATCTCCTGAGTCCAGGAGGTCAAGGTTGTGGTGAGCCATGACCATGCCACTACACTCCAGCCTGGGAAAGAGAGTGAGACTCTGACTCAAAAACAAAACAAAACAAAACAAAAATCAGGTTTAATGCATTAATAACTGAAAGACTAAAAAAAACACATGAAGGAAAAAAACTTGGGTTCTGGTGATTTCATCACTTAACATAACAGATAATATTTAATATAGTGTTAGGAATCCTGAGAATATGAAAAATATATCTGGATAAATTCCATACAAATAAGAGTGTCCTGTTTGGAGGTAAGGGACAAATTTGGAGACAGAGAATTTTATTAGCTTATAACAAAATACACTGGAAGTGCTCACTGTGTCACCAGGCTGGGTTGGCTTTTACCTGGAGAACACGTTGAGAATGGCAGTGATGTGCTCAATGTATGTGGCTACTGGCCACTTTCCGATTTACCTGGTCAATCTTGTTCCAGACAGGGAGTTGTATTTGTTATGATAATTAGACAGTTTAGATGAAAGATAGAAGAATTAAACTGATTTTAGATTAGAAAATAGGACAGAAAATGTTCCCAGGAAGAAAAAATATGAGCAAAAAAATGTGTAAGCAAATATGAACACAGTGTGGTTCTGCGATACTAAAAGCAAGTAGGTTATAAAGTCGTGAGTAAGGCCATCTCTTGAAGGAAGCTGTATTCATATTGCCTCAGGTTTAGCTTGACATTTTCCCTCCACTTTAAAGAAGCTGAAATTTGGAATAGTTGATTCTCCATTGAGGATGTGGGTTTTGCAAAGAAGAGGACTTGGAACTCTATATTGCAGACATGCAATCAAAGGAGGACCCTTGGCCTTTACTCAATGAAATGGTGAATAAATATATTTTATTTATTTTTTATTTTTAACTATTTTTATTATTTTTTTTGAAAGCAGGATTTAGAGGACAGAAAAGCTCCCACAGTGGGAGGGGGCCCGAAGGGGTTGCCCAATAAATATATTTTAATTAAGTTAAAATGTTTATGGTATGTACATATATATATCTATACACAAACATATATACATACATATTTATATATAATGATTCTCAATTCTTTTTCAGATTACTAACCAACACCTAGACCTAATTCTTGTAGATTAGGAGACGAGTATGAGCTTATGATATGAGTGTTCTTAATTAGAGGTTTAAATTTGGTCTCATTTGTGACCATGAAAATGTGACTTACAGCAATCAATACTTTTGGAAAGTAATTAAGAAAAACTTGAGATTCTGATAAAGGGTTTTCACAAAAGTGATAGATAGCAAAATAGTTTTGGAACTTTAAAAATTTTCTATAGTTTTTGTATCACAAAAATGAAACGAACTGGCCTGCTTTCAGTTAACTTATTAAACTTTTTGGCCTGTGAGTAATAGAATAGATCAGGAATTTGATTATTCAGATCAGGGGTCAGCAACTTTTGTGGTAAAGGCCTGGATAGTAAATATTTTTGGCTTTGTGGATCACATGGTTACTATTTAACTCTGCTCTTTTAGTGAAAGCAGCCATAGAAAATTTGTAAGCCAATCAGCATTGTTGTGTTCCAGTAAAACTTTATTTATGGGTGCTAAATTTGTGTTTCACATAATTTTTTCGGCATGAAATATTATTCTCCTTTAGATTTTTTTCAACCATTTAAAAATATAAAATCTGGCTGAGCTTGGTGGCTAAGCCTGTAATCCCAGCACTTTGGGAGGCCAAGATGAGTGGATTGCATGAGCCCGTGGGTTCGAAACCCGCCCGGGCAACTTGGCGAGACCTCGTCTCTACAATCAAAAATCAAAAATCAGCCAGGTATGGTAGCATGTGCCTGTAGTTCTGGCTACTGGGAAGGCTGAGGCAAAAGAATCGCCGGAGTCCAGCAGGTTGAGGCTGCGGTGGCCGTGAGTGTGCTACTGCACTCCAGTCTGGATGACAGAGTGAGACTCCAACTCAAAATAAAAAAAAATAAATAAAATAAAATAAAACAAAATAAAATAAAAAAATAAATCTCACAGTCTGTACAAAAACATGTGGCAGGCTGGACTTGGCCTTCAGGCCTTTGTCTCACTACCCCTCCCTGATCTAGAACTCATCCTAGCTCTCCAACATGGCCTTACTCTTGACTTTTTAACCTAGTTTCTTTTAGTATTGCAGAACCACACTGTGTTTTCATATTTGTTTACATATTTTTTTGCTCATATTTTTTCTTCCTGGGAACATCTTCTGTCCTATTTTCTAATCCAAAACCAGCTTAATTTTTCTGTCTTTCGTCATAACTTTCACAGCCTCACTAGCCTTCAGGTGTGTTGTTTCTCTCAAAATAGTACTGGGCACATAGAAGTATAAATACCCACTAGGTTGATATATTTGTTATCAAACTACAGTGTTTATTTATTTTTGTTAAGCTGCAAATCATTTTCATTTGAGTCTTTAGTTTCCATACTTGCCCTTTTCCCTGTGTCTTTACTTAATCTTTCTCTACTGATTTCCTTCCCTGTCCATAATCACAAACAAGTCTTTGTAAAAAACAGACAAAAAACTAGCAATGCAGGAAAACCTTCCATTGACATTGATATGTATCTATTTCTTACCAAGTTTTTCTCTGAGATGATATTTTTTGAACATCTGAAGGGAAGAGAAAGACATGAGGTAAGCCCCAGCTTCTGTCTGGAAATATTTTCCCACCAAGGCACATGGAAGTGGAGTCCAGATGGAGCACAGGCTCACTGGGCTGACAAGACAAGGATCAGAGTTGGAGCATACTGATGTAACTGAGATTTGAAGGGCAAACCCTGGAGAGAAGGGGAGTCACAGAAGTCTGTTTAGGGACTTGCTGCGATTCCTCGGTCAAAATTTGACCTGTATATGTATAAGACAAAACTCCATGAGGTTTATCAGAAATTGCCAGTGGCAGGGCTGAAGGCTGAATGGTGATACAGAGATTGTCCTGTGCTGGCTCAGCTAGAATAGAAATATCACATTAGACACCTTAAGTGTTCTGTTAAGACCCCTCGAAGGTCATTTAGGGCATAGCTCCAGAGTAAGAGCTATGCCCTAAGTCTAAGTTCAAAGCAAATAGATTTTTCCTTAAAAAGAATTTAGGATTGATCATAATAAAGCCAAAAGGATCTACCAATAATTTACTTGCCTCACAGAAAAAAAGCTCAGCACGCTTAAAAGGAAGATCACATAGTCACAAATTCCTGCAATGTATTACCCACAATGTTTACCATACAATAAATAAATAAATAATGCTAGTCATGTGAAGAAGCAGAACAATGAGACTCATAATCAAGAAAAGATGCAGTTAGTAGAAATTGAACCTGAGATGACCTAGATGTTGCTATCCCACAGAAAGCTGTAGTGCCTTCTTTCATTGTTTTTTTGCTATTTAATACATCCTTCAAGATCCCATTCAAATGGTAGTTTCGTTTCTTAGAGGTTTCCTTGAGTTCTTTTAAGCTGACATAACTATTTCTCCTTTGACTTCTCACGGTTTATGCCTCTTTTGTGATTCCTAATTATATTATATTACAGTTATTTGCATGCACATTTTATTGCTCTGGTTGACGTCAGGGGTTTGTATTCTCTTATTTTTTTAGTCACTAATGTATTTAGCCATCAAAGTTACATACAAATGATCTTTGACGTACAATGGTTTGACATTTTTCGATTTTACTGTGGTGTGAAAGTGATACACATTCGGTAGCAACCATACTTCAAATTTTGAACTTTGATTATTTTTTTTTTTTGAGTTGAAGTCTCACTCTGTCGCCCAGACTGGAGTGCAGTGGCTGCTTCCGGCCACCGCAGGGCTCCGGCGATCCTTCCACCTCAGCCTTCCAAGCTGGAATTACAGGCATGTGCTACCAGGCCCATCTGATTTTTTGATTTATTGTAGAGATGAGGTCTCGCTGCCCAGGCGGGTCTCGAACCCGCGGGCTCAGGCAATCCACTCACCTCAGCCTCCCAAAGGCGCGGGATTACAGGCTGAGCCACCGAGCCCGGCTTGAACTTTGATCTTTTCCCAGCTGTAGGCTAATGTAAGTGTTCTGAGTTCTGAGCACATATAAGGTAGGCAAGACTAAGTTATGATGCTCAATATGTTAGGTGTATTAAATGCATTTTTGACTTATGTTATTTTAAATTATGATGAGTTTGTCAGTACTTAATTCCTTCGTAAATTCAGAAGCATTTGTAACACTCAGCAAATATTTTTTAATATATGAGTAAATGATATGTGTTCTATATTTTCTTATTGTTTTAAAACTATTTACTCTCTATATGAGTGAACAATCTTTCTTTTTTTCTTTTGAGTTGGAGTCTCACTCTGTTGCCCACTCTGGAGTGCAGTGGCACAATTACGGCCACCCCAGCATCGACCTACTGGGCTCTGGTGATCCTTATCCTCAACCTTCCAAGTAGCTGGAACTACAGGCACGTGCTACCATGCCTAGTTAATTTTTTATTTATTGTAGAGACAAGGTCTTGCCAAGTTCCCCGGGCTGGTCTCAAACCTGCGGGCTTAGGCAATCCACTCAGCTTGGCCTCCCAAAGTGCTGGGATTACAGGCTGAGCCACCAAGCCTGGCTTGAAAAATCCTTTTTTTAATGTTAGTTTAGGTCATGGATTTTCATAGAGGTTTCCACAAATTAGCAGACTAAAGAGATTGGTTCCTTTCCTGTTGCACAAATGAATAAAGTAATTGCTTATTGTTTTTACCCCCAGAATATCGAATAAAAATTTGTGTGTGCATATTCACTAATCTGTAAGCTCTATGTGGATAGAGAAATTGTTTTATTTCCTCAGAATTTTTCACTTCTTGACTCATAGTAAATGCTCAATAAGTATTTATTTAATGTCTGACATTGACTGGGTTTTGGCCAAGCTTTGATAAATACAATACATATTTTACCATTTCATGGCAATTTATTTTAAACCATTTTGAATGTTTCGAGAAAAGCTTGCAGAAGTTTCAGATAATTTTTCTCAGATGTTATAGTTGTAATATAAGACCTATTAACTAAAGTCTGTATTTTAACAAAAGCTAAGTAGTCTTTCCTTCATTTGTTAGTTTTCACTTGTTAGTTTCACTTGTTAGATGGCTTCAGCTATAGACTTTATTGCTATTTATATACATCATATTGATAGTATTTTATGCTCCCTTTGATAACAACTTACAAGTATTAAAAAAAGTCAATTGGTGGAGACTTGTCTAGCTATGTAGAAGGTGGAAATGGTAAATAGAATGTTTAATGTCATCAAATTCCACAACTAGAATGGACCATAGAGATTAGCTAGTTACTAAAGATGGTAGAAAATGAATTCCAGAAAGTTAAGAGATGTTCACAAAGTCAGAATATGCTGATATTTTATATATTTATTAAAACTGTTTACAACAAAAATATATGAAAAAGAATTTTTTTGCATTTGAAAATAATGAGTTTGCATTTTAAAATATAATTAATCAATATCAAAACATCTTTTTCTGACAAATTATAGCCAGATAAACAGCCTAAAACAGCTCTGAATATTTTTAATTTTGATGTTTTCCTTTGATTCTAGATAGAGGGAATCCGGTCTGTTTTCTAACCTCCCCCTCTCCTGGCTTCTACCCCAAAAGAAACAACCTAGCAATGCTCAAAAAGATAAATCCAGCCTTTGTTTCACCAGATTCTTTCAATCTGGCACTGGCATTACCACTAGCTTGGTCTGATTATAGTTAATCCACTGCCTACAACATGACAAATGTTTTTGGTCCAAGTTGAATGGCAAAGTCTTTTCAAACAGGAAAAGCAGTTGTCAGCTGTCGTTGTTGTGGTACCAACATGTATCATGTCAGGACAGCCAAACAAAGAAGAGGATGATTAAAAATGCTGACCCGAGTACACTGAACCTTATTAACTCTGTAAGGGTTTTCTGTAAGGCTTGTTAACAGTGATGGAAAAAAGAAATCAGAGCATAAGCCCCACATTATATTTGGTTCCTTTGATTGTATACGTTTATCAACTAACTGATATCAAGTGGCGTTACAAAACTATCAATTACAATTTCTACCTTCCCTGCAATCAAACATTTCTCTTCACCTTAAAAATCTCAATTTATTATCGTAATACTATAAGAAAAGTATTGACAATAGCGGGAAACTGCTGGGGGTGGGGGGTAGGGGTAGGAAAATGGGATTGGCAGTAGTGGAAATCTGCCTGGGGAAGGAGGGGCACACATCAACAAGAGTACCTGCATACCTAACCCTGAATTGTACACTACATCTTTAAAATAAAAAAATTAAAAGATAAAAAAATCTCAATTTATGAAGTTTTCCTTAAAATAAATGTTTCCCTTCCGTTCTTTAAGCTTGTTCAGTAGAAACAATACCACTTATAATACTTGGATTCTATGAGTGCTATTGCTATTGAAGTCTCTCATTCAAAAATGCAAACTTTAAATTCACTGGAACATCGTGCCTACCATTCATCACCTTTTTGTGAGTTGGAGTCTCACTCTGTCACCAGGCTGGAGTGCAGTGGTACTCTCACGGCCACCCCAGCGCCGACCTTCTCGGCTCAGGCGATCCTTCCACTTCAGCCTTCCAAATAACTGGTATTACAAGAATGTGCTACCGTGCTCGGTTAATTTTCAATTTTTTATTGTAGAGATGAGGGCTCACCACCATGTTGCCCAGGCTAGTCTCGAACCTGCAGGCTCAGACAATCCTCTTGCCTCGGCCTCCCAAAGTGCTGGGATTACAGGCTTGAGCCATCGTGCCTGGCCCCTCATCTCTTTTATGGGTGATATTGCACTTTCTTCTCTTTAGAGTTAGGGATGCATGATGTTTCTATAATAGAGTACTACAAAATGTTATACATATTCAGGGATGTATGTGCCACATGGCTTATATATGGCTTCTGGGTACAATGGAGCCCATTAATTCTGCAGAGGTACACTGAGCAGACAAGAATAAACACTTATTTCAGCTTTATTTGAGATATCTCACTTTAGGTTTTTTTTTTTTGAGTTGGAGTCTCACTCTATCTCCCAGACTGGAGTGCAGTGGCCGCTCCCGGACACCGCAGCCTCGACCTGCTGGGCTCCGGCGATCCTTCCTCCTCAGCCTTCCAAGTAGCCGGAATCACAGGCATGCGCTACCACGCCCGGCTGATTTTTTGATTTATTGTAGAGATGAGGTCTCACTGCCCAGGCGGGTCTCGAACCCTCAGGCTCAGGCAATCCACTCACCTCAGCCTCCCAAAGGCACGGGATTACAGGCTGAGCCACCGAGCCTGGCTGGTTTTTTTGTTTTTATTGCTATTTTTTTAGGTTTTTCTTTTTGTATTTTTTCTTGATTATTTTTTCCCCTGAGTTTCTGATTTTTAAAAAAATGGCTAATTATTCCTAATTTATAAAATTATTGTGAAGAATGAAAATAAAACACGATGACTTTATTAATAAAGCATGTCATGATCTAATAGGTTTATGTTTTAATTTCTCCTTACAAAGGACTGAGTTTATGGTCTTTATTTCACATCCCAGCTATTTGAGAATTGCTAAAACCTTAGGGAGTTGCATGAATTATGTAATTGGCATGAATTATTTGAGTTTGAGGAAACACAATTACCACATAATGTTAGCCAGTGCTGGATGAATCTTGTTTCAAGGATTCAGAGTTGCAGAGGTCTGTGGGACTGTAGTGTTTCCTTGGTTGAGTGCAGTTGTAAATTTATTTTTCCTTTTTATAGCTTGTAAATAAAAATACATCATTCTTTAGCATCTTGCCTCATTACTATCTAGCAAAGGCATTCTATGAGGAGAGGCTGCTTAAATAAAGGATGAAATAAACAATTAAATGGGCTTAGGAAATGTTAAACTAATAATGTTTAGGGTTTATAATACATTCAGATCCCCTCCATTCTCTTTCACTTCTTTGCCTTTGAACACAGTACAAGGAGGTACAAACATAGTATTTCTTGCCAAATAGTTTTGTTCTTTCACAGTGGGAAAAAGGGAAAGAACTTTCTCTATGATACTTTGCTGCTCTGGGACTTCCCTTCCTGTTCCCTCAAGACAAATTTTGAAACTTGGGGCCTCAGACTTTGAAGTACCAGATTCTAGAACAAAAAGTATACAAGAGAGTGGTATGGTTATGCTACTTCAACCTACATGTGAGGCCACCTACAAGGATCAGATATTTGGGTTATAGAATATAACCATGGCCTTCAAGGAATGCCTTGTGAAATGAATTTATTTTCATATGTAATTCCCGGTGCTATAATTCTGAAGAATAAAGATTGTAGCAGGAATTAATAATGTTAAGGGACTATCCAAGGCTGTTTAATTAGTCTAAGAACTCATTTTCTTTTGCAGTAGGAAAATGATATGTATACGAGAAACTATTTTCCAAAGAATAACTAATTATTTATGTATTTGAGAATTTATCATGTTCCAGTTGTAAAATTACTGTTCTGGGTACTTTTTCTATGTAATCTCATTTGCTTTTCACCACAATTCTGGGAATTGGTGTTTCTAACTCTATTTAATAAAGGAGATTAATTGATACTCAGAGATTGTGTGACTTGTCTCATACCACATAACTAACCAGTAGCAGATCCTGTTTTTGAATCAAGGTCCTTTGACTCCTAGTCTTTTTTGTTTGTTTGCTTTATTTTTTCTTCCCATACTGCTTTCAAGTCCCTGTGAATTCATTATAGAATTCATTTATCTGGTTACAATAAAATCTACAAAATTAATAACCTCGTGCTGTTTTCCATTCCAGGTATGCCCAGTTATAATTTCTTTTTTATTGGAGATAAAATGATGATATAATTTATTCTTTAAGCAGGAGCCTTCTGGGATTTAAAGGGAGTACTATAAATTATGATGAGAAAGCAAGCGTATATCAGAATTATCCCAGGCCATTTAGGATGTTTACATGCCCCGATTATTTATACAGCTAGAGGTAGTGTATCTTGGTAGTTAGAAGTAGTAGCTCTGGAGGCAGAGCTAAGTTCAAACCCTGATTCTACTATTTTCTAACCATATGACATTTGTCAGAATGCTTCACCACTGTGTCTTAGTTTTTGAAATAATATTATTAGTACCTATTCTACAGGGTTATTATGGTTTTTTTGCATATTTTAAATATGTGACTCTAGACATTTATTATTATAATATTTGAAAGAACTGGACAAAACAATCATATTCTTAAAATACAAAGCATCTGTCAGAGGGAGAAAACAGTATTTCTGAAAACACATTCTCCTGTACAGCCTTTCAGTTTCCAATTCCACCTCATCACAGCAGGCCCATGCATGCAAAATGGCATCCAAGTTTGAGATATTATCTCTGAACTTTGGCTGTTTGGCCATTTGTACACACGTCCTTCTTTCCTATATTAATTGTCTTTTATAATGAGTAGCCATACTTGATAGTTTTATTGAGCCTAGTTATTTATATTATGTGTTTTAAGTGAGGTAATATATATAGCTTTAGAAAAGAGTAAACACTTGAGAGAGAAAGCGATTTCTGTATCTTTGCTTTGAGTGGCATCCAAAGACTCGTCTGAAGATAAAATCAGCTCTACTTCTACGGTTGGTCCTTGGAATTAATGCATTAATTTTCTGAAAATATTGCAAGTTTCAATAAATATTTACTAAATGAATGAAGGAATGAGCGATCCCAGAGAAATACAATGTGCTAGCATCCATTGTTACAAGGATAATTTATATTTCAAAAAGACATAAAAGTGTGATGATGGGCTTGGTAAGTTTTGATGATAGCAGTGACTGGGTGGGAGTTTGGGGAGGAGAAACATTTAGCACCTGGAGCTCCTGGGAGGACAGATTTAGATGGGATGTGGAAGTTCTAGCTGGCTCTGAACCAGTGACAATTCTCTGGATTCCAGGTGAAAGAGGTGGAAGTGGAAGAGGCCATTAAACAAATGCGATTTTCACAACAATTTTATTAGCATTATGTGCTGGACAAGGGAAATAGCTCTGTTATGACAGGAAAATTTGGCCCTTGGAATTAGACTACTTTTATTAATCTTGGGCAAGTTCCTTGAGCAAATAATATCAGCTGCCTCATTGGTAAGCTAGAAATAATAATATTTGCTTTATAGGGCTATTGTAAGGATTAATGTGTGTGTGCATGTGTATATGCCTGTATATAATGTCTTGCTCATTGTAGCAATTCAACAAATGATCCTTTTTTTTTAACTATTAAGGATTATAACTACCTGACTCAGAATTTTGAAGTAAATGTTTGAAACCTCTTTGGGAATGTAAAGTGCTTTACAAAGTTATGAACTTGCTGTGAATGCTGACATTATCCTAGTTACAAATCCTGGATCTTGGGTGTGCTGCTGTTAGGAGATTGCAGTATTCCCTATCTAGTTGGTCAGAGCTGCAAAGCTTCAGAATCAAGATTGTGACTGATGTGTGTGCCAAGGGTACTGAAGTGAAACTTTAAAGCATAATTGTTCTTTTTGTTCTTGTCATTAGTTTATCCTTTTTGAGTTCTGAGGTAATAGGATATGGGACTTTAGTAGTTTTAGGCTTAATAATGATTTTTGCAAAACCAGTTTGATGCCACATATTTTGTTTCTTAAGCTGTTGCTGTGGTGACCTTCAAGATGGGAGGAAGGTAAATCTTCATGAATTGACACATTTAAAAAGTATCCGATTAATATTTTTTACAAGTCCTTTATTAAAACAGATAATATATCCAGAAAATTATTATTTCAACTATTTTAGGTAAATTTTTTAAAAATTGTTTTTATTCTCTTCAGAGTGTACTCTGATATTCTAGCTCTAATCTTGTAAATAATCCTGGGAATGTTAACTTGATTTTTTCAGGTGTAAAATGGAGATAATACCACTCCATATGGTTATTGACAGGATTCATATGATAATGTTTATAAGGTGCTTGGAAAAGTGTGTTACACCTACCAGTATGAGATATTATTATCATGAATATGAATAATTATGAGCTTAAATCTTAACTTTCTACAAACAAACAAACTGTAAACATCATAATAATGATCATTATCAACGTTTATATTTTGTATATATTTTCTATTGTATATAATGGTCTTGCAAGATTCTTCCCGCCTTTTCAGAGATGGAGGAGCGCTCCAGAGAGGTTGAGTTACTTACTCAGTGTCACACAGACAGGAAATGAAAACATTAGGATGTAAGATAAGCTTGCTGGCCTCTAACCATGTGCAGTTTTCACCACACCAGGTTGATTCCTCATTTCTGGACTCTGTGATTTCTCATTTCAAAATGTCCTAGCTGATTTTTTTTAATCCTAACTCTTTCATTTCTTGAGCACTTATTATGGGCCAGGCATATAATAGGCCTCAGTGGTGCAGAAGTGAGTACAAGAAAGGCTGTATTCCTGAGAAATTAAGTCTAGTGGGGAAAGAGGACTCTATGCATTTGTGTAAATTGAAGACATCTCTGGATTTTCTTTTCAAGGAGACTCAAATTATTGACTGACATAAAATTTTTGTATTTGGTGTTCCATAGATGCACACAATATTTATAAATGTGTGTAGGTGTGTGCTTTCATACTTAAAAAACTTCCATACTTTAAAATATGATAGTGCTTTTTGAATGAATGTCTTGTCCCTGTTCTACGTAAGAACTGAGTGTATCGGCAAAGCTATAGGTCTGGTGACTCATTTTTATGAAGAACATTTCTCTGGGTGTGCTATAGAATGTGCCACAATTTCCTAAGAGTTGGACATAAAAACTGCAGTAAATGCAAACACTCAAAGATCTATGAATCCATGTCATTCTTTATTGGAAGCATGATGTTCTTTTTTATTGTCATCCCTAGAACTCACTGTCTTAACCGTCCCTTGGCTATTCCCATTGATTTTACAGAGTGGAAACAGGAGGAATTTTCTTACTTTCTTTCTTTTGAGGAAGTTTCTTATATTTTAGCTGTGGTTTTTGAGTCACATCAATGAAAAGTGTCTTAGAACAGCCGAGCTCATAGTGAAGCTACAAGATCTGAAAGCCAGTTTTGATACATATAGCATTTTTCTCCCAGTCTTTTACTATGACTAACAAGTAATAACATTCCCAGTAATTCACTAAATGCCTGACAGGGCTAATGAACATTTTACCATTGGTGACATCAGAATGCTGGTGCATTAGACACATTTTATGAAGTTTTGTAAGGCTTCTCCCAATGGGGATGCTTAGAAATGAAGCACCATTGTGCTGGTAAATGGCCTAAGGTTAATTTGGTTCTTCTAAATAGTCTTAAACATATTTTCCTAATGGAGATTACTTAATGGAAATTTTTATCGTGATAAGCATTGAACCACTTAGCATTGTTGCTCTCATATTCCATTTGTCTGGGTAAAAATACAAATGATACCAAAAAACAGGCATATTAGTCTAATACCACAGTGGATGACATCAATATAGTGCTTAGGGAGAACTTGATACACTCGCCATAAAGCCTTTTAATAGTCTCTTTCATAGACTTGGAAAGGCAAGCCTATTTTCAACTTAGAAAGTAGTCATTCAGAGCAGGATTTGCAAAAGGCATTCCCATTCATTAGTGACCATCAAGATTACTTTCCCCACCAATTTTAAAATCTTTTAAATGCAGAATGCCATAGATTTCTCATCAGACTGGCAGAAAATTATCACTGTTTATTCTTCAGGGAATTAAATAGTTTTTCTAGTGCTCTGCTGAGGTCCCAGTTTTGCTCTTATGTTCATACAGCAGCAGAGCTTGCAGATGCTGGTGCTTCTGTATTTTTTCACATGAGTGAAGCAATCACCACAATAACTCAAAGGAATACTTTTAATTCATAAGCAACTTCATTACATAATTTGGCTACTTTGAAATTCTGCCCAACATCCCACAGAATTTGTCCCCACACTAGAGAGCTTATTTTTCTAAGTATTTATAAATTCCAAAATTGAAATAAGAACAAAAGTAGATTAAAAATAGTTTTCTTGGTTGACAGTATGAGAGTATGTGTCAAAGTAAGAGCATTCAAACTGACTGTGATTCAGTGTTGACACATTGTGGCCTCTGCATTGCCCCAGTTGTGTTGTATTTGTGAGTGAAACTTATTTTATCTCCACAAACTACATAATGGAAGCATTTGTTCTCATTCTCTCACCACCCGCCATCCTTCTGCTTCAGTTCCAGGCTGTTATTTCCAAAGTCCCTGACAGAAAAAAAGGAATTCGCCTTAGAATACTTGGAAGAGTCAGCAGGATTGCTGGACTTTGAGCAAAGCTCTGACAATTTATGTTCGCTGGTTGTTTAGAAAGCTTAACTGTTTGTATGCTTTTTGTTTACAGCCACAGGAGCAAGGAACTACAGTATGCTTTCAAAAATGATTTCTTTTGTCGTTTGTGATATAGACTGTAGATTGTAGGTTCTGTTTAGAGCATGGTCGTTTATTCATCTGGGGTATATTCTCAAGTACAAACATACTTTTATTTTACATTCAGTCTGTTCAAGCCTTTGCGTAAGCAAGTAATGCTGTCAAAAGGTAAAATCTGTGCATCGGAAACAAACGGTTTCACTAGAACAACATACAAAGAGAAAAAAAGGATTGAGAAATGTAACATAATACTTCTCAGTTTATTGAGATTTCTCTTTCTTTGCAGGAAGGATAAATGAATGGGTGCTGGTAATGCTTTTCTCAGGGTGGAGATAGATACCCTGGAGGGTTTATTTACGACATCTCAGAAGCTGAGAAACCAGGTTAAAGAGTTTTTGGCCAAGTTTTTACTGCTGCTATTTGTCTGGTTTAGATAAACACTGTAAAGGCTGTATTCACACTGCCTGCTTTTTCAGTAGTCATTTCTGCTGTCACCAGCCTGAGACCTTCAGGGCTTCTCCTTTTATTCAAGCTTGGAATCATGGCCCCCGGCACTTACCTGCTCCAAACGTGGCTCTCTCCAGTGAGTCACCACCCTTGTTGTCAAACTGTTCTTTAAAGAACAAACCACTTAGCTGCAGTGTGAAGATACTTGACATATTAACTACATACAGATATGCTGATTCAAATGAAGCGTCTGTATTAAAGGGGAAGATAATTCCTTAATTATTTTCTTTGATTTCTTTTGTCCAGTGCACTCTTCCATCTGGTTCTTTTCCAGCTGGTGATCTGATAAGTCTTATTTCTCTTGTGTCTGAGGCTAGAGTCCTCTTTCTCCCAAGCTTTTCTGATAACTGGTCACTGAGGGAGTGGCCAATTATTTAAATTCTTATTTAGGCGAAACTAAAACTGTGTCTGTTTCAAACACCTTGTATAGCTATAGCTTCTGGTTTCCATGACAGGTTTCTTTACTTCACCTGGGTTTCCCCAGGAGCCTGGTTCTTTGGCCCAATCTACCAATTTTCTCTTTTTGTTCAGTGCCTCTCGTTTGTGTCTTTAACCTTGCTACTTTTTTCATTTTCCCCTTCTCCATAATACTAGGAGTCCAAATGGAAAAAAATTACCTTTCTCAAGCAAAAATTATTTGCATACATTGTTATAAAGAAAAGAGACATTTTCTTTAACCTCTTAGAAGCAGCATCTTTATTTTTCACATTTAATAAAAGTAGTAAGAAGATTGCTTATCAGAAATTAGTTGACCATTAAAATTCCCTCATCTGTGAAAATGGATTAGAGCAGATAATCTCTTAAGGATCTTTCTAGCCCCACAAATGTCCGTGCATGGATATTCTGTCTGTTTTCTTATGGGGGAGACCAGATGGACGCTCAGCTCTCCATGCCATGCATCTTTTTAGTCAATGGCTTGAACATCTGTTTGGGACCTATCATAGCCATGCATGTAATTCCCCCTGCTCATCCTTCCAGCTAGCAACCGTGGAACGCCTCTCTGGAAAATGTCAGCATTCTTGTCTGTGGAAGAGCTTTCTATTCCCATTATTTCCAAGAATAATAAGAGTGAGTTTATTCCATATTTCCTCTTTGAGACTGATACATTTGTTTTAAGGTAATGAAAATATATCTATATTTCTCTCAAATATCTCAAAATAACAGAGATTTAATATAAAATCAATAAATTTATAGTACATTAAAGAATAAATAAAAAAGGTAAGAAAATATTTTGACATTTTATCAAAAGAGAAACCATTTTCTTTTATCAATAGGCTTTATTTTTAGAACAGCTGTATGTTTATAGAAAAATTGAGCAGATAATACAGAGTTCTGCTATTATTCCTTCTCCCTAGTTTCTTCTATTATTAGCCTTTTATACTAACATGGTGTATTTATTGCAATTGATAATAAAGTATTATTAACTAAAGTTGTTCATTGTGTTTTTATTAACTAAAGTCTAGTTTTTTGAGATTTCCTTAGTTTTTAACCAAATGCCCTCTTTCTGTTCTAAGATACCATATTACATCTAGTCATACCTTCTTAGGCTCCTCTTGGCTGTGACAATTTCTCGGACTTTCTTTGATTTGATGTCCTTGACAGTTTTGAGGAGTACTGGTGAGGTATATTGTGGGATATCCTTTTACTGGAGTTAATCTGATGATTTCCTCATAATTAGACTGGGTTATATGTTTTTGGGAAGATGACCACAGAACAAAGCGCCATTTTTATCACATCATACCAAGGGTAACGCTATTAACATGACTTGTCACTGTTGATGTGAACCTTGGTCACTTGGCTGACATAGTGTTTGTAAGACTTCTCCACTGAAACCATTTTAAAACCAGTGTTGACTATTCTTTCAAATACAAATTATATTTCATATTGGAAATTAATTTGAAAATTAACTTGAGGAAAAGGCCATGAAAATAATTTTAAAAATAAAATAATTTATTTTTTCTTTCACCTGTCTATTTTCTCCTGTCTAGTTCTTTAAGAAATCACTTCATTGTCTTCCAAAGAGGTTGCACTAGTTTGCATTCCCACCAGCAGTGTAGAAGCATTCCTTTTTCTCCACATCCTCACCAGCATCTATTGTTGTTTGTTTTATTAATGATGGTCATTCTTACTGGGGTTAGGTGGTATCTCAATGTGGTTTTGATTTGCATTTCTCTGATGATGAATGAGGCTGAGCACTTTTTCATGTGTCTGCTGGCTGTCCATATATCTTCTTCTTCTTCTTTTTTTTTTTTGAGTTGGAGTCTCACTCTGTCACCCAGACTGGAGTGCAGTGGCCGCTCCCGGCCACTGCAACCTCTACTGCTGGGCTCCTGCGATCCTTCCGCCTCAGCCTTCCAAGTAGCTGGAACTACAGGTGCGCGCTACCACGCCCGTCTAATTTTTGATTTATTGGAGAGATGAGGGCTCGCCAAGGTGCCCGGGCGGGTGTCGAACCCGTGGGCTCAGGCAATCCACTCACCTTAGCCTCCCAAGGCTCGAGATTACAGGCTGAGCCACCGAGCCCGGCTTCGTATATCTTCTTTTGAGAAATGTCTATTCATGTCTTTTGCTCACTTTTTAGTGGGGCTGTTTGTTTTTTCCTTTCGGCGCGTTTGAGTTCCTTGTAGATCCTAGATATTAGGCCTTTGTCAGATATACAGTTGGCAGATATTTTTTCCCATTCTGTGGACTGTCTCCCTGCTCTCTTGATGGTTTCTTTTGCTTTGCAGAAGCTCGTTAGTTTGATGAGGTCCCACTTGTCTATCTTATTTCTTATGGTACGGGTACTTAGGGTTCTGATCAGGAATTGGTTGCCAGTTCCAATTTCCATAAGGGTGTCTCCTGCGTTTTCTAAGATTCTTATAGTTTGAGGTTTTAGGCTTAGGTCTTTGATCCATTTAGAGTTAATTTTTGTGTATGGTGATAGGTAGGGGTCCTGTTTTAATCTTCTGCACGTGATCAGCCAGTTTCCCCAGCACCATTTACTACAATAAATCAAAAAAATCAGCCGGGCGTGGTAGCGCGCACCTGTAATTCCGGCTACTCGGAAGGCTGAGGCGGAAGGATTGCCGGAGCCCAGCAGGTCGAGGCTGCGGTGGCCGGGAGCGGCCACTGCACTCCAGTCTGGGCGACAGAGTGAGACTCCAACTCAAAAAAAAAACAACAACAAAACAAAACCATTTACTGAATAGGTTCTCCTCTCCCCAGTGGTTGTTGGAGGCTTTGTCAAAGATTAGTTGGTTGAGAAATTGAGGCTTTGCTTCAGGAATCTCTAACCTGTTCCATTGGTCTATAAGCCTGTTCTTGTAACCAATACCAGGCTGTTTTGATTACTGTAGCCTTATCGTAAAGTTTGAAGTCTGGAAGTGTGATACCTTCTGCTTTGTTTCTTTTGCTAAGGATTGTTTTGGCTATTCATGGTTGTTTATGTTTCCATATGAATTTCTGTATTGTCATTTCCAGGTCTGAGAATAATGATGTTGGTAACTTAATGGGTATTGCGTTGAGTCTGTAGAATGCCTTTGGTAGGATGGATTTTTTTTTTTTTTTTTGAACCAAGAGATTTATTAAAAGGGGCAGTTACACAAAGGGACTGTAACCGAGGAAGGACAAGAGAAAGAGAGAGAAAAAGAGAGACCGAGAGAAAAAGAGAGTAAGAGAGTAAGAGAGTGGCAGGGACAGAGAGAGAAAGCAAGGGGGGGGAGGGCGAGAGAGTGTGAGAGAAAGCAAGAGAGCGAGAGAGAGGGGAGAGAGGGTGAGAGAGAGTGAAAGAGAAAGAGTAAGAGAGAAGGAGAGAGAGAGAGAGTAAACAAGAGAGTGGTGGGGACAGAGAGAGAAAGCAAGAGAGAGAGAGAGAGAGAGAAAAGGAGAGAGAGTAAGGAGAGAAAGCAAGAGAGAGAGAGGGGGGGGAGAGAGGGAGAGAGAGTGTGAGAGAGAAAGAGTAAGAGAGAAGGAGAGAGAGAGAGTAAACAAGAGAGTGGTGGGGACAGAGAGAGAAAACAAGAGAGAGAGAGAGAGAGAGAGAAAAGAGAGAGAGTAAGGAGAGAGAATAAGAGAGTGACGGGACAGAGAGAGGAAATAAGAGAGAGCAGGATGGATATTTTAACAATGTTGATTTTTTTCTGTTCATGAGCATGGAATATATTTCCATTTGTTTGTGTCTTCTTTGATTTCTTTGAGCAGTGTCTTATAGTTCTCATTGTAAAGGTCTTTCACTTCTCTGGTTAGGAAGATGCCAAGGTATTTCTTTTTTTTGTGTGTAGCTATTGTGAATGGGATTATGCTTTTTATTTGGGTTTCTGCCTGCTTGTTGTTGGTGTATAGAAATGCAACTGTCTTTTGCACATTTATTTTGTACCCTGAGACTTTGCTAAAGTCCTTTATCAATACAAGCAGGTTTTTGACAGATTCTCTTGGATTTTCAAGGTATAGGATCATATCATCAGGAAAGAGGGATAACTTGAATTCCTCTTTTCCTATTTGGATGCCCCTGATTTCCTTCTCTTGTCTAATTGCTTTAGCTAGGACTTCCAAAACAATGTTGAATAAGAGGGGTGAGAATGGGCAGCCTTGTCTTGTTCCAGTTTTCAGTGGAAGTGTTTCCAGTTAGCAATATGTTAGCTGTGGGTTTATCATAAATGGCACGTACTATTTTGAGATATGTTTTCTTCTATACCTAGGTGTTTGAGGGTTTTTATCAAGAAGGGATGCTGGATTTTATCAAAGGCTTTTTCTGCATCTAATGATGTAATCATGCGGTTCTTGTTTTTACATATGTTGATGTATTTAATTACATTTATGGTCTTGTGAATGTTGAACCAGCCCTGCAGCCTGGAGATGAAGCCTATTTGGTCATTGTGGATGATTTTTGAGATGTGTTTTTGGATCCAATTTATTAGAATCTTGTTGAGGATTTTTGTATCTATGTTCATAAGGGATGCTTATGCCAATATTAACCCAACTTACATTTTCCTCCTGGTCTTACTCTTCCCTTCTATCTCTTTTCCTCCAATTTCCTTTTCTATTCCTTCCTCTTAACTACCTCAAAACTCAGCTTAAGTTTCATCACCTCTGTAAAGATTACCCACCACTAAGTCACTTAATGCCTGATCCACAACATGCCATTTAGTGTACATTGTTTTGACATAAAACCAACTGTAGCGAAGATCTAGGCTTTATAAAGCAGAAAAACTCGGGTTTGATTTCCATTCCTGCCATTTATTAGTAATATGATCGTGGGCAAGTCCTTTTACTTCTCAGAGCCTCACTTTCCTTCTCTATAGAATATAGATAATAGTATGGTTTTCAAGAAGTTGTTTTGAGCAGTAACTGAGATATTGTATGTAGTCAATATAATTTTTGGTCTTTGGAAACACACTCTAAGTTAGAGGTTTTTGTTATTATTATTATTTTTAATTATGTCATCTCCAACTAGATTGGAAGGCACTTAAACATTGTTAACACTGCATGCCTTTTCATGGAGAGTCATTTTGGGGGGTTTTAGAACTACCGTTTTCGGTCCATAGGATTCCAACGGACATCTAAATATTCATCCAGTTGTTCAGATATGGCTTTTTGCCATTGTTTTCATATATGGTTTTTTGCTGTTGTGACTGGAAAATTGTAAGCTATGAATGGTTTCTGAAAAATGACTACAACATAAAGAAAAACAACTGTGCCTATTATTATTATTTAAGTATTTGTTAAAATTGGGAGAAAAACTACTATGTTAAAATTAATGAGTATTTTAATAGGAGGTTTTTAAAATTTTCTTTAGAGAGGAAAGATGTTGAGAAACGGATGCTGAAAGTGTCAGTCTAGTTAATATTTTATTTGTTGCAAATGGTTTTTAAGTGTCGTTTCTTTGCCAACCTTAAAGCAAAAACTCTGCCTTAAAAAAAGAAAAATAAAGAGATGTGATATATTTCACCATAGAAAGCTATTTAATAGTCAGAGGCCAGAAGAATCAAATTGAATTGTGAATCTGAAGGCAGCCAAGAAAGTGCATTTTAAATTGAGCTAAGCACAAGACACTGCATCATTAAGAGAGGAGAGTTACAGACTCACAGTGAAGAGGAGAGCACTTAAATTGCTCTCGATTTTCTTGGAGAAGAATAAACATGTATGCAAAAGCCCAAGAATTCGTTTTTCAGTTTCAAAAGGAAATAATGTGTGTTCTGTCTGTGGAACTGAGAGTATTCAAAGGCTCTACAGATCAGCCCAACGGGAGCTGGAAGCAAGGACTTCAAGCAGTAGCTTTGTGTCTTTGGCAGTCTCTTGAAATTGGGACTAAAATTAAAAGTAGTTGTGTGCAACCAGTTCTAAATGTCAGATGGAACACTTTGCTCAGCATGCCGTGGACAACATTGGTTTTCCTGTTATGTTCTACGTTGTTGTGTGAGATGTTGAATCAGGTCCCTGTTATAAGAACTGGAAAGCAACTTGGTCCACAATTAATATTCTGTGAAGTTATTGTCTATATGTCTTGGCCTTTAATGGGGTTGGGCAAAGTTTTTGTGAACTTGTTTTATTCTTTTCACACCTGGAGGCTATGTTCTTCTTACAATTTGATTTGTCTTTTCCATGGAAACGTCTTATGAATGCTTAAATGTTGTGTTTTCAAAATTTGTGCTAAGGCACAGAGAGGTTTGTTCACCATATACAAAATGAACTATGGGAAGATTATTTTCAAAAAGGATTATGCTAGCCATCTGACAACTATGGTTACATACACAATTCCAAGGGGATTTAAAGTGATAAATGTGATTTAAGTGTCTGCATACCTCCTTATAATTTTGTTAGCTCCTATGAAGGTTATGTGAATGTTGGCACTACATCTGTTGAAAATTTTTTAATCTAGATGTGGGGTATATCAAGTGAGATAAGGGGAAAGAAAGAGAAATAGTGTGCATTGAGCACAATATTTTCCAGAGGGCTGTTATTGGAAGTTCAAACAGCCTCCTGGGAAACTGAAGAATGATACTTGACTCCATAATGGCTCTAGATAGTCCATAAGTGAGAGAATGCAAAAAGGACCAAAAAAGATTTTTCAGAAAATTGCTTCACAAAGGACAGTGGTTCTCAAACTTTTAATTGCATCAGAAATATCTAGAAGGCTTGTTAAAATACATGTTATTGGGCCTTACTTCCAGAGTTTCTCCTTCAGAAGGTAAAGAAGGACCCAGAATTTGCATCTCTAACAAGTTCCCAGGTGATGCTGATTCTGCTGGTCTAGAAACCACTGAAATAAGGCAATGATTCTTTTTCTTTCTTTTCTTTTTTTTTGAGTTGGAGTCTCACTCCATCGCCTAGGTTGGAGTGCAGTGGCACACTCACGGCCACCCCAGCGTCGACCTGCTGGGTTCCTGTGATCCTTTCACCTCAGCCTTCCAGGTAGCTAGAGCTACAGGCGTGCACTACAATGCCCAGCTAATTTTTGGTTTACTGTAGAGACGAGGTCTCACCAACTTCCCCAGGGCTGGTCTCGAACCCTCCGGCTCAGGCAATCCACTCGCCTTAGCCTCCCAAAGTGCTGGGATTACAGGCTGAGCCACGGAGCCCAGGCGTCAATGATTCTTGCCTTATTTTTTTAAGCTCTAGTGTACAGAGGGATCACCGTGGAGAGCTTATAAAAAGTGTAGTCTTTAACAATTATACTGGGTTGGGACTCAAGACTGATTCTACAAAATCACCCTTAGTGATTCTGCTATAATTGGTCCAGGGACTCTCTCTGGTCTAGGGACTAAGCCATTGGAACATCTAACACTTTAGTACTTGAGTCCTTCATGTTTTCATAACTGTTCATGGGCTTGGATGGCAATGAATGACTGTTGGGGTTCCAATATGCCTTGAAGAGTAAGAGAAGATAAGGTGGAAATATTATATTTTAGTGGCATATTGATACCATAGGTTAAATCACATCTCATTAAAATATGATATATTGTGACACATGAGCATAACCTGATATAACAAAACTTTGGCATTTAAAAATCTCATGATATCATGTAATGTATAAATAAACCAAATGATTTGGAAAGAGGCAGTAAAATGCAATAGAAAAGAAGACTTTAGAGTTGGATAGATCCTGGCTCTGGCACTTACAATATCTAGACAAATCATTTAGCCTTTTTTTGTTTTGTTTTTTTAGCCTTTTCGATGTCTAGTTTTCTCATCTGTAAGAGATTTAGTAATTCCTGTCTTATAACATGCCATGAAGAAGAAATAGATATTACATATAAGATGGATGGTATAGCTCTGATGTGTAAGAAGCATTTAATAAACGGAAAGTTATAAAAGAAAGAAGTGATGGACCACCAACATCTCTAATTTTTTAGTTTTTGTCACTGACAGAAGAGGAATGCTTATCCAATTTAATACTTGTTGGTCAGCAATTTCAGCCAATACTTTTGTGTGCATTTAGATGGACTCTGAAAGTAAACATAATCCCTCAAGATTCTTTCATATAAAATTATGAATATAACTTTTGAAGATATAAATTAAAACAAAAAATTATAGCTATTTTTGGATATTCTATTATAGAAAAGATATCTTTTTCATTTTTTCTATATATTTTATTTTAAGGATGTGGGGTACAATTCAGGGTTAAGTATGCAAGTGGACATTGTACGGGTAAAGGTTGGTCTTCTCTTTTGTCCCCACTTTGCCTGGTTTGAGATCAGGTACCCTTATCAATGTTATGTGCCCCATCCCCCACCCTGGCAGCATCCTGCTACTGCCAATCCCTTTCTTATAGTATGTGGTAAATGTTCAAGATCCGCTTATGAGTGAGAACATGTGGTACTCAGTTCTTTGTTTCTATGATAGATCACTGAGTATTATAGGAATGTTCTTTTTTGATTATAGTGTGGTGTATGCCTATTTTCTGGAATGCTAAGGAAATATTTAAAAATATAAGATGAGCTTGTGTGCACTGGCATGGCTAAGGTCTGTGAAGACAGTAAAAGCAAGTTCAAAAACAATATTATATAATTAAAAAAATATTTTTTTTAAGATGTGGGGTACAACTCAGGATTGGTATACAAGTGGATATCATACAGGTAAAGTTTGGGCCTCCCTTTGGTCTCCACTTTGCCTGATTTGAGTTCAGGTACCCTTTTTGATGTTATGTGCCCCCCACCCCTGGCAGTATCCCGCTACTGCCATTCTCTTTCTTATAGTATTATGGTAAATGTTTAGGGTCTGCTTATGAGTGAGAACATGTGGTACTCAATTCTTTGTTTCTGTGACAGATCACAGAGTATGTTACACTCTAGATCCATCCAAGATGCTGCAATGTTCATATGTTTGTCCTTCTTTATGGCTGTGCAATATTCCATCGTGTATATGTACCACATTTTTTTTTTTTTTATCCAGTCCAGTTTCGATGGGCAGCATGCATTGTTGGTTCCATGTTTTTGCTATTGTGAATAGCACTGCAATAAATATGCACATGCAAGTATCTTTTTGGTAGAATGGTTTGAATTCCTCTGGGGGATTGCTGGGTCATATGGAAGGTCAATTTCTAGTTCTTTTAGAAATCACCACACCATGGAGGTTGAACTAGTCAAATCTACATTATAAGATTTTTTAAGACAAGAACTATATATATATGTATATATATAAAGCAATTCTGGAAATAATGTGTTTCTTGTTAAGCTTCTTTATTCTGATAGAATATCTTTTTCTTCATGAACTTCCTTTATTTTTATTGAGATGGAATAGATGGGGCGTTTAGCTAGGATCTTTTTTATTTTAAAGATATGGGGTACCATTCAGGATTAGGTATATAAGTGGTTATTGTAAAGGTAAAGTTTGGGTCTCCCTTTGGTCCCCACTTTGCCTTATTGATATTAAGTGTCCCCTCATCCTTCCCTGTCTACTGCTGCCAATCCCTTTCTTATTGTATTATGATAAATAGTTAGGATTTTTGAAGACACTTCAATGGAGACACAATTTAAAGAGACTTGAATCAAGTTAAGGAAACCAACAACAGTTGGTGAGGTACCAGGGGCCAACCATCAGTATCCTTAGGCTAGACCTGAAGGACTAAGGTAGAGGAAATTGTGTTATTAAGAGTGAAGAAGAGGGGCCCTCTGATGGAACCGGTAATATTAGAGGGAGGCAGCCACTGTGAGATTTATGCCAAAGCAGGAGGGAGCAGTAAGAATAAGTATCTTCATCTTGCTTCTCTTCTACTTTGGGATCGTCTGCTACAGCATACCTGTGGCCAAACTCAAGTGGAAGCCAGTGGACAAGGGAACTTGTGTGTTGTGATCTATCATAGAATGAGAGCAAGAGAGGAGGGAAGTGAACAGGTGGAAAGGAGTGTCTGGGGCATGCCTAAAAAGTACCCTGCATGTGCAGTTATTTCTTTTGTAATAATTAAAAAAATGAATTGTATTGAGAAAAATTATTGAGACAGGGAAGTGAGATCAGATGTTTGCATGTACAGAAAGAGGTATAGCAAGAGGTTTGGTCTGGTTGTTGGATGAGTCAAGGGAGCTAGTGGTAATTAATGTTGAAAATGGTATTTTGGGTAGCTGATAGATGGTTTTCAATGACTGTTTTTAGATGATAGACATCATGCACTAGATTTAAAGTAAATTTAAAAATCATTATTTTCTAATAATTTCAAATTAAAAAGAAATCTTAATATTGTTAAAAGCTGGATCCTAGTAGGGAAAAGGAATGAAAATGTAAGACAGGGTGTCATCATGGGGTGAACACCGACTTAGTGTTAGAAAGACAGTGGCTAGAATCCTAGATCCGCATGGATTAGTGTTATAAACTTCCTCAGCATAGACTCTGAACCTACTCCTTATGGACTAGATGTGCATAATATCTCATGTGACTCTGTGAGATTATATGAGTTAATGCATGTAAAATGTTTATAGTAAAGTCTAGATATAAGTTGCTGTCAATATGTGACAATATCTACCAATATGGGGTGTCAACTTTATACCAGGCACATCCTACCTACTATCTCTAATCTTCCAAGTAACCTCATTTCATGAGGAGAACTAAGGCTCAGAGTTTCAACAATTTGTTCAGAGCCTGTCATTGGCAAGCAGTAGTGTCCTGGTTGGAAACCAGGCCAATAAGATCCCAAAGCCAGGCTCTTCCTGTTAAACAGCGGATCTCATTTTTTGTCCTTTTCTCCCAAACACTTAAAGTAATTTCCTGAGAAAAGTCAGAGAATACTATTGCATAGTAAGACTTCTCTGAAAACTGTTCAGGAAAAATATTTAGGTTGATATGTACAAGCTTCTAATGTAATGATATTAAATGCTTGAATTTTATGTGTAAGGCAGCACGATTTCCAAATGGATGCACACACTAAAATCAAGGCCTGCTTTTGAAATGTGGCTCAGTAAGTCATCTTAATCTCACTATCATCAATTTCAGATTGTTCTGCATATCGCAGTCTGTCTACCTAATTATATTAGCTTGTATAATGGGTACACTCGGAAAAAATGTCTGCATTTTCCTTATAGTTTTAAATTTTTTTATTTAATTAAAGAGATGTCACAAACATTAAGGAGCCTATAAAATTTCCAAAAAAGCCCTGATAAGTGTGCAGACATTAATAGTACTAATGTATGTTAGAAAATTTGACAAGAAGATTCTGTTGAAAAGTGCAAGAAAAAATATTAAATATTTAGTAATGAGCTTAACAAAGGGTGTGTATGGATGATGCAAAAAAAAACAAACAAACAAACCTAGAATACTTTTTTGAGAGATGAAAGGAAATATTCAAACAAGAGATGGAGGAGACAAGAAATAATTATTGGATGTAACTTCTTATCAAGTCTATTTATGGACTGAATGTAATCCTAATTAATTCTAGTTGAATTTTAAGTCATTTTAACAAACTAGTACTAAGCTTCAGCTGGAAAATACATAAGGATGGATATAAAAGAATATTCAGAAAAAAAGAGCAATGATTCAGAATGTATTCTATCAGATATTGAAACACACACAAATCAGTAAGAATTATATATATGAAGGAATGAAATTGAAGCAAATGAAATTGAAGGGTGAAACATATATACATACACGCATGCATATATATTATATATGTTTATATATTATGTGTAATATATAAACACATATTTGAAGTAGCATTTATAGAAATTTGACAAAAATCTAAATGGCCATTAAATGATAATGGCTAGGTAAATGATGAAACAGCAGCTCAGTCACAAATGTACAAACATTTAAAAAATGACATGCATGAACACTTCATAGTAACATGGAATACAGTATGTTATATATATAGTGTGTTTTATATGCTAGGTTCAAGTGAGTACATATTCATATTTATGCTAGGCTTATACTCACAGGTTTAAATGAATACGTATTCATGCTTACAGGTTTAAAAGAACATTGAATACACACAAAATTGAGTTCTCATAGTGGAATAAGAGTGATTTCTGTTCTTTTAAAAATTCTTTTACTGTTTTTTTTTTTTGAGTTGGAGTCTCACTCCGTCGCCTGGCTGGAGTGCAGTGGCACACTCATGGTTACCGCAGTCTCCCTGTTGGGCTCAGATGATCCTTCTGCCTCAGCCTTCCAAGTAGCTGGAACCACAGGCATGCACCATGCCCAGCTAATTATTTTTAAAAATTTATTTATTGTAGAGACGAGATCTTGTCAAATTGCCCAGGCTGGTTTCGAACCCCTGGGTTCAGTCAATCCTCTCTCCTTGGCCTCCCAAAGTGCTGGGATTACAGACTTGAGCCACTGTGCCCAGCCCTCTTTTACTGTTTTTATCACGTTTTAACTATTAAAGCTATAGTATTGGTTGTTAACTTTTGTTTAGAACATGACTGAACTGTTAACCAAAGTATGTTAGCTAAATTTTGCTTGGCATATTAAACTTGAAACGATAAAGACAATTTTCTGGTGTGAACAAAGAATTTTGTCTTGTTCACTACTATCTTTTTTTTTTTTTTTTTGAGTTGGAATCTCACTTGGTAGCCCAGGCTAGAGTGCAGTAGCATGCTCTAGCCACTGCAGTGTTGACCCGTAGGGCTCAGGTGATCCTTTTGCCTCAGCCTTCCAAGTAGTCGGAACTACAGGTGTGTTACCAGGTCTGGCTAATTTTTATTTATTTATTTATTGTAGAGACGAGGTCTCACCAAGTTGCCTGGGCTGGTCTTGAACTCGTGAGCTCAATCTACCATCTAAAATCTAACAATGTTGTTTACAGATCCTTATGATTGGACATTCTCATATTTTCTGAAATATATTTCTCTTACATATTAATACTCTGTTTTTCTTTTTTCTAACACATTCTGTTTTGCCTATTTTTATTAACTTTTGAAATATTTAAATTTTATTTGTTTTACTCTTTTGCATTTATAATAGAGTGACTTTTTAAAATAAAAGAACTCCATCAGTGCCTGCTGCAAACTTTTTTTATTTGAAATGTTAAAGTATCCTTAATCACAAATCGAAATAATTTCAAACTTCTAATTTTTTCTCTTTTTTATTCTTTTAGGTAAGTAATGAACAGAGACATGAAGAACTGATATTTCAAATGACCACCATGTTGCAAAAGGTATTTTTGGTATTTTAATACTACTTCAAAGGAATTCCATAAAAGGACACAGGGTTAGAATGTCGCTAAGCACTATTTTGGTAAAAAAATTTTGTGAAAACAAATATAAAGACATTATAGCATTATCAAGGAATGAAATATATGATAAGGCTTTTTTTCTGTAGTCTAAGCAATTTATAAAAAAAATTTATTGTAGAGATGAGGTCTTGTCAAGTTGCCCAGGTGGGTCTCGAACTTGCGGGCTCAGGCAAGCCACTCATCTCAGCTTCCCAAAGCGCGGGATTACAGGCTGAGCCACCGGGCCCGGCTAGTCTAAACAGTTATTATTGGTGTTATTTGGGAATGGAAAGGTAAATAAATTGATCATCTTCCATCAAGATATTCAAGAGAGATGAAGGAAAGAAATTTTCATGCAATAGACAAAATAAAGACATTGGGATTTATTTACCAAAGTCATTTGTTTTCCCTAAGAGCTTATATGGTTTGCTTTCTCTGATCAGAACATTATCTTCAGAATTACTCATAAAATTGATTGCTATAAGATTGTCAATAAGATGATTTGATTTTGAATAATTCAAGTAGTTTGCATCCATGTAGAGAATTCTCCAGGTTCTATATAAATGAAAAAAAAAAAAAAACAAATAAAGGGGAAGGAAGGAAGAAGGAAATGCTACACTTAAAAAAATAATAGGAAGTAAACATTCTTAGTTCTGTATATATCACATACATGATTTGGGGAAATCTGCTTGTTTTTTTAAGCCATTAATCTCATCTAAAAGAATCTCTTTCTTTCCTAGAAGGAAACTATAAAGCACTGTGGAAATCATCCTATATGGTTACAGAGGAAATAATTATGTTGTGAGCCATTAGATAAGCTGTGTGACACCATTAACACTGACAGTCATGCAAAATGCCTGTGGTATTTTAGATACAATTAATCATATATTGTCCTTTTATACTAGATTAACAATTTAATCTAATGAACAGAAGACTATGAGAATACTAAAAGAGAAGAAATCATCTTTGCTTTTTTATAAAATGGTAATTTTAAAGGAATTTCTAATTTTGCTTAGAAATTTTCTCAACGCCATACAAAATGTAGGCCAAGTACCATTAAAGATAAATTTACATCAAAAAGTTTATATTCTTCGAATGATGATTAAATTAGCATACGTTTTCTATACTTTGTGGCTATTCTCTTGAGGGTTAAAGAAGAATTAGACAATTTTATTTTAATGTTGGTAATAAGAAAGCACTAATCAGCTTGGGCTATTTTTAGAAGGGCAGCTATTACTTTGTCTTATTACATAATTGATATTAGCATATTAATATATTACAATACAATTTGCTTCACTTGAGGTACCAGTAAGACTTCCACGTATAAATGCTAAGTCAGAACTTGGATAGATGAATCTCAGAAATTCAGAGGACAGATCTGTGTTGGATTGGGGAATCATTGTTTCACAGTTGGTAATTATGACTGCAGGTAAATGAAAGCACTTCTGTGGAGATTATAGTGTGATAAAGAAGACCCAATTCCAATTCTTGACAAAGAAGGGGAGAAGGACGATTTGCAGTGAGTGTCATATATTTCTGACAGGTCAAAGAAGATGAAGGCTTCAATAAACCCACTAGAGTTTTTCACAGAGTTGTCCTTAATGACTTTGGCAAAAAAAGTTTTGGTGATGAGAAACCAGGCCAGAGTGAGTTGAGAAATAAATAAGAGATAAGGCGATGGAGTTAGCAAAAAGAATAGCTCTTTGAACATTTTGTCTTTGAATAAAAGTGCAGAGAATCTAGTAGCTGGATAGGAAAATTGGGATAAGAAAGAATCTTGAACATGTTTAAATGCTAATAAGGACAATGCAGAAGAAGGCGCGAGATTGAAGGTATGGGTTTCTGCATAGGAAAGCAGTGATGAAGGAGGCAGTCCAGCAAGTGGGCAATAGCAGCCGGCGGAAAGGACACGCCCATCAACACGACTGAGGCGATCACAATAGGGAAAGTCGAGGGGAGTACCAATAGTTTCTGTTTTTCCTATGAAGAAGATGTGGCTAGAGTAGTTAGTAAGGATTTGAGAAAAAGAGAAAGGTTTGAAGTAGTGTTTGTGGAGAATGGGAGAGAGAAAGTTGCATTGAGGACAATGTTAGACTAGGCATTTGTTGATGACTCTGGATTTGTAGTGTCATTAAACTCCTTGAATTTATAAGTGTAATATGTACATGAATATGACTCTCAAAGTCGGAAATCAGGGATACTCTGCTTTGAGAGAAGCTATAAGAAAGATTTTACAATTCTTTTCTTAGGTCCTTCGTTTTGGTGTGTTTTTCCTCATTATAGCATTTTCTTGGCAAAATTTAAGAACACTTTTTGACCTTGAAGAAGTAATTACTTTTTAAATCCAAAATGTATGTCCTGTTTGCCATGACTGAAGAGAACTGGCTGTCCTTACTCAGGCATCATTAACTTGGCACGTTCTTTCTGCTCTGCTGAGAACTCTTTGGACAGTAGAGTTAGACTGAAAGTATTAAACAGGCCCAGAAGATGAAAGACCCATTTGCTGACTTTGAATTATAAGAATGTTAATATGCCCATTTAACTAAAAACTCCAAATCCCTACTTCCTATTTGACTTTTAAGAGTGTTTACTTGAGGGCATAGAGCTCTTTATATGAGTGAAGAGATCTTTTAGTTCAAGAATTTCCAACTTTTTTTTTTTAGCAGCAAAACCATTATGAAAACTGAAATTTGGCATAAACAAAGATGAAAAGAGAACTATGCTGGTGGCAGTGGGCATGGGGCACCTGGAACTCATCCACTTATGTCTCTTTCCCTTCCTCCTCATTCCACTTTCAGAATGGTCCTTTGAGACATCGCTATTGATCCCAGAAACTCCTTGGAATATTGTTTGAAAAGTGCAATTCTAGATGATCACAACTATATTGAGTTTCATCAAAACATAAATAAAGTTCTTAAGATAAATTAACTGTGGTCTGAAGATAATTTTTGCTTTACAACAAAATAGGCAGGATAGTATCTACTTTGACCTCAAATATATAATTCTCATCTTATATTGCTAATGTTAGTGATAGTAGATAGCAATGTGACCAAAGAAACTCAGTAAAAAAATTGCTAAATATTTTACAAATCTGGGATTTATAAAGCCAAGCATTCCTTTTAATTAATTTTGCTGATTAGGATTACCAAAATTTGTAAATGGGGAGCCCTTTACTAAACTCATGAATAGGAATATTCTTCATTATCCTCAGAGGATGGGCATATGATTGCAGTAAGGAGGATTAACTGCCTCCTCAAAGGATCGGCATACGACTGTGGCAGGGAGGATTAACTGTCTTGATCTTGAGCAGCCATGAAAGTATGTAGTATAAGTTACTATGATGTTACTCTTTTATTAGGGTATGACTTTGCCTAGGATTGAAAATATCCACAGAAATGGAATTGAATGTTTTCAGGAAAACCACTTTTCTTTTGGAAACTACAGCATGGATAAGGTAGAAAAGATATACAGGGAATGGTTAAAAGAAGGCTAAATTGGAGTATGAAGAACCTGTTAAGAGAGTTATAAAGACAAATTAAAGGAGACAGTAGTATTGCACATATGATATGTGCCACATACAATACCAAATTGTTTATGTGAGTTGTTAGTAGGCATAGCAATACACTGAGGTAGATATTAGAATTTGATTTTACATTTGATGAAATACAGGCTCATAGAGGTTAAGTAGACCAAAGTAGCCTAGTGAAGTCAGACCCAATAGGCATCTGGGATTAGAAGTAGTTGACATTGGGAAGGCAAAGTTCAAAACCGTGAGATACATAGCAAGAAAAAGGCTGATCCTCCAGGCCAGAGAGTGCTATAGAAGAAGTTCAGCATCTCCAATGGCTCACTGAGAAAGAAGTGGCTTTGAGAGTCTGGTGATGGTTTGCGCCCCTAGAACCTGCTACCTGTTTAGTTGACTCAACACAGTACTCCCTCTAAATACAATAGCAGTCAGTGGACTGTCCCTCTGCAGGGTTCAGGCCAGTTGGGGCTTATGCCACTGAAAGCTTTTAATATTGAGGTCAGATGGGAAGATCATTGGCTGACTGAGGATTCCCTGTGGTGTCTCTGTCTTTGGAAGTCTGACCCACTGGTTGGGAAAGCTTTGTCCTTTCATTCTAAGATTAATTTCCTGCGGAAGGAGGAGTTCAATCTAGCTTGTGTCTCTGACATCTTCTATTCTAGTATATATCCCTGAATCACAGATTAAGATCTATAGCTACTAGCAGTATGTAAAGTCTTGCTCTAGTAACACAGAAATAAGTAACAAAAAGAATGAGAATAATCCAAAGGATTAAATATGAAATCAGGTGGATCATATATATAATTTTGAGTTTTAAGTTTTTAAAAGTTTTTTTTCAAGTCTGTTTAAATATGTAGGACTACTGGAAGAAAATAGCAAAGACTAAACTTTTCAGATATTAAAGAATAGTATACCCTGTTTTGACATGATTATTGATAATGTGTGTTTTCTGTTTGCATGTGACGCCAAAAAAAATTTGTATACTTCAGTGGTGCCAATCGTCTGTCTATTTGTGCAAATCAGATGTAATCGTTGAGACATTTCCTGAAATGATGGAACGTTAACCATTCTGATAAAAAATTATAACATAATTGACTTAAATTTAGGTAACTCAAGTTTGCAAACTCTATATTTTCTGGAATATTTTTTCCTGAAAAACATATATAATTGGGAGTAATGGTAGAATTAGATTTGTCCATCTTGATCCATTTAAGTGTTTCTAGTCATCAAATCAAATGGAAGCTCATTCTCCCTCTCAAATAAATTTAATAGACATGTTATCCTTACATTAGTGTAATTGTATTTTATATACAGTTCCTGTGACCAGATAAAAGAGTCTTTTTTGTTTCCTACTATTTCTGTTTTGGTATGTTTTGGTTTTGGTTAAAGCAGCTTACAATCTCCATTAAAACTCTTTTTCTGTGCTTGATGTGAAAATGGAAACTCAGTAAACCAAAGTACTACTGATTTTCCTGAAAGAAAAGTACAGAATTTTGAGAAAAAAGTGTTCCTTCTGTGGCAAGTTTTTCTATACCCTACCTGGAACAAATTCCTATTTTATCATCAGCCCATGTACAGCAGAGACTGTATAGAGAGTATTGATACATGATAAAGTGAACAAAAATCTAATGAGCTAATTGATTACTTACTTTTTTCAAAGCAAAAATTGTCTTCTTTTCCCACCATTCCTTCATTTAGTTAATATACATTAATTGTAATTTGAGAAATGCTAGTAATTCCTTGTGATGGTAACTATATTGGTCATATAATCAACCAAGAATACAGCAGTAAAATTTGTGTTAATTATCATCAGTTATATCTTTTAGTGTTTAAAATTTTGCAAGCAAATAAACACTAGAATAAGCATGTTTTTCTTGAGCAAATTAGAGGAAATTCTTTTCTCCCACAAACATATGAATTACAGTGATCTCCAATGTGTGCTTAGAGGCAAACATGCTTAGTGGCAAAACATATGTAGAAAGTAGGATCTTAGCCTAATCAGTGAGATAAATCTGAAAATACTGATCTCACAGAAAAGATCATGCCCTCCTCAGCATGAATCTAGCCCTCTTCATTTTGCTTTCATCAGCTGGGGCTGTTCAGTGGTGCAAAGAAAACATTGTAAAATGCTTACAGCTTTTAGAAGTGCTTCTGAGTTCTTCAAATAATGATAAGAGTTGCAAATCTTATAGGAAGGGCCTATTACAGAAAAGCTTTATTCAGCTCCATAGGGAATTGTGAACTTCAGTTCCTGAGAGCTGCTCCAAAGTAAAATACTTATAAGAAGGGGTTACTGAAGTATTCATTGTTGTAAAGCTTAAAGAGAACAAATGTGTGTTTCATTGCACATCTAAACCTAATATCTGTAAAGGGGGTCTGTGGCAGCCAGCAGAGGGAGAAAGTAAAATTCTGCAGATGGATAAAAAGGGAACTTTCAACAACCCAGCTTATTTTTTTGGCAAAGGTCCAGTGATCTGGGAATTCTCCAGCAAAATGGGTTGAACTTGGCAAATCTGCAAATACGCATATTTCTGCTCAGTACAATCAGGCAAACGCAGAGACTTCCAGAGGAACTAATTATCTTTTGTCTTTTTTACTTTAGCGAAAAGGTAATATTTGGAAGATAACTGTTAGGATATTTTAGAGGTAACATTTGAAAAATATTGAAAGAGAATTTCATATTTAGCCTTCTTTAAAAAAGTTTTTAATGCCTGTTTGTGCCCCCAAAATAATTTATCTTAACTGACAGAATTTCAGGTCATGTAGTTTATAATTTCAATGTTTTTGCTTATTATTTGCCATTTGCTCTTTTTTTTTTTTTAAGAGATGAGGTCTCACTATGTTGTCCAGTCTATACTCTAATTCAGAACTCAAGCAATCTTCCCACCTTAGCCACATCTATAGCTGGGACTATAGGCATAAGCCACTGCATCCAATTACCATTTACATACTAAATTAAAAAAAAAATCTATTTAATTCTTTTATTTTCCTTGGTACTTATTGCCATGTTTTATTATCATGGAATCAATCCAATGCAGTCAGTTTTCTAAGTATGCATCTGTGTGAGACAAATCCTGTTTACTGACTCAGATTACTTACATTACAGAAATATAAGATGATCTTATCTCCAAAGAATATTTTTAGGAATATATTGGCATGTAAAAATGTGCTATATATTGATATTACTGGATAATACTGTATAGCAGTATATTATATATATATGAACATATATGAATGGGCTGGTGGCATGGTCTGTCAGAATGAATTACTATAGCAGTTTCAAGCAATTTGACCCATGTGTTCTAAATTTAAGTATAACATATTTTAAGTATTTTATTAAAAAATTAAATAATACAAAACTGTAGTAAGAACCAACTTACTTGAAATGTATATCTTTGATTCATCACATTTTGTAATTTCAGTTACAGTTAAGGCAGTACAAGAGCCAATCAATTCAAAATAGAAAAATTAAAAGGAAACATTTAATTTTAAGAGTGGCTTAATCGAAAGAGAGCTTTTCAAATAGAATAAATACATTTATATGTTCTGAGGTGGAAAAATGGCCAAACTTAAAAAGAAAAGATAGTTATAGAACACTATGCTTAAATCTATTTCTGTCATGAATATCTCTGTATATCCATAGAAAATCTGGATATTAAATTGTTAATGATGACTGCCTTTGGTAAATAGAATTCAGCATTTTTTGATATGTTTTTAATAAACATGTATTAAAAATAGTGGAAAGACTATCAGTCCTGCTTTTGCTATTGACTAGTTGTATGATCATTAGCATGTAAATTGATCTGTTCATTTTACATCATTAACATCATTATTTGAAATTATGGATGAGGAAGACATTAACATTTTTTCTGTTAAGTAAGAGCACTGGAACTAGAGAATGTAACAATTCAACTGAGAAAATTGGGCCAACAACTTATAGGTCTGGTTGACTATGCAGAATGTATAGGTTGAGATAATGTTATGAGACTCATACTACATACAGTTATTTCTCCAAAAGAACTGAAATTAGTGTCATTGACACTAAGGAGAAGCTAGAATTTGTTTTTGTCAGGGCGCTCAGATGAAAAAGAAATGTAAATCAAGTATTTAGAGAATTATTTGAGTTAAGTAAGAAAATAGTTTAAGTTTCTGTAGTGAGTTAGCTCAAGCGTATTGATTTAATTGATTATTATGCTGACAATTGTGCCTTCTATTCAAGAAATGTAGATGTGGCACTTCAGGGACTGTAAGTACACAACACTGTGGTTCAAAACAAATTTTCTCCTTTTTGATTACTTTTTTAAGTGACAAAAACTTGGAGAAAAGGAGAAACCAGTTATGGGGGCCAAGTATTTTTAAATATACTTATTGTCTATGAACAGCTGACCAAACTCTGATACCCCGATAAAAACATATTGCTTTATAAACCATTCATTCCTACTTCAAAATTTCCAAGCAAAATTCTACTGACATCCATTAAATGTAAGAAAAACCATCCAGTTGCCACTTTTTGAAGGGGAGAAGAGGTACATATGATATATATTTTCTGTCCCTCTCATTTTCTCCCATGAAAAGGTATTTATCTTTTATGTAGGGAATTCCAAAGGACAAAATATATTTTCCTAGAAAAGTAACATGGAAAATATCACACAATTAAGAGAGCTGAATAGTGGATAGCCCATACTGTGATCTCTAGAAGACTAAATTTGTGAGTAGCCTAATTTATTTTAATATTGTCAATAGCACATAGCCACTTGACTAGAAGTGAAGTGAAGATATGTATTTATAGATTAAATAATTTCCAGGTTCTAGTCCCAGCTACTTGGGAGGATGAGTCTGGAGAATAGCATGAGTCCAGGAGTTCAAGTCCAGCCTGGGCAACATAGTATGACCACATCTCTAAAAAAAAAATTAAAACAAACAAATAAATGCTTATTAGTTTGTTATTTATTTCCATCACAGTATTCTTTACTGCTGTTATTTCTGTCATCAGCACCTTCCTATTTTCCTCTTGTCTCTCCTCAAAAAACAAAGCAGGAGGTATCACACTACCAGACTTTAAACTTTACTATAAAGCTACAATAATCAAAACAGCCTGGTATTGGTACAAGAACAGACATACAGACCAATGGAATAGAATTGAGATTCCAGAAGCAAAACTTCAATTTCTCAACCAACTCATCTTCAACAAAACCTCCACCACCCACCACTGGGGGGAGGAGAACCTATTCAGTAAATGGTGCTGGGAAAACTGGCTGACCAATGCAGAAGATTGAAACAGGACCCCTATCTATCCCCATACACAAAAAATAACTCTAAATGGATCAGAGACCTAAATGTAAAACCTCAAACCATAAGAACTTTAGAAAATGCAGGACACACCCTTATGGAAGTTGGAACTGGCATCCAATTCCTGAGCAAAATCCGAAGTGCCCAGGCCATAAGAGATAAGATAGACAAGTGGGATCTCATTAAACTGACAAACTTCTGCAAAGCCAAAGAAACCATCAAGAGGACAGGGAGACAGCCCACAGACTGGGAAAAAGTATTTGCCAACTCCATGTCGACAAGGGCCTAACGTCTGGGATCTACAAGGAATTCAAACGTGCTGAAAAGAAAAAAATAAACCACCCCATTACAAAGTGGGCAAAAGATATGAACAGTCACTTCATAAAAGAAGACATACGAGCAGCCAACAGACACATGAAGAAATGTTCCACCTCACTAAGGAGATGCAAATTAAAACTACACTGAGATACCATCTAACTCCATTCAGAATGGCCATCATCAATAACTCAAAAAATAACAGATGCTGGAGAGGATGTGGTGAAAAGGGAATACTTATACATTGTTGGTGGGAGTATAAACTAGTGCAACCTCTGTGGAAAGCAGTGTGGCGATTCCTAGAAGCTCTAAATATCGACCTCCCATATGACCCTGCAATCTCCCTACTGGGAATATACCCTGAAGAACTCAAATCACTCTATAAAAAAGATCTGCACACGTATGTTTATCACAGCATGGTTCACAATAGCAAGAACCTGGAACCAACCGTGCTGTCTATCAAAAGAGGACTGGATTTAAAAAATGTGGTACATATACATGATGGAATACTACACAGTCATAAAAAAGAACAAAATCATGAATTTCTCAGCAACCTGGCTGGAACTAGAGTCTATAATATTGAGTGATCTTTCACAGAAACAAAGATCTGAGTATCACATGTTCTCACTCATAAGTGGACCTTGAACATCTAGCGTAATACTATAAGAAAAGGATCGACAGTGGTGGGAATCTATGGGGTGGGGGGACAGGGAGGGCAAGGGTGGTGGGATCAATGGTAGTCAATATCTGTCTGGGGACGGGGGGACACCCCTTATCAACAAGGGTGCCTGAACAATGCACATTGTATACCTAACCCCTAACTGTACCCCACAATTTTAAAATAAAAAATATCTTTAAAAAAAAAGAAATATTCCAAACAATGCTTACAACATGAGCCTCAATATTATCAAGATTAAGCTTTATAAAAGATTGCAGTTATCAAAAATATAAAGAATTTTATTTTATTTTTTGGAAAAAAAAAGAAGTTGGAACTGGCAACCAGTTCCTGATCAAAACTTGAAGTGCCCATGCTATAAGAGATAAGATAGATATGTGGGACCTCATTAAACTGACAAGCTTCTGCAAAGCCAAAGAAACCATCAAGAGAGCCGGGAGACAGCCCACAGATTGGGAAAAAGTATTTGCCAACTCCATGTCTGACAAAGGCCTAACATCAAGGATCTACAAGGAACTCAAACGTGCTGAAAAGAAAAAAATAAACAGCCCCATTACAAAGTGGGCAAAAGATATAAATAGACACTTCTCAAAAGAAGACATAGCCAACAGATACGTGAAAAAATGTTCAGCCTCGCTAATCATCAAGGAGATGCAAATTAAAACGACACTGAGATACCACCTAACTCCAGTCAGAATGACCATCATCAACAACTCAAAAAATAACAGATGTGGTGAAAAGGGAATACTTCTACATTGTTGGTGTGAGTGTAAACTAGTATACTCTGTGGAAAACAATGTGGCAATTCCTAAAAATTCTAAAAATTGACTTTCCATATGACCCCACAATCTCCCTACTGGGAATATACCTAGAAGAACTAAAAAAAGGTGGTACATATACACAGTGGAGTATTACGCAGCCATAAAGAAGAACAAAATCATAAATGTTGCAGCAGCCTGGATGGAATTAGAGTTTATAATACTGAGTGATCTATCACAGAAATAAACATCTGAGTATCACATGTTCTCACTCATAAGTGGACCTTGAACAACTACCGCAATACTATGACTAAAGGATTGACAATAGCGGGAAACTGCATGGAGGAGTGGTGGGGAGATGGGACTGACAGTAGTCGAGATCTGCCAGTGGAGGGGGAGCACACCTCATCAACAAGGGTACCTGCACAATGGATATTAATATACGTCACCCTGAATTGTACCCCACAACTTAAAAATGAAATAAAATATTAAAAAAAGAAAAAATAGTAAAAAAATGAATAAAATAAATAAATAAATGTTAAAAATGTTAAAAAATAACTTCCAGGTTCTAATAATAGGAGGAAGAGAAAAGCATTAGACTGAAAATTCAGTGAAGTCTCCAAGGTTTTTCCCAGTCTATAATTTTCTGATATAATATGAGAGGGGACTTAAAAAAAAAACCCAGAAGTTATTTATAAAAAATTGTGAATTTTTCTTACATGTTAAAAATTCAAGCCGGGCTCGGTGGCTCAGCCTGTAATCCCGTGCTTTGGGAGGCTGAGGTGAGTGGATTGCCTGAGCCCGCGGGTTCGAGACCCTCCTGGGCAACTTGGCAAGACATCATCTCTACAATAAATAAAAAAATCAGCCAGGCATTGTAGCGCGTGCCTGTAATTCCGGCTACTCAGAAGGCTGAGGTGGAAGGATCACTGGAGCCCAGCAGGTCGAGGCCGGCCACTGCACTCCAGTCTGGGCGACAGAGTGAGACTCCAACTCAAAAAATAAATAAATTAAAAAAAAAAAAATTCAGTCACCTTCAAAGTATTTTTCGTGTGATGCAGTGCACATACTGAGACATTTTTTCCCACTGCTCAAAACAGTTTTTGAACTTGTCAGTGTTGATGCTTTTTAGTGTTCTTGTCATTTTTTTGTTTCACCTTTTCCACATTGGCAAAATGTTTCCCTTTGAGAACTTTTTTCATCTAGGGAAACAAAGGAAAGTCACTTGGAGTGAGATTGGGTAAATAGGGAGACTAGGACATGGGGGTCATGCTGTTTTTGGTTAAAAACTGCTGAACACTTAGTGTGGTGTGGGCAAGTGTGCTTGTAAATTACCCATCATGAAATGGGCAAACGTGTCGAAAGAATTAAAAAAAAATTTCACCAAGGCCGAAATGCAGTCTATCACAATGCTAGCTGGTACACTGATGCCAACGGGTTCCTAGAACAATTACCTAGTGGGGGAAACCTGTACTACAAGTGGCCCACTATCCAAAAAATAATTCTGTGTTTTTTGGGGTCTCCCATGTATGTCAATCAATGATTGGAAAAAGATACACTAAATAGGCCCAGGATTCCTATGTGCCAGTAAAATAACTAATATTATCTTGCGTGTTACAGTATTTTACAAAGTTATTCATATCTATTGTTGCTAGGGCCAATCCCATTTCAACCATCCAAAATATTTGATAATATTAAAGTAGTGCTATGTTAATATTACTCGAATATTTGTATAACAGACCAATAATTGACACTCCAGAGTCTTTCTGTAATATAGAGTTCTATGGCAAATGAAACTTATTGTAAAGGATTTTGACTAGCATAATTATTTTTCCTGTTGAATAGGTAAAGTCAATATAATCATTCCCACTTTCTAAGCAAGGTAATTAGGATATTAAAAAGATAAAAAGATTTGTTCAATATAATATATCATTATTAGAAGCTTTTGGTAATAAATATAATCTCTAACATTCTGAAAAAAAAAAGAGACAAAAAGGAAGGAAGAGGGAGATAAAAGGAGAGGAAGAATGAGAAAGTGATGGAGACTTCCCAGTATACAAGATGAACAAGTTAACAAGTCAGTATTAGCCCTTTTACACTGTGTGTGTGTGTGTGTGTGTGTGTGTGTGTGTGTGTGTGTGTAAGTAACTTTTTTTCCTAAAGAGACAGAGTCTCACTATGTTGTCCAGGCTGGCCTCAAACTCTTGGGTTCAAGTGATCCTCCTGCCTCACCCTTTCGTGCATTTTATATATATATATATATATATGTATATATAATTTTTTTTTTCCTTTTTTCTTTTTACTTTTTTGAATTGAGGTTCACTCTGTTGCCCACGCTGAAGTGCAGTGACACAATCATGGTTCACCACAGCCTTGAACTCCTGGATATAGCCTTCTGCCTCAGACTCCTGAGTAACTGGGACTTCAGGTACATGCAGTCATGCGTGGCTAAGTTTGTGATTTTTGTAGAAACAAGGTTTTGCTGTATTGCCTAGGCTGGTCTTGAACTCCTGGGCTCAAGCAATTCTCCTGCCTCAACCTTCCAAAGTTCTGGGATAATCGGCATGAGCCACTGGACCTGGTCTCATAGTATATTTTAACGTTGAAAAAAATTATTGTGGCTGGGCTTGGTGGCTCAGCCTGTAATCCCGCGCCTTGGGAGGCTGAGGTGAGTGGATTGCCTGAACCCGCGGGTTCGAGACCCGCCTGGGCAACTTGGTGAGACCTCATCTCTACCATAAATCAAAAAAAAAAAAAAAAATTAGCTCGGCGTGGTAGCACGTGCCTGTAGTTTCAGCTACTTGGAAGGCTGAGGCGGAGCCCAGCAGGTCGAGGCTGCTGTGGCCGGGAGCAGCCACTGCACTCCAGTCTGGGCGACAGAGTGAGACTCCAACTCAAAAAAAAAAAAAAAAAATTATTTTGCTTTGCTTTGTATATTTCACCAGTTCTGTATTTTCTTAATACTGAGTGTTTGATCAGGATTAATTTTTGAATAATATATGTTGAAAAATATATGTTCTTGAATTTTCCGCAGGTACGTTTTGGAGTTTAATACCTTGATTTTTTTGGATGTTTCAAATCTCTTTATATCCTCTGTTTCCCTCAACTGTATTGGCCTGACCTGTAAATTTGTTAGACAAGTATCATAAAGTTGTAGAGATATACCTATTTTGAAAGCCCTATTTGAAAACCATAGAGAAATTATAACAGTGCATGAGATACAGAGTTTGAAGGATCCAAATAAAAAAATGAGACAATTTGCTTTAAAGTTTAGATATCATATAGCATCTTTGAGATTTTTTTCTATGTTTATGTTATGTTACATTAGAGAACTTTTCACATGTATGTATCCTGTCTTTTTGTTTTTCCAATGGGAATATTTGGTTGAGTGATAGCTGACATTCAACAATGCTTACTTCCTATGAAGGACTTCAGGTGCATCACATTTGGAGGTAGATTTTTATTATTCTCATTTTGTAGAAGTGGAATCTGGGGTTTATACAGCTTGTTTGGGTCACATCAGTGGTCTGAATAAATACTGGAAAATATATTGAGTTTATGACTTCCATTGAATTGAGTTACAGAAATTAGATTTTCATGTCTTCTCTGTTTTTTTTATACTTCCTTGTATATTTTCTAGAGCAGGGACCTTGTTGGTTTTCTTAACCTTCCCTTGGTGACTCAGATTTCATGATGGGAGCTCAGTAAACATACTGGGATAAAAGATAAATGGTTCCTATGTGAGCCAAACTTGATTTAAATAATTGTTTAACAAGAACACGAGATCCAACAGAAAAATAAGATTTCAAAGAGATTTTTTTAAAAAGATAAGTTTCAAAGGATAATATACAGTATATTCTGAATAATGTTTTGAGTTTTAAAAACTGGTAACAAGATAGTATGAATTATTTTCAGTTTATGATAGGAATAAATCACGTGTTTGTTTTTGTTATTGAGGCTTTGTAATTTTGTTTTTGGGCACATAAATGTGCTTAGTGTAATTATTAAGAATAAATAAACTTAAGGTAACATTTGCCTATTATCACAGAATTTTGCATCTGGGACATCAAAAATTAACATACACAAAATTGTTTATTCTGTGTAATGTTTCAGTGTTCTTAATAGTTAGATATTGATATTTAGATGCTGCATTAAAAAAAGCTGATGTGTGAGTTTCATTAAGATAAAAACTTATTGTTAGGCTACCTTGTAAACATATTTGATTTAGAACTGAAATAACACTGTTTACTTGTGAATTCTGAATGTTGCAATGTCTGAATTAGTAAATCAGTCACATGAGTCTGTAGCATTTTTGTGTTCTGACATGGTTCTGAGGAGAAAATAGGCTAACATTAAACCCAACCGTTTATGGATATAAGTGATAAAAATCTGCCCTTTTCGGTTATTGAAAGTTAAAATGCACTACAGTGTCTTAATCACTGAGCAAGTCTGTGAGCCTCAGTGATAGAAAATAGGAGCATGTGGGGTTATTAATGAAAATCATCTTTTCATTATCACAATCATACAATTCCATACCTGAATTACAGTTATGAAGTAGAGCAAACTGATCTATAAAGACTTGGAAAATCAATGCATAAATGAAATTCCTGCCTTTATTATGTATTTTAGTATGTCAATAAAACATTTGTAGTTTGTGCATTTTGTGGCAGTTTGGACGGTGATGTGACTGAGTAAAAGTGTCAACTTTTAGCCAAGACCATAGCCTCCTTAACGGCAGAGATTGAGCAACTTTTGCATATCCCATTAATTACAGGTTAAAAAAGTAAAAAGCAAACAAAATCCCAAAACCTTGATACACATTTTTCAGATAAAGGAATAAATATTTACGGGAGTAACTTCAAGCAGTATAGTAGCATCAGGATTTTCGATTTAAAGCATTTTATTAGACAATTCTGGGATCTAATTGTGTATCTCCTTATTATATATAAAGTACTGGTATATTATATATAGGACTTCCGTGGCATTAAAGTGTCTTAAACAAGGCCCTGATTTTAAGGAACTTATAGCATAAAGAAAATATAGAACGGCTGGGCGTGGTGGCTTACACCTGTAATTCCAACACTTTGGGAGATGGAGGTAAGAGGATTGCCTGAACCCAGGGGTTTGGGACCAGCGGGGCAACTTGGTAAGACCTTATCTCTACAATAAATTTAAAAATTAGCCAAGCGTGGTGGCACATGCCTGTAGTTCTGGCTACTTGAAAGGCTGAGGCAGAAGGATCTCTGGAGCCCAGCAGGTCACTGTACTCCAGTCTGGGTGACAGAGTGAGACTCCAACTCAAAACAAAAAACAAAAAACAAAAAAAACTTGTAGAATTGACCTGGATGCAACATGAAAAAGGAAATGATTTATGGTAGAGATGAGCTTTAGCCAAGTTGCCCAGACTGTTCTCGAAGCCAGGGGCTCAGGCAGTCCTCTCACCTCAGCCTCCTAAAGTACTGGGATTATAGGTGTGAGCCACTGCACCTGGCTTCTGCATGCTTTTTTTTTTTTTTTTTGAGTTGGAGTCTCACTCAGTCGCCCAGACTGGAGTGCAGTGGCCGCTCCCGGCCACCGCAGCCTCGCCTGCTGGGCTCCGGCGATCCTTCCGAATTACAGGCATGTGCTACCACGCCTGGCTGATTTTTTGATTTATTGTAGAGATGAGGTCTTGCTGCCTAGGAGGGTCTCGAACCCGCGGGCACAGGCAATCCACTCACTTCAGCCTCCCAAAGGCACGGGATTACAGGCTGAGCCACCGAGCCCGGCTCCTGCATGCTTTTAATGCTGTCAACGTCCAATGTTGTTGCTCATTCTTCTACTTGAGATTTTGCTTTACAACTTTAGATCTGACGCTAAAGCAACATCCTTATCCTCCACCACCACCACTGCCAGGGATGGAACTCCTGCTGCAGATACTAACTGCAGGACTGCATTGGAGGCCAAATTAGAAAAACAAAAAAGGCGAGGCTTAGATCATGAGGGACCGTGTGTTACATGTTGAAAGTCTGATGAGAAAGAAGTGGCATTAGCAACAAACCTTAGCTATCTGGTTATTTTTTTTTAATTTTTAAAATTTTAAAATTTTTAATTAATTTATTTTTTTTCTGAGTTGGAGTCTCACTCTGTCGCCCAGACTCGAGTGCAGTGGCCGCTCCCGGCCACTGCAGCCTCGACCTGCCAGGCTCCGGCGATCCTTCTGCCTCAGCCTTCCAAGTAGCTGGAACTACAGGCGCGCGCTACCACGCCCGGCTAATTTTTGATTTATTGTAGAGATGAGGTCTCGCCAAGTTGCCCAGGTGGGTCTCGAACCCGGCTCAGGCAATCCACTCACCTCAGCCTCCCAAAGCGCGGGATTACGGGCTGAGCCACCAAGCCCGGCTGCTATCCGGTTATTAAGATACATTATTAGATGACATATCTTGGGGAATTTGTCATGGTTCAGCAATAAGCTTTCTGTCTGGTTATTAAGATATATTCATGAGATGACATATATCCTGGGGAATTTATCATGGTTCAGCGTTGAATCCTTACTTTGTAGGTCCAGAAACTCCATTTGTCGGTACACCAAGAACAGAGCTGCAAATAATGCATCAAACAGATTTCCAATGTATTTTCACATAAAATTTGAATCATAGTGCCAAATGAGTGTGGTTCTTTGACTATGGTCAATAAAATTACGTGGAGGAAATATGAACCAAGAGGTTTTTGCATAAGCATGAGGCTGGAAGAGGGGGGAGACAGTTATATAATTTGATCGTTAGTGGCATCAACCTAGTATCCCAAAGCACTATTTGCATCAGAAAAGATTGGAATGCTGTAGATTTGGGGCCTATCACTTCCCGTGCTTGGACTGGCAGGACTGGCACTATCAACATCTTTATTTTCTAACTCTGCTTTGCCTGTGAGTCCTTTACCTAAGTTTCTGGTCAGAACATTCTTCTGATTAGTAACACATTCAAAAGGTAAATATGTTTTATTTCATGGGCTATATCTGACTGATTAGAGATGGCAACCCAAAGCATTCTTGAGAAGAGCTCTGATACTCAGTCAAGCTCAGTGGACTAGTGTGACCATGAGGTTGTGGTTGGGGTCTGCCCCAGGCCCAGGGAGGGTGGAATGAAGATAGTTTGATGCGTTTGTCATCCCTGTGTGAATGATTCAGACTATGTGGAGCACCTGAAAGAGCATAAACAGGAAAGTGACATTATCAGATTTTCGTTTAAGGAGGAAAATAGATGATCGAGTCACCTGCCCACATTGTCACACCCTGTATCACTCTGAATGTGAGCTATTTGACTGGGAGTAATTGGAAGACATGGTGGAAGCACCTATCTCCAGAGACTAGTTTTCTTTTTTTTTTTTTTTTTTTCGAGTTGGAGTTTCACTCTGTCGCCCAGACTGGAGTGCAGTGGCCGCTCCCGGCCACCGCAGCCTCTACTTGCTGGGCTCTGGCGATCCTTCCCCCTCAGCCTTCCGAGTAGCCGGAATTACAGGCATGCGCTACCATGTCCGGCTGATTTTTTATAGAGATGAGGTCTCGCTGCCCAGGCGGGTCTCGAACCCGCGGGCTCAGGCAATCCACTCACCTCAGCCTCCCAAAGGCGCAGGATTACAGGCTGAGCCACCGAGCCCGGCTACACACTAGTTTTCTATGATTGCTTTTATCATGACTGCTGCATTTGTTGTTCGAGTGAATATTTTTCTTATTTGAAGAACAGAGGGGGAAAATAGATTTGAAAAATCTTGACTTTATTGAGCAAAATTGAGGAAGCTGTTTAATTTGGCCAAGCGTCTACCCCATTGTAATTTTCCATTATAAAATGGAAAATGCTTGCTTAATTACTTAGCAGTGATTAATTAAAAGATGAGTGCATCATACTTATAAAATCTAGTTGTGCTTTTTATTCTGAGTGTGACTGGAATTATTCAGAACATTCTGTCAAGTGCTCTTAATGCTTACACCTCACTTCCAAGTTTCATCTAAATATTTATAGTTTTGTTTTTAATCAGTAAACAAAATCAATTTGATAAAAGGCTGCTGTTTGCTTGATAAAGAGGGTCATTTTCATCAGCTTTGCTGTGGTTGGGATTAGGCAGTCCTTGACTGTAGCATGAGTTGGTTATACACATCAATAACAGGGTTGAGAACCTTTCTTGAACAGCTTTTTTCCTGGATATATGAGATTTAAAAAAAAACGATTAGAGTCTCATTTTCCCATTAAGCATTATTATTATTATTGTTTTGGGGGGGGGGTTTGAGTTGAAATCTCACTCTGTCACCCAGGCTGGAGGGCCGTGGCACGCCTCTTGGCCACCGCAGCCTCAACCTGCTAGGCTCTGGCGATCCTTCTGCCTCGGCCTTCCAAGTAGCTGGAACTACAAGCATACGCTACCACACCCAGCTAAGTTTTGATTTATTGTAGAGACGAGGTCTCGGCAAGTTGCCTGGGCTGGTCTCGTCAAGTTGCCTGGGCTGGTCTCGAACCTGCAGGCTCAGACAATTCACTCACCTTGGCCTCCCAAAGTGCTGGGATTACAGGCTGAGCCACCAAGCCCAGCCAGCATTATTATTTTTTAAAAGATGTATAAGGCATTATACTTAGGGATATAGTTTGATTTAAGACATTGATTACAAACTAGTAAATACAGGTCTTTTATGTTCCAGGTATGTGTTAGACATTTTGTGTATGTAATTTTGGATCCTCATATCTAATCTTTATGGAAGCACTGTTATTACTCAGTTTTAAAATGTACATTATAAGGAACAGAGAGATCAAAAAATTTGTTTGAGTTTAGACAGTTAAAGGTGGTATTTTAATTTAACCCAGGCCTGTTTTAATGACAAAGCCTGTAGTCATTATACTTCATAGGACCATAAGGGAATATAATTTGCAAAATACAATAATTTTAATGTTGTTTGTTGGTTCTCCCAAAGGATTTTGTAGGGTATAAATTGATTGATATTATTTATGTTTCTCTCTCAATATCTCTTAACCTGAAGATGATGCCACACTCAATATTTAACAGCATGTCAGTAATACTAGTGGTGTTATTTACTATCTTCTCAAGTGTTTTGAATTGCTTTTTTCTTAGGTGCTTTGAATGTTGTTTGGTGTGTCAACAGAATTAATGGTTTTGGATTGCAGATGATTTTTTGTATCTTTTAATTTTCATGCTATTTGCTTTTTGTGTTTGAAAATCTGTCTAATTCCCATGACATTTTGTTTTTCTATTTTCCCACCTGTTTGTTTACTTAGCTTTTGTTTAATTGGCTGTTGGGACTTGGGATTTGTGTTTATATGTCATTATTTTTGCATAATTATTTGAGATTAAATATAGTTAACCGGGGATAGTAATATGCTCTGCTTTAATTGACCCCTGATTACTTATGTTTTCTAGTGAATTTTTGTTTTCTTCCACTTAAAAAAGATTTATTTATGATTTTCTACATGTGCCATTTTAGGCCTGACTAAAGTGGAACTCTTCTCAGCTTAGAAGAAATTTCTTAGTATATGGGATAAGCATATTGAAAATTGGCAATAGCATCTTTTACATTAGATAGATTTATAGGTGGCAGTGAAGACTTGCAGCAGTTATATGGAACAGGAAATAGCATTAATCAATTCATTATTTTTAAATTTGTACTTCCATTAGCTTTTGTCAGGTTTTATCACTTCATCACAGCTGTTTTTTATTTGTAAGTGCTAGCTTTTTTTCTGAGTTGAGTTCTTACTCTGTCACCCACACTGGTGTGTAGTGGCATGATCATGGCTTACCACAACCTCAAACTCCTGGGCTTAAGCAATCCTCTCTCTTCAGTCTTCCAAGTAGCTGGGACTACAGTTGCATGCCACTATGCCCTCCTATTTTTTGAATTTTTATAGAGATGAGGTCTTGCTATATTGCCCAGGCTGGTCTCAGACTTCTGCACTCAAGCAATCCTCTCACCTTGGCCTCCCTAAGTGCTGGGATTATAAGGCTTGAGCCACTGTGTCTGGCCTATGTTTTTTTTGTTTGTTTGTTTGTTTTGAGTTGGAGTCTCACTCTGTCACCCAGACTGGAGTGCGGTGGCCGCTCCCGGCCACCGCATCCTCAAGCTGCTGGGCTCCGGCGATCCTTCCGCTTCAGCCTTCCAAGTAGCCGGAATTACAGGCATGCGCTACCACGCCCGGCTGATTTTTTGTTTTATTGTAGAGATGAGGTCTCGCTGCCCAGGCGGGTCTCGAACCCGCAGGCTCAGGCAATCCACTCACCTCAGCCTCCCAAAGGCGCGGGATTACAGGCTGAGCCACCGAGCCCGGCTCTGTGTTTTTAATATGTATAAAGAATGAGCATTATCTTAAAATAAATTAAAAACTTAACATAAGCTCCCTCACTGATGGTCATTGATATCAGTTGCAGTCCAACCTGTCAGGTTAGAAAGTAAAACAATTAGTTTTTTTTTTAATGAAGACCCAAAGAAGATAGTTAAAATATATACTAATTTATATATATGTAATTATTTTAAATGTGCCTAAGTACTCATGGTGTGAGCTTCCAGTATTCTCTTTGTCCTTCCTAAGATAAATGAAATAAGCACATAACCAAGTCTATTTCCCCTAGCAAAAAATACCAAGTAGAAAATTCATAAGCCAGCATTTTGCTGATACTTCTGTAATGGAGAATAATCATTTGTTTGTTTGAATTTCCCTAAGTGTTTTGCTAATGTTTGCAAATATAGCAAAGTGTGGCTAAACTAATGTTCCAGTTGGGAAATACAAAAGTGAACTTTAAATGCATCATAATGTCTGCCATTAATGAAGATTGAACATCTTAATGAAAAAATTATTTTTTCTACACAAGAATAAACATCACTTTGATTAATGAATCTGTCAGTCTGCCCATAGTTTTTTCTCTTGCAGCTATTAATAAAATTTATTATATTTAGAGTAGAATAATAACATTATAGAATTTTAGGTTTCCTGGAAAGGTCCTTTATAAGACTATTTGGTCCAATGATATTATTTTAAGTGCTGTATTGCTAAAAGATCTCCCTTTCTCTGATTAGTGGCAAAATTAGGCCTAGAATTCATATCTCCTACCTCTAAGCCCAGAATGTTTTTCACTACTCTATACTGCCTCTGATTTATATTATATGTAATATCCACTAAACATTTATAAGACACAAAGTCAATCTGTATTTTTAATGTTTAATGATGAGACTCAGCTTATTTTTCTTTATACCAATATTTATAAAATATACTATATGTTGGTAACAGCTACTAAGATGGTGTCAGACATGATGTCATGACATGTGAGTGGGAAATGTCTATATATATACAACCCTCCTATAGCCAAAGAAATGTGTTTCCTATCACAAAGAAATTAGTTAAGAAATAATAAATGTTTTCAAAATATCATACATATGTGCTGAGGATATAGACTGTAACACTAAAGAGACAAATGCATTTTATTTTTACTAAGGTTTATGCTTTTAAAGTCTGAACAAAGTGAGACAATCTTCAAAAATCTTTGATTGTTAACGAATATACTTTAAAGGATTTACCGTACTAGTTATAAATATTGCACAGATTGGCATAAGGTCATTTATTTGTGCTCATATAGTGTATATTTATTTTGATACTGCCATCAAGGTTGGTCTGTTTTGTTCTTGTGCAGTTGAATTGTCATCATCGCAATGTACGTTTGCCTTAATTCTGGTTATACCTTGTTGCACACACATGCACTTGAGGATCAAAGATGCCCTCTTCTGCACCAAACCCCATTTTCTGTTCAATATTGTTAAATCTAACCTCAAATTGAAGTTTTGGATTGTACAGTGCAAGGATCTCTGGTGAAATATTCAGGGAATTTTAGTTAAACACATTACGTTACTCAGTGTTTTTAATGGTATTAGTCCAAATGAATGGTTCTGTGTATTGTTTTCTTTTTTTTCTTTTTTTGAGTCAGAGTCTCACCCTGTCACCCAGGCTGGAGTGCAGTGGCACGCTCACAGCCAGCGTGCCTTGACCTGCTGGGCTCAGGCGATCCTTCTGCTTCAGCCTTCCAAGTAGCTGGGACTACAGTCATGCACCACCACACCTGGCTAATTTTTTGATTTATTGTGAAAATGAGGTCTTGCCAAGTCGCCCAGGCTGATCTCGAACCCCTGGGCTCAGGCAGTCCTCTCACCTCGGCCTTCCAAAGTGCTGGGATTGTAGGTGTGAGCTCCACGCCTGGCCTGTGTATTATTTTCTAATGAGAATTATTTTCTGCATTTGTTTTCTTTAGTTTTTTTTGTTTTTACAGTTAAATAATCTGTTATTAGACACAAAGTTAAGTAAAGGTATTTTGAGGATCATGATAAACGATTTCTCTAATTTTTATTTTTTAAAGAGATGTGGTCTCACTATATTGCCCATATTGGAATGCAGTGTCTACTCACAGGTACAATCATAGGTCACTATGACCTCTTACTCCTGGGCTCAGTGATCCTCTTATCTCAGCCTCCAGCACAGCTGTAACTACAGTCATGTGCCACTGTGACCAACTTCTACTTCTATCAAAATTTTAACAGAGAATTTAAAACATAACTCTATTTTTTTTATATTATCCACAATTTTTTCTGTGTTTAAATGTTTGTTATCATAACTGCTAAGAAAAAGGTATTAGTTGTTCATTGCCAAATGTCAAATAGCAGATCTTCTATGCATAGTGCTGACAATTTACAGCCATTCAGCTCTAGATCATTTGTCTTTGAATACATTTGTCTGGGAATTTTTATCTGACAGGCAGCAGAAGGAAGAGAACTCTGGTCTAAAAGTTGGAAGATGCCGATGCCACTGACAGCTCCAGAGATGTTCAGCATTATGGCCTTAGACAGCTGAGCAGCATCTTTGGGCCTGCTTCTTCAGTTGTTAAATGAGGAAGTAGGACTGGATGACTTCTGGGATCCCTTTTTAATTTAAATATTGTAATTAATGAAATTGCAGGGCTACTCTAATTGGTCTTGGGCACGCCCATACACACCAATCTCCAAAATCCTTGGTTCCCTTTAATTGGAGATTGAGAGAGTAAAGACTGATTCTTTCTTTGGGAGTTTGAAGACAGAAAGCAGTTTTTGAGTAGATCTGTGTTTGGCTACACTTTAGTTATATTCTTGCTAATGTCTGTAATTTTCTGAAGTGATTGTTCAGTCCTCTTTTTTATGTTGCCCAAAAGTCCAAGATATGGCTCGTGATGCCACATTCAATCTGTGACTGGGTCTCCTATTATCTGCGTGAGCCATAGTTAACATAAAATAAATGACACGGAGTATTTCCTAAAAATAACATTCTGTCCATCTGATTTAGCCCAACTTGGCTGTATCCTGCAAAATTGTGAACTTCAACAATGCTCTCAAACTCTGTAGTAAAGTGATACAAAGCAGTCAGAGAGAGGACTTGATTTAAAGACATAAAGTGCATATTAAATAATATAGTTCCACTGGAGAATATTTGAGAGAGTGGCATAGACTTCTCTGCCTAGTGTTGCAGAGTCAAAGATGGGATAAGTCACTTACTTTGAGTAAAGTTTTAATAAAGAGGTTACTTGAATATGAAGTGTAAGTCCTTAGAAGTGTGATGTATTAATCAATTCAGACAGTTCAATGTCAATACTGTATTTAACCACAGTTAAGTATTGTCCAAACCTGAAAAACAGCTTTAATTTAAGTTCCTGGGAAACCTAAAGATGCAGTAGAAGAGCTAACAGAATTCTTATTTTAGGTTGTTTCCTCTTTTTCTAGTATTATAAAGGATATGTTGTTTTTATTGCTCCTTAACAAAAAAGAAAAAAAATATGTTACATAATGCTAAGGTTTTTTGTTTTTCTTTTCTAATTACAAAGCAAATAATACCTTGACTCTATTGTGAGAGAGACATGGATTTAAATCTGCTTCCAAAATGGAGGTGCAGTTTCATTAATGAGCATACTGTAGTGGACACATTATTCAAATTTTAGCTTTTTAAAATTTGACAGGTAGTAGCACTAGATTCAAAACTAGTCTCATTCAACGCATAACACTAAATTAGATAGCAGCAAAATTAAATACATTTATATTCCAACATTTAAAAAATTGTTCTAAGGGATAACATTAAAGAGTTATTATTATTATTATTATTATTTTTTTTTGAGTTGGAGTCTCACTCTGTCACCCAGACTGGAGTGCAGAGGCCGCTCCCAGCCCCCCAGCCTCGACCTGCTGGGCTTTGGCTATCTTTCCACCTCAGTCTTCCAGGTAGCTGGAACTACAGGCGTGCGCTACCATGCTCAGCTAATTTTTAGATTTATTGTAGAGATGAGGTCTCGCCAAGTTGCCCAGGCGGGTCTCGAACCCGCGGGGTCATGAAGAGTTATTTTAAAATGTCTTTAATTTTGTTGCTTCATTGTCTTTTCAAATAAAATGGAAAAACAATTGCCCTAGTAGAGTGTTGTGTTGTGGGTACTTAATCTGCTAATTAAAATGTTAAGACTCTATAGTATAGAATTACTTTTGAAATGAGGCTGTTTATAAAGTTAAATGTTGCTATATTGTTTTAAATGAGCACCTACTTGAAAAGAAATTCCAACAAATAGCAAGCTCAAGTAATACACAAAGTTGGGGAAAAAGTAACATGAGCTTGATATTTTTGAAAAGAAAAATGCAAGATTGTCTTTTGCAAATATGAATTAGATATTAGCAAAAAAGTTTACGACTGCTCTAAAGTTAGAACATTCATTTTAAGTACCCCCAAATGGCCAAGTGCTGAAACTTGAACAGAAATGAACAAAATGGGAACTAAAATATTAGCATTAAGCAATCTCTAGAGTAAAGTTGTAAAAAATAGTATTGGTCACTTTTACTATTGGAATAGAAAGAAGGGAAGAATTTGGAAAGGAATATAATAAAACGCCCAAATTCTTGGAATTTGATTCAAACCAAAAGGAAATGATCTCTGAAATTCAGCCCAGATCTTAAAATAATAATTCTTCTAGTTGTGAAACACTTTAGTCACACCTCTGTTTTAATGACTCTAAAGATAATTCCAAAAGTCTTGGTGTTAAAAATGAAACAGTGATTTGTAAAAATGTTTTAAAAGCTAATTTAAAATGTGAGCATTTAATGATATTTTAAAATTAAGGGTTTTTTAGATCTCTTGAAACATTTCCAAAACATGAGTTGTGTATTCATGGATAACACTTCATTTTAGATGACTAGCTCATATTTTGGTTACTGTTTGGTGAGAAAACAGCTTTTCAGAAGCTGAATTATCATTATTATAATGGCCTCAAATTGAAAACAATCAAAATAATAATTAAAAAGTTGTTAGCTTATAAAACATACATGAAAGGTAGTATTTTGTACATTTAAAAGTAGTTTTTAAAGACATTTTAATGACATGAAAAATGTTCACTGCTGATAATTTTAAAATTTAGGATGCAAGAAAAATGTTTCCAATGTGCTCTTAACTATATTATCCATATGCATAGAAAATGCAAATATATATATATATATATATTTATATATGCCAGTAGTGGTTTTATCTGGACACACAATTTTTCCTCATACTTTAACTTCAAGTTTTTTTTACAGTGAATATTTATTACCTTTTTATAATTAGAAACTACATTTTTTAAAGCTTTCTGATTTCAAAATTCACTGCAAATCACAGTAGTGAAAATAATCATTATTAACTGCATGATAAAAACTGCATTTTTCTGAAATGCGTGGGAGAAAAAGAGCAAAGAAAGCCAAAAAAGACCTAGGTTACCCTGAAACTGGCATCAAATGCTTCAGTTCATTTCTCAAGTACAGCAGTCACTGTCTTAGAAGAGTTATATCCATTTTTCATCTGCCAGGATATATTGTATGATGTTTTTGGACATATGTGTGCTTTCCTTTTATCATTAATACAAAATCTATATTTGCCTAATGTTAGTCCCATTAACTATATGAAATACGGCCTAAAAGAAAAATTTCATGTGGTTGAAAAAAATGATAGCTGCAATCTAGCAGGTCCCTGCCAATATGAAACTTGGTGTAGACCTCCTGGTTCCCAATGTTAGTGATAGTAGCTATCTTAAGGGAATTTTTAATTAATCAAATCAAGTATGTATTTTATTAACATTTGGGGACTACTTGAATGAAATAAACTTGGAAGAACTTTGAGAGATTATTTGGAATTGTTAACTGGTACAGAATATAACAAGTAGTTTAATTAAAGTTATATAGCATGAAATGAGTTTTTTTCCTGGACTCCTCTGGTAATCAATCTATTACTCCACAGTTGAATGGAATTGTAGTCAGCTAAGGAAGAAAGTTTGTAGTGATCATGAAAAGAACATATAGTCATACTTCACTTTAAACAGAATATTTGCAAGTAAAGCCAGGCATTCGTTTGTATTCTGAATCCCTACACAAAGATTTCAGAAGTAACTTGCTTGACTCTTTTTAGTCAACAAACAGTGTCTCCCCCTCTGGCTGCACAACAGAATCATTAAAAAAGTTCAGAGACTTGGATTCTGTGCGCGGAGAACCTGATTCAGTAGGTTTTCAGTAGTGTCAGGGAGACTGTATTTAAACAAAACACAGTAAAGCAAAGCAAAATAGAAAGCCTCCTGCAGTCATCTTGGTGTCAGCCCAAATTGAGAATGACTGGGCTCTAGATGCTAGCCACTGACGAGACAAAGAAACAAGACATCAAAAAGGTCCTCACATTGTTCACTTTCTGAAAGAGCAGCTCAGTGTCTACTCTTTAAAATTGATGAAAGTTATTTTTCTAATCAAAAGACCTTTTCCTGTCATGAGCTCTTCTCCCACTTGTTGATAAAACGTTTTATTTCTATTGTCTGAGGTTCTACCATGCCAGGAATAGAAGGACAGAGAACAGGTCAGTTGATGGATTCAATTATGTCAGCATAAATTGTCAAAGATCTGAAATACGCAGAAGAGATCCCCGGGTGCCTGTTCAATGGAGTACTTGGTGTTGTCGAGCAGATTTCCAGGAATTACCTGATTCTATAAGGGTATGCATGTTTGATTCTCTTTCTAGGCTATTTCATAACTTTGGGAGATGTTAATTTGTAGAGAACTGATAATGCAAATAAATCTTTCCATAGAAATGCTAATACATTTTGTCAAGCAGAAATACAATTAAATTTTGTCCTTATAGGAAAGTAATCACATACATTATATTTTATTGCCACATAAGATATTACCAGTTTTACATACTAACATATAGTTATATGGTTGCTCACATGTGAAGGGGGGGGGACCCCAAAAAACCTGGAATTATCTTTTGAAGGGTGGGCCCCTTATACTTATAGTACAGGCTTTCCTTACTAGGTGAACGTTCTAGGAACCCATCTTACCAGCTAGCATTTTATGAGAGGCTGCGTTCAGCTTCAGTGAAGTTTTTTTTTTTGAGATTCTTTCAGTGTGTTTGGCCATTTCATGATGGGTAATTTATGAGCACACCGGTCCACACCTTGCTGAGTGTTCAACACTTTTTGACCAAAACGACATGACCCTATGTCCCACCCTCCCTATTCACCCAATCTTCCTGGGCAACCTTTTTTTTGTTTCCCCAATGAAAAAAGTCTTCAAAGGGAAATTTTACCAATGTGGAAGAGGTAAAACAAAAACGCACAGAAGTCCTGAAATACATCAAAATCTATGAATTCAAAAACTGTTTTGAGCAGTGGAAATAGTGTCTCGGTAGGTGTTTTGCATCAAATGGAGAGTACTTTGAAGGTGTCTGAAGTTTAAACGTTTAAGAATAAATATACAATTTTTTAAATTTTTTTGAGTTGGAGTCTCACTCTGTTGCCCAGACTGGAGTGCAGTGGCCGCCCCCTGGCCACCGCAGCCTCGACCTGCTGGGCTCCGGCGATCCTTCCACCTCAGCCTTCCGAGTAGCCGGAATTACAGGCGCGCACTACCACGCCCGGCTGATTTTTTGATTTATTGTAGAGATGAGGTCTCGCTGCCCAGGCGGATCTCGAACCCGCGGGCTCAGGCAATCCACTCACCTCAGCCTCCCAAAGGCGCGGGATTACAGGCTGAGCCACCGAGCCCGGCTACAATTTTTAATAAATAAATTCAATTTGGGGGGGTCCTTTCTCATATGTCTGTTCTTCAGATTTTCCTTTGAAGTTTTAATATCTTACTGATCTCATTAGTTAATTAGCTACATAAAATCCTTGACATATCATCTTGTATTGTTATGATGATTACCATCATCATCATGGTGCTTTGGCAATTATAAATGCTTACATAACTTAGATTTGCCATGGGAAAGGATTTTTCCATCAAGGATACTTCTGTACCCGTTGCCCTTTCAAATAGTGGCTGTTTTCTCCTATTACTACATGCTGTTAGACCTGCACATAGGAAATACATCCTCTTTGCCCATCCCTGGTTCTTTCAGAAGTTAAGATGGTACTTCGATAAGTCTTTTTCTGATATCACACCACCTAAAACCAGCAAAAACTTGTAAATCTTCTACCCTGGCTTTTTCTGAAAAATTTATTTTTTGCCGATTTGTCAACCAAAATCAAGTATCCAGTTGCAGCTATTGGTTACATCATAATTATTCTCATGTCATTTGCTAAGCTATGTTCATAAACTTTATTGCATTCACTGGATAAATATTCCTTGCTACCATGGCAACAGGCAAAATATGTCAATGTGATATATAATTTGTGCATATTTCTTTGACCTGTTGTAAAGTTATGTGACTTTGTTCTTGAAACAATTCAAGACCAATAAACTTCCTCATACCACATAATCAGAGCAAGAAAAGGCTATCTTTAGATACTTTCCATGCTTAATTAAGAAGACCACTATTGTGCCATTAACCTGTAAAATTTGCAAGTATTTTCTGATTTTCTCATAGTTCACTAGGTTTATTCTATTTAAAAATTTAAAAAATAAATGGATATGTACACTTTTTGAATATATCAGAAAAAGAAACATTTACCAAAGAGTGGGATCATTTGTGACAACCTGTTTATCAAGTTTTAAACTACTGATTATAATTGTCTTTTTTTGGAGACAAGGGCTCATTCTCTTGCCTAGGCTGGAGGGCAGTGACACAATCACGGCTTACCACAACCTCGACCTCCTAGGCTCACGTGAGACTTCCATCTCAGCCTCCTGAGTAGCTGGGATTACAGGCATGCACCAAGCTAATCTTTTACTTTTCTTTATAAAGTCCCGCTATATGGCCAGGCTGAGCTTGAACTTCTGGGCTCAAGCAATTCTTCTTCCTTGGCTTCCCAATGTGCTGGGGTTACACAAGCAACCTTTCTTCCTTGGCCTCCCAGAGTGCTGGGGTTACAGGTGTGAGCCACTGTACCCAGCTTATAATTGCATTTTTAAACAGTGAAAATATGGAGAAAAGAATACTACACTACACTGAACTTAACATTAAAACATTTGCTTTTTTTTGAACCAGTTTTTGAAGTAATTATAATTTCCAGAAGTATCTTTCATTTTCCTAAGCTGATACGGTTAGGAAATGTTTTAAATAGAAAAATAATGTATTTTCATGTCATTAGCACTTAGGATTAAAAACACAAATGGACCTGTGAGACATTTTTATTGTCAATCATAAATATACACTTTTCTCTTAAAAGATCTCAGGTAGAATTTGTTGGCAACAGCAGTTGTTATGGGCTGAACTGTGTTTTCCTTCAAATTCACATGTTAAGTCTTAACACCTAGTACCTCAGAACATGACTGTTTGAGGGGGACCCCAAAAAACCTGGAACCATCTTTTGGAGGGCAGGACCCTTGTAGTACTCCCAGAATTTGTTCTTCTAAATCAGATGGTCAACCAAAGTTTTTATCTGGAAGTTTTGATAAGGTTGGATCACAATTTGTGGAAGAAACATCCCAAGTTGTGGTAATCAGGTGAGGTTCTTTCACTATGACACCCCACTGAGTGTTCAGCAATTTTTGACCAGAAAAAGGCATGACCCCCATGTCCCACCCTCCTATTCACCCCATCTCACTCCGAGTGACTTTTTTTGTTTCCCTGAATGAAAAAGTCCTCAAAGAAAAACATTTTGCCATGTGGAAGAGGTGAAACAAAACAAAAAAAATGTCAGTAGCGCTAAATGCCATCAAAATTGACAAGTTCAAAAACCATTTTGAGCAGTGGAAAAAAGGTCTTGATAAGTGTATTGCATCAAATGGAGAGTAATTTGAAGGTGTCTGAAGTCTAAACATGTAAGAATAAATACACAATTTTTTATAAATAAGTTCTGGATTTTTGGGGGGTTCCCTCTTGTACTTCGAGACAGGACCTTTAAAGTGGTAATTTAAAATGAGATCATTAGGGGTCCTAATCTGACATGACTGGCATTCTTATAAGAAGAGACTGGGACTCAGGAAGTCACAGGGCAAAGATGTGCTCATGTGTGTAAGGAAGATCATGTATGAAGTGGGGGAGGGAAGACAAAGGCAGAAGACAGCCATCAGCAAGCCAAGGAGAGAGGCCTCAGGGAAAGCCAACCTTGTGGAGACTTTGATCTCAAACTTCTAGCCTCCAGAATTGTAAGAAAAAAGATTTCCATCGTTTAAGCCACCCAGCCTTCAGCTTTTTCCATTGAATTCAGACGGGAATATGGCAACCACCATGTGGATTAAAGTTTGTAAGTACATTCATTTGTATTTACCAGTTAAAATTTATTTAGCGTCTTTTGTTGGTCAAAGTCAACTTTTGTTTTTGTTCCTGATTTGCACTACTATACATCTCAAATTTTTAAGATATTATGTATTCCTTAGATATGTATCTGTTCTAATAAGAGTTTGCAATGTGAAAAACGAATTGCTTTCAGAATTACAAAAAAAAAAAAAATGAAGAAATGGAAAGAGCTTTGTGTCAGGGAAGCTCCTGAACTAGTTGGCTTGCTGTGACAAATATTCATCCTCTTTGGAGATTCATTTTGTTATTGGGTTCATATGCAGCCACTGCATTAATCTTCCTTTTTTTGCTTCTGTCACAGCCAACATAGGCACTAGCCAGCTGTCCATGCTTATTTTTTTCCTAAGAAATCTTCTATTTCTTGATCTCAAATGCCTGGTCTCTAGGTGAACTCAGAGATAATGAGGTCTGGATTACAATGAGTGATTGTTCTTGCAACCAGAATTAGGCTGTTCCTTGGTTGCTCTTACTCTGATAATCTGCCTTGCATACTTTTTCTCTCTGAGGACCACAAACTTAATGATATCTCTCTGTGGTAGGTGGATTGGCCTGGTGGTCTATTCAGATGTTGGAAGAAAAATTCTCTTATGCTGAGTTTCCAAAGTAGATGTTGCCCAGTCAAGAGGCTGTGATGGCGTCCCTGACCCATGAAGTAAAGCCTCTTTGACAAGTTCAAAAACTGATTTGAGCAGTGGAAAAACCATCTCAATAGGTGTATTTCATCAAACAGAGAGTACTTTGAAGATGTTTTGAAGTTTAAACATGCAAAAATAAATACATAATTTTTAATACATAAATTCCAGGGGTTTTGCGTCCCTCTCCTGTACTTAGAGACAGGACCTTTAAAGAGGTCTTGTCACTAGCAAAATAATGAACTTTTTGCTTCCAGCTCCATACAATGGAGTTGGCGAATAGGATGTGCTGAAAAAGTAGAGGAATAGAAGGGGGAGGAAGAGCTGGTTGGGAAATGAGAGCTCTCTTTTTGACAGCCATTTTCCTGCTCATAGAAAATGTCAAGTGGTATTGAGGAATGCTACCTGTGACCAGATAGGGAAGTTAGAGTAAGAGGGAGCAGAGAGGGAAGGCTGAATTGAACAGTAAATGGTTTAAAAAGGGTTGTAAGAATAAGGCTCCAAGTGATAAAAGGACAACAGATAAGAATGAGTGAATTCTCCAGACATTTACAGATTGTAAGCTGTCTAAGAGGGGAAACTAAACTAGCCAAGAATTGAGAAAAACTGCCAGAATTTGGTTAGTACACACATGGAAGGAAACACAGACGCCTCACGGTATCAGGGGTATGGATAAGCAGGAAATTTGATGATTTCTAACAGTTCTTTTGGTTCTTTCCTCTCAGTGGTGATAAGAGCTTTTAAATCCAGAGTAGATTCTGCACATTGCTAGGGAGAAAGGTTGGGTGCAGATGATAGGAGGACATTTCTGGGACTGTGGTTGAGGAGAGCAGGGCTTTGGAGACCTGAGTCTCAGTGGCTGGAAATAGGAGCTGGCATCCTTCAAAACTGAGATCTTCTCCTCAATCCCATTTTATCATAGCTTCAAAGCACAAATCTAGGGGATTTAAGAAGTCACAGGTTTGATGTAAGTTAATGACAAGCTTGATTGGGTACTACTTATTTTATGTACAACTCAAAAATTTCTTCCCTAGTAAGTTTCATAACGGTGCCTCACCCTTGAAGTAACTTTAGGTTGGTCTCAATGCCTTAATAAGATAATCACATGATAATTTTTTCAAACAGTATCCTGTGCTGACTTATAACTCCAGCCTAGGTTTCTCTAATTATCTTAATAGGAATTATATATTTTTACAGATACTATTCATTTTCACTTATATTTGAGAGTTGTCATGAAATTAAATAATGAAATCTTAACATGACTAAAAATTGGAAATTCCTGCTTAATATGATAACATAGGTACTGGAGATTCAATTTAAGTTATATTTCAAAAGACAGCATAGACTACCATACTGCTCCTACTGCTCAGAACTCGTTAATGAGTATTGATTTGTTGTTTTTAAGTGTAAGGTACAACCTCTATCCTAATGAGGGTGATAAAACTGACATATTTGACTGAAATGTTGAACAGTCTCAAAAGAGCTAGCCTCATTCTTGTGTCTGCAGCTGTGGTTTTTTTCCTAGAAAGAATATAAAGTTTAGTGTTAGTGCAAAAGTTCAAGTTGTTTGTAATCAGATTTAGGGGAAAGTTGTAAGGTCAATGAGAAAGAAAACCTGTATCTTGAAAATATTTCCCAAATTACTACTTATAATTTCCCTCTTCAGAAATCTCTTTCAATTCGTTTTCAAAGTAGTTTAATATTCTATAAAATTAAAGTTTCACTAACTTAAAGCTAAAAGAAAATGAAGTACTATTAAAAAACTTTAATAAAATTGCTGATATTGGCCAAATGCCTCATGCCTGTAATCCCAGCACTTTGGAAGACTGAGATAGAAAGATTGCTTGAGCCCGGGAATTCAAGACCAGCCTAGGCAACAGAGTGAGACCTCATCTCTACAAAAAATCAAAAAATTAGCTGAGTATAATGGTGCATACCTGTAGTTCCAGCTACTAGGGAGGCTGAGGCAGAAGGATCATCTGAGCCCAGGAGTTCAAGGCTGTGGTGAGCTGTGATTATAACACTGCTTTCCAGCCTGGGCTGGACTCCAATTTTTTTTAAAATTGCTAATATAATTTCTCCTCATTTAATGAAAGGAGTGAATTTCATGTTCCTTTTAAAATTCTCCTATTTCTATATGCAGGAAAATGTAAAAGTTAAGTGATCAGTCTCATCCTTTGGCTTCGTTACCATAACTTTTTCTCTTTGGTTATAATTTCTCTGGTATAGCAGAAATAATAATGGATCAGAAGTTAAGGGATATGATTTATGAACAAATTAGGTGTAAAAAATATTTTGGATATAAGTGAAGCAATTTGAAGGTAGAGTGGGAATAGATGTCATACCGGTTTATGGTTATATAAACAAATGTGTGTGTGTGTGTATATATATATATATATAATATATATACGTATATATATATATATATACATATACTTTTTTTTTCTTTTTGTCATTGCTTGCCACTGAGATTTGGGGGTCACGTGTTACCCCAGTGTAACTTAGTCGACACTCACGTGCTATATTTCTCTCTCGTCCTTCCATTCTCTTTTTTTTTTGGAGTCTTCCCTAAATAAACTGAATATTATTATCCTAAATAAACTCAGTGTAACTTATAGTTCTTTTTAAAAATTTGTAATTTTAAAAATGTGGGGTACAATTCAAGGTTAGTTATACAGATGCTCATTATGCAGGTATCCTTGTTGATGAGGTGTGCCCCCCCGCCCCAGCAGTTTCCCAATACTGCCAACCCCACCTCGGCCCTCCCCTGGCAGTTCCCACTACTGCCAATCCCTTTCTTATAGTATTGTGATGATTGCTCAATGTCTGCTTATGAGTGAGGACATGTACTTATATTTTAGAGATGCATCCTAAAGGATTTGTGGTGAAATGCCAGGATGCCTGAAATTTACTTTAAAATATTTTAGCAAAATATGAGAAATACATGAAGCCAGTGTTATTGTTAAGTTTAGGGGATGGAAATGCTGGTGTTCATTTTGCAAATCTCTCTCTGCTTTTATGTATGTCTGAAATTTTTCAAAATATAAAGTTAAAAAGAAACAAAACCAGAGGTAGGTATTCTAGTCTCTGATCCACACTCTGTGTCTTTAGATATGTTCCCTAACCCTTCTGATTTTCTGTTTTTTCAACTTTAAAGTTGGAGGGAAAAAAAAACCCTACCTTACTGTGAAGATCAAGTTGTCTAATTCATATGAAAGAAGTCTGAAAAACGTAGAAAGTGACTTCTTAAAATAAGGTGCAAATTATTAATGTAAATATACTCACTTAACTATCTTTGTGCAAATAGGTTTTTTTGAGAAGCAAATTGAAAAAATCATGATAAAACGAAAGGAGACCGACTAAGAGATTGACCATCTGGAAACTATGTTATATGAAAACGACCAAAGATGCTAGAGAGATTGAGCCTAGAGAAAGATTTGTGAAAGTGTTGGGGGAGTTGGAGCCTGCTAGTTGTTTTTAAATGTTTCAAGAGTTATGAAAATAGAATCAGTGTAGTTCTGGAAGACAGCATTGTGATCAATTCATGGGGGAATAAAGTGGAATGTTTGGGTTAAGAAATTTTAAAGAACTTCCTTTTCTCCACATCCTCTCTGGCATCTGTTGTTTTTTGAGTTATTGATGATGGCCATTCTGATTGGAGTTAGGTAGTATCTCAGTGTGGTTTTAATTTGCATTTCTTTGATTATTAGTGAGGCTGAGCATTTTTTCTTGTATTTGTTGGCTGCTTGTATGTCTTCTTCTGAGAAGTATCTTTTCATATCTTCTGCCCATTTTTAAATAGGGTTGTTTCTTTTTTTCCTTTCAGCATGTTTGAGTTTCTTGTAGATCCTGGATGTTAGCCTTTGTTGGATTTACAGATGGCAAATATTTTTTCCCATTCTGTGGTCTCTCTTTCTGTTCTCTTGATGGTTTCTTTTGCTTTGCAGAAGCTTCTCAGTTTGATGAGGTCCCATTTGTCTATCTCATCTTTTATCACTTATACTTTTGGAGAATTGATCAGGAATTGGTTGTCTATTCCAATTTCCGTAAGGTTGTCTCCTACATTTTCTTTTTTTTATTTTAAAGATGTGGAGTACAATTCAGTGTTAAGTATACAAATGTTCATTATGCAGGTACCCTTGTTGATGAGCTATGTCCCCACTCTCCTGGGCAGAATTTTACTACTGCCAATCCTGGCCCCCACACCAGCAATTTCTCATTACTAACAATTCTTTTCTAATAATATTATGATAATTGTTCAAGGTCCACTTATGAGTGAGAACATGTGGTACTCAGTTCACAATAGCAAAAAACCTGGAATCAACCATACTGCCCATCAAAAGAGGACTGGATAAAAAAAATGTGGTATACCTACATTTTCTTTTAGGATTCTTATACTTTGAAGTTTTACATTTGATCCATTTAGAGTTGATTTTGTATGTGGTGATAGGTAGGGGTCCTGTTTCAGTCTTCTGCATGTGGTCAGCCCATTTTCCTGGCATTGAATAGGTTCTCCTCTCTCTAGTGGTTGTTGGTGGAGCCCTTGTCAAAGATGTGTTGCTTGAGAAATTGAGATTTTGCTTCCAAAATCTCTTATCCTGTTCCATTGGTCTATATGCCTGTTCTTGTATCAATACTAGTGGAAGTGTAAACTAGTACAACCTCTGTGGAAAACAGTGTAGCAATTTCTAAAAGATCTAAAAATTGACCTTCCGTATGACCCAGCAATATCCTTTCTAGGAATATACCCGGAGAAACTCAAATCACTCTATGAAAAAGATACCTGCACACACATATTTATTGCAGCATTATTCACAATAGCAAAAACATGGAACCGACTGTGTTGCCCACCGAAAGTGTACTGGATAAAGAAAATGTGGTACATATACACGATGGAATATTACAGTCATAAAGAAAAATGAAATTTTGCAGCAACTTGGATGGAATTAGGGTCTATAATATTCAGGGGTTTATCATAGAAACAAAGATCTGAGTACTACATCTACTCACTCAGAAGCAGACCCTGAACATTTATCATAATACTGTAAGAAATGGATTGGCAGTAGTGAGACACTGCCGGGGCGGGCGCACATAATATCAATAAGGGTACCCAAACTTTACCTGTATGCTGACCACTTATGTCCCTAACCCTGAATTGTACCCCACATTTTTAAAATAAAAAAATATATATGTAAAGAATTTTTTTTTTTTTTTGAGTCGGAGTCTCACTCGGTCGCCCAGACTGGAGTGCAGTGGCCGCTCCTGGCCACCGCAGCCTTGACCTGCTGGGCTCCGGCGATCCTTCCGCCTCAGCCTTCCGAGTAGCTGGAATTACAGGCACGCGCTACCACGCCCGGCTGATTTTTTGATTTATTGTAGAGATGAGGTCTCGCTGCCCAGGCGGGTCTTGAACCCGCGGGCTCAGGCAATCCACTCACCTCAGCCTCCCAAAGGCGTGGGATTACAGGTTGAGCCACCGAGCCCGGCTTGTAAATAATTTTTAAAGGACTTAAAAAAAATTTTATTTTATTTTTAGAGTTGGGGTTTCACTCAATCATCCAGGTTGGAATGCAGTGGCACCATCATATCTCACTGCAGCCTTGGACACCTGGGCTCAAGCAATCTTACCATTTCAGCCTTCTGAGTAGCTGAGACTGCAAGTGTGAGCCACCACGACCAGTTAATTAAAGTTTTTTTTTTTTTGAGACAGAGTCTCGCTGTGTAGCCTAGGCTGCTTTCTCAAATTCCTGGCCTCAAGCGATCCTCCTGCCTTGGTCTCCCAAGGTGTTGGGATTACAGGTGTAAGCCATTGCACTTGGCCTGGAAGAACTTCTTAATGAAAATTTTCTCCAGATAGAATTTAGTATTTTATACAATAAAATGATTTCTGTGGATGAAGTTTTTAGTTGAAGCTGGTGGCCAACTCTAGAGCCATGTTGAAGTGTGTTTGTCTCTGAGCTGGAGGTTAGATTCGTCTGTGCCCTGAGAAACATTCCAGCTGTCTGTGGCTTTGTGGGTCCCTGTTGCTCCATATCTTTATACTTTTTATTTTATTCAGGACATTACTCTCTCTCAACATTCTTTTCTTTTCCCTCTGGTCTTCTAACTCCTTTTTACTTGAATTTTTAGTCAACTTTTCTATATTTCCAGCATTTTAGTCAATTCAGTGGAATTTATTAGATTTCACTACACATTTCCTCTTTCAGTCCCCCTTCCTTTCCTCGGTATTTATTGTATTTGTTAAACACATGTTCTTATAGAATAGAAAGGTAATGTAAAATTAATTTATAACAAATAACTAGTGAGTTTTCTCTGTGTCAGGCAATATTTTGGGGTAGTAGAAATACAACACAGAACAAAATAAACAAAAGATCCTTGCTCTCATGGTCTTTATAGTCTAGTGGAAGGACACAGAAAACAAATAAGCAATAATATGTATATGTTATTATGTATATGAGGGGGACCCAAAAAAACTCAGAATTATCCTTGTAGTACAGGCTTTCCCTGCTAGGTAAGTGTTCTGGAACCCATCGGCATCAGTGCACCAGTTAGCGTTGTTGTTGTTGCATTTGGCTTCAGTGAATTTTTTGTGGCAAACAGATGACTGGTTCTTACACCATGACAACGCACCTGTCCACACTGTGCCGAGTGTTTAGCAGTTTTGATCAAAAACAGTATGACCCCGATGCTCTAACTTCCCTGTTTACCCGATCTTGTCCCAAAGTGACTTATTTTATGTTTCTCCAATAAAAAAAAAGCTCTCAAAGGGAAATGTTTTGTCGATGTGGCGAAGTGAAACAAAAAAAGACAGAAGCACTCCAAAGCATCTAAATTAATAAGTTCATAATTGTCTGGAGCAGTGGAAAGAGCGTCTCAGTAAGTGTATCACATTAAAGAGTACTTTGAAGGTGACTGAAGTTTAAACATGTAAGAATAAATACACAATTTTTAATAAATAAATTCAATTTCTTGGGTCCCCCCTCATCTATGATAAATATCTTGTACAGGTAAGAAATGCTGCAAAGAAAATATACAAGGGTAATGAGAATAGGGATTGAAGAAGGGGGGATGTTGCCCTTTTATACGGGGAGACAGGAAGGCCTTTCTGGTGAGGTGACATTTGAGCAGAGACCTGAAGGAGGTCAAAGAACCCACTGCAGACATTGGGGGCAAGACCCTTCCATACGTAGGGAACAGTGAGAGCAGAGTCTCTGATTGGAAGCATGTTCTGCTTGTTCCAGAAACACTAAAGGACCTCACTGAGGTTGGAGTGGGTAAGCAAGGAAGCATAAGACTGAAGTCAGTGGGTGTGTGTGTGTGTGTGTGTGTGTGTGTGTGTGTGTGTGTGTGTGTCTCGATGGTGCAGCCAAGTGCTAGAGCATGTACTGCCTTGTAAGTTCTTGGCTTTCCTCGTAGGGGGCTGAGTGCCATGGGAGGGCTTCTCACTGAGATGTGACATGATCCAAATTGCATTTTAAATATGTTTTTTCTCACTCAGGATTTACTGCTTTGGGAAGTAACAAGTTAAAAATAAATCTCAGCATAAAACTGTGAAGGCAAATATATCTTCTTTGGTTATTTGAATAACTGTGTTTTGGGCACCTACGATGGGGCAGCCATAAAACTAGATCTGGGAGAAAGATGTCTAAGCCAGGTCCTTGTCTTTGAGCACGTCTGTGTGGTGTTTTGTTTTCTCAGTTCTGTGATGTTTGAAGCACAACAATGATCACAACAAATACTCTTTGAGAGTCTTCCTCAATCAATACCATGAAAAAATAAAAATATCTAATACCCTTGCCTCATAGAACTTACAGTCATTCACAGCAGGAGACAAAGAAAGCCATACAGAAATTCAAGTTTTAAAATGACAAAGCAACAACAGTGATGTGAAACAGAGAAAGCTTATCTTTCCTGGGACAGGTGTGTCTCAGAAAGACTGTTGCTAAATTAATCTGTCATTGGTTCAAAACGACAGTCGATCAGTGGCCACTTGTTAGAGGCCTGCAGCATCCACATCCTTGCTTAGGCTGTCTCTGAAATTATGTTGATTGGAAGCTGGTCAGTAGAGGAGCTTCAGTACTGTACAGCACCAATGGCAGGTGATTTGGACACTAAATGTAAAGAGTCGGTGTGACTTGAAAGTAGGAATGGTAATTGTACGAATCATTAATATTGATTGAGCACTTACTTTGTGTTAAGTACTATTCTAAGCATTATCCATTTTTAAACTCATTTTACTCTTGCAAATCTATGAAGTACTGTTACTATTCCTGCTTTTCAGATGAGGAGGGGGATGTCAGTAACTTTCCCAAAATGTTTTAATTGGTAAGGAGGGAGCCAGAATTAAAACCATGACAGTCTTTAACCTACACAGATCATGTTCCAAACTGCTATCTAATAAAGTTTATTTATGATTTTTAAGGGCTTTCAATGTTTGTCTAACACATAGATCTAAAGTTGCTCTGAAGGCTTACAAGCATCTGAGCAGGGCTTTGAGGGATGGGAAAAATAGTGATAAGTCACCAAAATCTCCCTTCACAACTTAACTTTTGAATGGCAGGCTTGTGTTGGTGCTATAAAAATATCCAGGATATGTGAGTCTAGGCTTTTCTTGGTAGAGCCACAGTTCTTGTCTCTTTCATCTTGGACATTTTTAGGTCTGATTGTTTTGATTTTCTTGCCTGAAGCAGTTGCATTAATTATTCTGTTATACACTGAAGAAATTCCAATTCCTTAGGCCTAGCATACCCCAAAGTTCTATTGCTATGTTGTTTTCATTGGTACAAGGGTCCCTCAAATAGTTCATGTAATGGATGTGGCTTATAGAATGAGGCAGTCTTTTAGGAAAAGATGGGCACTGCCACTTAACAGCTGTTGGTGCAACCTTGGACACGCTATTCCATCTGTTTGTAATGCAGTTTTCTCTGCTGTAAATGAGAATAATAATAGTATATACCTCATAGTGTTGTTATGAGTATGAATTAATATTTCAAAACACTTGGAACAGTTCATGATACATAATAAACCCTAAGTTAAAAAATACACTTAAAATACCATTTGCTATATTCATAATTCCAAAATCCACTCATTTTCTTTTAGCCAAAATATCTTGTTAGAATCGCATAACTAAATGTGTCCTCAATAGCACTCTCGCAGACTTTAAATCGTTCTACTTATAAGGATGTAAGTAGATAGATATATATAAGGATAGTCTTTATGTTTTTCTAATGAGAAGCTAAGGTTCATGGTGATTAGGTGAGTTGCCTCTCATCTAATGGTAGGTTAAAGGTGAGCAAAAGCTAGGACTTGAACACACAGCTCTAGATTTCTTCTCCAGACTTTTTTCTCTATTATTCTATACAATTTCTTTTCAGAAGTTCTGTTCATTCATGGTGAAGCGTCTAGCCACTGGAAGTGCATTGGCATGACTGAGCTCACGCTGAACTTTGCTACTTGGAAGGTGGGGTGTTCCAGTGAACTCAGATCCTTCTTTTATTTCATCTTTCAGTATATGTTGTTTGTTTTCCCTCAATGATCTATTTTAAACTATGTTTTGGTCACTTAAAATCAAGTTAAAAGGAAAACCAAGGCAAACAAAAAGAACCCATCCCCGTGGAAACAATGCTTAAGCTACATGGTATTCTGATCAATGAGACAGTGCCACCTAGTGGATTTCTTCTCTGTAGCAACGATAGGAAAAAAATTAGAGGCATGAAGACGTTAAATGGAAAAAAATGGAGAACAAAGAAAGGAGAGATGTAAGACACGAGTCTGTTGATCACCTAGGGCTCTTCAGTACACTTGTAACAGCTCATCAGTGAAACATGACTCTGGAATGAGAGTTCCATGAAGGCAGAGATTTTTCTTTTTTTATTGTAGTTGTTATTTTCTTTCTCAAGGTAGGATTACTACTAGCATTGAAGTTATGCTTTTTATTAATGTTTGTCTCCACACATGTTGTTTTTTAGTTTAAAAAATTTTTATTTTAAAGATGTGGGGTGCAATTCAGGGTTAGGTATACAAATGTTCATCACACAGGTACCCTTGTTGATGAGGCGTGCCCCCCACCCTCGTCTGTTTCCCACCACTGCCAATCCTTTTCTTTTAGTATTACGATAGTTGTTTCAAGGTCCACTTATGAGTGAGAACATGTGGTACTCAGTTTTCTGTTTTGTTGATGACTGCATCCCCAGATCCTGGAACTGTACCTGCCACATAGTAGGAACTCAGTAAATATTTATTGAATGAATGGTTAAAGTTGGCTTCTTATATTATAAATAAAACAATCTTTTTTTTGATGGAGAATTTTCTGTAGTCTGTATGTGAAAGCTCATTTATCAGGATTTTTTCTTTTATGCTTTATAGTTTTGTAACCTAGTTTTAACTTTAAAGTTAGCATGCAAATATTACAAAAATTAAAACAAATATTTCATGTTAAAACTAAAATGGTTTGTGGAAATATTTTCATGGCTAATTTGTTAAATTTGCTTATCTCTGAGAAACAGGAAAGCTAATAGATATACTAGCAAACTCAAATTGAGAAGAAGCTGTGAATTTTAAGAAAATATCAGAGAACGATCTATTTTGTAAAATTAAAATTTTATTTTGAAATTGGATTTTTATTAAAATGACTCAAAATTCAAAAAATGCATAAGGCATACCAGGAGAATTCTCTCTCTATCTCTTTCTGCCAGCTACCCAATTCCCTTCCTGGAAGCTAAGGGTGTTATCTTCCCATGTGTCCTTCGTGAGTGTTTGCCCTTCTGTAAAACTGTACCCACTATTATAAAAGATAGTTTTACAGATTGTGCCTATTATTCAAATGATAAAATTTGATGGAGAACTTAGAATTGACTTAACTATAATAATATACTTTTAATATTATTTAAAAATGGCAGTCTTTTTCAAATGAAAAAACCTTTTGATAGTCCCTTGATTATATTTAAATGGCAGTTTTTAGTTTAGCTTCATCAGTTCCTTGTTAGTTTTAAAATAAATTTATATTTGCATATAATTTATTCACACAGATTCCTAGTATGTTGGTTGACAGTTTTACTAGGTCATAAACTTCCACCAAGTCATCTCATGTTTTTAGTACCTTAGTAATTTGCTGCAATTATAGCATCAGACAGGAAAAACACAATTACAGGCATTTTACTTTCTTATCAAATGTTTATTTGCCTGTTAATCAGGCCAATTTTTGCCTTATTTCTTTATTTTGCTATTAAGAAAATGGTAAAGAGAAGCAAGATACACCTTCATTTGACAAATTATTCTTAAATGCTCATGAACCTAAAACTATGCTAGAGACCGTAGAAATTATCTAATTACTTAAAACATTTGTGGGGCAAATTCTACCTAGGGACACACAATTAAAGAAGTGAGTGACATTAAAAATTTGGCTGTATCTGAACACACACAGGGAAGATCTAATTACTTAAGAAAAATTACTGACATGAGATCACTTTCACTACTGTATTTAGTTATACTCAGAAGTGACATTATTAGCATTTTTAAAGACTCTCCCAAATGCCAGAGGCGTTGTACAGAAAATTAGAATACCCGTCAATATCATGTGGTTGAATAACTGCTGTAGGACTTCATTTAGCGTGAAAGCCTCTGAGCCAGCTCAGGATTTACATTTCAAATAAAAGAACCCCAAATGAAGAAATTTATTGCAAATCTATGAACATTTTTTGGCTTGTTATTTTTTTGCATGGAAAAGCAGTGTTTTTAGTTCAGACAGCTTAAAGTGCATTGATTTATTCTTGAGGCACCCGTTCTGTCTTGATGAAAGCCTAGCCAAGCAGGGATTCGTGGAAGCGTATGGTTTATTTATGTTCTGGAGCACAGCCGCTAATGCTCACATTTCCATTAAAAACTTAAGATCCATGGGAGAAAGGGACAGATACTTTCAAGTCCCTCATTCTGTTGCTGATAAGATTTTGGCATTTTTAAAGGTTGGAAAACATACTGAAGATTTTTCAGAAGAGTTGACTGGCATAAATTTTATTAAATGCATCTTTAAGATATATTATTTTTCATTTATACTATACTGTGTTAAAATCATATGATAGAAGAAAAGTTAATAATATGAGAAGATGCTCATATTATTTTGTTAAGTCAAAGAGAATAATTCAAAAGAACATGAACTGTATGAACCTAATTCAACTAAAAGGAAAAAATATATATAACATATATGCATAGGGAAGAAATGGAAAGCTGTACATCAAAATCTTCACAGAGATTTTCTCTGTGTCTCAATTTTTTTATTTTACAAGTGAGCATAATAATAGAACTTACTTCCTAGAGTTGTTATAAAGAATAAATAATATAATACTTATAAAACAGCCGGACTCGGTGGCTCAGCCTGTAATCCCACGCCTTGGGAGGCTGAGGTGAGTGGATTGCCTGAGTGAGACTCCAACTCAAAAAAAAAAAAAAAAACCCAAAAAATCTTATAAAACGCTTAGAACAGTGAGTGGCTGGCATAAGTGGTAATGATTATTGTTGTTTTCATTGCTATGTGTAGTGTTTGATAAAACTTATTTTCTTTTGTTTCCTTATTTTGTTTTTACAATTTTCTATAATTGACATTAATTATGTGATCGAGTTATTTTTAAATGTATTATCTACTTCTAGGATTCTTTAGTTCCCAAACTCTGTCATCTAATTAGAACAGTAGATAAGATTCTATCATTCTCCTTTGTAGCACATACTGATATTATAATTAGTTATCTGAGGGTTGTCTTCAGTAAGCTATAAACTCCACTGGGTGGGGCTGTGTTGGTGGTTCTGATTTTTATTTCCTTTGTGTCTAATGTTTTTCTTGTCAGTGCTCAACACATATTTGTTGAATGAATGAAAGTTAAGTACATGTCCAAAGTAATTAATAGTCTTAATATGTTGTGGTTTATTTGTATGTATTGTTCATTAATGATGTTATCCCCATGTTGTAGACAAGAAAACCGGGTAAACTCATAACAAGCAAGAAGTGGGGTCAGGATTAGAACCCAGGTAATCTTACTAAAGTGTTCTGCCTCTCCTGAGGAAAAATGGCCAAAGCAATACAATACAAGGAATTACATTAATAATATAAGCCCTCGTTGAAATATTTATTGGCATTAAAAATAAAACTAAGAGAAATGAAGCGAAATATGTGGCTTGTGTATATGTATATACCAAAGGGTTTCTGGTAATTTTTATTTGTTTCAAAGTTAATCTTATGTTTATTTGCTTATCTCTTTGTATTCTCTCTTCTTCATAAAATAAAATTAAGAAAATAATTTTCTCCATTACTTAGTTTTACACAGCATCTTTTTAGAGGGAAGGGAGCTTTAAAAATAACTGCAATTTAAAGTACTATCCACAAGAGAAAGTGCTAAACTGAGCACAAGTTTTACTTGCCCAACATATAGATGATCAAACTCGGTAGCCATCAGTTGCTTGCTTCTGCTCTGATATGAAAGCTGTGGTTAACAAGGTCTTGCTTCCACTCTTACCCCATTTTTTGCAGCCCTTAATCTTTCTTCTTCTTTCTCCAGACTTTTGTAACAGGATATGACAGAGTCTAAGTCTTATAATAAATGAGAAAACAGATGTTAGCAATGAGATGGAGCTTCAATAGACAGTTAATTCTCATCTTTGATCATAGGTGCTAAGGTCTCAAGTATAAAACTTGAAAGTGTATTCTCTGTGAGAACTCTTTCATAATAAACTGAAAGTTTTCTTCTTTTCTTTCTTTCCCTCTTTTTTTTTTTTCTTTTTCTTTTCTTTTCTTCTTTTTTTTTTTATCAGGGTCTCACTTTGTTGCCCAGGCTGGAGGTCATTGGTGTGATCATGGCTCACTGCAGCCTCGACCACGTAGGTTCAAGTGATCCTCTTGCCATAGCTGGGACCATAGATGCACGCCACCATGCCTGGCTAACTTTTCAATTTTTCTGTAGAAGTGGGGTCTTGATATACTACTCAGGCTGATCTCAAACTCCTGGCCTCAAACGATCATACCCCCTTGGCCTCCCAAAGTGTTGGGATTATAGGTGTGAACCTCTGGCACACAGTCCCTCTTTCTTCTATATGCAGCCTCAATAAACACTTTACTCTAATGACTGAACAGTTGCTAAAAAAAAATTAGAGCAGTTGGAGAATTAGATTCCTGTTATTCTTCTTTCCATTTATTTTTGCTGTGGCTATTGAGCGACAGTGATGGAAGCCCTTGATGGGAAGTTACATGATCTGGATTCCAGTCCTGAACTCGATTTCTGTATGGTTTTGTCTCCTCTGTCTTTAAAACAATGGCATTAGGAATCTAGGGACCCTTTCAGCTATAAACACTTCTAATAATTTTATTACATATTTTAATATTGTGTGTATGTGTACAAGATGACAATGTCAGATCATGTTTCACAAAACTAATAGTGAAAAGGAGCCTATAATTTTTTCTTTTTACCTTGCTTTGCTGTAAACATTTAGGGGATGGGATAGGGGTGGTAGAAAGAGGAGATTACTGTGAAAGGTTATAATTTAATTTATCTTCTGGCACTCTTGGTTAACAGTTTTTAATTAGGAAAGTAGAGTTGGTATTCAGTAAGAAGCTTTATGGATGCAAACCTAATTTGTATGTCAGATGTAATTTAGGTGACTTCAGACTATACAAAAGTAGGATGGGTTTTGGTGGCCCTTAATTAGAGAAGCCTGAGGTCTATTTTGCAGAATTTTTCAGTCCATTGAACTAATATTTATATCCACCAAGGACTAGAGAGCACGTGTATAATGGTTATCTGTAGACATCGGCCATTAAATCCTCTTCCTTTACTGGACAAGCCTTTCACTTACTGTTCCAGGAGGGCTTTGGCTTGCATCTCTTTTTTACAGCTTTCCCCTAATTGATAAGAAATACTACATTGAACTAGCTGCTTTGCACTATTCTTTTGTCTATTTGTTCATCATGATCTGACCCTCAGACTACTGTACAAGTGTTTTCATTTCCAGTTGATAAACTGAGGAGATGATTTTTGCAGTTGAGAGATCTGTCAAACATGGTATTTTCTTTGACTTGGGTAAGTCAAACTCTTCTTTAATTTGGAATTTTTAAAAAATGTAAAAATTTTACTTTTTTTGTGATCTTGATAATGAGAGATTACAACTAGTGAATGCATTTAATGAATGTTACAGTACATAAAAGCTCTCCTTTACCCTAAGAGTCTAGGAGCTTATAAACCCAAATTTTGTCTTTTACATTAATCTTCTCCTTCCTCGGCTCCATCACCATTGGGACCTGTGAGTGGGTAGATCCCTGAGGTTTGATGAGTAGGGTAGTTGCTTCCAAATAGGGTTTGGGAAATGATTCCAAGGTTAAGGTTTAGCATAGAAAAAAGAAATAAAAGGATGAGTTTGTTTGCAGTGAAGAGAGCTGTCTGATCACAATAAAAATATGGCTCATAGAGGACATAAGAGAGAATTTGAGAGGAAATTCACCAGTGGACTGGTAAAATGATACCTCACCATTAAGGAAAAATATGATCCAGTGCAGCTCGCTCTCTCTGATTTGGGACTGATTTATCTTTTAGGAAAAAGTACCTTGCTGAAAAAGGCAATGCTGCATTGAGAGCTGACTTTCTCAGACCAAGAATGTGACAACCAAGAACTTATACACATTTTATGCAATATTTAAGCAATTTTGTATTAGTTAGAATGGGCTAGGGTATGCTGCAGTAACAAATAACCCCTAATCTTGGTGGCTTACAATCACAAAGATGTATCTCTTGCTCAAATCACATGTACCTCTTGGGTTGGTGGGGGCTCTGCTCCACATTGTTCTCATTAGGGTCATAGCCAGGCAGGGCCTTCTGCATCTGGAAGTGGGAACAAACATAGTGAAATGTGTTCTGAGTGTGAAAGGCTTCTCTCTGGAAGTGATTAATGTTACTTCTGTTCACACTGCATTGGCCAAAGCAAGTGTAGAAAGGGCCGTCCCATCTCGTTCCCAGAAGGGGGAGAACAGAAATACTGGTGTATTGCACCTATCGCAACCAAAAAAGAATGAATAACATTTCTGGTTATTATTTAGTATCTAGATTTTTAGGAGTAATAATTAGTTAAAAAATGGAAGTGGTGACTCATCACAAAATTTACTTGATAAATCATTGGGTCAGAGCTACCATTTCTGATTGGTAACCACACAGCAGTCACTCTTAAGAAGAATACTTGAGAGTCTACTTTCATGAGAGTAAGTTTGAGGAAACTTGATATAAGAAACTGAAGTTCTATTTTTTGAAAATATCTATTAATCATGTATTATCACTGCAAGGAAAAGTTTATTTTCTTTGTCACTGGGTGAAATAATTCAACATAAGTACAGTAGGAGACACAGGACTCCGTGCCCAACCACCTCCACCGTCAGTTCAATATACCCAGGCTGGAGTGCAGTAGCACTATCACAGTTCACCGGCCTCCACCTCCTGGGTTCAGGTTATCCTCCCACCTCAGCCTTAAGTAGTAACTGGGACTACAGGCACGTGCTGCCCACGCCCAGCTAATATTTTTATTTGTATGCAGAGACAAGGCCTCGCTATATTGCCCAGGGTGGTCTCTAACTCCTGGGCTCAAGCATTATAGGCAAAGTGCTAGCATTATAGACAAGAGCCACTGCACCCAGCCCAACCATTAAACATCTTTATAATGAGTGATGGTTGTGTTATGATGCCCGTTTTGCAGCTGTGAATAGAGGCTCTATGAGTCTTAAGTCACCTTTACTCAGTTGTTCAGGAGTAACAAAGACTTGCCTAGAACCTATGCTTCTCTGGCCTCAAAGTGCATATTATCATCCATATACTCTGCTACTTTGCAACAAGTCTGACACGGAGAATTACCTGAACACTGGGTGACTTAGACGACAGTGATTGGGAGAGAGTTAGCACAGCTGGGTCAGCTGGACCCGGGAGAGGAGATGATAGTCTCATCACTCGGCCTTCATCGTGTTCATAATCCTACCAGGATAGGAAAGTTGTTTTCTAATTAGTGATTTTCTGGGTTTTGGCTACAGTAGCCCAGTTATTGTTGTTTTTCCTGGGCTTTAAGAGGAGCTTTTCTGAGACTGAGACTCAGGAGTGTTCCAGAAGACAAACACCAGAGCCATTCTTGGAAAGGAGGCCCCTCTTGATGCCTGAATGTGGTAGGGTCCGTCTTTAAGAGTCTGAGCACTGGTGAGTAAAACTGGCTGAGTGATACTGTCAGGCTACAGCCTGCCTTGGGCCAGAGCAGAGGTATAGAAGGCATGGGCCTGTGAGGTTTCTTGTAAATTGTAGATTGCCTGTAATTTGATTAAGACACAGACAGCTGATGGACCTTTAAGGAGTGTTTAAATCAAATCACCCAGTGAGGAAGATGGAACGTGGGAGGTTAGTAGGCAAACGTGGTGACGTTCTCGTCGGCCAGATGCAGCTGTTCCTTACTCACCATTTCTAACTTATAAATAAATCAACACAGTAAACTGGGAGCATATCAGATCAACTAATTTTGAAATTCATAACTGTAAAAATCCAATTTTCCTTAAAGTTGACAACTAAACACTGACAGGTACTATACGAAGTACTTAACAAGGATTGTTTTAGTGAATCTTCACAACAAGCTTATGAGGTAGGCATTCTATTTTAGAGATTAGCAGACTGAAACCTAAAGATATTATGTAATTTCCCCAAAGTCATAAAGCTAAAAAGTAGCGGTGATCTTCAAACATCTGCTTTCCTTTGAAATACAACTCCTTAGGTGATTGTGTTTAGTGGATCAATTATTATATTAAGTTGAAGAATAGCAGTTTTCTTAAAGTCTCTATTTAACCCAAGTTTTCTAGACAGCCTTACCAATTAACACTAGTATGACTCTGATTCAGGAACAACAAATCAGTATATATATATTTTCGTATGATTCCTTGTTGTGAATGGGTTTTGAATGCTTGCTAAGTCCATGTTATCATCACATAATATTTTAAGCCCTTTGTGGGTAGAAACCACAACTAAACAGTCATTTAGCCCCCATTATTCTTAACTTGATGCCTCAGGAAACAGATTGATGCCCTTCAGTTAATGGTTGATTTTATGAAGTGTAGTTATTTAATGGGTAAGACAATTTATGTAGCTCGTTAAGAGATGACATGTGACCAAATTTTAATGAAAATCTTTGCTTTGGGATTCTGCTATCACATAAAGTACCTATAGTTTATTCTGAGTTATGCCACAGAATGGCTAGAATTATTAATATATATTTTCATAACCTTAAAATTATGGAAAAGGGAAGCATGCCGGCATCTGAAGCAAAGCCTCAGAAGACAAGTAAAATCCACATAATCGACGGTTATAATTTTGTTTCCAGACAATTAGGAGGTATCTATTTAACATAGATGTTCTATTGATAAAATCTAAAATACCCATTTATAAAATGAAGATAAATGAGTTAAATTGATTGTACCCACTCAGAGAGTCAGTGGGATTTCATGGAAGCCATGCAGGTCAGTGTCTGTTAGGTAGACCTGGGTTTCACATCCAGGAGCTCACACTAATAGCTATGTTACCTTTAACAATTTAAATAATCACTTTGAAACTTGTAAAAATTTATTTCATAGAGTACTTCCTAACTTGCAGGATTCTTCTGAAGATCACATGTGCGTAAAACATGCACATCTAAGCAGGCATGTGGTGAACAGCGATTCCTATTATTGTTGTTAAGCCCAACCTTCAGGACTATTTTATCAAGTCAGTGAAGATAATGCAGATGTCATCTTTTCCATGTTTCCAGAGAACACATTGTGGAAAATAGGAGTACTTTATGATATCCATTACCCTTAAGACAAGCTGTAAAATATTTGGCTCCACTCAGTACTCTGGGCCAGGTCTCCCCCTCCTGGACCCTTGCCATTTTGTCACATGCATTTCCTAATGTATACATGCAAACCCACAATTGTCACTTTTTTCTTCTTTTCTTTTTGCCCAAATTAGAAATCAAAGCTGGGAAATATGGGAGATGGAGAGAAAAGTACTTGTAGGTTGGGGTTATTTATCACAGAGGATCAAGTCTCTGCCACCTGTCATGGATAACTGGACATTTGTAGTCTATATGGTGGCAGTTGCCTTTGTCCATTTACAAAAAGTCAGTACCTTGGGGAAGTCATATATCTATTTAATTTCAGGATGTATCTTAAACATGTCTACTGTCTACCTGTAGTTCACTTGTGAGAATTGACATAAAACTTTTAACTTTTTGGATTCATGCGGCATGTGTTTTGTTTTTTGTGTTTGCACAATAAATAGTAACAGGAACTAATCATTCAAACTAGGTGGGCCCTGATGCAGGTAGAGACAGACAGATCAATGAGCCAGAATAGAATCCAGAAAGAAATTCAATTACATGAGAAATGTGTAACGACTTTAATTCAATGAAGGGGTTGCACTCAGGAAACAGATTGGTTTTCTCCCAACACTTCATTCAAACAAACTCTGCCATCTCTTTTTTCTGACCCTGGATACCATCTCAAGTCATCCTGTAGCTTTTTTTTAAATTTTTAGTTTTAAAAATGTGGGGTACAATTCAGGGTTAGGTATACAAATGTTCATTATGCAGGTACCCTTGTTGATGAGGTGTACCTCCCCTCCCCTGGCAGTTTCCCACTGTCCTGTAGCTTTTCAGTCACTTTTATGTGATCAAATGGCCTCATTTTCAGACATTAAAAAATCTAGGCCATGTGTATCAAAACTTTATTCTGTATATCCAGTTTAAAGACTTTGTCTCCTTTCAGCTCAGGTATGATCTGTGATTGCCTCTGAAATCAACAGGAGCCAGGAGATGTATGGCCTCTTCCTTCCTTCCTTCCTTCCTTCCTTCCTTCCTTCCTTCCTTCCTTCCTTCCTTCCTTCCTTCCTTCCTTCCTTTTGAGTTGGAGTCTCACTCTTGTCACCCAGTCTGGAGTGCAGTGGCATGCTCGCTGCCACCCCAGCGTGAACCTGCTGGGTTCAGGCGATCCTTCTACCTCAGCCTTACAAGTAGCTGGAACTACAGGTGCGTGCTACCAAGCCTGGCTAACTTTTTTTTTAAAAATTATTTATTGTAGAGACGAGGTCTCACCATGTTGCTCAGGCTGGTCTCGAAACCGTGGGCTCAGGCAATCCTCTCTCCTCAGCCCACCAAAGTGCTGGGATTACAGGCTTGAGCCACCACACCCGGCCTATTCTCTCATCCTTCTTGTCCCATGGTCTCCTCACTTTTAGATCTTCCAAGACTGAGAGAAGGAGGATGGTGAACAGAAAAACAGGCAAAGGCATTTTCACCTATTGTTTGTGGTACTTTCCAGGCTACCAAACATCCTCTTCATTTCTGGTATTCAGATGCTACCCCTTTTGTGAGGCCACTGGAGTTCTTTGAGTATCTCTCCAGTTAACTTTCAGAGTTCCCTGGACCCCTCAGTTTTTGCCCTAGAAGGTACAACTACAATCATTTCCTGTGGGAGGGCTTTCGTCCCAGCAGGCAGCAGCGTTCCTGGGCTATGCCTGTCAAGTCGAGATGACGTAGCCTAAGTATCTGCTCAAATTTGGTTTTATCTTGAAAGGTACAACTTGCAAACATTTCCAGAGTGGTTCTCTTTGTCTCCCCTTTTCCTACTGGCTACACTTAGAAAAAAACTATAGCTCAGTCTCTTTCTAAAAATTCCCTTCAAAGAATCAATCTTCTTAATGAGATTATAATGAGTCTATAAACTTCTCCAATATGGGATAGGCTTCTGTAATATGTTTGCTGACTGGGTTTCATAATCTTTTAGTTACTGTGGAGATGATGGATCTATTTATTATTTTTAGAATTAATATAGATGTTACTGACCTATTGATTCACTTTGGGGCTTCAGTTTAAATTCTGAGCTAACACAAAAGAGTTTTATTCCACACTGTTTTTCAAATGTAATCAAACACTTTGGGAGAAAGATCTTTCTAAATGACAGAGAGATCTTGCTAGCCATTTGGAACAAGAATAGTTGATCTCTATTTTAATACCATACATGAAAGTAAATCTGAGATGGATTAAGAATTAAGATGCAAAATAAAGTTGATAAAAGTACTAGAAAAACATGATATTGTCATCGTAGTCTGTAACAGGCCTTCCTAAATTTGATGCCAAAGCTCAGAAACATAAAGAAAAGTAATTCTCAATCAGGATATGTAAAAATTAAAAACTTCCACATAGCATGCACAAAACACAGAAGACAAATTATACAGTAGGAAAATGATTTGCAGAAAAGGTTAATATTCTCAATATATAATGAGTAATTATCAAGAAAAACATAAAATATGACAAAATGAGCAAATTTATAAATAGACAACTCAAAGAAAAAATGCAATTAATCAATAAACATAAACACAATTAAATGATAAATCTCACTGTTAACTTGTTCTTAGGTCTGCTTAAAATGCTTTCCCTTTTTCCTCTCAATTTTTATAAACCTGATTTTCATCTTTATAACTCCCTGTGTCACTTTTTATCTGCCTCTCTCTTTTTGAATATAAAGTTTTTGAGATCAGGAGCCTAATTTATGTTTTTTTTTCCCAATGCATGTTTAGTGGTTGGTCATCATAAACTCTCAAATATTTGTTGAATAAATGTGTAAATAAATGAAGAAATTAACAGAAAGTAAATTAAAACAATTACATACCTTGTTTACTTATTGTATTGAAAGAGATTAAAATAGGAAAATACCTAGCATGAGTGAAATTGTGTAATATCATTCTAGGAGGTAAAAATTAACCCAATATATCTGCAGAAAAATTTGGCAATTTGAATAGAATTTTAAAATGTGCACCTCTTTGATCGAGTAATTTCATGTTTGAAAATTTATTGTAAGAAAATTGTTGGACAAATGTGCAAAGATATATTTGGTTGTTTAACAAAGTATTGTTTATGGTGGAGAAAAAGTATTGGCAAGTGAAATATCCATTAATAATTAGATAATTAGTATTTTGTAAAATATCTCTAAAAAGACCAAATATTGCTTCATCATTAAAAATGATGTTATAGAGCTATATTTATTGACATAAAAGGGCATTTGCAATATAGGACAAAATAAATTATACTGAGCATGAGTTATTTTGCTAACTAGCTAGTACAAAACAGCTTTTTAAAATATCATAATTTTATTTTATTAAGTAAATAAATCAAATTAAAAGGTGAAATAATTTTTTTGTAAATTATTTTTCCTTCTAGTTTGTTTTTCTGATTGTTTTCTTAATCTTTGTTACTGCCACCTAGTGGATGAGGATTTATTTGCTTTTTTATTATTGGAGATTATGGCTTGTTTTTTTCCCAAAAGGTAACTCTATCTAAGGGTTTAAAAAACTCACCAGTGGTGTGCTAGTAAATGTTTTACAACCAGCTTTCCAAAAGTATACAGAAGTATGTGTTCATAAATTTCTGATAAATTGTGCATATATGAAGGACAATTTATAAATAGTAAGATAATAGAAAATACTGTTCATTTAAGTCACATGAAGCTAATTGATTATAAAAATTGTTTTCATTGATTTTTTTTTACTGAACTTTTGTATCCATCAGTAGTTAGCCTGTGATTATTGATGTTCAATCATGATTTGACACATGTAGTTTGTAAACTAATTTACTAACCCTTTCACAAATATATTGATATCTGATATGTGATCTACTGTTTGACTGTTTCTCACCATGGTACAGATTATATTCACAAAATCTCTTTCAACTTTAACACAAATCAAGCCCTTATTTATAGTGCTTGTAAATTTCTGTTATGCAAATATTTCCACAATGATTGATTTCAATCTACCAATGTGAAATCACGGAACATAGATTTGGGGTCAGATGCACTGTCACAGCCATAATGTAGTATTATGACTCTACAGATGTGATGAACATAAAGACCTTGAAAGCATAGATGATAGTAAAACTCAGCAAATGTAAAACAAATGGGAAGTGATGATTTTGAAATAGATATTTATCTTTATTTTTAATATAATTTAATTATAAGTTTATATTACTTAAATTACTGTTAACAACTGGCTTGATAAATTCTTGAAAATTTAGCAGTTGGCCTTCACAAACTTGAATGAGCAAGCTCCACACACCACTGAATATAGCTGTTATCTTTGCTTTCTGAGTTTTTTTATTGTTCTGGGAATACTGCACAGCCATGAAAGAGAACCATTCTTTGAATTCTAATTTTTATCTGTGCAGCATATTATGGCATGTTTTATTGTTATCTATCATTAGTACACATTAAGAAAAAGATTGCTCTTCCTTAACAAGTGTGTTTTAAGCCTTTGAGCATCTTTTCAAAAAAGGATGAAAGTGTAAAAGATATATGCAAAGCTCTAAATTATTGAGCAAAATTATTACTATATAATTATCTAAACTAGAATATCTCTTGGAGATATTTTTATAATATAATTCTTTTAACTTCTTAATGCGCTTCCGCATTATTGTTTCATTTAAGAAACCTGTTGAGAGGGGTATTATTATTTTCATTTTATAGGTAAGAAAATGGGACACTGAGAGGCAAGGTGAATTGACCACCTCAGGAGAGATGAGGAGATCTATATTAGTAATTATAATTACAGCAGCAACGGCATCACTACCGAAAATGTTGCCTGAGTACCCAGGATATGACAAGCATTATTCTAAATACGTGGCAATTATTGTTCCATTTAATCCAATGAACACCCTATAAATCTTCATTTCTCAAGTAAGAAAACCAGACCAGAGAGGTATAACAGTTTGCTCAAAATGACATAAGTGAGGAAACTGGAGTTCCAAGCCAGGTGTGTCTGATTCCAGAACCTAACTCCAAGAGGTGCTATAATCTCCTGCCTCCCATTTCTAATCTGGATTCCCACTACACCCGGCATACATAGATGAAGGACTAGAAATGCAGTTTCATAGTTTATCCACTCCTTAGGCAAGTAGAATTTGTAGCTTGAATATTGCAAAAACAGTTTCATAAATGTCATTACATACCACTTTTTCCCTTAAATAAGATTACTTTTCCTTTTTATTTCTTAAAATTTGTGTTATTTTAAGAGCCCACAGAGGATATTTATTTTATCCTTTAAGTAAACAAAGAAATGATGATGAGAGGTTCATTTAGACTTTTTCTCAATTTGTGATAGAAATAATACTAACACTAATGATACTATTTTTCAAAATATGGATTCCATTTTTTTCTTCTGTTTCTTGCTGTGGCCATACTACCTCCCCCCCCCTTCTCTGACACTTTTTTGACATATTCTGCCTACCCCTGCTCACTCCTGACCTTACCTGGAGTCTTCTCATCTAACATTTAATACGTGGTAGTGAGATCTAGTAACGTTTTAATATCCAGAGGGAAAATCCACCCTAATTATTCTTTTTTATTGTATATTTAAGGTGTACAACATGACGTTTTGATAAATATTTATGTAGTGAAATGATTACTACAGTCAAGCAAGTTAATATGTACATCACCTCCTATAGTTAACCTTTTTTGTGGTAAGAGCACCTAAAATCAATTCTTTTAGCAATTTCTGTTCTACAGTACAATATCATTGACTATAGTTCTTGTGCTATATATTAGATCTCTAGAAGTTCTTTCTATATAACTGCAATTTTGTACCCTTTAACTAACATCTTCCCATTGCCCCTTCCCCTGCTTCTACCCTGCTTCTACGTATGTAATAACACCATTCTACCCTGCTTCTATGCATGTACTAACCTGTAGTCAGAAGTATAGTTTGCAAATACTCTTTCTCATTCCATAGGTTGTCTCTTCTCTTTATTGATGGTTTCCTTTGTCATGCAGAAGCTTTTTAGTTTGATGTGCTTCCATTTGTCTACTTTTGCTTTTGTTGCCTGTATTTTTGAGAGCTTATTAAAAAAAGTCTTGCCAGGTCCAATTTATAAAGTCTTTCCCCTATGTTTTCTTCCAGTAGTTTCATAGTAAGTCTTTAATCCATTTAGAGTTGATTTTTGTATATGATGAGAGATAGGAATCTAGTTTCATTTTTCTATGTGTACTACAATTTCTTTATTCCTTCAGCTGTCGACTGACACTTAGGTTGTTTTTATATCTTGACTGTTGTGAATAATACTGCAATGAAATGAACATGGATGCAGTTATCTCTGAGGTGTTGATTTCATTTTCTTTGGGTATAAAATAGAAGAGGGATTGCAGGATTATATGATAGTTCTATTTTGACACCACAAGTATTCTTTATAATTAATAATTAAAACTGATTTCTCATAACAAACATACTTTACCATACCACATCCTTGTGGGGTTTTTGTCAGTTGATTGTTGCCTTTGGTTGAATGTGAGTTTTGCTCTGCTAATGTGCTAAACTTAATATTCTGCCGTTTTGGGGATCGCGTATTTTTAGACAAGTAGCCACCAAGTAATGAAACTTTATTACAACTTCATTATTCTCAACTACCCGTGTTTCTAGTTTGCATTATTCCAGAAAGAATGTATTTGATTCTGTGTAAAATTCAAAGATCAGAGTCTCTTAAATTGTTCCAAGGAGGAAGATGCGAACAGCGAGGACACCCCTGCTTGTTGTTCCCAAACCTCCAGAGACTCAGAGGCTTCCAGTCCTTCCATAAGAAGAATCCCAGTATTTGTTTGTTGGGAGATTACGTGTGTTTGGTTTGCATTCATTGCACAGCATTGCCGTTAGCATTTCTCATATGAGACTCTTTCTGATGGATATTAATTTTTTCTTAAGGAAATCAAACCTTTGGCATTCTCCAGAGGCCTAATTATTGTCTGACTCATTCCTGATTCTCTCCTCTGCCAGAGGTAGTTCTTTTGCCCGATTGGCACTAACCCTTGATTCTTGAATTTTGGCAAGGATCATTATCAGGTATTTGGTGATTTAATAAGCATCTCATATATTGTGAAAATAAAAAACCAGCCACAGATATTTTATTGACATTGTTCAAACATCCCATTTTTTTCATTTTCTGTTAGGTGATTGGAGTCACACAAACGGATATTTTCTTTCTTTTTTATAAATGTAAAGGCAAAAAAAAAGAGATCAGGATATATGATAAATTGGTACTTTATAGACAGGAAAATGTAAAACTATTTCTGTTCCTATTTTAAACTCAAACAAGATTTTAGTACCTAATGGCTATTACTACGTAAATAACTTTGTCTCTTTTTTATGAAATTAAATTTGCCACTGGATATTGGTGTTTTTACCCCTCTATTCTTCCCTTTCCCCTTTCTTTCTTCCTCTCCCTTCCTCCCTCCTTTTCTTCCTCCTCCTCCCCTCTTTCTCTCTTCCTTCCTTCCTTCCTTTGTTCCTTCCTTCCTTCCTTCCCTCCCTCCCCCCTTCCAGTTCAGGAACATGTCAGTACTGGCATTAGTTCCCTCTACAGAGTTAGAATGGCAGAAAAGCATTTTCATTAAATTATTTTCTGAAACAAGGCAAGATGTTATTTGGACTCTAGTTATACCTATGTTTTAACAATGAGACAAAGTATTTAAATGAAAGGGATTGTGCAATGGGAATACAGATGACTCCTATCTAATACATAGTTCAAATATAAACACACTACTAAGCACTCTAAACTGTTAAACAGGTGGTGGCATTTGGGCTTTATTCAGTAGAAAGTAGTACTAGCTCTCTAGACCAGCAATTCCTGGTTTTTACTCCCCATTGATTTCTTAATAGATTTAATTTTATTTGTCCACTAACCAATACTTATTTCTAAACAAGTAAGATAGCAAAACATAAATATGTTATTTGACAAGGTTTTTTGTTTGTTTGTTTGTTTGTTTGTTTTTTGAGTTGGAGTCTCACTCTGTCGCCCAGACTGGAGTGCAGTGGCCGCTCCCAGCCACCGCAGCCTCGACCTGCTGGGCTCCGCCAATCCTTCCGCCTCAGCCTTCCAAGGAGCTGGAACTACAGGCACGTTCTACCACGCCCGGTTAATTTTTTGATTTATTGTAGAGATGAGGTCTCGCCAAGTTGCCCAGGCAGGTCTCGAACCCGCGGGCTCAGGCAATCTACTCACCTCGGCCTCCCAAGGCGCAGGAGTACAGGCTGAGCCACTGAGCCCAGCTTTTGACAAGGTTTTTAAGCTAGAAGGATTTTGGTTTTAGAGATGGCAGTATTCAGAGAATTATTTGACAATCTCTTCATTTTGTAATAATCGTGGTTGAGCAATTCTGTGTAGATTCTGTATTATAAATAGGATTTGTTTGGTGGTATGAGTGTAAAATGTGATAATAGTTTTGGAAAGCAATTTGGTAATATATATTAAAAGCATAAAAATACATAGGCAAAAATCAACTTCTAGGAATCAAGCTTAAGGAAATAATGCTAAATTCACAGAAAGCTGCATGGTTAAATATGTTTATAATTATAATCTTTGGAAAGAGCTGTGAAGTCACAGTAACTATGCTCACATTAATTGGCAATAAAATGAAAAGTTATAACAATATCAGTGAAGACAGGATGGAAATTATTTTTTCATATAAATCATATGAAGTGTATTAAAAACAAGCTACAACTTAAACTGTGAAAGAAAATATTCAATATGTAAATAGTTGTGATCTAACTACTTTTTATCTTTTTTAATGTAAAGAAAGTTAACTGTTACTTTTATAATAAAAATATGAGAATATGAAAGAAAAGCTAATTTGAGGTGTAACCCCAAATTAAGCATCAAAGGAACCTAGGCCTAATGATTGCACAAATCATCTCTTACTCTTATTATAATTAAAGTTTATGCGTAAGACAAAAAGTTTTTCATAGTAAAGGGACCAGAAACTTCGAGATTATATTGTCTAAATTTCGATTTGGAATGTAGACATGAGAGTATTAGTAGTAAGGAAGACTGATGACTGATGGGTGGGCAGGTTAGACAATGCGGATTGCTGGACAAAAGGATGATTCATGTCTTGGTGGAACAAGATTTTATCATACTACTCAGAATGGCATGCAAATTTAAACTAATAAATTGTTTATTTCCATTCAGTATTTTCAGAACTCAGTTGACTAAGGGTAACTGAACTCATAGAAAGCGAAATCTTGGATAAGGAGGACCACTGCAAATATTGGACATCCTGAGATATTTGTTGGAGATGATCCCTGAGAGATGATGAGAATGAAGTGGATAAGGATATTAAGTGCTCTGGGTATTAATTAAATTCAATGGTTAAGGATAGTGAGGTCGGCACTACCTATACTATGTATTGTATGAATATTTTTGCCCTTTTAAATCAGTTTTCTCTCAATTATTTGCAATATTGTCCATGTTTTAGAGATTTAATACTACATGTGGTCAATTTTTTATCCTTTTTTGAGTTGACGCTACCTGAATAATATGCTATAATGCATTATTATTAATGTTTAAATTAAATGTTTATTCCTACTGAATGATAATTGCTATCTTATTGGGGAAAAAAGAAAGTTGAAAATGCAGAGTGGAGCCCTAACTTAACCCCTAATGAAGCAGACTTTCTGGAAGTTGTTAGAGAAGCAATCTTTCCCTACTCTTTCCACCCCGACAGATAAGAGAATACTCCTTAGCTATTTTAAAGTTATTTTTAAGTCGCTAATGTTTTAATCAATGTTTTTCTAACTGACTTAATGTAAAGGTAAAAAAATGAAGGTTTGGGAACCTGGTAAATATATTATGGGACGTACATACGTGTGGATAGGCAGATATATAATGGGTTATTTTACTTGGGATGTTCTCTGCCTATATTGCTTTTTATGACCAGAATTCCTACCTCAAGTGTGTTGATATGTAGGAATATGTGTACTTAAGTTTTCATGTTTATAAGTAGTAGTACTCCTACTGAAAGTCCTGGCTATAAGATTTTTTAAATGGAGGGAAAGAAATGTTGGCTAGTAGACCTTAGGAAGACTGGGAGAAGAACTGTCAAATTCAAATACTTGGGCCTGTGATGAATATCTTTTAGCAGTCCAATTTGAAAAACTCTCTTCTTTGAAATCTCCCTCTGAACTGTCCACAGTGACAAATGCTTCTGCAACCAGGAGGCCAAAGCTTAGCCTAATTTCGTGATAAGCAGCTGAAATAGCTTAAAACCGTTAAGTGCGTAATGAAAACCTTGATGAATCTTTCATTGTGCTGGTCTCCTGTTGTGGCACTGGTAATAACAATAGTTTGTTTAAAATAACTAAGATGGAGACAAAAGTCTTTGTGTGTTCTAGCCAAACAACCCAGCTGAATAGCATCCTCTGATTCTAACTTCTCAGAAAATGAAACTGTAATAATGTAAAGCCCACGTGTGCCAGTAATATTGCGAGATGCATTTAGGCTAAAGGATCTACATATATTGATCACAAACCTCCTTTCGGGGTATAATTATCTAGATGGAATATTGTAGATGAAATGTATGCAGTGTGGGTTCTAAATCAGAGATGGACCAGCATTAGTGTCTGCTTTAAAAAAAAAAAAACTTTTGGTACCTAATTGCCAAAACTACTCAAAATGACAGAAAATAGGTGAATTGATTATTATAACAGACACATAAAAAGTTTCCGTTTTCTCACATAGTTTTCCTGGCTCCCAAATATAATTACTGTGTTGATTTTTCTGTTGTTTGTTTGCTTGCTTGTTTTTAAAGAACAAGAACAAAACCCTGTTTTATTTGTTTGTTAGTTTATTTATTTATTTATTTAGAGACAGAATCTTACTCTGTTGTGCAGGGTGGAGTGCAGTGGCCCAATCATAACTCACTGTAACCTCAAACTCCTGGGATCAAGTGATTCTCCCACCTCGGCCTTCTGAGTAGCTGGCACATGCCAACATGCCTAGCCACATTTAAAAATAATTTTTGTATGTGTGGAGAGTAGGTCTCGCCATGTTGGCCAGGCTGGTCTCAAACTCTTGGGCTCAAGCTATTCTTCCTTGGCTTCCCAAAGTGTTGGGATTACAGGTATAAGCCACAGAATTTGGCCTTCTTTATTTTAAAAGAATCCATTAGTCCCAAACTTTGGTCTCATCATAATGTCCTAGAATAGATTGTATTTAGTTCAAGACCAGAATTAAAATGATTTAAAAATAAATGCACACTATTCTTGTAATAGATTGATTCTTTAAAATAATAAATTAGTAATAATTCTTAACATTAAAAATTTTACTCTACCATTGTTTTATTCAGCTACAGCTTTTTTCATAGTAATAAGTACATTTATTTTATGTACTGGCTTGCCAAATTTTCTCACATGTTTTTTCTCTTTTTACCTTCATGGCATCCCTGTGAGGGTATTGAGATAGGTATCATTATTCCAATTTTACAGACAAAACCAATTTTTAGAAAACTTTTTTTCTTTAGGTCAAGACTTCCAGATTCTTCTCAGTTTGTTGTATTTTCTTATTATTAGATGCTTATACAAATAACCAGATTTGCAAGATATTTGCAATTCTTAGTTTCCATATCCATCTTGTATAGCGTTATTATTTTTAAAGATATATTATACATTCTTTAGCTTATGTAAATATTTAAATAACGCTGTTATTTTTAATAGTGGGCTTAATAGAGACAAATGGGTTCCCGACAAATTCCGTAAGTCACTACTGAGAAGAGTTCTGTAAAAAAAAAAGAAAACTATTTCCTTCTCTGGGCAGACAGCTTATTGGAAGTGTTTGTATCTAGTTGCAGTGAATTTTGTGTGGTGAAAGACAAGTGCTTTCTCTAGATTTTAAAAATCAATATCGCAGTAACACAACTGATGAGTGTTACTATCCTCACAGGAAGGAAAAGGGGAATGTGATGTGATTTTTTTTTAGATATATACAATAACAGTTATTTGTTCCCATCTCTAAAAACCGACCCTTCTTCAATATCACCACAACAAAGTTACAAATACAAAGATTCTGAACACAGGACAGAAAAAAGGTAAAGTGTGAGTATGTGCTGAATTGTTACTCATGTATGTAATGGGTTCTAAATACTTCAAGTTAAAATGTATCCGAGACTGGGTTTGACTTCATTGTAGGTACTATAGAGGTTGAGACTACCATTGACTTTTTGCAGACTATGACTTATATAAACAGAATAAACGCAGGCTACATTGCCTCTCATCACGTTTAGGACTGTGTCTGTGGTCAACTCTTTGTGAGCTGTTTTCTCTCCCCCTTAAAATTATTGAACCGCGGATCTTCAGATAAAATTACTAGTATAAATATAATACCCAGAGCTGACTGAAGAGTTTGTGAAAAGTCAAAATAATCACAGTGGTTCTCAACTCTGTCTGCTCATTATAATGACTTGAGGACCCCTAGAATTCTAATTTAATTTATTTGGGGTGGGATCTGAGCCTAGGAGTATTTCTGAAGCTTCCAAAGTATCTGCAATGTATAGCCAGAGTCAAAGGCAACTAATCTAGTCTGTGGTCTTCAAACTTTGGCTTCCTTTAGATAATGAGAATTTATTAAGGAAATATACATGTAAGTCCCACCCCAAACCTAATGAGTTGGAATCTCTAGGGAGAGGACTCTGGTATCTGTATTATTAAAATTCTTTAAGAATCACTGATTTATGGCAGGAGTAGAATGTTACAGTGTCACTAAACCTTAATTAGAGTTAAATTTTAATATGGAATCAGCCATAAGAAAGAAATTATTTTCTCTGGAAATCTCCAGTAGGTTATTGTCAATCATTTGTGTGATAAAGTGTTATTTCTTTTTATATATGATCTTTTTTTCAGCTGATAGGTGAATGTTTCCTGATTATCTATTTTGCTTCATCACTTAATTTTCAAAATACTGCTAGATAGTCAATTACCTAAAAGAAATGTTTAAATAGATGGTGACATGTTCCTTTAGATCCAGGTAGTTCTGACTCTTGTTCTGTTGATGTGGTTCAACAGAACAATGATGTCAAGCCGTATCCATCTCTGAAAGCAATAGAAGACTGTATTGTATTTTGACTCAGTCTTTTCTCTTTCAAAGACAAGTGTACTTCCAAATATATGTTGGTTTTTCTTGATTGACTTTTTAAAATTTTAATGATCTTAACATACTTATGCCATTTCCACCTTTTACTGTACATGGCAAAAACATTCTTTTCTGGGAACTCAATCTATTTTATGTACTATTATTGCCTACTAACCTCTATTAGTCAAAACATCAAAGCACCCAAGGTTGAATGGGTTTTTGTAGGATTACTTAGTTTGTAGTCAGTCTTGAAATTACAGAAATAATTTATTAGTTCAGACTTTTGCTAGTTAAAAATCATTCATTGGCCACAGCTGAGTAACTCTTAAATAGTAGTGAATGTCTTGAGAAGGGGCAGGCTGAATTTTTCCCCAGTTCAATCACTATTTCTTTTCATGACATTTTTTTCTGTTTTGATGGATGTCTCTATAAAATGAGAATAATAAAACATGATTAAGTTCTTACATATTTTCTTTGAGGAAAAATATTTGTAAAGCGTGGAAGCTAAAATAAGTATAAAATGTGATTATTTCCAGGAATCAAACAATTATAATTCAAAACATCTAACATTGCTTTGAAATACAAAGTGGAAATTTAACAAATGATAACACCAACCTACTAATACAGTTTCATTTTTTGTGACTTTTTATAGTCTTTATCCCTATTATTTACTGTAATCAACTATTTATACTTACTGATTTTTATAATCACTTCCATGATTGTATTATAATTGTCTATTCATTATGATAATGGCTACATTATATTATTATTCAACTATATCTTTATTATTGAATTCTTATGTTATTTACAATAAACATGATATTTTCTGTTTTTAACATCCTTTTATTTCTAAATGATTTTTCAAATCACTTTCTGACTGGCTAGAATATTCTAGTTATAGCAAACAATGTAATGCTATATTTTATGTATTTTATAATAATACTTATTGTCTTATCTTGCAAAACCATCAAAAGGATTTTAGTGACACTTTTAAATTTAGAAAAACTCAAAATGGATATACATTTGATATATTTAAATAGGACTATATTTTTATATTTTAAGTATAAAAGCTTTATAACTCCAAATCTATAAACATCTTTAATGATAATAACTAAACTCTCTGTTTCAATTAGGGTTCAAAATGCTTTAGGATGAAACTATGACAATATATTTCCTTCTCTTTGTAAGCATTTATGCTATCATAACTGTTTGATTAAATTGATAACTTCTGCTTTTTCCTTAAAAAATATACGGTTCGTTAAAGAATTAAAATATACTAAAGTAATTTTTATTTATGCAATTTGAGCATAACTGCTAATATATATGTTTATTATAAAAGTAATCTATATTACTAGTAGAACATTTAGAAAATTATTTGCATTAATCATCATAAATATTGTAACATTTTGTTTTTCTTTTAATCTTTTAAAAATGAAAATATATGTGTGTATATACACACCCTTTAAAAGCAACTTTATGATCTTATTTAAATTATTCCTTTAACTTAATCATATAATAAGAATTTCTTCACGTTTGTCACTATTTTCAGAAAATATTTCTTATCGGTGTTACTTTTTTTTCTATTTTAAGTAATGTTATGGTGAACATTTTTGAACCTAGAATAGATTTTTAGAGAATTAAAGTTATCCATATTTGACTATCGCTCATAACCATAATCATATGCAACATTGTGGATATAGAAAAAAAGATACTCTACATAAGCCTTTTTTAAACCTACTATGAAGTTGTTTTATAATCATTAAAAAAAATTTTGATCTGTAGTGTTTGATTGACAATGCATAAAATGCTATAAAACCTTTATTAAGTGTGATATTACTCCTTCTGATCCTCTTCCCTCAGAATGGTCAACCCTCATTTTCAGCCTGAATGAACACTGTCAATAAATGTAAAAAAAGCTTGCTGAGAGCCTTGAGGTTAACATGTCAGGCAAATTGCTAATTATTTTGACATGTGTGATTTTGGGGTGTCCTGAAGACACATTAAGCAATTCTGAGTGGTAGGGGAAAATATATTCTCTATGGAGAATTTAAAAATTTTCCCAGTTGAACCCCCGATGAAGTAAATACTTGTTAATTTTAAATGCTGATATATGATGGCACTGTACTGAGTTCCCAATGAGGAGGTCAATGCAGTATCAGCTGCATCTTCAAGGAGGGTGGTATTTTTGAGTTTGTGTGTATGGTTTTGATTTTCCCTTAGCAGATATGAAGACTGAATTAGCTCTTATACCTTCCTGGGCCTGGACTAATCCAAATACTTTTTTTTTTTTTTTTTAAACAAGTGAGCAAAGTGACGCTAAAGGAAGCTAAACAACGTTACCAAGTCACATAATTCTATGCTAGAGCTGAAAATTCTGGTCGAAAGTTGAAAGATGCAGTTGCAGAGCCTAGTGTGATAACTTTTTCTCTCACCATTTAGTATGGAGATTCAGACGTGTCTTTTCTTTTTTTAATAATCAAAATAGTAGTTGAGGTGATAAAAGTTGCCCATCGTGGTCATGACTTTTACCTTAAAAAAAATCTGTGAAAACATTTACTTAACTGGTGTATTCATTTCAAATTTTGAAAACAAATTATCAGGTGTGCAAGCAAAAATTTGTAGTAAGTCAAAGTGTTAAATGATTTAATGTCTTCTTTTTAAAAAACTATGTCAAATTTGTATATTTTTATGTTATATCAGTTTTATTTTAGTTAGATCCTTCATTTTTAGCTTTTTAATCACACTCAGACAGATCTTAAATGCAAAATCCTTGGTGTAGGTGGCAGAAACAGAGAGATAGCAGCTTGCTTATTTTAATATTTAATCATTTCCCCTCTCAGCTAGAGGTGAATAGACAAAAAGGCTTGTGAGTTTATAAAAAAAAATTGTGGAATTCATTGTCTCTCTTAAAGAAAAATCTCCTTACTGATCCATTTCATATGCCATACAGACATCTTTTCCTGGTAGTTGATAGTTGATTGTTTCTGCTAGTTGGTAAAACTAGAAGATGATTTTTATGTTTTTATTTTTTTCTTCACCTCCCACCTCTTTTATTCCAGGGAGATTTGCCCAGTCATAGAATGTGTAATTTCAAAAGCATTGAACTTTCTTTCAGCCGGTTATTCATTTGAAGGTCTTTCTAATGAACCACTAATTTTTAGAAGGTTAGTATAATTCTTTTTTTGTTTGTTTGTTTGTTTGTTTTGAGTTGGAGTCTCACTCCATTGCCCAGGCTGGAGTGCAGTAGCACACTCACCGCCACCCCAGCATTGACCTGCTGGGCTTAGGCGGTTCTTCCACCTCAGCCTTCCAAGTAGCCAGAACTAAAGGTGTGCACTACCACGCCCGGCTAATTTTTTGATTTATCGTAGAGCTGAAGTTTTGCCAAGTTGCCTGGGCTGTTCTAGAACCCAGAGCGCAGGTAATCGCCTCACCTCAGCCTCCCAAAGTGTTGGAATTACAGGCTAGTGTAATTCTTGACCCGAGATCTGTATTACTGCACAGGGTTCAAAGAGGTGGTAGTGCTGCTAATAGCATTCAGATGCATGATCCTCTCAGCCACAGACTTTACTTACAGATGTTCGGATAATCTAGTGGGACATCTGTCACATCCCAAGAACAGAGCTCATCCAACTGCCTGCACAGTGCCATTTCCTATTTCACCTTGGATAGAGGTGGCCATCCCAGAGAAGAGAGTCCATTTCTGGTTGAAGAATAACTTTTTCATGAAATCTTGGGCTAGATTTTTTTCTTCCACTTGTCTCTGGTAAATTTATCCTGCTACCAAAATAAAGAACAAAGGGGTGAGAATATAGAGGTTTTGCAAAGACAGATTCCTTATAGAATCATTGCTTTTTTTTTCTTTCTCTCTCTCTTTTCCCACATTGTGACTGCTGTTGCCCATAGCAACCACCATTATAACATTCACTGCAGTTTTTTACTACAATGTGAGAGAATCTCAAATTAGAAATTGCATGCCTTTTCTATACAGGGACACAATTGTTCACTATTTAATTAGCTTAGTATAGGGTAAAAGCATTAAGCATTCTGTTCTAGAAAGTTTAATATTTTTATGTGCCCTTTAGTTGCTCATTTCTCTCCCAAGAGTGATCTTTGTAGATTGCACTATTTTAACCTGGTTGTAGATCCCTGGAGAAACAGGTTCTTTTTGTGTCTTGGTCTCAGAGTCTTCCCTCCAGTCCAAATTCAGAATGGCTCTCTTTCTTAATACTAACTGCAGATCAAAATTATTTAGCTAGCATTTTGTATAGTCCAGGAACTATGCTGAGGGCTCTTCATACATTGTTTAATCCTTACCCTAATTTTCAAGGTAAGTACAATTACCTATATTCTACAGAGGCTCTGGGAGGCGTTTGCCCAAGGCTTTATAGTTAACAAATGATTCTACTTAAATTCTTCAAACTCCAGGCACTGGGGCTCTTTACATGAAGACACACAAACTCCTAGTGAGAACAACTTGCAGTCCCACTTAATTTTACAGCTGATAGAAATTCCCTGAATGCTCTTTATCCTGGACATGCATCTCATTTCTCCTGGGGAAGAATCTGCTGTTTCTTGAGTTTCTGTGTATAGATATTCATCTAGGTTGGCCTACTCCCAAATTTCCTTACTTCTACGTCTCTCTCTTCAATGATTATCTTTTTAGCCTTCCTTTTTGATTTATGCCCCTGGTTTTGCCCTGGGCTTTAATGTCAACACCTTATCCTGTTTCTACAAGAAGTTCAAACTCTACAGGGGAAGGTTAAAGAAAATGAAGAATAGGGAGGAAAAGAATGAAAGGGGGAGGAAGTGGCAGCATGTGAACTGGGCGGTAGGTAGGAGAAAAACTCAAGCAAACCTCATCTAGCCAGTTTTAAAAATATTTTGGGACATCTTGTTTATAGAATATTTATTCTGACATCTAACCCAACTTTTGCCCTGTAGAGTGAACCAATATCCTCTTGTTCTGTCCACGGTAGAGGTGGATAGCAGTTTTCCAGCAACCTCCTTTTATAGTTGATAGTAAGTGTTGCATTTCCTCATAGCTAAGCCCACACATAGTACTTTAGTGTGGTCTTACTAGTGATAAGTATGAGAAGGCTAGTATCTAACTGTAAAGACTGTTTTTGATGCAAGTCCCTGTCATATTGTTTTATTAAGCAATACTGCTAAACTATAGATATATGAATACAGAATAGCATATTTGAATGATGCTTACATACATGCTCATATATGTGCATATAATATCTCTTTAATTTTTAACACGTTTCTATGTTTATTCTACAAGTGATTCAGGGCAGCTTACACAAAAAATATATATACTAGGGTGGAGGGGGTGGGGAGATTTTGATAAAAGGATACAAAATTTCAGTTAGACAGGAGGAGTAAGTTCAAAAGATCTATGGTACAACACAGTGACCACAGTTAGTAACAATGCGTTATATACTTGAAAACCACTAAGAGAGATTTTGTGTCTTATCACAAAAACTGATAATATGTTAAGTAGTAAATATGTTAATTAGCTTGATTTAGCCATTCACAATGTATACATATTTCAAAATATCATGTTGTACATCATAAATATGTATAATTGTGTCAATTAAAACATTAATAAAAATTATAACATATGAAATATTTATATGGAAAATGAAAAATCAAGATTACACAAAATATCTTTGTTAGGATACAGATAGGGTGAGGGTGGATGGATGGATATGGAGAGGCGAGGGGAGGTGCAGCACCGCCAGAGCCGGTGTGCTGGAGGTGCGCTCTGGCAACCCAGAGATGCGAGTAATGCAAAGAATTGCAACACACAAAGAGGTGAGAGAAGAAAAGGTTTATTTAAGATAAGTTCACACCCCACAGACAGGGAGTGGGCCTACACTCTAGGTGAGTGTGGCCCCAGCGGGTCTACATTCTAGATGAGTGCGGCCCCAGTGGGCTTACACTCTAGATGAGTGTGGCCCCGTAGCCCCCTCAAGCCCCGGCTAAATCCTTTTCCTTGGAGATGTTGCAATCAGGTAGACATGACTGCCATGACTTCCTAATTGACTACCTGTGGATGTCTTGGAGATTCTGTGACACAGAGACCCACTAATGTCCACCCACATTATCATAGCCCCTAGAGAAGGGTGTGACAAGGATTCCAGTCACCTTCCTGAACGACATTCCTTAGAGCTAATGGAGGGTGCACCTCCTCCTGTCTCCCATGCATTCCCAGTGGGTGACTTCAGGGGATCCTTGACTTCCCTGTAGATTGCACCCAATTTACTGGAAGATCGAATCTCCACCCTCTCCCCTCTGAGTGGTCATAACTTTTGTTATTACAAGTTTTGTGACTTCTACAATCCTTGCCCAATACATGATGTCTTAGGCCTTGTAAATTTCCTTTGCTCTAGGCAGGTTTGCTGCTATGAGATACCTCTGGCATCAGGAAGTCTGTGTTTCTGAAAAGAAAAAGTCATCAAAGTTAATCTTTATCTAAAGTACGCATTTCTCCAAAACATAGCTTCTACTTTCTCATCACTGAGTCAAGGTTTAAAAACAAGATGAAAAATGGCTTCCCACTCTGGGTCTGTCTTTTCAATCTTAATGTATAATTTTAAAAAAACTCCTGACTCATTAGAATTTACAATGAATACATATCTTGGATTTTGTTTATTTGATTAATTGATGAAGGAACCAGCAAAATGTCAAAAACTGCTCCAAGGAGCACTTGGTTTTTATTAGATTTATTGCAACTCATTATTGCTGGATTAGATACAAAATTGGTTAATGACCGACAGGGCCATAAACCATACATCTTGAGTTCCACCAGACAGACTTTATTTGCATTTCTACTGGACAAAATCCCCAAGTAAATCTCTATCCCCACTGAGCTGTAAACAGTCACTAGCTCAAGCCTGACGCTGTACTTTCAGCATGCCTAATCATCTTGTTCGCCTATTTCTAAGTTTTGGATAATTTTTCTGAGACATAATACAAATGTAGTGTGAGGAACTAAGATCAATGTGAAGAATAGTGCATAAAGATGTAGTCTCTAAGGATTATGTAATTGCTGTGTTTGAAATTTGTGTTTAGTTGTAAGTTTTCTGGCAGCCAAAGTGAATGGAATATACGAAAGGTTAGAAGATTGTATGGTTGTAAGAAGAAATGCATCTGTTCCTTCAGGGAAAGAAAAAAAATTTTTTTAAAAGACAAAGACAAATTTATCTTGAGGAGCTTCATCTTGCGGGATGAGAGGTGGGGACTTAGAACTGCGTATGCTGCAGTCCTCAAAACAGTCCTCTGGCAGATGCAGTAACAGGTGTCATAGGGCTATTTCCTTAGCGTACCCTGTGATGGAAGCCTCAGACGCAACCTTAAAATCCATCCAGGGAAAGCAATTCCAGTGGGATGACAGTGGAGTGAGAGGGGAGTGGGAAAAAGATAATGATCTGACTTCAAAATGGGCCTAAGCCTAATTGAGCCATCTCTAGCAATGGTTTGTTATGAAAGGTATGTACAAGGATCCACAGGCCCCTTTTACTATTCTGCTAAAGGCAGTGTTAAGTTTAAGGGAGACAAGTATTGCCAGGGTAGGAACAAAAGTGATGTACTTAATGTACTGTAAAAATGTACATAGCATAACGCTTGGCACAAAGTCAGTGTTCAATAAACTGTAGCTGCCATTATGATCTTTGTAATTATTACTATTATTATTATTTTTATTACTGAGTCAGAGTCTCTTTCACACAGACTGGAGTACAGTGGCATATCACAGCCACTGCAGCCTTAATCTGCTGGTGATCTTTCAACCTCAACCTTCCACGTAGCTAGAACCACAGACACACACCACCAAGCCCAGCTAATTTTTGGATTTTTAAAATCTATTTTTGGATTTTTGGTAGAGACGAGGTTTCTGCTAAGTTGCCCAGGCTGGTCGCGAACCACTGGGCTCAGGCATTCCTCTTGCCTCTGCCTCCCAAAGTGCTGAGATTACAAGCATGAACCACCGTGCCCAGCCATTACTATTATCAGATAAGCTTTTCCATGCTTGTTAGACTTCTAAGTGGGAGTGTCAGATAGATGGACTGAAGTTTAAAGGAGAGCCGGACCTGGTAAATGTTTGGGAGTTGTCAATGTGCAGCTTTTACCTTGAGCCATGGGAGGGTCTGGGTGAGAAGGAATAAAGGGGGCAGTGTTGGTGGCCACAGAACATTACAAACAGTGAATAGTGCAGCGTGATAGTACTCTTAACAGTTTTCCACAAATATAATTTTCTCAGTAAGACTTTTTTTTTTGGAGAAAATAACCTCAACCCCAGAGGTTGAAATGTATGTCGTCTGTGAGTTTCTGTCGAAAATTAAGAAGATGCCATTTGATTTTCACAAAACTCTAGCAAACAGATGTAGTAGGGCATTTTTATCCTTCTTTATAGTTGTCAAACTAAGGTATACTCTGATATAAAAGCAAAGCGATGCACTCAAGATATGTATATATGTAGCAAATGGCAGAGTTAAATTTTGACCTCAAATCTTCTGACTAGTTCCGTGCTTTTCCATTTTATCTTTTCTTCCTTACAGTTTGCCTGTCCTCTCTTTACAGAGCTATGTTGTGTTGCTTTTGATCATGGATCCAACTGGTCGTGATCACCATGAGATGATTGGTATTTTCTCAGATGCTAGCCTTTCCCTTTCTTCCCAGTCTGGCTTTTTATACAGACTTAATGAGCATGTTCCTTGTGCTGTTATTTAGAATATTGACTGAAATATCAAATAGTGCAGATACAAAGCCCCTTCTGGCCATTGTTCCTTCGGTCTAAATGGCCATACTTTGGGGGAATGGGTTGTGTGAGTAGTTGGTTGTCTATTAAGGAACTGAATTAAAATCAGAAACTTATGTCTTATGGGCCACTGCACTGTTGTTAGGGGTCACTCACTGTCCATCTGAATGGATAGATAGCTGAAAGAAATATTTTATTATGAGCCTAGAAAAGCTTCAGACTCCACCAGTTATCACACTCTAAAAAACAAATCATTAAAAAAGGCATTATAATTAAAGCAGTGCCTCTCACTGACCTTGTCACTTGATTCTCTGAAACATATAAATTGTTTGCAGCATCAGTCAGCTTTTGATTTGTGGTGCCTTTGAAAAATAATTTAAATTACATATTGGAAAGAAGCCAGAAGACCCATCTGCTGAGAGTTTGTCTTTCTAAATTGGGTGCAGTGGGTAGTGCTGAGGGGAAATGACACACCTCTCTTATGAATATTTTCATGAACCGTCAGTCTCTAGAGAATCCACCCATGCACTGTTAAATTGTGTCATTTGTAGGAACACAATGACAGGGGCCTAAATTGGAAAGCAATACAGATTTAGCAAGAAAACGTTTTCCATCAAAAGAGGACCCTGCTAATTTTCTGTGTCCAATATAAAGAGCAAGAGGGATTAAATTAACAACATCAAATGCTAATTCAAAAGGCCCACTCTTTTTGGTTATACCAAACATACTACCTGGCATTCCTTACAGATCAACATACAGCATTAAATGGAATTGTAAAATGTCTGTGAAGGAGATGCAATAAAAGGAAAAAGGACAGGACATAGATGAACCTAGACAAGAGCTGCTTCTCCTTCAATCTCCTCACTGTAAATCCACAATAGCAGTAATACTCAGAATTTATTAATGCTTTCTATGCATCAGAAACTGCATATAGATGATCTACTTTATCCTCAGGATAATCTTATTACTTTATTTTGTAGGAGAGGGCCTTGGAATTTAAGAAGATTAACAAACTGGTCTATAATTCCCTGACTGGTTTTCTATAGAGAACTCACATTCTTCATAGAAATTTCATCTCTGTTTCTTTCCTCCCACTCCCATTTAGCTCCCATTCTTGCCTTGGCAGAACTAGAAAAAGAGAAAGGAAATGAACATAGGTGTGACCCATGCCTATTTGAGAGTAGGGAGGCAGGATGATCAAAAGGAAGGCAGAGAGTGGGATTGGCAGTAGTGGGAAACTGCCGGGGTGGGGGGCACAACTCACCAACAAGGGGACCTGCATAATGAACATTTGTATACCTAACCCTGAATTGTACCCCACACCTTTAAAATAAAAAAAATTTAAAAAAAAAAGAAAGGCAGAAATGTCATAGGAAGGAATTTTTCAGGTTATTGAGTCTGATGTATTCATTTTCTAATGGGTTAACTATAGTTGCAAGATAATAAAATAAAGCATTTGGCTAGAAGTTAAGCCTGATTAGAAATTGTTACCCATTCTCAGGCCAGTATCTTTTACATATCACTTCATTCCAAGTCCAGAAAATGCTCTTTGTTTCCCACTGAGAAAAATCTATTAAGTTGCATGAGGCGGTTTGCTGTCACCTTTTTTGTAAAGGAATATATAGCTTGGGAACTTCTGTTTAGCTACCTGTACACTGTGAATATATTCTATTGATGTTTATGTTTACTTAGCAGGAACCATTATTCTCCTAAGTTTATGATGATTATTTCTAATGATTTTATTTATTTATTTGCTAGAGTGAATTTGAAGATGCCATTGTTCCTTCAAAAAATAATTTCTTCATTATTTTCAAATTATCAGGTCTAGTTGAGGTAAATATACACACAAAAGGACAAAAAAAAAATTAGATCCTAAAAAATATTTTGGAAAACATTATACACAACTTTAAATAATATTTTATTTTTTGATATATTCAATATTACAGAAAAATTGGTTTAATTAAAATGAAGAAAACAAATCAAAAAAGAGAGGACCGATAGTTTTATCCAATGTGACCTATGAATTGAAAACAAATACCATCAACCACTCTAATTTTTATTCCTTATATAAATAATATGCAGCAGGACTGGAAGCAAATAAACTTCTTTCTACAGTTCTCCATTTCTCCTCTTCTACTTTTGCACAAATGCCTCCCTTTAACGCTGCCAATAATCAGGTAGCAAGACTCAGAGGCAGTTTCTCTGTATTATGATTATTGGATAGTTCATTAAAAATATCAGATTATAGGATTTGAGTGCCAATTAATTTCTTTTTAGGGAATTCTTTAAAAGTGGTGGATGGGTACCGTCTCGAAGTACATTTGGACATGGCCAATCTGTGTCTGGCTTTAGTTAATCTTTAGTTCTTTGTTATTCAGAAAGCCTCAGCTGCCTAAGCAGTCGCTCCCATCATATATTTAATTGATGTTGCTCAACTTGAAAATTTAATAGGCCAACACATGCTCTGACATTTCTTCGTTTCATGGTATCTTTTCTGTAAGCCACAAATTCTCTATACCTCTTTTTTGTGAGCATGCTGGTGTGAAGCAGTGTCAGTGACACAGCAGTTTAGGTATTTAAAAAGTTTATTATACATAGCCTGGGTTTTACTAGCTGTGTGATTTTCAGCAGACTGCTTCTCTGAGAAATACCTTCCTCATCTGCAATAAGGGAATAATCATAGGTTTGTTACATTCAGTAAAGTAGTATATGAGAAATTGCTTAATATATTTTATAATTCAATGTAAGCTGATAGTAGATTTGGTTTGCTAGAATCTTGTTTAGAATTTTTGCATCTATGTTCATCAAGGAGACGGGCCTGTAATTCTCTTTCCTTGTTGGGTCTTTGCCAGGTTTGGATATCAGTATGACGCTGGCTTCATAAAGTGGGCCGGGGAGCATTCCATCTTTCTCGATTGCTTGGAATATTTTCAGAAAGATTGGTATCAGCTCCTCCTTGTATGTCTTGTAGAATTCAGCTAGGAAGCCATCAGATCTGGGGGTTTTTTTGGTAGGTAGATTTCTTAAGACTGAGCTGACTTCCTGGATTGTTACTGGTCTGTTTAGAGTTTCAGTTTCTTCTTGTTTCAAACTTGGGAGGTTATGTGGTGTCAGAAAGTGCTCCTTTTCCTTTAGATTTTCTAGTTTATTTGCATATGGGTTTTTATAGCGATCTCTGATGATCTTTTGAATTTCTTCAGGGTCAGCTGTGATGTCACCTTTTGTGTTGTTAGCTGTGCTTATCTGGACTTTTTTCTTTTTGTTTTTTAGCTGATAGTAGAAATGTAGAGTGATATTAATGTTGGTATTTACTTTTTTCTAAAGACATCCACTTCAAACCAGAGAGGGATGCAATTTTTCTTCCTTTAAGAGAGCTTCAAAACACCACCTCTTAGTATTGACTACTCCCTTGTCACTCTACATACTTTAAATTGACATTTATTATTAAATCTTTTTGTTGTTGTTGTTTTGTTTTGTTTTGTTTTGTTTTGAGTCGGAGTCTCACTCTGTCACCCAGACTGGAGTGCAGTGGCCGCTCCCAGCCACCACAGCCTCGACCTGCTGGGCTCCGGCGATCCTCCCGCCTCAGCCTTCCGAGTAGCCGGAATTACAGGCATGCGCTACCACGCCCGGCTGATTTTTTTTTTTTTTTTAACTTTTTTATTGTAGAGATGAAGTCTCCCTGCCCAGGCGGGTCTCGAACCCGCAGGCTCAGGCAATCCACTCACCTCAGCCTCCCAAAGGCGCGGGATTACAGGCTGAGCCACCGAGCCTGGCTACCTTTTAGAATCTTTATGCACACAGCAGAACTGTATTTAAGTCCATGTTTAGATCCCTCATAGACTCAGTTCCTTGAAGGCAGATAGAAAGGGTAATAATCTCAGGCATCTTGGTATCCCAGCATCCAGCACTGGGGTTTGTCAGTTGTGAGCAAGTCCCTATTGAATTAGACTTAATTCAGAAGACCAGAAAGCAGGAATTCTATGTTCTTTTCTTTCACTTGGTTTTCTTTTCTTAGACATAGTAGAGATTTGCCTTTCTAAATGAAGTTTATACTGGACTAAATATTTACTGATATTTATGAAAGAAGCACATAGTAAGAATTAAATTGTATTCATATGATTTTTAATGTTTATGTATTAAAATTGTAAAATCATATGATTAAATTGTATTCATATGATTTTTAATCTTTAAAGAAACAAGGAGCAGATGATATCAAATTGCTTGGCTCTTTTCAACATGGAAATATGGAAATATTTACGTTTCAGTTATTTATTATGAATTATTTTTCTTCCTTCAAGAATGTTGTTGAAATTAACAATAGCAAAGTACATTTTTCCCAGCAAAGTACAAACTAATCAGTAAGTAAAATTTCAGTTTTAAGAAATGTTATATATTAATTTTAATTTTAAGATATAATGAAATTTAAAAAGTGAGTTTGAGTCATTGAGTGTGGTGTCTTTTCTGATTTTCTTTTAAATGGAATTATTATTTCTAGTGTGACTCAGTTCTTCTTTAAACATTTTATCAGCATTAGTGCATTAATTTTTTTTTTTTTTTTTTTTTTAGTTGGAGTCTCACTCTGTCGCCCAGACTGGAGTGCAGTGGCCGCTTGTGGCCACTGCAGCCTCGACCTGCTGGGCTCTAGTGATCCTTCTGCCTCAGTCTTCTAAGTAGCAAGAATTACAGGCATGCGCTACCACGCCCGGCTGATTTTTTTATTTATTGTAGAGATGAGGTCTCGCTGCCCAGGTGGGTCTCAAACCCGCGGGCTCAGGCAATCCACTCACCTCAGCCTCCCAAAGGCGTGGGATTACAGGCTGAGCCACTGAGCCCGGCCAGTGCATTAATTTTTAAAATAAGATTCTGGTAACAAATAATTATTACTTTTTTAAAGCTTGTTTTCTGTTACTTTCATTTAAATATTCTTCTTGAGAATTCTCAATGTTATTTTGTTCTACCTTTTTCATTATGGTAAGTCGTATTTAACATAGACTTTCCCATTTTAACAATTTTTAGGGGTACAGTGGGTTAAGTACATTCATACTACTGTGCAAGCATCAGCATCTTCAATCTAGAATTTTTCATCTTCCCAAACTGAAACTCTATACCAATTAAACACTAAGCCTCCATTTCACCTTTCTCTAGCCTCTGGCAATCACCATTCTCCTTTCCTATCTCTGTGAATTTGATTACTCTAGGTACATCAGATAAGTGGAATCATATAATATTTGTGATTTTTGTCTGGTGTATTTCACTTAGTGTAATGTCTTCAAAGTTCATCCATATTGTAACATGTATCAGAATAGCCTTCCTTTTTAAGACTGAATAATATTCCCCTACACATACACACACACACACACACATATTTTGCTTATCCATTCATCTGTTGATAGTCATTTGGGATGTTGTCATACAGTTTAGAATTTTTCCAGCAATTTAATGCTTCTAAGACTGTAATTTTAGTAATTTGGAAATGGTTCAACAATTACACAAATTTCACCTAGTCCTTTGACATCTTCCCTCTAGAGAGACCATAGAATGTGTCAGGCCACTGACACTGGTGCCAACTGTGTGGGCTCAAATTTTGACTCAGTAGATCACTAGCCATATGACCTCGGGTATGTCATTTATCCTGTCAAGGACTAGGTGTCCATATTTTTGCAGTAGAAATACTAATATCATAACAGTAGATTGCTGTAAATGGTAAATGAAGAAGTGACACTTAGTTCTGCTTATAAAAAGAGTATTGCAAATTAGGGCCCTTCGTAGACATGCCACTTTAATTCATTAAAAAATATATATGTTAAGTGCTCTAATCAGGGCATTGTGTTAAGTGCTCTGGTATATGCTAAGGAAGTATAGTTCTTTAGGGGTGCCTAGGGTTGAGGTGGAAGTGATGGTAGGAATAAGTCAGCACAATAAGGCAGCATATATTCATGTCATTAATGCTAATTATAAAATATAAAATTTTAATTGTGAAATTTTTAATAGAGAGATTATTTCAGAATACAGGCAATTGGAAAAATTGTCAATGATCACAATAATAATGATTATGTGCCAGAAACTGGGTGTTTATTTTGAATTCTTATGAAAAAACATATATACTAAATATTAGTGGCAGCTTTACACATAAGAACACTAAGGATTAGAGAGGTTGTCCAAGAGCTTACAACTGGTAATAGGTAGAGTTGAATCATAAACCAAGATCTACTTGATTACAAAGCTTGTATATACCTGTGTTCACTATTCCACTACACCATGCCTCAATCTGAAAGTGTCAATATTTGAAATGGCTCTGTAAGGAGATATGGGGGAAGAGTGTGGAGGAAGGACATCCAAGACAAAAATGGCAGAGAGATGCTCAGGGGAGGTACATGCTCAAGACTTCACTGGTGTATAAGTAAGGGAAGAATGAACAATAAGGCTGGACAAGTAATTTGGGCATGAAATGGTGGAGTAGAATTCCTAGGCGGAATGCCAGTTTGTGTTTGACTTGGTAGACTACGGCAAGATATTGGAGATTTATGTTCAGAAATGTCAGAGTTGCCTTCATGAATACTAGCCAACAGAAACCTAGGATATGTGGAAGAGGAAGTGGGAAACATTGAGAACAGTTAAGAGTCTGTTTGAAGAATTTATATGACGGGGTCTGGATGAGGGCGATAACTTGGAATAAAAAAATGGGTATAAATTCAAGAGACTTTGCAGAAGTGGAATCCATGGAATTTAGTGCCTTCATGAATGAGAAATAGAGGAGATTATGATAGACTAAATTTTCAGTTTGAGAGGACTAGTAGAATGATGGCTCTACTAACAGGAATAATAAAATTGGAAGGAGGGATTGGCTTAGCAAGAAGATACTGAATTCTGTTCTGGTAGTTGAGTATAACAGTTAATTCTTTTGCTGATATACCTAAGGAAGAACCATTAGGGAATACCAACTTTAGTGGGAAAGAAAAAAGATGCTGCAAAATTTGATAGTCAAATCAGAGTCTGGGCTAGAGGGAGGAATTTGGAATTGTGAAGTAATACCTCTACCTTAAAAACAAATCCCTAAATCCCAAGGTTGTGGGGGAACCAGATTGTGTGATCGTCACTGTATTCATTCAACAGTCATAAGATGCATCGGGGAGTGAGGATATGAAAACATTTCTTTCCCGTTCAACAGTAGCCTCTATCAACATGATATTTATAGTAGGGACCAAACTTTCCTTTTGACACCAGAGAGCAGCAGCGACCCTTCCCTCAATTCTTTCTAGTTCAACTGAGACAAAGTTTAAAGATCTAAACAAAGCTTCTGCAAACTCAGCACTTCTCAGTGTGTTCTAGAAAACAATAGTCATTGGTCTGTGTAAAAAAAGAGGTCAGAAATGCTGGTGTTACAAAAGAAAAATAGCTTTTTTAAATTGCAAAAGTTTTGTTTTATTTTACTTTATTTTGTTTTTACTGGACTCCATAGTTTTGAAATTATAAATGTTGACTGCCAATAAGTGAGAGGAAGCTATAAACTGCTGAGTATTTGAGAGATTTTGAACTGGAGAATAGTTTTTAAAAATTCTAAGCATTACATAGATAATTTGATTCACAAAATATTCCATATTATGTCTGTTTCAAATTCACCTCCAAGATCCCAGTACTGACATGTTATTTTTCTCCAGACTGTTGAGCAAGACAGGTCAATCGCTCTTTCCTGTCTAGATGGGGCTTGTCTTGATTCTTGTCTGTGGATCCACTTCTTATCTGGATCTTTGGCATGAAGGTTGACCTTATCTTCATTCTCATAATTACAATTAATTTTGTAAGTTTTAGCTGAGTAATAATCATTCAATACAACATAATCATACAATATATGTTATGGGCTATGTTGTGTCCCTCCAAAAACTTATATGTTACAGTCAGAATGTGGCTTTATTGGAGATAGAGTCTTTATAAGGGTGATTAAGTTAAGATGAGGTCATTAGAGTGGACCCTAATCCAGTAGTACTAGTACCCTTATAAGAAAAAGAAAGTATACAGAGGGAAGATGTTATGAAGACATTTGGAGAAGATGAACATCTAGAAGCTAAAGAAAGAGGCCTGGCATAGATCCTTCCCTCATGGCTCCCAGAAGGAATATGGAGCTTTCAAAACTCTTAGAAAATAAATTTCTGTGGCTTAAGCCACACAGTTCTGTGGTACTTTGTTACTGCAGCTCTAGCAAACGAATACAGGTACAATATTTATGTTTAATGAAGAATGATGAAAACGAAAACTGGTACTGTTACTTTCTTAGACAGAGTTAGGCATCTTCATAAAAAACATTTTTGGAGCCACAGTAAAGGATTATTGAAAATAATATTATAGGAAGAGGATAAAATTGATCAAAGGAAGAAACTTAAAGAAATGTCTTTTTAAAGGAAAAATAGCGGAAGAAGTGAATGCAGGAGATATGATCATTGATATGGTCGTTGATGGGCAATAGCATAAAATTAATGGGCCATAGAGGTGAATGATCTCTAACATTAAATTTTGAAACATAATCATCATCTTTGACAAACACAGAAAAGTCAGATTATTATCTTATGTAGAATTGCCAATATAAAGTAATCAGATAGGGTAATCTAAGTTGTATGAATATGAATTCAGCCAATTCTAAACTACCAGGTAGTTTAAGCAGAGAATTGTTTTCAACAAATGAAACTTATGAATTGTAAAAAGCACATAGATGTTGCCATATTTTTGAAAAATAGAATTCAGCTGGGCTCTGTGGCTCAGCCTGAAATCCCGCGCCTTTGGGAGGCTGAGTTGAGTGGATTGCCTGAGCCCGCGGGTTTGAGACCCGCCTGGGCAGCGAGACCTCATCTCCACAATAAATCAAAAAATCAGCCGGGCGTGGTAGCGCATGCCTGTAATTCCGGCTACCTGGAAGGCTGAGGCGGAAGGATCGCCGGAGCCCAGCAGGTCGAGGCTGTGGTGGCCGGGAGTGGCCACTGCACTCCAGTCTGGGCAACCGAGTGAGACTCCAACTCAAAAAAGAAAAAAAAAGAAAAGAAAAATAGAATTGAGTTGATACAATAAATTAAAAAAAAAATTCAAGTTATTTGGAAACTATCTTAGGCCAAGGGGGGATTTCTAGAGTCTCTGTCCTAGGGGAAAGGTTGAAGAGAACTGGAAAGAGATCTTTGAAGATTTAGAAAGGATAGAGGGCACCACCGATGTGACCTGTGACTCTCTTGTGACCAACCAACCCCTGTTGGAAGCTGTGCCCTGTAGAGGGAAAAAAAATGAGATAAAAGCTGGCCAAATTTGAAACTACTGCCAACAGCACATTGTCTATACCTTTCAGTTAAGCAGTTCTAGAAAATCCCATAATTTAGTATACATTTGTGGCTCCTCCTGGTGGTTTAAGAAAAAAAAGCAGAGATGAAAAAGCTGTTTTTCAGTCTGTGCAGTAGAATTCACTCTTTCATCACTTGATATTGATTGCAAATATATTTTGTCCTCTATTTGAAGAACACAACAATATACACCATGGCAACAAGCGCATCACACACATACTTCATTTCAGCCACCCCAACAAGACTAACAATAGTAACCATTTTCATTTCTGTCATTAACTCCAAGCTGTATTTTTAGCCATCTGTAAAGCCAAAACTCTCTTTTATTATCTTGAAGAAAAACTGTCATGCTGAATTTTAAAATAGCTGTCATGCTGGATATAATGGGTGTATTTCCTCACATCATTATGTATTTCATTGTGTTCAGCATATTAGATTCTTTCTTATTTTCTAGTTCATGTATATGTTATAAAATAATTATTCAGATAGTGATAAAAATGAATGTGTTTTGTTTACATTTGGGTGCATTCAATCTTTATCTGGAGTGCATAGACTTCTAACATTAGGCAAAAAATGTGCTAAGCAAAAAGAAGAATTGAACTCCTTTTATAAGATTTAACTTCTGCTGTTTCCTTTTCTCTTTCTCTATTAATGGATAAACTAGGATGTAGGAGGGTGTGACGGAGCTGAGTTCTAGGAGGAGATTGAACAGCTCTCTCTTCGCTTTCCATCCCTTTATTGCACTTACATGATCCAGTAGACACTTCAAGAATTTTAGATACTTTGGGGTCATTTTTCAACAACCGAATATTTTACTGTAGATATATGAAGTTAGTGAAGACAGAGCCTGGTTAACATAATTTGTCAATATTTTCATCATTCTTGACGAAATAATAATAATAGTGATAATTTGACATACTACTGCCCTAAAAACAATTTTAAAAGTTCTAGACAATCTTTTGTCCAGACAGAGGCTCAGCCAATATGGAATCCTATAGGATTTCTACAATATGTTTCCTACAAAAGGTCTCCTATAATGTGTTCATACAGTGCTTCGAATTATAAAAATCTATTTATTTAATGTTTATATCAACTGTTTACATTTGAATCAGTATCTTGGTTTTTCTCATTGTGTGGGGAAACGATCAGGAAGTTTAATCAGTGTATAAACAATGGAGAGAAGACCTGAACTGTGATTCAAAGCACAGGGCTTTTTATATTAGGCTCTTGGCTTCCTATGTAAACAATAGAGATGACTGGGTGTCCAGAAATTCACCCAAGCACAGCAGGTTACTGACTGGTTTCTAAAATGCTTTGCTGTTGAAGTTCATTTTAGCAGGCAGGAATGAGCTCATACACCTATGCCTGGGGAAAACATTCAGATCATCTTGGGTTTGAGGCTGCTGCATTGTTACCAGCATGTGTTGTGGCCTTTTGCATTACATGAGGAAGGGAACTCAGTGGACAAACTCCTATATGGCTTGAACTCCCCTCGACCCTGTTCAACATTTTGTTATGAAAAAGTTAAAATAGGCCAGACTTGGTGGTTCAGCCTGTAATCCTAACACTTTGGGAGGCTGAGGCGAGTGGATTGACTGAACCCGCGGGTTCGAGACCAGACCGGGCAACTTGGCAAGACCTCATCTCTACAATAAATCAAAAATTAGCCGGGTATGGTAGCGTGTGCCTGTAGTTCAGGCTCCTTAGAAGGCTGAGGTGGAAGGATCCCTGGAGTCCAGTAGGTTGACGCTGGGGTGTTTGTGAGTGTGCCACTGTACTTCAGCCTGGGCGATGCAGTGAGACTCTGACTCAAAAAAAAAAAAAGAAAAAAAGAAAAAGTTAAAATATTTATATAGTGAATATTCCTAAGTCTGTCATCTAGGCTCTACAAGTAGTTTCAGATAGTTTACTTTTAAAATAATAGTGATGTCATTCAAAACTGAACTTTACTCTTGTATCTGCTGATATGAAGACACAAATAATCCTATTTCTAACCTGTCTACTGAATTATCTAAGGAACTCTCTCAAAATATTCACTCTTAAAATTTTATCCTATATTTAACCTAAGTTAAGTTATAGTTCCCGGTATTAATCAACTGAGAATGTCAGCAAACTTGTGTTTGATTCTGACTGGTAAAAGATTTGTATTACAATTGAGTTACTCCACAACACTCACCTATCCCAATACATTAAAAATGCTAGCTCTACTTTTTTTTTTGAGTTGGAGTCTCACTCTGTTGCCCAGGCTGGAGGGCAGTGGCACGCTCATGGCCACCATAGCCTCAGCCTGCTGGGCTCAGGTGATCCTTCCACCTCAGCCTTCCAAGTAACTGGAACTACGCTAGCTCTATTTCCTTCCCCAGCTCTCTCAAGTCATTTTTCTAAGGGTGGAAAATAGACACTGAAAGCAGGAAACCTTCTTGGAAAGTCTCTCTCTCATAGTAGTGTTTCCGTTCTGCATCTCTTTTGTGGATTTTGACAGAAAGAGACTGCTTCTTAGAGTTTTTATTGTGTAGTCCTCATTCTCTATATTTGTCCAGTGGTTCTCATCTGAAGATTTATGAAGGCAGTAGTTATACCATCGAGGCCTGATTGGTTTAATGTTAGATCTTTGAAGCTACCAGCTTCAGAGGACAATATTCATATTTTAATTTTGTTTGTTTGCTTGTTTTTGTAGAGAGGAGGTCTCACTGTGTTGCCCGAGCTGGTCTCGAACTGCTGGGCTCAAGCAATCCTCTTGCCTTGCCCTCTCAAAGTTCTAGGATTACAGGTTGTGAGCCACTGAGCCCAGCCTTCATTAGTAGTATAAAAGTCTACAAATTGTGCTGGTAGATTTTCTGATTATGCTCCACAGCTCTCCCCTGCAAGGCAGGATGTGGGACTGAAGATTCAGAGACAGCCGGGCTCGGTGGCTCAGCCTGTCATCCCGTGCCTTTGGGAGGCTGAGGTGAGTGGATTGCCTGAGCCCACAGGTTCGTGACCCGTCTGGGCAGTGAGATCTCATCTCTACAATAAATAAAAAAAATCAGCCGGGCGTGGTAGCGCATGCCTGTAATTCCGGCTACCTGGAAGGCTGAGGCGGAAGGATCGCTGGAGCCCAGCAGGTCGAGGCTGCGGTGGCCAGGAGCGGCCACTGCACTCCAGTCTGGGCGACAGAGTGAGACTCCAACTCAAAAAAACATAAAACAAAAAACAAACAAAAAAGATTCAGAGACACTAGATTCTGATTAAAAAATGTACTCTGGTCTAGGTTAATAGAATTAGAGTGTTCAAAATTCAAGTAAGTTCAGGTTAACTCTCTAGTTTTTATTAATAATTGAGCTGTGTAATATATCTAGATAAATTATATCTTCTGCATATAAACAGTTAATTTTTTTCTAGTTAAGTATGCCTATTGTACATATCATTTAAGGATATTTTATGTTTTAAAATATATGCGAAGACTCATTATAAGAAATATAAACTTAAAGAACTTGAGGTGCTTTCAGTGCTAGTTTTATATAAAGCCCTGACTGTGCTTTGGTACCACATTCACACAAAACCGGCAACTTGTAAAAACCCCAGAGGAGTAACCAGGAGAGCTTTTTTTCCTAAGTTACTCATTCAGGGAACTGTTGGTGGTGGGAGAAGAAACACATGCAGAGAAGAAATGACTTTTGACCCTGGTAACATGTAGTTTGGAAAGTCTTCAACACATCTAAGATGCCTTTTACATTGTGTAACTGCAACAGATATCTTTGTAGGAGACATTTTTACAGAAAGCAGTAGCAAAGTGTTTGCTTTGGAGGAGTTTCACTGCTATGCATTTCTGGTATTTTAGATTATGAATTATCAAATGGGAAGAAATTGCTAGAGTCATAGTATAGAAGGTGGAGTAGGTGTAGCAGTTTAGATTGAACATGAGTGCTTGTAGGTAACAAAACTGCAGTGTTCAACCTTCTGTGTTCATATTTTTCTTTACTTTGGCACCTTAGATGACACACACGACACATATTCAATTCAGTTTTTCACGTATCAGCCATCTAATGATTTCAAAACATTGCATGGGTCTAGAGTCCCATCCTCCCATCTTGTTCATGCTAGACTGGCATACAAGGCAGGTATCTTCTTTTCTAGCTCAAACTTCCTCTATCCCAGTGCTTCCTCAGTGGGACAGGGAAGGCAGGGTAAGTGGAGGAGCACACAGTGCTGTAAGCACTGATATCTTTGCTTACAGCCCAGCAGCGCAGCCTGTTGATACTCTCTTTACTCAGTTTGGCTGGGAGATGGGGGCAGGAAATAAACAATATCCCTTTATTCTTTGCTTCAGATATAACCAAGTTCAGGTTGGAGGCTGACTCCCTGGCCTGCCTTTGTTAGAAGGTGGCAGGTCTTTGGGGAAGGGAATGCCAGACTGACTGCTTGTGGAAGAACAAGGAAATGATCAACTGACTCCTAGGTCTGCAATCTCCAGATAACTGTGAAGGTCATCACCCACCAGCAGGATTGCTTGACCCTGTGGGAGGCAGTACCAGAAAGAAATTTAACTCAGGAGTTTTTTTTTTTCTGGTTTGTTTTCTATGGAAACAACTAAACAACTATAACATATAGGTCTGTTGCCCAACTTTCAGACACTAAACTGTGTAACATTTCTGTCAAGAATACATTATATACAAAAAACAGTGAATTTCCCATATACTAGTTCAGATTCCAAAAAGCAACAGTATTGGTGTGCAGCAGCATAGGATTTAGAAACAGGAGAAGTGACTCAGATGCCAGAGCAAAACTAGCATGACAAAGGAGAGGAATGAGTTCCAAATCAGGATGAAGCTTGTATGCTAGCATTTCCTCAGTGCCGTAGTGGAAAGGAATCTGTGGTTTACACTGGAACCATGGAAAGATGATACAAAAGTGTGGTTGTTATGTGAAAAAGTAATCTTTTAGAAATTGTTAAGGAAACACCCTTGAAGCAGGTTCATTCATTCATCTAGTTTTTGCTGAGTATCTGCTATGTGTCCACCACACACCATTCCAGCAACTGGGATGCAGCATTAAACAAACCCCTTGCTCTCTTGGCACTAACATAGTAGTCGAAATCAAGTATCCTCGACAGACCCTTGTATTTGTTTTTCTGGTGACCATGTTAGCAGGATCTCTTACAGGATGATGAGTGAAGTATCTTGAATGGATGATCTACTCACCTTCATAGAATTGTTGTTATTATTGTTGTGCTCTATTTCAGCCCCTACTGGAGTGTGTTCTGAGATGCAGCAGCAAGGGTCTAGGAAACCACTGTAAAGAAAACAGGTTTGAGCTGAGAAGAAATCCAGCCTGTGTATGTTTTCTAAGGAAGAGGAAACAGTTTGCTACAGGCCAGTTGATGTAGTCACTTCCAGTTCCGAGACTTAGGGATGGAAATGGGAGAATGAATAGTACCTGGAGAGTCAGCATCTGATGAACTTGAGATCTATCTCATCACTTCCTTTTGTTAAATAGCAACATCTAAAAGATGTACAATGCCTCATGATTTACAATCTTCTTTTATCTACTATATATTATTAGAACTTAGCAATAATCCTTTAGGTAAATAGGAAAGGCAATATCAACCTAGTTGTGTGCATGAAGACAGGTAGGTGGACTAGCAGAAGGAGGTTAGAGTGTTTTATTCTACTCATAGCTTTTAATCAGGGCTTCATATATAAGATTTTGCTGGGCAACTCAAATGGTAAAACCATTTGCATGGTCTCAAAACAGTCCATGGGAGGATGCAGATTTTCTAGGTGTTTCAGGTTCAATGGGAATGAATGACTCTGCTTACTTTGTGTAGGCAAATGCTACTTTTATTTATGTGTAGGTATATCTCTAAGTTGTGCTATCTGCTAGGTAACCCTAGAGATCTAGTTCCTCTTGTATTTTAAATGAGAAAACTGAGACAAAAAGAGCTGATAAGTTTCTAAAGTTAAAAATTCTTAATGATGTAGTAGAAACTCCTATAATAACTTCAATAGGACAATTTACATTAAAATTTTGATGAAAACGAAGTTCATTGACACGGACATATGACAAAACATGTGGCCTCCTGATTCATTGACTCCTCTTAGCCATAATATTTATCTACCAAATTTCCTTTTATTTGTAGTGGTGTTTGATATTTAGTATAGCTAATTAGTTCTGGGGATGAAAATAAGCCCTGGTGCCTCTGAAGAGCTCAGCAGCCTTGTACAGCATGTTCTCATTAGACTTCCATAAAGTTAGTCTCTAGATCACCAGATGTTAAGAAATAACACAGTGGGATAAATTTTAAATCAATAGTTTCAGAAAATATTCTGCAGCCTTGTGATGTAGTCCTGTCAACTCTCCCAAAAGGTGGATATTCCTCAGAGGTCTTGGAAAGAATATTGTTTAAGAAAGAATGGCAGGAGGTCAGGGAGCCTGAAGGTTTAATAGTAAGATACGGTATGTTTATAGTCAGCCTAGTGTTGTTCTGTAGGAGTTATACATACTTATAAATCAACAGATTATAGGCAGCATGTACACACACACACACACACACACACACACACACACACACACACACAAGCACATGTATGTATGTGCATACACAAAGTTTTTTGACTTTAGATAGTTCATGACTGTATCCTTCCAAGATAAAAATTAAGAAATTTAACATTGAATTCCACAGCTCCATAGGCATTAATGAAATTATGATATTAAAGCTAGCTAAATTAATACTTTTTAAAAATAATGCAGGTATTTAGAGAATGATTTAATAAGTATTGGAGACCCAGAAGGGGGAGGAGAGAGGGGGTGATCCTTGGGTCCCCTCCCACTGTGGGAACTTTTATTTCCTTTCAATAAATCCTCTGCTTTCAAAAAAACAAAAAAAAGTCAGACTTCTTTGCTATTCTACACATGTAACCAAAACTATTTGTACCCCCTAAAGCTTTTGAAATAAAGAAAAATAATAATGCAGGTAATGAGCCAAAACAATAGACTGGAGGTCATTAAAATGCTATCATGATCAGCGTCTCTCACTAATAATCGAAACCAAAAAGTCCCTTCTCTTTGATGTTAGACGATATTCATTCTGAGTCTGTTCTCTGACTAAACCCAGGCACTTCTCTTAAATCCAGCATGTTTGCCAGGGGGATTTCTTGTATATCTGTCTGGTTTGTCTGAGAGTTACATACCTATGTCTGGTTCTGTTTCAGAGAGAGATTCCAATTTATCATCTCTAAGGCGTCCAGGTAGATCAACATTTCATGTTTTCAAATGACGAGTATTTCAGAAAAGAAGACATCAGTTTTGGGGGCATAGTAAAAAATAAGGAAGTGTCCCATTGCTTGTCTGAACACCAGCATTGTCTTCTTCCCTCTTCAGTGCCACCATGTACATGGTTGGTGTGATGGTCATTTTGATGAGTTCACTTGGTTAAGCTACACAGTCCCTAATTATTCAAACTCTAATCTAAGTTTTGCCATAAAAGTATTTTGTAGATGTGATAAAATCTACAATTTGATTTTAAATAAGGGATATTATCCTAGATATTTGGGGTGGACCTGATTCAATCAGTTGAAAGGCCTTAACAGCAGAGCTGAGGTTTCCTTGATGAAGAAGACATCCTCCTGATGACAGCAGCTTCAACCTGTGCCCGAGTTCTAGTTTGCTTTTCCTGATGTCCTGCCCATGAATTTTAGACTTGCCTAGCTGGCCACACATTCCCACAAATCAATTCCTTGCAATAAATCTCTTAATATATATCTTTTACTGATTCTATTTCTTTGGTTGAGTGTTGACTGACATAGTTGAGAATTAATATGATTTTTGAGAACTATTTAACTTGGACCCAGCAGTTGAGTCCTTTGGTCCCTGTCATAGTTCTCATCAAATGAAAAATCAAAGAGATTGGGAAGTCTCAGGATGTCCATTTTAAAAGGAAAGAAATGTCAAACTTCCTAGTGCCCAAGTTTCAGTTCATTTATAGATTTTTTTCCTTGGTACCCTATCCACTTTATATTTTTTAAAAATTTGATCCGTCAGAGGCAACTATTCTTACTATAGTTAATTTTCTTGGATAATTTACTCGAAAACCTGCTCAGAAAAGCAGTGATTTTGTTGTTATTGATTCAACTTTTATATATTGCTTAGGGTCACGATGGCTGGCTAACATTAGGTATAAAACTATCCTTTTATAATTGACCAGATTATGTTAACCCACATAAAATGATCTAAAGTTTTTGTTTTTTACTTATAGTAGTTATCCTAAACTATGCATGCTCAAGAGTCTTCAACTTATTTATTATAATTCTTATTTTCCTGTTTCTCAAAGATGAATATATAATAGTAATTCAACATTTTCTCAGACATGCCTAATCTTCTTTTGGGCATAGTATGCGTGAACAAAGGTCACCTTAAACACCTTTACTCTTGTTTTTTAATTGATATACAGTGATACATAAAGGGTATTTTAATCTAAATTTTCTCTTTTGATTTTGACCACTCTTATGTATATCAGGTGTCTGGAAACCAAGCTACTGATGGGCTAGGAGAATCCTCTGGAACTAGACGATTCTGTGTCCCAGCGAATCTTATCTCTCTTCCTCACCATCACTGCTTCCAGGAGAAGGAGAGGCTTAGGGCCAAGGGAGAACAGTTTTACCTGGGGCCTGAAGGAGCAACATCTTGCTAACTGGGACGTATGGGTGTGGGCACAATGACTCCAATCTGTTGCAGGAGAAGCTTGAGGTATGGCACTACTTCGGCCATGAATGCGATCCTCTCTTAAACCTATTCCCATTTTTTTTGAATCAGGATGGAGTGACATCATTTGTGACTTGTTTCATATACCACTATACCTGATTCATAGCATCCTGCAAAGCTTTAAGAGAATATCATCTTTTCCTTTAATCTTTTAATCATTTATTACTTCTATTTGTCAAACATGTATCAAATGTATGTTACTTAGTGTCAGATCCTGTGGTACATGCTGGTGAGAGAAATAGGAATTGTGAAATAATTAGAATTTTATTGCATCTTTAGGGTATTTCCTTATATTTTGAAATCAATCTCTTTTAATTAAATTTGAAACAGTGTATATGTTAAAGACCATGACTTTAAAGCAATAGAAAAATTTAAAAACATTTAAATGTTGATGGTTAAAGATATGCATGTGTGCACATACACACATACTTTTTTTTATGCTTAGTATTTTTAATAAAAATAAGATCAAAATTCTGCCAGTGTTCCTGTAATCCCAGAAAGTACAATTTGCATAATGTTGGCATAGCTTTCTTTTTATTTTATTTTTTATTATTTTTAATTTTAAAGATGTGGGTTACAATTCAGGGTTAGGTATACAAATGTTCATTATGTAGGTACCCCTGTTGATGAGGTGTGCTCCCCCCTCCCCGGCAGTTTCCCACTACTGCCAATCCCTTTATTATAGTATTATGATAATTATTCAAGGACCACTTATGAGTGAGAACATGTGGTACTCGGTTCTTTGTTTCTGTGATAGATCACTCAGTATTGCAGACTCTCTAAGTCCATGCAAGTTGCTGTGAAATTCATAATTTTGTCCTTCTTTATGGCTGTGTAATATTCCATTGTGCATGCATACTACTTTTTTGTTTCTGTCCAGTCCTCTTTCGATGGGCAGCATGATTGGTTCCATGTTTCTGCTATTGTGAATAATGCTGCAGTAAACATGTATGTGCATGTATCTTTTTCATAGAGTGATCTGAGTTCTGCCGGGTATATTCCCAGTAGGGGGATTTCGGGGTCGCATGGTAAGTCGATTTTTAGATCTTTTAGGAATCAGCCGAACTGTTTTCCACAGAGGTTGGACTAGTTTACACTCCCACCAACAGTGTAGAAGTGTTCCCTTTTCCCTGCATCCTCTCCAGTATCTGTTGTTTTTTAAGTTATTGATGATGGCCATCCTGACTGGAGTTAGGTGGTATCTCAGTGTGGTTTTGATTTGCATTCCTTTGATAACTAGTGAGGCTGAGCATTTTTTCATGTATCTGTTGGCGCTCATATGTCTTCTTTTGAGAAGTGTCTATTCATATATTTTTGCCCGCTTTGTAATGGGGCTGTGTGTTTTTTTCTTTTCAGTATGTTTGAGTTCCTTGTAGATTCTAGATGTTAGGCCTTTGTCAGATATACAGTTGGCAAATATATTTTTCCAGTCTGTGGCCTGTCTCCCACTCTCTTCATGGTTTCTTTGGCTTTGCAGAAACTTGTCAGTTTGATGAGGTCCCACTTGTCTGTCTGACCTCTTATGGCATGGATACTTGGAGTTTTGATCAGGAATTGGTTGCCAGTTCCAATTTCCATAAGGGTGTCTCCTGCATTTTCTAAGATTCTCGTAGTTTAAGGTTTTACGTTTAGGTCCTTGATCCATTTTGAGTTGATTTTTGTATATGGGAGATTGTTTTAATCTTCTGCATGTAGTCAGCCAGTTTTCCCAGCACCATTTACTGAATAGGTTCACACTTTTCATATGTCATATTGATCTGAGAATTGAGTCAGCTTTCTTCCCAAAGGCGTTTCTGTCCTGATTATATGGAAGATTTAGTACTCATAGATACATTTCAAGGTCAAGCCTGTTGCTCAGCTTTGCTTTCATAAACTGAAGTTTTAGAAATTCAGTTTAAAGAAATGCATGCTAATGAAAAGGTACTAATAAACACTGCCTGCATACTGACTTTAAGTATTATGAGGAGCTATTTCATCCTAAAGTTCTTACCTGTAAAGCACTCTTGATTGCTGACTCAAACTCCTCTCAAGATTTTGACAAAGATGGAAAATCAGGCACCTAACAAACTTCCAAATTGGATGTTCTCTCTCTCTCTCACTCTCTCTCTTTTTTTTTTTAAAGACAGAGCCTTGCTCTGTTGCCCAGGCTGTGATCATAGCTCACCACAGCCGCAAACTCCTTGGCTCAAGAAATCCTCCCACCTCAGCCTCCTGAGAAGCTGGGACTAGGGACATGTGCCACCATGCCTAGTTAATTTTTTAGTTTTTGGTAGAGACAGGGTCGCTATGTTGCCAAGGTTGGTCTCAAAATCCAATTGGCTCAGGATATTCTTAACTAACAACCAAATTCATCCAGATTTTCTTTCCTTGAAATCCTATCAAGAACCTTGTGTTGGATACCTTTATCAGGTCAAGGACATTAAAAACCCTGTAGCTCTCATTTGCTTCATTCATGGCTATATTTGGAGTGTAAAAGCTTGAGTATTATGAGCAATGTATTCGGCAGCTCAGACTGCCATAACAAAATGTTGTGAACTGAGTGGCTTAAAACCAGAAGTTTATTTATTTCAAACTGGCAGCATCTTTGCTTGTATAATCTCATCTCTAGTCCTGGTTTCTGCTGATGGCTGCTTAAGTTCATGTGTTACACCACCAACTTTTTACCAAATGATTGTTCAGCCACATCCCTAGTGTTCTCTTTAAAGCAAGCTTTCTCATTTTTTCGCAATATGGATAGGCTGAGAATTTTCTAAGTCTTCAATTTCTGGTTCCTTTTTGCTTGCTTCTTCAATTCATCTCCCTCCTTTCACAGTTTACTAGAAATATTCAGGAGAAACTAAGTTGCTCCTTCAGCATTTTGTTTTTCTTCTTGAGTCAGAGTCTCACTGTGTCACCCAGGCTGGAGTGCAGTGGCACAATCACAGTTCACTGCAGCCTCAATCTCCTGGGCTCAGATGATCCTTCTATCTCAGCCTCCTCAATTAGCTGGGACTACAGGCATGTGCCACCAAGCCCAGCTAATTATTATTTTTTTTATTTTCTAAATAAATGTTATTTTCTGTAGAGACAAGGTCTCGCTATGTTGCCCAGGCTGGTCCTGACTCCTGGACTCAAGCAGTCCTCCTGTCATGGCCTCCTGGAGTGCTGGTATTACAGACATGAACAACCATACCTGGCCTCTTCAACACTTTGTTTGAAAATTTCCTCACATAAATATCAGATTTTATCTTTCACAAGTTTTATCTCTCATGAAACTGTAGAACACAGTTCAGCCAAGTTCTTTTCAATTATACAATAAGGATTGCCTGTCCTCCAATTTCCAGTAACATGTTTTTCATTTCTGTCTGAGGTCTTGCCAGATTGGACCTTAATGTCCATATTTCTACCAACATTCTGCTCATTATTATTTTATGCATTTTCTAAGAAGATGGAGACTTTCTCTCTAACTTTTCTCCTCTTTTATTTCTAGGCTTCTGCCAGAATCACCCATAAAATCCATACTCTTAGCACACACCTCAGAACCCCTTTAACTGCTACCCATTACCTCATTCAAAAATGAATTCTGCATTTTTAGGTATTTCTTGATACCAAAATCTGTATTAGTCAGCTTTGGCTGCCATAACAAAGTACCATTAACTAGGTGACTTAAAAAACAGAAATGTATTTCTTATAGTTCTGGAGACTTTGAGATATGAGTGCCAGCATGATTAGTTTCTGATAAGAACTCTTTTTCTGGCTTCTCATTGTGCTCTCAAATGGCAAAGAGAGATAGAAAAACAAGCTCTCTGGGGGTCTCTTCTTACAAGGGCACCCATCTCATCAAGAGGGCTCCCCCTTCATAAACTCATCTAAATTTAATTGCCTCCCAAAGATCCCATCTCCAAATAGTATCACATTATGGGCTAAGGCTTCAACGTAAGAATTTTGGGAAAGTGTATCAGTGCCTAGCAAGCAACAACGGTGGTGCTTGCTCTTTAACATTGACATCTGTTCCTAAAATGTATCTATAATTGTGAAACCCATTCAAATGTATACTTTCTAAAAGTTGGAATTAGGTAGCTCTTTTTTTCTGATATCCTTTATCAATTCACTGAAAAATACGTAGAGTATACCTTCTGTATGCCATACATTATTGTAAGTGCTGGAAGTATGAAAGGAAGCTGGAACTACAGGCATGCACCACCACACCTGGATAATTTTTTCATTTATTGAAGAGAGGAAGTCTCGCCGTGTTGTCCAGGATTGTCTCAAACACTTGGTCTCAGGCAATCCTCTCACCTCTGCCTCCCAAAATGCTGGAATTTTCAGGTGGTAGCCACCACGCTCGGCCGCAATTTTTTTTTTGGCTTACCCATTCACACAAACATATTTTCATTTGACCGACAGTCTGGAACATCTCATTCATTGCTAGCAGGTTTGGATACTGATATTTGGATCTGAATGGAACACTTGAATGCATTAATAAAAACAAGTATTTGTCAACTTTTTTTTTTTCCCATGGCGTCTATCATCTATCTATCTAGAAGGAGGGACCCCCCCCCCAAGAAAAACCCTGTAATCTACATATTAAAAATTGTGAATTTATTCTTACATGTGTAAACTTCAGTCACTTTCAAAGTATTCTCCATCTAATGCAATACACCTATTGAGATGATTTTTCCACTGCTCAAAACAGTTTTTGAACTTGTCAGTTTTGAGGCCATTTAGAGCTACTGCCATTTTTTGTTTCAACTCTTCAAAATCAGTAGATCATTTCCCTTTAAGGACTTTTCATCTAGGGAGACACAAAAAAGTCACTCAGAGTGAGATCGGGTAAATAGGAAGGATGGAGCACAGGAGTCATGCTGGTTTTGGTCAAAAATTGCTGAACACTCAGCATGATGTGGGCAGGTGTGCTGGTAAATCACCCATCACGAAATGCATTGAAAGATTCTCCACAAAAAATTCACTGAAGCTGAACGCAGCCTTTCACAAGGCTAGCTGGTACACTGATGTGGATGGGTTCCTGGAACACTTACCTAGAGCGGGAAGCCTGTATTACAAGGGGCCTGCCCTCCAAAAGAGAATTGCATCTCTTTTTGACCCCCCTTCATATTCTTTAGAAGTCCTATACACTGCTGGTGGTGGCAATGTATAAGGGTAAAAATACTTTGGAGAACATTTTGGCAGTGTTTTAAACATAAACCTACCAAACTCAACCATTCCACCACAGAGAAATGAAAGCATAAATCCGTACAAAGATTTGAATGCAAATATTTATAGCAATTTTATTGGTAATAGCCCATACTGAAAACAACCCAAATGTTTATCAACTGGTGAATGAATAAACCAAAAAGATAAACTACTGATACATATAATAACATAATCAATTCTCAATATAATTATCTAGGTGAAAGAAGCCAGACATAAAATGAATGCACATTTCATGTATAATTCTAAAAAATGCAAACTAATCCATAGGTGAAAGCAGATCAGTGAGTGCCTGGGGACAGAGATGGGAGTAGAGAGGGATAGATTACAAAGGAGCATGAGGAAACTTGGGACTGATGAATATGTTCATTAACTGTGGTAATGGCTGATGGGTATATATATATGTATGCATGTATACATGCATACATATATATATTCAGCAAGTTTTATACTTTAAATATATGAAAGTTTTTGTATATAATTATACCTTAATAAATCTATATTTAAAAAGGAAAGCATGTGTACTACTTTTGCACATAAAACATGTACTATGCTTTAGAACACAATAGGAATAGCACATTTTATTGTACCATTCGCTTAACTTGCATCATTATATTTCATTTATCCTAATCCACATGCACTTTAGAGTTCTCTCCTAATGCTTTTGCACTCTCTGACTGGTATATCTTCACCAGTCAAAATTATAGAGAAGTTTATTTTTCTCTAGTGATAGTACATAAAATTTTTCAAACTGCACATACATCCTTCCTCTGTGGAAATCTTTTTTTTTTTTAGGTTTTTTGTGTTTATTTTTTTTAATTGGCAAATAAAAATTATCTATATTTATAGTATATAACATGATGTTTTGAAATATGTATATCATTGTGTAATGACTAAATCGAGCTAATTAACATGTGTATTACCTCATACACTATTCTCCATGTACAATAGATCTCCCGAATTTGTGAAATTTCTGGCTGACCAAATCTATCATCTCCTCTTATTCCTCCCCTCTGTCTGTCCCTCCTCTGCTCTCCCCCCAACCACTGATAATAGAGTATGCTTAATAAATATACTGACAGTATCAATCCTTTCTTTACCATGAAACCTTTCAGATGTAGAGGTAGACTCTCCATCAAATTCCTTTTGGATTTTTCCCCCCGGAGCACATTTCTAGTCAGACACTTAAAAAAGACTCCACAGAACTTTCCTGTTTTTGGAAACTGTGACATTTGTTCTTTTCTTATCATATATATGCGCAGAAATCTTTTGGCCATGTTATCATTCACTTAATTAATTAGTTACTTACTTTTAATTGACAAGTAAAAATTATATATTATCTACAACACAGATATTTTAACATGTGTATACATTATTAAGTTTTTGCCTATTATTTTCTAAGTGTGGAGTCCAGTTTTACAAAATTTTGGTGTCGTCCATTGTCTGCATTGTCTGATTACATAAGCACGTGGGAAGTTGTAACTTATAAAAAAGTTGTAATTTATGAAACATACAAGCATGTGGTCCTAAATAAGATGGTCTTAATTCCTCATAATTGCCATTTTCAAGGTACATTTGGTTGTTTTGCCAAGGGCAAATGAACTCTTTCAAGCAGAAGGCAATTATGTCTGCCTTTTGTAGGTGCAATTTCCCCCTCACCCACTGGGCCCTGAGGATACAATTCGCAAGAGAGTTTGTGCCCAAAATGAATGATGGTCTTTAACAACTGTAATATTTTGGACCATTTGCCAGACGTGTCCTCTTTTTCATTCAACCTCAGTCACATGGTGGCATCTATAATAATGCATTTGCCAGGATTTTCCAGGATGATGTTTACTTAGAAATGTTAATGAATGAGGAAAAAAAAGTGCTCAGTGAGCCTAGTTTAGAGCTAGTGCTGGGTGCCTAACATTATAATGATGGCTGTAGATTTGACACATACTCATTGATTAGTTTTTTTCATTGTGTTGTGCAGAATACTAGAGGTTCACAAGATATTAATAGGTAGCTGGCTAAAAAAATCAGAGCATCATGGCTAAATAAATTTGAGAAGTTGTTCAATAAACTTGAACAGATTCCTCTGCTGCAGAATTTCTCAGAATCTTCCGTATGTCATTGTGAATTTTGAATCTCTAAGATAAGCATATAGTACACAGCGTTGCCTGAACATATTTGATCACAGCACTTTTTTAGAAAATTCAAAAATAATTTTTATCTTGCAGAAAATGAGCACCCTTCTAAATTAATTTGAAGAAAGCTTTCTGTATATGCTTTTTGTATATATTTTAATTGCAAATAAAAATAGAAGAAATCAGAAAAATAACTATACATTTAGCAAGAGTACCCCGTCTCCAGACTTGTATATGGATAAGGTATATACATATATAAAATATTGCAACACATATATCATACACAGTGCCATATATATGTACTTTGTGCTCTTTTAAATATTAAAAAATAAACAGTTTCAGGTTATGCATTATTCTTTTCCCATTTTCCTCTGCACTACAGACATATGATAAGAGATTATTTTTTCTTAACTGAAAATATTTTACCAAAATTTAAAGAAATAATGATAATGTAATTTCTAAAGAGTAACTATAATATAATACTTTATATTTGTGTATGCCTTACAGTTTGCCAAGCAATCTCAGGTATATTACCTTATTTTAGTCTCACAATAATTACCCTGAAGAGAAGACAAGCCCAGCATGACTTTCTTTTGCATTCAGAAAATGGCTAACATGATTTCCTTTTGCATTAAGAAAAGTTCAGTGACTTAATGAAGATCACACAACCTTGGACTACCATTTGGTCAGGCTTGCCATTCTGCCCCTCACCTGAGAGAGGAAGAAAAAGGAGAAAATTCCTAAAGCCAATATGTACTTTAGAACTATTCAGTGCTTTTTAAAACTGTTTTGATTCACTAAAGAACATCTAAAATTTTGAGTATGAAACCAGTAGGTTTTTAGCAGTATACTAAAATCTTCCTCCTTCTCCTCAAAAAAAAAAAAAAGAATAGGCGTCTATTCTCCACTTTCAGAATTCCAACCATAAACAAAGGATTTGGTCCATGGATTTTAATTTTAATTTTATTTGAACCCTTAGAATTCTCTCCTGCTTTTCTTGGAAAGCATCATAGGAAAGATGATTTGACAATGCGATAAAGTGTCTTAGAGATGACCAAAAACCAAAGAGATAAAAGGACTTGGTCAATAACATATAAAAAAGTTGTGGCAATTGGGAGTGACAGGGAGGAAAAAACTTTTTCTCTGTGATCTTAGGCTTAGTGACTAGGAACCTGCAAATTTAACTGATGAAGAATAAGCACAAGAAAAGGAATACAAATCTTATTTTATGTGCATGGGAGTTCACGCAAGATGACTAAAAGAAAATGATTCAAAGAGAAGAAGTGAAGCCCAATGAAGTAGTTAGGCTAGGGAGCTTATATATCTTTTAACAAAGAAATAGAGGTTTGGCTTCGAGGGATGATAAATTGTGGGAAAATGAATTAAATATATGAGTGAAACTAATGGAAGATAAAGGTTATTTTAGTAAGATATGTTTACACGGATTCATCTTAGTGCCAGTGGTGTGTCCATGATGATAGGAGTTGCTGTCTTCCTGGTACAGGAGAAAGGGATATCTTCACAAAGAGAAATTTATGTCCTGCTTTTAGGTATGATAAGGAGAGGGCAGGGAACTCTACCTGCCTACCTTGCTTTCCAACTGCTATCAGTTCAAATTAATTCTTGTTGTGAATTGTTATATTTTGGGGTGACAAATTCTGATTTCTTTCAGGAGTGAAATCTGAGATTCTTTAATTCACCATCCAATGTTTTTTTCTATTTGTACTATACTGACCAATGTGATTATGGAGGAAGATAATCTGATAAGCGAGTTGAAAGTTTTCCAGGGATATGGAATAATCATCAGGAAAAAAACATCAGAAATTTAGAAAAACTGAATGTAGTAGAGAAAGAATTTTGAGCAAACAAGGAAAACTAGATTTGTGCACACAGCTTTTAGTAGATCAAATCACCTACTAGCAAAATGACTTAAAATTACCAATCCATTTACTTGGCTGTTTATCATAGTCTTTATGACTGAACAATGTCATTAGGAATTTTTTTTTCTTTTTGAGTCAGGGTCTCACTCTCTCACCCAGACTGAAGTGCAGTGGAATGATCATGACAATCACAGCTCACAGCAGCCTTGACTCCTGAGCTCAAGTGATCCTTCTGCCTTGACATCCTGAGTAGCTAGGACTACATGTGTGCAACACTATGCTTGGTCAAATTTTTAATTGTTATTTTTTGTAGAGACAAATTTTCACAATGTTGCCCAGGCTGGTCTTGAACTCCTGGGCTCTAGCAATCCACCTGCCTCAGCCTCCCAAAGCGCTAGGACTACAGATGTGAGCCCCTACACTCAGCAGATTGTTGATTTTATTATCATCATCCTCATATCCAAACTATCATCACTGTGAAGAACAATATAATCAGATAATGGCTACCTATTTGTATATTTTCCTAAATGACAAGAATAATTTCCAAAAAAGTTGAGCTCATGTCTGAGATGGTATAGATATCAGATGCTAATATCAGATGTTGAACGTTTTGTTTCTTTCCATTGTATTTGATTGCTTTCTTTCTGCTTTTCCTTAAAAAAATAACGTGAACCTTTATATTTGACTATTAATAAAAATACATTTATTATAAAGAAAACATGAATTATGAAGCAAAACCACCAAAGAAAAGACTGCAATCAAGTGACTAATATATTCCTAAATATTCTGGAAATGTGTCAGATTAACTATGACGTTTCCTTCCCCAGCAAAAAATTCAAAGCATTTCAGCGTCTCCATATTTTTTGATTAAGTAAACATTTTATCTATTCTTTTACCTTGGAGTCTAGTGACCACTCATTCTTTGTTTTTTATTTTTTGTTTTTGAGTAGGAGTCTCACTCTGTCGCCCAGGCTGGAGTGCAGTGGTGCACTCACTGCCGCCGCAGCCTTGATCTGCTGGGCTCAGGCAATCCTTCCATCTCAGCCTTCCAAGTAGCTGGAACCACAGGCGCACACTGCCATGCCCAGCTAATTTTATTTTTTTAATTGTGGAGATGTAGTCTCGCCAAGTTGCCCAGGGTAGTCTCAAACCCCTGAACTCAAGGCAATCATCTCACCTCTACTTCCCATAGTGCTGGGATTACAGACATGAGCCACTGTGCCCGGCTCACTCATTTTTTAGGAAGTTGATTCTGCATTGCATTCCGTAAATTTCACTTGCAGTTCTAGTCATTCCTCCATCAGTCTGACAAAGGTTCCCTTCCATCTGACAGTTGCAAGTTTAAGATTTCCTGGGTTTCTGTCCTCTGGCTTCTCCCCTCTTTCTCACATCCTAGGGTGAATGGTGATGAGATCAGCCACCACCAAATGAGCATTTCAGCCATTCCAGCATGTCTCAACAACCTCCAAATGTGTGTATCTGTGTGTTTATCTTTCCAGTCCTGGCCAGGCACATGCTCAAGCCAGAAACCTGGGATCCTCCAAAGAAAAATACATGAGAGGTGTAGAAAAATTGAAGGTAGTTCTTATTTCCACACCTGATTATTTAATACATCTTACAAATTCTGCCATTTAATCATTTTTAATCCATTTCTTGATCTCCATCCACCTTTGTCATTTCCCATCTTGAAAATTGAAATAGCCTTTTATTTTTTCTAATTTCCAGGCTCCTCCTTATTGGGGGCAGTTTGAATTTCCTTTATAACTCTTCAATACCTATGAAGTCCAAACACCGTGTTTGCCTTTTCAGCCTCATCTCTTTCCCCATTCTCTAAGAATCTGACACATTTGCTCTGGGAAACTATTTGTAGTTCACCAAATCACCCCTTTCTCTCAGGGCCCTCTGGATTTGTACAGACTCTTGCCTATCTGACATGTCTTTCACCACTTTGTCTATTGGGAGATGCTCATTCGTTCTTCAGGTGACACTCTCCTGTGCAGTCATCCTCCATGGTCTCCCTCCTTCAACCTGCTTTTGCAGATATTAATGGCATGTATCACGTGATATTTTAGTGGTTTTAATAATCTTTTTGTTTTATTGTAAAAGTTTGATCTCTTTGAATGTGGAAATATTGTCTTGTAATTCTTTGAATCCCCATTTACAACAGCAGCAGAAAAAATAAAATGAGTGAGTAGAAACAAAACAAGAAATGTGCAAGCTTTTATGAAAAAATGTTCTATATAGCCCCAAGGGCTCAAAAGAAGACATGAACAAATGGAAGACATACCATGTTTTTGCACAGGAAAATTCAATATTACATAAATTTCTCCTAAGTTAATTTATACATTTAACACAGACTTTAAAATAATATTACAGATTTTTTTGTCTCTTTTTTGCATTAAATAAACTGAATTTAACACTCAAGTGAAAAAATAATGAGTCAAAAATTTATGAAAAGATGCTGGAAAATAAGAATAATGTGTGTGAGAAGAGAACTAGTCTGGGTTGATATTTTTAAGAACCATAAAATGTAACATATATTATTGGAATGAGAAAAGAGATGACTCTATAGAACAGAGTGGAAAGTCAAGAAATAGACTGGAATACATATGAGGATTGAGTATATAATTTTTTTTTTGAGTTGAAATCTCACTCTGTTGCCCAGGCTAGAGTGCAGTGGCATGCTCAAGGCCACTGCAGTCTTGACCTGCTGGGCTCAGGCGATCCTTCTGCCTCAGCCTTCCAAGTAGCTGCAACCACAGGCACCCACCACCACACCTGATTAATTTTGTTGATTTATTGTAGAGACGAAGTCTCCCCAAGTTGCCCAGGCTGGTCTCAAACCCATGGGCTCAGGCAATTCTCTTGCCTCAGCCTCCCAAAGTGCTGGGATTACAGACATGAGCCCCTGCGCCCAGTGAGGACTGAGCATATAATTAAAGTGGTATCTCAAGTCTATAGGGACCAAAAATTGGTGTAGGGTCTACTGATCCATTTTGAAAAAATGATCTTGTGTTACATCACAGAAAATGGTAATGAATTAAAATTTTAAGGTGGAGAATGAAAGCATACCAGAAATACAGTCATGTATTGCTTAATGATGGGATACATTCTGAGAAATGTGTTAGGCAATTCCATAATTGCACAAACATCAGAGAATACTTACACAAACCTAGATGGTCTAGTCTACTACACACCTAGGCTATATGGCATATCCTATTTCTCCTAGGCTATAAACCTTCATAATATGTTCCTGTATTGAACATTGTAAGCAATTATAACACAATGGTATTTGTATATATAAACATGTAAAAGATATAGCCAATATCTACAATGTAAATGATAAAAAATAGTACACCTGTATAGGGCACTTACCGTGAATAGAGCTTGCCATGGGCGAGTCAATGAATGAGTCATGAGTGAATGTGAAGGTCAAGGACATTACTGAACACTGCTGTAGACTTTATAAACACTTGGGCGAAACTAAATTCATATTTTTAAAAAGTTTGTGTTTTTAGCTGGGTGTGGCAGTGCGCACCTATAGTTCCAGCTACTTGGAAGGCTGAGAGGAAGGATCGCCGGAGCCCGGCAGGTCAAGGCTGTGGTGGCTGGGAGCGGCCACTGCACTCCAGTCCAGGCGACAGAGTGAGACTCCAACTCAAAAAAAAAAAAAAGAAAAGAAAAAAAAGTTTGTGTTTCTTCATTAATAATCTAACCTTAGCTTATTGTAACTTTGACTTTATAAACTATTTAAGTTTTTTAAAACTTTTGGCCTCTCTTCTGATAACACTTAACCTAAAACACATTCATCATACAGTTGTACAAAAATGGCTTATTTTCTTTATATCTTATTATATAAACTTTTCTCTATTTAAATTTTTTTCTTTAAAAATTATTTTTAATTTAAATTTGGGAGAATATGTTCAGGTTTGTTACATGGGTATATTGTGTGATAATGATGTTTGGGCTTCTATTGAACTTGTCACCCAAAGAGTATAGTACCAAATGGGTAGTATTTCAGCCCTTGGCCTCCTCCCGCCCCGCTTTTGGAGTTCCCAGTGTCTAATGTTCCCATCTTTATGTCCATGTGTACCTAGTGTTTTGCTCCCATTTATAAATCAGAACATGTGGTATTTGGTTTTCTGTTAATTTACTTAGGATAATGGACTTCAGCAGCATCTGTGTTGCTGTAAAGGACATGATTTCAGTCTTTTTTATGGCTGCACGGTCTTTCATGGTATATATGTATCATGTTTTCTTTTTCTTTTTTTTTTGAGTTGGAGTCTCACTCTGTCGCCCAGACTGGAGTGCAGTGGCCGCTCCCGGCCACCGCAGCCTCGACCTGCTGGGCTCCGGTGATCCTTCCGCCTCAGCCTTCCGAGTAGCCGGAATTACAGGCGGGCGCTACCTCGCCCGGTTAATTTTTTTATTTATTGCAGAGATGAGGTCTCACCTGCCCAGGCGGGTCTCGAACCCTCAGGCTCAGGCAATCCACTCACCTCAGCCTCCCAAAGGCACGGGATTACGGGCTGAGCCACCGAAAATGCGGCTAACCACATTTTCTTTATTCAGTCCCTGTTGATGGGCACCTAGGTTGATGACATGTTTTTGCTATTGTGAATAGTACTGTGGTAAACATATGTATGCAGGTGTCTGTTTGGTAGAAGGATTTATTTTTCTTTGGTTATAGAACCAGTAATGAGATTGCTGGGTCAAATGGCAATTCTGTTTTTTGGGAAATCTCCAAACTACTTCCCACAAGGACTGAACTAAGTTACATTCCCACCAACAGTGTATAAGTGTTTTCTATTTTCTGCAATCTTGCCAACATTCTGACTGATAAAAGGTGGTATCTCATTGTGGTTTTGATTTGCGTTTCTCCAGTGGTTAGTGATGTTGAGCATCTTTTCGTATATTTATTGGCCACTTGATGTCTTCTTCTGAAAAGTGCCTGCTCATGTCCTACGTCCACTTTTTAATGGTGGTGTTTTCTTCTCATTGATTTATTTAAGTTCCTTATAGATTCCCAGATATTAGTCCTTTGTGGGATGCATAGTTTGCAAAAACTACTGGGTTTTGTCTTAAAAACGAAGACCCAAACACACACATTATACCTACCCAGGGTCAGATTCATCAGTGTCACTGTCATCCACATCCACATCTTGTTCCACTGAAAAGTCTTCAGGAACACAAACATGAATGGAGCTGTTATCTCCTACAACAATACTTTCTGGAATACTTCTGGAAGAACCTGCCTAAAACTGTTTTACAGTTAACTTTTTAAAAATAAGTAGAAGGAGGATGCTCTAAAATAATGTTAAGGAGTATGATACAGTAAATACATAAACCAGTAAAATAGTCATTTATTACCAAGTACTGTACATAATTGTATGTACTATTATTTTATACAACCAGCAGTATACATTTGTTTATACCAGCATCACCCCAAACACATGAGTAATTTATTGTATTATGACATTGTATTATGGACAACAATGACGTCACTAGGTGATCGGAATTTTTTAGCTCCATTATAATCTTATGGGACTATCATTGTTATGCAATCTGTCATTAACTGAAATGTCATTATGTCACACATGGCTGTACTTCAATAAGCCTCGGAAGAATCTTTTTATAATCTTGAAATAGGAAAAAGTTTTCTAACTAAGATCTAAAAACAATAAGCTATAAGAGAAGAGACTGAGAAATTCAACTGCATATAAATAAAGAATTTCTGCATGCAAAGATCAACATAAATAAATTAAAAAATAATCAACACAGATATAGGGCTAAATTTCCTAATATACAAAAAGCTCCCATTTCTCTAAAAACTAAAAGTAGAACCTCCATATGACCTAGCAATCCCACTGTTGGGTATCTATCCAAAGGAAAAGAAATCAATATATTAAAGGGGTAGCTGTACTACATGTTTAGGGCAGCACTCTTTACAATAGTGACGATATGGAATTAATCTCATTGTTCATCAGTAGATAAATAGATAAAGAAAATGTGGTATATATAGACAATGGAATACTATTCAGTCACAGAAAAGAATGAAATCATGTTGTTTGCAGCAGCATGTATGGAACTAAAGGACGTTATGTTAAGTGAAATAAGCCAGGTACAAAAAGACAAATACTGTGTGTTCTCACTTATATACTGGAGCAAAAAGATCTTGATTTCATGGACATAGGGAATAGAAGTGTAGATACCAGGGCTGGGAGGGGAGACGAAGAGAGACTGATTACATGTACAGTTAGAGAGAGGAAATACATTCTAATATTTGATGGCAGACTAGGGTAACTATACTTAGCAATGATATTATGCATATTTCAAAGTAACTAGAAGAAATGACTTGAAGTGATACCAACACATAAAAATGTTAAACACTTGAGGTGATGGCTATCCCAATTACCATAATGAGGCTATTACACATTCTAAGCATGTAACAGCTCACATGTACTCACATGTACCCTATAAACAACTCCCATGTACCCTATAAATATATAAATTATTAGGTATCAATAAAAGGGGGGAAGCTCCCATTTTCAATAAGAAAATGGCCAATGAACCAATAGAAATAGGTAAAAGAAATGAGGAACTTGTTACAGAAAAGGAAATATAAGTGCCTCTTCAACATATGGGAAGAGGCATGACTTTACTCATATTACTAGAACAAGTTTAAACATGTTGACATATCATTTTCACCTTTCAGATTAGCAAATATTAAAAAATTTTGGTCACAATTTTTCTTAGAAAATGTGGGAAAACAATCTTTTCTCATAAATTGTTGGTAGAAGTGTAAATGGGTGCAATTTTTCTAGAGGGCAATTTAGCGATAGCTATCAGAATTACAAATAAACACTCTGAGATCCACCAATTTTACATTTAGCAATTTAATTCACATATATGTTGGGACTGTGTTAATATATTTCCTATGTTAAAAATCAGTAGCACTTTAAATTAAAAGCTAAATTAACTTTTTTAAAAAAATCTTTATTTTTACATCTTTTGGCCCAGTGTTCTCCTTCCCTTTCCTTCCCTACCTCCCTCCTGGGGCAATGTGTCTTTCTGCATTTTGTTTCAAATGTGTAGGACTTTGTCATGAATCCATTATGAACCTGACTAATACATTTCCCCAGAAAAGTTTATACCTTAAAAACTAGCACTTTGTTTAGCCTCAGAAAGTAAATGGTTTTAAATTATTGATATGCCATCCATTGCTTTTCCAAAACACTTATATATTTCTAAAAAGCTATTATTTCTTTTAGGGTACATCCTTTGATCAAATGTTGCTCATTTATTTTAACATAAGAAAAATGGATAAAGTATGAAATATGTAGCCTGATTTGAGTATTTTGTGCAGCAGTTAGTATAACTGTTTTAACCTTCATCTTGTCCTTTGGGGAAAGAGTACACTGTAAGCACTTCAGAAAGGAGTTTTCACACACATGGTCACATGCTGTGCTGTCCTGGAGAAGCAGGTGGCTAAGTGTGGTTCTGGTCACAGAGTGCCCAAAGACTCACTCTCACTTGAGAATGACTCTCAGAAACTGTGTATAATATAATCAATAGTTTCATTACCAGATACTCAAAGTGCTATGTTCTAAGGGCACAGGAGTATATTTTTTTCTGATGTGCTTCCTTGAGAGTATTTTATTCTTTTTATCTTAGAAGAAAACTGTCACTCAAAGAAGAGAAAGAGCTCTTGAAAGATTTTGATGTGAGAAAGTATTATTTAGAATCACATCACATTTATTTAAAGATTTGGGTTACTAAACAGAGAATATCTATACAGAATTTATTGATGGTAAGGACGTTTGCACCTTGAAGTACAGCGTTATGATTTACAACCAGAAGCAAAGAAGATAAAAGTGAATAAATAAGGTCATGCTATACAAACGTAAGCATAACTAAAGTTAAAACTAGGAGTGGATTGCAAACTAAGTATGAGACAATACTGTATCATGGTACCAATATGGCTGATATCTCACATAGCACATAGGAATTGCAGAGTGCTCTTTCTGAATATCATGTAACTAGTGAACTCAAGCATTCCAGTCTACTTCCTCTGAAATCTTTCAGCTTCTAGAATAGTATACATTTTCCTCTTGGAACTATCATTCTGTAGAGTTTTAATTCTTACATTTTATAGTAGTTTTTACCCTGAAAATATGGCACCTACACCATTCACTTGTTAAGATTTTTCACTTCTTTTTCCTGAATGAAATCGTCTTGTTTTTCTTTTTTATCTAAATTTTTAATGGAAATAAACTCAGCTTGTAATGTTAGAATTTCCTGATTACATAGGAATATAAAAATTGTATAAAGCCTTATGCAATACACTTTATTGACTTTTAAAAGCTGCTTAGTGGAGTTTATTTTACATGAGCCTTGAATTTGTAGTTAGAGAAAAACCTCACATGATTACCATCTGTTTGCTTTTGCAAGAGAAGCCCTAGAATTTAGTTCAGATATACTAATAGAAATGTTATTTTAGTTTTAGTTTGGGCTGAGCTTTTCAACATGAAATTTAATTCTCACACTAAAAAGCACATTTGGAACCCCTGATTATAAGCTACTTATTGGCTACAATTTTGAAATTCACTTATATGAGATTAATATAGAATTAGTGATATTAAGAATTTTCGCTTAACTCATGTTTGGTGCAAAGTTAGGGCTCCTGAAATAAGCCTTTGGTATTTGGTGTCTTATTGTGAAGTAAAAAGAAACACGTTAATTCTTCTGCAGAAAGGTAAAACATAGAAAGTATCTAAATACTAATTGGAGAATTCGTATTTAGAATTACAATGGTCATTTTCCATTTGTATCCTCAGTGGGAAGTTTTATTATCTAATATTGCAGACAGTCCATTGCTTAAAGTATGCACAGTTCTTGCTGGCTGTTGGCAAATACAGCTCTGTGATTCTGAATCCCATCTAGCCGGTGAATAGGAGCAAGCCAGTCCAGCTGCCCCCAGACTCAGCCTGTTCATTAGGGAAAAGGGCTCAGTGGTCAGAGCTAACAAAGACAGGCGGGGAGATAAATGAAAAATCTTGCAGCTGCTGATCTTCAGCTGCTTCACTTAAGGGGCCTCAGAGCAAGAATTCAATTTGTCCTTAACAGCATATTTAAAATGAGAATATGACACACCTGTCCATACAAGTGCGCATGGAAGGCTGTCGGGAACTGGTTCTTCCACCTTCCTAAAATGACATTTAAAATATTCCAAATCAATATTTTAAATTATGAACATGCAGATAAGGAGCACTTCAGTCTAGTTTTTTGTTTGTTTTTTTCTTGTATGTTTCTTGAACAGCTTGTTTTCTGGATGAGATTGGAGGTAGAGCAAGAACCAAGTGAGATGGGTGTGGTGTCAGGTGGAATCCTCAAAATGATGGCAAATCCATGCTATTCTTTGGTTTAAATATATTCTGGAAACTACAGCGGGCCTAAAGCATCTGATAACCACTTAAAATATGTATTGACTATTTTTAAAATGTTATGTGTTCACTATGTATTTTCTCTTTCTCCAGTTAACTTTTTAGTTGGAACACCTCCAAATTTGTGGCAAGCGATCCAGTGGATTAATCTGAAAAAAGTACAAAGAATAGATGAGGAATTGTAGAGCCCTGAAATATGTATGAAAGTTGAAGAAAAACATACTGTGAATGTTTTGCATAATTGTGACTAACCTGCTTTTAAAAAGCACATTTATCTTCTATTTCCAGATATCTTGAACACTCTAGTTCTAGAGACTATAGTTGGGTCAGAGAACACAGGGTGAGTTCTCTGGCTCAGTGTTGAACTGCTCCTGAGGATAAGTGGCTTGGGAAAGGATTTGGATTTTTTTAGCAGTTGACTGTATGTGTCTTTTAAAAAGTAATCTACAGTAACTCAGTTTTGTGATAAGTTGATTTTTGGAAATGCTTAACTGTATATTTAAAAAATACTTTACCTTTATAAAGTATGTATGTGCTTTTAATTCTTACCCTATCTCAAAGATTTTGTTAGATCCCGTGCTTCCCAAAGCTCCACTGTTGAGATCTCTCCACCCTCCCCCCACACACTTTGGTTTAAGAATTAGGCAGAAGTCGTAAATAACATAATAACTCTCACATGGTGAAGAGCGAAAGAATTGAAGAATATGTGAAACTACTTCTGGAGCTAACTTTTGTCTTTTGCTTTTATTTTGTCTAGTTTATCTCTCTTTTAAAAAAGAAATTGTATTTACTTAGAAACATTCAGACTACCAACAAAACAGCTGCAACTTTTTCTTGCAATTACAGAGTAGTATCCAGTTAACAGAACAACAGTTATTTTGTATAAGCTGCATCAAAGACAACTGAAGATGAAAAAACTACCATACCCATATATAGCTTATTTGTGCTCTGCATCAACAAGAACCTGCTTTAAATCTCCATGCCAATATACAGTCTCCATACTATACCAGGCATAGTTAGTGGCTACTGAAAATACCACCAAGACAGGGTTATCTAAAGACACATTTGGTAGTGTGTTAACTATACAAAAAAAGACACTGTACAGTTTAAAAACAAATCTTACCAGCCTTTCATTTCAACTGTTTTCTTTAAAAGGAGTGAGTTGTGTACAGGGGGTTAAATGCTTTACAGTCAAGGAAAAAAAAACTGCTAGAACCAACTTATTCATCATCATCTTCATCTTCATTCTCCTCGTCCTCTTCATCTTCCTCCTCTTCCTTCTTTTTCTTGCCTTTTTCAGTCTTGATGACTCCCTTTTTTTCTTCAGCAGGCTTTTCTTTAGCTTGGTATGCAGCTATATCCTTTTCTATTTTTCCCTCAACTTTGCGGGCTTCTTTTCATAAGGCTGCTTGTCCTCCGAAGCAGTGTTATTCCACAGCTCTCCCAGCTTCTTTTCAACATCACCAACGGATAGACCGGGATGTTCTCCTTTGATTTGGAGGCAATACTTAGAACAGAACGAGAAAAAGGACAAAGGAGGCCTCTTGGGTGCTTGGGGATCCTTGAACTTGTTTTTTGTTTCCCCTTTAGGAGGCATATAGGTTTTCACTTCTCTTTCATAACGGACCTTGTCTATCTCTGCCATGTCCTCAAATGTTCTTTTTAGTAAACGTGGTCTTCCACCTCTCTGAACCCTTCTTAGAAAACTCTGAGAAGCATCTGGGTGGTTCTTGTGCTCCTCCTGACAAGTTTGCATAAAGAATGCCTATGATGACATTTTGCCTCTTGACTTCTTTGGATCTCCTTTGCCCATGTTTAGTTATTTTTCCTCAGTGAGGCACAGAGGTGTCCAGTGCCTGTCCAGCTCGCAATTGCCCCAGTGCGGTCTCTATGCACTGTAGTGGCCAGGAGAGTGGGAGCCACATGCAGCCTCTGGTTTCTCTTTTCGAGGGAATTGCATTGTATGATCCTAATTTGAAGACATTCTTGATAGCAGTAAGATTGTATATTTTTGTATAAGAATGGAATTGGCAGTAGCGGGACACTGCTGGCAGGGGAGGGTAAATAAGGGTAACTGATCTCAAACCAGGCAAAGTGGGGACCAAAGGGAGGCCCAAACTTCACCTGTATGATGACCACTTACACACCTAATCCTGAATTGTGCCCCACATCTTTAAAATAAAAAAGATTGTTAAAAAAATAAAATAAAAAAGATTGTGTATTTTTGTGATAATAAGTGCCCTGAGAGAAGTGTTTGGTGTCATGTAAATTGATTAAATCACTGACATGCTATCCACTTAAAAATTGTTTCCTTGGCCGGGCTAGGTGGCTCAGCCTGTAATCCCAACGCTTTGGGAGGCCAAGGTGAGTGGATTGCCTGGGCCCGCGTGTTCGAGACCCTCCTGGGCGACTTGACAAGACCTCATCTCTACAATAAATCAAAAAAATTAGCCAGGTGTGGCAGCGCGCGCCTGTAGTTCCAGCTACTTGGAAGGCTGAGGCGGAAGGATCACCGGAGCCCAGCAGGTCGAGGCTGCAGTGGCCGGGAGCAGCCACTGCACTCCAGTCTGAGCGACAGAGTGAGACTCCAACTCAAAAAAAAAAAAAAATTGCTTTCTCTACTACAAAACCAGTACATTTTTCTCGTAGAATATTTCAAATGTAAAGATAATCCACCCCAAAAGTCACCTCTACTTCCACCAAAATGTTAATATTGAATTTTTAAAAATTCTCTAATTTACATACATTTGCAAAAAGCTCATTTGTTTACTGACTCATTCATTTGCTTATTCATTCAATAAATATATACTGAGCACAGACTATGTGCCTGACATTGTGCTAGAGGCTGGAAACACTGCAGTGAAAAGAGAGGCAAGGTTCCTGCCCTCTGAATGCTTACTTCCTAGTTGGGGAAGATAGGTGTTATATACAGATGAAATCATCAGTGATTATAACCAATCCTGTGGAGGAAATGAAAAGCCTGATGTGATGGAGAGCCCAGAGGGGTCCTCTTTAAACATGGTAGATGGGAGATTTTTAAGTCTATACTTGAAGGAAGAGAAGAAATAAGTCATATAAAAGTCAGGAAGAAGAATATTTCAAGTAGAGAATGCCAGGTGTACACAGTTTTTATCCAGCCCTTTTCCCACTAAATATATATGTCACATCTTTATATAAAACTCTTATGCTAAAATATATTTTAGAAATCAGAATTATTTGAATGTTTGAAACATAATGTGTTTAAATTACATACATTAAATAACATTTTCAGCACTGTCTGGGACAGTACCCTGTAATCAAATATATTAGTATTCCTCTGTGAGATAATGATTATGACTAGGCTCACTTCAGATGAAGTTTTGCTGTCAAATAAGTTGTATATAAACTTTTGATTTTCTGCACATTTTAGTTTTCAATATCATAGGTCAGGAGATTGTGGAGCAGTATTTCATGATACAAAAACACCATAATTAATTTAGCTAATGCCGTATTTTCATACATTTATACAGTTTCCATTTAGGTTATTTAAGTGGGATAAACATGATGTTTATTTAAGTGGGATAAACATTCCTCTAGCCATGTATCTATGCATATTAATGATCATTTTCTTAGGCTATATTGGTAGGAAAGGTAGTATTTTACCTATACCTTCTTAGGGTTTTTGGCTGGGTCTGAGAATTAAGTTGACATTAGACAGATTAACAAGAAAAAAGCATACAAATTTATTTAATGTAACTTATACATGACATGGGAGCTTTCCTAAGGAAGTAAAGACCCAGAGGAGCAGTTAGCATTGAACGCTTATATATTGAATTGGACAAAGTATAGTGAACTGCAAAAATGTGACAAGTCAAAAGGATTTGGTCTAGGGTAGTTAATCATGGAAAAGTAACTCGAAAATAAGGGTTAGTCTAACAACCCTTGACTCCCTGTTTCTGGTGATAAGAATGTTATCTTCCTTCTGGTATAGAGAAGACATCTTACATAAAGGGATTTTTATCTCCTGCAATAAACCCAAAAAACACAGAACAACCTTCTTGCACTTACTGTCGTTTAGCTTAAAATAATTTGTTATGCCAAAGTGGCATATTTCGGGGTGGCATAGTCTGCAACCCTACACATTAAATTGTTATGTAAGGGATGTGCAAATAATTTGATGCATATTTCTTATTATACTTCAAATTATACTTGATATTCAAAATTGGAGACCTCTCAGATGGTTTCCTAATTCTATAGCTGAGCTGAGGGTAATTGTGATTGTGATCATAATAGCATATATGTGGCTCAAATTTTATAAAGTAAAAGGTAACAACAAAAGCATATTCTTTGATCCTGGTTGTTTTTCTTAATGCCTTTTCATCCTTCTCCGTTTGTTACACAAAATGCATATATAGAGAGATCGGATTATTTACCACTAAAATGCAGGGAAGGATGGAGAATGTAACTTGTTTCGATTTCACATCAAAATAGAATGTTTCAGAATCTGGGCTTATAGAAAAGTATCCTTTATTTAATTACAGAACTATGGGTCATGTTGACAGATTTCTGGGCCATAATTGTCTTTCCTGAGCCTGCATTGACCTGATCATGTATTTGACCTTCCCGATTAAAATCTGCCTAGGGATAACTCTAGAATCTAGTCTTCAGAGTTTATCCTGTGCAGAATGGGACAAATCTTTCCTTTTAGAGCAGAAACTCAATCAATCCCTCGTATCAGCTCTGGCTTAAGTGTGTATGCTATCAAGGCCACATTTTTGCTGTACATCCTCATGATTAACCAGACCCTTTCTCTGACTCGTGCTTGTAGTTTTTCAAGTGAGAGGCCAGTTTTGATAAAAGCTTTAGCATCAAAATGTCAAATCTTTGCTATTTGTTGTAAACATGGAATTTTATTACCACCTCTGTTAATTCAGTACAAAAGAATATACCATTTGTGAAATATGTAAATCTTTAGCTACCACAATATGAAATTCAAGGATTCTGCTATTATTTACATATACTCCAAGAGCCAAATGATTTTCAATTTAATAAAAATGATTTTTTAATTTCCAGCCCTACAGAATATATTTTTACATGTGTTTATTAAATACAAATATGATATATTCAAGGTCCACGTACATTGTTTATTAACAAGCTCTTTCAACTGAATGTCACAGGCCTGTCATCCATAGGTGTCTATCATTGCGCTCTGTATATTTTAGAAAATGGAATGTCAACATTATTCTTCTTAGAATAAGTGAAGGGGGACTCTGTGGGCGTGAGTTGTGGCTGGTTGCTAAGAATATCTAATCAGGTTGCATTGCTATAGCAACAGTGTTGCTAGGACTTTAAAGTTTCCCTGTAACCAGTTGGAATTCATAAGTGAAAGACATTGTTTATCTCAGTGGTATTTTAAAGTGATCCTAGTTAGCATAAGCCAGGAATCCCATACTTTGGAAAGGAACTGATACTCCCAATGAACCGCACTCTAGTTTATGACTGGTTCAGAGTATGTAATCTACAGTACCAGGGTGGTAATTTAACAGCCTGGTTTTTCCAAATGTTTTGGTTTCACAGTCCCTACCTGGTTAAGGTCATTCCATCTGACTCTTCTAAGGTTTCTCAAAGTAACCAGACCATCTAATCATCACACAATGATTATTGGAAAGGAAATGTATTATTTTATATTTCTGTCATACAGCAGAACACTTGAGGGCTCCAAGAAATTATGTTAATACTGGTATTTATCTCTTTTACAAAACGAAAATAGCTTTATTTTTCTTATTATAGAAATATTCCATACTTATCTAAAATTTAGGCAGTTTAGAAAGCATAAAGCAGATTCTTAAAAAATCTCCCAGGGCTAACTACTTTTAACATTTTGTTGTAAACATTATGTATATACGTAGTTGCTAAATAAAGGAATATAAACTGTAATGTGTTTTCTTGGCAGTGGTATTTTATTTTAGTTTTGAGTTGGGGTGTCATTCTGTTCTGAAGTGCAGTGGCACAATCAAGTTCACCACAGCCTCAACTTCCCCGGCTCAGGTGATCCTTCCATCTCAGCCTCCCGAGTAACTGAGATTATAGGCGTGCACCATCACACCTGGCTAATTTTTTGATTTTTTTGTAGAAATAAGTTTTCACTATGTTTTCCAGGGTGGTCTTGAACTACGGCTCAAGCCGTAGTTTTGAATCCTTTTGTGGTTTTGAATCCTTTTTTTCCCTCAAATGTTACTCAAAATGTTGAAATGATCAGGACCTGGTCTTAAAGTCAAAAACCTCTATTTACTAAATAAATAGAGGTTTTGTCCTATTCCAAGAAGTATTTAAAATATTTGGTTTAAGGATTCATAAATCACCATCTTAATGGAACGTAACATCAGCATTTTTTCTGCTTTTAGGCACTAAACTTTTTGAGTGAGGAAAGGAGATTGTGCAACTGTTTTATTCCAGTCTTATATGTGGAACTTGGTTCAATTTAAGGAATTAAAATAACTATATATTTTTAACAGGTTGAACACTGAAGCCCAGAGAGTTGGTTTTAGGTTGGCTGAATATGGGCTTGAATCAGGCATGGACTATAAGTAGCATTCCCTGTCTGTTGCATGTTATTTCATGGATACCCCAAAATGAAATGGATAAACTTAAATGAAAAATAAAACTGAAATTATTGAAGATTCCATAGGATGGCTGAGTAATCAATAAAGACTGAGCTGCTTGTGGACCTAAGAGATAAAAATAGCCTATAGAGAATTAAGCATGTGCTAGGCACTGTTGTGAGAGTTCAATAATAACTTACTTAAACTTTATGATAAACATATGAAGGTTCTATTACTAATGATAACCCTGTGAAGGTTCTATTATGATTCTCATTCTACCAATAAGGTTGCTGAGGTGGAGTGAAATTGAGCAACTTGTCTATGGGCTTTATGACTACTCAGTATCAAAGTCAAATTCATACCTGCATGTCTTCAGAGCCAGACAATTGAACAACTTGTCTATGGGCTTTATCAGTATCAAAATCAAATTCACACCTGCATGTCTCCAGAGCCAGCTCCATTGTGCTTTGCTCTGAGGGATATTGGGTGGTTTGCTTAGGGTGAGCTATTCTATTGGGTATATTTATGACCTGTGATTTCATCCACAGCTGTATTATCTTTTCCAAATTCTACCCTTCTCAAGGTTATTGTAAAGATTAAAATAAAAAAATATAAGTGAAGCACTTAGTACGTATTAGTTACAAAGTACTTACTGCTTGGGAGCCAATACTTTTATGTTGATTGGATTTGGGAGATATTGTTTCTGTAGATATGGGTCATATAGCTCTTTAACTATTGTTTATGGAGCAGATTTAAAGAAATTGTCAGAAACAACCCTGGCATATAATAGTGTACAACTTTTGGCAAATCCCGAACCTTTTTTAAGTCCTAATATTTTCCCATTTGTGAGAAGATATAATAATATCTAATTTTTAAGGTTATGATAAAGTTTAAAGATGAGACTAGACTTAACTCAGAGTCTTAAATACATAGTAATGGCTATTTTTAAATGGTTTGACTAGTTAATGTTTCAAAAGATCTTAATTTCCTGATGATATGCCCAAACTTTAAGAACATCTGTCTTGCAACCCTCTATATCCTGCTTCCTGAATTTCAATTGTTGAGCTAAATTTTATAGGCTCATGAGGCCGTTCGAAATTTAGTATTCGTTTCTCTTTTTGCCTCTTGCAGGTTTGTAGCCCTTAGTTCTACTTAACGAATAATGAAAAATATATGGGTTGTAGGGTGACATTGGTTATTATATAGTGTGCCATTTCACAAAGGTAATTTAAATGTAGCATAAAAACCTAACATATTTTGAGTTCTCATTTTTGCATATTTTATTTATCTGATCATGTTGCTTTACTTATATGCCTTTTGCTTATTTATTTCCTAGAAGGTTGAAAACAATTCAACATAAATTTAAGAGGTTTTGGTTTGATAGATGGCATCTAGCACATTTGGGGAGATCAGCAAATATTTAAAAAGAGGAATAATGATGTGGTTTTTAAAAACCAATATTGGCAAAACACACACACCTTTTCACACACAAAAAAAGAAGACATAGAAACATTTGAGAGAATCATCAGAGAAAATACTCCTTCTATAGCTTTGTTTTTTGACATTTCCTAGTATATGGCAGGTTTCCTGTCATTGGGGAAAACAGGCAAAGACTGAGAAGGGCTCAGTGAGATACAAACTTCATCTAATGTGGCTGTAGACCACAGAATCATTTATGGACATTTTTTTTTGGTAGGGTGTGGAGTCTCACTCTGCCACCCAAGCTAGAGTGCAGTGGCACAATCACAGCTACTGCAGCTTCGACCTGCTGGGCTCAGGTGATCTTTCACCTCAGCCTGCCAAGTTATTTCCTATTCCTTGAGTACATTATATAGCTTAATTTTCCAAAATACACATTTAATTTTCAATAAGTGTCTTAAGTGTGAAGAAGTTCTGACAACTGCTTTTCTATGAATGTTATAGTTGATGACACACACTCTGCAAAAAAATTTTTTTAATGTTAATGGTGAAGTTCAGAGTGCTCCATGTATAGTAGTTTTTGATATTTTTTCTCTGAGATAAAATTTCTGCAAGACTGAAGCCTTTATTTTGGCCTTTCATTTTTAAAAAAGCTAAAAAGCTAAACCAGCATTGCAGAAATGAAAACTGTCTTACATTTTCTGCAGACTCCATAATTTTGTTACCTGACTCTCTTCATGAAGTATGCTGCCAACTACAAATCTTCTAGAAACCTGTATTATTTGGGCTCCATCTAAACCTTGGATTTGCATCTGTCATTAACATGCAGATTTTCATATGGATTTTTAGTGTGCCAGTTGTTTTAAGTGCACTTGAAAATTGATTAGAAAAACTTGACTGGTAAAGGCTGAATTGTAGCTGCAGCATACAGCTTATATGAAAGTTCCTATTAACTCAGCATTCTAAGCCAGTGGTGTGTGAAGCAGTAGAATCCATACCAATTGCTCAGAAAAGCTTTTTCTCCTTACCTTTATGTCAGTGTCAAATGACCCTTCAGACCTGATCCTCTCTCTGATACTGAAAACATTCATTTTCTGAATAATTGAGTGTCGTGGGTGTATGAGCAAAGGGCTTCTGAGGAACTCCTTCTTTTGTGGACTTAGTGAGGATACAAAAAAGAAAGTTCAAAGTAATATGTGTGAAAGCAATGGGAATTCGTCAACATTCTTCATTATATTCCCCATTGAAAATAGCAAGATGAAATGTTTAGTGCATTCGATTTTTAAAGAGCTTTAGTTGTCAGTCCGTCTCAATGTCTGTGTGTTCAAACTGACAGGACCAATGTTCTGTAGCCTGAGGCAACTGACTGAAATTAGTGACATAAAACACAGGCAACTTGACAGGAAGTCATTTTACAAAGCCAGTGGTTGTGACTTGGAGAAAATTTGAAATTAAGTCTATTTTGGAGGAAGGGGCATAGATGTTAGTCATTGATCAATCAAAACACCAGCTTACAATTAAAATGCATTGTTTTACTTTGGTTCTAAAATCTCTAAGGAAGAACCACTGTGTCAAGAGTCAATGCCATAGAAGTTGGTCGCATTCTCTTAGGAGAAAAGCTTGTGTGAATAGAAAATGAAGTAGCCGGGCTCGGTGGCTCAGCCTGTAATCCCGCGCCTTTGGGAGGCTGAGGTGAGTGGATTGCCGAGCCCGCGGGTTCGAGACCCGCCTGGGCAGTGAGACCTCATCTCTACAATAAATCAAAAAATCAGCCAGGCATGGTAGCGCATGCCTGTAATTCCGGCTACTCGGAAGGCTGAGGCGGAAGGATCGCCGGAGCCCAGCAGGTCGAGGCCGCGGTGGCCGGGAGTGGCCACTGCACTCCAGTCTGGGCGACAGAGTGAGACTCCAACTAGAAAAAAAGAAAATAAAGTAAATCATTCTTTACTATGTGACAGCTCGCCAGCTCAGAAATTTAGAGTTTTGACTTAAGGTTAGCATCCATTTGCATTTTTGCCTTACATGGGATATGAGATGAGTTTTCAGGGACATAGGTGGGACCAACCCAAAAAAAAACTCTAAGAGATGTACCAATTCTAGAACCCGCATGGTTTCCCTCCTGTCGTCCTGCAGAGACAGAAACCTGAGACATGGGGGATGCTTTTCCAGGTTGTTCCTGACTGTTTCAGCCAAGGATGCAACTACATCCTTTTTGATCTTGCTGAAGGGGTAATCTGTGCCATTCTTTTCACTTCAAATTCCTTTGGGTTATGAATGAATAGGGCTGGCTTATTGTTTCAGAAAAGGTTGCTGATTCTTGTAAGATATCAATTTCTTTTGTTAATTCTACAATCCTCTGTGATCATCTTTTATACTTTTCACCCAAGTTGACACATAAATCTAAGGTAAAGTAGAATCCCTCAAATATTGAACCACTACCCCAATTAACCAATTTAGGGGAACAACTATGCAACTTTCTTTTTTTTAGCATTTATGATATAATTTCAGTGCTTTTTGTTTACAGTATCAAAGAGCTATGTACATGTAAAGATATGTGTATGTTCAGGTCTGTAACAAAAAGACTAGTTAATAATCTACAGCCAGAAGGTTTTAAAAAAAAATTTTAAATGTCCCACTATTTTGTATTTCTTTTTTTTGAGTTCTAAATAATATTTAATTAAAAGTTCTCACAAATTCTCCATCACTATACATACAGAATGAAAAGAATACTCAGAGAGCATGCTTTTTTTATCACACTTGTCAATAAGAGTGAGCATACCTGTTTTTGTATTAAAGGTTTGCCCTTGTTCTTACAAGCAAGATACTTTCAGTTAAATATTGTTATTTGCCTTTGATTGTGTGGCTAGAAATAAATCAGGTAAAATAAAACACACCAGAATATCTCCCCCCAAATTGTTACTTGTTTTTGATGATTCAGTAAATACAACTACTTTTTGTTCACATTAGTTTTTAAATTTTTTGAAAGAGTGGATCTAATCTTAAAAAGAAATTAAGAGGTGAATGATTTATGAACACAGATTAATAACCATATTGAGCATAAAAAAATACCATTTGTGTATTACAAATTTAAACAATACCCAACAAAATTTTAGTACTTTCCAGAATCTGGTTTTTAATCCTTATTATGTGTTAGGGAGAAAGCTTCCATTTTTTATTTGCTAGATGAGTTAGATCACTCATTTAAAATGTGAAGTAGTCAAATTAATTTTTACAGTTATACAGAATTCTTTTTTTTTTTTGAGTTGGAGTCTCACTCTGTCACCCAGACTGGAGTGCAGTGGCCGCTCCCGGCCACCTCAGCCTCAACCTGCTGGGCTCCGGCGATCCTTCCACCACAGCCTTCCGAGTAGCTGGAATTACAGGCATGCGCAACCACGCCCAGCTGATTTTTTGATTTATTGTAGAGATGAGGTCTCGCTGCCCAGGAGGGTCTCGAACCCGCGGGCTCAGGCAATCCACTCACCTCAGCCTCCCAAAGGCGCGGGATTACAGGCTGAGCCACCGAGCCCGGCTTATACAGAATTCTATAAAAATAGTATGTGTATTTCTAAATACACCTGACTATACTTATGTTGATAGGTTTTATTTTTAAACTGCACCTAGCATTTCCTATTATCTAGTAAATGCAGTGCAAACTTCAATGATAGATAGGATGTTATTTATTGTATGAAAGATACATAGGTCTTGTTATGACTCAGAAGCCCTGGGTGACTGGTTAGGCATTCATGATTAGATTGATACCAGCTGTGCACAAATTAATTTAAATGTTTATCATTTAAATAATCTATATGTAAGACTTTCTCATTTTCACTATCTTGTATTTTTTTGTTAATATTTGTCGACCTTCCCCCAACCAGAGAGGATCCTATACTTTTTTTTATGAAGTAGTTTTAATGATAAGATTTTTCTGATCAAAATTCTATCAACACAAGAAAAGATCTTAATGAATTTATTTGAAAAATGAGGAGAATCATGGAGCAGTTCATCTAGAGGATAAGAATATAAAATCAGGTTATTGCCTGTGTTAGGGAAATAGAGAAAATAAATGACTTTTCTTTTTACTCTTTTTTTGACAGATATTTATTTATTATAAGGTGGGAGCTATAGCACTAATTAATAAATAATAGCAGTGTGGAGCATGTCGTTGGAATGCAGTTCATGACTTCTTGCCTGGGACAGCAGAACAACTGTTTCTGCTGAATTACTGGAATGCGAGAAGCAGTGATGTAAACCCTACAAAAGCATAGAGAGAAAGGAGCTTTTCCTTCTCTCTTAAATTAAGTTCCAATGGAAAGAAGCTTTCGTACACAAAGAGAGAATTCAGAGTGCCCTGTACTCTTTGAGCATAGCATGTCTTCTCTCTTACACATTCCTGTTTTTCACCAGGCCTTAGTGTGAGTTGTCTCAGAGCTTTCTTGTGTGAGTTGTCTCAGAGGTTTCTTGTAGCACAAGACTATTTGGTTCTCCCATGAATCACTCAGAACCAGAACTCCCTGTAATCAACCTTGGGTGATCCCTCTTGACCTCCAAGATCTCAGCAGGGAGAAGGGTAGAGAGCAATGCCAAATGGAGCAGAACTTGGGCATGGTTGGCCTAACGTGTGGTGGGGCAGTTAGGGAAAGACCTTAGTGCAAATGCCAGCTCTGCCTCTTTCTTTCTCTGAGATCTTGGTCAAGTTCCATAACATCTCTATACCTCAGATTTCATCAATGGCATGAGGGTAATTATAGAACCAACCCATCTCATAGGTACATTAATGACTATTAATGAAAAGACTTATATAAAGCAAACTGTTTGGATCATGGTAAACACTGAATAAATGGCAACTACTTTTATGTTTTATTCCAAAACTTTGTGCAATAGGTTTCATGTGTAAAAGATAACACTTATGGTATGAAATAATCTCCATTTAAAATGTGTACTAGAATGGAAGTCAAACCAGATCTTGGTCAGACTTCATTCAATACTTTCTGCGTGATTTAGGAAAATCATTTAACTTCTCTAAACCTCAGTTCGCTTGTCTGAAAAATGTAGGTGGTGATGGCTTACACTGATGCTATGATTCTACATGCCAGGTCCTGTGCTAAAATCTTAACAACCTTAAGTGATAGGAATTATTACAACATTTTACAGAGGAAGCTACACATCCAGAGAAGAATCTGATTCTATTCATTTTTAAAGTACTTATTGAGTACCTATTATATGCCAGGAATGTTTTCTTGGTGCTGGAGACATAGCTGTGAACAACACAGAGAAAATTCCCTGCCTTCATCATTCTATGTTTGAATGGGGAAGAGAATTAACATTTTTTTTTTAAAAAGAAAATATATTATATATTAGAATGCTAAGGGTTAAAAAGAAAATAGTAAAAAGCATGCAATAAAGCATGTGGCATGATTTGTGATTTTAAGTAGATTTACTAGGAATGGTCTCACAGAAAAAGGTGACATTTCAGGGGTAAAAACCTGAAGGAAATGAAGGAGTCAGCATCCAAGGAAGAGGACATAAGCAGGTGTTTGCATTTTGAATTTCTACTCTAGGCTGCTAGTATAAACCTACTCACCACTTTGGGGCATTTGAGAGGATCAAATGGAATTGTGTGAATAAACTTTTTAAACAATACAGCACTAGGCAGATAATAATTGTTATTCAAAAGAGGACGGGAACTTTGTGATACAACTTATTATCAGAGTTCTAATAGTCTTTTTTTTTTTTTTTTTTGGTCCTACTGTTTTCCTGTCTTTTTGTTCCTTAAAACTACATTTTTCAAAAAATGTTCTGGTACAGAAGATGCGCGTTCACTCCCTAAGGCAAATCTCCGTAGAAAAGACACATCATTTTGTAGATTCATCGCTGAATTTCAATAGCTCTTTAGAAAGTTTCAGCATAGTTCTCTGCCTATAATGAAGACCAAACATATTAACCATTCTTTTTTCTCAAATAAAGGTTATTTGACATATCAGATTTTTAAAAATCTTCTTGCTGATACTAACTTCAAATGTTGTAGTTCTTTCAAAGTCAAGTTTTTTTAAAAAAAGATTCTATTAATCACTAATTCAGCCCAACCTGAGTTAAAATTAGCACTGAAAATACTTACAAATTTGTTTAACAGCTTCATGTTTTTCTAATGATCTAGCTGATGCCAAATTTTCCCAAATCTGATCACTTATTCCAGTGACTGGACATCAGGTATCCTCTCGCTTTCCCTTTTTGTTTTAAGACAGTATGACTTTGAGTAAAAATTTTCCCAATATGTTGACTGAAGCTTGGGATTTTGAAAAATAAAGGGACTAATTATAATTTATGGGACTAGAAAATCAAATAATTGTAAGAAGCTTTTCTTGCAGAGATGCAAAACTGGCAGATCATGTACCCCACAAGTTTAGACTTTGCATTCATTCTATCAGTAGAGATTGCTACTCTCTACTGAGTAACAACGGATAATTTCACATGATGCTTCATGCCTCATTCTTTTTATTTATTTTTAAAATAAAACTTACACGTGTACAGTTTACATCAGCTTTGAGGTAAAATATCTTTCCAATCTTACAAAGAAAAAATTATGCGAATAAGCCTGTGATAGGTTTTGAGTTGTGGTTGCATACTCATGACAAAGTCAAGGAAAAAATCCAGATTGTGGGTTAGTAGGGAGCAGAGAGGTAAACTTTTTGGACTTTTAAAGTTTACTCCTACTGGATTGAACCATCTAGTTTATATTTTGTGGGATTTTTAATTTTTGAGTTGGCGTCTCACTCTGTCGCCCAGACTGGAGTGTAGTGGCTGCTCCTGGCCACCGCAGCCTCGACCTGCTGGGCTCCAGCGATCCTTCCGCCTCAGCCTTCCAAGTAGCTGGAACTACAGGTGCGCGCAACCACACCCAGCTAATTTTTTGATTTATTGTAGAGATGGGGTCTCCCCAAGTTGCCCAGGTGGGTCTCGAACCCGCGGGCTCAGGCAATCCACTCACCTTAGCCTCCCAAGGCGCGGGATTACAGGCTGAGCCATCGAGCCCGGCTTGTGTGATTTTTTAAAAATGCCACAAACTTAATTATTTTGGAAAATAATGTTGCTATTGTAGGAGATTAAAGACGTGATACTTTTTTTCACCTATCATAAAGGTCATGGTTGGCACTCCTATAACAAAAGATGGATTAACAAGAGAAAAGCATAGCAAATTAATTTAATCAAAGTTTTACATTACATGAGAACCTTCAGAAATGAAGACTCAAAGACCCAGGAAGACCTATCTATTTTTATGCATAGGTTCAATGAAGAATGGACAGCCATGCAGAATGATTAGCCAAAAGGTATGATCTAATGGCAATAGACGGGTTGGGGGACATGCAGAAAAGCCTGTCTTTTCAGATTCTTTTTGGTGTCTCTGTACCATTCCTTCTTCTTGGATATGGACCAGGACCCCTCTGGAATGAGGGTCTTTAGAGGAGAAGGGAAAAGGGAGTGAATGACCTTTCTAGGTTAAAGCTTGCTTTGAAGAAGAGAATCTGTCTTAGGAAAGAAGAATTCTGGGTTTTATGATTTACGTTGGGGAGCAAAAGGAGTAGAAGAGAGGAGACTGGAGAAAGGTGAGAGACTTTGTTTTTGAGGCTCTTCCAATCTCCTTTAGTTCAAAAGAGTCAGCATGGCAAGCCTACAGATTTTGGGGTATCATGTTATGAACCCCAGCACTATCTTCATAAGGATATGACTTTCTAAAACATATGCAAGTATTTGTAATTTATTAAATAAAATATTCTATTATGTATTTATGAAAACCTCTATTCTTTGTTAAACTTGTTCCATATAAATATGTATTAGGTAATTTGAGCCATAGCTTTTGAGGAGCTTGGGGTTTAAAGGGAAAGAAAAAACACTTAGATAAAGTTGTTTTAAGAATTAACTATGGGCCAGGCTCAGTGGCTCAGCCTGTAATCCCAGCACTTTGGGAGGCCAAGGGAGTGGATTGCCCGAGCCCATGGGTTCGAGACCCGCCTGGGCAACTTGGCGAGACCTCATCTCTACAATAAATCAAAAATTAGCCGGACGTGGTAGCACGCACCTGTAGTTCCAGCCACTCGGAAGGCGGAGGCGGAAGGATCGCCGGAGCCCAGCAGGTCGAGGCTGCGGTGGCCGCGAACGGCCACTGCACTCCAGTCTGTACGACAGAGTGAGACTCCCAACTTAAAAAAAAAAAAAAAATTAACTATGGTTTAAAATATTAACAATAGCAAAAGTAAAGTTTAATAACATAACACTGTTTCCCACTTTGAAGCTGACAGTCTTTGAATGACTTTCTTTGTTGCTCTCATTTCCTTTTTTTTTTTTAATCCTATAGAGCTTCTAAATGTTTCTCCTGTTTGAGTAATTTTATAGTAATATATAACCCTTGACATAAAAATTTGGGGATTGTTTATTGATCTGGGGTCCAGCAAGATTGATTCTACAAAGAATGTGTATGTGTGCTTCCCTAATTGGGAAGAGAAAATAAGGGAAATTATCAATTTGTCCACAGAGTATAGCTGATTGTATGTATTTGATAATACAAATAAACACAGAAATCAGTATTTTTTAGCAAATTCAGCAACACAATTCTCTTCATTTATGAAAAGCATCTTTTGCCAGATTGCAAACTATGAAGAAGCACATTACTTCTATTAAAATCTATTGTGGTTTCTCATCCTTAAATTGGACATTACTGATCCATATTATATTTGATATTCAGTTCCAAGATAATAGCATTTGTGAACTGGAAGAGCCTTTAGTTCAAATCGTTCATTATTCACAGTGACTAAGAGTGGTTTAGAGATTTGTCTGACGCCTAATTCTTGGCAAGCCTAGCATCCTAGTACATCCTGTAGGCACCTGACCATGGTCTGCCACTAGGTGCTAAGTGTACATGGAATCTTTTTTTTGTGTGTTGGACTCTCACTCTGTCACCCAGGCTGGAGTGCAGTGGCATGCTCAAGGCCACCGCAGCCGCCATCTGCTGGGCTCAGGTGATCCTTCCTCCTCAGTCTTCCAAGTAGCCAGAACTACAGGCACACGCTACCATGCCTAACTAGTTTTTGATTTATTTGTAGAGATGAGGTCTTGCCAAGTTGTCCAGGCTGGTCTTGAACCCATGGGCTCAGGCAGTTCTTTTACCTCGGCCTCCCAAAATGCTGAAATTACAGGCATGAGCCACCGTACCTGGCTTGTACATGGAATTTTAAGGTATAGTTCGTTCATTTAGTACTACCATTAAAGGGAAATTTAAAAACTAAAAATACAACTGCAACCTCTTCTATCAATCTGGCTGACATTCAAGTTAACCTAACCTTCAGGAAATTAAGGGAGTAGATTTGGCGTCATAAGAATCCTGAACTATTTTTAGCAGAGACTTCATATCACTTTTCATTTACCAAGTGATGCAATGATGAGTCCTGAAAAATTAGCCAAAATTCCTCTCATTATGTTTTTCCATCCTGACGGGAACAGTGCTGCTGAATTCCAAAAGGTTAGTATAATTAATACAATGAAGCTACAGCAAGAGGGCACATTTCTTCTTTTGTTACTTAAATCTTTACAAAAGTAAAATATGTTAGGATTGGTTTCTTAAAAATTTACACATAACCTATGGAGTGTCTAGTAGTCCAAAGTAGGTTACAGTACAGATGGGAGAGGAAAAGAGGAGTGAGCTAGTTCATAAATGTAGACCTGATAGTGAAATCAGGTCACATCTAAAGTTTCACATTATTTTTTCTGTACTTAAACATTAAGCCCCCGTTTTATTTCACAAACTCTTTACCAGTAATCTAACTCAGCAAGATTCTGGCTGTGCATGGGTGGCCCAAGGTAACTAAGCCCCATCATTCTCTACCTCCTGTCCATTCCATTCACTTGGCCTCCTGCATCTTCCTCAAGAGCATCATGCATGTGTGAAGAGACCATATGTGAGAATAAAAAACAAAAAAGAATATATATAAAGAAATTCTTTAATTTGTTCAATAACTTCATGTTAACAGCATGAAATTATATATTTTCCCAAGAGCATCCTCCTCCATGACAGAGGCAGGACAGTAATGAAAAGAAAGTTATTCTGTTTTGCTCTTACTTAAAAATACCAACATATTAGACACTTTTTCAGATAGACACAGGTAAGTTAGCCTGTTGTTGAACTTTAGGATACTAAATTTATCTTTCTTCATTAACAATTTTATCTCAATTGAGTATCACATGTTCTCATTCATGAGAGGACCTTGAACAATTATCGTAATACTTTAAGAGAAGGATTGGCAGTAGTGGGAATCTGCCAGGGGAGGTGGGGCACACTTCATCAACAAGAGTACCTGCATAATTAACATTTGTATACCTAACCCTGAATTGTACCCCACATAAATAAAAAATAAAAAAAAACTCTATATTTATTTAGTTTGTCAATTTATTTAATTTGCCTGTAGAGAAAAAACTTTTAAAAGGATGCAAAAATTGTCTTTGATCTATAAAAATAAACATATGAAACACTAAAAAACAACAACAACAACAAAGAAAAAACCCAGAAAACCCCCCAAAACTCTCAAGGGAACTCCTGAAAACAAACTGTTCCTGCCAGAAGTTTTGTAACTAAGCAATTAGTCATGTGGTCTGTGGCCAGCAGGATAATTGTGAAGTCCTTGAGGACAAATCTTTCCCCTGTGCCTTTGTAATAACTGTATAGTTCATTTCTTAATGACTCCAATGACATTATGCAAATTTAAATACACTTCCACTTCCCATGTACAAAGAACATACAATGTTATATGTGAATTATTGTTTGAGGATAGAAGATATTTGGAGTACAATTTAGGTTAGCAGTTCTAGGGATGTTTTAGTCACAAAATTTCAGGCCCTGAGATGGTAGCAAAAGGTGTAAAGAATGTTTTATTTAAGGATTTATCTTTTACGTCACACATTTTTCTTTTAGTCTTTAAACTTTATATTTGATAATTATCTGTGTGAGTTTTTGAATATCATAATTCATGTTATTTTTAGTATCTCTTTTTTGTAGGATACAATTGAATTATTACTCGTGGAATTTTCTTTTCTACTATAATTATACAAAAGCTAAGCTAAAATTCTGATCATCTTTGTATTTCTTTTTTTTTTTTTTTTTTTTTTTTTTTTAGTTGAAGTCTCACTGTCGCCCAGACTGGAGTGCAGCGGCCGCTCCCGGCCGTCGCAGCCTCGACCTGCTGGGCTCCGGCGATCCTTCCGCCTCAGCCTTCCACATAGTTGGAACTACAGGCGCGCGCTACCACGCCCGGCTAATTTTTGATTTATTGTAGAGATGAGGTCTCGCTGCCCAGGCGGGTCTCGAACCCGCGGGCTCAGGCAATCCACTCACCTCAGCCTCCCAAAGGCGGTATTTCTTTTTTTTTTTTTGAGTTCGAGTCTCACTCTGTCACCCAGACTGGAGTGCAGTGGCATGCTCCCGGCCACTGCAACCTCGACCTGCTGGGCTCCTGCGATCCTTCCGCCTCAACCTTCCAAGTAGCTGGAACTACAGGCGTGCGCTATCACATCCGGCTAATTTTTAATTTACTGTAGAGAAGAGGTCTCGCCAAGTTGCCCAGGCGGGTCTCGAACCCTCAGGCTCAGGCAATCCACTCGCCGCGGCTTCCCAAAGCTCTGGGGTTACAGGCTGGGCCACCTAGCCTGGCCCAGAGTCTATTTCTAATAACTATTTCTTTTCTTTTTTTTTTTTGGGTTGGAGTCTCACTCTGTCACCCAGACTGGAGTGCAGTGGCCACTTCCGGCCACCGCAGGCTCAACCTGCTGGGCCTCGACGATCCTTCCGCCTCAGCCTTCCAAGCAGCTGGAGCTACAGGCGCGCGCTACCACGGCCGGCTAATTTTTTGATTTATGGTAGAGATGAGGTCTCACCAAGTTGCCCAGGCGGGTCTCGAACCGGCGGGCTCAGGCAATCCACTCACCTCAGCCTCCCAAGGCGTGGGATGACAGGCTGAGCCACCGAGTCCAGCCATCTTTGTATTTCTAGTTCTTAAATTCATTATGCTTATACATGGTCCCCAAAGTAGTCATGTGAATCTCTCCAGCTCTCTTGCACTACTTTTTCTTAAACATAACAGTAAGGATCAATTCTTAGGTACCATTCTAATCAAAGTGTCTTTCTAGTTTGTTTTTAACAGGGCAACATGTAAAAAATGGCTACCTTTGTAAACTACTCTGCCCCTTACCTCACACAACACACACTCCACGATGGAAGAATTGCGCCAGAGGAAGAAGGGTTGTATTTTAGGGTGTCCTTCTACACACTGCACTGCTGCTGTTCCCTCCACATTTGTTTCCTGATAGCCTCATATCGCTGCTAGTGTCCTTTACTTTGTCCAAGTAAATGTACATTTCTCTTTTCTTTGTGCCTTATGGGTAATCTCCAAACTCCCAGCACATAATGTTTCTTTTATTCAAACCTTGCAAAAAATTTATCTTTGTGACACTTTCTAAGGCTTCTCTTCAATCATGCCTTTATTCCTGCAGAATGAATGTACCTATCTCTTCATGCAGTTGTAATTAGCTTTGTACATCATGTTTCTTGGCTTCCTGTGAATGGCTAATGGGTAACTCTCTCTTTTTCTCTGTGAAATTTGTGAATATAAATTGCTAAGGAGATGCAGGAATTGAGGAGAAGGGGTCTCACTCTACGATCAGAAATTATTTTGTGAAAAAGCAGCTTTTGAGAGATGCGAAGGCATGGGTGGTATTCTTGATAGCTATGTAACTGTTAGTAGTGAGAAATGATATATAGGTGAACTTATGTAAATTATTTTATCTTCACGTGTGTTAATTTTTTAATTTATAAAATTTAAGACGGAAATGGCAGTTGAAGTAAGTAAATTAAGCTGGCTGGGCCTATGAAGAATTGTTTGGTTTCTCAGTCATTTTATACTTTGGCAGTTGACAGACACAGGCTATACAATAAATTTATTTTCCCCCTGAACTCTTCTGAAAGAAAACAACAACAGCACAAGAGCCATAATAAATGGCCACTGACACTTGGAACCTGATATGTGGAAGGCAAATGCCCTGTCTGAAGGGGACTACTCACCTTCACTCAATAGACCTATGTAACAAATCTTCATATGTACCCCCTGATTTTAAAATAAAATAATTTTTTTTAAAGGACCACTACTGCAACTTAGCTCCACCTATTGCTGCCATGTAGGAATGTGAACACGGTGTTGCCAGATCTAAATTTTCAGAAGTAAGAAATCAAAATTTTGATATAAAATATCTTGACTTTTATATAGCAGTATCCAAACAAATTGAAAATAGCATCTTGAAGAGGTATTTGCATGTCAATGCTTACAGCAGCATCATTCCCGATAGCCAAGAAATGGAAGCAACTTAAATGTGCATTAACAAATGAGCGAATAAAGAGATTGTAGTACATACCCACAGTGGAGTACTGTTCAGCATTAAAAATAGAAGGGAACTTTGTCACATGCTGCAACATGAATAAACCTTGAGTGCGTTATGCTGAGTAAAATAAGTCAGTCATAAAAGGACAAACACATACTATGAGGCTTCTAAAGTAGTCCAATTCGTAGAATGAAAGTGGAACGGTGGTTGTCAGGGTCAGGGGGAGGTGAGGAGTTGTTGAGTGGGTTTAAAAGTGGGATGGAGCGTTCTGGGGATCTGTCGAACAGCAATGTGCATGTCGTGGACAGTATTTTCCTGTTCACTTGAAATTGTTGGAAGGGTAAATTTAATGTGTTTTTATGACACAACAAAAATGAAAAAAAAATTCAAAAAACAATATCATGACTTTTAGTGTCAATTCTTTTTTGAAAAACTTTTTTTTTTTTGAGTCAGAGCCTCATTCTGTCTCGATGGAGTGCACTGCACGATCATGGCTCACTGACATTTCGACCGACTGGGCTCAGGTGATCCTTCCGTCTCAGCCTCCAGAGTAGCTGGGACTACAGGTGCACATCAACATGCTCAGATAATTTTTTTTTATTTTTCATAGAGACCAGGTCTCGTAATGTTGTCCAGGCTGGTCTCAAACTCCTGGGCTCAAGCAATCCTCCCCATTGGCCTCTCAAAGTGTTGGGATTACAGGTGTGAGCACCATGCCCAAACTTTAATGTTAATTCTAAGAAAACCAAAATCAACACTGTGTGGGCTGAACTAAGCACAGTGAAGCTACATAGTGAGGCCATCTCCATCCTACACCCAGCCCAAGGACTGTCGTGATCTATGTCCTGAAGACTAGATTACCTCTGAGATCCCTTGCTGTGCCAGAGAACTATGATTTTAAGTCCCTCGATAGTAGGAACTGTGCATTCTTTTTTCTTTTACTATATCAACAAAGCATTGTTCTGTGGATTAACAACTGATCAAGAGAAACTTTTATCATGTCAAAACTTTCATTAGATTGAATTTTTTGTAAGAAAATTTGACTTACAAAGATATCTTCAGTGGACAGAGAGCACTGGTAATTCCAAGAACAGTTATATATAAATAGGTCCAAGTAACTATGGAACGTATCAAATCTACTTGAAAAAGATTTAACAATGAGCCGGATGTGGTAGCGCGCGCCTGTAGTTCCAGCTACTCGGAAGGCTGAGGGGGAAGGATCGCCAGAGCCCAGCAGGTCGAGGCTGCGGTGGCCGGGAGCGGCCACTGCACTCCAGTCTGGGCAACTGAGTGAGACTCCAACTCAAAAAAAAAAAAGATTTAATAGCTTGCAAAGAAAATTGATAGAAATAGTGGGAGAGGACTTGACCGTGTCTTGAAGTGCAGGATGATGAGGAATCAAAGAGAAGGGAGTTATTCATGATGGCAGACTCTGCTGACAGGTTTTTTTGGAGGAAAGAAATAAAATGATTAGGATAGGGAAGAAGCAATTTGGTTTAGCTGAGAGGAGGTTATTGGAAACCTTGGAAGGGTGGCCCTTTACAAATTGGGATGGAAGCCAGCCTGGGGAAGAGTAAGGGAGTCAGAGGTGAGAAATGGGAAGTTCCCGAGGTATGCCACTTTTCCAAGCACTTGAAGACAAAGAATAAAGGGCTAGGGTGAGAGGGGAGGAACCCATCTGTTTCAGTGAAGACAGCGTGTCAGTTATGGGGAGCACCTGTGCTTGCTCGAAGATGGATGGTGATGCATCTTCTTCATTGTCACTGGTACCTTGGCTCTCTCCTTTTGACTTGCATATCTGGTGACATATGTGAACCTCTCTTTGGCATGAATAGCGGGAACATAATTATCTGTAGTTTCTGAGTGTGATGATTAATAAAATTATGACTTTTATTATTTGCATGTATTTAGAAGTTCAGTACCATCACCAACTCACGGGTCTCTGCTATGTCTGAAAGTCACTCTAGTTTGTAACAGTGTCTACAGATCCCTAGAATCCTTAGAGGTGGGTTAAACTTCAAGTAATATCACTGTGGGGCCGGTCTGAGCCAGGAGTATTTTGTGCTTTTTATTTTTGCTGTTTATGCAGAACCTGATCTCTGCCTGTTTACAGCAGCCTCTCTACTGAACTCAGTGCCTACCTTCTTCCTGGGGCTGCCGTTACCAGAGCCGAACCACATGTTCCTGCCCCAGAGACTCCAGTGTTATATCTGGTTGCCAAGAGCTAAGGAAGAGTTCATGTCTCCAGGTGTCCTTTGGTCCCTATTGAATGTTGTCACACTTCCACATCGACACACTGTTAAATTCCTGTTAGCCTATTACTTGCAGAAAATTAAACATAAATCCTCATTGGGAGGTATGTAGAAAATAAATAGAAATAGGAATCTTTTCTCTTTTTTGTTGAAATTTTCTTTTAAAAAAACCCCACAGAACTATAGTTCATATAGATGAAGAAAACTAGTGGATTAATTTGGAAATGGTGACTTTGGATGAAATGATTGACTTCTTTGTTTACAATATACTATCATATTGCTATGTAATGTGGTGTTATAGTTTTGTTGATGTTAAAAATAGCAAAACTATGATGGTGTACAATGTGTGTGCCCCCCGACTTATTCATTTATTTATTTCAAATACTCATGTACTCTGACAGAGCTATTAAAATAGGTGACTGGTGGTCATCCACCTAACAAACATTTATCTAGCACCTACTATGGATTCCGCATTAGTGGTATGGTAAACAATTTGCTCATATGCAGTAGGGAAAATAGCCAGTTAAGCAATTGCAGTAGAGTGAGGCAAGGGCCATGACAGGGGAATACAAAATGCTGTAAGAGCACAGAGTGAGCAAGTAAGTGACCCAATGGGAGAGAAGCTTCTCAGAGAGAAAGACCTTTGGGATAAGACCTGAAGGAGGTATAGACGGTAACCAAACACATGGTGGTTCCTAACAGAGAGAAAAACAGGTGAGACTGTCCAGAGGTCAGTCAGGACACAGCAAGTCAGAAAAATGGAGGGAACTTTTGCTAGCTTTCTTTCATCTGAAAAACGTACATATAAAACATCTATTTTGTGTCAGGTACTGTGCTAGGCACTGGAAGTTATAAAATGCAGAAGCGACTGTTTCATGATGTTTCTACATAGTCAGAAAGCTGATGCATTATATAATTGCAGGATAGTATATAAGAACTGGAATAGAGACAAGTTCAAAGGATGCAGTAGAACAAAGGAAGGATAACCAATTATAACTGGAGGTATGAAGGAAGGATGGAAATTTATTTAGAAAGAATCCAAGTATAAGGGGTCCTTTTATAAAGTTTTTGTCTAAGGACTTAATTCAGAATTCAACTTTGTCTTATTAAGATAACAAGTTTGCTTTGAAGCTAGTTTTAGGATAAGAAACCTAGAGCAAATGAAAATATATGCAAATAGAGTGTCTATCCATTTTATTTGGGACAAAGGAAAATGTGTGTTGTTTCTGTGATGAAGAAATAAGGATTCGCCAACTTTCAAGTTACAGGATATATGCATCAAAGACCATCTACTTCCATTATATTTTGCTTTATGTGAGCCAAATATACATAGTGTCCTCGGTGAGGGGATTGAGATATTTAGTCAACTCAATCACATATATTAAAATAAATAAATCTTGGAATGACATGTTGCTATGTGTTCCGTTAGTGCAACTCAGCTTCTAAAGACCTGACCATATCCGGTGTCAACACAATGGGGTGGATTTAGAAGATTAAAATAAAGACCTGTATTCAGAGTAACTGAGAAAACTCCAGACACTTTTAACATAAAAATAAATGTAAGAATTTTTCAAATTCTTTGAAAAATATTATTTTAAGAAAGCAAAATTATTCTAAAGAAAGGACTCATGATATAGGGATTTGGATTTTTTTTTTTTAAGATACCTGTAAATGAAGGTGGCTGAAGTTTTCCTTAAAAGAATGGACTTGAGGGCTTAAGAGACCATAGTGATCCATGGGTCTGAGATCCAGCAAGACCCAGTAAGTTGAAGTGACCTGCTCAGAACTGTACACCCACAGGTAGAACCTGACCTACACACCTCTCTTCATTCTTGTCTGTGCTTTTTCTCTGTACCTCCATGCCTCAGGATGACTTACTTATTTTCACAGCCAAAAAGTCTATTCTCCAAAGCCCCTGGTAGGTTAAGGAGATAGAGTCTGTCCACCTGCTCTTAAATTATAAGTGAGAAAAATAATAATACACGTATACTTTGTCATTTGATTAACATGTTCATAATTTTACACTGCTTTCTCATTGTTTTATTTGAAATTGAAATGTATGGTATAGTTTACTTGTTGATTTACCTGTTACTAAAATAGTTTTCCACATGAAAAGTTAATTGTATTTGTTACCTAAAATAAAAATGCAAATTAAAAATATTATCTCGTATACTATGTGAAATATAAATGCCATCAAAAGACAACAGAATAATAGGGTATAGAAAGGTAATATTGAAAATTAAGCATGTATAGTTCATCTATAGAACTAAAATAAAACCCGAATGGAGTACACACTATATAATATTGTTTTTAAAAAAATCAGATTCAGTATCAGGGAGGGCTCAGCCATTCAGAGAATGTCTTATATGTGGCTTGCCTGGTATCTTCCTGAACAAAGTAGTTATCTTTAGCCTGGCTGAACTGTTTAACAAAGAGAGTGCTCGAAGCAAAAGCCTACATAATACAATTCTCCATAACACAATTGCCTAATTATGGGATTTCAAGCAATGGGAATGGGTTTGGGGCCACTTGATTAGGAATCTAGAATATGTCTGCCAGAATTGTTAATTCCCAAATTAGGTAAGACCTCAAAGGATTGAAATAAAATTAGTTTTAAGAACAGAGAATAAAAATTCTATACGAAGAAGTATGATGCCTTTTGTAATGTAAACACAGGATTAGATTTGGCACACAAATTGAAGGAAAAGAACAGGAAAGACTCTGTTACAGGCTGAATTTGACTTAGTAATTCACTGCCAAATCTGCATCATGCTGACTGCGGTTTGTATTATTTCTGTTTGTGAAGGGCTAATATGCTTTAAGAACTAAAAGGTAAAACTGAAGAGTGGTTAAAAAGTAGCTCAAATGACAGAAAAGAAAAAAGATGTCTATGTCTGAATACAGGTGTAAGAGATTAGCATGGTTTAAGCCAGAAAACTTAAAAAAATATGAGCTGAAAAATGACTTTTATAGATACTTGCAAGTATAGAAGGATTTTTTTAAATGAGGGGAATGTGGATCATTTCCTTTTTATATTGAGATGGAGGAAAAATGGGTTTAATAAAAACAAAAAGACATTTTGGTGGACTATCAAGATGATAAATATTAGAAGAAACAAAGAGAATAATGAAATTATTATGTTGAAAAATTTGACTAAGATAATATGTGGTCATCTTCCTTAAGTTTTAAGATACATTCTTGCTTGAAAAATACTTAAAAGATCACTTAAATTGTCTGCTAGCTCTATGACTGTAATTTGATGTTTGCCCAAAACTCTTTGAAACATACTGTAAATTTTAATTTAAAATAAACATATACAGCAGAATTACCTATGAGACACAGAGATCCATTAGAAAAAATTAATTTTATAGTAATTCTTTAAGTAGCTCAAAATTTTTATTTCAGTTTTTGAAGATATTTATCTTTCTCTGAACCATTCATTCACTTTGACTTGAATTTATTTAACGGAAGAAATGATGCCTTGGGGACTGTTGCAGAATAATGGGCAGATGGGCCGATTTCTTGCTTATTAGTAAGCTGGAATGATTTGACTTTAAACATCTTCCTAAGGGATAGGAGCCACTTAAGATGAGATTTACTCAATCATAGAAATATAATTAAAGATAAAGATATTATTTCGTCTCACTCCCTCCCACTCATTTCTGTTTTGGGGTATTCTTGTTTGACTTGATGACTTGGTGTTATCCCTGATGAGACCTTAAGTAGACCAGTGGTTTGTTCTTTTGTTCTTTTGTTATCAGGAATGGACAGATGTAAATGGAGGGTTCAGCAGGGGGTAGCTAGGAGAAGCCTCTCATTAAAGAGGAATTGGGAAATCCCATCTGAACACCCCTCCTCCCATTATGTAGTAAATGGAGAACACATGACAAATAAAACAACAAAATTCTAATATCAAATACAAGAGTATCTAAAAACTGCAACAGACCAGATGTGTGCTTTTCTTCTTTCTCTTTTCTGAAGCAAAACATTTGTGTTCACTCAAGTTAAGCGTAGTGTGTTTTGAGGTAATCACAATTAGATGTACTTACTGTGTGGTCAAGTTGTAGCTTAACTCCTCTGTGAGTCCAACAGAGCACTTTAGAAATAAGGAGTTTCTCAAAACAAAGTATTTCAAAAATTCATGGCAGGAATGTTAATGCTATCACAAATGAATCAGTGTTATTTTGACTCTAATTAACATTTCTATTTACTGTTCTACTCTAAGGCTACACATACTACTTTAAAAACATGTGCAACTTAAATCTTAAGTCTGTGTTTTTTGAAAGGAAGAAAAACATTTACTATTTCTTGAATTGGTTGCTACATATGGGAAGCCTGTTGTTAGATGGCCTTGCCTCAGATCTGGGCACAAACTGCGTAGAAGAGCATGGGTTGGTTACACATAAAGAATGTGAGACAGTGGATACTGCCTTTGTTTCCGAGTCTTTTTTTCTAGTCCCAGCTATTCTTTACTCTCACCTTGACCCTTTGAACTGTTATTACAAGGAGATTTCATGCTAGAGCATAGATCCTTAAATTCACCAGTCTGGCATTGTTGATATTGGGGCTCTGGAAATGAGTCTCTAGGGATGTTTTTATGGTCCCAAAATCTGCTTAGCAATGAGTAAGGCTGTAACATGACTGCTATGAGATGTTGCTAGAAGGTGGCTTCTTTTTTTCAAAGTTAATAGTAACAGTGAAAGATTTAAGAATCAGTTTAGAGAGAAAAAAAACTTTTTTACAATTAAATGAGTTTTATTTGTTTTATATCATTCAAAGAGATAGCCACCTTATGGTGTTTTTCTTCTGACAGGATAATGTTCCCAGGCTGAGTTAGAATGTTTACTCAAATGTTTATAGATAGACCTTTTTGGAAAATTGCTGCTGCAGCTTTCAAATGAGACCCAGGAAATCATAGACTTTTCAAATGGAACCAAATTTTGGAGTGAGTTTTAGAAGATCCCAGTTGACATTCACTATATCATAAAACAACTTCCAGTATCAGGAAGAATATGTGCACCTATATGAAATCACAAGTACTACTCTATTTGCCCACACTGGGCCATTTAATTTATCTAAACTTAAGAAAAATTAAAGCCCCTTTCCTGTATTCAGAAAACTACTTATTATCTGGTCTTAAGGAACTTGATAAACAGGGATCCAAGGGTCTCCAGGAAACCATCAGTGTATCATAGGATAACAGCCCAATCTTGTATTATATGGGGGTAAGAATGACTGAGTGTGTACCCAGATTATAACCTTATGAACCTTAACTACAGTTTAACCTTATTTTAGAAATAAAGACACTGAAATTCAGGTAAAGTGACTTGACCATGGCTATAATCCAATTAGTGGTCAATCCAGGAATGGGATTCTTATGTCCTAACTACCTCCCCAATAAAGCAGATCAAAAACTCAAGGTCTGTAAAGGCATGATATGGAAAAAGTGCTCTTGAAGGAATTGAATCTAAGAAACAGAGAATTAAGTCCTTTTTCTAGTGCCAGCTAGGGATTAAGCTATGTTTAATTGCAAAAACACAACTCCTTACTTATACATCAAATGCTAAGTTGGTGTTATTATCATTTGCCTAATTATGTGTTTGAAGAAAAGAGATTTCTTTCTCTTGTAATAGTTGTACTAGCGATTTGAGTTTGTATATTCAGTTTCAAGTTTGGTCAGATGAAAGTTGTTACCTTTATTACTACCCTTTAACGTTATAAAGAATCCCATTCAGGAATGCAGCACTTTATGATAAAAAGCAAATGGACATTTTCCATTTGTTCTAGGAGTATAGGTTCTGAGACAGCAGCATAAGAAAAATATAACTGCCCATTTGTTACTAGCCCTGGGCCCCCATATCGACAACCTCCAGAAATCGCCTGCCTTGATTCTTTCTTCTGCATTGTCTCACTCTTACACCTTGGATACTGGCTGCCTGAATTACAGGGATAGCTTTCTTTTGAACAATGTTTCTTGGCTTCCTGGCTGAACCTCTACTGCCAGCCAAGTCTCCAGACCTAGGGGACAGATCTAGTGCTGGGCACCATCTCTTTTCCTATTTACTCCGTTTTACTGTGAGTGTGTTGCTATGCTAAGCTAGCTCACAGAATGAAATGAGCAATTTGCTAGAAATTTTCCTAAAAAGTTAAAGGAGAAGAAGCTCTGACTCTGGGGAAAGACCTTGGTTAAATGTTAGAATAGGAAAACCATGAAGATGGATGAATGTGAGGATGATGAAGATTATACCAAGAGGGGAAATCAAGATAATTTTTTTCTGTGTCACAGTTGTTCCTTAGATTGGCCAAAAAGAGGAGTCTGCTGTTTGTTTGTATTTTTTGCTTAGCTTATAACCAGATGGAGTTTTTCAATTAAGCTAATAATAACTAGGTAATCTTGATTTATCTGAAATCTATTCAATTGATCAAGAAATAAACACTGTCTGCTTTGTAACAAGAATTACTGGAAAGAAAATATTGGTGAGAAAAGACTACAGCCAATACAAAGGAACCTCCTGGGGTTGTTTTTAACCTTCCTAGATTTAAGTGCAAGTGAGAACACAGAGTGTTCAGGGAGAAGAGAGTACCTTTTTGTGCATGTCCTTGAGGGCAGGAATCATGTCTTAATTATTTTTGTAGCTCTAGAATGGAGAACAGAGGCAGGCACTTAACAGGTGCACAATAATGTTTGCTGAAGGAATATTGATGATCTTTCTGGGCAGATGTAGAGAATGAGTAAATTACTTGAATCCTTTTTCACCTAATGACATCTTCCTTCTCTTTTCCTTACTTCCTGGCTTAGGCTAGGAAGTATGGGTAAGTGGGTTTCGGTATTTCTACTAGAGTATGACATTCATTTTCCTATGGAAGAAATGTTTAAAATGACAGTTTAGATACAATGGAGAGCTATTTTGAGGGGAACAAAGGTTTTTGTGGACTACTGATTAAGTCATATGTAACATTTCTAGGACCAAAAGTATTCAAACTGTGGGAGCTCAATCCTTTTTTAAAAGTTGGGTTGATAGCAACCATTTTAAAAAATAGACTTTTGCACTATTCTAGATACTATGAGCCTGTGGAAGAAATAATAAATACCAATGATGGCTTTCAGTTAGAATAGAAAGATATTTATCAGACAGTATCTTTTTTTAATGCATGCTGGCTGTAGGGTAGGGAGAGGATGTTCTGGATTTACCAAATGGGAAAGAAAAGACTTATGCATGTTAGGCAGTTAACTAGAACTAGCTTGTGTGACAAGAAGTGATATAGTGTTCTAAAGAGAATAAAAGTTGAATTTGTTAATTTGCTATTGTTAGAAAAAGCTTCATGGTCAGTTTGGGGCTTGAGATAGGCAGATTTTTAGGGAGTAAAAATGACGTAAGAATAGGTATATCTATTTTTTTAATCTGGGAATTTTTCTGGCCCAGCGACACAGGATCTAATGCTCCTCCTAGAAGCTCTGGCAACTTTTTCTTACATATCTGATCACACTGTATTTTGATTTATCTCTCTCCCTTTATAGATCACTTTGAATACAACACTTGAAAGCAGGAATGTACAGTTAAATTTGAGCAATAGTTGGAGATGTTTGAAGTTTATTCTAAGGATACTGAAGACTAAAATTTTTATGAAGAAGTACAACTGTAGATAAGATTGGAGGGGAAAATACAAAGACAGGAAGACAGCAAATTCTGTTGATTAAAATACTTCAGGCAGAGAAAAAGTGATGGAGCAGTAGAAAATGAAAGGCATATATAAGATGTGTTTCCAAAGTAGAAACAAAAGGTTTTTTTTATGTATGTTAGAGACTGGAAAGAGAAAAGGGGAAAGTGACTAGAAGTTCAAAAACAATAGAGTTTTTATTACTGTCCAAACTGACAGATCAAACTCCACAGAATTTGTACAACTGCCAACATTGTTTTCAGATCTAAATAATTTGCACAATTACTGCCAGCATTTCTTTTTTCCTTCATTATTTTCCAATTTTATTTGTTGACCTTGAGAAAAATTAGGTTCTGTAGTCTCATATGTCTTCCACTGTTCATGTTTTCTAGTGGAAAAAGAAAAGGAAATTGAAGATAAAGACAGCTACTTTACATTCTGTCTGATATTGAATCACTAGCCGTTTAATCTGCTCATTCAACTCTCTGAATCATTTTTTTCACTTTGAAGTATAGATTCATAGATTCAAGGACTTTTAGATGTAAAAAAAGTAGAAAATCATCTGGAAGAAAAATGAGAGAGCAGTTACACATTTGAAGAAATATAGAAACTAAGGCCCAAGTAAATTACTTGATTTCTTTTTTTTTTTTGAGTTGGAGTCTCACTCTGTCACCCAGACTGGAGTGCAGTGGCCTCTCCCGGCCACTGCAGCCTTGACCTGCTGGGCTCCGGCGATCCTTCCGCCTCAGCCTTCCACGTAGCTGGAATTACAGGCGCGTGCTACCACACCTGGCTAATTTTTTGATTTACTGTAGAGATGAGGTCTCACTGCCCAGGAGGGTCTCGAACCCGCAGGCTCAGGCAATCCACTCACCTCAGCCTCCCAAAGGCGCAGGATTACAGGCTGAGCCACCGAGCCCGGCTATTTACTTGATTTATGTGTCTTGTTGTCCTGACAGCACGGAGCTAAAAACCTATGTGTACTGACCTTCAAGTCATTGTTCCTGATTGTATGCCATAGTGATTCTAGTAATACTATGGATGATGTGTGAAATCTTTCAAATATTTATAATTAAGCTAACTATTGTGTCTTACTACACAGATTTGTACACATGACTCTTGAGATTTTGTAGGAAATCTTATTTAGTTTTCACTTGAATTTAGACTGTCAGAAAAGACAATTTGACATTTTGCTCCATGACTACAGTATAACCTATATTTTTTGAAACCCGTTGAGATAATTTTTTGTGGAGTTCTTGCATTTCTGTACATCTTGCAAACAGAGGCAGCCACTGTCATTGTTCTAGACAATGGATGTTGGTATAACAAGCAGCCATGGAAGATAGAGAAACAAGAGTCAGGTGTGCTTACTATCTAGTAAAATAAAGATAAAGATTACCACTGAGTTCAAGAGAAAAAAAGACAAAGGTTCCCTCTTAAGCAAAGTAAAGACATGCTTAACTCCTACTATAAAAGATTCAGGCTCCCTAAACTCAGGGTTCCTCTGTGGTAACTAACCCACTGCGTATGCAAGCATCTAATTAGGTCTGTACACATTATCTCTGTGAGAATTGATAGCAAGGGGAACTAACACAAATATGCTAATGCTAATGCTGCTTGCAGTGCTGTACATAATATAGTCCTTTGTCTCTGACCTAGAAGTCTCATATCTTCTGCCACTATCTATGAAATTGTAGCAGGTTAATTTGTTAGCTTACAAGTAGGATAAGATCTCAGATCCTTCACTGTTACACGTTTTAGGTGAATAGGTTTATGGGCCTAGGAAATAATCTGATAATTGGCTAGGCATAAATAAAACTTGAAATGCTGTATATCATTAGTAATAACTAAATTTTTACTTAGCTTCTTACATTTTTAGTTAGAACAGCTTAAGATCCAAGTGTGGCATTAATATTCTGGGATTCAACTGATGAGTTTTGTGAAATACTGCTAAACTTAGTTGTTTTCCTCAGTTTCAATCTCTATAGCATTAAATGCATTATTGTTATTATATTCTAAAATTTTTTAAATTGCCAGGCTTGCAAAAGTTATTTCGGGGACATTTATGCAGGATAAAATGGCAAGCAGATATTATGTAGTAATTTGTTCAGAGAGTATGACCAAATTGAATGGATTGATCATACTTTGGTTTCTAAATTTTACATGTATGACTTGATGACCTTCCTTAAGGAGGATTATTTTTTTCAACTTAAGTTTGGATGTTTTCATTCTAGGTCTGATTATCACCAAGGCCCAATTTGTTCTTGGTAGTTAAGCAGATCAAATAATTAAAATAAATATTGTATGTTCTAGTTTTACTTCTAAGCTAGAAACATGACAAAACCCAAATAGAAGAGCATAAAAGAATTCATCGGATATCAGGTTTTATTAAGACCCAGAACAAATAATATTCAATATTTACAAAAGTCAGCACTAAACACTAAATTCTGGGCTACAGTGGCAGCGTAGTTAGCAAGTTAATAATTAAACTTTCTTCCAACTCTAGTTTTGTGTTAAATCATTTTCCCGTTATAGGGTCTGAAGCTAACAAGGAATATACTTGCACTACATGTCTCCTTTTAGACATTAGCTCAAATTAGATCTAAGCTATAATATACTTTTGTTTCCTTTTAAAGCTTTTTTTATTACAATTTTTTTTTTGTATAGCAGAGTTTAAAGCTGTTAGAGTGTCATATAGATGTTATGTAGAAGGGGGAGAGGCCAAAGAGGAGGGGCAAAGAGAGTAAAGAAAGAAGGTTCAAAAGTAGTCACATTTCAAATATGAAAGAATTTCTCCGAATTTATTAGAATGTAGCTCACATTCAGAAAGCATGGTACAGGAAACTCATCTTTGAAGGTCAACAAACATTTTACTTTAAGAGGAAATAGTAGAGTTTGACCCAGTAATATGTAGTTAATCATTCCAAAAACTGACGTTGATAACCTCCTTTTTTAGTACAAAGAAAAAGAATGCAGAACTGCAAATCTAGCTAGCAAAGTCTGTTCCTTTGGGAAAAGACCCCTTGTAATAGTTTGCAAAGTCAGCCCTTCTTTCTCTCCTCTGGCCTACTTTACTTGCCAGCATCTGTGGCAGAGTACATTTTCCAAGATGACTTTTCCCATATGCTCTTCTGCAATGTGACTTTTACAACACTTCCTTCCTCAGCAAGAGGTGGGGTCTATTTCTTCAGCCCCTTGAATCTGGATGGGCCCTATGAATGTTTTGGCCAATAAAATATGGCAGAGCTTCTAATTTGCCAGGTGGCTGGACCCTTGCCACTTCCTGCCACTTGGAAGCCAGTTGTGAAAGAATGCAACTACCTTGAGATCACCATACTGTAAGAAATCCAAGCTGTGTAGAGAGGCCTTGAAGAATGAAAGAGAGAGAGCAACAAGCACTGAGGAACCAGGTATGTGAGGAGGATGTCATCCTGGAAGTAGATCCTCGAGTCTAGCTGCTCCAGCTGACATCACATGAATCAGAATGAAGCAACCAGCTGAGTCCTCCCTTAAACTCTGACCCATAAATTTGTGAGCAAAATAAAATTACTGTTTTAAGACCATAAGTTAATGAGGTATTTTATAATAGCAAGAGAAAATTTGAATCCCACCATTCTTGACTAGATGGTAGTTAGAAGTCAGAGAGCTTGAATAGGTAATTTGTAAACACTTCATTTTGATTTTTTTTGTAAATGGAATGAATTGTAACAGTCAGTCATTAATAATTCATTCACAAGCGTGGTAAGACAGCAAACGAACTTCCTTTGCCACCTATTATCGGTTTTATTATATCTGTTTGTTTAAAGACACTTTGAAGATTTAATGTTCCTATCGTTGCTTTTCCATCATTCTTGAGATTCTTTGGCAAAGGGTAACATTGTGAAAAACAAGCTTATCTCCAAATTAATCCTCGTTTCCCTTATACCATTGTGATTCTCTATTATGGTAATCCTTGATCTTAGCGGGTTATTTTGCAAAGCAAACAAACTCAAGATTGTTTTATCTTTTTCAGCTGTCTACTTTCAATGCCTGAAACATCTGAAACATTTCTGCCTGATGGATAATGATTCATATGATTTTTTTCCCCACTCTGAGAGTTTTTCACAATGTTACCCTTTGCCAAAGAATCTGGCAATTACTGGGCCTATATATTTGCTAGGAGAAAGGGCTCCTGAGTTCATTTTAATAGAAAGACACCTTACTAGAAGATATTAATACTGGATTAGAAATGAGGAAATTTGGGATTTAGTTCCGAGTACCATTAACTGTATGTGCACCTTTTAGTAGACAACATGATCCTGGGGTTTCAATTTTCTTGTTGAAAGGAAGGGCTGCATACAATGATCTCTAGTTACCTTCTAATGCTATGATTCTTTGTGTTCTTATAAATTCCATTTTACCATGGAAACATATCTTTTAAAATATTATTTACATTTATATTGAACTTAAATGTGGAAGGTTTGTGTTATTTCTTTTTTTTCTTTTTTTTTTTTTTTTGAGTTGGAGTCTCACTCTGTTGCCCAGACTGGAGTGCAGTGGCCGCTCCCGGCCACCGCAGCCTCGACTTGCTGGGGTCCGGCGATCCTTCCGCCTCAGCCTTCCGAGTAGCTGGAATTACAGGCATGCACTACCACGCCCAGCTGATTTTTTTGATTTATTGTAGAGATGAGGTCTCGCTGCCCAGGCGGGTCTCGAACCCGCGGGCTCAGGCAATCCACTCACCTCAGCCTCCCAAAGGCGCAGGATTACAGGCTGAGCCACCGAGCCCGGCTTGGTTTGTGTTATTTCTATGTTGTGTTTTTAATCAATGGACCCAAAATTTTTCTTCATTGTTAAAAGACAAAAAAATTGCCATAACTTATTTTTAAGTTGGTTTAAGATTGAAAATGTTTACAGTAATAAAGCTAAATTGACCAGGAAAATATGTCTGTCAAGGACACAACCTGCCCCAATGTGTCATTCATTTGCATCTACAGGAAAACCCAATTATAACAGCTATTTTCAAGAACTATTATCACTAGAGACTGACTGTATAGTAGAACAAGCAGATTATAGTGCGTCCTAAAAAACTGACCCAGCCAGGAACATGTACAGGGTGAACTCACCCACATTTCATTATTCTTCTGTGAAATTCCATATTTGATCTAAAATATTGTTGCTGATGTTTATGTAAAATGAGACTCATAATTAATCACTATGCTAATTTTAATAATTAAGTACCTCAGGTGAAGTGAGTTGCTAAAATTGTATGCCATGGTTTCCAAATGTTCTCCTTTCAGATTGGACAGGTAAATTCTGCAACCAAATACCTTGTTGGTAAACCATATGTTAGACTGGCATAACGTGAAAACAAGTAGGTTCTTATCCATTGCTGCTGCTACTTTAAAATCCATCTGAAAGAAACTTTTATTGAGCTGGCTCCTTCCAGGCAGGACACACCCTTGTATTTACATCAGAAACAACAGTCTTTCTTCCCTAATCATTCACTGGAGGGGAGTGGTTGTTTAATGGGCTCATTTTTCTCTCATCTGTTACATCTTCAGCAAGAACTGGTGGCTCCTCGATTTCAAATAGTAGTAGATAAGATTTGACACAGGCTTTTTAATTCATCCACATGAAGACTGCCATGGTATGAAGGCTACTCAGTGAGCTGGCGTGAGTCCTGGATCCTGGTCTTCTCTATACTAATTAGTTGTAGTATTTTGGGAGCATTCCCTAATCTTTCTGAGTCTTGTTCCCTCCTTCGAATTTTTTTCTTTGAGGGCTCTTACCACGATAAGACTTTTATGAAGATGAGGTCTCTTTCCCCTTGCTATAGGCAGGATGCGCCAAACATATTTCCTGAAACTCCACTGTGAGCTCATAGACCTATTAGGTATTTCTTTTTCCTACCTACCCCTAATAAACTATATTCCTCTCCTCATCTCTTCTGATCTCTCTCTAATTCCCTGTGGTTCCCTTTCTTACCAGACTAGTGCCTTTAATCCAGGACTGTCCTCTTCTTGCTTCTCACTTCCTCCAAGAATTTGGGAATGTAACACCTTTAATGGTAATAGACTATTGCAGCCATGGGAAATAGTAGTAGACTATTTCCATCACCATCATCTCTCTCTCAGACTGTGGTTATAGTCTCATAGATACAGCCCATCAATTCTCTGCTTAGCTCCCACTGAATAACTCTATGAAGAATCTTTAGCCTGTAATCCCAGCACTTTGGGAGGCCGAGACGAGAGGATTGCCTGAGCCCGGGGGTTCGAGACCAGCCTGGATGACTTGGTGAGACCTCATCCCTACAATAAGTCACAAAGGACTAACCAGGAGTGGTGGCGTGCATCTATAGTTCCAGCTACTTGGAAAGCTGAGGAGGAAGGATTGCCTAAGCTCAGCAGGTCGAGGCTGCAGTGGCCATGAGCGTCCGTTGCACTCTAGCCTGGGTGACATGAGTGAGACTCCAGCTCAAAAAAAAAAGAATCTTTAAAATATCATAAGAATCTTTTAAGTTTTAAGAATGTCTAAAGAATCATTTTAAAAAAGAAACCCTCAAATTGTATCATTTCACTTATTTTCTTAAACCATTAAATGGCTTCACATGGCTTTTAGGTTCAAATCCCAAGCCCTTAAGACTACTGAACTCTCTTCTCTTCAGTCTACCACACCTCTAATGTCTTCTCATACCATCCTCTGTTTTACTTTAAATTCACTGCAATAAGCACAAAGGACATACCTTTTACCAAAGGACAATTGATAACATCAAGCTAAGGATGTTGCTGGGTTATGGCTTCTCAAGTCCCCGTTCTTCATGGAAGAAGTGCTCAGTTTGGTGGTCATAGAATTCTTGGGACCAGGGGTTAGGACTGGCCTCTTCTGTCACTAAACATATTTTCTGAAACTCCATTGTGATTTCTTAGACCTATAAGGTATTCCTTTTTTCCTACCCACCCCTAATAAACAATATCCTTTCCTCATTTCTTGTATCTCCGTCTAGTTCTTTGTGGTTCCCTTGCTTACCAGATTAGTGCCTTTAATCCAAGACATAAGATCCATTTCCAATGGCTAAGAACTTTGATGTACTTAGAATGCCATTCATATTCAAAAGTGAAAATATGACTACATAGTCCCTTAAAAACATGAGTAGATATGGTTAGTTACCATAGGTTGTAGTTTTTGCAAACAACACCATAATCTTAATGACTAAACACTCGTGTCCTATGAGGTGCAGTAAAAAAGGTAATAAAAGGGACTCTAATCCACAATGTGATTCGGGGACTCAGGCTATTTTCAACCTTTGCTCTTCTCTCTTTTAGGTTATGGCTGCCTCTGTATTCAGCCAACAGACAAGTAAAGAGAGAAAATTACTTTTGGGAGGGTTTTTATTAGCTAGGTTTGAAAATGGCATACACTTCTACTCCATTCTACAGGTCTCAAGGCTGCAACCAACTGCAAAGAAGGATGGACAATAGAATCATGTACTAGTTTCCTAAGTACTTTGCCATAACAAAGTACTATAAACTGGGTGACTTAAAATAACAGAACTTTATTCTCTCACAGTTATAAAGTCTTGAAGTGCAAATCAAGGAGTTCTTAAAGCCATGGTCCCACTGAAGGCTCTAGAGAGGATGCTCCTCTGCCTCTTCCTAGCTTCTGGTGGTTGCTGGCAATCTTTGGCATCCCTTGCCTTGCAGCCACTCCAATTTCTACCTCTGTCTTCATATGGCTATTTTTTTTCTGTGTGTCTCTATGTCTAATTTTCTCTCTTCTTATAAGGACACCCAGTCATTGGGTTAGCCCACCCTCATCCATAATGATCTCATCTTAACATGGTTATGTCTGCAAAGACTCTATTTCCAAATAAGGTCACATTCACAGGTACCGGAGGCTAGGACTTCTATTTCCAAATAGGGTCACACAGAGATCAGGACTTGACTCTTTTAGAGGGACACAGTTCAACCCACAAGAATGGTCTAGCTGTGTGCCCAAGAGAAAATGAAAAATGGTTTGGGGAACCCCTGTCCAATCTTTGCCAAGTTGCTAAGATTTTCTGCCATAGTAAATGGGAAAGCATTTTGAGGGCTTTAGAGAATTGAGCTTTGATAATCTTGGTTAGGTGAAAAACAGGTTTGTAACACTAGACAGCTCTTACTCTCAAATAAACTTTTGGAAGATAATCTGTCTCTAAGACATAATTGCTAATACTTCAAGAAACTTTACCCCCCCAAAATAATGTTACAATTTAAAAACAAAGTAGTATGCATTAGAGTTCTTAATACTATGAACTCTAATGGTTTGATAAAATAGGATAGACATAATTAGAAAAATCACCTCTAAAACTCCATGCCTGTAAAATATGCTCAGCATAAAACCAGTAGAGACTTCTTCATTTTTCTCCCTGAGCTGTTGTCATCCAAGGTTCTGCTCTTGACATTTTTCTATCCTAGTCTTTGCCCAGCCTATACTTTATTAAGCATCTGTTTTTCATTTTCGAAGCTATAATAAAAGAACAATGGCCTTCAAGCCAGAAGAACTTCAGCTCTATATCTTATTAATTTTATTAGTTTGGACAAGTCACCAAAAGCACTTTTTTTTTGAATTGGTTGTCTCACTCTGTCACTCATGCTGGAGTGAATTGGCATGATCATGGCTCACTGCAGCCTTGATCTCCTGGGCACAGGCGATTCTTTTACCTCAGCCTCCTGAGTAGCTGGGACTACAGGCACACACCACCTCCTCCGGCTAATTATTTTCTTTATTATTTTGTAGAGACAAGGTCTTGCTATGTTGCCCAGGCTGGTCTCGAACCCCTGGGCTCCAGTGATCCTCCAAACCCAGCCTCCCAAAGTCCTGGGATTACTGACATGAACCAACACACCCAGCCCCAAACCACATTTTACTTCCGTTTTCCTGCCTGTCCTCTGATTGATATTAACTTTCTCCTTGTGCAGCTGTGAGAATCTCATCAAGTTATTTAGTATTTACTGAGTGAGTTGTCATACGCCAGCGTTGTTATAGGTGCTTTGGATAGGTCCATGAGAACAGAGACTTGCTTTCATGGATCTTCCATTCTAGAACCAAAAGGGGATTTATAAGTTATAAAATGCTTTGCAAATGTAAGATATTATCATTAGTGCTACCTTGTCTGAAACAACTCCAAAGTCTCAAATACCTTTAAAAATCTTATTTAAAATTACGTATAACTCCTAGATATCGGGAAGTACATGAAAATGAAAGAAAATGTAAGAAATAGAAAACTTATCATGGTAAATATTGAAAAATTTCTTTGTCAGTCATGGTGGCTCATGCCTGTAATCCCAGCAATTTGGGAGGCTGAAGTGAAAGGATTACTTGAGCCCAGGAGTTTGAGACCAGCCTGGGAAACTTGGCAAGACATTGTCTCTACAATAAATTAAAAAATTAGCCACGCATGGTGGTACATGCTTGTAGTTTCAGCTACTTGGAAGGCTGAGACGGAAGGATCACTTGAGCCTAGCAGGTCGAGACTGTGGTGGCCTTGAGCATGCCACTGCACTCCAGCCTGAGCAACAGAGTGAGACTCTGACTCAAAAAAAAAAAGCATTTTTATTTTATTGCATTGTTTCTAGACCCTTATTCAATTTTCTTTTTCTTTTCTTTTTTCCTTTAATTTTTAAAATTTTAAATATGTGGGGTACAATTCAGGGTTAGGTATACAAATGTTCATTATGCAGGTACCCCTGTTGATGAGGTGTCCTTCCCCCTTGGATGTGATGAAAAGGGAACACTTCTACACTGTTGGTGGGAGTGTAAACTAGTACAGCTTCTGTGGAAAACAGTGTGGCGATTTCTAAAAAGTTCATGTACTGCATTAGGCTTTAGGTAGCATGCTAAGAGAGACATTATTCATGCCCTTGAGGAATTTAGAGTCGACTTAGGGACATGCCCACTAAAATCCATTGTATTAGGAGAGATAATGAAGAGTAAGCCGGGCTTGCTGGCTCAGCCTGTAATCCTGCGCCTTTGGGAGGTTGAGATGAGTGGATTGCCTGAGCCCGTGGGTTCGAGACCTGCCTTGGCAACTTGATGAGACCTCATCTCTACAATAAAATCAAAAATTAGCTGGGCATGGTAGTGTGCGCCTGTAGTTCCAGCTACTTGGAAGGCTGAGGTGGAAGGATCACCGGAGCCCAGCAGGTCGAGGCTGCGGTGACCGGGAGCAGCCACTGCACTCCAGTCTGGGCGACAGAGTGAAACTCCAACTCAAAAAAAAAATAAAGAAAATGAAGAGTGCTCAGTAGACAGGCACAGGGCAATTGATTGACATCCTTCAGAAGAGGAAAGATGACTGTACGGACACTTATAACATCCTGTTCACATTTTCTTTATGTAGCTAATACTTCAGGGAACCCTCTGCTATTGTAATTGATGTAATACTACAACACTTGCTTAATTTATCTACTGGCTGGGATTTGTACTTTGTAAGTTTAATGTAGATGTTTACATCTATGTTATGCTGTAGTATTTGTACAATACTTTCATGCTATAAAGCAAGCACATTGTATTAAAGTTTAAATAATATTCCAGAACAACACTGCTTATGGCTTGAATGTTTATGTCCCCTCCAAAATTAATGGGGGTTTTTTTGGTTTTTTTGACTCGACTGCTGGGCTCCAGCGATCCTTCCGCCTCAGCCTTCCGAGTAGCCAGAATTACAGGCACGTGCTACCATGCCAGGCTGATTTTTGATTTATTGTAGAGATGAGGTCTTGCCAAGTTGCCCAGGCGGGTCTCGAACCCGCGGGCTCAGGCAATCCACTCACCTCAGCCTCCCAAGCTGCGGGATTACAGGCTGAGCCACTGAGCCCGGCCAAAATTAATGCTGAAACTCAACTCCCAATGTGATCGTGTTTTGGGTAGGGCTTTAGGAGGTAATTAAGTCATGAGGGTGGAACCCCCATGAGTGGGATAAGTGGCCTTATAAAAGGACTGGAGGGAAATAACTAGGCCCTCTTTTTTGCCCTTCTTTCCTTCTGCTGTATAAGGAAGGTGTTCATCGCACCATTTTGGAAAGAGAGACTGGACCCTTACCAGACACAGGACCTTGATCTTGGAACTTCCCTGCTTCAGAACTGTGAAAAATACATTTCCATGATTTATAAATTACCCCGTATCAAGTATTTTGTTATAGTAGCACAAACAGACTAAGACAAACACCAAGCATCTAGGGAGTTATAGCAGGTTGTCAGAGTTAGAGGCCAAAATTTGAGATTTGGTTAGAACCATGCACCGTATACTTGAGTGTTGACAGAAAACTATAATATTTATAATATAGAAACAATGATTATATCACAAATTGGTCTACCAAGCTCATTGATTGAAAAATGGATTTAACCTCAATTGAGAATGGAGAATGCTAGTAGCATATCTCTCCAGCTCGATCCAGTTGTTATAAAGGTCTTCCTTTTTCTTTCTTTTCCCTTTTTGGTTGTATCATAATTTCTCAATATTTTTGCCAAGAAGATCTCATCTCAGACTTTGGGACTGCTATTCTCTTTGCCTGGAATATCTTTCCTTCAGATAATTGTTTGCCTTCGTCCTTTACTTCATTCACATTTTTAGACAGCATTCCTTGGCACCTTGTACAAAATAGCATCTGTCTTTCATCATTTCTTATTCTACTTTATTCCCCTGTAGCATTTTCCACTATTGTTTTTGTTTGCCACCTAATTCCTCTGTTAGAATATAAGAACTATGATTACAAAAATGTCGCCTGTTTTGTTCACCACTTTATTTGCAGTGATTAGGGCTATGAATTTCTAGTACTTAGTTTCTAGCACATGGTGAAATTCAACAAATATCTGTTGAGTAAATGAATCCAGTGTCCTAGCTGAGGCTGCTCCCAAAAAGGATCAATTAAGGGGCACTAATGGTGCAAAACAAGAGAATGAGTGAGGGGTGAGGGAGGGAATAGTGAGGGGAGTGGGGGAGATCATGGGGATTTTGATGAGGGCTCTGCCTATGGTGGGAGTTGGAATTAGGGAGGCTTTCGTTGTTCTTCTTGTAGTGTTTTGTTTCAGAAAAAAAAGAGTCCCATTGCCTCTTTGGCCTGGCTGTGAGATCCAAGGTATCGAGGCACTAGTAAGAGCACAGTATGGCTGGGAGGAGCCTTCTGAAACAGAAGAAGGGTGGAGGAGTGTGGGACAGCAAGATAGGGTTGATTCTAGATGAGGATGTGGCAAAGGTCTTAGGGAGGTAAGGCAGAGAGAGAGAGGGCAATCTCAGCAGCAGTGGAGAAAGATGGTGAATTTTTGTTGCTATGTCTGATGGAAAGGTGAGTTTCAAATGGTGACAATCACTTTCTTGTAAGAAATATTTTTAAGGTAGACCTTTCTGAGTTGAAAACTGCTTAGATTTGTAATAATAATGATGAGATTAACAATGGTTACTCATTTACATAGGCACCTTCAGTTTTCAAAGGTCATTTATCTACATTATCTCACTGGTTTAATTCTCATTCCATCTGTGCATTCTAGTTTAAGTGTGTTTTCTAGGAATAAGGATAAGTACTTAGCATGCACATATGTATATTTGTACAAAATATATCGAGCTCCGGTTTCTGGTTGCATTGACAATTTAGTATGTTTAAATACACAAATATGGCCACCTTAATTTAATGAATGAAATTACATTTCTTGGTATAAAAACAAGTCCTGTTTTTTTCTTATCAAGAATAATTCTGGAACTTTATATTATAAGCTCCATGAAAACAGGGATTGCATTTTATTCATTAGTCAATAGAGATAACGAGGTTAAGAAAAATTTCAAGATCAGTTATGAAATATTTTCACTTCATTAATTTCCTATGCTTTTATCACGTGCACACACACACACACACACACACACACACACACACACACACACAAACACAAACAAATCCCTGGCCTGAAGAAGCTCTCAGCCTATCAAGAAAAGACAGTGGGGTAACTGTGCAGTTATGCAATATAGGGTTACAGGTGTTCGGTCAGTAGCTTACAGTAGAAAGAGAAGGCACTGAAGGAGGGAGCGGTCTGTATTACCTGGTGACTGAAGAAGCTGTTCTCAAGGCTTTACAACAAGTCATCCTTAAGCAGAGTTTTAAAAAAGATTATCATTTTAAATCAAGCAAATAACATCTTTTTAAAAATGTAGCTTTCTTATATTCACTTCAGAATGTTAATAGCCAATCCTTTTTCCTAAGTAGCTTCTTGACCAGTTAAAATGTACCTCTTCAGGTTCAGAGACACATCAAGAACGTTCCAGTTTTCTCCTCATGCATTGTGTCTGTTCTGTGTTGAAGTACCTGTAGGAAGAAAATTGAGTGCAGGTTTTGTGCGTGGGTTGAGAGCTGATGGCATCAAGGGTGTCTCAGAAACCAAGCAGCAGAGTCCCCAAATCATTTGAGTCCCTGGCATTCTTTTTTTCAAGGCTTTCTTCATTGTAACCGGTTCCTGATGGTAATTGGTTGAATCAGATTTAACAATGCAGTCAGATAAACAGTTGTGGCAGCTGCTGCCATGGCAACGTCACCGTCCTCACCCTCCCAGTGCGCGCCCCTTCCCCACCCCTCCTCCTCCCCCTGCCTGCCTCCAGTAAGTGCATACTCACTAGTGGTCTGTACAGGCGGCAGGGTTTGATGGCAGAGCTATTTTCTTCCCAAACTGTTCAGAATGATGAACGAAGATGCAGCTCAGAAAAGCGACAGTGGAGAGAAGTTCAACGGCAGTAGTCAGAGAAGAAAAAGACCCAAGAAGGTAAATCACTGGAATTCCGAATGTCTGTATGTAAATATGTGCGTGTGTGAGAGTGTGTAATATCAGCGAGGCTATGGAAACCGTGGAGCATTATGAGTAACTGTAGACGATAGCAGTGCCAAGCCTTGCTTTTTAAAGAGGCAGGTGCAAACTACTGGTTTTTGAGAATAGTAAAGGAGGCACAGCTCATAATGGATACAGAGACCGGAGCATGGTGAAGTGAACAGAGATAAGGTGTGTTCAGTATGTATTTTATTGAGGACTGTGGCCACTGATAGATGCTCCTGGTGTGAACTGGGTACAGAAAGAGTCATTTTATTTTTAGAGTGAGTGAGTTTCAGAGGTAGATTGTGAAGCGAAAGGCAGATTTTTGGCCAAATGCATTTGCTCGGTGATGATCTTGAGATAGCTAGACAGCAAATGCCTTTTGGTTTCATGCTAAGTGTATTCTTCCTAAGGAGAAAAGACTGCTGTGACCGGAGAAATATAATCCCCAGCATGATATTTATTTGGTTTGCTTAGCTTCTCCGCAGTTTTCCCAGACATTAGTGTGATAACTCTTCCAATGATTAAGATAAACAGCTAAAGATATTATAGGGTGGGGGATGTTGGGCATACAAGACAGTCTGTAGGATTTCTTACTCTGGCATACATTCCCACACCCTTGATTTTCATGGAAATGATACCAGTGAGAAACAGTGGGAAAAGATGCAAACTATTCAGCCCCACCCAATGCCAGCACTTCTTTCTTTATGGCCCGACTCCTGGTAAACTGTTGCAGTCTCACAGAGCTGCCCTGAGCCCCACCTCTGAAAGTGATGCTTTATAAATAAATTTTCCTAAAATTCATTTATTTCCTGGAGCAGTAAAATGAGCGGGATAATATATGTAAATGGCTTCCAATGTTAGATGGCTTTGGATTTTGAATGGTTTGAACGATTCAAATGTGGATTCTAATGTAAATGGCTTCCAATGTTAGACGGTTTTGGATTTTGAGTGAGCAGATTACAAAAATAATAAGCATGAACAAATGAATATTTTTTATTTTGCTGGTGAAGTTGCATTGTGTTTCAAAATTATAGATTTCTAATGTACTAAATGTCTTATATTCTATAAAACTCTAAATAATTGGAAACCTCTGATAGTCAAAATATCATTGTATCAGCAAACAACAGAGTAGTATATGTGTATGGTATCCTGTAATTTGATAAAAATAAGCATGTGACAGTCTTTTAATAATAGCATGAAAATAGTGATGCAATTTGATAAAAACCAAAGGATAATTTAGGGCAAGCAGGAACATTGGTAGAATGCCCCTTTGTACCTAAACATTTTGAATCCCCTAGTCCTTGAAGACATTTTTACAGAGTGTTAGCTAATTGATAAACATTAAAAAAAAAAGAAGAAGAAGAAGAAAAGAGAGAGCATGAGAGAGAGAAAAAGAAAAAGGATTTTTTTCCCCTTAGTTCACATTATCATTTCAAAATCCTCTTAATTTCTCTCTGAGGTTCCTGTGCTGCTTTAGAAACAATATTCTCAGGACCGTTAAAGGGTAGAGAGTGTACCACAAGGAGATTTTAAACTCTGAATGATGATACTAAATTCCCATGACCAAAGCCATTTTAAAGTATTAAGGGGGTAGAGACAACACAATCACCCTAGATAACAACTATAATATTTTTAAGCTCAATTTTCTCAGACAAATTTATTTTAAGATTAAGTTATTTTCCAGACTTGCAGCCAAAATGAAATTAATGGCAAGTTTTAAATGTGTGTGTGTGTGTGTGTGTGTGTTTGTGCATACAGACATATGTTAAACAGGGTGTTAAATCACCATAGCTATTGAATGTTAAAAGTAATTTCACCTAAAAAAAGAATTGCTCTGGAAGAAATACTAATTACATGATAGAGTAGGGAAAGTGCACACACACTACACACACACACACACACACACACACACACACACACAGCCATCTCTCAGTTTGTCAAGTCAGATAAATGGGCTTGAATCTCAGTTCTACCCTTTAGTATTGTATGTTTGGTGCATATCATTTACTTCCTCTCATTCAGTTACTCATCTTTAAGATAAGAATAATTATATATACCTTTGGTATTTTGTAGCGATTAGAAATAATGTGCATAAAATTCTTTGAACAATATTTACTATATAGTCAATGGCAATAAATTTTAAGTATTATTACTGTTCTCTTAAATTGAAGTTGTTTATTGAAATAAGCCTTTTAGGAGAAAGATTTGTTTATACTTTTGAGAGAGGCAGGGATGACAGAATATAATATTAGTACTTAGCAAGAGCTAGTGATCATTTTTCAAAATGTCCAAAGTTGTATAATATAATTGGAAACTTTTTAATCTCATACAAATTATAGAGATTTACATAAATGTAATCTAAGTCTTTATAAAAATTGCTTCATATTATTCTGCACAGCAGGCAACTTAAATTTTCATGTTTAAATACTAGACCATGAAATATGTCTTGATGAGTATATAATAACAAAGAGATAGACATTCCTAATAAGTACAAAATCTGAGAAAAGCAAAAATTGGAACGCAGTCCATGCCACATGACTTCAATTCAGTCACCCATTTTTCTACTAGAGGTTCACGTTGAATCTGCTGTAGGATTCTATATAAGCATCCATGATTATGGACCACCAGGCTCACTGTGGCCTGGGTGTAAATATATCGTGCTGAGTCATATTCCTTGAAAACATGCCTCTCCTCTGGTAAATGCATAACAGGTGGGCCATAATCTCCTTGTTTATTCTGTACCTTACAGAATTACTTCTTAGGGAGCGAACTAAAGGGTCCCTTGCCATAAGACCTATGATGTGAGAAAATAAGTTCAAGGAGGAGTTTATATCAGAATTTAACTGCATGTATTGAGGATCGAAAATCTTTCAGCTTTTCTTAAGAATGTCTATTTTGGCTTTAGTAAATGAACTTATAATGCTCTCCACTCAGAAGCCACCAGGAATACACTTGTGGTTGAACACGTCATGTTTATGACTCATTACAGTGAGGAAAGATGCATATCGTGAAGAACCATGAGACTTCTAAGATGGTGCCAGAAAGAACTCATTGGATATGGACTTTGAGTAATTTGGAAGAGAGTCCAAGAAAATGGGGATTCATTCTGGATGGGGTACTCTTAGAAAGCAGGAATAATTCTATGATTGTGTAGCCTATTGAATCTTGTGTGTAGGAGGACAAGCTACATGTTCCTAAAGCTGTAGTTGGTTAAAAAAAAACAACAATCTCTTATTTAGCAAGAGAGGGGGATGCTTGGTATTTTGTGGTTTGGACATTGTCCGTGTTTTGTCTGTGTTCAGACATGATAAGGGAGTGGTTTTTGTTTCTGTTTTGCTCCATCACAGTCACTGAGTGACCTTGCCTGATGTTGATGGTTTGTGAAGTTGTTTTTGTTCAATAGAAGAACACTAAGGCCCCCTGATAGTACCAGGCAAGCTCCTGTATGTCAGTAGCTGCTTTTCTCTTTCCCAAGCTTGAACACAAACATACCTTTGGAGAGAGAAAGACTTATCATTGGATGCTCTTTAGTATTGAAGGAAAATAAATGGTAGACAGTAAAGTTTGCTAAATTAGTCATAGGAAACTTTTTCATTTAATACTTCAACAAAGTTTCCTTGGGCCCAGTGATTTCATGCAAACAGATATTGCTCAAGATGTAGATTTGACATTGATGTCCTAGTGGTGGTTTGGTGGAGAAGAGGAAATGATGGCTATTCTGCTTCTTCTTTTTTTTTTTTTTTTTTGAGATGGAGTCTCACTCTGTCACCCAGACTGGAGTGCGATGGTGGCTGCTCCCGGCCACCGCAGCCTCGACCTGCTGGGCTCCGGCGATCCTTCCGCCTCAGCCTTCCAAGTAGCCGGAATGACAGGCATGCACTACCATGCCCGGCTGATTTTTTGATTTATTGTAGAGATGAGGTCTCGCTGCCCAGGCGGGTCTCGAACCCGTGGGCTCAGGTAGTCCACTCACCTCAGCCTCCCAAAGACGTGGGATTACAGGCTGAGCCACCGAGCCGACTCTATTCTGCTTCTTAACTAGAATCCAGGACCAAAAAGAAGCATTGGGAGCTATGTGAAAGGCATCAGCGTATGAGGGTTTTGAATCTACTCTAAATCCCAAACAACTCTATAAAAACTTATTTCATACACTATTTGGGCAGATTAAGTTAAAATAGTCCAAGATCGTAGTTAAGTGGGTAGCTTTTCCACACACTTTCTAATTTGGTACCAATAAAATGGCAGTGGATTTGTACTGGTAGAGACTACAAGAGACTTTGATAACTTACATAAATGGAAATGGAAATGCCCAAGCATCAGTCATAGGCTCCGACCATCTGAAACTGCTAGGCTTGTGAGCTCTTCTAAAACAAGTAAACAAATAAGTGGTTTAATACATATTTTCCTCATTTGGAGGAATAACTACATGATAAAAATGAAATATAGGCACTATTGTTTTTAATAGAGTATCAGAATAAAATGGCTTTATAGGATACCTTATGTTTATTAAGAATGCTATGATTTGGACAAGTAAAATATTCAGGAGCACTGCAAAATATTTTAGTTATATATGTATTTTTATTGTTTATTTGTCACTGACTGCATAAATATAGAGAGGAAAGTGTTGTCAGATGTGTGGTTGAAATGTTGCACCATAGAAATGTGAATGAGAGACATATTAAAAGGTTTATTTTTATAGCAGCCAAAAAAAATATGGTCTTTTTAGTGGAATCATGTAGCAGATCCACATTTGGGTGTTTAAATAGCCTTCCAGTAAAATTAGTTTTGATTTCAAAGTTGATGGCTTATCTAATTCAAGCAAGTCTAGTGAGGTTTCCATGTACAATTCATTCTGAATAGTATCCCCATTTCTTTCAAATAACTTATGATTGGCCCTTTAAAAAAATCAATTTATAACCCAAAATAGCATGTGTTGCCTGAAGACAGCAATTCCCCACCACTGAAGGTATTTACAATGACCATCTGTCAGGGATGATGGAAATTTTTATTGGATGGAAAAATCCCTTACAACCTGGTATTCTGTGATTTTCTTTCTATGTCTGTCTCTCTGTTTCTATCTTCCCACCTTTATGATATGATTTTTTCAGTATCATAAGTACCCAGATAATTTTATGTGTTAGTAATAGCTAATTTGTCCTAGACTTTTTTTTTTTAAGAGCAATGTTTTTAAAATGCTGTCTGCTGATCACAACTACCAGAATTACCAGGTCGCCTGCTAAAATCATTCAGTTCTTAGGACCCACTTCAGATCTGTTGTATCAGAACCTTGGATTTTTGATAGGGTCCCAACGCTTTCTTATACAGGCTCAAGCTTAGAATCATTGCCTTAGAGTGTGGTCAGCGGACATGAAGCTGAGTCACCTTAGAAAGAAGAATCTGTAATTTTGATTAGATGTGATAGATCATCACTTGGCTCTCACAGCTACATTTGTTTCTTCTAAGTCTAGATAGCAGCATCAATGACACAAGAAAATATAAAACATATTTCTTTCTATCTTATATCTGGAATCTAGAATTGCTTTAAGTATGCTATCTCATTTAATCTTCAAAAGAACTCTCATTAAGTATTATCATCCCAGTTTTGTAGATAAGAAACTGGAGACTTAGAGATTTTTTGTAAAGGTGGTGCTGAAGAAATGATAGGCGCTTTTCCTGCTACTCAACTAATGACATATTTTGAGTCGTTTCTGGAAACAGGGTTCTAGGCTACTCTTGTGTCTCTTGCAAAGCTTCTATATTTATCTTCTGCTAAGATATCTGCCTGATTCTTTCTTCCCATGTTGCTCCCACCTTGCATCAGTTGATCACATTTTCTAAAATGTTCATTCTGATCTCTGGGAATGATATATAAAAGTGACTTCTTTTTTGATTGTCTATGACTTTCTCCCAAGTAGAACTCTTTTTCCTCCTTTTGCTTTCATTATATTTTGTGATACGCTGGTGTAGATGTTTCTATCAGTCTATGCAAACAACATTTTGGACTTTGAAAATCCACAAAAATAGATAGGAAAAAAAATAAGTATACAGGTACCTTTATGTGGCTTAGGTATGTTAAATAAAGCTAGCTTAGAGCTCATCCTTTCATAATTTTAATTTTAATTATTCTCTTGAGAAACTTTGTTATTATGATAGTCTCAGTAATTGTTATATTAAAGGTTCTTTTCCATTCTCTCGTCTGAAGTACTTGAGGATTTTTTTCTTCTTGATAAAGTTTCTAAAGAGACATTTGATTGCATATTAAAATACACAAAATCTTAATCTGTATTTGTTTCTGTCTTGTCCTGATTCAGAGCATGCTAAATTATAAATATGCTTACAGCTTTGTTTCTTTCCTGCTTGTTCTAATTCCTGTTGGTAGCAGAAAGAAAATCACTGCCTATTTTTATCTCATTGGACACTGACAGAATTCATCACAACAAATAAAATTACCATTTCCATTTCCTTTTATTTGATAGGACAGAGATGGGATTGCTACCAAATGAGACCATCTTTTGATAGAAAAAGTTTACTTTTTATATACTTGAGATCAAGTAAATATGATAGGGCATTTTTTCCCCCTTGAAATTCAAGCATACTTTCAAACCCTTAGAGAGGATCCATTTTTAAAAGCTGAAGGGAGATGGTAAAATATATTCTAGTTAACCATATACCAAAATCTAGAGAGTGAGACTCTTCTTAGTCATCAGACCTAGGTTTTATTCATGTTTTTCTGTTAACTCACAGACAGCTATCATCTTCTTCCACACACTAATTTGTTTGTACTCATTAAGACAAAGGCCTTGATTTCCAACCTTTGCTTAACGAACTTCAGTTTCTAAGAATCAGCTTATTTTAGTTATTTTAATTTAGATGTTTTCTCCTAACAAGTAGGCATGTTCCCCCAATTCACCAATTTGGTGTTGGTTTACTGGGTATATAGCACTGTGTTAGGTGCTTTGGCATCAGTGGGCTAAAAGTCAATGACTGACACGTTCATGGAATTTATAATTTGAGCAGACATTTCAGTAGTCCAAAGAAATATTTTAAGTATGTAGTATACATTCCGTACGTAAAATATAAGTATTATGTTGTACATTGCCAAAAATAGACTCTACAGGAGTCTGAAGAAGGATAAGTGATCAGTGTGATTTTGTTAAAACAGTAAGTCCCAGAAGTGGGTGCGCAATGGCTCAGAACCCCAAATTACAGCTAATGTGAGTACAAAGGAAGAGGCTACACAGACATCTGGACAGGGCAACCTCAGCCATATAATCCCAAGTCACATTAAAGATGAAGAAATTGTCGAGAGATCCATTGCGGTTCAGTCATAACCTTTGTGGGTGAATACTGACATAGTTTCCCTTATGCTTTGAGCTTTGGTCAGCTTCAGACTTATATTTTGAAATCCATCTTGTTTTGGGGACTTATTGTATCCTTCTCTTATAGCATCTCTCTCTCTCTCTCTTTTGAGCCACCACACCTCAACCTGCTGGGCTAAGGCAATCCTGCCTCAGCCTTCCAAGTAGCTGGAACTACAGGTGTGAACCACCATGCCCGGCTAATTTTTTGATTTATTGCAGAGACGAGGTCTCACCAAGTTTCCCAGGCTGGTCTCAAATCCCTAGTCTCAGGCAATCCTCTCGTCTCGGCCTTCCAAAGTGCTGGGTTTACAGGCTTGCGCCATCACACCCAGCTGCATATATCTCTTTAATCAGTCTTTTTACCTATGAAACTTTGTCCCATATATATTGATGTTCATAAATTATTTCTGATTATTACTATATCAGTGGTAAATTCCAATAAGTAAGCCTCCAAATTAACAAGGCATCTGAATCTAGGCTGTACGATTTTGAAATTATCCAAATATTCAATCTTCTGTCTTTACCTGAAGAGATGCTGATATGGATAACCTAGAATACTTATGCAGGAACTCCCAAGACTTTGCATTTTGGCTACAAAGTATTTTTTTCTCTTAGGGCTAGTAGTATATCAGCTGTCATAATATTATGTTACTATAACATCATTATTTTTTTTTGAAAGGTATAATTATGGTCTTTATTTTTTTCCCTTTCTCTTTTTAAATTATAAAGATGTGGGGTACAATTCAGGGATAGGTATACAAACGTTGATTACACAGGTACCCTTGTTGATGAGATGTGCCCCTCCCTCCCCTGGCAATTTCCCTCAACTGCCAATTCCACCTCCCTTTCCCCTGACAGTTTCCCACTACTGCCAATCCCTTTCTTATAGTATTATAATAATTGTTCAAGGTCCGCTTATGAGTGAAAACATATGGTACTCTGTTCTTTGTTTCTGTGGTATATCACTGAGTATGATCGACTTTAAATCCATCCAAGTTGCTGCGAAGTCCATATGTTTGTATGTTACTATAACATTATTAAGGTAGCCCACCTTGCTGGCATACTTTTGAGTTTGCTCCAGATGCACTGTTGGATTTTCAGACCTTTGAACAAAAATCTCATGACTCTTTCTTCTTTTCCATTTCCCAGTGTGCCACAGGTTTCTGTGCACAGGCTACTTTGTCCATCTTCACTGGCAGGCAGAGTGACTCACGTCCAATCATTTGACTTCTGGCCACCTTTCACTTTCTACCCACAGCATAAGGATAGTTGTCACCACTGCTACTTGAACCAATACCGATGGTTAAAGGGAAAGAAGTAAGAGGGTATTTTTGAAATAAAACTATAGAAACAGAGGCAAGTATTAGGGTCTGTGTTGATATTGAAAGTTTGAAGAAATTAAAAATAAATTGTGTACCATTCTAGAATGTTTCACCCAGTGCCATTAAGTGATATTTTAACAAGAATTTTTACATAATAATGTAATAATTTACTAGGATGCTGACCTTTAACAACATTTTTAACAATAAATATTTTTGTGTGGCAAATTTGGCCCAGTTTAGGTGGGGGATGTTCTAATTTTTAAAAAATTCTGAAAACTTAAAAAAAGAAACCCAAACTTCTATGAGAATTTACATATGAGAAACTTGGTATTTTCTATGTTAAGATTTCAGTCCTCTTTTGACTCTGTCCTAGTGACCTAATTACCTCCCATAGGTCCCATCTCCTAACAACATGGCATTGGGGATTAGGTTTTAACATAGGAATTTGGGGGAGTGCAAACATTCAGATTACAACAGTCTGCTTAAATTTTCTTACATTTAATCAAACCTGTATTAGATTGTGTACAACCTGGTATGATTGAATAGTATTTTCTGTTGACACAGTAAATAATTTCAGTGTTCTTTTAAATCAAATTCCAAAAAGTAACTTTACATATAAATTTGGTTTATGTGTATATTGTTGTCATGAGCTACAGTATATATATTTAATAATGGTCTATGTAATTTAGGTTTAGCTTGATATACCACATATTATCATTTGTGTCAAAAAGTTGTTTAAAAGAGAGTATAAGCAGCATATAAAAGTCTATTCTGGGCCAGGCTCGGTGGCTCAGCCTGTAATCCCGTGCTTTGGGAGGCCGAAGTGAGTGAAGTGCCTGAGCCCGCGGGTTCAAGATCCGCCTGGGCAACGTGGTGAGATCTCATCTCTACAATAAATCCAAAAAAAAAAAAAAAAAAATAGCCGGGCATGGTAGCATGCGCCTGTAGTTCCAGCTACTTGGAAGGCTGAGGTGGAAGGATCACCGGAGCCCTGCAGGTCGAGGCTGCGGTGGCCGGGAGCGGCCACTGCACTCCAGTCTGGGCGACTGAGTGAGACTCCAATTCAAAAAAAAAAAAAAAGTCTGTTCTGTTCAGCATGAAGAGGAGTTATTGTAATGGTGTATAAAGTGCTCATAGAGGTAATTCTCTTTCCTAATACTTTCCCCTGAAAGTACAGAAACTGTACCTTGAGAATTCAGAAATTGGCAGTACTATCCACACAGTTTATGATTTATAGCAGGAACTACAAAAAGCCTTAATGTGAATTACCCACTTGTTTTAATAATTTTAGATTATTCTGAAAATCACATTTGAATAGCATTGATAAAATGTTCATAAGTAACACATTGCAATACTCTGAAACTCAGAATAAGTTCATATACTGAGGTTTGGGGATGAGTAGTGCCTAGGTCTTGGTTTGAATTGCTTAGCTATTTAGGGCTTAATGCTAATCTAGCCACCACTATTCCATACAAGCCAATCATCTTCATTTAGTCTCAAAAGCATGACCTTCATTCTTAACTGAAAAGAGTAGCTGATCAAACTAACAGCACAGAAAAATACTGCCAGATGTGTTCACACCCAACTGCATTGCCAAAACTAACACACTAGGATTATCCCCAAATTACTTATCTCCTAATGTACAAAGAAACTCTGCTCTTCTTTAGTTGGTATTATGAAGGGTAATGATACAAATGTAATAAAAGTGAAATGAAAATCCTCCATGATTTTGTGAGGAAGTTTACCTCAATCAAACTTGTTTGAACAAATTATGTTTTGTTCAATAAACTAAGCAATTTATTTGTAGGAAAATTCTTCTTTAGAAAAAATAGTTTATTCCATTGGAATATTTTTCGATAATAATAAACAATAGTTAATATTCAGAGATATTAGTGTATATACATGCTAGTTATTATGCTAAGAGTTCTTTTTTTTTTTTTTTTTTGAGTTGGAGTTTCACTCTGTCGCCCAGACTGGAGTGCAGTGGCCGCTCCTAGCCACTGCAGCCTCAACCTGCTGGGCTCCGGCGATCCTTCTGACTCAGTCTTCCGAGTAGCCGGAATTACAGGCATGTGCTACCACGCCTGGCTGATTTTTTTGATTTATTGTAGAGATGAGGTCTCGCTGCCCAGGCGGGTCTCGAACCCGCGGGCTCAGGCAATCCACTCACCTCAGCCTCCCAAAGGTACAGGATTACAGGCTGAGCCACCGAGCCTGGCTCTAAGAGTTCTGTATAGATTATTTAATTTTATCTTCACAATTATCTGATGAGTAGGTAGCATATTATCCCATATTAAAGATGAGACTGAGAGCTAAAGGGGTTAAACAAACAAACAAAAATCCTCTCTGATTGAATCTACATAGCTACTAAATGAGGTATCCTGAACTTTTCCCCAAGTCAAACTCACTGTTCTGCCTCACTCCAAACACCTGTGCTATGCCAATACAACAATGTCTTACACAATTAAAATAAGATTAAGAATTAAAGGAAAAAGGGTTTTGTTTATGTCTAAAACTTATTACACTAGTTAAGACTCCACTGATTGGTCAATAAATGTAGAAAGCTATTGTGGTTGATTTTTTTCAAATATACTTCAAAACAGACATATAAATCCAAATAGGTAAAAAGTTTTCTGTGTAGTTGTTGACTAAAATTATTAGATACTTTCAGAATATTCAAGCCAGATGTGAGTTCTGAGTCTTAGCTGTGGAACACTGAAGAATGAAGCCTTATACATTGATATTTCCATCTGCACTTCCACTATTTTTGTTAAATGGCTGACACCCTTAGCATAGCCTCTCTAATATAAGGGGGAATTTGTTAGTGAGTTCATATTGCTTGTCCTAATTCAAAAGGTCACTAATCTATCATGTGCTCCATAATCTCATTACACAGCAGGAACCTCTTTCCAGTTGTTAAAGAATCAGTAGCACTGATTGGCCTATTGCATGGGGCAATCAGGCATTTGTTTCCTGTCCCATTTACGAACCTGCATGTTAAAACTATTTTTTTAGTGTAGGAGGTCCGTTTCATCTGGAAAGTCTTTTAGACAACCCTACCCTAAGAGGCCTCCATGCCTGATTTGTGTAGGTAGTTCTTAAGCACCAGCAATAGGTGGTAAACTTACACTTATTTAGACAAAATGCCTTATTCAAATAGAGAACTACTGTTGGAATAATTTTCTGAATCACTAGCTATCATCCAATGGAAAAGTGAAGTCGTTGTCTCCCCCCCCACTGCTTCTTCCCAGTAATCATTTCAAGGGATGACTATTATTTATCATTTGTCCACATGTGAAGACAACTAGTTGAATGGAAATATTGTTTTCCTTTGCAGAGTAATTAATTCTTCTTTTCAAAAAAGGCTAAGGAGATGATTGTAGGCTGCTTATATAACAATGTCAATAATTAAAAAAAATTATATATACCAATACACACATTTGGATTATTTTGAGCTTTAGATATGCTACTGTTGGAAATGGCTTACAATCTTTTGCGGTTTTTTTCCCCCACACCTGCCCTTTATTGGGCTCTTCCAGCAGGGTGGCCCGGGCCCTTCAGGCTTCTCAAACACCGTCCACGGGGTTCAGGAGGTTGCCATCATGCTGTGAAGGCCCAGAGCCCAAGAAGAAGCAGGCAGGGGGAAGGCAGGGCCCTCAGTGAAGGGGACCGATGTCTAGGGAGCCTTAGGGCCCGCGGTGTCTCCGGAGGGCCCGCTGAGCCCTCCGAAGGGCGCTCAGGACCAGGCAGGGCAGACCTGGGCGCAGAGCAGCCTGGTCTGTGTGGCAACTTTGAGGAGGCGCTTGATAGTAGGCTGGAAGGTGATGGTCGGGAAGGTGCGTCTCTAGCGCAGGAAGGGCGCCCCCTCCGCCCGACGAGGAACTTCTCGAAGTTCCGGGCCTCATCCGAGCGGCGCACCGGACTCCAGATGATGAACTTGGGGTCGGTCATGAGGGGATGCGGGTCGTCCTGGGGGTAGGGGAGCTTGTCCTTCAGGTAGGCGAAGACGGGGTGCTTGTTCTGCCCCTTCACATCACACTTCTGGAGAAGGGTGAAGATGGGCTGGTACCTGACCCCCGGGCGGGCATACTTGAGACTATTCAGATCTCCTCATTCTGACAGTTCTCCTGATGTCCAAATTGGTTGCCAGGGAAGCCGAGGACCACCAGGCGCCCGGGGAAGCGGCATAGCAGCTCATTGAGCTGCGTGAAGTCCCGGGTGGTCGTGCCTCCGAGCGAAGCCAAGTTCTCGATGGGTACCGCCCGGCCTTGGAACGTGTTGAAATCCTCCTTCTCCCCATCCAGGCCGATGGCACTGAGGTCCTAGAAGGACTTGGCGATGAAAGCCGTGGCGCCGCCAGAGTGAGCCCTGCTCAGCGACTGTCTCCGTTTTTGTTTTTTTTAATAAATTGCCACAGCCCTACTCCAATTTATATTTTCCTGGATGTCTGAAGTGTCTGCATGATTGCTGTTGCTATAGAAAATTTTATAATACATTATACTCATTCTAAAAACTTAATGCCATGCCGCGTACAGATTTCCGATGCTTGTCTAAAGCAGACTCATTAATTTAGAAGCCATAAGTTAAATTTCAAACATTCAAACAAGCTTTATTACCCATGGGGTAGATTTGGATGTTTTTATCTGTGTGTGTCAGGATCTGTGGTTGCAGTCTATGTTCCAGCGCAAGAGTCGAGGGTCATGTGGAGACTATCATGATATGGCCTAATGTATATTTCAAATATCATTTACATTTCGGTTTAGTATTTTAGAATTAGAGTGATATTAGTGTGCACTTTAGAATGTTTACTATTTTAATTGCTGTCTCTAATTTGTTTCAATGTAATCAATGACCAAAGATTTTGGATCTCATTATATTTCTTAAATTTACCAGCTATATAGCTCTTTGTATATTTCTATATAAATACATATCACTCTTTTGTAGTTTATTCATATAAGATATTTTCTGTACCTTTTTTGCAACATCCAGAAGAGCCTATTTTAGATAGAGGATATTATATGCTTTATGAATTGCAGAAGTGAACTGTTGTAAAAAATTCGATAAGCTGAAAATATATGGTCCAGTATGGGCTTTCTAGAACAGTTTTGATACAAGTAATTACATCACAGCCGTGATTAATACTTAGACAGATGTGGCTGGCTATGTCTTTCAATATACTAATGTTTACTGATGTAAAAATGATCTCTTGGACCTGTTCAATGGCAACTGTCTTGCAAACATTTATTTATTAACTATCCAATAATTTAAGGCTAGCTCTGATATTTAAAGCTCTGATATTTAATAATAGGATTAATGTTTTGTCTTTGCTCTCTACAGTATAGTACTAATTTGATTTTCCCTAGGTCTATCATGATGACAAGTAATTATGTCTGTCGACCCCAAAATGACCTTGAGGAAATTATGCACTAATACCAATTTAGGTGACAGATGACAAGTGCCTGTGTTATAGCCTACTAAAAATTTTAGTTCTACAGTGTAATAGCTACTTGCAATCTAAAATTCTAAAACTGAATATGAAATTTAGTACAAATATATCTAGTACAACATATGTATACATATTTGTGTGAATGTATGTGTGAGCCAAATATTATCTTTGGATATTGTCAAATAATGGAAAAAAATTTTCTATGTGTCTTAAATGATAGCATTTGCTTATCATTTATTAAAGGCCTCAAATCATAACTGCAACCAACATTTCAGAAAAGAGAATATTTGATAATAGTCATTATTAAAACAGAAATTCTTGGAAAGGTAGATTTCAGCATTGCTTTCTTACAAAACAGATGGTACTTTTTGAATAATTTTCTTTATTCCCCGTGTCTAGTCAAGTTTTGTATTTCTTTAATGATGTGCATTTGTCCTTTTCCATTGTAAAAAAAAAATTGCTTTTTGCCACAATCAGAAAATATTTAGTGTATTTTGTGTTGCCATTTTCTCAGTTGAGAGGAGATGGAAGAACAAATAAACTGATAAATAGTACTATATATGCTAATAGTAACAGATTATTTTCATCTGCTGGCAGTTATATGTAAGTATTTTTATATTTAATTTTAAAAGTACTTGAAGAGTAACAGCAAATGGGAAGTTCAAAATGTTTAATTATGAAAAATGATACTTTTGTCTCATACAAATAGATTTTCTCAGTGTAAATTTAGAAGCAGGACTGGAAAGTAGATCTCAAGGCTATTTTTTGTAGACTTTGTATGAATTCTTGCTAACTTTCAACTGAATACTTTTGAGTTAGTTTAGGTACAGTGGAAAAATATTTGCTTCTTTATTTCATTAGATGGTTCAAATCCCACCTTATGTGTGGAACACTCACCACTTAGCTGATTTTAAAATACTGTTGTTTTATTTTTGGAGTTGACCTAAAACATCAAACAGAAATCTAATTTTTCCATAAGCATAAAAGAGCAGGTTTTTGTTTGTTCTGTTTGTTTTTTAGATACATAATAAAGATTTTTCCCCATTGAAAGTCATTTTTGGAAATTTTAGTGACACAGTTCAGTAATTGCTGGATTACTTATAGATGTTAAATATCTATAGCAATGATTGTAGAGAAATTTTTCCTCATTAATTTTTTAGGAACTTGAGTTCTTTAGAGTTTGATATAACATAAAGGCATTTTGCTATGAGATTAGTAGTAGAGAAAGGTCCTTTCCACCTACCTCTTCATCTCTCTGTATAGTTTAAGCTCTCCCAAGAGTACTCTGTGGACTTATCATAATGATGGGTTTTTGTGTCTGTTTTAATCATATTTACCATATGCAGGTGCTGATTGTTCTGTGAGCATACACATAACAGCAGGTGGTGCCAGTCAGGATTCAGCCAGGATTAAGGAAGCTGGTTCTGCATTCCACAGTGCACATAGCTACCTTTTGTTTTTCCCATGACAGAAATCCCTCTCTATCCCCACCTGCCAGCCCAGCTTATCCACCTCGCTCTAGGAGTTCAATTTGTGGTGGTGTGCTTTGTGATGAAGTACCAAACTCCCTCTCTCTGAGAAAATTCAAACTATTGTACAAATGATGGCCATGCATGGCTCTTTTTTTTTTTGAGTTGGAGTCTCACTCTGTCGCCCAGACTGGAGTGCAGTGGCCGCTCCCAGCCACCGCAGCCTCGCCTGCTGGGCTCTGGCGATCCTTCCACCTCAGCCTTCCAAGTAGCTGGAATTACAGGCATGCGCTACCACGCCCGGCTGATTTTTTGATTTATTGTAGAGATGAGGTCTCGCTGCCCAGGTGGGTCTCGAACCCGCGGGCTCAGGCAATCCACTCACCTCAGCCTCCCAAAGGTGCGGGATTACAGGCTGAGCCACCGAGCCCGGCTATGCATGGCTCTTTAAGAAGTAAATTTTAACTTTTAAATTTTAGCTTTTAAGAGCTTAGTCATGAAATAACAGTTTTCTTGTGCATCTGTAGAATTCCTAACAAACATGCTAGAGTTGAAATTTAAACAAATATAGCACCTCTCAAATTTTACAGCATCGTGTAGATATCACCTATTTTATGTGTAAAATAAAGGTAATAATATTTTTGTTATTGCAAAATCAATATATATGTGAGTATTCTCGTGTGTGTGTGTGTGTGTGTGTGTTCATGCAGGTGATTTTAATATGTGATTCATACTAGTTTTTTTGTTTTTTTTTTTAAGAAATAGAAGTAGCTTGAAATTTCTGGATTCAACTCTTTTATTCTACACGAGGAAACTGAGACCCAGAGAAGTCAAGCACCTTGACCAAAGTCATGAACGTAACGTAATTAGTGGCAGACATGGGCTCAGATTCATGTCACCTGATTCCTAGAACAGTGATTTTTCTATGACTCAAAGTAATCTTAAAATCAAAGACTTGCTATGAGAAGGAGGACTTAAATGTTCATTTTGAGGGAGGTACATTTTACAAATTCCCCTCATCTACTGTATGAAGGAGACAGTGAACTTGACAGTAACCACAATCCAAGTTTCTAACACCAAATGATGTAGTAACCTTTTATCTGCAGGCTATTACACTAAAACTAATTTCCCAATATTTAGTAACCAATTGCTTCATGAGAACTTGTCAAACTGGGGCTCTTAAACCAGAGCTGTCATTTAGCTATGAATTGTGAAAGGGAAACTATTTTGCTGTAGTCACTACTCTGATGTCCCTGTGTAATTAGATGGCTTTACCTATGTTCAGGTATATAGTTTATGATACCTTAAGCCCTTATTTAATTAGAACTATAAAACAGGCCAGGCATAGTGGCTCACCCCTGAAATCCCAGTGCTATGGGAGGCTGAGGTGGGAGTTTGAACACAGGAGGTCGAGGTTGCAGTGAGCTATGATTGTGCCACTGCCCTCCTACCTGGGTGGCAGAATAAGACCTTGTCTATAAGAAATTTTTAAAAAGTTTAAAGGAATTTTAAAAAAAATCAAAAGATAATTGAAATCAAAGTATCAAAAGGAAATATGTGGGTTTGTTGAACCATTAATACACATCTTATAAAAGTACTTGGTTTTATTTAACAATGTGTATGTAGTTTTATTTTACTTTTTTTAAATTTAAAAGTTGTGGGGCAAATTCAGGATTCGTCTACAAAGGTCATCATATACGTAAAGTTTTGATCTACCTTTGGTTTCCACTTTACCTGGTTTGAGATCAGGTACCCTTATTGATGTTGTATGCCCATCCACCCCTCCCTTGGCAGTGTCCCACTACTGCCAAAGCCTTTCTTTTAGTACTATGATAAATGTTCAGGGTCTGCTTAAAAGTGAGAACATGTGGTACTCAGTTCTCTGTTTCTCTGATAGATCACTGAGTATGATAGGCTCTAAATCCATCCAGTTGCTGCGAAGTCCATAATTTTTCCGTTACAGCTGCACAATATTCCATCATGTATATGTACCACATTTTAAAAAATTCAGCCCACTTTTGATGGTCAGCACAGTTGGTTCCATGTTTTTGCTATTGTGAATAATGCTGCAGTAAACATGCATGTGTATGTATCTTTTTATAGAATTATTTGAGGTCCTCCAGGTATATTCTCAAAAGGGGGATTGCTGGGTCATATGGCAGGTCAATTTTTAGATCTTTTAGGAATTGCCACACTGTTTTCCACAGAAGTTGTACTGGTTTATACTCCACTAACAGTGTAGAAGTGTTTCCTTTTCCCCGCATCCTCTCTAACATCTGTTGTTTCTTGAGTTATTGATGATGGCCATCCTAACTGGAGTTAGGTGGTATTTCAGCGTGGTTTCATTTGCATTTCTTTGATGATTAGTGAGGCTGAGCATTTTTTCACTTATCTGTTGGCTGCTCGAATGTCTTCTTTTAAGACATGTCTATTCATATCTTTTGCCCACTTTTTAATAGAGCTGTTTGTCTTTTCCTTTCGGCACATTTGAGTTCCTTATAGATCCTTGATGTTAGGCCTTTGTCAGATATACAGTTGGCAAATATTTTTTCCCATTCTGTGGACTATCTCCCCGTTCTGTTGATGGTTTCTTTTGCTTTGCAGAAGTTTTTCAGTTTGATAAGGTTCCACTTGTCTAGCTTATCTCCTGTGGCATGGGCATCTGGAGTTTTGATCAGGAATTGATTGCTTGTTCCAGTTTCCGTAAGGGTTTCCTGCATTTTCTAAGATTCTTATAGTTTGAGGTTTTACATTTAGGCCTTTGATCCATTTAGTTGATTTTTGTGTAGAGTGATAGGTATGGGCCCTGTTTCATTCTTCTGCAAGTAATCAGTCAGTTTTCCCAGAACTATTTATTGAATAAGTTCTCCTGTCCCTAGTGGCTTGTTGGTGGAGGATTTGTCAAAGATGAATTGGTTGAGAAATGGAGGTTTTGCTCCCAGAATCTCTATCCTGTTCCATTGGTCTATATTTCTGTTCTTGTACCAGTGCCAAGTTGTTTTTATTATTGTAGCCTTTTAGTAAAGTTTAAAGTCTGGAAGTGTGATACCTTCCACTTTTTTTTTTTTTGGCTAAGGGTTGTTTTGGCTATATGTGGTCATTTATGTTTCCATATGAATTTCTGTATTGTCCTTTCCAAGTCTGAGAAGAATGATGTTGGTAATTTAATGTGTATTGCATTCAATCTGTAGATTATCTTTGGTGGGATGGACATCTTAACAATGTTGATTCTTCCTATCAATGAGCAAGAGATATTTTTCCATTTGTATGTGTCTTCTTTGATTTCTTTGAGCAGTGTTTTGTAGTTTTTATCATAAAGGTCTTTCACTTCTCTAGTTAGGAAGATGCCAAGGTATTTCATTTTTTGGTGGCTATTGTGAATGGGATTTTGCTTTTTTTTGTTTGTTTGTTTCTCTGCCTGTTTGTTGTTGGAATATAAGAATGTGACTGTCTTTTACACATTTATTTTGTACCCTGAGACTTTGCCAAAGTTCTTCATCAGTGCAAGGAGATTTTGACAGATTCTCTTGGGTTTTCGTATAGAATCATATCATCAATAAAGAGGGATAACTTAACTTCCTCTTTTTCTATTTGTATATCCTTGATTTCCTTCTCTCATCTGATTGCCCTAGATAGGACTTCCAATACTACGTTGAACAGAAGGGGTAAGACTGGCAGCCTTGTCTTACTCCACTTTTCCGGGGAAATGCTTCCAATTTCTGTCAGTTCAGCAATTTGTTGGCTGAGGGTTTATTATAGATGTCTCTTAATATTTTGAGGTATGTTCCCTCTATGCCTAGGTGTTCAAGGGTTTTTTATCAAGAAAAGATGCTGGATTTTTCTGCATCTAATAATATAATCAGGTGGTTCTTGTTTTTACATCTGTTGATGTATTTAATTACACTTATAATCTTGTGGATGTTGAACTGACTCTGCATCCCAGGGATGAAGCCTACTTGGTCATGGTGGATGATTTTTGAGATGTGTTGTTGGATCCAGTTTGCTAAAATCTTGTTGAGAATTTTAGCATCTATGTTCATCAGGGATGTTGGCCTGTAGTTCTCTTTCTTTGTTGGGTCTTTACCTGGTTTGGGTATCAATGTGGTGCTAGCTTCATAAAATGATTTGGGGAGAGTTCCATCTTTCTCGATTGCCTGGAATACTATCAATAGAATTGGTATCAGCTCTTCCTTGTATGTACTGTAAAATTTCACTGGAAAGCTGTCTAGTCCAGGGCTTTTTTTGTAGGTAGTTTCTTATGATGGAATCAATTTCCTGGGTTGTTATTGGTCTACTTATGGTCTCAGTATCTTCTTGTTTCAGCCTTAGGAGATTATGTGATGTCAGAAAGTCCTCCATTTAATTAAGGGTTTCGAGATTTTTCCATACAGGTGTGCATAGTGATCTCTGATAATCTTTTGTATTTCTTTGGAGTCAGTTGTAACTTGATCCTTTGCATTTCTGACTGTGTTTATTTGGACTTTTTCTTTTCTTTTTTTTTTTTTTTTTTTTAGTTGGAGTCTCACTCTGTCACCCAGACTGGAGTGCAGTGGCCGCTCCCTGCCACCGCAGCCTCGACCAACTGGGCTCTGGTGATCCTTCCTCCTCAGCCTTCCAAGTAGCTGGAACTACAGGCATGCACTACCACACCCGGCTAATTTTTTGATTTATTGTAGAGATGCGGCTCACCTGCCCAGGCGGGTCTCGAACCCGTGGGCTCAGGCAATCCACTCACCTCAGCCTTCCAAAGGTGCGGGATTACAGGCTGAGCCACCAGGCCCAGCTATTTGGACTTTTTCTCTCTTTTTCTTGGCCAAAAAGAATGAATCCATCAATCTTATTTATCCTTTCAAAGAATCAGCTTTTTGTTTTGTTGATTTTTTGCTATGATATTTTTGTCTATGTCCTGTATTTTGTCTTTTACTTTGGTGATCTGGATTCTCTGCTGAAGTTAGGGTTTTGGTGGTCTTGTTTTTCCATCTCCCTTAGGTTGGATCCAGTTTGCTAGACTCTTGTTGAGAATTTTAGTATCTATGTTCATCAGGGATATTGTTAGGTTTCCAGATCTCTTTGTTGATTTTTTTGCCTCAATCTACCTAGGGTTGTCACTGGGATATTTAAGTCCCCAGCTACGATTGTGCTAGAGTCAATATCTTTTTTTTAGTTTACTTAGTAGCTATTTTATACAAGTTGGTGCTCCTGTGTTGAGTGCATATATGTTTAGGATGGATATTTCTCTTGATGGATTGAATTTTTATCATTACATAGTGTCCCTTTCATATCTTTTAATTTTTGATAGCTGAAAGGTTGTTTTGTCTGATTATTAAGATCATGACTCCTGCCTTCTTTTGTGTTCCATTTGCCTGAAAATCTGCTTTCTATCCTCTAACTTTGAATCTGTGAGAGTCCTTTTATTGAAATGCGATTCCTAGAGGCAGCAAATTGTTTGGTCTTTTTTTTTTTAATTCAGTTTGCCATTCTGTGTCTTTTCAGTGCTGCATTTAGTCCAGTCACGTTCAGGCTGATTATTGAAATGTCAGAGTTTATCCCTGTCATGAGGCTCTTATAAAGTTCTTTGTTGTTGCTGTTGTTGCTGATGTTTGTTAGTTTATTTGTTTGTTGGTTTTCTTTTGATTTTGTGGTTGATATATGTGTTTGTTTTCATTTTTGCAGTCATGGTGCATGCTGTGTTGATTCTCTGTTTTTCTGCATTCTTGGGATGAATGTGGTCATTCTTTTTCTTCTTTCTTCTGTGCTTAGTATCTTCTTAATCATCTCTTGTAGAACTGGTCTGGAGGCAGCATAAACTCTTAGGGTTTGAATCTGGGAGGGATTTTAATTCTCCAACACTGATAAAGCTTAGCTTAGCTGGTTAGGAAATTCTTGGTTGGAGTTGTTTTTCCTTGAGAACTTTGAAGATTGGATTCCAGTCTCTTTTAGCCTGTACTGTTTCTGCTAAGTCTGCTTCTATTCTGATTGGTTTTCTCCAGTAGGTAGTCTGTCCTTTCTCGCTTCCTTTAGGTTTTTTTATTTTATGCTTACTTTGTGTAAGCAAATTACTAAGTGTCTAGGAATTGGTCTTCTCATTTTATGCCTTACAGGGGTTCTCTTAATCTCTTGTGTTTGGATGGTTGCATTCCTGATGAGACGTGGGAAGTTTTCTTGAATAACCTCATGGAATGCTTGTTTCAAGGTAGCCTCTGTCTCCCTTTCTGCCTCAGGAATGCTGATCAGGCATAAGTTCAGTCTATTGATATAATCACACTTCTCTTGGAGGCTTTGTTCTGTCCTTTTAAACTTCCTTTCTGTGTTTTTAATAGTTTGAGTTAGTTCCATATTTTGGTATTTAAGCTCTGAGATTCTTTTTTCTGCTTCGTTAATTCTGCTTTCCATGCTTGTCAGTTTGCTATTTATTTTGTTTACTGTATTCTTTATTGCCATCATCTCGGTTACCAACTCTTTCATTCTTCTTGCCTTTCTTCATTTTTGTTTATCCTCTCCATAAATACCTTGATTTCAGTATTTGTGGTTTGAGACCAATTGTTCTGGGGTTCTTCTTCTGGGCATGCACCATGACTGTTTGAGTTCTGAAGTCTATATTTTCAGGTGCTGTCTTTCCAGGCATCTGAGGGGTACCTATGTTCTTACATTGATTCTTCTTCATTTGTGATGGATTCTCCCCCCCCCCGCTTTTAATTACATTGCTCAGTGATAGGGGGATAGTTTTCACTTCTGTTTGTTCAATCTCCTATTCTTCCTTAGTCAGATTCTTTGGATTTGCTCAAGTTTGAAGTCTGACCCAACTAATCTGCTGCTAGGTCTCCCACTCTAATTACATGCATCTCTGTTGGGGCCAGTGTGTTGTGTGTGTGTGTGTGTGTGTGTGTGTGTCAGGGGGGTGAGGTGTCCATCTCTCTGGTATGCACTTAGAGTATCCTCTCTGGGTAAACAATGGTCAATCTCAAAGGAGTGTGGAGATCACTCCTTGGTCTCAAGATGCAGGTTACTCAGAATTGGGTGCACTAAGGCTGGTCTCTCTTACATCAGCTGAAGGGAAAGTTCATTTTTGACTCAACAAAATAAGATCTTAGATTTTATAGCTTGCAGTAAGTCCCACTCGGTGACAATTAGATACCATGTTTAAACTTCAGTCACCTTCAAAGTACTCTCCATTTGATGCAATATGTCTATCAAGATGCTTTCTTCACTGCTCAGAATGGTTTTTGAACTCTTCCATTTTGATGCCTTTTAGTGCTTCTGCCATTTTTTCCTTTCATTTCTTTCACATCAGCAAAACATTTCCCTTTGAGGACTTGGAGACAGATTCCTCCCAGTGCTGCCCCAGGGTCCACTGAGGGTCTCTCCTTAAAGACAGGAACAGTTTGCTCTTGAGCCTCTGCTCAGCCTTGTGAATAGTTCTGTATAAGTCCTATAAGCTTGTCATCATCTGGAGGCATTTTTGCCACTTTTCTTTAAATTCCATGTTTTTCTGCAAGAATACGGAGATTGACAACCTTGAAGTCCAGTCTCTTCATAAGTGTTTTTTATTCAATAATGAAATTATTTTCCCTGCTTCTCTTCACATTACGTACTGCTTCATGCTGGGGACTCCCAGGCAGCGCCAACCACTATGGCAATGAAGGCACCCAGTTTTACTTTTTTTGTCTCTTTTTACCTTGATTCAAGCCCACTCCCACGCTACCTCCCCCACACACTTTGGCCTCTTATGGTTTTTGCAAGTTGACTGCAGGGGTGGGTCTACTGAACTTATTCTGTTAAGTGTTTGAAGTTCAGTTACTATGGTATTCTTATTAAGAAGAATTCTTGGTTACGGGTGGGTGCCCTTTATTCATCTATGTATTTCCTAATTCCTCACTTAGCATATTTACTGAATGCCTTTTAATGACTACACACTGTGCTGTGCCAGATACAAAAATGATAGACATTTTCATTTTCTCAAGAAGTTTGTATTTTATAAGGGAAGACAAACACATAAATAGGTGACTATTATATGAGACAATAGCTGCAACAATGGAAATACATAGCCTATTTGCAGGAGCACAGAAGAGGCCAGACAAGAAGTCCTGAAAACTGTTAGTCCTGAAAGCTGTTATGACTGAAATCCTGTTACAATGACTGAGTTGATATTTAAGAAATATGTAGTAGTGAGCCTGGCACAGGTGTGACAGAGCACCTCTGATAAGAATGTTAGTATGAGCCATGCCATGGGGAGCTGAAAACAGGCTTGCACACTTAGGGAAAGAGGCAAACTGGGTAGAATGTTGACTCTCAGCTGGGTCACTTGCTCTGTCATGTGAAGGTTTGTAATTTTGGGCAAGCACCTGCACTTATCTCTGACTCAGTTTCCTCATCTGTAAAAATTGAGATAATTATAAGATCTCCTAGCAGGAATTCTGTAAAGATTGTGATACTTGATATATGTAAAGTGCTAGCATGGGGCTTGGTAATAGTAAATGCTTTGTAAGTTTTCTTCTGCTTGATTTTGAAGTGGAAAGCAAGCAGGATAGGTGAGAAACCAGGCAGAATACAGTAGAAAGATAACAGTATCTCATGGTAATGTGCTTGGACTTTATACTGTGTAACTAGAGAGGATATTGAAAGACTTTAAGAAGTGGAAAAACATGATCAGATTTATTTTTTTTCAACACTCTGGAGACTGTAGAGACTAGGAAAGTCTTCGGGGAGCTGGGATGCTAGGGAGATGTAATATGAAAATGAACTAAGATGTGTTAGAATGTGTTGGAGGGAAAGTCTGATTACACCAATGAGTGGACATTGAAGTGAGGTGGAGGAAGGAGGATGAAGCTAGAGGCAAAGAGTGCAAAGTGTGCAGTTCTGGTGACTCGGTGGCTGACTGTTCTAGCAACTGGCATAGACATTAGTTAAGAAGGAGCAGGTGCAGAGGGAATTTTTCACATGTAGGGCCTGAGGTTCCTGATGAAAAAGTTCAGCAAGGGTTTCATGTGTGATACTTGAAGGAGATGTCAGGACGGATATAGTTTTAGGAACCATCAGCATGGTGATGTTGAGATAATGGGAAGTAATTAAATCCCTCACTGATGGAGAACAGAGTTTTGGAATGACACTTTTGGTTACAGGGAAAGCTAAGAAAGAGGTCCTCAGAATGGAGACAAAGAAGATAGAGGAGCTCCTAGGAGAACTGGAAAGAGAACATGTTTATATTTTGCCTCCAGATATGAATTCCTCACCTATAGATGCCACACTTGTGTCTAACAAGTGTTCTTAGGCTCCACTTCACGTTGCCCCAAGCATGAGTCTTAGGTTGCTTGGTGTTCTAAAGCTCCACCTAGTCACAAACTAAGATAAAAATAATTAGTTACATGTTTTTTTCAGGTTAGGTGGACTAAACTTGCCCCACAGTCACTGTTTCCTGAGCCACTCAGTAATGCCAGTGTTTGTCCTAAGCATGCCGTTGTGAGTCTATTTATCCAGTTCCTGGGATCATTTGGGCAACCATTCCAAAGAAAACCAAGATATATCATCTCTCTCTGTGACATTTCTATTTATTTCTGTTTGGTTTTACGTGAGGTTGATTGCCACATTGAAGGGTTCCAGCCCTACAAGGGTCGTGGGCTTTCCTGAAGGAGAGACGGATAGGCGAAAGACAAAAATATTATACTCGGACACCTGCTTCCTGAACAGATGACATCCTTTATTAGTTAACAGAAAGCTTTTATACCATTCGTAAAGGGGCAAGACAAAGAAAATTCCTTCACGTACATATGCTTTAAAAGTTCCAACCATCTAGCGGTCTTTAGAAGAAGCGAATAAGCCAAAAACACTATCTACTTTCAGTTAATGAGTCTTGAGATAAGTTTAAAAGGAGTTTCACTTAAACTAAACATAATGCATACAAGGTTTACTTTGATTTTGGTTCCACATCACTTGTCTAATTTAAAAAGCCTTAAAATCACTAAAACAAAACTATAGATTGTACCTAGTGATAGTAGGAATATGAAGCCCATTAACTTGACCAAACAACAGTGGCTAGCATTTAAAGAATAACTATGAAAGTCACTTACTGTGAAAATACATACACTAATCTTTACTCTGAATAAACATATAAAGTGAACTAAACATAATGAAATAAAACTAACACAACTAAAATTATTATGGTTGCATAATTGCTAATGAGCTTTTAGGTTTAGGATAATGGTGATTTGGCTGTTTTCCCTTATGCTTGGCAACCTCCTGGAAAACATCTTTGTCTTAAGATAGGCACTTGAGCAATTATTATTATCTTTCAGGCACCAATTTTATCATTGTGTGAACTTAAACTTATGAACTTAAAACAATCTTCAAAGTAGCTATAAAACACTAAACTATAGCATTAAAACTTAATTAATGACTCAAAGTAAAAACCTTGTTAAACATAACCAGAGCCTAATAATTTTTGTCAACCCTCATACATATGTATATTGATCATATAAACTTGTATGATATTACATTTACCAATTACAATTAATACATGGATAAAACAGTTATCATGTCTAGAATGCACTGCCAGCAACTCTCTTCAAAAGAGTCCCAAATTACAGTCCTTGAAGTGCTTCAGGAAAGTTCCCAGGTCCACAGCTCTTCATGTAGCAGTTTTTCTCTTTTGGGCTTTTATGACCTTCAAAGCTTTGTAATTGCCTTTCTTGTCCAGGTGTCTTCGTTACTTTTCTCTTATCCTGCAGTGTTTATTTCTAAAGAAAACTCAAAAGAAGCTTTTAATGACATTTCCCAGGCCCCCAAGGTTGTTTTCTGTATTTAGTTAATTATCATAAAAGTGTCTAATTAGTATATTTTGAATTCAGTGAAAACCCACTCTATAAACGTTTACTTAAAATTTAACTATAGAATTAAGTAAAAACCTTGACGATTAATCTTTATCCTAAGTCTGTGAAGACAGTGTTATAAATCACCTGCATAACTCCTAGATAAGTGTTAGAACTTATAATGAATTAATAATGAACTTACTATAAACCTGTGCTTCTATAAAACCTTATGTCTAAACACTAAGCTGCATAATTCTAAATCAAATAAGGAGTGAATATACTTATATCATTTTTTACTCAAGCAATATCTAGTAACTTATAACCAAGTGAAAGAAAGCATTCTTAATGTGCTTCAAAGTTTAACCCTTGCATATGTTAGAAAAGGCCAAGCGGCATAGTGGGAAAATGGAAAAATGAACCATGACATTCTCAGGTTAGGTGTGAGTACTTCGCATAAACACGCCATTTTCTTCTTCCACGACTGCACAGAATTTCTTCAGCTGTACCAAACAGCAAAGGTGGAAGACAGAAGGACTCAGCTTCCCGGGCTCGCCCTGCGGCCCAGGGTCTTCGGCCCACCAGGACCCTGTCAATTAGGTGGACCTCCAAGGCCGGCTCCCAACACCACATCTTTGCAACAAACTGCCTTGATGAGTAGATAAAAATCTTTAAATTTTTCCTGTCCTTATAAGTGCATTTCTCCTACAAAATGAAAGAATTATAAAGATACAAAAAATTGAGGCAATTAGTTTTGTCTAAACTGGAGGTGTTGCATATGAGTAATGATAGAAGTTATGAGTTTATTGGCTTTGTTATTTTAAGATAATGTGCATGCTGGAAAGCCTTGGAGGACGTTTAAATGTATGTTACCCTTGTTTGCTTTTATCAGTCAATATTTTGTGAATGCCATACAGACTTGCATCCCATAAAAACTTCAGAAAATTTCAATTTTGTTACATACAATGAAAAGTAGATACAAATATGTAGTACTATTTTAGTAAGTGCCTATGGGAGCATGTAAGTGCATTTTCCAGATTTGAAATATAGAGTTTGATATCACCAGGATAAAGACTCATATGATTGTCTATTTGCATTACACAGAGAAAAATATTACATGGCTAAGAGTAAAAAGCTGTAGACAATAAAAATAATGATCTACCACTTTAGGTATAAGGAAACAAAAAAATAAGTCAAGTAAGAGAGGTCAGACACATCAGATTAAGAAAGTTAGAAATGGAGGTCTCAGTCCTGGAAGCCAGGTAAGTAGATCACAGAGGAGATTCTGTAAACCAAGGAGTGAGGGACAGCTGCTGGGGCAGGGAACTAGCGAGGAGAGAACGAGCAAGGTCAGGGAGAAGTGAAGAAAAGAACATTTATGCCCTAATTAGACAGCAATTTGTTATAAAACAACCTTACCACCTGCAGAGCAGAATTTAAAAATGTATTGGCACAAACTATCAAATCAACCAAATTAGAGCAGCCTGTCTTCCAGGTCGCCAGCACAGGCTACAGTGGACATTTAGCAATGGCAGCCCTTCTCGGGAAGGCTGAGAGAGAAAGAAGTGCACTTCAGGCAAGTAAGGGATGATACAGTTGAAGATGATCAGCATAAGGTCATGAACATTGCATATCGACTTCGTCTTTTAAAAGCCAAAGAATGCAGTTTGCTTTTGGCACAGCTATATGATATCTTAAATCATTTTGCTACCACACGAAACTAAATAGGACAAGAAAGAGCCACTCATCTCTTTATTGCACAATCATTTATACTAAACTTTTCCATGAAAGGCTAATGTTTCTCTTCGACCTTGGGCGCACATGTGAGTCATTGCTCTTCTGATCCTGAATATCTTCTGATATCTCTAAGTCACCATTTGTACCTTCACTACAGTTCCCATTCAATCCTCCTCCTCCTGGCCTCCTTTAGGCCTCCATGAGTCTATTCAACCTGTAGCATGGCTGCCAAGTTCTCTCTTCTTCACGCTTGACTCGAAGAACCTCCTCCTTTCTTTCATCTTGTTTTCTCGGCATAGGGGTTTTTCAGTTTTACATCATGCTGTGAATCGACACTTGATCAGAACAATCTAATCCATCCTCATCCCAAGCCCTGTGGGATATCCTATTCAACATGTCATTTCACCTATGTGTAGAGGGTTGGTCCACACTCATACCACTTGTCTATTTTTGTTTCTGATCCGGGGTGGACACCACAGAGAACTGGCAAATAAACTCTCTTCTCCTTGCCTTTCTGCTCAGAAAGACTACAGCTTATGTTCTCTAAATTAAAATGCAGCTTCCTTTATTTCTTGTTTCTTGGTATGCTTTCCTTTCTTCTAGACAAAGATGATTGGATTTTCTTTGCACTCTACTGGAATCTTGTCCCAAAATGCTAACATTGTTACTTAATTATTTTTTATTTTTATTTTTATTTTTTTAATTTTTTTTTTTTGAGTTGGAGTCTCATTCAGTTGCACAGACTGGAGTGCAGTGGCCGCTCCCGGCCACCGCAGCCTCGACCTGCTGGGCTCTGGCAATCCTTCCACCTCAACCTTCCGAGTAGCCGGAATTACAGGCGCGCGCTACCACGCCCGGCTGATTTTTAGATTTATTGTAGAGATGAGGTCTCGCTGCCCAGGCGGGTCTCGAACCCACGGGCTCAGGCAATCCACTCACCTCAGCCTCCCAAAGGCGCGGGATTACAGGCTGAGCCACCGAGCCCGGCTTATTTAATTATTTTTAAAAATCTCTGCATCACCAAAGTTCATGAAACTATGAGTTCCAATTAGGAGGGTAGTGATAACTCTGTAAGCACATGATGACTTGGCACGTGATGACTCTGAGATTAATCATTATAAATGCATTGTCCCACCTTTGAATTTTTCCTTCTAATTCTGATTAAGCATAATGACTCTGAGTGATTTTGAATTCACACAATAATATACTTACCTTAATTTCCTGGTTTTGTTCCATCAGAAAAGCGGTGAGTTTGACTGGAAGACAGTTTGTCCTGCAAGTCTCATCAGTACCATTTTCAAGCCAACCAAACCCTTTATTTTGCTGGGTAGCAACCATTCCTGCTTGGTCAGACTATACTATACTTTCTATCAATGAAGATCCAGCAACCCTGTTCCCCTGTATGACTTTCCTGATTTCACTTTCTGCTGCTACTGAATACATTTGAAAAATCCTTAAAACTAATTAAGTTAATTTATGTTTTATGTTATTAACATCTCATTCTGCCTTGATTTTTTTCTGCCCCAAACAATAGCCCTTGAGGCATTTGAAATACTTATGTTTACTTGCTTAGTAAATCTTTAGTATCCATCACAACATCAAATTTTGATGACAGTAATAGAGATGGATAAAGGAGACAATCACACCCCAGAGAAGTTATGAAACAAGAATGTCCAGTGAGATTTACTTAGAATGAAGTAACAGACAAGATAAAGCCCTAAGAATAAGACTGGGTGCATTTTAAATTGAGATGACAACCATCCCATAGTCCTAAAATAATGCCTGCTTCTAATATATACTATATATGACTTAATTGTCTCACGCTGATTTAAAAACAAGACTTAAATGCAATAGAAGCTGACAAAAACTTAGACCTGATGCCTTTTCAGCCAGGATAGGGACAAGCACTGGCATGTATCAAGCCTCAGCCAACTGATAGATTAGTAAGCTAGATAATAAATAGCAATTACAATTCACTGTGATAAAGGCCATGGTACATATCGTTGAAGAGTGCAGTAGAAGTTCCCTACTCAGACCAGGAGGTCAAGCAGAGCTTGATAAATATCTCCATATAGTTCATGCCTTGTGCCTTGCCTGGACTGTGGTCTACCTTGGCTGCCTAGATAACTCTTGCCCCTCTCAGACTCAAATCCACCTTCTCCTTAAGCCAGATTTACTCTTTCCTTAATCAACCACATGTTCATTCTTCCCTGCTCATTACCTTCCACTCTGGCAGGATTCATTGCTTCTTTTTAGTTGCCGTAATGGTTTTATAATCTGGTCCATGATTAGATAGTGGTACACTGCCCCTTCCCCATCTTGAATAAAAATCAGCACTGTGGGGCCAGAGAAAGCAGACAGAAGGACAAGTACCTTGAGTAGGTATTTAAAAATGAATCCTCTCCCACTCTCTGTTTCTCTCCCCAGTACTTTTGTCACTGCTCTATTGATACAAAAATGTAGTTCTGGCTTCACAGTTGCCTGTGGGTTACCTGTGGATACGAAAAAGAGAGCCAGTAGAACACAGCTTTTGTAACAGTCTTTACATGCTCAAGCCAGATCCTCTTTCCAGGCATCTCCAGCATGCAGAGATTAATCAGAGACTCAGACACAAAGAGTTACATGACCAAACTCAAGCAGCATATACACTTAACATTCTAGGTCACTGGATGGGTGGGGGAACAGGTTTTTGAATGTTGTAAAGTTCAGGTGCCAATCTGTTGTCTTCCTGCCGAGTTGGTCATCGTGATGCTCAAATTAAGTGAGGATGAGATATTCTCAAGGTTGGAAGGATTCTGTGGCTGTCTTCTTAAAGGTTTGGTGGTGGGCAGGGTGTGAGAGGACCTCAGCTGAGTTGTGTGGGAAGTTCTGGGAGTTGTTTAGGCAATAGCACCTAAGTATGAGAATTTACCATGATGACTACTTTGGTGCTTTTTTCCCCCTTAAAATAAAGTTACATCCAAAAGGTGTTTTTTGCTATCTTGCCTCTCCAGCACCTAAAGTATACATTTGGATTATTTATTAAGTGTTGTAATTGTAGACATTAGAACATTAGAGTGTCCTTACTCAGACTGTTTCCATTACAAAATTTATGATAATTAAATTGTGCTGTCAGTAGACCTGCCTATCTTCTCAACTCTTTCACGGGGATTATGTTTTTGTTTGTTTGTTTTTTAATTCTTGGAGTTTTGCACAATGCCCGGCACATAAATCTTGCTAACTTAATTTATTTTTAAATTAATGAATAAAATAACTTTAATTGGTAATTGAATATATGCAGTTTAGAACTCTGCTAGATAATACTAGAATAAATGCTTTCGGATGGTGCTGCCAAGAGAAGTCAGTATACCTGAACCATCTCCAGGTGGAACTAGGATGTCAGCCTGAAACGCATAAATAATTCTCCAAGTCTCCTGGAGAAGACGCAGGCCAGAGGTAGAACAAAGCAAGAAGAAGGATATTCTTTCCTACAGTCAACTTTTAAAACACCACACTCTCTTGTTTCCATGGCAAGAAAATCTCCTGGGTGCATTGCCGGGAGGTTCACCCTTAGAAAGTGAAAAGAGGAAAGAAAAGAAGGGAAAGAAGTAACCCATAGCTGTGTTTTCTGAAAACAGCTTGACTCTCCTGCTGCCACACCACAGAAACACCTCATCTGATGGTGGCCAGGTCGCCTCTACTCAGCATGCTGGAAGCTTGTGATTAATTTTGTTTGACAGCAGCAAAACGTGTGCTCTACCTTGGATGCCAGCTGATTATTTCCAGTATGTTTGCTGCTGAAAATTCCATTAATGATTTGCAATATCTATTCAACTTGAAGAAAGGAGAACACTACTTTTCTGAAGACGAAAAAGTAAAATTGAACCCAGTCTTATGGAAAAATCCGAATCTACAAAGTGAACATTTGATGACAGAGGAATTGAGGGAAATATCAGCAATATCCCCCTCACCTTTTTTTTTTGTACAAAGAATTTGGTCTGTTATTGACAATCTATCATTAGAGAATGTGTTGTGAAGAATAACAAATTTTTTTTTTTTTTTTTGAGTTGGAGTCTCACTCTGTCACCCAGACTGGAGTGCAGTGGCCGCTCCCGGCCACCGCAGCCTCGACCTGCTGGCCTCTGGCGATCCTTCCGCCTCAGCCTTCCAAGTGGCCAGAATTACAGGCATGCGCTACCACACCTGGCTGATTTTTTGATTTATTGTGGAGATGAGGTCTCGCTGCCCAGGCGGGTCTCGAACCCGCGGGCTCAGGCAATCCACTCACCTCAGCCTCCCAAAGGCACTGGATTACAGGCTGAGCCACTGAGCCCGGCACAGAATAACAAATTTTTATTGATGTGTTTTCCTTTTCTTCCCAGTGTAAAATATGGCAGGTTTTAATGTTCAACTTGATGTGTATTTGCTAAGTGCCTACTGTGTTCAAGACCCTCAGTAAACATTTCCTGAATCAAATTGTGTGTCTCATCATAAATGTTTATGAATAAGACCTGGTCCAAGCTCGGGGGGAACCTACCATCTAAGACAGTGATTCTCAACTGTAGCTTCACATTAAGATCCCCAAGGGGACTTTAAAAGTTTCTGAGTTCTCAGAAATTCTGATTTAATTGGTTCGGAGTGAGCCCTGTAGCCTCAGTATTTTTTCATATGTTCTCATATGCATAATGTGCAACTAGATTTGAGAATGAACAACTGATAGAAAAGGAAGTGAAAAGGAAGTACACGGCCAAATCCCAGCAGCTGTACAAAAGACACTGTATTTCAGTCATTTGTCTATTTGAAAGGTATGAGGATTTAAAAGGGGCTGCCAGAAAAAAAAAACTCCATGAAGGAAGTAATATTTCAATGGACTTCAAATGTGTAAAATGTTGATTGGCAGAGATAGGCATCCAGGAAGAGGATCAAAGACCAGGATGAAAGAATGAGCCCATTCTGTGAACACTGTGAACACTGTGTAACTAATGTGTGCTTATGACAAAGGAGTACAGGGTTGATTGCTGTTATTAAAGCATTACCATGGATTTGTAATTTCAACTAGCTATTGACTCAAATACATTTATGAAGTGATCGCATAGCTTAGCCATTTTTTTTTCTCATGCTTTAGCTAGTACTCCTAAAACAACAGGGTTGAAAGTGCCTAATATATGGTCGAATAGGCCTAGATTTAAAAATGCACTTCAGTACCTTGCTATTCAATTGTGTGGTCCTCAGATAAGCTGTATTTGCATCATCTGTAGCTTGTTAGAAATGCAGCTACTACAGGATCTTGGCTCCCACCCCAGACCTAATGAATCAGAATTTGCATTTTAATAAGATCTTCGTATACACACTAAAGTCTGACAAACACTACTTTAGTACCTAAATTACTATTACATTATTAGCTATAATAAATTGAGGAAAGTAGAGAAGCAGACATATTTCAGTAAATTAAATTTTTACCTGACTATGGGTATGAACATTGAATAGGAAACAATCTTTTTTTCTAATCAGATATATTTCTATATCTGTCATGCTATGTATCCTCCACATAGCAATTTACTCAAATGTGATGAATGCATGTAAATGTATGTGACTTTGGATACTATTCTCCCCAGTTCAATCCCCATATCCAGAAAAGATAATAGTTTTTCACTGTAGATCTTGGTAATGTTTTCTGTGATTTTCAAATGGATGTCCTCAATGTCACCTCTGAAAACCTATTTGTTCCAATATACTGTACCTCTGCCATCTCACTGCACACAAGTTTGGTGGCAGATGGGAAAGAAAGACATGAGGCTGGGAAACTCGTGGATGCCAGAGGGAACCTGAGGTACCCAGGAAGAGGGTCTAGCTTGGCACTTAGGCATGATCTACCTCTTTAATAGCAGGAAATAGTGATTCAGAGAAATTTTGTTAAGTGGCAGAATGTTTTATGGATGGTTATTTTATAGCAGTGCTTCTGACCTAAGAAAAGGCAGTATATTAACAAATAACTATTCAAACATTCCTTTTCCAGTATTGAATTTGTTTATCAGGTTAAATACTATTAGGATAATACTTAGCAACAAGAGCTGATATGTTTTAGCTACAAAAATCATGTGCCTTTCTCAGACTTTCATGTGCAGTGTGATATCTGTGGATGCTGTTCAAAGCAGATATTCCAGACCCTATTGAGGTAAGACCCAGGAATCTTCACTGAAGCAAGCATACCAGGAAATTTTGTTGCTAGTACTAAGAATACTACATTTTGAAAATACAAATTGTTATGACATTATATTCTTAAGAATTTTTAACTCTCTTCCAGTATGTGTTATATAAAACCAGTTGTCAGGCTTAGACTTACCTAAGTTTAGTAAATCATAGATTAATCCATTTAATTGGGCAAGCTTTTTGAAGGAAATTATATTGGAAAATAATTTTGTATTCACTGTAGGATTTTATATTCCAAGCTTTAAGGTAGACTATTCAATTTGATTAATGATCATGTTGCATTTTTGTAGGAAATAATTCAGTAACTACTTTTTTTTTACAAAAATTTTAATTATAATTAATATCTGACTTTACACGTGCTGAAAGCTTTTTTCTTAGCTACTTATCATTAAAGAAAGAAAAAGAGGGACAAATGAAAGGAAGGAGAAAAGGAGCAAGAGAGGAAGAAGAAAATAAGTGATGTTCCTAACCACGAAGGTGATTCAGTGAGCAGCTAAGAAAAGGCAGCATATTAACAAATAATTGTTAAGACATCCCTCCCACCTTTTTTGGTCAGAGTCTTACTCTGTCACGCAGGCTGGAGTGCAGTGTCATGCTCATGGCCACTGCAGCCTCAACTTGCTGGGCTCAGGTGATCATTCTGCCTCCACCTTCCAAATAGCTGGAATTATGGGCGAGTCTCGACCCTCCTAGCTCAACATTCCTTAGATCACAATGGTCCTCTTGTAAATTTGCTACAGAAGTCAATGTCAGGAACTTTTTTGATCTTGGAAAGTGGAGAGTTTGTATTATTTCTCATGCTTAATTTATTATTGAGTTTTTGCAACTGTGATGAGTAATGGACTTCATCACATTCCCTTGCAAAATGGAGCTAAGAAAATTTGGATTTGGGGTATGTGTGTGTGTGTGTGTGTGTGTGTGTGTGTGTAGATACAGAATTTTAAATATTCAGGTTGACAAATTTGAAATATCTTTTTGACAAATAAGGAAAAAAAATACACTTGAGTTATGCTACTTGGTTTAGATACTGTGAAATCTATTTGAGGATTTATGGTATGACCAAAAGAGGATTCAATTACTTTTATGTTCCATGTCACTTTCTCTTTTGCTTCTAACTTAATTTTGCTTCAAGCAATAAGTGTTTGTAGCATTTTAGACTTTGTTATATTCAAAGTCAGTTTATGTCTAGTCAATCATACAGACATTTGTCAAGAGAAGCTATCAAATCTCATTCACTGAATGTTAGTAAAAATAAAATATATTTCAGAAATATTTAGATACTTTTGAATTATCAAGTTAAAGGATAAATATAAAACATAATAATCAAAGTTAATGAGAGTTAAGAGTTCCTCTCATGTATTGTTGATGCTTTCTTAAAAACAATTAGTATTGGGTAAAAGTTATAAAATCTTAATATTTCCTTCTCCAGTAATTTCCTCTCTAGGAATTTGTTTTAAGGAAATAATTAGAAACATGAACAGCAATTTATGCAAATAGACGATTCTTGCAGCATTACTTATCAATAGCAAAATAAAGCTAACTCTTGAACCATAAGAACATGAGTAAACATATTTTGGGAGCTGGGCTCGGTGGCTCAGTCTGTAATCCCGCGCCTTTGGGAGGCTGAGGTGAGTGGATTACCTGAGCCCGCGGGTTCGAGACCCGCCTACGCAGCGAGACCTCATCTCTACATTAATCAAAAAATTAGCCGGCGTGGTAGTGCGTGCCTGTAATTCCGGCTACTCAGAAGGCTGAGGAGGAAGGATTGCCAGAGCCCAGCAGGTGGAGGCTGCGGTGGCCGAGAGTGGCCACTGTACTCCAGTCTGGGCGACAGAGTGAAAGACTCCAACTCAAAAAAAAAAAAAATACAGCAACAAACAAAACATATTTTGGGGTACCCATATGCGAGAAAAATAAAGCCATTTAAATTAATATTTTTTAAAAATATTGAGCACAGGAATATTTAATAATAATAAAAAAGTGCACCTAAGAGAACTGAATGGAAACAACAAAATATTACAATAATCATATTTTAAATATTAAATTGTAGGTAATTTTAATTTTTTTCTTTATAACTTTCTGTATAGTGCAAAATATTGTCAGTAAGCTTATGTTACTTTTATAATTAGGTACAAAATTATAAAGGACTATAACTTTAAAAACTCTGGGTTGTCTTAGGGTAGTTCTGCCTAAGAACAGGTGGATGGATAGACTAAATGAACCTTTAATGTTGCTTCAGTTCTAAGGACCATCTGCCCAGTCCTATTAACCAGTAACTACTGAAAGAAGTTAGATCCAATTAGTAAAAGCAGAAAGAAATGCTGCCTTTGTGAGTTCTATTTGTATCTCTCTGCATATCTGCCACCTTAAACTAATGGAGCTATTTATTGAGTTCAAGCTGTCCCCAAGGAAGGTTGCTTTTTACTTTGCTTCTGTGCAAGTGTTGTTCTCTTTTTACAACTGGCTACTGAATCAAAGCCAGCAGCTGGCCCTCCGTGCTACCACGTACGACAATAGTTCCAGCATAAGCTTCTCAAGAGCAGGTCTGTTCCAGTATCTTGAATATTCACTTGCATAAAAAGCAGACACCACCCAGCATGGTTCTATCCACTGCTTCTGCTCATGTGATAAATATGTAAAATATGAAGCCAAAATACACAAGAGCCATGTCTCATTGGGTGCCCTTGGAAAACTCAATTGGCTATCAATTTATTTATCTTTAAAGCAGGAATCATAACAGTTTTTTTTCTGATTATCTCCTGTAAAATATACAAGATGGTGGTTTGTAAAATACAATTTTAAAATATCGTTAGATGGTCACGTTCACATTCTTCCTGTGATTTCTTTTTTAAGTACATAGTGATGCTGAGGAGACAGTAAAATGGCAACGGTCCTCTTGCTTTGCCCAGGACTTTGTGCCACTTTGTAATGTGATCTCAAAATGGACTGTAACTGGATGGCTCAATGCTATTTATTATCACCACTTAAAGTGAACCCATATGCCAGTGGCATATTGAGCTAACAAGCTGTGGTGTCATTGGCAGGAGCAGCTCTTCCAGAAGGCAGAGTTGCTAAAGATTGTTTATGACATTATTCTACCAGCATATTGGATGTTGCTGGTCAATAGTAGCAGTAGTGTCGGGGGAAATAAGGTTGAGAGGAGCAGTGAGTTACTGGTGACTTAGGGTTACAGGCTTTCAGAGGCATACACTGGATACACAGAAATCATAATTTTTTTCTCAAAATTAGGCTTAAATCTCATAGAATTATCACTTTTTTTTTTTTTTGCCCCAAGCGTTTATTAGTTTTGTGGTAGATAGATCTTTTCCTTTTCCTTGTCGGAATAGAAAAATATTGAAGTGTGCCATGTTTTCTTTAGCTGCCATGTTTTGTTAGCTGTTTTATTACTGAACTCATGGATCAGTATTTCTTTTTGGGATAGGAGAGATATTATTCTATATTTTACAATGGGCAGCCCACTGTTCTGATTATCTTTCTGTTGTGCTGATTAAGCCTTCCCTGACCCCACAAATGAGAGCATTCTGTGATTTTTTTTTTTTTTCTTTTTCCTGGAGCCTGGTGAGTAAAGAGAAATGGGGCAGGACCATCTTTTTTTTTTTTTTTTTTTTTTGAGTTGGAGTCTCACTCTGTCGCCCAGACTGGAGTGCAGTGGCCGCTCCCGGCCACCGCAGCCTCGACCCGCTGGGCTCCGGCAGTCCTTCCGCCTCAGCCTTCCTAGTAGCCGGAATTACAGGCATGCGCTACCACGTCCGGCTGATTTTTTGATTTATTGTAGAGATGAGGTCTTGCTGCCCAGGCAGGTCTCGAACCCACAGGCTCAGGCAATCCACTCACCTCAGCCTCCCAAAGGCATGGGATTACAGGCTGAGCCACCGAGCCCGGCTCATCTTTTTTGAGAGTCTTAAAAAATGAGCTATCCCATCCTATAGGGAATGAAAGTTTACTGTCCTACAAGAAGTGGAATTTTGGTCAAGAGAGGGAATAATGGTAATATTCATTTTATAGAAAAATCACTATGGTAGCTATGTGGGGTATAGGCAGGGAGATGTAAGGAAACTGATATGATCTCAGGTGATAAGTGGAGATTTCTTCAACCAAGGTATTGGTAGTCAGGGCTGTGGGGGAAGGATTCAAGAAACATTTAAGAGGTGAAATCAATAGGTTTTGATTGGGTGTGAAGAGATTACCAGGTTTCTCATTTGGGTGCATGGGATGACATATCAAAGAAGTAGCTACCAATGCTCTGTGTCTACTTGCAATCTAGTAGAGAAAATAAACATAAAAACATGCAAGTGTAATTTATTGAATAATTCCCATCTGCCAGTCCTTATGTTAAACATTCTACATGCCCTGTCTCTTTGATTCCTCTCATCAGTCCTGAGGTACTATTATCACTGCCAGTTTAAAGGTAAGGAGACTTAGGCTAGGAAAGATTATGTAAGGTGCCCAAGTTCACACATCTGGTAAGTAGTGAACTCAAATTTGAAAACTCCTAGGCAGACTGATTGCAAAACCTCTGTTGCTCACCACCTTGTAATGTTTACTCCTAAATACCCTAAACAAAGTTTTAAAAAGGAACACTTAACTACTTAGGAGAACCAACCACCAGAAAGTATTTTAGGGTTAGCCATTCACATAAAAATAATGCAAACAGTAGAGTTACCTTCTTCTTCAACTCATACTTTAACGTACAAATAAGATTTGGAATTCCAAAATTGGAGAATTTTAGAGGTTAGTTTGAAAGTTGTAGACTATTTCATGTAACCCATTTTAAGAAAAACAAAAACAGGAAATTGAAACCTAAAGAAGTTTACTTGTTCCTAGAATTATCATAGTCAACATGTGGAAACTGCATAAGAACTCACCTTTTGGCCCAATGCCTTTCATATTACCTTGTTCATGTACTTAAGTATAGTTTGGAGATTAAAGCTTGTGTCTTTTCTGTATGACTGGCCACTTTAATTGGAATCTATCCAGTTAGTGCTTCTATTACAGTTGCCCTCTGTTAACTTCAGTGTTTCCCAGATATAATCATGCCTTGATTTTGTCACTGCTTCCTCTTCAGCTTTAACTCAAGGTTTAAACTTCACAAACTGAACAGTTTTCAGTGTTGTTTTGTGCTTCCTTGCTTCTGCTCGTTTACTGTGAGGTTGTCTGTCAGGTAGTCCTCAAATAGGATTGCCTCCCCATTGTTTTTTGAACTTTTTATTTCAAAATCTTTAAATTACACTTACTTGTGTTTAAGTTTGGTTTTCTCTTCTACATTTTGTCACTTGAGGTCAGAGACTATGATTTATGTACCTTAGTTTTCTTGCTGTGCAGCATGCTACTTGACACATTTCAATAAATGATTTTTAAGTGAATGACTTTGAAAATCATTATAACTATTTTTTAAACTTGTTTAGTTTATACTGGCTTTTCTTTTTATTTATCTGAATCCATGTGTCATTATTGAAAGTGATCTGGTTGGAAGAAATAAACAGTTCAATTGCACCTGGCTTTTCCTTTTACTATACTTTTTCCTCAGAATGCCATAAATATTTAAATTCAATAAATCAAAAATAATCAAACCTAATTAAAGATGAAAACAGGGTTAGGCACAGTGGCTCATGCTGTAATCCCAGTACTCCAGGAGGCTGAGGTGGGAGAATTGATTGAGCACAAGAGTTTAAGATCAACTAGGGCAACATAGAAAGACCTTGTCTCCACAAAAAAAAATTGGAAAAAAAAAAACAACAAAAAAACTAGCCAGATGTGGTGGCGTGTGCATATAATCCTGGCTACTTGTGAGGCTGAGGTTGGAGGATCTCCCGAGCCCATGGGGTTGAGGCTATAGTGAGCTGTGGTCATGCTACTGCACTGCAACCTGGGCAACAGGGTGAGACACCCCTAACTCATAAAAACAAAACAAAACAAAAAAACAGCAAAGGAAGAAAGAAAAACAAAAATAAGATGAAAACATAAAGTATTCTTAATGTGATTCCAGAGGTTACAGATCTAATGAGGCTGTGACTTTTTGACATAACCTTAGAGAATGATTAACATGACACTGGTTAGTTGGGCTCTGAGATGATCTCTATAGCAAAACAGTCTGTACTGTTTTCCTGAGGAAGAGGTGTGTGTATGGTTTATTGACATGGAATTGGTTTTTTTTTTTTTGAGTTGGAGTCTCACTCTGTTGCCCAGACTGGAGTGCAGTGGCTGCTCCCGGCCACCGCAGCCTCGACCTGCTGGGCTCCGGCGATCCTTCCGCCTCAGCCTTCCGAGTAGCTGGAATTACAGGCATGCACTACCACGCCCAGCTGATTTTTTGATTTATTGTAGAGATGAGGTCTTGCCAAGTTGCCCAGGCGGGTCTCGAACCCGCGGGCTCAGGCAATCCACTCACCTCAGCCTCCCAAAGGCGTGGGATTACAGGCTGAGCCACCGAGCCCGGCTTGGAATTGGTTTTTATTTCTTAGAGCAGTCTATCATTTCACAGGCAACCTCTTATGGCAATATTTTCCATTGGTATTCTTTAGCACTATAAGATTTTAAAGAAATAATCAAACAGAATATAAAAGCTCTGGGAAGGGTTTTTACATTAGTTGGTGGAAGAACAGTTTTGTTTGTCAAGGGCACAGTCTAGTAGGCCTCCTTTCCGTACAAGGAAATGGAGTTGAATACACGTTTTCCATTTGAGCATATATTCTCAATATAATGCACACAGACTTTATTATCTATGAGGCTTCGGTTCTTATCAAAGTGAAAGATCACTTTCTAAATTTAGCCACGTCCAATTTTTATACAATATGAACACAGGATACACAGGATAACCAGTTTCATGACTTTATGCTCTTGTACATTATAATGGTTAAGCACAGAATTACCATATACTGCAAGGCCATTGGAATCCTTTCAGTGGAAGGCAAAAAATTCTTGCTGCCTTGGGAAAAAATCTGTTTCGTCCATCCCTGACTTGGCCTCCTCACTAGTTTTCCTAAATCTCTACCCTGTCACTTGTTACTTGGTGGATGAGCAACTCATCGAGTTTTTCTTTTCTATCCCTGTGTCCCTGTAGGACTGTTTGGAATCAGGCTCTTTAGGACAGAAAGGCAAAGGAAGACGTGGGGGGAAAAAAGGTAAACCAGAGTTGAGCTGGAGAGGACATAGAGATAAGGAGGGAGATAATGGGCTTAGGAAAAAGGCACAGAAAGGCTCATTAGGGACAGTGTAGCAACCTCCACATTAATCCGGTTGTTACAAATGTGTTGAGAACACAAACAAAATTTTAAGGGAGATATTTTATTCTATAAAATATATGAACAAACTATTTTCCAGTTCTTCAAAGGTATTACTTACAAAATACATATTATTCTTATCTTCAGAAATCTATCATTTTGTATATGTTAAAGAATTTGAGTTTCTTTTAAAAACTATTAATAGAGAATTTTTACTGACTTTGGCTGTCTTTTCTTGTAATTGGTTCTGTTATTAAGATTTTATCGCATATATGTAGTAACACTTACCACCTTACATTTTTAAATTCAGCATTAACTATGCATAGGGGAAGCTTCTGTGCACACTGATAGCCTTTAATTTTGAAAAGAGTAACTCTCTACATGGTCATTAGCTTTTTCAAAGAGCAGGATTTTATTCCACGCTAATAGTCTTTGATGCCCAGCTAGAATGATTGAGCATTTTCCCCCAATTAATAAAGCTGGCTTCTGTTTAAATAAATTAATCACTAATTCAACTATCTTGATCCTAGCAGTATGAAATTAGGGACCATTTCGTTATAAAGTAAGAAGCTGAATATTTAGTAGAAAGAAAAATCCATTTTTAAATGTGAAAAATTCATTATCATTGACAATTCCTGGGGAAAATTTTGCTGTCATGGCAACTATTTCTAGCAGAGTTCTTGCCTGTTCTCCTGCTTTGGAATCAAGGTGTTCATGTATACTATAGATAGGAATCAGCTTCCCTTGAAAAAAATCACATGTGGAGAATATATAATCATTGTTGCTTTATGCTTCAAAAAGTTTTATATAATAAGTGCTTTTAATGATGATGAAAAATTTATTTATCATTCACAATCAAAACTGGCTACTCATCTGTCAGATCTCAGTTCAGGTGGTTATTTCTTCAGGGGAATCTTTTCTACCTAAAATTAAGTAAACTAAATCTTGATGTTTCACTTTTCAATCTTGTTCTTTGTAAAATAGCTTACATTTTACTTAGCTTTATTTAACTGCTTATATTTCTGGCATTTAGTACGGTGGCTACATATTCTAAGTGCTCAATAAGTAACTCATGAAAACATATGATATATAAAAATATAATTTTTGTATATCTCGGACTTGGATTTGTATGCTCTATATTTTGCATCTAAATATGCACAACAATTCAGCTTAGTTTGGTATAAGAATGCCTTACTATTTACTTTATATTTCTATAGAATTACATTTATTTTCTGATTTTGTAACAGCTATAAATTTTAAAAATGTATTTAATAATTGGTTTATTTGCCTAATAATGAAAAAGTACATATTTGTTAAATGTAATGAAATGTATTTAGCAGTAATGCACAATTTTACTTCTCATGTTATCAATTAGACGTTTGCAAAACCTTCTCAGCTTCAATATTTGAAACACATACGAAAGTATTCCTCTATTGTAGATAATTGCTTCGAGGGGACTATTATACAAGTGAGAAGAGAAAACATGGTTCAAATATTCTGACTGAATACTTTGCGTCTTGTGAATATTACAAAGCAGAATGCCTCTTCTAATTTATTTCTATATTTTCTTCAGATTTTATATATTTAGTGTTCACAATGTTTCCTGAAAGAAAATACCATGTAAATTCAACTATAAAATTAAACCATCTTTGTGAAAGTGATTGTACTTAAAATTATAAAATCTGAGAGTCATTTACAAAGGTGTGAATATATCTGGCAACTTGAATAGGCAGTCTGAGTTACCACCTGATACATACACTTAGCCCTATTTGGAGAGGACTATGCATGTCTCCATAATTTTTCAGAACCTTTCTGAGTTAGATAGCAGAATTGACTTGCCTCTGGTCTTCATTTCCATCCTCTTTCAGATGCAAAAGCCAGGTCCATCGCTGATGAGTATAAAGAATGAAGAAGGGAGCTACTGTTCATTCTTCCCACTCTGTAATCTGTGAAGCCCTCTAGGTCAACCAGAATCATGTGGATATTGAAGTTCAAAATCATAACATAGATATGTTGATTTATAGTGACAAAAAGAAATCTCAATCATCTCCTATTAAAGAAAGTAGCCAACAGCGAATATTTAAAACAATTTATTTCATATCCCTGGCATTTTGAATCAATTCATTGGGTTATTTTTTTTCTGAGAATGTCTCTGTAATAGATATTTAGTTATTACACAAAGTTTAGGTGCTGTAAGTGTTATGACTGATAGCTGCTATAACACAGAAGCCTAAAACTTCTGCTTTAGCACAAAACATGTTTAATTTTGTTTACATAGTCTAGTGGAATGATGGAGGGGTGAGGGGAAGGCTCTTGTATCTTTGCTATGTCATTGTTCAAGGACTGGAGTTTATATAGTTGCCTCCCTGGCAGTTGACATCCACCTAGCCAAATGAAGAATTCAGGATATGGAGAACAGTGCAGGAGTTTTTCTTAGGCCAGAACTGAAAGTGGTGTGCATCTCTTCTGCTTATATTTTGTAACCTTTTCTATGGTTAAACGGAAAAAGGGGTGGAAAAATGAAGTCTTCCAGGAGATAGTCATTTTCCAAAAACAACGCTTCTTTGTGAAAGGGCAACATGAATTTTTGATGGACCGCTAGTTTCCTCTGCTAAAGTAAGAGAGTGACTGTGATTGCTGTATTCAAGCAACCACTGAAAATTGTCCCTAGTGTAATGGTATGGAAAGTAAGACTGTTTTTAAAACTGGAAACCGAGCACTATTAAATCCATAATTGAATACATTTAGGACTATTGCTTTAGAACTAGAAGAGATGTTTTAGCATCAGTAGAATTCCCATTTAGATGATTAAGGAGATATTCTTAGATTTCTGAAATTCAAAACAGTTGTTCCTCTTTGTCTCTCTGGTGATGCTTTTTAAGTAAATGGGTAAAATTCCCTCTTTTTGTAGTTGTTCAAATAAAATTGCTAAGCAAGATTATTGTATTCCTAGCTCCCTTTTTGGACAAGGAATATGACATGCTCGGTATTAAATGACTAGCTTAAAATCCTTTGGAGTGTAAGGGTTAGAATCCAAATAATCCAGGATTATAGTTCTCACTGTAATCCTGTAATACTCTTTTCATTGCCCATAATGACTGTATCTATCTGAACATGAGTTTAGATTTTTCAGGTTGTATAGTCTATAAAAATGACCATGGATGGTGATGTAAGAATCACCAAGGTGACTGAAGTAACAGATCAGCATTTCTGGATTATTCATTTTGCTGGTACAGACATATTTTGTGTATTGGCTTTTAAGTATTTATAGAGTAGAATTCCAAGAGGACAGATGTTAAGCTTTTTCTTTTAATCCACAAGGCATAAACAATCAAAACTGTAGCCCCGATGTACTTTTGAATGAACCCAGAGATTTTCAAATGTATTTCTAAATAAATGCAGAGTTTTTAATACTATTCCTCAAAAATGCTTTTATTTAGTACAGTTGGCTTTTCATCTTTTTATTCATTACCTCTGTATTGAGTTCTTATTGCCAATAACTATACAGTACAGAGGTAAAAGGGAAAGTCCTTTTCTCAAGAGGACCACCATCCCGTGAGGGGAGACAGAGAGTAAGCAGAGCCTTTGGATCGTGTGATAGAGGTGATGAAAGGAGGCTGTGCAGGGAGTCCTAGAAGCCCTACTACTAAAGGTCACCTCAGCCTTGCTTGGGTAGTGAATGAGGGATACACAGGGAGCTTGGTGGAGTGTCGTGAACATTGGAGCAAAAAAACTAAACAAAAAAGAAGGTACTATAGTAGGAATGCAATATGCCTGGATTAATAATTAAATTTATTCTATGCTTCCTCACTTATTGTGACCTATGTATATTTCTTGATTTGCGAAGTTTTACCTTTTTCTTTGCCCTGTCCCTGCTCTACCTCTGGCTATACAACATTAAATCCGTTCCCACATCTGCTGTGATGCATTTATTATGTGTTTTTCGTTTCCACAGTAATTGCTTATGCCCAGTCTCATTGTATCAGTCTTCATCCTTCATTGATTTATGTGGCACTTACATTTCTGCAGATTTTATTTATTTATTTGTTTATATATCTAGGGTCAATATTTGTGGCCTACCTAGAAGTTACCTATGATTGCTCATTGTGATTTGCATATTAAAACCCTTGGAACCCAAGGCATGTTCCGAATGAAGAAGATATATCTAAGAGATAAATTTGTAATAGTGTCCAACTATTTGAAGGCTCTATTAGGAGAGTGGCTGGCTGTCAGGAATCCTCTGGGAACACCCACCATCACAGACGTGATGACAGCCTGAGACATTTGGAGGAAGAATGAACTTTCCTTCAGAGTTATTAAATACTAAAACCAGTCTCTAGGGTTTTATAAAAGCTGTATCTAATTTTCTTTTAAAAGAAATAGATTCTCATTTCTGGAACAGTTCATTGGAAGGTCTGTGTGAATGTAGAAAGAGAAAGATGGAAAAATAAGAGGACCTAGCAAGGTCACTTTTTAACTCTGAGTTCCTGTATGTTGTAAGTCAATTTCCTAACAAATTGTAAACACTGTTTAAGATTTTTCCTTCTATATGACCCAAAAGGTGGTCCAATGTTATATCTTGGTTGGTCATTGTTCAGAGTCTTATAACAGAAAAAATATATTTACTGTAATAACTGCCTCTAAACACAGACCCTGAATGCACTTTGCTTGTCTTTTAAATGTGACTATCTGAGAAGTTGATAAAAGGTATCTTCAAGATTCCTCTTGCTTTATTTTTATTTTTTAGACAACAAAACTCTGTTTTTATCATAAAATAGATACAACAAAATTGAGAGATTTGAAAAGAGGTTTGATACGTATATTTCCTAAAATTACATTTATAATCTACTCTTTATTATATTTATAGATAATTTTTATATAGTTGCAATTCAGTTTAGCTCATTCATCATTCGTTTAATCAGCAAGGGTTGATTAAGGGCCTACTCTGTGGCAGGCCTTGTTCTAAGTGTGAGGACACTGCTGTGAACAAAACATAGTCCTTGCCCTTGTGGCAACTATATTTTAATTGAGTTGGGGGGGCCAGACAGTTCACACATCAACCAACAGGAAAATAATGTCAGGCAGCAATAAATGCTATGAAGAATACTGAAGTATAGCAATGGGATAGAGAGTGATGGGTGCCTTTTAAAACGAGGGTAGTTACAGAAGTTTCTCTGAGCAGGGGATAGGAATATTGGATCAGAGACCTGAGTGAAATGAAGGAGTCACCTCTGTGACTATCAGGGTTAGTCATTTCCTGGCAGAGAAACAGCAAGGGTACATGCCTGGGAAGGCGAATTCACCTGGCATAGTGGATGAGGAACTGGGAGGCCAGTCCGTCTGGAGCATAGGGAACAAGAAAGAGAATTGTCAGAAGTTACCAGGGACCATATTAGAAGGACCACTAACTTCTAGAAGCTTGTATTCAAATAGGCCCATAGATGTGTAAGCAAATAAATGACAGCAAATTGTGCTAGTTGCTAGTAAAAGAAACAAAATGCTGTGTAGGGTGTTACTAACTGCATCAGTGAGACAATGATGCTGAATAGGATTTGAAGGATGAGTAGGAGTTTTCCTGGAAAAGAAGAGAGAAAAGAGTATCCCAAACAAGGAAAACAGCACGTGATAATAGCAAGGAGTTGTGAAATGTCCTGGCACGTTTTAGGTTTAGGAAAATGTTTAATGCTGTTAAGAAAATAAAGATGCATATTGAAAAGTCATGAGAGGTAGGGCAGAAAATAAATTAGGACCACACTGTAAAGTCCCCAAGGTAAAAATCTTTCCAGCAATGTAATAAAGTATTCAGACTGCTTTTCCTTTTTCTTTTTCTTTTTTTTTTTTTTTTTTGAGTTGGAGTCTCACTCTGTCACCTAGACTGGAGTGCAGTGGCCACTCCCGGCCACCACAGCCTCAACCTGCTGGGCTCCGGCGATCCTTCCGCCTCAGCCTTCCAAGTAGCCGGAATTACAGGCATGCGCTGGATTTTTTTTTTAAAATTTATTGTAGAGATGAGGTCTCGCTGCCCAGGCGGGTCTCGAACCCGCAGGCTCAGGCAATCCACTCACCTCAGCCTCCCAAAGGCATGGGATTATAGGCTGAGCCACCGAGCCCGGCTTCCTTTTTCTTTATATAATCAACATTTTTTATTTTGATATTGTGGAGTACAGTTAAGGGTTAGGTATACAAATGTGCTTCGTTCAGGCACCCTTGTTGATAAGAGGTGTCTCCCCGTGCTTTTCCTTTTTAATTTATGTTATTCTACAGAAGCTTAAAATTCTTATCCATTATATTAAACTCATTTTTTTCTATTATTTTTGCCACTCCTTTAAGCAGCAAAAATTATTAACAAGCAATTAATAATGTCAAAGGAAGGTGACTTGGCCATTTTCTTTTTTTTTAATCAACATATTTTATTATATTGTGGGGTACAGTTAAGGGTTAGGTATACAAATATGCTTCGTTCAGGCACCCTTGTTGATAAGAGGTGTCTCCCCATCCCCAGACAGATATTTACTGCCGTTAATCCCATCTCCCTTCCCCTCCCCCACCCCCAAAGTTTCCCACCACTGTCAGTCATTTTCTTATAGTAGCACATTGGATGTTCAAGGTCCACTATATGAGTGAGAACATGTGATACTCAGATCTTTGTTTCTGTGAGAGGTCGCTCAGTATTATAGACTCTAGTTCCATCTGGGTTACTGCAAAATTCATGATTTTGTTCTTTTTTATGGCTGCGTAGTATTCCATCATGTATATGTACCACATTTTTTTAATCCAGTCTTCCTTTGATGGACAGCATGGTTGCTTCCAGGTTCATGCTATTGTGAACAACGCTGCGATAAACATACGTGTGCAGGTATCTTTTTTATAGAGTGATTTGAGTTCTTCAGGATATATTCCCAGTAGGGGGATTGTGGGGTCATATGGGAGGTCGATATTTAGAGCTTTTAGGAATCGCCTTACTGTTTTCTACAGAGGTTGTACTAGTTTGCACTCCCACCAACAGGGTAGAAGTGTTCCCTTTTTGCCACACCCTCTCCAGCAACTGTTATTTTTTGAGTTATTGATAATTGCCATTCTGACTGGAGTTAGGTGGTATCTCAGTGTGGTTTTGATTTGCATCTCCCTGATGATTAGTGAGGTTGAACATTTTTTCATGTGTCTGGTGGCTGCTCGGATGTCTTCCTTTGAGAAGTGTCTGTTCATATCTTTTGCCCATTTTATAATGGGGTTGTTTGTTTTTTTCTTTTTAGCACGTTTGAGTTCCTTGTAGATCCAAGATGTTAAGCCTTTGTCAGACCTGGAGTTGGTAAATACATTTTCCCAGTCTGTAGGCTGTCTCCCTGCTCTCTTGATGGTTTCTTTGGCTTTGCAGAAGCTTTTCAGTTTAATGAGGTCCCACTTGTCTATCTTATCTCTTATGACCTGTGGGTTTCGGGTTTTGTTCAGGAACTGGATGCCAGTTCCAATTTCCATGAGGGTATGTCCTTCATTTTCTAAAGTTCTTATGGTTTGAGGTTTTACATTTAGGTTTCTGATCCATTTAGAGTTAATTTTTGTGTATGGGGATGGATAGGAGTCCTGTTTCAATCTTCTGCATGTGGTCAGCCAGTTTTCCCAGCACCATTTACAGAATAGGTTCTCCTCTCCCCAGTGGTAGGTGGTGGAGGCTTTGTCGAAGATGAGTTGGTTGAGAAATTGAGGTTTTGCTTCTGGAATCTCAGTTCTATTCCATTGGTCTATATGCCTGTTCCTGTACCAATACCAAACTGTTTTGAGTATTGTAGCTTTATAGTAAAGTTTAAAGTCTGGTAATGTGATACCACCTGCTTTGTTTTTTTTTGCTGAGGATTGTTCTGGCTATTCTTGGTCGTTTGTGTTCCCATATGAATTCCTGTGCTGTTTTTTCTAGGTCTGAGAAGAATGTTGCTGGTAATTTGATGGGTATTGCATTAAATCTGTATATTGCCTTAGGTAAGATGGACATCTTCACAATGTTGATTCTTCCAATCCATGAGCATGGGATATTTTTCCACTTGTTTGTGTCATCTTTGATTTCTTTGAGCAGTGTTTTATAGTTTTCATTGTAAAGGTCTTTCACGTTTCTGGTTAGGAAGATGCCAAGGTATTTCTTTTTTTTTTTTTTTTTTGGTGGCTATTGTGAATGGAATTGTGCTTTTTATTTGGGTTTCTTTTCGTTATTATTGGTGTAAAGAAATGCGACTGTCTTTTGCACATTTATTTTATATCCTGAGACTTTGTCAAAGGCCTTTATCAGTGTAAGGAGGTTTTTGACAGATTCTCTTGGGTTTTCACAGTACACAGTCATGTCATCTGCAAAGAGAGATAGCTTGACTTCCTCTTTTTCTATTTGAATACCCCTGATTGCCTTCTCTTCTCTGATTGCTCTAGCCAGGACTTCCAATACTATATTGAACAGGAGGGGTGAGAGTGTGCATCCTTGTCTTGTTCCAGTTTTCAGGGGAAATGGTTCCAGTTTTTGTCCATTTAGGAGTATGCTTGCTGTGGGTTTCTCGTAGATGGCTTTTACTATTTTGAGGTATGTTCCCCATATGCCTAGCTGTTCGAGGGTTTTTATTAAGAAGGAGTGCTGGATTTTATCAAAAGCTTTTTCTGCATCTAATGATAGAATCATGTGGTTTTTGTTTTGACATCTGTTGAAGTATTTAATTACATTTGTGGTTTTATGAATGTTGAACCAGGCTTGCATCCCAGGGATGAAGCCTACTTGGTCATGATGGATGATTTTTGAGATGTGTTGTTGAATCAGGTTCACTAGGATCTTGTTGAGAATTTTAGCATCTATGTTCATCAAAGACATTGGCCTGTAGTTCTCTTTCTTTGTTGGGTCTTTACCTGGCTTGCGTATCAATGTGATGTTAGCTTCGTAAAATGATTTGGGGAGAGTTCCGTCTTTCTCAATCGCCTGCAATACCTTCAGTAAGATTGTATAAGCTCCTCCTTGAATGTCTTGTAGAATTCTGCTGGAAAGTCATCTGGTCCAGGGCTTTTTTTGTAGGTAGTTTCCTAATTATGTAGTCAATTTCCTTGATTGTCATTAGTCTATTCAGGGTCTCAATGTCTTCTTGTTTCAACCTAGGCAGGTTGTGTGATGACAGAAAGTCCTCCATTTCCAAAAGGTTTTCAAGTTTGTTTCCATACAAGTGTACACAGTAGTCTCTAATTATCTTTTGTATTTCTTCAGGATCAGATGTGACTTCATCTTTTGTGTTTCTGATTGTGTTTATTTGGCCTTTTTCTCTCTTTTTCTTGGTCACTCTAGCTAGGGGACCATCAATTTTGTTTATCCTTTTGAAGAACCAGCTTTTTGTTTCATTGATTTTTTTGTATTATCTTTTTGTCTTCTATGTCCTGGATTTGGGCTTTTATTTTGGTGATCTGGATTCTTCTGCTGAAATTAGGGTTTTTGTGGTCTTGCTTTTCCAGATTTTTTAGGTGGCTTGTTAGGCTATTAATTTGTGATCCTTCCATTTTCTTCATGTACGTTTGTAGGGATATAAATTCCCCTCTTACTACAGCTTTCATGGCATCCCAGAGATTTTGGTAAGATGTTTCTTCATTTTCATTTGTTTCCAGGTATCTTTTAATCTCTGTTTTGATTTCATCATTGACCCAGGAGTTGTTTAGCATCATGCTGTTTAGTGTCCATGTCTTTGTGGGTTTTGTGGGGTCCTTGTTGGTGTTAATGATTATTTTTATTCCACTGTGGTCCGAGTAGGTGCATGATAAAATTTCAGTCCTTTTAAATTTGCTTATGCTTGATTTATGGCCAAATATGTGGTCTATCTTAGAGCACATTCCATGCAGTAATGAGTAGAATGTGTATTCTGTGGTCTTTGGATGGAGGGTTCTGTAGGTATCAATTAAATCCATTTGATCAAGAGTCACATTGAGGTTTCGGATCTCATTGCTGATTTTTTTGCCCTGATGATCTGTCTAGGGTTGTGAGTGGGATATTGAAGTCCCCAGCTATGATGGTATTGGAGTCAATATCTTTTTTAGTTTACCTAGGAGCTGCTTTATGAAAGTTGGTGCTCCTATGTTCAGTGCATATATGTTTAGGATGGATATTTCTTGTTGATGGATTGAACCTTTTATCTTTGTGTAGTGACCTTCTGTATCTTTTTTAATTTTTGATAGCTTAAAGGGTATTTTGTTTGAGATTAAGATCACAACTCCTCCTTTCTTTTGTGTTCCATTTACCTGAAAATTTGTTTCCCATCCTCTTACTTTGTGTCTGTGAGTGTCCTTTCTAGTGAGGTGAGTCTCTTGAAGGCAATAGCTTGTTGCCTGGTGATATTTTATCCATTTTGCCATTCTATGTCTTTTCAGTGGTGCATTTAGTCCATTCACATTCAAACTAATTATTGAAATGTGAAAGTTGATCCCTATCATCATGTTTTTACAAATTTGTTGTTCCTCCTGTTTGTGTGTTGTCTTTCTTTTGGCTTTGGAGTTGGATCATGTGTGTTTTTAAACTTTTGTCTGTACTCTTGTGAAGAACGTTGTTGTTCTTTTTTCCTTTTCTTCTGTGTTCAATACTTTCTTAAGTGTTTCTTGTAGAGGTGGTCTTGTGGCAGCATAGATTCTTTGGGATTCGACATCTGGGAAAGATATCAATTCTCCCTCACTGATGAAGCTTAGCTTGGCTGGATAGATTATTCTCGGTTGAAATTTTTTATCTTTTAGAACTTTGAAGATAGGACTCCAAGCTCTCCTAGCCTGGAGGGTTTCTGTAGATAAATCTGCTGCTATTCTAATTGGTCTTCCCTGATACATAGTCTGACCTTTTTCTCTTGCAGCCTTTAGGATTTTTTCTTTTATACCTACTTTGTTTCGGTGAATTATTATATGTCTGGGAGTTGGTCTTCTCATTTGTTGTCTTGCAGGGGTTCTCTGAATCTCTTGTGTTTGAATTTTTTCATCCTTGATGAGATAAGGGAAGTTTTCTTGAATTATTTCATGAAATGTTTGTTCCAGTATGACCTCTGTTTCTCTCTCTGCCTCAGGAAGGCCAATTACTCTTATGATCGGTCTCTTGAAGTGATCATTCATCTCTTCAAGGTTTTGTTCTGTCTTTTTTTCTGAGCTTCTTTTCTATGCTTTTGACAGTTTGGGTTAGTTCTGTGTTTTGGTCTTCGAGCTCTGAGGTTCTTTCTTCTGCTTGGCTAATTCTGCTTTCCATGCTTATTAGTTTGTTATTTATTTCCATCACTGTATTCTTTACTGCTGTTATTTCTGACATCAGCTCCTTCCTATTTTCCTCTTGTCTCTCCTCAATATTTAAAATTCTCTCTATTAATGTCTTGATGTCTGGGTTTGTTGCATGTGACCAGTCATTCTGGGGGCTCTTCATTGTTTGTGTTCCTGAATCTGTTTTCTCAGTGTCTAATCTCCCAGGGGCCTGTGTGAGACCTATATTCTTCTTTTGGTTTTTCTTCATTTGTGTGGTTTTTTCTCCCTCCCTACTTTTTCCTTCCCTCCACATCACCGTCTTCTTTAATTCTGTTATTCAGGGGTAGAGGGATTGCTTTTACTTCTGTTTGTTCAGTCTCCTATTCTTTATGTATGCTTTCTTACTTTGTTCAATTCTGGAGTTGCACTGTAGGTTGGTGGTGGTCCTTTTTGCAGTTTTGAGATTTACTTAAGGGGGGAAGCTGTGATTCAAAATCTATCTGCAGGTCCTGGTATTCGCCAAGAGGTGTATGGATAATCTGAAACCCACTTCCCACTGCCTTGGAATCTGTCCATGAAGTGGGGCTGTAGGTTTACTCCCTGAAATAAAATGTGGTTAGCAGAGGGAGGAGAATGGAGCAGACAGTGGGGGGAAGACGGGGGTGGAGATAGAGAGGAATAAGGGGAGAAATAGACGAGTGTATCAACAAATGGAGAGAGAGAGACCTAAACTGAAACAGATAAAAACAGTAGACCACGGCTACAGACTAACCAACTCCCATACAAAAAAATAAAATAAAACCTACAATGATGCTAACATACAAGCTAACCAACCACCTTATTGGTGTGCTGGTCCTCTATACAAAGATATGGTTTACAGAGAGGAGAAAAGAGAAGAAGAAGAAGAGAAAAAAAGGAACAAAACAATAGGAATAGAACCAAGTCATTAAACTAACAGAACCAATTGAGCACACTCTGAGACTTTTTGTTTAAGTCCGATGTCCTTTCAGCTCTGATTTCTAGCTTTCTTTACAAGCTGGCAAATTAGTTCACAGTTAGGGTCAGTTGCCCCTGGCCTGCTGTGAAGGACAGTTCAGATCACTCTCCGTTCACCACTCAAATCTGGCCCATGTCTCTTTTTCAAGCTTGTTTCTCCTGTTTCGGTGTTGTTATCTTGAGTCGCCAGCATGTGGTGCTATCTCAGCTGCTCCCCCCAGAGGGGGTGGGGCCGGACAGGAGCTGGCTGATGGAAGCCTGCCTCAGGGCACTTGGAAGGGGACCCATGGCAGGCAGGACATCCAGGTGGCAGCAGAGGTAGCAGCGATCCCAGCAGATCTTGCCTGCAGAGGCTTCAAGGACTGAAGTTGTGGATCGCCTCAGGCACCCGTGATGCGATGTGCTATGGCTGCCACAGAGGCCATGAAGGCACCAGCGGCTGCTGTGTCTGCAGCTACAGTGACTGTCCAGACCACCGCGATGCCCCAGCGGTGGTGACGGCTGAGCTCCATGTGAAGAGCAGGCTGCCCATGTTGGGGTCCACAGCCCTGGAGGAGAGAGCTAGAGACCCTCTGCATTCTCCTTTGCAGAGGATTTCATAGACCAGGTTGCCCTGTTACCATCTTGACAGCAGTCAGCCATTTTCTTAGTGGAGGTTAACTGGGCAAATTTCCAAGGCAACTGTAACTTTTAGTTTTTGAGAAAAAAAGTCAAGACCTCAAAATTACATCTATATTATTTAATAATTATTTACTTTTTTAAAAAATGATGGATTTTATAAGAAATAAGATAGACAAAAGGGACCTCATCAAACTGATGAGCTTCTGCAAAGCAAAAGAAACTGTCAAGAGAGCAGGGAGACAGCCCACAGAATGGGAAAAAATATTTGTCAACTGTATATCTGACAAAGTCCTAACATCTTGGATCTACAAGGAACTCAAATGTGCCGAAAAAAAACCCAGCTCCATTAAAAAGTAGACAGAAGACATGAATAGTCTCTTCTCAAAAGAAGATATATGGGCAGCCAACAGACACATGAGAAAGTGCTCAGCCCCACTCATCATCAGAGAAATGCAAACCAAAACCACATTGAGATACCACCTAAGCCCTGTAAGAATGACCATTATTAATAAAACAAACAAAAACATGCTGGCGAGTATGTGGAGAAAAAGGAATGCTTCTACACTGCTGGTAGAAATGCAAACGAGTACAATGTCTTTGGAAGACAGTACAATTTCTGAAAGAACTAAAAATTGGCCTTCCATATGACCCAGCAATTCCCCTATTGGGAATATACCCAGAGGAACTCAAATCATTCTACGACAAAGATACCTGCACACATATGTTTGTTGCATTCTTATTCACAATTGCAAAAACATGGAACCAACCATGCTGCCCATCGAAGCTGGACTGGATAAAAAAAATGTGGTACATATACACAATGGAATACTATGCAGCCATAAAGAAGGACAAACATATGAACTTCACAGCAACTTGGATGGATTTGGAGTCGATCATACTCAGTGAACTATCACAGAAACAAAGAACAGAGTACCATATGTTCTTATACGTGGACCTTGAACAAATATCATAATACCGTAAGAAAGGGATTGGCAGTAGTGGAAACTGCCAGGGGAGGGGGGAGGTGATATTGACAGTCGAGGGAAACTGCTAGAGGAGGGAGGGGCACACCTAATCAACAAGGGTACCTGCATAATCAACGTTTGTATACCTAACCCTGAATTGTACCCCACATCTTTAAAATAAAAAAATTTTTAAAAAATGGGTTTTCTAGTTTTTTTACAGTTCTAAAGTTATAAATATAGTAATGTATTTTAGTGACTTCTTTCTCATGTAATATTACTTTTCAGAAGATTTCACATATTTCCAGTGAAATTGGAATGCATTGTTTAAAATGTATTCATGTCATTGTCTTACAACTAGGCTGGAAAGTTTTAGAAATGAATTATAAATAAATTCCAGATTCTGTGCATGATTTTTCTCAATGTATTATTTTAACCTCTGAACCTTTAAAGATTTCATCTAAAACTGAAAACTTAAAAGATTTAATTTAAAACATTTTACTAGCTCTCTTTTTGAAGATTGAAGTGCTTTTAGAATTCCTAGAACAGCACTGTATCCTCGCTGTAAGAAATCAGAATGAATTCATGAATGATATTCACTGGTTAGGTTAAGGCTAATAAACTGCATGTCAACCACCCCCTGATGCTCTTCATTATAATTACTATGTTGAGACCAGCCTGAGCAACTTGGCCAGACCTCGTCTCTACAATAAATAAAAAAATTAGCCGGACATGGTAGCGCACACCTGTAGTTCCAGCTACTTGGAAGGCTGAGGTGGAAGGATTGCCGGAACCCAACAGGGCAACGCTGGGGTGGCCGTGAGTGTGCCACTGCACTCCAGCCTGGGCGATGGAGTGCGACTCCAACTGGAAAAAAAAAACAAAACAACACTTTGTTGAAATCCTGTCATGGGAACCTCAGGCTCTGGGGTTTTGCAGAGGAGCAAGCAGGTCCCAGGAAGGCATCATTGGACCACTGGGAATTTTCACAGGTGCCTTTCTGACTGTGCTCGAGGATCTTGCATTGGTAGCTGGCAACAGTCACAATTCACTTAGCAATGGGCAACAGTCACAATTCACTTAGCAAGCTGAGCAGGTTGTACTAGTGTTATGGGCCAACAAAAGCACACAAAATTTTATGTATTTTTATTAAAATAATAATCGTTTTCATTTTAAGAGCTTATTTCTAGCTAAATTTTAGTTAAAACTGCAAAAGCAGCTTGTGACATATTTAAAAGTGTACTTTTAAAAAATTATGTTTAATGTTAGTCACTAATTATGCTTTAAAAACCAAAACTTTCTGTGCAAGTAACAAACTATAACAAACTAGAAAGTACACAGCCCTAAATTGTTGAAAAATAAGTGTAAAACTTGTAAACTTAAAAATAACAGGCACGGTGGCTCAGCCTGTAATCCCAGCACTTTGGGAGGTCGAGGTGAGAGGATTGCCTGAGCTTGGGGGTTCAAGACCAGCCTGGGCAACTTGGTCAGCCTTCGTCTCTACAATAAATCATAAAAACTAGCCAGGCTTGGTGACGGGCGCTTATAGTTCCAGCTATTTTGAAGGCTGAGACGGAAGGATCACCTAAGTCTAGTTGGTCGAGGCTGTGGTGGCCGTGAGTGTGCCACTGCACTCCAGCCTGGCCAACAGGAGTGGGGCTCCAACTCTAAATAAATAAATAAATAAATATAAAACTAATATAATCTAAGTTCTGTAATATGTAAGGGTTTAAGCATAAATTAAAAAAAGAACTCTAAGTGATGGTCATAAAACATGTAACTGCTGTTAATCAATAGCAATAATCAATAAAACTTTGCCTGGCTTTTGCCTATAAATACTGAATAAAAAGTCTGTTCAAGCAAGCAGGCCTTGGCACCTATACTGTCTTGTCTCCATAAATTCTGAAGTATTCCTCAAACTGTATCACTAGTGTTTTAGAATATACACTTCCATGCAAATAAGACATCAGCATCATCCTTAATTTTGAACTGGAAGTGTTTACCTACATAAAGTGGAGATTTCCAGAGCATCACCATCATTTGGTCTCATATCTAAATGTTAGATTGCTGTTTTATTTTAATGACGTTTATGTATCAAAGTTTAAAAACCTTTTTACAAATATTACTTAGAAAAGAAGAACATTTTATATCTCCAAAAAGCAGTTACACAGAAGCCAAATGACCTGAGCTGCGGGGTCGGGGTGGGGGGTGGTGGTGGTGGTGGAAGATCTAACACTTATCCGTATATGGGCCTTTATACATTAGTTTACTTAACTGCCACAATCGTTACACAGACATAATTAGCACCATGCTTTACAGATGAGTAAAATGAGGCTCAGAGGACTTTACCAGATAACTAGACCATGAATTGGAATCCAGGTCTTTCTGGCGCCAATGTGCCTTTTCTTACTGCTTCTCCCTGTCACGAATCTCAGCTTTTCTTAAACATGTCATTTGATCTTTCTGAGCCATAGTCCTGCTCCAGTTACTTACCACAGCATAACAAACCACCTCAACATTTAATGGTTTAAAACAACAGTTTCAATTATCAAAGACTCTGGTGAGCTCAGTCAGCTTGCTTTCATGGTGGTCTCAGGGCAGCATTCCAAGAAAGTGGAAATGGAAGCTGCAAGGTCTCCTATGACCTGTCCTCGAGAAGTTCCACAGTGCCCTTCATTCTGTCGGTAGAAGAAAGTCACAAGGCCAGCCCCGACTCAGTGGGTGGGAAATAGATTCTACCTCTTGATGGGAGGAACTGTAAACATTTCATAACCCTACTCGTCAGTCACTATTCTTTTCTATTTTTAATTTTTAATGTGTTGTGTTATGTTTATATTATTATCAATGAAATGAAATAGCTAGAAAATGAAACTTTAAATCCTTAGTCTTTTAATGAAATTTTAAATCTCTTAGTCTTTCAACGTGTCTCCTAATTTTTGTCCTGCTTTACCAATGTGAAGAAGATATTTGAAAAGAGATAATAACATAAAGATGCTCTGAAAACATATATATATATACAATGCTATAAGAAAGCTATTGGCAGTAGTGGAAAACTGTCAGGGGAAGGAGGTGGGATTGGTAGTTGAGGGAAACTGCTAGGGGAGGGCAGGGCATACCTCATCAACAAGGGTACTTGCATGATTGATATTTGTATACCCAACCCTGAATTGTACCCTACATGTTTATAATTAATTAATTAAAAAAAATAAAACCTATATATAGAGTGCTCTATAATCCTAAGTGTTATTATGATTTACAGAAGATGTAGGATTTATAGTGGAAAGAAGCTTTTCATAGATTAAAAAAGTAGATAAAAAAGAAATATAAAATATAATCTCTAGTACATTGTGCATATTATTATTATTTTTTTCAATACTTACAGAAGAGAAGCACTAATGGTCTTCCGTACTGCAATAACATGGTATTTTTTAATTGTGTTTTGTTGTGTTTGTATGTGTAAAATCAAGCAATTAGTAAAAGTTGAATGAAGTCAAACTCTTTCATCCTTTGATAGGTAATAGTATTAGAACCAAATGTCTTCATACAAAGGAATCTGGAATTATATCATAGAAATAGAATGGTTTTGACTAATGCAGACATGTCTGCTAATTCAAAAGGCTTTCCCAAAGAATGAGACGCTTCAGTTAAACCCTCTCTTTCCAAGAATCAGTCTAACTTTGAATATAGCTTTCATAAATTCTAAATCTTTGATAAGCTACCATTTTATGTAGTGAATGATTACCCTTAACTCCTTCATCTAAAATCTACTTTTGGTATCTCAAAATATTATTGCAGTGTGCTAAAATGAGTTCTAAAATGGAAAGCCTAAGTGGTACTGTAAGGCAGATATCTTCCTGATATTTCTTTTTTTAAAGGGAAAAGTAGATGAGAATTTAGAACATTATTTAGGTAGAGGTTTTTTGAAAATTAACTCAGAATGATCTGCTCTTTTTTGTTGTTGTTGTTGAGTTGGAGTCTCACTTTGTTGCCCAGACTGGAGTGCAGTGGCCGCTCCCGGCCGCCGCAGCCTCGACCTGCCGGGCTCCGGCGATCCTTCCGCCTCAGCCTTCCGAGTAGCCGGAATTACAGCCATGCGCTACCACGCCCGGCTGATTTTTGATTTATTGTAGAAATGAGGTCTTGCCAAGTTGCCCAGGAGGGTCTCGAACCCGCGGGCTCAGGCAATCCACTCACCTCAGCCTCCCAAAGCACGGGATTACAGGCTGAGCCACCGAGCCCGGCATGATCTGCTCTTAAATGTATAAGCAACTGACATTAAAAAGGATTATAAGCTTTCTTTTGTGCACTTTGGTCCTTTTTTTTTTTTTGAGTTGTGTCACTTATGTGTGTCTTCTCAAATTGCATCTGGAACTAGAAAAGACACAGACCAAGCCACAGGTATATTCTGTTTAGCTCACATTATGTTTTAAAAATTGAGTTAGTTGCCAATATTTTAGTCTGAGTCTGAAATTCTAGCTTCTTGATAAAAATCAGAATATCTGATAATATTGGGCCAGTATTCCCACGTGAATATAATGGTTTGAAGCCAAATAGAAGTTGCACTTTTTAGGTGGGACACATACAACCTGGTCACCATCATCCCACTTCCCATACTTATATAACCTGTTTTGCTGTCTAGGCAAATGCCATTTGAGGCAATTGACAGAATTGTGGCTGAAAGGATCAAAACACGCCTCTGACATTTGATGATCAAAGACAGTTTGGGGGCTACTACTGGGCATATCAAAGGTACATCAGTGACAAGGAGTGGAGACTCTCAGGTGAATGGGTGCAAAGAAAAAGGATGATCTTAAGATTTCCAACTATCTCCTCAAACTCTGAATAGCAGTGGCACAGATTCTGCCCATCTTTGAACCATGTCATAAAACCTGATTTTGGCAGCAATACTTCAGCACAGATTGTACCTGCTACTTTTAAAATTATTGCTTATCAATCATCTTTAGCATCATATTGATATCAAAGGCCAACACAGCCTAAAGTTTTGACTTCTCTCAATGCTCTTGGAAGCTACAAAGAAAGAAGAAAAAAAATTATCCCAAATGACTTTGAATTCTGATTTTAGAAATTTAGCAAACTGACTAAATAGTAGTCAAATCCTTTGGTCAAATTTTAGATTGTACAGTCTTTAAGAGATGTGATATTTGTTTGTATTTTTGTTAAATATGTTGTAACTTCTGCAATGTCTGTCATTATTAAATTTTTCCTGGAGTACTTAGCATTTTCATGTCAACTGGAAAATTTCATGTTGACTAAAAAGCAAAACTACTCAAGTGATTGTATTTCTACTTTTTAAACCAGAGAAATGAAATAGATCAACATTACAGAAAATTATTAAAATTGTAAGAATTTGCTGGAGTTCAAAGATTGTTGGGCTTTTGGGAACCTTCTGTATGAAACGTAATCATTTATAATCATAGGTATTATGGTAACAGTTAAAAATCAAAATTCATCAATATGAATATGATTTTCCTAGTAACGTAAAATCACATGTTTCCACTCTAAACATTGTTTTTTCCCTTCTGAGCTCATTTGAATAGAGCCAGTATATGTTCTAAAAGTTAATTTTTAAATGTGGTAATATGCAAAAATGAAAATTAAGGTGAGACTATTTGGATTTATTTAGAATGGCATCTGGCCACAGAATTAGAATCCATACACTACATAAAATAGCAAACATACATTACAGCACTTAATGCAGTTCAGAACTGCATTTACTTTTGACTGTGAGGACTGGAGCTTAATGGCTGTAAGGGAGATGAGATAGTGAGAAGAAGCAACTTGGTACACAGGCAGAAACACTGGTATGAGTCCTTGCTGATGAAAGTGTCCATGAACCAGCAGCCCTGGGCCTTACCTGGAAGTTTGTAAGAAACAAAAATCTCAGAGTCCAGCTCAGACCTATGGAAGCAGAATTTATGCACACTAATGTCTGAGAAGCACTGGACCAGAGAGACTGGATTCCGCCAGCAATTGCTGTGCAACCTCAAGTAAGTCACCCTTTTGCTCTGTATTTTAGTACCCTCCATACGTTGCTATTTACCTTCATACCTTGCTTACCATCATACCTTCATACCTTGCTTCGTACCTTGCTTACCTCCATCACTTGCTACATGTTGATTCTGTGCAACTTAATTCTGTAGTCTCCATTTAGATGCTTCTAAAATAGGAGTAATAATAATACCTAACTCATATTATTGTAAGTATTAAATGAGGTAATATATGTGATGTATACAGGATATTGTCTACACACAATATGTGGTTAATACATGTTGGTAACAGTTATTTTAGTTATTTCTCTGGTGTACTATATTATCTTATTGATTACATGACAAGTGGAATAAGAAACTTCTCCCAAAACTTTCTGTTTATCTATTTGACTAGAAATATATATTTTTAAATATATAAATATATAATCTATATAACACATGCATATATTTACGTTATATTAAATACATAATATTATATTGGAAAATTTATTCTAGATAATTTATAAATATATATATTTTTCAATAATGAAAAGTTAAAAGGGCGCAAATTTTCCAAGAGTTAAAGAGCCCAGTGAAAAAGATACTGAAATGGAATTTAGACTATACTCTAGTTCCAATCCTTTTTACCTTGAGCTTGATATTTAACTTTTTTGGATCTCATGGATATTATCTGAGAATATAAAATGCTTATGGTATTGTTTTCTAAATTTATCAAACCAGCTATAACCAATTATTAGACATATGGTATCTTAATCTATAAGTATTTGTGATAGGGTATCCAGTTGACTTTTCTGTTTTGTAGTACTATACTGGATACTTGTAGAAGCTTCAGAAAGTACTTCAGATTTTTAAATAACTGTGTTAGCCATAAACATATGCCCTGATTTTCCATATCTGATCCAGAATCTGTTATTTCTTCAAGAATTAGTTTGCTATTGGAAAGCTTGTTCATTATATAATGATGCCAGCACATTTATTAAAGCTTCAAATGAAAGTCTGTCTTCCTCTTCATTCTGTCACCTTTTTTCTAGGTGCCATGTAAGCTCACTGCTTGAATCAGTACAGGCATGCAACACACCTTTACCAAATGAGACAGTGACTTCACTCTCATATTTGCCTTCCTTTTTTTGGTAATAGAGTTTGTAGAAAAATATCAACTCTATGATAACCAAGAACTTTATGTTTGCAGCTCACCATTACTCTTTGCCTGAAAATTTGTCCCAAATTCATAATTAATCAGGTAGTATTTATATTGGACTAGAGTATATTATGAAACTTTTGTAAATGAATAGACCCTCTGGAACCTTCCTTTTTTTTTGAGTTGGAGTCTCACTCTGTCACCCAGACTGGAGTCCAGTGGCACGCTCCCAGCCACCACAGCCTCGACCTGCTAGGCTCTGGCGATCCTTCCACTTCAGCCTTCCAAGTAGCCGGAACTGCAGATGTGCGCCACCACGCCTGACTAATTTTTTGATTTATTGTGGAGATGAGGTCTCACCAAGTGCCCAGACAGGTCTCAAACCCATGGACTCAGGCAATCCACTCACCTCAGCCTCCTAAGGCGTGGGATTGGACCTTCTTTAGTTTGCTGCTTTTGTTTCCCTTTCTGAATTAGTGATGATAAATCTTCCCAGTGAACATGCAGCCAACACACTAAATAAATATTTCAATTGAGTTGGATGTTGAAGTGAATGTAAATTAAATTAGCCAACTTTTCTGCTTATTTTAATATACCTGCAAGTCGTATCCCATTGAGGTGCTTGATGATTTAAAAAAAGAGAGGGGGAAAGTGATTTCTTAAAAACTGGAAAGTACTGTTATGCTTAAGTACCAGATTAATAGATAAGACTTTTATCAACATATCTCTGTGACAAAGACTTTAAGTCATTAGAAAAGAGACAGTCTCAAGGGAACCATGTTCATATAATAAGGCTTAAAAATTTGTATACTTATCTAAAAAGAGATCTTTGGTTATGGATTCAAAATGTTTACTTCCAACGCCAAGAGAACCAGAAGGAATTTGTGCATATATCGTGTGTGTGTGTGTGTGTGTGTGTGTGTGTGTGTATATATATATAAGTTAAAGGTGCAGTGGATTTCAGTGGACTTTTTGTTGTTAGTAGCTTTTATATGATGTGATTGACATAGATATTCACTTATAGTGGATATAGCATACATATGCAGTGTAGTATATAATTTGAAAAATTCTGACCCATGTATAAACCATAAAGCTATCACCACAATCAAGATAAGAAACAAATTTGGTTATTGGAATATCTGAACCAGATTCCATCCTTTCTCCAGTAAAAATTTTACTTTATGTTGAATTTTAAAAAGTAAACTTAGATTTGTATGCAATGATTTGTGTTTAGTCACAAAGCATTGTTTTTGTAACTGTAGATAAGGGTTATTTTTTTGTCTTTTAAATTTAGGGTGTGGCTAGAATGCACACTGTAGCATGACTGGCCTCCAGTGGTATCTCTGAAGAATAGCATCACTGCTAAAGTCAAAGCAACAGGTGAGATTTTAGAAGAGAAGAGCAATTACGTGTCAGCTAAGATCGCGTGACACACCACAAATGGCAGGGGCTAGTGAAATGAAATATCAGGTCTTTGTAAGGGGAGGTGTAAACTACCTCCTCCCAATCTTGCGATTTTCTAGTGGGAAGATTTGGTCTGATGCTGGGTGATGCTTGAATGCAGCTATTTCACAGTGGAAACACCAAGGTTTGCAATTTTCATTTTCTAAGAGAAGAGTCTTCTTTCTGGCTATCTTCTCTCTTCTGTGTTGATACTTCAAAAATACACTTATTGTATTGTCTTTTTTCCTTTTGTGCCTTTTTAAGTACCTTTTAATTTGGTTTATATATGCCAAGAACTCTAAAACTATGCCTACATAAGCGAAACTAAGTATGCACATAACATGGCGCCTTTAATTTGGAGACATTTTAGTGCTAGTTTGGGTGCCTGCGAGGTTTGCTTGTGATTAGTATCAGGCACGAAGACAGGAAGTGTTCAGATCTTGAACTGCTATGTTTTGGCATGTCCTTCCTCTTAATTATTTCCTTCTATTATTCTATTCTCTTCAGTACAGGGAATTAAATTATGGCAATCAGGAAAAGTCTAGGTTACAATAAGTAAAGCATATACTATTTTTTGTTCATATGTATATTAATAATTCTTTTATAGCAAGTCAAATTCTTCAGCATATGAAAAGGAGAACCTTAAATTCTTGGGTTGGTCAGGACCAGTTGTGAGCTAGACTTGAAAATTCACACGACTAAATTATTTCTCGAATCTTTCTGCCTTCCTTCTGCCACCCATACCTGTTTTTTCTTCTGCCTTCCAGCCTGGGTCAGGAAATTGTGGAATCTTTACCTCTTGCATCAGTTTCTTGTGTAAATACATTTGTGCTATGCCTCTCTCTGTCCATACATGCTCATATTATGTTCTCCTATAGTTTTGTACATGTGGGTTTACAGTAGTTACGTGTGGGAGTCTCATGTGTGCTCATGAGTGAGTCTGGTGAACCACCTCATTGACTTCCATATGGCATCTGAGCACATCTTCCTATCATTCCATGACCCACTGCTCTGTCTATTGAGGTACAGAGATGCATATTGTCTGATTGGAACTCCTCTTCCCCATGGTGCTCTGATGAGGGGTTGCCAAAGTAGTATAGCTTGTGCCCCAATGACTTACAAAGTTCATCCCAGATCTCTGTGTAGGATTTAAATATGAGGGATACTCGGGAGCTGACCAGGAATTAAGTGCCTGTGACAGCAGCTGGCCTTTTCTGTTTTATGAAGAAGACTTTGTCACTGCATGACTCTCCTTAAAACTCTCCTTCTATATGAATGAACTCTTCACAGAAGGGGTCCCAGTCTCCTCATCAATCAAGATTAATTGATTCATTAAATAACTGAAACCAATGAATTCCCAAGGTAATAGCAATGTAAATAAGATAGACGTTAACTTCTCTCACACATAAAATAAATCTAGATGTAGGTAATTTAGGCTGTTGAGGCACTCCATGGGATCAGGAGTTTAGGGTTCTTCTATCCTTGTTGCTCTGCATCCTCACCGTGTGGTATCCACTTCACAGCCTGAGCTGGTTGCTCAAGCTCTAACCATCATGTCCAGCAGAATGGAGAAAGGCGGGGAGGAGTATTTATGCCTTATTTTAAGGGCACTTCCAAAGTTGTAATTGATCCTTTAAAAAAATGTTCTGTTGGTTATTTCATAGTTACATGAATGTATTTTGCTTCATATAAGCCTGGAAATTGTAGACTTTAGGGGCACATATGCAGCCATGTACCCAACTATTATTATTATCGCATTCCTTCTCATTATTGTTATTATTATTTTAGCAAAGAAAGAAGGGAGAGCGCCGATTAAAGAATAAGCCAACTTTGCCACAATACTCATGCAAATAAGTTTCTGGAAAGCCTACCTTATGAGCCCATACAACTTGTCTAAGTCTGGATTTAAATTCAAGCTAGGATCTCACTAAATCTACTCATTACATCTTGCTTCCTTGTACAACACGATGTGTCTTGGGTCAAACCATTATTAGGTGCTTCCAAGGCCATCAAGGGCTATTTTATTTGGTCCCTTCTATGACAAGTGTTATTACTCCCTCAATTCCCCCTTCTGTCTAAGATTGTCTGTCATTTACACAACACTTCAGTGTCACTCTTCCTTTTTATGTGATTGGATTTTCTCAAAGTGAGCCACTCATTCTCTCTCTGATATGCTAGACTATAACTTTACTTGAGATAGCATAATAGAATTCATGCACATTTGTTATGGTTGACTTCTGGACACTTGATAGTATAATTCCTTTTTTTCTGAGTGAGTCACAGCTTATGCCCTGTATGGTTGATCTGGCTGCTTCAAGGTATTGTCTAAAAATAATAAATTCCAGTGTGCAAACAGTACCAATTTATACAGCTTGGGAGTGTGTTTTCTTATGAAAGTTTACTCTTTTTCCTAATCCAAAGGGAAAATAAATTAGGTTTGACTAATGGTAGATCAAAAGTGACCTTCTTTTGGTACATATTTATATCAGGAAGCACTGTATAGATGAAAACTCTCTCTCTCTCTCTCTCTCTCTCTCTCTCTTTTGCCTAAGGCTGACTCTGTTTGAAGGAGTATTACTTTTAGATGTAATCAAAAGAAATTGTAGACACAGATCCAGGGAAATCGGAATCCTGCAGATTTTTGAGCACTGTTAGTTACTTGCACTTTTGCAAAGCTAACTTTGAAATTTAGGTTAGTGATTAGCTCAGAGAAAAAACAGAAAATAGCTATAGGTACTTTCCTCTTGCACATATATATAAATACAAACGCACATGTATGATTTGAATAAAGTAATACAGTTTAGCACAGCTTAGTCATTCATAAATGCTATTTGTATGATCTTGGGCAGGCCATGTTTGAACTTCCATTTCCTTTTTATATTTGCCCACAGAGGGAAATTTATAGCACTGAATGAATTCTTGAAAAAGAAGAAAGATTCAAAATCCAATAGTCTAAACTTTTATCTCAGAAAACTAGATAAGGCAGAGAGCAATATAAACCTAAAACAAGCAGAAAAAAATGGTAAAAGTTAGAGCAGATTTCAGGGAAATTAAAAACAATAGAGAAAAACCAATTAATCCAGAAGCTGGTGCTTTGAAAATATAAATAAAATTGATAAACCAAGACTGGTTACCCATACTAACCAAGAAAAAACACAAATTACCAGTATCAGAAATTAAAGAGGAATGATCACTACTGATCCCATGGATATTAAAAGAACAATAAATAAATATGATGTACAACAAATTAGGTTGAATGGATCAATTCCTTGAAAAATACAATCTACCGAAACCTATAAAGGAGAAATAATATGTAAGTCTACATCTGTGAAATAAATTGAATAAGTAATTAATAACCTTCCAATAAAGAAAGCACCAGGCCCAGATGATTTCACTGATAAATTCTACCAAACATTTAAGAAAGAAATGATACCAATTTTCTACAATCTTTTCCAAAATATATAGAGAGAATACTTCCTAACTTGTTCTGTGTGACGAATGTAACCCTAATTGTAAAACTAGATAATAACATAACTAAAAAGGAAAAAATACAGACCAATATCTGTCATGAAAATAGATGTAAAAATCCTTAACAGAAAGATGCATGTAACATTATTAAGTGAGATTTATTCCGGGTATGCAAGACTGGTTAAACATTCAAAAGTCAGTTCAGGTAATCCATCAGATCAATGAATTAAAAAAGAAAAATCATATCATTATATAAACAGATGTAGAGAAAACATTTGCCAAAACTCAACACTCATTCTTGATAAAAGAAAAAAAAAAATCACAGCAGACTAGCAACAGAGAACTTCTACAAAAGGCCTATAGCAAATATCACTCTTAATTATGAGAAACTAGCTGCTTTACCTCTAAGATTGGGAAAAAGTCAAGAATATTTCCTCTGGACACTCATATTCTACATCATAGTGGAAACTTAGCTAATACAATAAGAAAAATAACAAAATCGGAGGAATGACACTACCCAACTTCAAGACTATATAAAACTATTGTAGTTAAGATTGTGTGGTGTTGGTGAAAGAATAGACACATAGACCAATGGAAAAGAATAGAGAGCCCAGACCCACACAAATGCAGTATATGGATTTCTGATAAATATCAAAGGCAATTCAGTGGAGAAAGGATAGTCTTTTCAACAAACGGTGCTGGAGTGAATGACTGGACATCCACATGCAAAAAAGTAAATCTAGATATGGATGTTACATTTTTCACAAAAATTAACCCAGAATGGATCAAGTGTTAAATGTAAAACTATAAAGTTTCCAGAAGATAACATAACAGAAAATTCACATGACCTTGGGTTTGATGATGAGTTTTTAGATACAACATCAAAAACTCAATTGATGAAAGCAAAAATTGGTAATTTGGACTTCGTTAAAATTTAAAGCTTCTGTTCTGCAAAAAACACTTAAAAAATGAAAAGATAGGCCAGGTATGGTGGCTCATACCTGTAATCTGAGTACTTTGGGAGGCAGAGACGAGAGGATTGCCTGAGCCTAGGAGTTTGAGACCAGTTGGGAACATGGCAAGACCTCATCTCTACAATAAATTTTAAAAATCATTTGGGCATGATGACACACACCTGCAGTTCCAGCTACTTGGAAGTCTGAGGCAGAAGGATCACCTGGCCCAGCAGGGTGAGGCTACAGTGACTGCGTTCATGGCACTATACTCCAGCCTGGGTGACAGATGAGACTCTGATTCAAAAAAGAAAAAGAAGAAAGAAAAATAAAAGAAAAGACAAGCCACAGGCTCAGAGAAATAATCTTTGCATAATACATATCTGATAAAAAGCACTTGCATCCAAAATATACAAATAACTATTAAAAATTCAACAATAAGAAAACAAACAGTACAATTTAAAAATGGCCAAATGATCTGACCAGAGACCTCACCAGAGAAGATATGCATATGGCAAATAAGCTTGTGAAAAGATGCCAGAACACTAGCAATACCAAATGCTGGTAAGAATGTGGAGTGACAGAGACACTCTTTCTTTGATGTTAGGTATGCAAAATTTTAACAAATAAGAGCAGGATTATTATCATTAAAAGTTGTAATAGATGCTGTGAAAAGAGAGCTGTTGGTACATCAGAGTTTTACAAGGAGGCCTAGCTTGGCTTGAGTCGGGAAAGTATTAAGGGAAGCTGTATGACTAAGTTCTACTGAAGTTGAGATTTAAAGGATGAGTCAGATGAAGGTGGAGGACAACATTTTAGGCAGAGGGAAGTACGTAGGCCAGTGCTGAAGTAGGAAAGAGTCGTTGCATGTTAGGGCTGAACAGCGGCCAGCGTAACTGGTGTAGGTCAGGATAGAGGAGCACACAGGGGCCAGATCACAAAGGTGTTAGAATTGTTACTAAGTTTGGTGAGCATTCATTGAAATTGTTTAGGCATTTGCTTAGCAGAATCAAATTTATCATTTGACATTTGCACTGGAGGAGGGGCAGAGCAGAAGTAGGAGAACTAACAGGAAACTATCATAGATCTGGTGAGAGGCAGTGATGGCTGCACTGAGGGGCTGAAGAGAAGGTATACATGGAAGATACATTTTGGTGGAAATATTTACAAGACTCAAGGATAAATTCAATGTGGACAACTCCTAGGTTTTTGGCTGGTTCCTGTTCAGTGAGATGGGGAAGCTTAGGGGGAAATATTCAGAAATGGCGGTAACACATCCAAGTGAATGTGTCAAGTAGCAGCTCCTAAGAGAGGTCGATGCAGGAGATAGGAACTTTGAATTTGGCAGAGACTTGGGATTTATGACCACGGGAGTAGATGCTGCTGTTGGGGAGCTTGTCTAGGGTCAGAAGAGAGAAAGCCCAGGATGGCCTCTGAGTGAGTAATAACGAAAAAGGAGGACACCCTAAAAGAATACTTCGGCGTAGCTCAAAAATAAGGGGACAAACTGGAGACTCATGAGTGTCAGAACTAAGAAAAGAGAGTTCCAAGAGAGGAAAGGCATGTCCAACTGTGAAGTACTGTTACAAAATCAGATAATATAAGAAAATTTCTATGAAATTTGGCAACATGAAGGTCACTGGTAATTTAGTAAGGTATTCTCTGGTTTCTTGAACCACATATCTAGACTGAACTGAATTTCTAGGTATCCTCTGTATTTTTGTCATCTTTTGTTTCCAGGAGTGTCATCATTTTCTGTTCCTGTCCAATTTCCTAAGTTATTTTTCTCTGTCCATCAAAGTTTTCTTCTTTCCTTGGGTCAATAAGATACAGAGATGGAAGGCAGAGATAAAACAGGACAAAAGAAAGAGTTAATACAATGTGGTATTTAATTTTGTGCATTCTTCACAAAAATGCCTTTCCTCTGTGTTTTATGTACTAATTACTTCACTTACCCAGAAAATAGAGATATTTTAATGTAAAATACTATTTGTTTATTCAAGCCTATGTAAATGTTATCCTTTTACTGTCTCTTGACATGATTAAATCGCAAATGGAGGTATCTCAAAGTGGTTTTGATTAGCATTTCTCTAATGATGAGTGAGGCAACCCCTGTAAGAATGGCCATCATTAATAAAACAAACAACAACAGATTCTGGCGAGGTTGCAGAGAAAAAGGAACACTTCTACACTGCTGGTAGGAATGCAGACTAGAACAACCTCTTTGGAAGACAGTGTGGCAATTTCTGAAGGAACTAGAAAATTGACCTTCCATATGACCCAGCAATTCCCCTATTGGGAATGTACCCGAAGGAACTCAAATCATTCTACAAAAAAAACACCTGCACATGTATGTTTGTAGCAACTCTATTCACAACAGCAGAAACATGGAACCGACCGTGTTGCCCATTGAAGCTGGACTGGATTTTAAAAATGTGGTATATATACACAATGGAATATTATGCAACCATAAAGGACAAATAAGGACTTTGCAGCGAATTGGATGGATTTGGAGTCGATCATACTCAGTGATTTATCTCAGAAACAAAGAACAAAGTTCCATATGTTCTCACAAGGTGACTTTGAACAATTATGATGCTATAAGAAAGCGATTGGCAGTAATGGAAAACTGTCGGGTTTTCCATTACTGTGGGTGAGACTGGCAGTTGGTGGAAACTGCTAGGGGAGGGAGGGGCATACCTCCTCAACAAGGGTACCTGCATGATCAATGTTTGTATATATAACCCTGAATTGTACCCCGCATCTTTATAATAAATAAATAAATTTTTAAAAATTGCAAACGGAGTTTTTTTTTGCCACTTAATCTGTTGTAATCCAGAGCATAAGATGAAATAGACATTAATGTGGAATGAAAATATTATGATATGGCTTGTGTCATGATGACTTGAAACTTTTCATCCTCTTTCACTGATTTTATTTTTTTATAATATTTATATAAGAAAAGCCTTGGCATGAAATGCTAAGAATAAATGCTTAGATAACCACTAATTGACTGATTTTGAAAGCCTTCATGGTACAAAAACATCAACTGTTTAAAAAATAATATTATATAAGACTGAATATTAATTTTAAGTGTAAAATGTATTTTGAAAATTTAAAAAATGTTAGTGATATTTTGATGACTAATTAGTGAAAGTAGTCAAAAGTCACTCCAGTATATATCATCATGAATTTATTTTAAATGTCTAAAATAATTTAGAATCCTGCTTAGCACTAATCAAAATTCAGTTAAAATATTGCTTTAGTATTTTTGAAGCACATAGGATCTCTGGAAATGCATTATCTGTGCCTTTAATGCTTCATCAACATTTAGGAGTATAAGCTTTTATTGTCAGTGTTTTAAAAGTCAGCTATATAAAGCTGATAGAGTATACACGTTAGATGCATCCATTAGTCATTTTTCAGGATATGGAATATATATGCACATCTGAATGTTTACTTAAATATAAAACAAGAGAAACAAGGGTAAGATGTTTAAGCCTAGATTTATAATAAAATACTGATATTTGGGTTTTAGCAAGTTAAAAAATATTAGTTGTAATTTTTTCCCTGTTTCTTCCCTATGTCTCTTATGCTTTCTGTCTGAAGATAGACAAAATCCTGACTTCTGGTTTTTAAAATACCAAGGTTCTCCGAAATCTGGGGTTTGATAACTATTAGATATAGGTTGTATGTAATATTTGAGAAGGATTATAAACAGGTTGAATGCTAAACCTCCTTTGTCCCCATTATCATTCCCATGACTGTTCCTCCTTTAAATAGTAAGGCAAGAATATAATTCTTACTTAATGTCCCTTTTCCCTAGGTGAAATGCCAGTTTGTTGTTCAAAAGTTAGATGTTGACTTTTTGTTGTTGTTTTCTTTTCTTTTCTTTTTTTTTTTTTAAGATTCTGATGGAGGCAGTGGGAATTCTGGGCTGGGAAATGAGTTGAAAAGAAAAGCAATTATTTTCTCTTCATAAAATTTTTTGAAAACTTTATTATCACAAAAAGAGCTTTATAATTCTAGACAGCCATTTTGAAGAAGAGAAAGAAATTGTGAAAAACATGTATAATTGGAAACAAAGAGACGACAGGATCATTTTTTTAAAAAGGCAAATGAAGTAGGTGGGATTTAAAATTAGTGAAATAAAAAATAATGGATAACAGTGAAGAACATCATTTTAGTAACAAGTGTAGTATCTTGGGACACCTCCTGGCAATATCTGGTTATGGACAATAAACAGCAGAAACAAGAAGTAGTTCAACCCAGTAGACGCAGTTGTTGGGATGACCCTAGAAAATGGCTCCAGGAAATAGGTGATTATCTAAACAGATTGAGAGGCTAATGTACATGACAGGGGTGTCGGTGTCCAGCAGACAGGCAAAGCTTGCAGATAGGAATTCAAGAGGAAAGGGATTTGGGATATTTAGTAGAATTTTGGCCAATTGGTTGCAGGTAAATTTTGTCAGTAGATAGCACTTCTGAAGTCTTAAGTATGTTATCAACCTAGGTTGGAATTAAAATTTGACATCAGGTCATGTCTGTAATCCTGGCATTTTAGGAGGCCAAGGAGAGAGGATTTCTTGAGGTCAGAAGGTTGAGACCAGTCTAGGCAACATCATGAGACCCCCATCTTTCCAAAAAATAATTAAAAAATAACTAAGATGTGGTGTTGTGCACTTGTAGTCCTAGCTACTCAGGAAACTGAGGCAGGGGAATCACTTGTGCCCAAGAATTTAAGACTGCAGTGAGCATGGCAGTGACATTGTAATCCTGGGCAACAGAGCAAGACCTGGTCTTAGAAAAGTAATAAAATAATTAAATTAACATTCAACATCAAAGCATAAACCCAATTATCTGAGCTGACATGCAAAAATAATTTGGTCCTACATTTTGGAGAATTGAGAAAGAATTCCTTAATTCCTTCGCAAAATTTGAAAGTGAATATATCACCTTATCAATTGACTAAGGAAACAGCAGTGACAGAGACTAAGCATGTGAGGAGAGGGTGGAAAGAGACTATTTTAATTGCTGCAACAGGGAAGATGGGATTTTTGAAAATATTAGATTGTGGAATAAAAATTAACCAAAAATTGATTCAAGATTATAAGAGACTACTTCAAGACATTGATTTTGCGCCTTACTATTGCTGTCAAACACACATGGAATAATTTTCCATTTGGGTCTGATTTAAGCATGAAGGTTCATTTGTGAAGCAATTTCCGTTTTGTTCTAGGACCTCACATGCTTCAGAAGCTGTATCTATACATCCAAATTAGGTGTTGAATATTCTAGGGTAATCCTGCCATCATGTTTAGAAACGTTCTAAACAAAAGGCCTGATCATATTACTCAAATGTGTATAAGACTAGATCCCATTTAATGTATACTACTGTACAGTCTGAGACTGCATAAACAAACAAAAAAATTGTTTATAAATATTTTGATTTAACCTAGAATGAGGTTAAGGGAAATCCTAGGTAGGGATTTGACAACTGAGAATCTATAAATGTTTTGTTCAAATTTTACTTGCTTTATTTCAATTTCTATTTTTACTTTTAAAAAAAGACTATATAGTATTTTAATTTATAATTTGTATTAGATTCTTCCAGCATAATGTTATATGGTATGGCATAACAGATAGGATATTTTCTCTCTCCCCTGAAAAATAGAAAAGTATTCACTAAGCAAAAAAGGTGCATGCAGCAAGCATTATGGTCCCCTAAGTCTTATGAAAACATTTAGTCCCTCAAATAGTGATTTAGAGCAACTGGGTTTAATATCTTTCATCCAGCAGAGGGCTACCAACCTCCGTTAATTTTTGTGAATACACACAACAACAAAAAATTACATAGTTTATTTCAGTGGTTTTCAGATTTTTTTTTAGCAGCAGATTCTTTTCTTAAAACTAAATTTTACAATATGTAAGCGAGATACATTCATTGCTTTAATTAGAGAAAGGCTCCCAAGCTGCCTCTCCAGAAGGCCTAGGCGAGGTGTGGAAGATAATCGAAACCCTCCACTCTGATTTATCCAAAAATACTCTTCCAAATTTAAAGTCAGCTCTTTTTGGGTAGAGTCATAATTCTTTTCCCCTGTAAAAGTCCTCAATGCTGACATTGCATGGAAACTGTATATGCAGAATGATGACCAAGTTACAAGATTTCCTCTTTCTAGATTTTGTCTTCCACTGTGATTGTAGTTCCTATCATGTGGTTGTACACATGTTGTTAGTTTGTTTTTGTTTTGTTTTGGGAAAGATGGAACTTCATTTCCAATCTAATGAGTGAAAAAGACATTTATTTTGGCAAATTTTCTTCACAATACTTTAGAGGTATACCAAATTGACAGACCAGCTGACTGGATATTTATTCCTGTAATTGGGCCAGTTTCTACCCTTTACTAGAACTGAATTTTAAGGATCAATTATGAGAGTGAAAAAGCAATCTGTCTCTTGCCTACTTATTACTCTGCCTTGGTAATAAGTCTGTTTGTAAAAGAATCTCTTATAGAACCTTCCATTTGGAATTATGCCTGCTTGATAGTCAAATGGTGATTGTTCTTTGTTTTGTTTTTCCATTCAAAACAAAGCTTTTGTGAGGCATCCTTTTATTCTGATTGAGGCCTGATCTAAATCTTTGATACTGAAGTCATTTAAACAAGATAACTATATATAACTATACTTCCATTGGTTCTATAAGTACATTCTCAGGCACGCATACTCACTGATTTTAAGATTCATTTCACAGTGTAACAAGTTTTGTGTTGGATTTCATCATTACCAAATAGTCTTTAGAAGTGTGTGCTTATTAATGATGCTGACTATTCTAAGTGATCAGCAATCACTTCCCCCACACTATTTTAGGGGGTGATTCTATCTTATTTCCAGTCCATCTAATGTGTTTCTGTCTTGTAAGTCTACTTGTCTTCCTTTTGTGCTCTTATATTCATGTTTTGTTTTGTTTTTTAGAACAATAATTATAGTTACTACTTATTGATCACCTACCAGATGTTTTACATGTGTGATCTCACTTAATTCTGTTATTAAATAGATATAGATAAGCCGGGCTCGGTGGCTCAGCCTGTAATCCCACGCCTTGGGAGGCTGAGGTGCGTGGATTGCCTGAGCCCGCAGGTTCGAGACCCTCCTGGGCAACTTGGCAAGACCTCATCTCTACAATAAATCAAAAATCAGCCGCGCGTGGTAGCACACGCCTGTAGTTCCAGCTACTTGGAAGGCTGAGGTGGAAGGATCGCCGGAGCCCAGCAGGTCGAGGCTGCGGTGGCCGGGAGCAGCCACTGCACTCCGGTCTGGGCGACAGAGTGAGACTCCAACTCAAAAAAAAAAAGATATTGTTATCCCCATTTATGCAAAAGGAAATTGTAGCCCACAAAGGTGAGATAATGTCTGAGATAATTTAGGATTTAAAACCAAAACTTTATCTTCTCTGCCACACAAATAAGCTCTGTTCATAACAGCATCAAAACTGTTATTCAGTCAGATAATAAAAAAGACAGTTAAGGTGAAGAATCATTAAAAAATGTTATATGAATACTTCAACATTTTATTTCAACTTGAAATGTATACACCAGACATTCTTTTATCAATGATTTGATATAGGATCAAGACCTTTTATTTAAATATGTTTGTTTAAGACGTTTCCACTATTTGAGGTTTCACCTTGTCTTTTTAAAATAAAATGGACAATACCTATTTGTAGGCATTGTCTTACTTTTTTTCTCTAGTTTAGTGTTTACTAAATGCAGTCAGAAATTAAAGGCACTTGCAAAAAAATCCGACTGTAGAATTTATATATATATACGTCCAAAGCCTCTTCTCTAATCTTTTAGATTTGTTTTAGATATACCCATAATTCAGTAGCAATATTACTAGGGATCTATCTGTATCAAGTTCTTATAAAACATTCATATTAACTTTTAAAAAGCATCAACTTACTTGCACTCATATTTTCATTAGGTAATATAAGATTAATTTAAATTATAGAATTGCAATAACGAGTACAACGGGGATGAAAAGGTTTGGAATAAACACACCTGGATTTTGGTGAGCATACAACTTTGCTAGTGGGAGAAGAATATATACACACTATAGAATCACAAGTAAGCTATAAGGTTTTAGCATATGGTGGGCAAGAGGAAATGGAAACATTTTGTTAAGTAAAGATTCAGTAAGACATCTTCTACTCTGTTTTTCAAGAAATTAAGGGAGAAAGAAAATAACTCATTTTCTGTGAAGACGTAGGATTGAAAGCTAAGCGTGTCACAGGACTTGAAACAGAAAATAACTACAGATATTTTTATTTTACAAAGTTAGTTGGGTGAAATATTTCCCAAATTTTCTACCTAAGTCATTAATTTTTGTTTTCATATTAATTTCTACCTAAGCCATTAATTTTTGTTTTCAAAGTGACACTACTTTGGAGAACTAGAACTGATTCTTTTATTCCCCTTTGTGTCACAGTGTCTTGTTCATAGTTTCATTATTTGCAGTCTTTATAAACCTGTTTTTGTATTTTGTTTTTTCTGCCGTACGCTGTTCAATGTACTTGGAAAATTGTTTAAGCAAATAATTTTAGGTTAAGGATGAAAGCATAGTAACTCATTCATAGTAGATATGCATTTACTTCTGCCAGGCTTGTGGTCATAAATAACTTTGAGAACAGCTTAAACCAAGTTTAAGGCTTGAGTTTTGTTGAAAGTCCAGGCGATAAAACCCATGCTGTAAATCTGCTGGAGGGCTGGTTATTTATTATTCTACTCTTAGATTTAGAGTGTTGTTTTTTAAGGTCTCAGATGATCGTGGAGAGGCCTCCCTATTGGACTGTGCCCCGTGTAGACACTGGCCTTTGATTTCTGCCCTTTTGGCCATGAAGTTTTCAAAATGAGAGTTCAAATTCACCAGGGAAATGCACCCAGGAAACAAAAGCAATTTCCTTGCTTGTATATCTTTCAGTGATTCCATTTTTCCTTCAGTTTTGCTTAGTAATTTCTTGTTATCATGTCAGCTACTTGTTGCTGACATGAAGTTATTTATATTTTACCCAGTTTCCAGTTTTTTTTGATAATCATGTTGGTCTGAATGACCTGAAACCCATGCAGTACATGCAGGCACTTTTGTGTTTTGGTTATTGATTTGTTTTAGAAGTGATATAAAGACCATGTCACACACACACAAAAGCTCAAACATGCTTTATCTCTGGAAATGTGGCTTCTAAAGATGGTTTAGTTTAATTTTACACTTTAGTTTTCATATATATGGAATATGACTTTACATGAATAGGTATAAAATAAAAAAGTGCTGATAGTGCCTAAAGCAAGAGCCAATGGATGCTTAGCAACAGATTTTATTTGTAAGTTAATGAAACAACAACAGGTGCAAAAATACCTTATGTCTGTTGGTAAAAAAACGAAAATGGATCATGGAAGTTCTTTTTGTGTTAGGGAGGGGAAAAAGTTAAAAGTGATGGCATCCAGAAGCAATAATAATCCAGATGTTTATACCTTCATAAAAAATTTACTAAGTACCCATGGATACAGCAGTAATTTTCACCAGGTGAAAAATGACCAGATGGTTGCAGTTCAATTCTGCCAACAATGCACCACAAGAGAATTGTTTTTTGAGTTGTTGTGTTATTGAAACAACATGTTTTATAAATCTTTTTATATTTACTGCAATATCTGCTGCACACAGACTCTACTGGGCATATAAGTGATTGTTGGAATTGCTGAAAGTGTTCATGTTCGCGTTTTAACAATAAAGGCTTTGGGTTGGAAAACTGGAGACCTAAAACACCTATCATTAATTTGATATTTAATCTTCAGCAGATTTGAATATACTCCAAAATTATATTTTGTCTTTTTCTATTATTCATTTTGAAAAATAATGAAATCTTTTCGCTAGTTATTTACTGGCCAGGAATACTATGTAAAGGGCTATAATTCATGATCTGTAAAAAAGTATAGAATAGGCCAGGCTCGGTGGCTCAGCCTGTAATCCCAGCACTTTGGGAGGCCAAGGTGAGTGGATTGCCTGAGTCCGTGGGTTCGAGACCCGTCTGGGCAACTTGGCGAGACCTCATCTCTATAATAAATCAAAAATTAGCCGGGCGTGGTAGCGCGCACCTGTAGTTCCAGCTACTTGGAAGGCTGTAGTTCCAGCTACTTGATCACCGGAGCACAGCAGGTCGAGGCTGCGGTGGCCGGGTGCGGCCACTGCACTCCAGTCTGGGTGACAGTGAGACTCCAACTCAAAAAAAAAAGTATAGAATAATAGCCCAGTCATTTTAAACCACATGTGCTGGCTATTAAGCATTACAAATTAATAGATATAAATTATTTCACAAAAATTTAAGATACATGTGACTTAGATTCAGAGTCACATAAAGAGTAACAATTAAAAAATAATTTTGTTCCAATGAATTAAAAGTTTGTCCCAATCAATTTTCATCTATAGTCTACTTAAAACATTAATAAATCAAACTATTTACCTAAATAATACTCAAAACAATAAATCAAACTACCCAAATAACACGTCTAATTCACATCATGTAAATGTATAACTTTTAAGTATTGATCAAACTCCTCTTTCCCTTCCCAATAAAGTTGCTTCCCTTGGATGCTAAAGCCATTAGCATATAATTCCTAAGTCAAAATACAATTCCTAAAGTAAAATATAAATTTCTTTATGGATAAAGGCAGGACATAAATAAGCACATAAAAACATCCTCAGCAATCTTCAGGACTAATAGGCTTGAGATTGTGTTTTCACATTTTAACCACAATCCAGTGCTTTATATTTGAACAAAGTAAAAGGGCCAAAAAATATACACTAAGCTTCTAGGAAAAGCTCTTGCTAAACCAAATATATATGTTTTAAAACACAACAGTAAATCATCAACAGGAGCTACAAGTTAGCATTAATATTTCAGTCCTTTAATAGACTATAGTACTTTCTCACCCCAAAGGAATTTTTTGGGGAAAAAAAATAGATATTTGTGAACCATAGAATAAAACTTCATTTATGAGAAGAGAGCAGCCCTGAGAGGACAGTTGAAGATTTTTTTTTTTTTTTTTTTGAGTCGGAGTCTCACTCTGTCGCCCAGACTGGAGTGCAGTGGCTGCTCTAGGCCACCGCAGCCTCGACCTGCTGGGTTCCAGCGATCCTTCCGCCTCAGCCTTCCAAGTAGCTGGAACTACAGGCGAGTGCTACCACGCCTGGCTAATTTTTGATTTATTGTAGAGATGAGGTCTCGCCTGCCCAGGCGGGTCTTGAACCCGCGGGCTCAGGCAATCCACTCACCTCAGCCTCCCAAAGGCGAGGGATTACAGGCTGAGCCACCGAGCCCGGCTAGTTGAAGATATTTATAAGTAGTTTGAAACTTGAGACCAAGCGTTTGAAGATTTTGAAGCAGCTTTCTATTCAAGATCTGAACGTTAGTAGTTATAGTCACTGTAGATAGTACGAAGTGACTGAGATGTTCTAGGAAGTCTGAAAATAATCACTTGTTAGGCTGGATTTTCATTTTTATGAGGACAAGTCTTTGCCATTTGTATTACTGGGTCCCTAGTGCTTCATGACTTGCTCATAGTGGGTGGACCCTCAGTAACTACATTTGACAAAAAGGTAGCATCATAGATATAAACTGTGCAGTAATAGGATGAGGACAATGGGGAAGTTTGTACTTTAGAAAAGAGCATTTTAAAAGGCAAATTTTATGATGAATTCCTAGGCTTTCAGTCTAAGATCCTATATAGGAAATTAAAAGAATGATTTTTAACTTTGTGGGGCTTTTCTGACTCCTGAAGAAACTTATTTATTTCCTATCAAAGAGAGCTTAGAAAATAAATTTGATTAAGAAGTTGTAGTGAAGGGCTATTTTTGTCAGAAGGGTTTTTCCACAATGAGCAAATCTGGCCCATGTACACAGGCAGACTCCAGTTTGCACAAATTAGACTATGGCACACTCATCTTTGTCCATTTAGGTTCGTGTTTTGGGAATGGGTGAATTGGGATGAGAATGCGGGTGAGAGAATGCAGGAGGAGACACAGGCTATGTATAAAAATCTCTGTTCCTTTTGAACTGTGGCTTTTTCAGTTTTCCCTTCTCTGTTTCTTTCCCTTCCCTCTGCCCGTTGCAGCCCTGCCTGCTGCCTGTAATCCCCAGACTTCCTCAGTCATAACAGAGGGAGGTCTGTGGTGACAGAATGGTAACTATTTATGACCTACGCTTTTTGTGGCTTTATCTTCTTTATGCCAAGGGGCCTCCAGAGGGAAGCTGGAAATTTTCTGTGAAACTTCAGAAGCATTATGAGCTTGTTTTGGAGGCACAAATGTGGGGTCTTGAGACTGCTTCTGCTTCTCCATCCCAGCCTATGGAAACTGTGTGTTTTGACTGGGAGCTGGAATATCTTTGCTTCCCTGGGCAGAGGTAGAAGGAAAATATCCTTTGGGCTTCCAATTTTAAGCAAATTATCTCCTTACAGAAATCTTCTGTCAAAAGAAAGTAGGGTCTATTATATTATTAGCAAGCTCTGCTTTAGTGATTTTGTATCATTAAATTGGCTTTGGAGTTTGCTTCAGGTAAAACGATTTGAGGGCGATATACCCAAGGGAGTCCTCATTCAGTTTACTTTACCTTATCCTCACCACTGATTAGTCTTAGAAAACACACCAAACCTCAAATATGCCTTCACACCATCAACTTGATTAGAATGAACTCTTGGCTTACAGTTCAAGTGAGCACATTTTTCCCCCCTCCTGATTAGGGGATGTTTTAACTGTCTTCGTAGTGCATCTGTTTCTTTTTCCACTTACCACCCACACTCCATTTCTGGTAGAGTGACAATCTATGCTGTTCAGTTGCATAGCTGCTGCTTCTGGGCAGGGCTAGGGAGAGAAAATGGGGATTAAGTTGCATATGGCTAGCTCAGTTGTTATTGAACGCTGCCCTGACTGATGTCTGATGACTGCAGAGAATTTCTTTGGAATCTGATCAATGGTGTGCTGGACAGTGAGGATAGCAATTGGCCATTTTATCTCCTGTCTTTAAAATGAAGTATACCCCCTCCGAAGGGCAATCTATCTGTGCTGGCTCTCGGGTTTAAACGTGAACGACAGTGTGTCCCTTACCTTTGAAGGTAGACACAAGCTTATCCCATTGATGGCCACGATGCTTTGTGGAAGGAATCAGCTTTTGTTGCAAGTTCAAAACTCAGCCAGTATTATATTTCTGCTGGAGGCTTGATGGGAAGACCCCTTTAATGTTGTGTATGCATCATTTAAATGGCTGTGAGCTCCTGGGACTGGAACCTGGTGCCCTGTCTGTGCAGAGGTCAGCTGGTGAGTGTGTGCTGCTCTCTTTTCTTCGATAACTGATGTCAGGTTTTTTTCCCATTCAGGTAGAAATTATGGGAAAGTTTGAGCAACCCAAGTATACAAGAAGGAGTGATTTAAATTTTTTAAAAAATGTTTAAATAACTGAATAAGTTAGTTGTCAAGAGATAAAGTTATCACTGTTTAGGAACGTCTAATCTGCGTAGCATTCCTAAAGGATTATGTGCTGTGAACCATCTCTTGTGGGAGCAATCTGTTTCTTAGTTGGGGAAGAGATCAATTAAAATCTCACACTAAAAAAGGACTGTGATCAGTCTATTTTATTTAAAAATATTCATACTAGTTGTCTGAGATTTCCTGTTTTGTGATTGAGTAGAGCCCTCAGTGGGGGCTTTTTGAGCAGGTTTCTTTCTCAAGGTGGGTTGACTGAGGAGTCCTAACCTTGACCTTCCTACCCTTAGGAGCCATTCTGAGGCAAACTATCTGGAACAAGTAATTTGCCTCCTAATGTCCTCATCTGTAAAAACGCAATGACTTTGCTTCCCTGTGTCACATCCAATGATATTATGAGAAATTGTAAGCAAAGTAGTATAATTATTATTCTTAAAGATCTGGAAATCATGGTGCTTTGTGCAATATTTATAGCGGGCATACTAACATCTAACAAACTAATATCTAGTTCATTACCTTTCCTTCACAAGACAAAGGGATAAAAAAGAGGTATTTTTCATGTTTGTAGAAAATTGGAAAGAGTCTTATAAACTAATACTCTGTTAATTATGCCTAAGAATTTTCTTTAGTTATTACTTTAAAGTTTTAAAAAATGTATAATTTTCCTGGCATTAGAGAACATAATCAAATTGATACTATTAGATTTTACAAGTGAATCTATATGGATCTAATTAGAAGCTAATGAAATGTTTTGCTAGTAGCATCTCCTCACTTTCTTCTTTATCTGTGCTTATGATTTTTCACTTTCCTAATGAGAAATCAGGGAGGGGAGAAGATACTGTGATAGGTATAAGCAGATTCTAAAGGGACGGTGGGAAGTGCTTGCCTGTCCCAGAAGAAGCCCCAGAGTCACCCTCACTAACAGGAAAACCATTGCAGGAGATTGGGCCACATTTCAATGGCCCTTATGTAAATCAGGCTAAAGGGACATCCACAAATCAAGTAAGACTTGCTTGTTGTAAATATTTCTTTAAAGTATTTAGAAGGAAAGAGAATGCCAGATGGCATTAAGAACACCCCGTGCTCCAGTCTTGCTGCTTTCTGAAACCACCTTCATTTCTAATGACTGCTTTGACACAACAGCTGATTCTCCTGAGTACCTCAGGAGAAAATGTTTGAAGTATGCTATACCAAGTGGCAGGCGATGACCCTCTTGGCTAAGGAGATATAGGAATCCTCCCCCAATCCACACATTATCTTCCCAGAAAGTCTGAATGGCCGTGTATTTCTGTGTACATATATAAAAGGGTTTTCAAAGGAGGGAGTTTGGAGGGCTTAGATAATAATGAAGCTGATATTTGTTTTTTGTTTTTGGAACATGAATTCTCAGCTGTTCAGGTCTCAGAGGGACAATGCTCCCCATACATAATAGAAGCTGCTTCCTCTCTCCCTTTCTCTATTGTCTGTAAGTTGACTGACCATGGTGGCAACAATACAATGCTGATCCATGCTGTGGGGATTGTCTCCTTTGACTTTGTACTCAGATTAAATGCTGGGTTCTCTATACTACCTTGGAATGCATTTTGCTCAAGTGTGAGATATTGTATTAATTTTAGTGGTTTCTACTCAGTTTAGGTAAAAAGAAAAAAATGGCAAACTATGCTATATAAACTAAAACATGTACCACCCACAGTAGAGAAAATTTGTATTTTCCCTCCTAGAAGAGTTACTCTTTTACTATCTCCATGTATATAGGAGATGAGACTTCATATTCTTCATTTATCCGAGTAGGTATGTCATCAGGGATAGGTTACAGAAACATGTTGTTTTCTGGGAGAACGCTTTTAATGCTAATTTACTTCTTTCCTAACGATAGGATATATATAGGTCAGATTATATTGTTTTGCTGTCAATGATTATAGCAGTCAAACTCTTCTGAAGTGCAACAGTTGTGTGTGTTGAGGGGCTGGGGCGTCCATACTCCACCATGTACAATATAGTGTTATGATTCTGTCTCCAGCGAATGATTAAAAAGTGAGTGCTGTCCTTGGCATCCTAGTGGTCTGGCCCTTGATGAAACTGTGGCAAATTTCTGAATATTTGGAATTGGAATACTATAGAGCATTTCATTTCTTGAGTTAACAGGTTGTATCTTCTCTCTTCTTTCCTTGAGTCTCCCTACTGGGTGTATACACAGGAACGTGAAAGAAATTCATCCTGCTTTACTTCCTCACGTTGCTTTCCAGGTGAATTTTCACTTAATAGACGCCTCTGATAATTAGTAATGAGTACCTGTGTGCCCTCTTGGAGTGAGGGCAAGAGGTTTCGGGAGGCGCCTGCTTTTCTCCTTCCCTTTCTTTAGTCCTTCCCTGCCCTCCCTCTTGTGAGGGCCCCTCCTGCTCCCAGGATAACCTCGCTGAGCCCAGATTATACTGCGTTCACTGACAGCTCCTTTCGATTCCCTGCTTAAGGCAGCTCCCTAATGCAGGCTCACGTGGGTCTGTAAATGACAGAGTGAGGACCCGGCTACTCCCAGCCGTTTGGAGACCTGCTCACCCCTGGACTGCAGCGCCGGTGGCAAGTCACGCAACTGTGCTCATCTTCTCCAAAAACGGCTGCGTCGATTCTTTCCTTTAAATGAAGCTTGGAGAAGGGATGGGCTGTGAGATTAAAAAGGCAGGAATTCATGTCATGTGCTACAGCAGAGCAGCCGTAGCAACGGCGGTAGCAGCAGCAGCACGGCGGCAGCAGAAGCAGCAGAGAGTCCTTTAGCGAGACTGCACCATTTTCTTCTCACCCTGCATAGAGGTGTGGTTGGGAGCGGCAATAAACTACCCACCCCCTAGCAATTTCACAGAGGTGGCCTCTTCCTGGCTCCAGTCAGAAGACACAGACTGTCTGGAGGAGTCCCCAGAGACCGTTCCAATTGGCGATGTGTGGCTAAGGATGGCTTTTTCAACTAGTAGGATGCTTGTCAGCACTTGCGGCCACCCAACTGCCGAAGAGCTGGAAGTCTAGTGCTCCGCCTTCCCCCGGGACCATTTCTGAGTGTGGGTGCACACCTATGCCTGTGTGTGTGCAGGTGTGTGCCGCTGTGGGCTCGGCTCGGGACCTTGGTACATGGTAGTGAATTATGGGTGCTGCAGAGGCTGGAGCAAGATTATGACCGAGCTCGGGGGGCGGAGTGGATTATCTTGTGAGAGAGTGTTCTGGCTGCCAGCCATTGCCCTGGTGGGGGAAACCACATCTCTATATAGCTCTGAAATCACCTGGATTGCCGGGGAGTAGACACTGATCCTCTGCAACTGCTTCTGCTGATTTCCTCTGCAAAATGGCTCACGCTGCTGCTTCTATTAAAAAAGTTCGAGAAGCTGACCTGGATGAAAAGGAAAAAAATCTTGAGAGAGAGCGAAAAAAACAACGGAAAATCCCCAGGGAACGTATGGAACGAAAAAGAAAGGTATGAGGAGCATCCTTTTAACCCTTACCATGTGTAGCCCTGTAGGGAACCCTCAGCCTCAGAACTGGCAACTTCATCCTCCCTTCCCTCCATCATCCCCCTGCACCATTTCCAAGCTCGGTTTGCAGCCTGGAGCTCATGCCTAAATTTGCTGCATTGGGAGGAGATGCTTGAGCACAGGGAATTTCCTTTACAAAATATACCTCCACGTTTTTCTTTTTTGGTCTCAGTTCTTTTTATTTAATCTCAGAGCTGGGTACTTTATATCTCCAAGCTACTCTGAGCACTTGGCATAGAAGGAAAGGGTTGTTTTATGGTTGGAGGATTAAAATATTTTCCTCCTCTTGTTCCTCATCTCTACTACTGGATCTTGAGCACTGCGCCTTCTTACTGGCTGTATATTTGATGTAGACTCTTGTTAAGAATAAACCACAGTTTTTATGTACTTTTTCCCCATCCTGAAGGTTGACACTGTTTTATGTAAAGCTGCACTAAGAATATTGGTGCAGTGAGCTATGTCGCTGCATTTTTAAAATTCTAACTAATTTGCTTTTTGTTTTCTATCATTGGTCCTATATTATTCTTTTCTGAATATGGCGATTAAATGGAAACAACTAAGGTTAAACAAGTGATGAAATGTTGATACCCTTTTTTATTAGAGAATTGTCTCTCTATAAATATTTTTTTCTTTTTAAATAGATATAATCTTAAAACTTGAGGGGATTGAAGTACTCATTTAGCCAGTGGTCTGGATCTATAAAGATCTCTGTAAATGCTTTAATTAATAAAGTAGGTCACAATAATTTCAGAAGATGATAAATGGCATATTAGCCATTAGCGAAGCATACAAATAGTGGTTTGTACACAAGCTGTTGTTGAACAGAGCTCTGGGTTTAGGGATGCACTTGGGATCCATATACTCAATCATCCCTATGCTCAGTAGACTCTTTTTTTTTTTTTTCTTCCACAATGAATATGTTTACCTTTCCATTTGGGGGCTGTCGTCTTTACCTCATTTTTGGAAAGACACTGCCTTTTGAGCACTCACATTGAGTTGAGATCTTACTGCACAAGGATTCATCACATTTCAGTTTTACTCCTCTTTCACCAATAGTTAGATCAAATGACTGTTATTAGACTACATAAATAAAATTAGCAGTATATACATTGATTTCCCTTGTGGAGAAAACTTTAATGCTATTTGTCTGACCTTTCAAAGGCCTTGTTTCAAGGGTGTATTCATTCTTTTTATTAGTATCAATAGTATTATTGGCCATTTTATGGAGATTGGTTTCCTTCTTGACAGCTGCTGCAGTTCTGTTTCTAACCCTCTAAATGGAATATTACTGCATAAAGCAATTGTCTGTGATTATATCTTTTTTATTCTTTGTTCTCTAAAACACAGTATATTATTTCTTGGCCAGGAGCACTTGATCAGCATCCAGTAGTGACCTAGCAACTTTGTTTAACTGGAGTACCATACATACACCCGGGAAATCATTTACTCTTACTCTGGTTTGCTTTTGTATCTAGTTCAGTGTTTTTCCTTTTCTATAGATTGTTAAAATTGAAAAACTATATAGTTAAGATTGAAAAACACCATTAGTTTTTGAGCACCTCAGTTGCTTGGATACTGCATCGCTTTAGCTTGAATCCAGCACTGTGGGCAAGATCATTGGTTAGTAATGTGATCATATGACAGAATCATCTAGTCTTCACATTTAGATAGTAGTATTTCTAAGCTAGAACCAGAGTAAATTGGGAAAATGAAAGCATAGCTACTGTTTGTCCTTGTTCTTCTTTCTTTTCATATGACTCTATTGTTGTTCCCCCCTTTTCTACGACAAATGCATTTGGTATTATATAGATATTTATATAGCACAACAAATGTTTACTAAAAGAGTGGGTATGTTTTTGAGATATATCTGATTTATTTTCTAGATAGATAAGCCCTCTCACTGCCACAAGCACATACTCACTGGCCCAATTTTCTTTTCTCTCTCTTTTTTTTTTTTTTGAGAGAAGAAAAATTTACCTCTTTATTATTCCTTAAAGTGTGTAGAATAATAGTTCTCGAAGAAATGGGGAAAAAGGATGGTTGCCTGTTAGTGGGGTTCTGGAACACCATCCCCAGAAAGCAATTTTAAAATTATCACCCACAATTTGCTGATGCTATTTTATACCCATAAGGGAATACATCAGTTGTTGGAATGATTGAGTATATTATTTTTCAGATTCATTTGTAAAGCCTCTTGCCAATGAACCTGTTTATTTGAAAAATTCAGATGAAATCCACCCCAATGCAGATGAAAGCCAGTTATGGAGCTTGAAAATAACAAAGTTCTTTTGTGAACTTGCTGTTATTTAAAAGAATCTTTGTGTTATTATTTTCTACTCCACAAACTTTTAAAAAGAAATTTTAATAATTTGTAAACTTGAAATATGTTGCTTACTTAATTCTAACCTTTCTACCAGGTTGTCAATTGTGTGTTACTAAAAGAATGACTGTATACCAAAGGGTCTGGTTTCAACTTTATTTTACACGAACTTTATCTTAGAGTCATTTGTTCAGGCTTCTTTAGACTATACTCTGGATAACTAATATTTAAATATAGTATATTTCATACCTAATATCTATTGTATCTGTGTCATGCTATGTAGAGCTAGAATAAAACTCAGCTTTAAGCAAAAATACCAAGATTAATTGAAACAAACTAATTTAGCGTTTGCTTGCTGAAAATAGTACATTCATCTGGCATTTTACAGGAATCAGAGGATATTCCTATTCTAATTATTAGCTTATATTAACTCAAGTAGTTTTTTTGTATGGCCAGATTTCTAGTTGCTACCTAGAATCTGAGAATTTTAAACTCAAGAAGAATGTTAAACAGAATGGTTAAGTGACTTATCAGTGTTCTCACAAACTTGTAATACTTAGTTCTAGGAAGTGATTCAAGTATAACATTCTTTCCACAACCACATACTATTTCCTCACTGTACTCACTGTATGTTTTTAAATTGGAAAAATACATAATATTCAGAGAATGAGTTAAAAAAACAACTTAATTCTTAAAAGTAAAGCACATATTTAAATATCTTTTATTTACATGTATAATCACCATGAATTTTCAAATACATTGCTATATTCTCCATTTCTCAGCATGGACAAAACGTTTTCCAATCTACCATCTTGATGACACTCACTGGAATCATATGACATAATAGATGATTTGTATGACTAGTTCTTAGCTCTTGATGCTTAAGAAATTTTACTTTAATATGTGCTATCAAATGTCAGAGTTCATATCTCCTTAAAAAATTTATAATCATTTATTTAGTATCAGAAAATGTATAGTTATTCCTTTACTACCACTGTTACTAAACTAATTTGATACTTTACACAAATTGTACCATTTAACCCTGATAACAATCCTATATTTTTTATATTAATCTCTAAATTTCACAAATAATAAAATTGAGGCACAGAAAGTTATGGAACTTGCTTAATCATACATACCTAGTATATGACAGAGTTGGGATTTGAACCCAGGTCTGTCACTGGATAAAAAGAGCAATATGATTTCTTTTTCTTTTTTTTTGAGTTGGAGTCTCACTCTGTCGCCTAGACTGGGGTGCAGTGGCTGCTCCCGGCCACCGCAGCCTCGACCTGCTGGGCTCTGGCGAAACTTCCACCTCAGTCTTCCAAGTAGCCAGAACTACAGGCACACGCTACCACACCCGGCTAATTTTTGATTTATTGTAAAGATGAGGTCTGGCCAAGTTGCCCGAGTGGGTCTCGAACCCGCGGACTCAGGCAATCCACTTGCCTCGGCCTCCCAAAGTTCTGGGGTTACAGGCTGAGCCACTGAGCCCGGCCAGTATGATTTCTTGATCTTGTATCTACACTGAATGTTGAATGTAGATTATAAGTAAATCATTTAATCTACCAACACCTCAATTTCTTCACCTTGAAAATACTTTCCTACAGTTAAAAAAAATTTAAATACTGTGATAATAAATTAAATGATGTATTTGAGGGGAAATTACATAAATTTAAAGTTGTGGTTCTACTGAAATTGCACCAAAATATTTGATGAGATTTCTTGCAAATCAGCTATTAGAAGTAAACATTTGCTCCTGGTATTGGTGTCAATTGCTAGCAATTACAGCCTATGATATGTCATCATTCTTTATTACAATTTGATGGCAAGTTCAAAATGTATTTACATATCTATTTTTATTAAACTGAAAGTAATCGTGCAAGGAATTAAGTACAAAATAAAACAAACTTTCTTACAAGTTCTTTTCACTGAATTTTGCAGAAAAAGGTTCTGATCAGTTATTTGCTTTTAAAAATGTATGTGGTTATTATTTGGAAGGGAATAAGACTTATATCTCAGGTAACCTTTAGGGAACTCCTCCCACCATATTCTTCGTGTTCATTTGGTTATTTAATTGATGGCAAACTAAGAACTTATTCAGTTTATGTAATGGACTTACCAAGTTGTAAGAGGACATGGAAATATGAAGACTTTTAAAAGTTATATTCGTACTTTTTAAATGGAAGCATTTTATCTGCAAATTTAGAGAGGAGTGTATTCTATAACTTTTGAATTGTGTTATAAGAATGAGTTGTAAATAAACATAAAATCTAGTGGCAAGCTGTGCTGCTTTCCCTGGTGGTCAGTGGGTGAACTCTGCTGTGTAGGAGGAGATTGGACAGCTTTGAGCCTTCTGCATGGGCACTTAGCAGCCTGTTTCCAAAGGGAAGCCCAGTTTTGGAAGCAGCAACACTTAGTCAAGAATCATGTATGCACAAAGATTCTGGGCACCAAACCAAATACACTGTGATTAAAAATACAAATCACAACAGAATAGCATGACCCTGTATAATGTATTACATTCTAGAATGCTCCAAACATGGAAAATTCCAGTCAACATTTTTTAGGATTTGTCTTTATGTAACTTCCCAGAATCCTTTCATCAATATGTCAATATTTCCAGAAACCACACTAACATAAGGTAGGTTGGTGGTCTTGAGCTGTAGCTGGACAGATGCCCTTATTATGTAGCAATGTCCACTTACAAGTGAAAATTGAGAAGTTTTGTTGGTTTGTTTTCCCCATTTTAGTCTAAATAGAAATGTTCAGGCATATCTATTTAAATGTGCTGGCTTTCATAGAATCATATTTTTAAAAACAATTTTCTTCTGTATCACTCCCATCTCCTCTTCTTAGCTCAGATCACAAATTCTTTCTTGGCTAAAATAATTCTGTTTAGATATAATAGTGCCACGATTAATGGCACTCTTCAGCAGTACCATAAATCTGAGTTTTTAATTATACAGAATCTCTTTCAACCATTGAGTGGGTGACTAACTACTACTTTAGGATTACAGCTGTCAAACTTGTGCACTTGTGGCAAAAATAGTCCCAATTATATGGCTTGAGATAAGTTTTTAAGAAGACTGTTGAAAGAAAAAGAAAATCTTAATTGAAAAAAGCTACTATGAGTGAGTTAATTTATTTTTGGAATCTAAAATCTTATATACAGCCCAATGAAATATTTTCCTTTTTATTGTATTAGTTTGTGTTCATATAAACATTTTTATCTTTAAAAAATCAGAATTAATTCACTGTTGACCTTTGTTATAAAACTTTTGATTTTGTTAGTCACCTTATTAATCAATTGAATAAAAATGGTTGTATGTACAGCACATTTTGACATCATAATGAATACTGAAAATGTAGGATTATGAGTCAGTGAAAATACAAGGAAGTTAAGAATTTTACTCACACCATATTTCATGATCTTTTGTGTTTACAGTTTTTGATTATGCTATTCTTTTATATTTATATTTCTCAAAATAGTTCCTTCTTCACAAAGAGTACTTACTTTTTTTTACCTCAGTGACAGAGACACTATTTTAAAATATACAAAGAAACCACCTCTTAAACTCTTGATTTGTGCATATGTTGTTAGTGGAATAATCAGCTATTTGAGTGTGATCCTTTTGTTCCAAAGTTGAGTTGTGATTTTAAATGTTTATAGTGGAAAGTATCATAAAAATGATCTGTCTGTATACCATTCATAAGTCAGAATCCTGGGGGTTAGCCTGGAGAGGAAAGGAGATCCTCATCTATATATTTTTAAAGCTTCCTTGGCGATTCCAACCAGGACTGGAAACGACTAGAATAAACATTTCCATTCATTCACCGACCCCTACTCTATCCTTGAAATTTGGAGCAATAGCAGATTTACTTCTAATAATCAGTATCACTCTAATTTGCCTTTGAGAAAAGTTTTTCATGTATAGACAAGAGACACCCTGGCAGCCTTTTGAAATTTTAACAAGGCTAGTTGGTCTATGTCATAACCAATTAATTCTGAGCATGGAAAGGAGGAAACAAATGTTTAAAAGATGAACTGTAAGTCTTCATGGTCTGCAGTTTGATAATCTTTCCCCTAATAGAATAATCTTCAGGAATGAGGTTTACGTGTTTCTGAGCTTTACATAACAGAGAACAAAGAGGTGGAGAAGTTATCTAAGCTAAGTTTTTGAAGAAAAATCACTAAATTGAGACCACTAATTGAGTTAAAAGTTATATCTTAAGGCTGGGAGCAGTGGTTCATGCCTGTAATTCCAGAGTTTTAGGAGGCCGAGATGGGAGGATCACTTGAGGCCAGCAGTTGGAGACCAACCTGGGCAACATAACGAGACTGCATCTCTACAAAAAGAATTTTTAAAATTAGCCAAGTGTGGTGGCATGTACCTGTAGTTCTTGCTACTTGGGAAGCTAAGGTGGGAAAATCCCTTGAGCTCAGGAATTTGAGGCTGCAGTGATCTACGGTTACACCGTCAGACCCCCAGCCTGAGCAACAGAGCAAGACTCTGTCTCTACAAAAGAAAAAGTTATGACTTAAACAGGTTGTGCTGTTTTGAAACAACTCAAGTAAATGTCTGAGGGATTTAACTTGTTACTTAGCAGCCTTGTAGTCCTCAAACCTTTAGAGATATCAGCACTTCTAGAACTCCTAATGTGAGTCAACAACTACTTTTGATGTCTCGCACTTGTCTTTAGTAGATCTTTTCAAAGGTATACGAAATGACATGAATGTAATGAGGAAGAAGAAATAAGTAACTCATAATAATTGCTTTTCCTAATGCTTCAGATATTTTTTAATATTCCTCACTCATCAATTTCTTTTTTGGGTCTGAACAATTTTATCTTTAAAAAATAAAAGAAAGAAAGAAAAAAGACACCACCACAAGGGGGAAGGCTCCAAGTGGCCACTCATCAATTTCTTAAAGTGCACAGGTCTTCTGTTTGTTTCGTTTTTGTTTTTTGCAACTGCTCAGTCATTCTTTTTCTGGTTCATTACAGCTTCCAGGGCAGCCAGAAAGGGATTCTCTACTCATTTCTACAGAATTCTGAAATGTAATTCTTAGCATGTATGGTTGGAATTACCCTTTCCATATTCCCTCATTTCGTTAGCAGCTCTGCCAAAGAAAATCTCTTTCCCCCATTAGAGCTTCATTTATATCCAGCTTAGCCTATTTCGAGAGTCATTTTTTTATTGTATATCATCATTATGTTACTTATATCATAGAGGACAACTCAATAGAAAATAATATTAGCAATATTACAGAAGAGAAATATCAGGGGTAGAACAATTATTATAAACATATTAATCTTATCAGTATATTTTGTTAAGAGTAATGGCACTGTTTTACATCAGTATATATTTCTTGGCTATATTTTTTGCGTAGAAATTTGTTACTTACCAATTTTAACTTACTTGTTTATAGTTTGTTTGTTAAGAAAAGATTGCAAAAAAAAGACTGACAGTGACCTCTCTTTTGTATTTGTATGCGATTAATGATGGTTTTCCCAATCTTTGTTTTTTAAGGTAACTGTTTAATCTCTAGGTTAAAATGTAAAGAAATAAATAATATCAACATCACAAATGAATTCTAAGACTCTGCTTTACTTTTACTATTAATATAAAGATCAAATATTACTTTTGCATATGAAACAAAGCTTAGCTGATAATCCTTTCAAAACATTCAGCAGGATTATAAGTGGATGTAAGATTAAGATTTAAGATTATAAAAAACAGGCAATATATCAGAAGGCTGTTTACTAATTTAACAAGTTATATTTATGAAAAATTTGCATATACTTCTAAAGCTTCATGAAAACTAATTCAGGAGAATGGTCCTTAATTCTGTGTACTAACTGTGACCTTGGATAAGCAATTGGCCTGACCTCAGTTTTTGCATCTATACAAGGATGAGGACCTGAGATCTGTTAGAATTCGTTTTGTTTTTATATGATTCTGTGCCATATTTAATTGTATCTTTGCTTCCCTTCATTATTATACATGACTATGATGGTTGGTAAGATTTCCAAATTTTCCTTTGTTTATTATGAATTTATTTTGAACTGACACTATGTTCTAGACACAATGCCTTTATCAAAGAAGCTCATAGACCGTCTGGAAGTGATAGGAATTGTTGCAAATAACAAGAATAAAGTATTATTTGGACCATTAAGTTAGATTTGCAATTGATCTATTTTTGTATCTATGATGCAAGTTTTCTTTAATAGGTATTATCTGGCAGATGAAATAATGGAAGAAAATGGTTCCTGTTGTGGTGCGTGATATTTTCTGGAAGTTATTAATATTAAGACAGGATATGAAGTAATCATATGAAGCTGTGTGGTTGTTTCATATTTCAGGAACCGATTTGAGTCATTTTGAAGGAAGGTGTTTATTGTGGTTCCCTGATAACCGCAGTTTAACTTCTCCATGAGAAGTTTGTTCTCAGTTTTCTATTAGGTACTCTGTCATAGTAGAACTTTGAAACCCCACAGAAAAATATCATCATAATTTTGTTAATTATTTTACAAAGATCCGATGGCAGGAATGGTGACTGCCTTTAAATTGTAGCGCATTGTGATGAGCAAACATCCACAGTAAACACTAAAAGGAACCTTAGCAATCACAAACCTTTCAACTGTACAGCTTAGCAAAAGCAAGAAACCTCCTGAGTTCTTCTAGGGCAGTAGTACAAACTTCCTTATGGCTCCCGCCTCAAACTGGGCCAGAATGCTTAATTAAACCATGTCACATCCTAAAATGACCAAAACCAATAAAATGTAAGTGGAACAGGTGACCTGGAAACAGTAACTCCTTTGAGGATAGAGGTCACTGAGGAAATCAGAAGCTTTTGTTCAGGGTGGTCACCTACAAAACATGGGCCTTCAGTGTGGGCTCTGAGGGACAGGAATCAAAGCCTGGGCGTGGGAGGGAGAGAAAAAAAGCCATCTGTGAAAACACACGTTACCGTTACTGAGAAGAAGGCAGACAACAAAGGAACAAGTGGCAGTTGCCAGTTCTCTGACTACAAACACTTTATTGAATCATGTAAGGGGCCTCATATATAACAAAAAGCACTCATACCCAATCATTTAACACAAGAGGCGAGACTTTAGAGCTTTCAGCATTCATACTGGAATTCGGCCCTTAAAGATAGTAGACTTTGTAGGAAGCTAATGTAAGAAATCTTTGAAGAAAGCTTGGTAATTAAGATGCATGCCTCTTTAATCACTGTAGTTGGCCTTTATGCAGGACATTTCTTGGTTGTATATTCCATGGTAAGTTGAATAAAAGCATGTGAAACAATTTATCACACCAATGATCTTTAACATTTTATAAAACTTGATTTTTAATCAGGAAAAATCAGATAATTATGCTTTTTAGTTGTAGTCACATTTTTTTTGCTTTGAATCACCAGAAGATCTTTTAAAATTGTACTTGTATTTCTCTTCCTTCTTATTCTAGATAAAAATGTATCTGCTTCATTTTCTACTAAGTGTCCTCCCTATATCCAATAGGGAGGGTTCAGATGATTATCATACACATAACTCAGAATATTGCAGTCCCTTGGACCAATGAAGTATTCATTGAGTAACTGCTATGAGCTAAATTTTACACTGAGGTGATAAAGATTACTAACTGAGCAAAATAAAAATTCAAGTGACATTTATTTTAAGTAGGTACTTGAGATTAATGTCAATAAAAAAATAGAGGGCTGTGCTAGATTAGGTATCATAGCTTGTTCTTTTCTTTTCTTTTTTTTTTTTTGAGTTGGAGTCTCACTCTGTCGCTCAGACTGGAGTGCAGTGGCTGCTCCCGGCCACACAGCCTCAACCTGTTGGGCTCCAGCGATCCTTCTGCCTTAGCCTTCCAAGTAGCTGGAACTACAGGCATGCACTACCACGCCCAGATAATTTTTAATTTATTGTAGAGATGAGGTCTCGCCAAATTGCCCAGGTGGGTCTTAAACCCGCAGGTTCAGGCAATCCACTCACCTCAGCCTCCCAAAGCGTGGGATTACAGGCTGAGCCACCGAGCCTGGCTTCTTTTCTTTTTTAATTATAAAGATGTGGGGTACAATTCAGGGTTAGGTATACAAATGTTGATTATGCAGGTACCCTTGTTGATGAGATATACCCCTCCCTCCCCTAGCAGTTTCCCTCAACTGCCAATTCCATCCTCCTGAAAGTTTCCCACTACTGCCAACCCTTTTCTTATAGTATTATAATAATTGTTCAAGGTCCAGTTATGAGTGAAAACATATGGTACTCTCTTCTTTGTTTCTGTGATAGATCACTGAATATGATTGACTCTAAATCCATCAAGTCCATATGTTTGTCCTTCCTTATGGCTGCATAATATTCCATTGTGTATACGTACCACATTTTTTATCTAGTCCAGCTTCGATGGGCAACATGGTTGATTCCATGTTTTTGCTATTGTGAATAGAGCTGCAACCAACATACATGTGCAGGTATCTTTTTTGTAGAATGACTTGAGTTCCTCTCGGTATACTCCCAATAGGGGAATTGGTGGGTCATATGGAAGGTCACTTTCTAGTTCTTTCAGAAATTGCCACACTCTCTTCCAAAGAGGGTTGCACGAGTTTGCATTCCCACCAGCACTGTAGAAGTGTCCCTTTTTCTCCACATCCTCACCAGCATCTGTTGTTGTTTGTTTTATTAATGATGGCCATTCTTACTGGGATTAGATGGTATCTCAGTGTCATTTTGATTTGCATTTCTCTGATGATGAATGAGGCTGAGCACTTTTTCACATGTCTGTTGGCTGCCTGTATATCTTCTTTTGAGAAGTGTCTATTCATGTCTTTTGCCCACTTTTGAATGGGGCTGTTTGTTTTTTTCCTTTTGGCGCGTTTGAGTTCCTTGTAGATCCTAGATGTTAAACCTTTGTCAGATATACAGTTGGCAGATATTTTTTCCCATTCTGTGGATTGTCTTCCTGCTCTCTTGTTGGCTTCTTTTGCTTTGCAAAAGCTCATCAGTTTGATGAGGTCCCACTTGTCAATTGTATTTGTTATTTTCTTTAAAATGTCAGTAGCTTTGGGGGATACACATGGTTTTTGGTTATATGGATGCATTGCATCATGGTGAAGAAGTCTAGGCTCTAAGTGTACGTACCAACTCCACCTGCACACATTGTACCTGATAGGTGATTATTTTATCCCTTCCCGACTTTCCCCCCTCCCTTTTGCATCATCAATGTCCTTCACACCATTCTACATATCTTCGCAGATCCTTAATTTAACTCTCACTTATGAGAACATGTAGTGTTTGGGTTTTCTATTACTGCATTATTTCACTTAGTATGGTGGTCTCCAATTCCATCCAAGCTGCTACAAAAGACATTATTTCATTTTTTTAAAATGGCTGAATAGTATTCCATGGTATATATGTATACACACACATATATGTATATACCACATTTTCATTATTTACTGATAAGTTGATGGGCATTTTGGGTTGATTTCACATCTTTGCAAATTTGTGAATTGAGCATGTTATTTTTTATTTTTTTTGCAAGAAGAAAATGTGCAGCTTTATTTATATAATCTTTACTACCCCCAAAATAATTAACCATTGAGTGAAAGAAAAAATCTATAAAGTCTACAGTTGGGTCCACTTACACAGAAAGTTTTAAATATTTTTTAAAGTGTAGCCTATAAAAAGCCAAAAATGAGTAAATTAATTCATTTCTGACCAGATTAATCAAATGAACATTTTTTTAAAAAGCATATTAACAGTGACAGAACACAGTAAAATATTATACAATTGTACTTACCAAGTGATGTTAAGAACATAGAGATGTAATGATGAGAGAAAGAAGCAGATCTCAGAATTAGAGCATGTTATTTTTTAAAGAAGGCTGTGAACTTCAAGCTGGGCCTTGGAAAATAGGTAAGATTGACTTAAGTGGAAAGAATATCTTGGGGGTTGGACATCGAAGTTGGTGAACAGCTTGGCATGCCCAAAGTGGGAGAAAGATAGAAGCTGGAAATAAAGTTGGATGACCTTTAGAGTAAGGAAGAAGTAGCTGAACTCAATAAAGCAAAAACTAAGAAGCTATAGAAGATTTATGGGGAAGAAAGATTATGGGGAGGAAGTGAATAAGAAGGAAATGAATCACTGAGGAGACTTGTTATAGTAATCCAAGAGAGATGAACAGGGCTTGGATTAGAACGGTTTCACAGGAAGATCAGCAGGAAGGAAAACAGGGTGTATATTAGCACTCAACTAGTCTAAGGGAAAAAAGAGAAGGATGACTAAACATGACTTTAAGGTTATACCTTTCAATATTAAAAAAACGGTCACTATCAACAGAAACAAATTTCCAGTGCAAGTGAGAGGGAGAGTAAAAATACATTGCTTTATATACGTTGAGTTTGAAATGGTGGCACAGTGATGTTCATTTTGCTTAATTGCATTAATTTCATATATCTAAGGCCAACAAATGAAAAACGTTATCAATTTTTCTGTTTTAGTATAGTACAAGGAGTTTGAAATTTTTAGTTGGAAGTACTTCAAAACTCAGCTCTACCAAATTCTGGATGTCTAATCCTTGGTCTCAGTCTCTTATTTGTAAATTTGAGTTAATAATCATATATATATGCATATATATGAAACAATATTTATAAAAACTAAAAACAATGTTTTTGAAAGCACTGCATGCATGGTAATATTCAAATTCCAATTGTTCATTGATAGTATATAGAAAAGCAATTGACTTTTGGATATTAACCTTATATCCTGCAACCTTACTATCATCAATATCATTTGTTGTGGTTGTGTACTATTTGAGATTTTCTACGTAGACAATCATGTCATCTGTGGACAAAGAGAGTTTTATTTCTTTCTTCTCAATATGTATACTATTTATTTCCTTTTCTTATTGTATTAAGTAAGCTTCCACTATAATGTAGAATATGAGTGGTGAGAGGAAACATTCTTGAAAAGCAGCAAGTTTCTCATAATTAATTGTGATATTTGCTATAGGCCTTTTGTAGGTGTTCCCCTCTATTGTTAGCTTGCTGTGATTCTTTTTTCTTTTATCAAGAATGAGTGTTGAGTTTTGGCAAATACTTTCTCTACATCTATTTACATAATTATATGATTTTTCTTTTTTAACCCATTGATATGACGAATTACCTGAACTGACTTTTGAATGTTTAACCAGTCTTGTGTACTCAGAATAAATCTCACTTAATAGTGATATATGCATCTTTTTAAGTATTTTTACATCTATTTTCATGAAAAATATTGGTTTGTAGTTTTTCTTTCTAGTTATGTTATTATCTAGTTTTACAATTAGGGTTACATTTGTCACACAGAACAAGTTTGGAAGTGTTCTCTCTATATATTTTGGAAGAGATTGTAGGAAATTGGTATCACTTCTTTCTTAAATGTTTGGTAGAATTTATCAGTGAAATCATCTGGACCTAGTGCTTTCTTTATTGGAAGGTTATTAATTATTGTATAATTTGCAATGACTTTTGTTCTCTCTTGAACTCCCAGATATATTCAGAAAAAGAGATTGTGTTATAAAATTGCCTTTTAAAGATTTATTTTAAAGATAAAACAGAAGTACAAGTGAAAACAGAATTTGTTTGTTTTAAATGTATGTCTGCAAGTTTTTCATTAATTAATACACGCAAAGAACTTCTGTATAGTACATTAGATGATATAGCCAAAACTATCAGAACAGTATTTTGTTTATAATAGTACTGTTTTTCAAATATCTGAAGTTAGCCTTTATTAATCATGTTTTCATGATACTGATATTGTACTCTTGAAATAGATGATATTGGCACTGGTGCAGTGCACATTTTTAACTTAATTGTTTTATTCTTAATTTCTTTTTATTATAATTGTAATTTATTATTTATTTATTTAGAGTTGGAGTCTCACTCTGTCGCCCAGACTGGAGTGCTGTGGCCGCTCCCGGTCACCGCAGCCTCCACCTGCTGGGCTCCGGTGATTCTTCCGCTTCAGCCTTTCAAGCAGCCGGAAATACAGGCTCGCGTTATCATACCCGGCTAATTTTTTGATTTATTGTAGAGATGAGGTCTCACCAAGTTGCTAGGCGGGTCTTGAACCCGCGGGCTCAGGCAATCCACTCACCTCGGCCTCCCAAAGCGTGGGATTACAGGCTGGCCTATAATTGTAATTTAAAAAATCCTTTTTTGAGATCATGGTAGAAGATTTTTTTATTCACTGGTGATATTAAATATATGATATATAAAATAACAGTTGCAACTAATATTCATTGAGCACTTTCCATTTCCCTACTGATTTGTGAAATTATAATTTTGTTTAGTTTGAATTCTTAAATAACTGTCTATTCTTCCACTTCTTTTTGTAACTAATATGCTATGAACCTTGCAGGTACATGTATAATATGCTGTTTCTGCTTCAGTGGTAATAATGTATATCTGAGACCTACTTTTTTCACTTTGAACTTGGGCCCAGCAGGATGAAAACTAGCTTTGTCTTTTATTTGCCGTGCTTGATTCTCTAATAATTTCTATAAGCAGTTAGCTGCTCTCCACATACAGATAGTACCCTCACAGCTAATGAAATCACTCCCTTGGCCCCCCCTAAAAATGTACTCCACATCATTTTAATTAACTTTGCTATAGCATGGTCAAACTCAGTAAAAATTTTTCTCCTGTTTTCTTTTATTTAATATTGCACTTGTCTCCGTCAATTGATCTTGGCAGACTATTAATGCCCTTTTTCCTTTTTTTTTTTTTTGAGTCAGAGTTTTACTCCTTTATCGCTCAGGCTAGAGTGCAGTGGCCTGATCACAGCTTACTGCAGCCTCAGCCTTCTGGGCTCAGGCTATCCTTCTGCCTCAGCCTCCCGAGTAGCTGGAATGTACCACCATGCCCAGCTAATATTTTGAGTTTCTGTAGAGAAGAGGTCTTTCTATGTTGCCGAGGCTGGTCTTGAACTCCTGGGCTCAAGCAATCCTCCCAAAGTGCTGAGATTATAGGCACAAGCCTCTGTGTCCAGCCTCCATTCCCTTTTGAAACTCAATTCTCAGTTGTAATCGAATGTATAATGATATTGCAAGTTGAGCACATTCTTTTCAACAGCACTTCAGAGCACTCCAACAGTGATCAGAGACCATGGCATTGACTTATAATAACATTGCATGCATGTTCTTTACACAACTAAGTGGTGTAGTGACAACTGAATGTGTTTACTTTGGCGGATTTTAGGTATGTTCCCTAAGCCTATGTACTTTGAGGTTTTAATGTTCAAGATGAGAACAGCTTCCTGCCTAATGCCCTGATGTCATGGGATTTGCCAACTTTCTGTGCATACAGTGACCATAGGTTTTCTTCCTATATCACATCGTCATCAGCCTAAAACACAATAGATTCCCTACCAATTCCCAACATTCAGTTATGATGTTTGTGTCCTAAATTCCAATTTGTCATAAGTCAGTCTTTTAAATCAAACTTAGAGAAGTTTCCTCAGGCAATCCACAGATTGTACCAGCATAAATAAATTAACAAGAAAATCAAAGATGTTATGAAGGATTACAGGCATGAGCCACCATGCCCAGTCTCAATTCACTTCTGAAACTAAATTCTCAGTAGTAATCAAATGTATAATGATAGCATATCATTCGAGATGTTATGAAGGGTAAAAGATATTTCTTCCTTTGTACTATCAATATTTAAATGTTAATACATTGTGTTTGCATCTTAAAGTCACACTGATCTTTAAAAACTACAAAAAATTTTAATTAAGAGTTTTTAAAAACTATCGTTTCTACTGTTTTCTTCTTTTTTTCTTCTTAAAGATGTGGGGTAAAATTCAGGGTTAGGTATACAAATGTTCATTATGCAGGTACCCTTGTTGATGAGGTGTGCCCCTCCCTCCCCTGGCAGTTTCCCTTAACTGCCGCCAATCCCTTTCTTATTGTATTATAATAATTGTTCAAGGTCTGCTTGTGAGTGAGAATATACGGTATTCTGTTCTTTGTTTCTGCGATAGATTCCTGAGTATGATAGACTCTAAATCCATCCAAGTTGCTGCAAAGTCTATATGTTGTCCTTCTTTAGGGCTGCATAATATTCCATTGTGTATATGTCCCACGTTTTTTTATCCAGCCCAGCTTCGATGGGTAGCATGGTTGGTTCTGTGTTTTTGCTATTGTGAATAGAGCTGCAACAAACATGTATGTGCAGGTATCTTTTTTGTAGAATGATTTGAGTTCCTCTGGGTATATTCCCAATAGGTGAATTGTTGGGTTATATGGAAGGTCAATTTCTAGTTCTTTCAGAAATCTCCACACTGTCTTCCAAAGAGGTTGCACAAGTTTACATTCCCACAGCAGTGTAGAAGCATTCCTTTTTCTCCGCATCCTTGACAGCATCTGTTGTTGTTTGTTGAACAGGATATTGTTGAATTGATGGCCATTCTTACTGGGGTTAGGTGGTATCTCAATGTGGTTTTGATTTGCATTTCTCTGATGATAAATGAGGCTGAGCACTTTTTCGTGTGTCTGTTGGCTGCCCATATATCTTATTTTGAGAAGTGTCTATTCATGTCTTTTGTTTACTTTTTTAATGGGGCTGTTTGTTTGTTTGTTTTCCTTTCGGTGTGTTTGAGTTCCTTGTAGATACTAGATATTAAGCCTTTGTCACATATACAGTTGGCAAACATTTTTTCCCATTCTGTGAGCTGTCTTCCTGCTCTCTTGATGGCTTCTTTTGCTTTGCAGAAGCTTTTCAGTTTGATGAGGTCCCACTTGTCTATCTTATTTCTTATGGTATGTGCACTTAGGGTTTTGATCAGGAATTGGTTGCCAGTTCCAATTTCCATAAGGGTGTCACCTTCATTTTCTAAGAGTCATTTCTACTGTTTTCAACTCAATTTCCTAGCCTTTGTAGCTCTTGAGACTTTCCTGTGGGCTATGTGTGTACTACGTTAGGTTGGCAACGCTCTCTCTTAACTCCTATTGGCACTGTTTTCCCTTCCCTTTAACATGGTTCCTGTTCATACTCAGTGCCTGTTCATGGCATGTCTGGCTGCCCTAAAGCATAGCCAAACCCTATTCTTTTTCTGTTTGGCTTTGCTGAATGCCACTCAAGATCCTGTGATGAGACAACTGTACATGGTAGTGATTTCTAGGTTGTCTGAGTATGGGTTGCATTACTGAAATCTAGGTTCCATTCCTTGGTAGACGTATCAGTGTTCTGGTGACTTAGAAACCCTGATATTAACCCCTGATATCTATATTTTTTTCTTATCTGAAAGCTGCTAAAAAGGCATGCACATCATTAGACCACAAAAGAAAAACAGGGAATAGAAGTGTAAGACTCCAAAAAAAAAAGATGTGTAGGGCTCATTTAGACTTTAAAGACTAGTCTAAGTGATTGTGGCAGTACAGCATATTTTATAGCATCTCAAGAAGTGACAGACCTGTAGAGCAGAACACCAAAGCCCTGTTCTGCTGCAACAAACAGGATATTGTAGCTGAGTTGAAAACCCCCTGATGCTCCTGCACACTAAAACACACTAGATTTAAATGGGATCTTTGTGATTCTACATACCCTGAAGAAGCAGTTTTTCTCTGTGTGAAACCACATGCATTTTCATAGAAGATTCATGGATAAAAACACATCCGGGCAAGATATAAAAGTGAAATGTATAGACAAACTCCTTAAGGATTCAAAGACTTTTCCGCTTTTTTCCTTTTCCTCTTTGAGCTCAATTATCCCTTAATGCCGTGGAGTGGATAGGTCAAGAGTTTGATTGAACAGAATAGTAAAGTCGACCAGGAAAATGTCTTTATCACACATAAAAAAATTGAATACTATTCTGAGTTGTCACAACTGTCAGATCATAAGATCTAATGCAACTTGATTAGAAGTTTATTTATTTATTTTTTCTATTTTGCTCATTTTGGTGTTGGTTTTTCTTTGAGAAAACAGCCTTGGAATTCTATTTTTATGGTGTGATGTATGTGCATATGTGTATATATACATGAACATATTTATCTATACTCTATAAGATATTTCTCAAAATTTTATTTTCATTTTTGTATGCTTTAATATCTCGCCCTTTACTTTCCCCCCAGATTTTCAACATATTGAAGTTACAGTATTGCAGTTTTACTATAGTATGTACTTCAAATGTACTTAAGGGAATGATCATTTTAATAAAATTTAGCAAAGGGATGGATGCTTTTAATAAGTATGTAGAAATTAAAAGGAAATGCTGTAAGTTTAAAAAGTCCTGAACTTTAAAGTATAAAATCATTCACGGGACTATGTTGTTCATGGGCACTATAGCCTGAGGCATGGTGGTAGGCCTCTCAGCCAGACACAGCCCATGGCTCTGATAGGAGGATTTGGGATCTGGCATTAGGTCTGGGGGTGACCTGCAAAGAACTGATCTAGAGCAGATCTTACTGAACCCTGTGGGATAGGCCAGGGATGGTATCACATAATTGCCTTATCCACAATGGAGAAAACAGTCAACATTGGAGTTTCCATTCCAGCAGGAGGAATGCAGCAATGGGGAATTCCAGCAGCCATCAATACCTGGGAATCAAGCAAAGAAAGACTTGCCGTCTACTCTAGGCCAACATGATACCTGATGTTGATTGTGGAATCACGCTCAGTGTTGGAAAAGAAAAATATTGTGAAGAATATACCTTGGGAGTTGTGCTACCCACAACTATCTTCATGGCACTAGGGTTTTGATCATTTAGGCCAAATTTAGAAGTAAGAGTTAGTCCTCTTCAGTGACAACATGAGGGGGGAAATGAAATTACACTTCAGGGGCAATTTAATTATTAGTTGTCCCTAGATATAGGTAAAGATCCCAGGACTTGTTCCTAAATGGTTGGTGAGTAAGGTAGGGAAGCAGGAGGAACTGAGTTTTTTGAAGGTGACTTCCTTTGTGAGTCATCACTAGATGGAAGCCTGAAAAACTTTGACCCTTTTATTCTAAAATTAGGGATGAATAGAAACAGTAGGTGGGATGTTTCAAGGGATCCAGGCATGAGAAAACTGGTGCAGAGGGAAATAAGTGTATGTAGACTCAATACTTAGCTTTTTGCAATTATTTATTATATGCTTCAATTGTCACAAAGAAGTAGATGTTTTAACCTCATTTTTCAGGTGAGGAAAATGGTGCTTGGAAAAATTAATTCATTTTCTCCCAAATCTTGTAGCAAATAAATACCTTAAGTGCCAGACAGATCCCAGATGTCAGGTTCCAAAGCACATGCTGCTTCTCTTTCTGGTCTATACCACAACGTAATATGTGATTCTGGTAGTATTTTTAAATTAAATTGTAGGACAGATAATAAACCAAATTTGGACCCATCTGATTTAAAAAGAAAGAAGAGTAAAGTTGAGGAAAAAAATCATCATAGCTAACTTCCTGAGGAGTGTTATATACAGACAATATACTAAGTACTTAAAATGCAGCAACTTTTAAAATCTTCTAAACAATACCAGATGAAGATGTTTAGAACCCCTTTTGTGAAATGGAAAAAGTGAGACTTAAGAAAGAAGAAAGAGCAGACTCTAGACAATTGCAATGTGGTTTATACTGTAGCAAGGTCTCCAATAATAAGATCATGGGAAGAAGGACAGAATAGTGGAATTATGAAGTGCTCAAACCATCTATAGTACTAATATCTCCAGTTATCAAATAGCATCAAAGCAGGTGTTTAAGTCCTAGGTTTCTTCAGCAGGAATCACTTGTAAGAGTGGAAAAGAGGTGAGGTAGTTCCCCGAAACCCACTGTGTTGTATGGTTGCCTAGTTTGGAATTAGTAGCTCTAACATCTCCTCAAATTGAGTTTTTTCCACTGCAGTCACAGAGAGAACCCAAGAACATAAATGAAAGGAAAAACTGAAAAGAAAGGCTACTGAGGTGTTAATGACTACAAGTACAAAAAGTGGGCAGTACATAATGGCCTTTGGATGCCATTTCTGCTTTGCTAAACAGTGAGGTCAAAGACCTGCTTGGATGATGCCCACACACCATAGAAAGATAAATTTTCCCTTGTTTTAATGTGGAATAATAATAAACTGAACGTATCAGGTTCCAGAACAAGGAGAAGAAAACACCTTGTCAGAGATGGTTTTTAACATTTGATCTCCAGATCAGCTAAAAACGAATGTTATTAAAATAGAAAGGGCATATTTCAGTAAAACTGACATTTTAAAATGTCAGCGGTTAATGAAAGCTATATTCACTCTTATTGATTATTCCTTTTTTAGGAAGTACTTGGGATAAAATTAAATTGTCATGACATACTTCTTGGTCAACTAAATACAACATGACCTTTGTGTTTAGTAAAAATTGACAAAATCAAATTAGAACTTTGCCATATAGTCTGAGTTATCAAAATATGAAGTCAGATACATGTTATAACCATCAAAATTTAAAATTTTGAATTCTAATTTCAAACATTAGAAGTGTCATAAAAAAGACAAGACTGAATTTTTATGGTGTTCATTTCTTCAGTGTACATGGTTACTATAGTTTGTCCACATCTGAATTAATGATGTCCCATAGTGGCAAATAATAGAAAGTTCCTCTTGGATACTTTCATGGGTTGTTGGTCATGAACAAGTAGAAAACGCATAGTTTTTTAATGAGTGCTTGTTGTAGATTGATAACTGTGAGGTTATTTTTGCACTTATGAAGTTGCATATTATTGGTAGTTGTCTCTAAAAGGTAAGCATTTGCTTTGAAGATAAAACATGTTAGAAGTAAAGATACAAATGAAAAAGTAAAGAAAAACAGTGGAAGGAGAAGAAGGACGTGAGTGTCATAGATCAGAGGCTGTGTCAGTGAAGGTGGTAGCCAGACAGATGTGAAGGCAGTAGGGATTAGGTGTCTCAGTAAGACAGAGATCTATTGATGGTGGGAAAAAAGGGAACCAATAATGAAAGAACCCAGAGCAACCCTCCAGGTAGAAAGAATGGAATGAACAGAAGTTTTCACTACACGTAATACCTTAGAGGCCCATGATGACCAAACCACAAAACTCTGTGTGTGTGTGTGTGTGTGTGTGTGTGTGCACGCGCGTAGACATTTATGGTAAGAGTAATCCCCTTGTACCTCTAGAGAATAATCATATTTCTCTGACATTAACAATAATTCTCCATATATTTTATGTCCCTACTTATGGATATCTGCAGTATCCATAATGTGGTCAAAAATCTCACTCTCATCTAATAAACAATCTTCTTGTTTGTGGCTGTTTTCACTTTTGTCCCTTTCATTCCTCTTCATATTCAGATGATTACTAATAGATTCAGTGCCTGGACCATTTCATGACAAAAATCAAATATCTGAAAAATAATCATATGAGAACTGACAGAATAGTAATGTACACAAAGCAACATCACATTCACTGGTAATTGGATAAATACCTGCTGATTGCCATTCTTAGAGATTCATTGAAGCATTTCTGTGTGCACGTGAGTAATATTACACATTTGTCTCTTATTTAAATGCTGTACTTGGGTCTGCATATAGTGCTAAATGAATATTTATGGGATGAATGAAATAAATGCAGAAACCAATCGTATTTTAATGTGTAAAGGAAGTGTATTGTTTATTTATTCATAATCAATCATGGTGCCTGCTCTATAGAGACACTGTCAGAAGTACTAGGGACAAACAGGCAAATAAAATACAGTGTCTGTTCGTTATGAGTTTATAGTCTAGTGAAAGGGCCAAGCACATAAAAAGACAATTACAAGACAGGGTAACAATCACCATGATGGCTCCATGTCCACAGTGGTCCCCTAATGCTGTTGGCTAGGCAGGGCTTCCAAAAGGAGTCTTGTAAATGCTGAGAGAGGAAGGGAGGTGATTCAGATGGAGAATTAGTTATTAATAAAAGTTCAGAAGAAATTGCAAGAGAGAAAAAGCAAAGATGAGATTATGAAGACAGAGGGAAAGAGGATCAGATCATTAAAGAGTTTTTTTTTTATCTTGAAGTTTACAGGAAGTGCCCTGAATAGGTCTGAACTTTGGAAAGATGTCTCTTGCTACAGCTTGGAGAATGGGTTGGGACAGGGCAAAGATAGAACCAGAAAACTATTGAAGAGGTGATTACAGTAATTCAGTCAGGAAATGAATTATTGAGTTAAAGTAGTGGCAAGGGATAGAAAAAGCAAACTCTGCAGGGCTGGTTGTATGGGAAGGGGAATGTTAAATACTCCAGGATTTTCAGCTTGAGCAGCAAGGTGTGTGGGACTGCTGGTCACTAAGCCAGAGAGGGTTTCAGGAGGACACTGATTTGGGAGAGAGATTCTTTATTGACCTAGAAAGCACTGAACATGTTTCAATACTAGTTCTGAAGAACTAGTTGAAAGGAAAAACATTAAAAAATATTATTAGCCGGGCTTGGTGGCTCAGCCTGTAATCCTGTGCCTTTGGGAGGCTGAGGTGAGTGGATTGCCTGAGCCCGCGGGTTCGAGACCCGCCTGGGCAGCGAGACCTCATCTCTACAATAAATCAAAAAATCAGCCAGGTGTGATAGCGCATGCCTGTAATTCCGGCTACTTGGAAGGCTGAGGCGGAAGGATCGCTGGAGCCCAGCAGGTCGAGGCTGCGGTGGCCGGGAGCGGCCACTGTACTCTAATCTGGGCGACAGAGTGAGACTCCAACTCAAAAAATATATATATTATTGAATAACTGCTCTTAAAATAAAATAACCTTACTTTTTAGAGATAGATATGCATTTTCTTATATTTACATTCCTTCCTTCTGCTTTCCTTCCCTCTCTTTCTCATTTCCTCTCTTTCCCTCCCTTCCTCCCTCCCTTTCTTCTTTCTTCCTTATCTTTCTATAGAGATCAATCATATGCTGATCTCATAGCATGATTTATAAACTTCTGACTATAAAGATTAAGCACATACAAACATTAGCCTGAGTGTATTTACCATAGCTCATTGTTATACAGATGAGAGTACCAGAGTTCAAAATGGCAGCGAATAGTGCCCTGTCCAGTATTCGTCTCATAGCCACATATAGCTCATAGCACTGGAGCTCAGAGGACGTAAGACTCCATTAACATAACTTTAGAAGAATGAATTAACAATATTGATTTTATAATATTTTCATGATTATATTTTCAGAATGTGTGATTGCCTATAAAGTGATTTCCTTTTCAAAAGAAAAGTAGGGTATAATTCACAATTTAAAAATAATTCACTCATTTTCAAAGAAGAACAAATGATATATCATCAGGATACGTATTTCAATATGAATAATATATGAAAGATTAGAAATGATTTTTTATGTCTTAAGGTGCATAGAATAAATTTGCTCTAGAGAGATCTTGAAACAGAACCTAAATGAAGTATCAGTTGGACAATACAATTTAAACTCTTTTTGGAGGCCTAAGTTTTCACAGTCTTTGAAATAACATGAATTTAGTCTGTCATTTCATAATTGTTGTGCAACTTTTTGATTAAGTGCACATTTAGTATACTGTCAAAAAATACCACATTTTATAATTACTCACTGAAGGAAGTACATGATTGTAAGAAACTACTCGATTTAATGTTTTAACATAGTACAAGAAAATCAGTTACCATCCTTATAATAAACCAGGTTTAATTGTTAATTCTAAAATAAATACTCACATCTGCTGTAGTTTGAACCAGCATTACATATTTAGTTTGAACTTAAACTTGTTCTGGATTGGTCAATGTCTGCTTGTTGCCTGGCAGTGAATTTTAAATGTCTGTGTTTTCTGCTTCATTTCAAATATTGTGTGTGTGCATTTTATTGAAAAATTGTTATAAAATATTTTGAGACCAATAGATTATGATATATGAGTATAGGATCACATAGAATGGGGCTCTGTTTTACAGTTGAAGAAATCTTTTGGTAACAACAAACTTATCAAAACATTTCAACCCCAATTTTTTGTGTCATAACCCAAAAATTTTATGAAAACTTGTTATTTTTCTATATCCTCTAAGGTGAAAATACAGACTAATCATATTAAGTATATGTAGCTTAATGCCTGTGAACTTTCAAAGAAAAACACCAGCCAAATAGTTAGTGTAACGAGAAATAATAATAGAAAGGATAAATGGATATTTATTTGCTAGTCTAATCATGAATAATTCATTTGAGCTTAGTAGTGGAATTTGCTAATAGTAAGACATTATTTGGGAAGGTTGACCACAAATTCTCGCTAGTACAGTACTTCCATTTATCTTGTTTAGATGCTCAGTTCTTAATACTGTGGCGTGTGAGTCCTCTTTGATAGATATGTCTAGACAACTGTAGTATACAACATGTAGAACATACCTGGTCAACTTTCTCCCCAGCATCCTATGATCAGTCACTTCTAAGAATGTTGTTCCTTTGGGTATCAGACTTTTCCAGTAGTTATGTTATGTATGATTCATTTTGTTTATTTTTTTAATTTCAAAGATGTAGGGTACAATTCAGGGTTAGGTATATATGTGGTTATCGTACAGGTAAAGTTTGGGCCTCCCTTTAGTTGCCTTCACTTGGTTTGAGATTGGTACCCTTTTTGATGTTACATACCCCCTACAAAATTCACTTTATAATCACCTTAACTGCGTACTTTTCAGATTCTCCCTATCAGCTGACTCTCTAGTCCACAGATGGAAACTTACCAGAAATGTTAGTTTCATTTCCTTACAAATGAAGTTTGTAGGGAGCCCCAGCTTTAGTTAGCCTTCTTCTGAGAATTATGTACACATATATTTTTCTTCAGAAACAGTAGGAGCGCACAAGGGCTAAACTGTTGTATTCATGTTGCATTTCAAAATCCAGTCAACATGACAGAACATAGAATCAGTCAAATGACCCTTAGGCTTGTTTTGGACGCCCTTCACTTCTTGCTTCAGAGTCCCTTTAATGTCAGTCAGCGACATTTATTGAGTGCCCACTTTGTGCTGGCCATTGTGTGGAGTAGCCTTCAGAAAGCTCCCCAAGTCGTTAGCGTTCTTTATTAAAGAATGTTGTCCTTTATATACCAGAAGTCAAGAGGCAGCAGTCTAGAATGAAAATAATAGCTGGAAGGGATGTAAAATTAAATTGGTTAATTGATGTTTGTGGGCACATGAATAGCTTGGCAATATTCATTTTGATTAATTTGTGTAAAGCGTAAACAGTAAAAATCATTTACACTGACCTCAATTAGAAAAGTTATGCCCAGTGTTAATATGGGAAATCTAGTGTAGATCCATACATTATGCAACAGTTTTCCTGATTGATCAATTATATAACAGGTCCAACTGGTAAAAATCATTATTTAACTTTTGGTCAAATAAATTGTATTGAATGTTCTCAAACATGGAAGAAAAGTGCATGCTGCCTGGCTTATTGCACAGAATGTTCCAGTTTTATTTTCACAGGTCAGTAATTCCCAAAGGCAGAAGAACTTGTCCTTGGTTTCATGTTATATGTGGGCATTGAGAATTTTGCACGTAATAGGGATAACTGAACATTAGTTTAATTAAATAAATACATTTGACTGAAACAATCAGGGTTGAATTATAGCTATCATGATTAAAAAATAGAAAGGGGAGGGGATAGAATGGTAGATAGCAATTTAAACAGATTTCTAAATTCAGCAAAGTAACATAAATCTTCCATACTAACCACGATTTGAAAAATGCAAAATGTTAACTAAATATTATATTAGGACAGTTTTATTTTTTGTAGATGATAGTTTACGTTTAAGAGAAACTCTACATTGTTTAAAATTTGTGTGATAGATATTTCTGAATAAACCTTATAACTTGGAGGAGAGGAAAGAAAGTAAATATCATGACTCTGAGTGAAACATTCTGATTTGCTGTTTTAAGAACTTGTGGCAAAATATGTGTTTTAGTATTTTTCATGATAGCACTCACCCTTTAAGAACAAATTAACCAAAACATTTGAGGGAAAACAAAACAAAAAAAAAAACACACTAGCTTCTGCAGTTGATTTGCAAAGATTTGTCTTAGAAAACCCTATTAAGTTGTTCTGCAAAGTCAGTTTGAGAGAGGAAGACTATTTCTAGATTAAAGTTATTTTATAATTTTTTTGATTTGTTTTTTAAGTTGAAGTCTCACTCTGTCCCTCAGGCTGGAGTGCAGTGGTGCAATCATATTTCACCACAGCCTTGACCTCCTGGACTCAAGTGATCCTCTTGTCTCGACTTCCCAAATTGCTGGAATTACAGGCATGAGTACCACACCTAGCCCATTTTACAATTGTGAGGTGTAGAAAGCTGTGACAGAGTGTGGTTTCCAAAATGTGTCAAGTTTATCAGTGGAACTAATACTCAGGAAAGATGAAGCAAAAGCCAAATGATTCTCTTTTTGACAAAGAGTTCCTGGATACCAAGCACTATTGAACAAAACCAGGCCACAGAGCCAGAGATGATGGAAGACCAAGTAATTCTAACATTTTTTTCATGCAAATAGGCTAAATAGACAGTTAGCTTCCACTACCACCCCAGATTAGGTGTATGTTCAAATGTTACGAATTCTGTGATAGAAGCGAAAAACTTCAAAACTAGAAGGGATATAGCAATCTCTTATTAAAAATTAAATAAAAATGAAAGACTTGATTTAATAAAGTTTAGACAAGTCCACACAGGCAAATTGGTAGTAGAACCCAAATCTGAGATTCGTAACTCCTTTTTTAAAACTTCATTTCAGGAGCTGTGATCTAACTCTTTAAGTTAAATTATAGAACCGAGACAGTTATTTCTCCTCCAGTCCTCCAAGATGTTTGTTTCCTGTTGGTTCTGTAATCATTACTTCTGATTCAAAAGGTGAAATTTTAAATTGCAGTGAAGTGATTTTTAGATTTGCTGTTATAGGGGCTTCAGCACAACTTTCAGAAGATTACATCTGAGAAGCCAGTCTTTTTTCTCAGTCCTGAATCGCTTTTCTGTTAGGATGAATTTGAAGCACACCAATACAGTTGAAATAATAATAGTAAAAGTGCCTGGGAATTTAAGAAGATATGGCAAATATGTCACACCATGCAGGCTTTGAATTTCACTTTCTAAATCATGTATCAAATTCAAGTATCCTGCTCTAAGTGTGGTTAAACATACAAATATTTGCTTTCTGAGTAATTTGCCCTAATGACTTTGAAGCATTTTTGAGAAACACTGGTGACATTGTTCTGCCCTGGCAGAAAGCATATCCCTTGTCAGATGTCCACAGAGATTCCAACTCTACGGGCACATTATTAAGGCACGGTGCTGCACAGTATTTGCTAACCTTGCCTTCTACTTGACAGAATATTATATATATAGGTTGTAACATCACCCAAGCTTTTGTGACAAACCTGTCTGGCAGCCACTCTTAGTTAACCATTAGGAGATAGAACTTGTTTAACTTCGGAATTAATGTCCTTTTCTGCAGACCTTCACACCTTTGTTTTTTATTTGAAAGTATCAGATCATCGGCAAAGTTTGGAGTGATCACAAATAAGAACATATTCATTAGAAATTCTGTTTTCACAGCTATGATATCTTCCAGGCTGATAATTTAAATCTGTTCAATCAGAAAATAGGAAATTTCTGACTTCCCAGGATCATCAGGCATTTGTGTTTGTCTTTCTTTTGCCCTTTCTTGTTTGGGCATTTAGCTTCAGCAGTGGGGTCCGGGGATCACTATGTGGTATACTTTGGGCAGCCCTAATCATAGGAATAGGGATATTATATTCAACAGGGAGAAAATTTTTTTATGGGAGAAATAATGGGAAGATTTCCCTGATATGAAGAAAAGAGAAAGGGATAGAAGGCCAATGGCTAGTCATTTAGAAAAAGTATCTTCCAAGACTTGTCAGCATGTTACTTTTTTTGGTTCAACTTTCAGTGTTTTTGTTTTTTACTTTTTTGTAAAAGGTGAAAGATTTATATGATCTGAAGAGAAACCAGAGTATGTTTTTTACTTTTTAACAAAGCACTCTAATTTCTTTTCTAGGAAAATTCACTCCAAATGGTGTTACTCTTTTTTTCAAAGACTAAAAAGGGTGTTTATTGCAAATCTGGAAAAGAAATGAAAGATTTGTTGTGTTTAAAGATGTTTGAAATTATTAAATCTATGACTGTTAATGTGAAAAAAGAGAAGTTTAGGCCAGTGTAGATCAGTTAACGATTGATATTATAAATTGTACCCCTATTTGTGACTGCCTTTCATCTATTTACTTCACAAACATCCAATACTAGTGTGCATATTTAAGTGTGTGAAGAGGTCGGTGAGAGAGAACAGGTACATCACGCAAAAGCTGATGGCAGTCCCAACCTTGTTCAAATCGATATTAGAACAAATAAAGGGGCTAACAAAGACTTACAGAGGAAAGTGAATTTTAATATCAGCTTTGAAGGAGACAATGAACATGGATGGTAGAGGAAAGGCATGCATGCTTGACTGAGGCAGAAGCAAAATCAGAGGCATGGCGGTCAAATGGGTAATGTATTAATGAGACAGAAAGATGCCAGAAACAATTCGAGCTGTTAAAACACAGCAAAATTATTCATCTAGCACGTAGGGACATCTTCCCAATCTGCAGTGGTTAAATATTCTTTTTCCTTGTGTGAGTACAGTTTCAGATCTCACCTCCAGAATTAAGTGGGGAGACTAGAGATAATTTTTAGGATTTGCACCCAGTGTTTTAAGTTGCATAATTCTGTATTTAAGATTCTGTAGAATTTTTACATTCTAAAACTAGTAAATAATTCCAAAGGTTGTGGGGGGAGCACCTCTTTAAACAGCTGCAAAAATCTTGGTTTACATTCTTTTTTGTTTGTTTGTTTGTTTATATTCTGAATAAAATATATCCTATATATTCAGGGAGAAGCACTCATTATAAGATTTTTTGGTCACAGATCTTCTCCAGGCTCTAAGAACCTTAGAGAAGACAACAGAAAAGCTAAAGTCACATCCTTCTATATCAGTTTGTAAACACATCATTAAGCATCATAGCTTACTTAATTTCTCCAGTACATGGTTAAAGTATGTGGAACATTTTAAAATAAATCACCGTATTATGATGAATTGTTAGTCTATGTAAAATTATTCAGGCAACATAAAAGGCTTTTCTTGATTTATCTCAGTCAAGAGTCTAATCTTGTTATTGATATTAAAGCATTGTATTTATGAATACTTAAAGCTTTAATTTTGAAAATGTTTAGATTATATTTCTTTCTAACAAGAATAGAGAAATGTGTCCCCATCTTATTGTTGTCATGATATTTTTGCTTCAGTCAGTTTTTTTTTAATGGTTTCAAAAATATCTTCACCTATAGCTGGGCAGTTAAAATAATTTCACAAAATACTGATAATGCTCCTCAGGAACTGGTGTGTGGGTATAGAATCTTTATAGTAAGTAACATATTTAAGGCTCACAAACTCTGGAATGAAGAGTTATTTAGAACCAGATTGGTAAAAAAGCAGTGTGGGGCCCTCTGGAAAGCAACAACCCAAAAATGTCTTTTTCAGATTTGAGTGTGTAGTTTTGCGAATTCAAATCTGAGAATGGTATTTTATAATGCCATTTTTATTTTTTAAAAATGACAAATTCTTTTTAGTTTAAAAAATAGTGACAAATTGGAAAGTGAATTCTAGTCCTTCAAATATAGTGTGGTTAATTTCTTTTTTTTTTTTTTTTGAATTGGAGTCTCACTCTGTCGCCCAGACTGGAGTGCAGTGGCCACTCCCGGCCACTGCAGCCTCGACCTGCTGGGCTCCGGCAATCCTTCCACCTGCGCCTTCCCAGTAGCCGGAATTACAGGCATGCACTACCACACCCAGCTGATTTTTTGATTTATTGTAGAGATGAGGTCTCGCTGCCCAGGCAGGTCTCGAACCCACGGGCTCAGGCAATCCACTTACCTCAGCCTTCCAAAGGTGCGGGATTACAGGCTGAGCCACCGAGCCCGGCTGGTTAATTTCTAAATATATTCTACATCCTGTTTTCCTCAAAAGATTGCTTCTAATTCAATATATTTTTGAACATTTAATATATGACATGTGAATAGATGATATAAAAACCAAACTCTGAACCCTTATTGAGTAACATATATACACATACAAAAAGAGCATATATATATATACACACACACACACACACACACACACACACACACACACACACATACAAAACAAATAACAAATCAGGAATGATAAGAGTATTATGCATATAATTATATATGTAGATATATACGTAGATATACATATATGTACGTATTACATATGTACATATATATATTTTTAAAGGAAACCCTAATGGGGAGAATAAAGTTTAATCCATAATAATCCACCAGAAAGCCTTGTTTTTTCATAATTGGCTTCATACACATTTGCTGTGTTCATCTCAGTGGGAAACATGATTTCAAAGATTGAATGGTGTTGAAAGCCTTCTTGATGATCTTTCTAAAGCTGGGGAAAACATCAAAATATTAGAAGCTAAAAAGAATGATAAATACATAAGAATGTTTGCTCTTTGTTACACAGTCATGAATAATGACAACCTGTACAAAATTTATAAAAACCAAAAATTTTATACCAGTGTCCAATGGATAGTACATGCTAAAAGGCTAACTCATTGTTTTCTGTAGATAACAATGAAAAAGAGAGTATATATGTAAACCAAGTAGATGCCACTTGGTTTAAGTAATAACAAAAATAATTTTTATCTGTTCTGCTGATAAAGCAGAGTCACTAACAGATTTAGTGTTTTGTGTGAATTGAAAGACAGAGTGGAGAGAAATCAAAGGAGTAAAAGGCATTCATTGAATAATGCAAAAATTCTCATATGTAGAGACATTTTACACAGCAGGAACTTAAGTCCACGTGTAAAGCAGGCTGCTTGCATGGTGAAAAACAAAACAACACCGCCCCCTCCCCTCTCTTGGTTGGCCTCACCCCCCTCACTCCATTGACATGCATAGCTGGCCTGGTAGGTGTAAAAATAGACTGGCAGCGCCTGAACTGGAAATGGTCACTGAATGCAGTCTGCAGTTGCCGGGGTTTTGAGTTCTCTCTGACACCAGCAAACCAGCAGATGGAGAAAACTGGTGAGGGGCATTTAGGGGAACTGAACAGAGGAGCCCAGGATCATCTAGATGAATTGCCCACATTAGTGTACCCCTGGGAGCCCTGGACAGAGTGCAGAGGGCAAGGACAGGCTTACTGACAGCAGGAACTGTAGAGCTGAGATGGGGAACGCAGCTCTCTGCTCATCTTGCCATGCGGATAAGAGCATAAGAGCACAAGGAAACATGCAGGAATTGGATAAAGCCCCAGACTACTATGGCTGTAACGGTGAAGACATCAAAGAACCTGGGGTGCGGGTAAGTTTTAGGCCACAAACCAGGGGGAAGGGAGGATGGTGGCATAAGAATCAGCAATAGCCCTCATTGGTCAAGCCTCTAGACTTCCTGGAAGGAAGCTGATAGAATAAAACCAGTGTGATCAAACCACCTGACCACCCTGGTTCAGCGGCATGCTGTTGCTTCCTCTTAATGCCACACAGTGCCACTTGTTTGTTTCTTCTCAGTTGTCTCTGACTATGAACTGACAGTTGGCAATGGGCAATGACATTGTCTCTTTAATGTGAAATTTTGTCCAAAAGTGAACATGTATATTATTATATTGTTATAGAGTGACTTTCAGCAACGTTGCAGAGATTCACTTACATTTAGGCTGTCAAGTTCTCTTGCCTATTTATATATTCATGGATAGTTAATTTTTTACTAGGTCCCAGAGCATTTTTTAAAGTATATACTAACTTAGAATCTCAGCTCCAGCCTATAAAGATGTGTTACTTCCAATGCTTGACTAACGTCGATGAAAAGACCTTTAAATATTGTTCTGATAATAATAATAGTTTGTGAGAAGGTTTAAGAATAGAGCAATCACATATTTAAGTTGACTTTCAGATTTTAATAATTCATAGGCATGTTGTGTTCCTTAAAATGGGTACAAAGGCTTATTGTGACTTTGTGTGTGTGTGTGTGTGACCAGGAATCTCTTTCTGAAATATTTTCATATTTGCTGGAGAATAAAGTTTATCTTTGATCTGTCAGATCCAGGAATTTGACCTTATTGTGAGTTATTTATTTCAATCTGAAACCATGAAACTAGGATATGTAGGATTTCTGAGTAAGAGAAGCAGAGGCGTTTGTACTTGTTATGTGCTTGCCTGGTGGTTCCTGGAGTGAGAACAGAGTCTGAGGCATGGGAGTTGGTGCCCTTGTCTCTGGCTTTTATTCTGAACTGGATGAATTTCATCATTTCTTAGCATTAAAGTTCTGTCAGACCAGAGTGAAACTGAAACCAAAACTAAGAATTTGTCAATAAACACAACCTGCAGATCAAATATTTGCAGTTTGCAGTGAAGGGGAAGTGAAAAAGAGGACAGTGGTTCTGGAATGGAAGTCACCACAGTCAAGGAAGAAACAGAAAGCAATCCCTGGAGAAGGGAGTTACCTGCCTTGACAAGTGCATACATGAGGTTTGTAACCCTGAGCAGTCACATTTGTCCCTCTGGATTATGGTTTATATCACCCACATCCACCGGGAGAGCCACTGCAGTTCTCAAAGTGGTCACTTCTAATGCAGCTTTCTGAACTGGGGGGGCAAAAAAGGTGAATAGTAACTCTACATGTCTGTGTTGTTGCAGTATAAAAATATGTTCTCTAAGAACTAATAATCTACTTTAAAAGGTCGCTTCTGTGTCCATTAATATTTGTTATAAATTTAGAATTTAGACAGTTCTTTTAAATGTTAGTTAATTTATTCAGTCTTTTTAATTATACAAATATACTACATTTTTTCACCTTTTAAAGATTATTAAGGAAAATGTAACACATGCAAAGAAATGAGAGGTGCTTTAAGAGTTTAATATATAAAAGTATATGTTGTAAATGTAGAGGACAGAAGTGATGATATCTTGATGAGTTCATAGGTTCTTTTCAATAAAGAAGAACAAGTGTCAATGTGATATTGAGGCCCAAGGATTGTAGGGAAAAATTCATTTAAAACTTAACATTTCAGAAAACGATTCAAAATAAATATTCAGCAGTAATATCATTGCCTTGTTAACATCTTTCTATCTCTATTAACATAGGTAGTGACCCTGAAAAACATAAGTTGATTTTTAAAAAGATACAATCTGATGTCTCTGGATTAATTAATATATATATAACCTGTTAGTCATTAAATAAAATCTTCTGCTAAAGATTTTCTAGATTGAAGCATATAATGATTGTTGAGTCAAAGAAAAGATATGGCAAAGGTTGAAATGGACCTATTCTCTACTGCTGAAGTAATATTTTGCTCAGAATTTCTCCACTTTTGTCCATGGGTTCCCCCAAAAGTTAATTTTTAACTTAATGCCAATAATGGTTTAAGCTAAATAGGTGGTTCTAGATAGTTTGGGAAACTCAAGTAATCTATCATCTTTCTATACTTTTAAATGGGTGTTATAGGACTAAAGTCACTCACTCCCTAAATCATCTAAATAAATGCATTGCTTCATTATTCACTTCGCAGCATTCATGCTTGTCACAATTAATGTTAAATAATTAAGAGTTTCAAAACATTTCTTTATAATATTCTTTGCTTCAGGAGGGAAAACAGAAATAGAGATCTTGGCATTTTTTAGAGTTTGTTGTGTTGTTGAACCAACAGTTTCAAATAAATAAACTTTCCAGTTTTGCTCATAGTCAGAATTAAGCTAATGAAAAACACAAATTTAAGATACTAAAACTATTGGATTTCATGTAAATTAATATTCCTTTATTTTCCATAAGTTTTGTTTAAAGTTTAGAATATTTTGACTTTACTTAAGATAAGTACAGCAGTGAGAAAAAAAAAAGGAATTGTGTTGGAAATAAGCAAACAATATAATTATTCCTTCAACAATATTATTGTATATCCATATCTGAAATTTCACATATAGGTCTTAAGAAGAATAAAGCAAATTGGTCCAGAATAATTTCCAGCTATGCTGTATGTCTAAATACAGAAATTATACAAAAATAATGATAGCATATGAAACAAAATATTATTTTGACAGTAGAATAAATTTTATTTTAAAGCAAATTTAAAAATTATAGTGAAAAATCATGAACAACTATTATGTTATAAACAATTTAAAGTTATAAATCTGGAAAAATAATATATTATTTCTATAATGTATGTTCAAATTCCAGAGTGGAGTTCATCAAACTCCTTATGCAAATGACCAAAGAATGAATATAATACACTTGTGTGGGCCACATGGTCTGTGTTGTAGTTGCTCATCTCTGATAATTATAGAACAAAAGTAGCCATAGAAACAGTTAAACAAATGGGCCTGGCTCCATTCCAATAATTACTAAATTTTCCTATTACTAAATTTTCAGTTTCTAAATTGTTCAATTACTAAACTACCAGATAATAATTTCAGTTACGATTTTTTATTTGTAAATAAATAAATTAAAGCAAGTTATTATTTATTTGACTTACTAAGTATATAAAACATAATAATATTCAGTCTTGGAAGACTTCATTTTGACTGATGAGCATTCCTGGGCATGCTATAAATTGTTCCAATTATTTGGAAAACAATTTGGAAATACATTACAAAATTTGGTTATGATATTTATTTTTCACTTTGTCAATGCAATAAGGACTCTAGTCACAGGGAGGTATTTGTGTGGAGGAAAAAGAATAGGTAAACCTCTTGAACACCTCCGACACCAGATAATTGGGCTGGACAGGATCCTGGTCTATCAATGGTGGATATCCCCAAACCTATCCCTCATTCACTCAAACCCTCAAGGGCCGGAGAGAACTCTGATACCCAGAGAACTTATTCCTAATCCACTGAGAAAATGTCTGTCTTCCTAATGAAAATGTAAGACTCACAAGCATATGTTAGGATTTTCCTCTGAAATAAGGTTGCTTCTTATATTAATACTAAAAGAACTCAAAGATCTGCTTGGCAACTTGAAGGGCAGGAGAGAGTCGAGAACAAAATTCAGCTGTTCTAAAATTTTTATTCAATTCTGGTAGCGCTTCTAAATTTTAAGTCACGGGGGGAAAACTGCATCATCTCTCATTTTCCATTTTCATTTATGCAGATGACTGGTAGATATAGTCCAAGTTCAAGTGTGAAAGAAGCAGCTCTCAGAGATGCTTATAGACTTTGCCTGGATCCTAGGGTACCTTTGTCTGGGACATGAGTTAGTAAGGTTTTGCAAGGTCCAAGTAGGCTCCAGAGAGGGGAATTCTTGACCATGCTTTGCTAAAGCGAAACTTCAAGCAGTATCAGAAATATATTTTTATTTTATGTTCTGCTTTGGCTTGTACTTTATGACATCATATATAAACTTGCATATTGGTCCGAGTATACTCTATATTTTTCTGGCATTCAGATTATGTATTTTTATTGTAGTTCCTTTATCATAACAAATTAATTTGCTTTGTCCCAAGAGCAAAACCATAAATGTGATGCGTCATCACAGACATTACTTAGGTTATCTATCCAAACTGATTTTCATATTATCACATCCTTCTCTTTTTATCAGTTTATGATCAGAGATTTTTATTTTATTGCTTTGTTTATTTCAAGATTTTTTTCCCCAATTATAGTAGAGAATTTTAAGTTCTTTGTATCAGCTTTTTCATTATTTTATACATTTTCTTATTACTTTAGACTATGAGTAGTGAATACTGGTGTTATTATGAAAACAACTCAGTTCTTCTTTGTTTGCTTACTCAAAAGATAATGTCAATCAGCATATACTTATTGAGCCAGGTATAGTTTTAAATGCTAGCCATATAAAAGTGATGCTAGAGTTCTGGTCATGGGGAGACAGCCTTTCAATATCTATGGAGGGATGAGGAAGCATGCCGCCTAGCCAAGCAAGGAATGTGTTGGGCCTGTTTAAGAGACAGGACAGCGTGATTGAAACATAGTGAACAAAGAAGAGAATGATGGCAATGGGGTATGAGAGATCAGCAGGGGCCTACTTGACAAAAATTTGTTTTCTTTCTGAATGCAGTACGTCTTTGGAAAGGATTTTGGATTCCGTTTGAAGTATAGCTGGAAGCCTCTAGAGGGTTCTAGACCAGGAAATGGTAGGACTTCATTTATGCTTCCAAAAGATCTATCTTTTCCTCTCCCTTTTCTTTCTCTCTTTGATGGAAGCTAAATTGTGAGTGGAGCAAAAGAAGAAGAAGGAGGACCAATGTAACTGGTCTCAGGGTGGAGGAGACCAGTTGATGGAGGATTGGATTAGGGTGTTAACAATGGAAGTGAGAAGTGATCTGATTCAGGATGTATTTTATTTGTATTGAATGGTTTAGGAGGGTATAAAAGAAAAAGATGGGGTTTTTGGCTTGAGCAACTGGGTATGAAATAGTGCTATTTACAATTATGTGGGGATGAAGAGAGAGAGAGAGAGTGACAGCAAGAGTGAGAGTGATATGGAGAGGGAGAGAGAGAGAGAGAAAGGATTCCTTATCTATAAAGCATATTAATATGTCAAGAGAGTTAAACTTTTCCTTAGTTTTAAACTCTAAAGGGGTCAAAATAAAAGACTTTAAATGATATGCTGAGTATTATCTTCTGTAATAGCTTTATAAAAGATAAGGACATTTTTTCACATAGTTTTGATATTAACTCTAATGAGAGTCAAAAGTCTAACAGAAATCATTCTGGTGAGATGATGTTGGGTGGCATAGGGAGTGGTTGTTCTATGGGCTCATGACTTCACTGCAGAAAAGAATTTCAGAGCAAGTCACTGAGAGTTGAAGTATAGTTTATTATAGAGAGGAAAACACATTCAAGAAAGAACGTGGGTGCCTTAAAGGAAAGGACACATGTTTGCCTTTAACAAGAAGCATTATATAATGTCTACAATGATGATTAAGCAAAACTATCTCATAAGCCAAGAGTGGAGGCCTGTCAGTCTTTGATCATGAGTTTTGGCTACTATTTCATAACCTTTTAAGGTCACTAGGACTTTCTAAATAATGAGAGTTACTGCCTAACTAGGTTTGAGCTTTTCTTAGGACATCATGCCTTTGCTCTTTGGCTAACTCTTTATTCTTTTTGTGATTGATTGCGCTGGTAATTCTACATTCCAACTTGCAAGGTGGTCAGGTCTGATGTGTCTGACTGGTGGGATGAAAGTTGTGTGTGCTGATAAGAAAGACACAGGAACACTTAACTATGCTGTTCCTCACTTATCTAAATTACTAAGAACATTTGCCTAACTACATCTAAACTATGTGTTATGCTAACTATGCCTGTCTGAAAAGCATTCCAAAAAATGTGAAATGAGATAGAGATAGTTATGTAACTTTTGGGTGATTTATTTAAAGATAAAGATTAAAAGAAGAGAAGACATAGCTTTTGTTCATTAGGAACTTACAATTTAGTTTTAGATACAGGACTTACCCACTTGTAATCAATTAACTATAAAAAGTAGTAGGCAATTATGTGGCAACAGGAGTGATGAAATTAGTTCCTGCATGATACCCAAGAAGGTGAGGACCAGTGCAGGCCCCAGTGCTCAGGGAATCCCTTGTGGACAGGGCCAATCGTCAGGTGATGTGGCAGAACAGCTGTACTAGTTGTTTAGAGCTTGATATGTTTTCATAAAGGTTAATTAAATAGCTACTACTATGAGCCCACCAAGCTGTCTCTTCTGAGCCTAGCTGGGCCCCATTCTCATGATTGCCCAGCCTACTCCTGCCCCCCAAATAAGCAAACAGAGGAATAGGGACTTCCAGGACTTTTCAGTGCTGCAGCTGGTATCCATTGTAATTGATTGGTGCCTGAGCTGAGCTGTTACATATTTTGAATAACTCCTGCCAGTAAAGAAAGTAGAACCTGAAGTAGATCTTGGAAACAGAATACAATCTGGGTTCCTGCTGGGAAGAAAGTACACTTTTCCTTTCAGTGTGAATTGGTTTAGGCAGGCACTGGTCCTACCAAGTTGAATAAGATGAATAGGGCAGTCTTGGCTTGAAGGCGTGTAATCCAGGGATGGGCAAGGTAGGAATTTCAGTATTGTGCTGCAGTGTGGTGATAAAGCACAGGGTATTATACAGTACTTCAGAATGACAACTCAGTCTCAAGGAGCTGCAGAAAAAGTCAAGTCTTGAAGCATTCTGAGGAGATCCCGCACTCAATTTGGACTCATCAGAATGATTTGGAAGCAGTGTAAAATCTCATATGTATTGTAAATGCTACAATACTTGGTTTCTATTGCACACATACAGAACCCAAAACATGTGGATAAAAAGCATGGGATCAGGTTGTTGAGTACTTTATAATCCAAGATTTAGAATTTGAAGTATATACTGGTGAAAAAGGCTGTTTTAGGAGAATCAGATTGTGATTTGCATATCATAAGACTTGTTGTCTTTGAAGTGCCTAACAAAGTGCCTACCAGCTAATAGGTGCTCCTTAGCTATTTGCAGAAAAGATTACAGAATCAATGACCAGGGAATCACCCAAGGTAACAAATATAGTTGTGGGCATTTTTCAACTGCCTGTAACATGCTCCGAGATGAAACCGGAGGGTGTCAAAATAGAAAAGGTGATAGAGGCACAAAAATACTTCCAAAAACATTTAAAGAAGTTGGCAACTAAGAAGTTTTATTATAACTTTCTGCTTTAAAAATGAATATCCTCTTACTGCAATTGCACACATTACTGGTTGTCTTAGTTCACTTGTGTTGCTGTAAAGGAATACCTGAGGCTAGGTAGTTTATAACGAAAAGCTGTTCTGCAGGCTGTACGAGAAGCATGGTGCTGGCATCTGCTTCTGGTGAGGATTTCAGGCTGTTTCCATTCATTATGGAAGGGGAAGGGAAGTTGGCATGTGCAGAATTCGGGGCTCTTTTTAATGATCACCACAGGGAAACTCTCAGGGGAACTAATAAACAAGAACTCACTCATGACAATTAAGATGGCACCAAGCCATTCATGAAGGATCTTCCCCCATGATCCAAACACTTCCCATTAGGCCCACGTCTAACCTTGGGGACCAAATTTCAACATGAAGTTTGGAGGGACAAATTTCCAAACTACAGCACTGGCATAAAGTATTAATTGTATAACATATTTACTATAGAAAATAATAGATTTTTTTCTTAAATTGTTATTCATTCTCTATATCAAGTTGTACATAAAATAGAATGGTTGCGTTGTAAAGAAATTTGGTGAAGGATTACATTGTAATAAGAAAATAATTTAATATAAATAATCAATATCAAATAGATTTCTATTATATTTTTCTTGTACTGGGAATAAGAATATTCTTTTCAACTGTATTTTGGTTCCTTCCCACATAGACATCTGCTGTGCCTCTTACTCATTTGTAGTTGCTGTTTTGGATTTTTTGTCCCTTTAGTTAAAATTTATTATTCACAGGGAATGTCCAGTTGTTTTCTGATTCCTTTATTTTCATTGAAGAGTTTCCTTTTGATATTTTGGGCATATTATATCACATTTGAGTGTCAGAATTTTAGGTGTTTGACGTTTCAAAGCTTACCTTTCTGTCATTTTTTTGTGGGTTTCTGTGACTATTGTAAATTGTTTTGTACCTTTCTTATTTGCTTGCAAGAAGTAAAAACGTTGCAATGTTTATCTGAAGTATAATCATTCCAGTGATGGCTTTGAGCTAATGAGTTGTATCTAAAGCTATGTGAAAACCAGGTGTTTAATAGTAGAGATTGTGAATTGAAATTGTGTTTTGATGAATTATGAGTGTTGCTAACATATAGTTTATTTTCAATTTTTGTATTTTCTTCTGTACTCTTTACCTATCTTATTTATCAATGAGTTATTAAAGGGGGCTTTAAAGTAGACCTAATAGTCTACCTGCTACTGTAGCAATTTCTATATTCTAGTACTACAATTCTATTAAGTAGACACTATGTACTTAAATCTCTAAGACTGATAAATTATCTAACAAAGAATTCTCATTTCATCGAGAAAAAAATACAAGAAATAGAATCTCTCATAAGGTAGAAATAATGTATTAAAACAAAAGCTGAAGTCTCTATATTTGCTACTTTGAGATCATATCTTTCTAGATCGTTGGGCTTCTGAAGGAAATTACAAAGCGTCTACTAAGACATATAGTAAAGATGGAATTATAGAGGAATACTTGTGAAACTCTTTCTTTTTGAAAACCACTGCTTCTTACATATTGGTTTCCCCCTCAAAGTTACCAAAGGAAAAGCACATTTTTCAGAAATAAAAGATACTTAGCAAATTTTTTTGATAAGGTGTGTTTCACAAATATACCCATACATCTATGATACACAATAATTTCTTTTAAAAATAGCTTATGATATTTAGCTTCTTATCCATTCTTTTATCATACATTTTAACAGACTAGATGGTTAATAATGATATAGGGGTAAAGTTTATTTGGGATTATGTAATAAATACAGTGAGTGAAAGGTCTAGTTAATTCCTTTATGACAGCACTTCCAAAATGTATTCTGTGAACCTACATCAGAAGAATTACCTGGAGTGTTTTTATGAAGATGTTTATTACTCAGCCTTATGCCAGACCTCCTGAATTAGAATCCCAGGTATAAGAGCCAAGAATATTTTTTTAACAATATTAAGTATGATCTTGAAGTAACCCATAAGTGCACCAAAGTATGATAACTACTGTTTTATGTTGTAAGAGGTTGACTTTACCAAAAAGGCAGAGCTGAATATGTAGCATCAACACATAAGAGCATAAAAGCAAAAAAAAAAAAAAAAAATCCTTCACATTTTATTAAGCTTCTTCTTACCCAGGATAATTCAACTTATTGCCAAAACTGAATTGAGTGGCAAGAGAGTTATTTTATTCATTGTTTAACCATGTCAACTCCCATTAGAAATTGAGGCACTGACGTATAATGTTATGGAAATGTGTCTCAAATTTAAAAAAATCAGAATTTCCACTGTTAAGTGGCCAGTTTGGACATCAAGATTATTTTGAATAATCTGATCCTCACCTGAAATTGAAGGCTAGTACAATATTTTGGCTAAGTTTTACACTTTTGACTCATGTAAGATGTAAGCACATGAGAGATGATTAACAACATTTTTCTGGCCTCGTTAAAAGTTCATGATATATCAGAGTACTGAATGCCACACATTTTCACTCATAAGTAGGCCATGAATAAACACTAGTCACATTAGCACAAGCGTGGGATTGACACTTGCTGGGCACTACTAGGGGAGGGAGGGACTGCCAGGGGGAATGAAGGCCACCTGGAGGGCCAAATTTCACTTGCATGCAGCGTACTTATGCAGTAAATCCTCACGTACCCCACAACTCTATAATAAATTATTTTTCTAAAAGTTAATGGTATATCAACTAATATGGACTATGAAAGATTCAATATTCTCTATTTTTAAAATTATAAATGTATTTTTAAAAATCTGTAAAATTAAATATTAAAAATCAGTTTCTTTCACAAAAATGGTGACTTTAAGTTTATATGTTCTTTTTATTTTTTTATGATATATAAATACATATTGAAGAATCAGTCTTTAGTGTTGATTTGTACATACCTAGTGATCCTGATGGACATACCAACTGTCATTCATGTTTTAAATGTGGCCCTTGCAGTTGTAGCTACATGCCAGAGTCTAGCCATGGACATTGTCAGCCAATGGACTGGGCTGCTTTCTGACCCATCATAGGCTTAACAACTTCATCTGGCAATGGGACCAGATCCGTTTTACCCAGGATCACCAGATAAATTAGAAGTAGAAAACAAGAGGGTGAATAAGGAAAAAAAATACATAAAAGAAATAAAAGAATATATGTGTGGGAATTCCATTTTAGTTATTAATAATACCTATCATTATCTATTATCTGCCCAATTCCATAATGGTACACTACATACCATTTCATTTACTCCTGATATACTCCTGTATTGAGAATACACTGTTCTCATGGGTTTACAAGGGGGACCCTGAAAAAACTGGAATTTTCTTTTGGACAGCGGGCCCCTTGTAGTACACTCAGAATTTGTTCCTCCAGATCAAACAGTCAACTGAATTTTTTATTGGGAAGTTTTGAAAAGGTTGCATCATGATTTGTGGAAGAAATGTCCCGAGTTGTGGCAAACAGGTGACTGGTTCTTTCATCATGATAATGCACCTGCCCATACCATGCTGAGTGTTCAGAAGTTTTTGACCAAATACATCACAATCCCCATGGCCCAGCCTCCTTATTCACCCAATCTTGCCCCAAGCAACTTGTTTTTGTTTCTCCAGATGAAAAAAATCCTCAAAGGGAAAGGTTTTGCTGATGTGGAAGAGATGAAACAGAAAACAGCAGAAGCACTAAAAGGCATCAAAATTGATGAGTTCAAAAACTGTTTTCAGCAGGGGTAAAAGTACCTCAATAGATATATTGCATCAAACAAAGAGTACTTAGAAGCTTAAACATGTAAGAATACATAATTTGTAATAAATTAATCTGGGTTTTTTTGGGGGGCTGGGGTCCTCCCTCACATATATATGACCTGATTTGGTCCACATAATAGTATACATTTTGTAAACTATGAAAGTGAGGTTTATCTGAGTTCAGTAATTTGCTCAGATTTACGCAGCTCACAGTCCTGATAGAACCAGGATTAGAAAGGTAGTTCTAGGCCCATTTTATGATACTGATTTTTTAAGGAAAGAAAAACCTAAAACAGGAGACATCAGTGAAAGTTAAAGGGAATTGTAAGATTTTCAACAATTGAATAAAAAGTTCACTTGGGATGTTTCAAGTAATGTTGTCGTGCCCCACACCAAAATAAATTTTGAAAATAAATATTTCATTACCTCTAGGTAAGTGTTCTAGAAACCCATCTGTATCAGTATAACAGCTAGCGTTGTTATAAGAGGCTACCTTCATTGAATTCTTTTTTTTTTTTTTGGAGAGTCTTTCAATGTGTGTGCCCATTTCATGATTGGCAATTTATAAGAACAACTTGCCCACATGAGTGTTCAGCAGATTTTGACTACAAACGGCATGACCCCCATGCTCCACCTCCCTGTTCACCCAGTCTCACCCCAAACGACTTTTTTTTTCTTGGATGAAGAAAAGTTCTTAAAGGAAAATGTTTTTCTGATGTGGAAGAGGCAGGAAAAAAAATGGCAGAAGCACCAAAAGGCATCAAAATTGATGAGTTTCAAAAATTGTTTTGGGCAGTGAAAAAAGCATCTTGATAGGTATATTGCATCAAGTAGAGATTACTTTGAAGGTGACTGAAGTTAAACATGTAAGAATAAATACACAATTTTTTATAAATATATGCAGTTTTTCTGGGTCCCCTCTCATATATATTAAATATACATGTGTGTATATATACACTAAAAAGGTGCTCTCTCTATATATATGATATATATCCTTTTAAGAGAATATATTGATATATATCATATATATATATATATATATATTTTTTTTTTTTTTTGAGTTGGAGTCTCACTGTGTCGCCCAGACTGGAGTGCAGTGGCCGCTCCTGGCCACCGCAGCCTCGACCTGCTGGGCTCCGGCGATCCTTCCGCCTCAGCCTTCCAAGTAGCCGGAATTACAGGCGCGCGCTACCACGCCCGGCTGATTTTTTGATTTATTGTAGAGATGAGGTATCGTTGCCCAGGCGGGTCTCGAACCCGCGGGCTCAGGCAATCCACTCACCTCAGCCTCCCAAAGGTGCGGGATTACAGGCTGAGCCACTGAGCCCGACTGATATATATTATATATCTTCTTTTAAAGAGAATATATATAATATATAATACACGTGATGTATTATATATATCCTTTTTAAGAGAAGGAAGACTTTCAGAGCAAAAAAGTAGTGAAAAGACGGACATTTATATTTATGGAACATATATTTCCATATTTCTTTAAGTTTTAAAATAATTTTTAAAATGTAATATTCCACATTTTTTCTAGCTCTTCAATTGATTGGGAAGAGAAGACTCATGATGGGTACATTTTTACTACTTAATTTTTGCTGTGAAAAGATTTAGTAGTATCATTTCTTAAAGGTGTGATCAACATTAAACAGCAGGTGTGATGATTAATTAAGAACAACTGAGAGAGGTTTCCTCCTTCTTGGAAGCAGTCCAGGTCTAAATTCCACTCAGGGAAATATGTCAGTAGAAACTAGTAAAAGTCTGCATTCTGTTTTAGAAACAGAGGGACAAGTGTTGTCTTTGAAGCCTACCATTGCTATGGAGCTTGAAAAAAATTTTTCTTTGCATGTTAGTCATGATAATTTTGATAAGAGACATTCACTTATTGAGTATAATACATGATACTATTTTGAAATGATGCAACCATGTCCTTAAAAGTCACAAATCTTGGTTAACAACGTTAAAAAAAAAGAAGAAATTTTGGTATTTCAGAGGTATCAGTGTTACAAAGCTCAAAGTTCTTATGCCCTTAACACAAGAGTGGGAACTGGGCATTAAGGGAGATCAGAACATGAGCCTTGAGTCAGGAATTGGCTACAGAAGCCTTTTCCTAGAGCAGGAAGCAGCCGTTCCAGTAAGTCTGGCAACAATGACAAGGTATTTAGTACTTTTGTGGGAAGGTGGGGAAGTGGCGATGGATAGTAGTAATGAATGGTGGTCTCTGGGGTAAGACTAACCAGGTACCAATTTTAGCTCTGCCACTTCTCACCTCAAAATCCATAAACAAGTGATATAACCTTACCAGGTCTCAGTTTCTTCATTCAAGAGATACATGAGGATTAAATAAGATTATAAATATGTTTGGTAAATGGTAAGGTTAGCTATTAGTATTGTAGTCAAAAGCACAAGAACATGACAATCTAGTTGTAACCAGAGGACAGGGACACAACAGAAAATTGCATATTGTACAGTTTCTTGAGTTGATATGATATATTATGTTAGTCTATGTTATGTAAGTAAATATTAAACATTTTTAGTAAGGAGCCACATACACTGCATAAAGATGAATCTTGTAAAAATGGTGAAGAATTGATTTGCTTATTATACTTTTTGACAAGTGTATATCTTAATACAAAACATAGTGAAAAAAGTATAGTAAGGAAATCAAAACACTGTAACTAATTATCTTACTTGAATTGTAATCACAGGAGAAGGCTTTTGGTCAAGGTGCTGAATCTTTGTAATGACTACTTTACATAATTAGCGCTAAATTAATAGTTATATCTATGAAAAGATATTATCAGTGGAGGAAACTCAACTACTAAGATACCCTATGATTCTCAAATGTGAGAAAAAGAAGCCAAATAAAAGTGGAGCATGCCCAGCAGAAGAGGACTGTATCTTGTAGTGATGCCACAGGAAGGATTTCAATGTATACCCGTGTTCTCATTGTGCTGCACATCACTGACTGGGTTCCCACTGACTGGGTTCCCACTTCATTTCCAGTGAGAAATGGCGCAGTATAGGCAAGTTTTGCATGACATTCTTAACATCTCCTAGTTTCACAAAGTGTTGCCTTTAATTACTGTGACAGAGGTAATCTGCGGCCTTGTTCTCAGCTGAGGATATAGATACAGTATCTATTTCGTATTTAAGAAAATTTTGGAATTTCAATTAAGTTAAATTTGTGGAAGAAAAGGGTCTTTCTGGGTAAAGTTTAGCTACTTCTTTGCAAAAATAGTTCTGTTATCTTTTTATATGTCCAAAAGTAACCTAACTTGTTTTAGCAACTTTCTAAGTTTACTTTTTGAGCCATTACAGCTGGCATAACCTGTATTTGTAATACTTGTTATCAGCTTTTCGTAAAACTAAAATATATGATAGTGACATTCGCAAGGGTCTGCTATCATTATAATCATCTTTTTTGGCTGGTATATTTTTGTCACTGAACCAGGCTTTGGCAATTCTAAGATAAGGCATGGTTCCTACTCTTAAAATTTTATGCTGGAGATGAGATATATTCCTCTCTCTCTTTTTTCTTCTCTCTCTCTCTCTCACACACACATATACACACACACATACACAAAATAGTTCAAGTCATATTACAGGTAGATATTTGTATAAAAATATGTAAGTGGAATGAAATATATAGGTTACCTATGACTAAAGGGAGGTATTTTTTGTATAGATAGTAATTCTAAATAAAAGAGACACTCTTCTCTGTATCTTAGCCAGAATAATTTCAACATACCAATGATCTCTTTTATTTAGAAGGTTAATTAATCTTACCATAACTACTGGCAAAATATATTACTGCATGTTATACATTCAAAAATACTGAGTAGTCAGTAATCTCATTAGCATGGGTAATTTATATAATAATTATAGGTTATGTTATTGCTTTATAGGAGGTCTCCCCCTCCAGAGAAGAGTAAAATTATAGTTTCTTACTTCCAAAAAAACCGAATACTAATGCAGTATCAGCAAGATTCTACTTTCTTTCTGTATTTAATTTATTTATTAATGAGAGCGTTGCCAATTGTCTGTTAGCCTAATTAAAGTCAGAGAATGTTGAGCTCTAGCACCTGTCTAATCTAGTCCATCTCTTAGTACAGTAGCTATCCAGGACTTCAACCTTAAGGTAGTAATGATACTGACACTCCTTACTCATTAACCTTTAGAAAGAATTAAGCATTATTTGGCTTTATTGTGGGCATCTGAAAGAATTATACAGGAAGCTGGAAAACAATTTGAATCTTAGGTACTGAGTTTCAGGTGAATTAACATATAAATTTGGTCAATCAAAGTTTGAAATCAGGTACTAAAATTTAGTGAGTCTGCAAAAAAAAATTTATTTGATCCACCACATTGTCACTAATTTAATTCACATAGACCAGTGCTATTTAACGCCTGTAATCTGTCAACTTCATTTGTTGAACTTCTTCCTTCATATTGTTTCATTTCCACAAAAATCTATCCATCTGCTCCGTGACAGGCACTATGTGGGGCAGTGAAATCACAAAGATTAATAATTTACGAACTACATCTACCTAGAGAGTCAGGCCAATTGGGGACACACACACACACACATATCTATCTATCTATCTATCTATCTATCTATCTATCTATCTATCTATCTATCTATAGAGATAAATTGGGGATCCTGCTGGAGCCACACACAACATCTAGTACAATGCTATGCTTTTAATTAGTAGTCAGCGAACATTCATGAATGATTAAATGATCAGGATGTCAGGGGACCCCAGAGTAAATAGACTTGGTCAAGCTTGAGGACAGATTTAGGGAGTGTCCAAAAGAAGCTATCCTTTATGCCTCTGGGAAATAAACACACAGGGAACACAATACACATTTCTGTAGCTGTCAAACAATAAAAGACAACCAATAGAGAATTCTTCATGGCTTCTTAAACCTAACTTAAGCCTGATTTTTCTTTAAAGAAGATCTTGGGTATCTGAGCCAAAGTTTAGTTCCATGTGACGAATTAACTAACCCTGCTTTTGTTTTTAGTTATGTTTAATGTAGGAATTTCCTTACTTTTCAATATTCTCTTTAGAGTTGATGCCAATGCTCTTACCCCAACAAATCAAGAATTTGTTTTGAAAGCTGCCTATGAAGAGGTTCAGATATTCTTTGAAATGCAGTAATAACTACAGGGGTTTTTATTGACTGAGTTCCAACAGAAGGATTTTGTAGTATAAGCTAAAATGTTAGAAAAAAAATGCAGTGCAAGCTACAAATACTTGATTTGGTCATCTTTTTTTTCCCCTCCACATGCTATGTACTGTAATTAATCAAACACTTTCTCTTTTTAAGCCTGTCCTATCTTTCATATTTCAGTGTAAAATTATTTAAATGCTATACTTTGTGTAGAATTGAATTGAATAATAGCCCAAACCATGTCTGGTAGTTGTAGTTTATAACACAATGATAAATTTAGAAAATTACAGCAGGTTACATCCATTGGGAATAAAACAGCATCTCAGTTGTGCCTTGGTCTTATGGGAACACATCAGCTGCATGATATAAGTATCTTGAGGTCATGAGAAACCTCTTGCACAAAATTTTATTTCAGTCTCACTGCAACGTGTGTGTGTGTGTGTGTGTGTGTGTGTGTGTGTGTGTGTGTGTGTGTGTGTACACCTTGCAATTTGAAATTTTATCCACATTTCCTGGCATTTCGTGAAACATGTTGATAGGCTGGTGTTGTTCCTTTTCAGAGGCAATACAAGAAGTCCTTTCTTATTCCTAGTTTTATGGACAGAGAAATGGGGAGGAGTGAAGCAAAATCCAGTGTCTACTGAAAAACTGGGTCATCTCCCAGAGGTCACTCTATGATCTCTATCTTTATTCCATGCCTCATGCCTCTCTCCTGGACTTTTTAGTCTTACATTTTTAATTGCCTACTATGCAGTGATAGCACTTTTAGTTTCATCAACTCAAAACCAAACTGTGTTCTCCTCTACAATTTTAGGGCATTCTGTTCCTTCAAATTCTTAATCTTTATTAAAAATGTCACTCATTACATGCCAGAGTTAGAAGTCTCCAAGTTTTCCTTAGTTTATTCTTTTCCATATACCTTCTAAGTCAGTTTCTCAAAGTTATATAGCCTTTATTCTACAGACATGACAAATCTCCCTTTTTTCACATGTTCCTTGATTACATTGCTTACCAGGACTGTCACAGTAATATTCCAAATTATCTCATAATCTCTATGATCTTTTCCCCCAAACTCATCTTCCATATGTTATATTTACTAGAGTGATTAATTTTAAAATGATATTCTGATTTTGCCTTTTCCTGTCCCTTTGCCTACAGGGTAACACTTAATCTCCCTATAATGGCATACAGATTATTCATGGTCTGGGACCTCCTTGACTTTTAGAATTTTGTTTATTTCCTGTTTCCAACATGATCTTTATAACTCACTCATGCTGAATTACTTGTAGTTTTCTCTAACCATGTTCTTTCAATGTCGCTATGACATTGTACTTGCTATTTCCTGGGCTGGCTGTTTTCCACTTGACTTGTCACCAGGAACTTTTATCAAAAACACTGTATTGCTCTCATTATTCTATTCTAAATGTAAATAGTGAAATATGTTTGCCAAACAAATATCTTTTGCTTAGACTACTGCCTCTAACTGGATCTCCTTGGGTTTGCTTTTCTCACTTCTATACATGGTTCATTTGTAGCTAAGGTATTTTTTTAAAGGCAGTTCTTAAAATCTTTGAGGGAGTGACCATGTTTATTTCTTCTACATTCAATCTCTAGCATCTAACACAGTGCCTGGCACATAGTAGGTGCTTCAAAAATATTTGTTTGACTCTCAACAGAATAGCTTGTTGTTAAGGACTTGTTAAATTATTTTAACTATTTATGATGAAAATAATCTATTGTTTGACTAATTTATTTCCACTTTTTACAAATAGAAAGCTATGTTTTTTTCCAATATGTTTACATATTTAGAGATATACAGTATAGATCCTTTCAGTAATGTAATCAAGTTAACTCAGTGAGTCAAACTGGGGAATGATTTTCTTCTTAAACAGAATAGTTTTAACATATTCTTTAGGTTTTTTAAAATTTAACATTAAAAAGATTTGTTAGCACTGTTGTGCATCACTGGGCTGGCATGATGGGAGGGTGAGAAAATGGTTGCAAATATGCTTTTATGTATTACATTTAGCATAATGCTGACTTATTGGAGCTGGAATTTTGCCTTCTAAAATTCATTGCTTGCACTTAATGTCCATGTAGTTTGTCACAAATGAGTAAAGGATGCTAAAAGCTGTGTGCGCTCCTTTGGGACCCACTTACTTTGGAGAATGGAGTGAATGAATAAGTTCTCAAAAATTATATACACATTAGAAAAATGGGCTTTTGGTATCTTACGGATGGCAATGGGCTTTTTAAAAAAAACAAAACAAAACAGCTTTGTGACATATAATTAATTCACATATCATACAATTCACCCATTTAAAGTGTATAATCCAATGGTTTCCAGTATGATCACAGAGTTGTGCAACCATTGTCACAATCAATTTCAGATCATTTTTGTCGGACAAGAAAGAAACTTTGTAAACATTAGTTATCATTCACAAATTTGCTACTCTCTCCCACCCCCTCCACCATCCCCCAGCCCCAGGCAGATGCTTATCTACTTTCTGTCTCTCTATTTGTGTCTATTCTGGACATTTTTAATATTGACAGTAAACTTAAAGTTGAATAAAAGGGACTAGAGACACACACATTGTCTATAATGAACAATATAGTTATCATGCCAAAATTTCTGACACCTAGTAATTAGAAAGTTTTTAAAAAATAGAAATCTAAGGATGGCACAAACAGAGTTCTTGGGTCTGTTATTCCCAGAAAATTAAAATATTGCCTTGGGATAAGAAATGATATTATAAAATAATAAGTTTTAATTCCTGTGTTATTATGGAGTAGATATTAATATTGCAGAACTGTACTCCAAAAGTAAAAATAAAATATTTGAATTGAGTAACTGATACATTGCTTGAAACTGGTCTTTTCTGAAAACAGAATAAATGCATTCAGATTTACACTTAAGCAAGTAGAGTCAGGTTGTCATGGTGTTTGGTGGTTAAACTATAATTAAGCTATACCCCCCAGAAAAACCAATATAACTGACAATTATAGATGTATACTAGACTGTTATAAACCAAAAACCTGTATTTCTATGTTCATCTTAATGGGGTCACATTAAGATAAACAGTATAAGAAAATGTATCATGATAGAAAAACATATGTAAGTTCTTTAAAAATAGCATCTATAGTATAAGTCATTGGGGAACTTTCATTCTAAGAATCTATTTTTTTGTTTAGTCTTGATTAATTCAATCCTAAAGAAGCAATCTCCTTTTCAGAGTGTGCAGTCTGTGGGGTGCGGTCAGCATCTCATCTGTGCTGTCACGAAGATGCGTCTGATTGAGTAATGTCTACTTCATAGCAGATGGTTTCTGAAGCTAAAGAATAAGCAGACCAATGGGAATAAAAATGCGGTGCTGACCTCAAGGGGGCAATAGTAAATTAACGCTGTAGGATGCCGGGTGGAATAAAAAATTAATGAAAGATATTTTCACTTGGTTGAGTTTGTTTTTTCATATCCTGACAGTTCTAAAAGCCTTGAAGGGAGACTAAAACCTAATCCTTAAATACTACAGTGGATGACCTCTAAATATCTTTCCCCCCAAATGTGCTGTAATATTTTAACACACTGCTTAGAAAATGAAAAGAGTTGTAGGTAGACAATATTTCTTAAAGAAATAATTAAATAAACTTTTGTTACCAAATGACTTCAAAAGCTCTTTTTTTCCCCTTGACTCAAATGTTGTTATAGGTGATTATTAATAATTTATGAAACCAACTTTTTTTATGACCAGTGATGATGCAGTAGGAAATTCCTTTGGAAATTTGTATACACTATATAAAAACTTGATAAGCTCTTCTGTGTTTTGGCCTATATTCATTGGGGGACGTGTTGAGTTTAAGATGCTGGCAGAATGTTTTTACAGTAATGTCTAGCTAGTTGGAAATTAGGAAGGAGATTAGGTCTGGGATACAAGTTGTTTTTAAAATAATCTTTTCATTATTTTACACACAGTGCCAGTTGGAGATTGTAAAGCAATAATTGAGAATGTTTAGAATTCAGTCATATATAGATTGTATGTATTATTTAACTTCTAATGTGAAGTTCTAAGATTTGTTTATTGCTAGCATGAGGAATGCAGATTTCCATGCTACTTCAGCTATATTAAAATACTAGAGAACATTATGAGGCAACCATAATATTCAACATAAACTTGTATGATATTTTGCTTGTCATTGCATTGTCAGCATTTTGAATATTAAACAGTAAGCAGAACTTTTCAAATATATCAGTTTAACCAATACTGATAGAGATTGTATATTGAATTAAATCATTATGTTACAAGATGCCTCTATACCAAGAAGAACCAGTAATAAAAATGGGAGAGTCATATTCTCTTAAGACCATATATCATTCTCTAGAAGTATGATACGCTTTTTGGGAAGGAATATTAACTCTGGCTAAATGGTTTAATGGCAAAAGCATTCATTAAGGTGCATACCTAATTGAAGCAGTAATGTCTGAAATCCCTTTATGTAACTGAGGCCTCCTAAAGAGTATCTCATTTCCTTAAAAAATCTGAAGGATTAAATTGCAGTGTCTTTAAGTTTTAAAATGAACCTCCAATTGTTATTTAATTTATCTGACCCACAGTTGTAGCAAAATGTTTTTCTTATTACTCTGATTTTCTTTGTAGAAATTTGTAAATGTTGTGAAATGTGTTTCCACCTAGAAACTTATCATTTTCCTATTTAAATTCATAAAACATTGACATGTATTTAGTGACAGAACTTTGGAGTTCTGTAGGCATTTCAGAGTTATAATGCATAGAATACAAGTAAACAAAACCTATTGATTTTTATGCCTTATGAGAAGTTGCTTAAATTTTAAATTCACCGTAAAGTTCAGTAGGAAACTGGCAAAATTATAGCACTTAAGAAAGTTTCCACCTACCTTTGTTAATGACTGTATTTCAGTGAAAGTTTTGGTATGCCTCACTGTTGTAAACATAGAGACAGTCTATGAAGTCAAACCAATATCCACAAAACAAATTCACTTTTCAAGTCACACTGGTATTATGTCTTGAAATATTAACTAGAGAATTAATATTTATTCTGTTCAAGAATTCTTTAAAATGAACATGTATGTATATGTGTGTGTGTATGTGTGTGTGTATATAAACACTTTCTAAAATTTCAAAAGTAATAGGAAATCTAAAGTATAAAGCAGTTGCCAAATGTTTATTACAACCATCTGTTCTACTTTACGTTTTTTGCTCCTACTAGTTTAGGATTTTTGTGTTCTTATGGTAGTAATTCCTATTTACTGAAGAAAGGATATTATCAAATTATTAATATTTTGATTCTATTTTCAGAAAGGCAAATGCCATAGAAAAGTCAGTGTCCAGAATTTTTTAATGCATAAAATTGCCTCTGACAACTTGCATCACTTAGTTTATCCCAGAAGATTTCACAACTGAGATCTCCGAACCAGATCTGGTCTTCTTGAATTTGTAGGAAACATTTTGAAGACCAGGAGAGTGGTGCTATTTATAAACTATGTATAAAGGATAAGAAAAAGAACAACCTTCACTAATGTTAGATGATGAGTAGAATTAATGTGTTATCAAATAGAATTATGTAATTTTTATAATTACAAAGCCTCAATGGATGTCAGATCAACTAATACAAATTCTCTGGAGTTTGACTCTCAGTAAACTTTCTTTTTAGTTAAAAAACAAAAGTGTATTATTTCATAATCTGCATTGTCTCTTAGGCTGTGTACACCTTAAATATGTGCAAATACAATTTTCTTTAAAAGTCTTTTATAATATGAATAGTCTTCATTAGAAAAGTTGCCTCCAGTGTGAGAAAAAGATACTACTTTTGAATACTAATTTTTCAATCTATTTACTCTTTTTGTGATTTTGTCATCATTGTACCAATCAGGAATTACTTTCTTATTTTTTCAGAGTAATCATCTTTTTAAAGAAAATTTTTCGGGCAACCCCCTAAGGTCTCCTCCCACTGTGGGAGCTTTTCTGTCCTTTTTTTTTTTTTTTTGAGTTGGAGTCTCACTTTGTCGCCCAGACTGGAGTGCAGTGGCCGAACTGGAGTGTACAGATTTATGGTTTAGAGAAGTTTTTATTATTGGTGGCAGCGAGTAGAAATTGTCAAGTGGAACTTTGCGGTGTAAAGTGTTTTATATCACTTAACGTGTTCTGATGGTAGGAAGGCAACTTATGGAATTCTTTCTTTTAAAAAAATGCTAGTATTTCCAGCATGCAGTTCTTGATTGCTTCCAAATTTTTGGTTTTTGACAAGATAGCAATAACAATTTGAGCTAATGAAAGAGCTGAATTAATTCACTAGTTCCTCTACAAAAGTGCAAATATTTAAGTAAAAACGTTAAGATATTACAAAACAAGTGCTCTGCAGATCTTCATTACTGGAGACAGACCACATCCAGCTCTGGTTCCCTTTCTGTCCCCTTATACCTGTACACCTCAGCATATTTTTAAATCCTCTGGTATACCTTAGACCTCCTGGCAACACAGTACTGCCAAGTACTTCATGTTTAAAGAAGGTTATGTGTAAGCATCGATTATCTATCTGATTTGCTATTGTTGTTTTACATTTATCCCTGACAAGAAAAACCACAAACAAAACAAATTCAATAAGTGTCCTCTGTGCCTGTCATTGAGCTAAGCACATTCAAATCATCATATTAACTTCTCTAGTAATTCTATAATTTAGTTTTTGATAAGGAAATTGAGACATGCATAGACCCATGATCAAACAACTCGTTATTTGCTAGGCATGAAATTTAACTTATTCTACTTTCCTAGGAAGAGACCTAAAGAATTGTAAAAATGTTCCTTATTTTCCTGGTATTCATACTAAGGTTTTTCCTCTGAAGTTATTTATTTTATTAAATTGTATTTATTTTGTGCTGCTGTAAAAATGTAGATCTCAGAGTAAGCAGGTAAATGACCCTGTTTTACAAAGGGATAACCGCTTCCTAAGAAAATAAGCAGATTCCTCAAATTCCACGAGGTACATGTGCTTAACTTAAGGTTAAGCAGTCAGCAAATATTTGTGGAGGGCACACAGTAAGCCAGAGATGGTGGGGAAGGTGCTCTGCATCACTCTCTTAAGGCTAGTAGACTTCGGGCTGATTCATATTTTTAGACAAGTGTTTCTCAAACTTGAATACTGTATTGAGCTCTTTTAAAGTATAAAAACATCTGCATGACCTCCAGTAATGTTTTTATCACAGTGTTAATTTAAATACTAAAAGCATAAAACTACATACAATTCTTCAAATTCTTATACCACTACAAAACAAGTGTTGTTAGTATTATTCAGATAAATGACACCAGTTTAATAGGGTGGATAGAAATGTCTAGAACTAAAATAAAAAATGAGTTTAATAGTAAAAAGCTATCACTTCAGAATTCTATACTTAATATATTTCTGAATTTGATTTCAATGGGAATATAATGTCATTATTGTAAGCATGTTGCATAAACTATTAATAAGTTTAAGATTTTGTTTCCTACTTCAGGCTAATAAAACTTTAAACTATCAAGAAATTTGCTAATATCAATTTTAATGGCATGCAATTTAGTGAGCTTTGAAAGCTCTTTACTTACTACTTACTTGGAGATGAAATTAGTAGTCATAGATTTGTATACAAAATTCAATAAATCTCAGTAAAATTGAGAACTGAAAAAAATGTTTCACTGAATTTTCTATTATACTCTGTCGATGGTCAGTGTAAATTGGACCATATGAGGACAGCATGTGAACATCTATTAACATGCTACTGACTGCTATTGCTCAGGCTCTTTTGGTTCATCATGTCTGGCCATATATGATGACCAGATTTTCGGACCATTATTTTCTCTTTGTATTACAGCAAAATGTTTGGTATATCTTGCATCTACATGCCATTTGGATGGCACTTATACACTAAATTATAAACACAAAAGCACATGCCAAAATTGTATGGTTATACTTATCTACAGGCTAGCCCCCTAGATGACCTGGAATATGCTAATAGTCTCTCTTTTAGGTTATTATTGAAATGTAAGCACAGAATAAAAAAAAAAAAAACTCATAGCAAACTCATGGGTACCTGTAAGCATGCCCCTAGAGCTTCGAGAAAGCACTCCTTCAGGATATACTGTGGCTCTTTCATGCACATTCCTCCTTTACTTTCATGTCCATACTGCTGGGTGCTGAGAAAGTTGTTCTGTTTTTTTAACACAAAGATACAAAAAATGGAAGAACTGTGTCAAGAAGAATTTAAGAGGAAATTTTTCTTTCTCAGTTTAGATGTCACATTAGGGCTCAAAAGGAAGCACATTTTAATGACATCCATGTGTTGCAGATCAAAAGAGGTGGGACTCAGTGTCTGAGTTCCTTGTCCAGGATCACACTTTATAGGCATAAGTACAATTGATTTTAGGATCTGAGGGTCCCAGGGACATAAAATACCAAAGCAAAGAGAGGTTAGTCTTAGATTTGTCTGACACTTTCTCCCAAAGGAGTTGCTATTACCTCATTTTTTTCTTTGTTGTGCTTTTATGTATGAAATCCCCTGGTTGAGAAAAAAAAATAGTCTATTTTGAAAACATACTTCCCGCTGCCCCCACCCCTCCAAACTTGATTTTAAAATCCTGCTTTTGTCATAATCAATTGGGGAACACAGCATGGTAAAAATTGCTGCATCTCTCTCCATGAATGTTTGAATCCTCTTTCATCTCTGTGCTGATTGAAGATAACCAGACTAACCATTGTTTATCCAAAGCTTTTGTGTCAAGAGCTTTAATCACAGATTGACCTCATTGTGGAGTAGGATGTGTATGTGTGTCTATGTGGAGAGAGGGAAGAGGAAAAGACTATGTATTTCTGTATATATGCAGATATATACATTTGAGCTTCCATAATATCAATATTCTTACATACATTTTAACATTTCATTTTAATGCTGCCCTTGAAACCCACATTCTTGAGCCACTTTATAATGATATTTTCATTTAATGCATATTGTCACTTTGGGAAAACTAAGTCCCTTAATGGGGTTCTAGAAGAATCCAACTTAATACCAAAGTCTGCTATGACTCAATTGCTGAAGTAGTCCATGGCAGGATGGCTCAGATATTATATTTCCATTGGATACAGACTCTTCAGAACACTGGGAACTCTGTTTGCTAAAATTCCAGGGATTAGCTGTAATTCTTTGACTTTCATCCATTTTTTTTTATTCAAAAAGGGAAAGCCAGTTATGAAAACTTTTTGTTACTATGTAACAACAAAAGCAATCCTCAATGTCATGCTCAATCCCTGCAGAAGATTCCAAGAGAGTCTGTTATGTCCTCTTTCGTGATGCCTGTACCCTGCCGTCAGACCATCATCTCCTCTCTAGGATTCTGCAGTGTTGTTGCTAGGTGTTACTTTCATCCTTTGGGGGTTAGGCTCTTCCTTTGGCTCTACCTGTTCATAGCACTCTTTTTTAAAACAGAAAATAGAGCAACCTGATTTTTTACTGACTTTAATCATCGTAGGCACGTGGCAATAGACAGTCACTTGGCTTTTTAATGTAGTGTATACTTTACCACGTTTCTCAAATGAATATGTTTCTAAGTAGTTTGTCTCAAGTTGACTTTTAATTTTTCTAGGTGCATAGAGATGGATGATAGATGTGAGGGAAGGGATGACTGCCAAGAATTTCCTCTCCAGCTGAGGCACTTTATTTAGCAATTGCCATGATTTATACAGCGAATATGTATACCAAGGGCGTAACTGCAGTTAACACAAATGAAATAAACCTATAGCTCACATGTTAGGAATTCGTAATAACATCTGCTTTGATACTTTTGTAGGGTGGGATAGAATAGCAGATAAGACTTACAGCTCTGAGTCTAATAGACATGAATTAAATCGTAGATGTTGTACTGAATAAATGTGTGGCCTTGATTTCTAGAGCTTTTCCCTCATCTATGAAATGAGCATAGTGGTATGTTCTATACATGTTACCTATAGTCATTTGCTTCATGTACAAATTGAAAGTACTTTCTAGGAACAACCTTTAATATAATAAATAACACACAAATTTATTTTGAAAGAAAAAACTGTATACAGGAATAATATTTTCATACTTTGTATGTGTTTTTTTGTTGTTTCATTATAAAAATAATGTTTCTTGTGAGATATGGACATAACACATTACATAGTATTATGCCTCACTTTTAAGATCCTCCTGGAATTCAGCATTTGTTGCAAACAGCAAAATAATTTCATAGAATAGGCATTTAAAAATGAGTTGCAATGTAGTCACTACAGCACTGCAGATAGTCTTAGGGCATGCTGCCATGGGCACAGCTTTCAGGAAGGATGAAGAGTGAGACATCATAAGGGTGGGGGAGGGAAGAACAGTGTGATATTAATCATACTATGATGCACTTCTGAAAAATCAGAGCATGAATTTTGGATGTATAGATTTCATCCACACCTTTCAACTCAATAAATTATCTATCTCATTTATAAACACACAAGCCATTTGGTATTTGGGTTGAAAGTGAGGTAATTGAGTTCTGTGGGTTTCAGTTTTCCCATGTGTAAATCATCTTAACAGTATGCAAATAATTCCATATTCAAAACTCCCAGAGAAAATACTTCCATTTCTATCTCTGTACATCACCACAAATCATAATAAATAACTCTGACAGAGTGTGCCAGGAGTTCCTGCCAAGTACATTATTCGAGGAAGGGAGGCAGTATAGCCCAGTGAGCAGAATTTTTTAAGATTCATCAAACCTGGATCACACTTCCTAATAGGTAAATTATATCCCTTTTCATGTTACCATTTTCTCTTTGGTTCATGATAAATTATATCACAAGAAAAATTATAATCATTATGCAAGTGTCTTGGAACCTAGCAAAAGTGTATCATCCTTGTTGTGTTAAGGTTTCAAAGTCAGACTTTCTAACCAAGCCAGAGGGTCAGTGTGATAGTCGTTCTATCTCTGGAGTAACTCTCCTCAGGACTTCATGGGGAGAATCCAGCTGATTCTCTCAGGATCAGATTTTGAGAGAAGTATGGGAAGATGAAAAACTTAAAAAGCAGTCTCCATCCAGAGTGGTTATCTTAACCAAGAGATTTTAGTCTGGTATTATGTCAGCTGGTTTAAATTTAATCATGTTTTTCCAGAATCACTGGGATCTCAAAATTTGCATCAGCCCTGTCCACACCTGCCAAGTGGTGCTATCCTCTTTCCTCAAAGCATCCTCAGAGCTTTCTATTATTCCCTCATATTGAGGACAGATGACTGCCAAGTGACCCATACTCAGCGTTCTCCCTTAGAGTCACCTGAAAACTAACAGTAAAAAGTAGCTTTCATTTATTTTAGTTCTCTAATTATTTTTGTCTTTATATTAGGCTCAGTCTAAAGTGATTAGAATCCTGAAGCTAAAATGAATGAGTAGCAGTGGTATTTGGGTGTCAGATCGTCTTCAAATGTGGCTGAAGATTTGGAACAAAGCAGTAACAATTACTTTCATCTTAAGGGTTCTTTTATACTTTTTAATATAGCAGAATGTATTTCCCATTGACTTTCAATGTGCTTACACAACTCTCTAGAAGTGTTGTAAAGCTGTTACCTTATTACTGTGAATGATTATTCAATGTTTTTAACACAGTATTGAAATTTTTCCAACTAAAGGTTTTCTGATTTGTAGTGTAAGCATTCTTTTCTTTCTATAAGTGGTACATTTTTATTCCATCAGTAGTTCACTGAAGGCCTTTTCTTTTTCTCATAGTCTGACAGCAATGCAAGCTTCCTCCGTGCTGCCAGAGCAGGCAACCTGGACAAAGTGGTGGAATATCTGAAGGGGGGCATAGACATCAATACCTGCAATCAGGTAAGAGCATGGCAGCCAGCTCTGTGTCATACAAGGAAGAATACTCGTTTTCTAGATATATTTCCCTATAGCCCAACATTATTTTTCATCTTTATTGAATTTACTAAAATATCAGTGATTTGGACCCCATTTTTGTCCCTTACCAACTTTTCAAGCATCATATGTTTATATCTAGAGCTAATATTGCTGGCAAAGTAGATAGATAGGTAGATAGATATAGATAGATAGATAGATAGATAGATAGATAGATAGATAGATAGATAAAAATAACAATTGAATGTCAGTTTGTCAATAAAATGGTCTGGATTACCATTAGCTGGAATGTTAACCAAGAATGGTGTTTTATTTTTCATTTATTGCCAACTAGCATTCCTGACTTTGTCTTCTTTTTTTCTCAATTATGTCCATTTTACTCATGGATAATGATTATTACAATTTGGTAAAGAGAAATAAGAAGACACAATTTTCTCCTACTTAGTTTTGAAATATGGCTTGTAATGAGAAGACTTTGAAACTCTAGGCTTAAGTGAAGTGTTTAGATTATTCATTCATCATATTCATTTGATAAAGACTTTAGAGGAGATTATACATTTTGGATATGATTTGGTACCAGGAATGTTGATATTTTTGTGCTATTTTCGACTAAGAGCTTTATGTCATGAATTAAAATGTCTAGTGGACTTCAGTATTCACTACAGTTTGCTAAATGTTGGTGTTGTGTGTCTGTATATGTATATGTTTGACAGATACCTGGCTGGGGAGTGAATAATACTGGCTAATTTTAAGTTAAAAGGAAGTAAATTTCATTATTAGATTCAAAGTTTTGTAAAGAGTGCTTCTTTCTATATCCTGATATATATCAAGCCCAGTTGTGTTTGATTGTATAGGCCAGTGAAATTAGTAAGTCATTCAAATACAACTTTAAAAAACTGAACTTATTCTCAAATTCCTACCTGTTGATTCCCTTACCAGTATGTCAATTCCAACCAATCATTCTCTGTTTCCATCTTCCCCCTCTCCAGCCCGACACTTCTCTCTTGATTTACCTTCTACAACCAGATTACATTAATTTGGATCACTCACAGTCACTTACCAGGGTTATCATAACAGCCTCCTTAATTAGGTTCTGTCTTCAGTCTTGTTCACTCTCCAATTCTCCACACCATGCCTTAAGTGATCTTTCCAAAATAAAAATATGATTATGATACTTCCTCCCTCCCCAAATTTCTTATGATACCAATGTCCAGGTCCGTGAGGTGGTTGTATCAAAATATCCTGGAAGCTTTTGCAAAGGGTACAAGATTTCCCTTGCTCCTCTTGGGAATCACTGGCAGAGAAAGTATTGTCACTGATGGCAATATTTCTCATCCCTTAGGGGAGTGTGTCTCTTTTCATGAAAACACGTTGGGAGCTGCTTGCTGTTGAGAAAGGCCTTCTGCTATGGCCTTGAGCATCCTTGCAGATACTTTTGGGGATAACAAGGATAAAGAGCCTGTGTCTACTCTTTTTCCTGAGCCATTTCTTAGGGTGGTGCTAGCAGTGAGCAAGCTGGTGGGATTAGGCAACACCTCCCTCCATATAAAAAACAGGCTGTGTGAATCCCCCAAGATCAAGATCAATGTTCTTCTTTAACATACCACCTACAGGCATCCTCAGTGGTCCTTTGTGTCAACCCTATAATATTTGGAGGGAGAAGGATACAATAAGAACTGGTAAAAGCATCATGCTTACACTTGGCCACTGCTTTTTGCTGTGAATTATAACGTTTTTTGTCTCTGACCCAGAAGACTTGGTATCTTCTACCGGCGTCATAAAACAGTAGCAGTTTAACTTTTAGGTAAGATCTTACACAGTTCTTGATACTGATCTATGGAATAAGGTCATATAGTTTTATTCTTGTATCTAAGATCTTTTATCCTCATATCTAAGATCTTCATATACTGCATCCACATTCCCTATCCTTCCTATTTTCCATTATGAATCATTTTATCTGGTGAGCTTTTAGTATTCTTTTGGACAAATAATTTGAACTTTAGGTACATTAGTTACCTTGAGAAAAAGAACATCCAAACTCTTTGTAGATATGTGAACTTATTCCACAAAATGCCTGTGAAGTTGAATACAAAATATTTTCTATTTTGACTTGTTACCTTAGGTTTCTTTAAGTAAATTAAATATACTACCCAAATTTTAATATCAATTCATTAATTTTATAAATTTGCAATATGCTAGAGAATAGGCAATGAAAGAATTTATACATTTAGGTAAACTTTTCATAAATAATGCCATCCAAGGACAATGAAGCTAACCTTATTTCAAACCAAATCTACTTTATCCTAAAGTGTAACAGATATATTAATTGTATGAAAGGATTTATGGCTATTTTAAGAAGCAATAATCTCTCAACAGTAAATATTGAACTCTTACCAGATTTATAGACCAACCTAACTTCTTGTGTTGTGTTACTAACCTAATATATTTTTCTTATAATGGCCAGCTGTCCACTAACATGTCACTATAAAAGGAAAAAAAAAGTTATTTCTGTGAGAAGGCAACATAATATCATGAAAACCACATAAAATTTAGAGCCCACGGACTCAAATTCAAGTTTTGAGAAGTAACATCAGTTCAGAAAGCGGCATTTTTCTAATCTCTAAAACAGGATAATAACAACACATTCAATGCTTATATTCCTGGGTTGCAATGTCAGTTAAATTATGAAATATAAAAGGATTTTCTAAGATGCATGTGCTGTCATTGCAATTCCTGTGTATAATTCACCAAGAATTCCAAAAATTAAGATTGATCTATACGCAAAATATTAGGTTGATTCTCCTTAACCACCTAAACTTACTAGGTATAAAGTAGACATGGTGTTGGTCATTTATTATTACTATTCAAGAATGTGTATTAGTTAAATAAAGTTCTGGGGAATAAAGTGAACAATGCTAACTAATTAGCAACTATATATCATACTTTGTGCTGGAGGCTTTACATGCGATGTTTTATCAATCAGCTGAGACAAAATGCTTTGAGGAGGGATTAGCTTGAGTTTGCAAATGCACAAGTGGCTTAGGAATGTTCACAAGGCCACACAGATCTGTCTGTCTCCATGTTCAAGTTTTATCCACTGCAGGATATCTTTTTGAGTAGCTGTTTGGGACTGCCCGTCAAAGTGTACAGTAGTGGTGTCCCCTTTCTTAAAGCTCAAAACTATTTAGTTTACCACTGTTAGTTTAAGAATAACTTTACATCTCCTTTAATAGGACACTTTTAAAAAATTCATTTCATTGGATATTTTGTAGCTCAAGGCTCCAGTTAGCTTAAGATACTTTTAAGTCTAACAGCACCACCACCAGGATTACTACTAAAATTCAAATAAAATGTAGAATGGAAAATAATTTTCATGCACCCAGGAGGACAAAGAGGCAATAGTTTGGTCAAAATATTGCTCTCTCTAAATATTCACTACTCAAAGCTAATATAGCATATGAAAGAAGAAAATGTATCTCTGTTTTGCTCCTGAGCCTGAGTTTCTAGGAAGCATTATGACACATAATATAGAAACCAGGACTTTTTGTACCCTGTTGTTTTTCTCAATGAAAGGCAGTCTGGGGTGCACTAGCCTTCCAGAAATATCACACATGTTGGCGTGCTAAGATTCCTTAAACTGAAATTTGAATCAAATATTTTTCTTTATAAAATTGGTCTCATAGCTACCATGAGAGTTTTGAAATTTAACCCCCAAACACTATCTGGCTTCTAGTCATTTAAAGGATACAGAAAAAATTTATAAATTTGACACAAGATAATACTCTAAAAAAACTTCCTTTTAATTTTAAAAAAATGATTACACCTGTAATTCTGGCTACTCGGAAGGCTGAGGCGGAAGGATCGCCGGAGCCCAGCAGGTCAGGCTGCGGTGGCCAGGAGCGGCCACTGCACTCCAGTCTGGGTGACAGAGTGAGACTCCAACTCAAAAAAAAAAAATTGATTACAAATATGGTTAACCTTTTTATAATAAAGATATGGGGTACAATTCAGGGTTAGATATACAAATGATTATGTAGGTACCCTTGTTGATGAGGTATGCCCCTTCCTCCCCTAGCAGTTTCCCTCAACTGCCAATCCCACTCCCTCTCCCCTGACAGTTTCTCACTATTGTCAATCCTTTTCTTATAATATTATAATAATTGTTCAAGGTCTGCTTGTGAGTGAGAACATATGGTACTCTGTTCTTTGTTTCTGCGATAGATCCCTGAGTATGATAGACTCTAAATCCATCCAAGTTGCTGCGAAGTTCATATGTTTGTCCTTCTTTATGGTTGCATAATATTTCATTGTGTATATGTACCACATATTTTTAATCCAGTTCAGCTTCAATGGGCAGCATGGTTGGTTCCATGTTTTTGCTATTGTGAATAGGGCTGCAACAAACATACGTGTGCGGTATCTTTTTTATAGACTGATTTGAGTTACTCCGGGTATATTCCCAATAGGGCAATTGCTTGGTAATATGGAAGGTCAATTTCTAGTTCTTTCAGAAATTGCCACACTGTCTTCCAAAGAGGTTGCACTAGTTTGCATTCCCACCAGCAGTGTAGAAGCGTTCCCTTTTCTCTGCATCCTTGCCAGCATCCGTTGTTGTCTGTTTTATTAATGATGGTCATTCTTACTGGGGTTAGGTGGTATCTCAATGTGGTTTTGATTTGCATTTCTCTGATGATGAATGAGGCTGAGCACTTTTTCATGTGTCTGTTGGCTGCCCATATATCTTCTTTTGAGAAGTGTCTATTCATGTCTTTTGCCCACTTTTTAATGGGACTGTTTGGTTTTTTTTCCTTTCGGTGCATTTGAGTTCCTTGTAGATCCTAGATGTTAGGCCTTCGTCAGATATACAGCTGGCAAATATTTTTTTCCCATTCTGTGGGCTGTCTCCCCACTTTCTTGATGGTTTCTTTAGCTTTGCAGAAGCTCCTTAGTTTAATGAGGTCCCACTTGTCTATCTTATTTCTGAAGGTATGGCCATTTAGGGTTCTGATCAGGAATTGGTTGCCAGTTCCAATTTTCATAAGAGTGTCTCCTGCGTTTTCTAAGATTCTTATAGTTTGAGGTTTACATTTAGGTCTTTGATCCATTTAGAGTTAATTTTTGTGTATGGTGATAAGTAGGGGTACTGTTTCAATCTTCTGCATGTGGTCAGCCAGTTTCCCCAGCACCATTTACTGAATAGGTTCTCCTCTCCCCAGTGGTTGTTGTTGGAGGCGTTGTCAGAGATGAGTTAGTTGAGAAATTGAGGCTTTGCTTCCGGAATCTCTATCTTGTTCCATTGGTCTATGTGCCTGTTCTTGTACCAATACCAGGCTGTTTTGATTACTGTAGCCTTATAGTAAAGTTTGACGTCTGGAAGTGTGATACCTCCTACTTTGTTTCTTTTGCTAAGGATTTTTTTGGCTATTCGTGATCATTTATGTTTCCATATGAATTTATGTATTGTCATTTCCAGGTCTGAGAAGAATGATACTGGTAACCTAATGGGTATTGTGTTGAATCTATAGATTGATTTTGGTAGGATGGGTATTTTAACAATGTTGATTCTTCCTATCCATGAGCATTGAATTAAATATGGTTAACTTTTAAAAATATTAAACTAGTAATGGTTTTGCCTTATCTCTTGTACATTCAGGAAAGAGAATAAATCTTAGCATTCACTCAATTTATGAAACTCATAAATTCTTATTTATTTAGTAATCTTGTGTGATCGAATATTGTTGCAAACAAGGTTAACATCTAGACATTAAACATAGACTCTATAATATTTTTATAAAAATTTGTAGCCAGTTACAAGTCAGTAAAAGCCCCAGAAGTCTCAGATGCTGTCATCATATATAAAATTTATTGACTTCACTGCAATGACTTCAAAATGAAGAGTTATCACTTAGCATTTATTTGATATAATTTTAGACATGACACTAATGATTAACAGTTCTTAAAATGTCCAGATTTTGGTCTTGACCTTTTACTACTACAGTGTAAAGGTGCAAAATTATCAGGTAAATCCTATGTTTCCTTTTCAAAAATAGAAGATAAAGTCAACACACCATTTTCAAAACAATATTGATGTTCCCAAAATACCAGGCCTTTAGCAACAAGAAGGTACATCCAACAATGACTTTAACAAATGCTCACACAGTATGACTCAGACCATGAAGCATTTTTGGAAGTCACATTAAACATGTGGGTGCCGGAATTCTAATTCTAATTGTCTCCACTTACCAACTGAGTGACCCTGGACAATCAGCTTTACCAGCCCTGAGTTTTCTCAACCACAGTGATCATAACAACACTGAAGTTACAGGGTTGTTCTGATGATTAAATGATATGTTTGCAAAATACTTGGCAGAGCAAGCATTGAACAAATATTAGTGAAAATTCTAATTCATATTATAATAATGTAATCTTTTAATACTGATTCTCAACCTAAGCTTTAGCAAAAGTGGTACTGATTCATATAGGCAGGACGGATCATAAAATATATTTCCATAACCTGTGTCATCAAATAGGAAAGATTATATTTAGTAGCAATTTGGTAACAGTTACTATTTATCTGAGTGGGCTTAAACTAAAATCTTTTTCTGGAACAAAATTTTTTTTTCTGGAACAAAAAATCTTTTTTATAAATGTCATTTAGATCCATTTCGTTTGGTCCTCTCTTTACGAATACCAAAAATAATTTTATTAGCCTGGGACTTTATAAAGGCAACAAAAATGAATAAGAGTGATTTGAACTAGTAAAATTAATGGAACATGGAATGACCTATATACAGTTTTATAACTAGTTAAATTAAGCACAAATATATGTGCAAATAATACAGCTATGTACACATTTGTTTATTAGCTCCTTCAGAAGAAGCAAAAAGTGATGACTCTGCCTGGTTCTGATTATAATTTTTTGGATTCTGTACCACTCTATAATGTCTACTGATGCATTAATGCTGCTCCTTGCTCTATGCTGGGTAGTGCCAAATCAGACTGGAATTGAATAGTGCCTGTCTAATATTTCGAGTGCTTAGAATTTTCTGTTTCAGTTCAATATAAGGTAATTCCAGGAGACAGTTTTCATCAACTGCTTGTTCCTAGCTCTAAGAAGTTTTGTCCTTATTTGCAACTACACAGGTTTATGAAGATTTGGAAATGTGACTCTTTTTTCATTTTAAAAAAAAGTCAAGAGTAGCTTCATGCAAATTATTTCTGTAACTGCCTTTTTTTTTTTTTTTTTTTTTTTTTTTGAGTCAACGTTTCATTCTGTGTCAGCCCAGGCTGGAATGCAGTGGCATGCTCACAGCCACCGCAGCCTCGACCTGCTGGGGTCAGGCAATCCTTCCACTTCAGTCTTCCAAGTAGCTGGGACTACAGGCACCACCATGCCTGGCTAGTTTTTTGTTTTATTGTAGAGAAGAAGTCTCAACAAGTTGCCCAGGCTGGTCTTGAACCTGTGGGCTCAGGTAATTCTCTCACCTTGGCCTCTCAAAGTGCTGGGATTACAGGCGTGAGCCACTGCACCCAGCCTAGCATCTTCTTAAATACTCTGCTACTGTATTTTAGATTGGAACAGAATTTAGTATTATGGGAATTCTCTTGAATGCTCTCTTGCTATGACTGAAAGGGTTAGGGTTGGGGTTAATGTTAGGGGTTAGGGTTAGGGTTAGGTGTTAGGAGTCAGGGTTATGGTTAAGATGTGGAGTTTTTTTTTTTTTTCTTTTTTTTTTTTTGAGTTGGAGTCTCACTCGGTCACCCAGACTGGAGTGCAGTGGCCACTCCCGGCCACCGCAGCCTCAACCTGCTGGGCTCCGGCGATCCTTCCGCCTCAGCCTTCCAAGTAGCCGGAATTACAGGCATGCGCTACCACGCCCAGCTGATTTTTTTTTTTGATTTATTGTCGAGATGAGGTCTCGCTGCCCAGGCGGGTCTCAAACCCGCGGGCTCAGGCAATCCACTCACCTCAGCCTCCCAAAGGCGCGGGATTACAGGCTAAGCCACTGATCCCGGTGTAAGATGTGGATTTTAGTACATGACTCCCAGGCAGCCACTCAGCTTTTCCTAGCTCAACTCAGCATGGTGTAATCTCAGCATTCTTTCTACCACTCTAAACTCAGGCTAGTCATTGCCTATTTATTCAAACCATGTATTGTGTGCTAAGTTACAGGCATTGTCCTCGGTGCTGGGGATAGAGCTCTCAAATAGTCTACAACCTACAACCTGAGAGGACAAAGAAAAATCACCAAGGAGAAAATGAAAATATATGGAAAGACAGAAGACAGTAAAGAACATGGAGGAAAATACGGAAGGGGAAATGGAGACAGGAGGAGAAGGGGAGCAGAGTGTCACTGTAGATAGGATGCTTTGATGAAGACCTGACAGAGGTAGGCAAGGAAAAAGTGTGTTTAAGAAGGAGGCTTGACAAGAGAGAGAACCCTGCATAAGGAGCATGCTGGCAGTTCAAGGACCAGCAAGGAACGAAGCTGCCTGGAGTAGGAGGGAGGGAAAGAAGAAGAAGCAGCCAAGGGAGGGCAGAAAGCAGCATAAGGTCATGTAAGACCTTGTAGCTATTTTAAGAACTTTGACTTTAATTCTGAATGAGCAGAGAAGTAATTAGAGGGTTTTTAAGTAGAGAAGTGACATAAGCTGACAAGTCTTAATAATAACACCCAGACTGAAAGAGAGCAAGGGAAGAAGGAGGGAACACTTTTGTAATGCTGTAGTGAAAGATAAGGTGTTTTGCAATAGGGCAGCAGGCAGGATAAATGGTGAGTGATTGGAATCTATATTTTAAATATAGAGCTAATTTTGTTGATGGAGAATGAGGACAAGGGAGAGGATTCAGGGGTAAAGATTGGGGTTACAATGGGAAGAATGAAAGTTGAAGTTTCATTAACTGAGGGAGAAGACTGTGTGAGAAGCAGATCTGAGGAAATAATCAGGAGGTCCATTCTGAACATGTCAAGTTTGATTTGTCTCTGTGATATCCAAGATATTGAGTAGGGAGTTGGATATATGAATCTGGGATTCAGAAAAGAAGATTTGGCCAGTCATGTAGTATTGGTGCACACAGTATATGCATAGTATTCAAAACCAGATGAGGTCATCAAATGAATGAGTGTTTATGAAAAATAGAAGAGGTTCAAGGACTTAGCTTTGAAGCCCTCTTGCATTTAGAAATCAGGAAGAGGAGGAGCCAGTAAGGAGAAAGAGAAATTGAGTCCAGAAATGAAGCAGGAAAACTGGGAGAGTGTGTCATCTTGGAAGCCAAATGAAAAAATACTTCCAGGCTGATGAAGTGATCAGGTCCATCAAATGCTGTTGATCAAGTAAGCCGAGGAACTGAACAACAGCATTAGGAACGTGGTGGTAACTAGTGATTTAATAGAAGCGGAGGGCTGCTAGGCTGGAGCTCATTCAGTGGATAATAAGCAGACCAAGTACTCTTTCACTGACTCTTTCTAAAAAGAGAAGAAGTCAACAAAGAAGGTAGCTGAAAGAAGAAGTGGGATCAAAAGAGACTTTCTTTTTGATATGAAAGAAATGATAGCTTTTCTTTCATTGATGGAAAAATATCAGAGAGCAATGATAAGAGAGGGATGGGGAGGGAGGGAAGAAGGGAGGAAGGGAGGATGGGTAATTTCCAGATGGTCTCCTTGAGTAGACAAGAGGGAGGATGAGGCCTGCTGTGCAGGTGGATGGATTGGACTCTGCTAGGAGCATGGCCAGTTCAAGAAAGGAAAGGCACATGGGTAGAGGAGCAGGGAGTAGTGTGGGTATGGTGCTAGGATCTGGGTGTAGGGTGGAACATCTCTTTTACTTGCTTTTATTTTTTTCAGTGAAATATGAACCAAGGTCATCAGCTAAGATTAGAGATGGAAGAGAAGGGGATGGAAGTTGAGGAGAAAGAAGGTGTGAAATAATAAAGTAGGAGAGCGGGAGAGTAAGTGATTAAGAGTAACAGAGTATGACTGCCAGGCAGCTTGCAGGGCCTGCTTGAGGATCATGGTCAGGAACTTCAAGCGAGTCCAGGTAGCATGTGTGTGTGCTCTTCTGCAGCTTACATGCGGGCATGGGATCACATGGAGAGTTGTATATTACAAGGAATATGGTTTAGCTAAACATGTATGGTAAAGCTAGGGAAATGCAAGGAAGCAGAGGATACATACAAGGGAATGAATAAAACAATCATAAAGACTATGCATGGAGTTTGTGCTGAATGAGAAGGTAAGTGGGCACTGTGAAAAGATTATTAGACTCTAGGTATTGAGGACCAAAGGATTGTTGGAGCTGGATGAGCACACTGGCAAGAGAGTAAGTAACAGAGGATTGGATGCTTAACATTGAGATACTGGAGGAAGGTTATAATTATTGGGAATGAAACGATCTAGAGTGTGACCATGGATGTGAATGGGTGAAATGGAGAAAAGGACAAATCACTGGCAGAGAGAAATTCAAGAACCTTTAAGTCAGTTTTGGAAGTGTTACTTATGTATATGTTGAAGAAAGCGGCAGTGAGCTAGAAGCTAAAGTCTTCAAGGAATGAGAGATGGGATCAAGAGGATACAGGCTGATGATTCAAAAAAAGGTGGAGGAAAAATAGTTTGGAAGAGCAATGAGAGACAAGGAACATAAGTACAACTCTGCCAAGTTCAGCAATTAATAGGAATGTGGGGTATAAATTTCATCCCATGCATAGACTTCAGGGAAGCAGTGTCTTGGGATTTCAGTTAAAGTAAGAAGCTAAAAGGAACGTTCAGAGAAGAGATTTAGCACAGAGTTGTTGCTAATGACTACACTCATGCATTCTAAAGGATTACTGTAAAAGTTTCCAGAAATGGGAAGTGATTGGAAACAGAATCAGAAAAGGAGGTATACAGAGGCATATGGGGATAAGATTTGGAGGGGCAAGGATTAACCTGGTGACGGGCATAAACAGGGATAAAAGACTTGATAAGTTGAGTCCAGACAGTCTCAAGCAGATAGTGATGGGGAGGGTGTAAGGATTGTCTGGAGGAAGAGGTGGTGGGAATAGGGATCTGTAGAGTTCTGGAGTCCCACCTTGATTTCTTCTGTTGGAGGCCAAAGAGGAGAGATCATAATCCAAATGTGCATTCATCACAACTCTACAGGTGTGCATCACAGTTAAACACAGTTGTTGTGTGAGATGAGGTAAAGCTGCTGTTCCTGCCTAATTATTTTTCTCCTTGGTTATTTTCTTTGTGCCATTAAAAATCATCCTGCTGGGATTTTATATTCTAACATTCTCTTGCTGACCATTGATTTTTTTTTTTTTTTGAGTTGGGGTCTCATTCTGTCATCCAGACTGGAGTGCAGTGGCCATTCCCGGCCACCGCAGCCTCGACCTGCTGGGCTCTGGTGATCCTTCTGCCTCAGCCTTCCAAGTAGCTGGAACTACAGGCGCGCCCGGCTAATTTTTTGATTTATTGTAGAGATGCGGTCTCGCCAAGTTGCCCAGGCAGGTCTCGAACCTGCGGACTCAGGCAATCCACTCACTTCCGCCTCCCAAAGGTGCGGGATTACAGGCTGAGCCACCGAGCCCGGTCGTGACCATTGATTTTAAAGTCTCTCTTCTTCCTTATGGAAGTTTCCCAGTTCTCTCCTCTCTCTCTCTCTCTCTGTATTTTAATGATTATAAGGGAGTATACAAGTCCTATGATCTCTACTCCTTTCAAGGCCTTTACTCTCTGGGGGTAAGGAGCAGGACAAGAACAACAACAGCACATTTTAGGGAGGAAGGAAATAGATAAGTAGAAGAGAATTTGGCAGTTCAATATTAAGAAGTGGCTGTCAGTTTGATATGAGCATGGTAAAAGCTAACCTGTTTGTTCATGATCCTGTATATGTATGGGTGTAGGCAGTTGCTTTTAGCCCCATACTCAGTGACTTTTTTGCCTTTTCCCTCAGAAATAAAAGGTCTTCACAGTAAGATGAAAACATCCAAAATGCAGATAAGCAAAAGCTCATCAGATCTCATTTTGGAGCATAAAAGCACTGCTCCCCCGCCCCAAAGGTGTTATTACTAAAAAAGAAAGAGAGAAGGGGGGAAAAGAAAGGAAGAAAGGGAGGGAGGGAGGAAAGGAGGAAGGAAGGAAGGAAGGAAGGAAGGAAGGAGGTTCTTTGTTCAGGGTAGAGTGGACAGTAGGGACAGTTTACACACCTTAGTGGGTGTGCCAGGTTATTGCTGGAGTGAGTGAAGGGCACTCCTTGGGAAAGAGGTTTTTTAGACAACTTGTGGTGCAATTTTTCCTTTGAAAAATCATGCCCAGTTCAATTCCTTAATAAGTTCCTTAATAAGTTGCTTATTTTTCTCCGACTTTCCTCCTCTACCTCCCATGGGCACTATCACTGTCTTCAGCCCAAATCCCAACACTTTTGGAGATTGAGGCAAGAGGATTGCCTGAGCCCACGGGTTCAAGACTAGCCTGGTCTCCACAATAAATCAAAAAATTAGCCAGGTGTGTAACTACAGCATGCGGTTGTAGTTCTGGCTACTTGGAAGGCTGAGGTGGAAGGATTGCCTGAGCCCAGCAGGTTGGCGCTGGGGTGGCCATGAGCATGCCATCTCACTCTAGCCTGGGCAACAGAGTGAGACTCCAACTCCAAAAAAAAAGAAATTGAGAAAATTATTTCTTGTCCAAAGTAACCACCAGAAGTTTTTCAAGAGATTTCTTGTTCAAGTTCCCTTGGTATTATTAGTTTGAACACCAAAGTGATAGTCACTTCAGCCCTTTTTTAAAACAACTCTTTTATTGAGATTTTTGTGTCTATAAAAAAGGTACTAGATTATTGTTAACTGATTACATCCTCAGCTAACAATTTAGCAATATACCAGAAAGGATCATAAATCCCACAAACTGAAAACCTGGAACATTGGCAATACAGGAAAGTTAGGGGTTTAAAAAAGAAAGTTTAGTGAAATATACAGATATGAGTATGGTCAAAATTAAACTTAGTGGGGAGGAGGGTATGTATATGTATGTATATGTATAATCCTCACAACATATTTCTTACTTGAGCCCTCATATAATGCATATGAAAACTCATTTCATTGTGTTGTGTACACTCACTTAGGAGGCCAAATCATGGCTGTGACCATTGTAGTTAGATAGAATTTAATTAACAAAAAGTTGGGCTAGCTACAAATGATTATAAACCACACTAGAGTAGTAGCTGGGCGGACAAGTTTTGGGCATGTACTAACAAGACTGCAATACTATCAGGTTCTGTTTACAAACTACCACTTAAGACAGTATTTATTCAATTTGGAGAGGGAGACTTCTTTTTGGCCCCTGAGAATATATCTATGTGCCTCTATTTGAGAAATACTGTGTTAAAAGCTGAGTGTTTTTTTTAAGTAATTCCTTGAAATCAACACACTTGTAAACATGGCCAAGAACAAGAAACTACTAGGTTAATTTCTTAATTAAATGTGGTTATTGGAAACTGCCAGGGGAGGGAATGGCACGCTTCATCATTAAGGTCTCAAACCAGAGGAAGCAGGGACCAAAGTGAGCCCCAAACTTTACCTGTACGATGACCATTTGTATACCCAACCCCGAATTGTACTCCACATCTTTTTAAAAAAAGAACATAAATAAAATTCTAACTGAAATAGGAAAAATAAATAAACAAATAAATGTGATTATTCAGATAATCCAGAATATACTCCTATTAATTTTTTTAGGTTGGCACTAAAATGAAAATTAAAAATTAAAAAAAATAATAAAACTCTGATATCCTTAAGAACACATCCAAAGACTGACAAAGGCTATTATAGAATAAACACTTCTTTCAGGGTCTAATTTCCTCATGTATATGTTAATGGTAACCAGCTTCAGTCTCAGAGACTGAACTTCTCCAGATTGTGTTTTCAAAGTCTGGAGATGGACATATTTGTCCCTGATATGTCCGTGGACTGACTACATATCCTGACAAGTCATAGAGTACTTGAATGATTTAAGGAGACCCTTAATTCCCTCCATGCCATCCATACTATTCATTAGTTCATCCACTGTATGCACACTATTGCAGTATCCTCTAGTCTTTTGAATAGTATCCTTAAAAACTTGTGCCGGGTACTATATTAGGTGTAGAGATTACTAATATGAATAGGATTTGAGCATCGCCCATGAAAAGCCTTTTTGGGAAGATAAACAGGAACCACACAAATACAAACCAAATTTTATGATCGCTCAGAGGATGAAGTGACTAAGCCAGCTTGTGTGTCTCTGACAAACATGAAATTGATACCAAATGCAATTTACAGGAATCACTTCATAATGATGGAAAATGGAGTAATGGTGTGTTATTGGAAGACTCCTAGAAGCAGTTTTTGTTGTTCAGTGGCTCTCTCCTCTCCTTTCCCACATCCTTTTAGAATCCGGCATGCTAAATTTGGCTTTTTAAAAATTAAAATGGTGAAAACTGGAGAGAAGATCAGAAGTCATTGTAATTCTCTAATAATATTACCAGACTTTGTATGAATACCTCGAAATACAGACTTGGTTCTTAGCACAATGTTTGGCATACAATAAATATTCCATGAATGTTTTAGTGTGTGAATACTTGATATTCAGTTATTATTTATTAGACTTATGCTATCCCAAGTCTACATTAATTTGAAAACTCTATACCATGTTTTCATATGAGTTTAATATTTTGTTCAAAAACAGTTCTTCACCTGTGCCTCGTTAGAGTTAAGGGGATAGGGCACATACTGGAATTAGCTGTGGAGGTTTTTGAAGTTCTCTTCTCCTCTTTTGCTTTATTGTTTTTGAGGTCCTGATGTTCCTTCTCTGTCTGACCCCGACCTCACCCTAGGCCTCTAGAGCCACGTCCACTTTAGACTGTAGTAGTCGAGCATTCTCTGGTTTCACTGAAGAAAAGGTATACTGGTTTATTCTGATACACATGTCTTCCCCTGCTGGCCAACCCTGATAAATTCTATGTTAGAGAGAGAAAGAGTTCAGGTTTTCAATGCCCTTTTGTGAGATGGGTTGAATGAAATATTAAATGAGTCTGATAAATTTACAGAGACAGATCTAATCTTTTGGATAATATTTTTTAAAACTGCAAATTAAACTCTTGTTACTTATCATCATCTGATCTTAGAATTACAGAATTTTATCACTGTAAAAAACCTAAGAGATTAATCATTCTAACCCCTTTCCTGCATTTATTTACTTAGCATTTACCTTTTTATTTTTTATTTTTTGAGACAAGGTCTTGCTCTGTCACCCAGGCTGGTGTGCAGTGGCTAAATCATAGCCCACTGCAGCCTCAAACTCCTGGACTTAAGCAATCCTCCTGCCTTAGCCTCCCAAGTGACTGGGACCTATAGGCATGCGCCACCATGCCCAGTTCAATTTTGAATTTTTGTGTAGATGAGACTCTTGCTATGTTGTCCAGGCAGGTCTCAAACTCTTGATCTCAAGCAATCCTCCCTCCCTGGCCTCCCAAAGTGCTGAGATTGCAAGTGTGAGCCACCGTGCCCAGCCAGCATTTACTTTTAAAGTGCTAAACTTGCCATGCAGTTGACACCATAGCACTCCATAATTCACTCAATTCTTTTTCTAATTTTGACATGCTTTAACTTTATAAGTCTAGAAACTTAAAAGAAATAATTTTCAGAGACTGAGATATTTTCTATTCCGTAGAATTGCAAATAGAGCTAATAAGAAGTAGAGCACTACAGAAAGTGAAATAGGATTATAATGCAGAGGCCATAGATTTTTGTGTTGTGGAGGCAGGGGAGGTGGGTGGGGAGAAGGGGTAAAAGTGCAGTTGCTGGCTGGGCACGGTGGCTCAAGCCTGTATTCCCAGCACTTTGGGAGGCTGAGGTGAGGGAATTCCCTGAGCCCACAGGTTTGAGAACAGCCTGGGAAACTTGGCAAGACCTCATCTCTACAAGAAATCAAAAAATTAGCTGGGCATGGTAGCGCACCAGTAGTTCCAGCTACTTGGAAGGCTGAGGTGGAAAGATTGCCTGAGTCCAGCAGTTTGACACTGGGGTAGCAATGAGCGTGCCACTGCGCTCCAGCCTGGGCAACGGAGTGAGATTCCAATTTTTAAAAAATGCAATTTCTGAGCCAAAATTACCATAACTCACAATGTTCAATTTAGGGTTACATGAATAATGCAGTTAAGCACCTAAAACAGAGTATTATACATAAGAATAAACTCTAATAAGTTTTAGCTATTACTTAAATAATTTGCTGCTCACTTTTCAATTTAATTTAAATCTCTTTAAACTATGACTATCATAATAAGTAGCTTTGATCCTTATGTAAATGTTTTGTTTTTACATATATAAAGGCAACTACTAAAGGAATAATTTATCTATACATTTTTATAAATTAAATTTAACCCAAGAAATGTGGCAATGAGAAATGACATCTAAATTAGGGGAGTCGGAATGTTAAGTAGCAAAATAGCAGCTCTTTGAAATATTGACAAGGGTGACTCTTAAAGGATGAGGTTTCTTTACTCATAGACTTCCCATTTCATTGGAATTCAAAATACTTTTAAAAATAAATCATTTATGCATCATTAATGTTAGACTCAAAAATGCTCAATTCAACTTACCATATTTAACCAAAACTTAGTGATAGAAAATAGACAGGAGTGTGAAAGGAGAGAGTTAGGAATACATGCTACTTCTTTCATCTAACCAGGAAGTAATAATACCTTACATTCATATATTAATTTAGAAATTCCAAACAGAATTAGCATACATTATGTTATACTCTGAAATAACTATCTGAAGTAAGCAAAGTGGGATATTTCCTCTTTTTACTAACGAAGGAACTCTAGATCATATTGCTAGCAAGGGAGACACAGCATCGGAACTCAGGTTTTCTGTTGCCCAGTGCCTGTGTTCCTCATTCTGCCCCTCTCCCTCTCGGAGCCCCAAATGTGGACATGGTTTAACAGTGATTCAGCCAATATTCTCAAAATGAAGAAGTCCACATTATTCCATTGTCACTCCTCTTATTTGCATCAAACTCTCATCCAAAGTGGGAATTAAGTTCAGAAAATTCAAACAAGTATACCATGAGAACCATTCCTAAATGCCAGCATCCTCTCTTACATGATCTCTGTGAGTGCCAACTTCTTTATTTGGTCTACAAGGACATCTAGTTTCCTTGAGATGAGCTCATGTCTCAGATCTTGTTTAAACTTCTTTACTTTTTTGCAACCCAGAGCATGTATATGCATGTCCACAGTGCACTCTATTTTTCTTTATTCTACTTCATGATTTGAAATATTCTTATTGGCAATTCATTAAATTGATTTTATGACCAATGTATGCATAATGACCTACAGATCGAAACACTGGTTTAGAGTTTACTTAAATTTTAAAAACGTGGGCTTGAGAATCAAATTTGAGTTTGAATTTTTTGCTCTTTTCCTTTTAATAGTAGGGATCTTTGAGGTAAATCACTTGACTTCCGAGAAATTTAGTGTCATCATTTGTAAAATATAATGTATATATAAAATATACTGTAATATATGTGTAAAATATAATGGTGATGTCTATGTCATTAAGTTTCTTATTGTTTTAGCCATCAAACTTATTTCTCAGCACTCATAACCTCTTCGTCCTTCTTGATCTTAGTAAAATTTTGAAGGCCAATTTTTACCACTTTTCCTCCTTCTAGGCTAACTCACTATCATATTCAGTGTCATTTTCTAGATTTTTGGTATTATATGATAAAAGTATTTAATGAGGCTAGACAGTGGGGAAAGACCAATGGTCAAAAAGGGAGCTACCATCTAGGGGACTTCACTGTGAATTAAGTGGAGATCCAGATGTGGATTATATAGAGTAATGTCTCCAAAGCATCCTTATTCTAGGCCTTTTCCCTAAGAAATGATCAATGACTTACCAAATTCCCAGTCTCATCGTAAATATTTTAAAACTGGTGAAGGCCTAGCAAATATCTCACTAAAATTATAATTATATAATTATAAAAACCCTAGAAACCCTAGAAGATTTGAGAATAACTCACTAATAATGTGGTCCTCTTGGATCATCTGTAGTTTGATTTAGCTTTTAAATCAGAAACATCTGGACACCAGTCAAGGACAAAGTCAAATCAGTTAAATTGTGTTCCACAAAAATGTCCCATGTTTGCTTTGCTCTTCATCATCTGCATGGCAACTGAATAAACCCTTAATTCCATCACAGTGAATAAGTACTCTTGGTTTAGAGAAACCACCATGGTAGAGATGGGAACATACAGATGGATTTGGATAAAGATAAGGAAATGGGTCATTTTTGTTTCTAACTTGATTTTTTTTCTTCATTGCATAGATTATCCCTTTGCCAATACTATTTATGCTAATGGCAGAGTGAAACTGTAAACAATATTTCATAACTTATGTGTGTCTGCATAACTGGCATGTAGTTTCTCTTGAGAGAGGAGTTCCTGGTTCGGGGGAGTCTCTGTCACAAAAGTCTATTCAAAGTGATGGTGAGGATTTGGGCATCAAGTTTCACTTTCCCTTCTCTAGCACTGCCCTTTAATGTGCCCATTTTCTCTCCAACTCTTCCTTCTAAACTCTTTCAAAAAGTCATATATTTTAATCGTCTTCTTCCAAATATTTACATTTTAGTACAGCTAAAGAAGTTATAAAGTTAGTTGTACTTTTCTGATATCCATTAAACTTAGACTGAGGGACCCTTAATTCAACATGTAAGATTTGCAAAGTGAGGTAGCCAGAGATCTGAAAATAAAATCATTGAGAAGTATATGCTAGTGTATGGTTGGTTTTTAATAGTTTAATAATAAATATTTGTGGGCTGTCTGGGGACAAAAACTTATCATATGTCCTTTACTATCACTTGGAACCTATCACTTGGAACTGACCATTTGATGGGTACCTTGCAAATGCTTATTGACAATATGTTTGTGTAAATTATGAATATATACTAAGGTGAAAAACAGTTTAATGAATTATGATACAAACATTTAACCCTCATATAAATTTAGCTGTATCTTCTTGAATCCGTTTCTCAGCTTTTCCAGATGGACTCCTCTTTGACTTTTCTGTATGCAACAGAGATGTAATTAACATTTAAATGGTTCTATAAAAATTTTTATTGGCTGTCTTTTCTATATTCTCAATACTTTCATCTACTAGTTTTATATGATCATAGAAAAGCAGTCAATGGAAAAAATATTTCATAAAATCAGAAAAATAAATAGTGAATTGAGCTTATTGTAAATATGATTGTAAACGAAATGTTATAATTTGGTTTTATAAAAATTTGATAGAAGTGCTAAACAAAAAAGATAACTTTGTTTATTAGGATTGATAAATGTGAACGTGATTGTGTCAACGTAGATTACAATCTTATTTGTTAACTATTTGGTATATTTTAATTATATTATATAGAAATAGTATTCTAAAATGGAGGTATCAAAGATGATACTTTTATGACCGAATAAGCGAGAAGAAGTTACGCCAGCAAATTGAGTCTAATTAATTATGAATTTATTAAATGCATGGGTCAAGAGTAGGCAAACACCAGAAAAACTCTTAGCAACTTGGTGCAGTTTGTGACAAGCTTTTATAGGTAAAATTTGCAGCATTAGCTACGTAGCAACTTAGTGACCATAGCAACTATTAACTAACGACTTGGAACTTCAATTGTTAGGGAGCTTTGATTAATTTCATGTCAGGTAGGTATAGCCAGTGCTCAGAAAGTTCCTGGAGTTCTGCCATTAAGATCGTTTAAAGTAGTTATATAGAGACAAGGAAGAAGAATCTTTATACAATGGAGTTGCCTTGGTTAGGTCACTAGCAGAATATAAGAATAAACTATGAAAATGTCAAAGCGTAACATTTGATTTCAGTTAACAAAGCATACAATTACATGGAAGCTATGGCAAAGGAGTTCTATAACGCTCAGCAGGCAATGGTCAGCATAACCTGCCCAAAGGAGACAAAGCTGAAGGTCTGTGGTCATGGGAATGTTACTGTAATTACACATAGGCATTGATTCTTAGGTCAGGCAGGTAACTAAGATGAAAGTTTTAAACAAAATGGAGTGAGCTGGTTAATATTATTACTTTGCTAGCAATTTAATTTTATTAACTGATTTAGCTTATTTCAATACCTTGTCTGGAACTCACAGAACTACAGAGTCGAATATCTTGCTTACAATAAGAGTTCAATAAATATTTGCTGATTGTTTCAAAAGTCTTAAGTTTTATCAACATTAACTTACATAAAGCTAATATCAAGAACTTATCAAAAGTAGCCTTATTTTGTTGGTTTCCATTTGATATGCAGCATAAGTAAAATTGATAGATTTTACTTATGCTAGAAGTGAATCTATCCCTCGACGCAAGTTCAAGTCATAATGTTAAAATGTTCCCCTATAAGTTTACATTTCAATAGGAGTCTGTTAGCACATCTCTGTACTACAAATCTAATCATGCTACATGTCATGGTCATGTCTTTTGCTTCTAAATTTGGAGATCTTATCAGGAATATCAGGATTATCCTGGTTCCCTGAATCTAGCATCATAATAGGATTATTTTATTGATTGATTTTAATCAATGGTCAGTACTAGATGGAATTAAAATGAATTATTATTGTTACTATTAGGATTTAATGCCACAATGCAAGAAGAAGGACAATTTCTATAACCATCTTATTTAGTATACCTTTTTCTTTTTGACATTTAACATGTCACTCACAGTCATTTTTGGATAAGTATTCTTCTATAATAAAGTACATGAAATAAATACTTCTCTAACATAAGCAAAGACACTATAGTGTGAATAATTTCTGTATTGCATTCCAATATCCAAAAATGATTATGATTAGTTTCCAATATTATGTATAAAATAACATTTTATAGAGTTACTTTGATCTATATGATACGTATGAAACAGTGTATTTCAATTTGCATGTGAATTTTTAAAAATTATTTAATATCCATATAGAATAGTATCTGTGTAATACAAGCTAATAATTGGCACCAGATGCTAAATTGTTCCTTTAATTGTTTTGTTTAAGCTTTACTACTGTGTCAGATGTAGATTATAATTCTTGTTTTGAAGATGAAGAAACTAATGTTTATTCAGTGAGGAAATAGCAGTGTTTAGATTAATATGCTGTTTTAATGACCCTAAAGTTGACATTGTCCCTATTTCATTATTTTGTGTCCTAAGAATATCACCTTGAGGGAATTTTATGTCAGGCTTGGGAGCTTATATATCATCTCATATATTTAATTCTAACGATAATTATGAAACCCGATTTTGATCTGCCTGCAGACCTTAGCCAGTTACTAACCTCTCTGATCTCAGCTTTCTTATATATATTAGACTACCAACTATCTAAGAGCCTGTTTAGCTTTAAAATCTTATACAGCTGTGGATTAGCAATTTCTTAAAGATTATTAATTCATTGATACTCATTTCTAATAGACTTTTTCTAGAGAACTGTCATGAAGATAAAAATAATATATGTAAAGCAGTTAAGGCAATTGGGCACATAATTGGTACTCTTAAATTTTTATCTATTATTCAATTCTTAATGTAATCATTATCATTATTGTTTAGAGGATAGAGAGATTAAGTGATTTTTTTCCCCAAAAGTCATACAACTGGTTGGAAGCAGAACAAGGACAGATTACATTCTTTCTCATTACCAGTACCATATTACTATTTCTACATTTGACTACACTGTCTTTTAAAAAAAAGCAATAGAGAAAAAAAGAAAAAGTACATTCAATCAATTTCATACGAACAAGAAATTTTTAACAACCTTAAAAGAAATAATTCCAATACTTGTTAATAAAGTCAATGACCAAATGACTTTGAACGTCTTTTGGAACTTCTTTTTCACTGTGCATTCATCTATTTTCCTCCAAATTTATTTCATAAATGTTATGATGTCATCAAATTATTTTCCTCTAGCATACTGAAGATATTAATTTACTGCTTAGCCTATTTTTCAAGTTTAATTAATATTTAGATTTTCCTCTTAAAATTTTGGTTTTGATTTTAAATCATATTAAGTTTTCTTCCACATTTTGTTCTTGATTGGTAGTCAGCATTTGGAGTCACCGAGTAGCTAATTAGAATTAGTTATAAAATTAATCAAAGTGTAATTATTATCTATAAATCCTAGGAGGTAGTGAATATATCAACCCAAGTGTGGGTAGCACTCAGCATAGGTCTGTTTAGAGATACAAAAGGTCTGAAAAATTTTTACAATAAATTATCAATGGCACAATATGTACATACATATACTCACATGTGCTGAGATTCTGATATCATTAAAAATGAAACTACATAAGATAAAAGTAAAACCAAGTAAGAACAGAGGACTTGAGCTACTTAATTCAGATGACTATTGAATTGCTTCCTAGAAACTAACAAAAAAGATAAATACATTGAATTATGGAATTTTTCTTAATTAAAGCCTAGTAATTAGAGATAATATGTTCCAGGTACATTACTTTCTGGTGATCTAACTGAATAGCTAGATAGTAATCTAGGGAATGAATAGTTAATGTCTCAGCTAAATATAAATTATCTCAGAAGACTCTTTGGACAGAATTTATTGAGTTCATGTTAAATGTTCTAATGCAGCTGTCCCCCATATTTTTGGCATTAGGGACTGGTTTCATGGAAGACAATTTTTCCATGGATTGGCATGTGGGGAGGTAGTGGGTATGGTTTTGGGATGATTCAAGTGTATTACATTTATTGTGCTCTTTATTTCTATTATTATTACATTGTAATATATACCTAAATAATTATACAACTCACTATAATACAGAATCAGTGGGAGCTCTGAATTTGTTTTCCTGCAACTAGATGGTCCCATCTGGGGGTGATGGGAGACAGTGACACCTGAAGTGTGTTGCTTATTGTCCCGTCTACTTTGTAATCTCGTTTTGATTGCTGTCATTGCAGAAAACCCTGCTTTACAAAGATAGGATTTGGAAATAAAGGCAGGCTTTTCAGTGCTTTTGTGGCAATCTCAGGATATTCTGCCCTTACTTTAATCCAGAATGTCTGGAGATTTGAAGTTATCTCAAACGTACCTCTAAGGCCATCGTCATTTGCGATCTCAAGCATTTGATCCTCTTCTAACATGGAGAGTTGATTCACCTGGTTTATTCACAAACGGACTGCAAATTCATTCTTTCCCAGTTCAAAGGTCTTTTGTGGTTGGGAAGTAATGCTCAAACTCTTTTGAAAGTTGAGATGAGTGATCATTCACCAGCTGGGAGAAAGAAGGCCCTGGTTCAATCTCTTTCAAAATTTCTGCTAATGTTTGAAACGTGTCAAAAACCTCAATATTCACTCATCACCCCATAATTCCAATTTGGCTTTGAATGTAGCCACTTTCTCTGCCAACCTGAATACACTCATTATTCTCTCTTGAAATGACAGATTGAGCAGGTTGAATATGCCACATAAGTAAGCAAGTTTTGCGACCCATTCTATGTCACTGAAATGTGCTGCCAGTGGTGACTTTTTTCCTAAAAGAAACCTCTGGAGCAGCTCTCGTAACTCAAAAAACTCAGGCTAGTGGTCTACCTTTAGAATCTCACTTTTGTGTATAAGAAAAGACATGTTTGCTCTGCATCCATCTCCTCACATGGCTGTGCAAACAGATGGGAGTTAAGGGCATGTACTTTAATGTGGTTGATTTTAATGCATTCTGCAAAATGTTGTTAAGTTCAGGTGACATTTTTCAGCTAGTCAGCACTTCTCTATGGATAACACAGTGCATAGACTCAGAAGTGACCTCTTTGACCCCTAGTAGTGAAGCCAGAAAGCCATGGCAGCCGCTCAGTCTGTGCATGTAATGACACAAAATGACCGGTTCGGGTTTTCTGATATGAAATCAAAGACTTGAATAGTTCTGTAGCTATGGTATTGGTTGACAGCAAAAGTACAAATGACATATGCTCATTCACATGCTCCTGAAAAATATATTGCACAAAAATCAAGCATTGTTGCCTTTTGTCATCATCAGTAGAGTCATCAACCCGGATTGTATACCCTGCTGACTCGTTAATCCTCTCTAACAATTGTGCCTCAATATCCTCTGCTATTTCATCAGTTCATCTAGTTATGGTGCTGAAAGAGAAGCACATGCCACCTTTTGAACTGCAGCTTCTTCTAAAAGGTCACGACAAATGTCCTTAGCAGCAGGCAGGATCAACCCTTCACCAATGGTAAAGGGTTTCTTAGCTTTAGCAATGCAGTTAGTCGCTAAAAATGATGCTCTCAGCGCAGACACATTTGGTGAAATGATGGCCTTCAATAATTTCTTTTGTTCTCGTGTTCACTTTTTTTCTTTTAAAAAATTCCAAATGCTTGTCTTATAATGCAGGGTGCTTGGTCTCCATGTGGCGAAGCAGTTTTGAAGGTTTCATGGCTTTTGTGGTTAGCCAGCTGTCACAAAAATGTTATACAAGGCTGGGCTCGGTGGCTCAACCTGTAATCCCAGCGCTCTGGGAGGCCGAGGTGAGTGGATTGCCTGAGCCTGCGGGTTCAAGACCTGCCTGGGCAACTTGGCGAGACCTCATCTCTACAATAAATAAAAAATTAGCTGGGCGTGGTAGCACATGCCTGTAGTTCCAGCTACTTGGAAGGCTGAGGCGGAAGGATCGCCAGAGCCCAGCAGGTCGAGGCTGCGGTGGCCAGTAGCAGCCACTGCACTCCTGTGTGAGTGACAGAGTGAGACTCCAACTAAAAAAAAAAAAAAAAAATGTTATACGAAGCTGGCTTGGAGAATGTGAATCACCTGTTGCAATGAACCTGTATTTTTATTGGTTGCTTTAGAGTCTTCTGCTGACTTCATTGTGTCTTATCTCCTTTTCAAAGAAGCTCTCCACTGATGTTTGTTTTTTTACTCATTTTGGCTCAGGTTAGCTTGTGGACTTACCAAAACTGTGACTGAGGCAAGTGCCCAATGCAAGAAAGAGGTATGGGTGGAAGTGATGAATAAAATAACAGGCGAACCATGCACAGACTAAAATAAGTGTCAGATTCTGACTTAAAGCCTGACACCAGAAGCAGCTATACAACTGAAGTACATCAACTCACTTGCTACTCACTGGTAGGATTTTGATATGAGTCTGCAAGCAGTTGATTCGTTATGGTCTCTGTGCTGTCAAACCTCACTGCTAATCTGTATTTGCAGCCACTCCGCAGTGTTAGCATTGCCACCTCAGCTCCACCTAGATCATCAGGCATTAGATTCTCATAAGGAGTGCACAACTTAGATCCCTCAACTGTTGTGCAGTTCACAACAGGGTTCACGCTCCTATGAGAATCTAATGCCACTGCTGATCTGACAGGAGGTGGAGCTCAGGCAGTAATGTGAGCTATGGAGAGCCACTGTAAAGACACATGAAGCTTTGCTCACTCACCAGCCACTCACCTCCTGCTGTGTGGCTGGGTTCCCCTGGATCTGTGGCGAAGGGGTTTGGAACCCTTGTTCCAAATAATGCAGAAATTGACAATATTTTGTGTTTTGAAATGGAAAGGGCCTGTGTTCCTTGAACACCAGATGTGCAGGAGGGACTACTGGGCATCTACCAGAACCAGCCCTGTATTTGCACCCAAGTATAAAAGACCTGCCCAGTTCTGCATGTTTCCCTCCTTCCTACTCTCTAACCAGAGTGAAAATATGTAACAACAACAAAGCATCATTTGAAATGTAGACCAGTAATAGCAATTGACTCTGAGATGTAAATAAGTATAGTGTGGCTCCTGTGGGAAATTTGATTTTTAGAAATGTGATCCAAGTACTTCTTCAGAATGGATTAACCACAAAGTATAGTCTCAAGAAATTACTAGTATGCTGTTCAATGGGATTATTTATTACTGTTCATTTTCATTATAATATACGTTAGCTCATGTTTATGAGATAAAACATTTTTGTTTTAAGTCTAGTTGATGCTGAGTTGCTTTTTCTGATAATAATTAGTATGCAACATATTCCATTTCTAGTCCATTTGTGGCCAGAAATTCCAAAGCCAGGGCATCAGCATAAAGAAAGCTACTTGTCTTCTATTTTCCTACAGTTAAAGGATATGTATTTAGTGATATGATAGCAATCTCAATTTGATTGTATTTTAAAAGAAGGCACCAAAAGAATTATAGCATGTATAACTAGAATTTCATCCATCATATATGTCTTCAAAACCACTCTAGTTTCAGTAGTATTAGTAATATAGAAAACTTGAAGACACATGCGTATTCAGGGCTCAATTTATATATTATGTATAGTTCGGGTTTTGAGCTGTTTCCTTAAATAGAAAATTTTAATCATATTCTTGAGGATTTTTTTCAATAAAATATAACTTTACTGTAGGGATTTGTAGTGGAGTATTTGCACCCTCTGAAAGGACATTTTTTTCTTGTGTATTTTTTTTTTAACTTAGAGGCTCAGTCTTTTAATTAATTGAAAAGAAAGCTAATCAATTAGTAAGGAAATGTTCTATCCTTACCTGAGGATTTTAAAGGGGTGTGTGTGTGTGTGTGTGTGTGTGTGTGTGTGTGTGTGTGTGTGTGTGAGAGAGAGAGAGAGAGAGAGAGAGAGAGAGCGAGAGAGAGAATGAGAATGAGAATGAGGTAGGCTACATTTTGAATTCTTAAAGAGAAAGGTCTGTGGAGCAAAACTAAGATAAATAATCTGGCATTGAGGTCCTCCTGAGAATAACTTCTTCTGAAATTGATTAATTAAAATACATGTTTGGGGCAACCCTTTCAGGTCCCCTCCTGCTGTGACAGCTTTTCTGTTTTGTCAATAAATCCTACTTTCTCACCTTAAAAAATATATATATACATATATATACACATATATGTTTGAACTTCCTAAGTTTATTTCAGCTTTAAAATTATGTCAGCTTTGTTCCATTTGAGACAGTGTCTTGTTACCTTTGTTAATTTTTTGAAAATGTTCTGTCAATATTTATTGGGACACAAAAATTGGAGTCTGTGCTATGGTTGTCTGATCTACAGCAAGTTAATATTTTCTTTTTTTTTCTTAATTTAAGTTAATGCTTTCATCTGAGCTGATGCTATAGAGTAAAAGAATGATCTTCCAGAGGGGAGATTGAGAAGAGCATTATAAATCCTCTAAACTTCAGAGAGTTGGATATTCATGGAATTGAAGAGGCTCTGTATACCTTTTTAAATGTTTTATTTCCCAAATCTTTTTATTTGGGGCCTATAGAAAGTTATCTTTAAGGTCTCACTTGAGCTATTTCAGAATAATCATTTTAAGCAATAAAGGATTTAGGATTAGTTAATAATGCTTGACTCTGTTAAAAATGTAAACAAGATTCCATATTATCTTCTCCCACATGTTGCCCATAATAGAGAATTTTAGCACTAAACAAAAACCAGATTCAGGCTACTGTATCCTGGAGAAGTTGCCCATCAGGGAGCCATTTTTCTGGTTCATATTTTTTAAAGATAAAACTTGTCACACCATCTTAAGCCTTGGCATTCAAGCAGTGATATTGCTGATAAATGTTAAACAACTGACTCTCTGGTGGGCAAAAGAGCCCTATGTATATACATTGCAGATTGTCATATTAAAATATTTCATTGTGACAGGAACATATCATAATGTAAAAGATTAAAATTAAAGAAATAGAAGAAAAATCACTGACAAATGCTGAGGAGATGTTTTTTCCTTCTTAAACTGATACAGCTTAGAAGCCAAGGGCCTAGTTAAGGAAGATCTAATCTGTTTAGGTAGTCAAAGAAATCTGGAGAACTTAAGATGGGAATTGCTTCTTCATCTTCCCTTAACTAGTGATTTCAATGTATACTTTTTAGTGATTTCAGGTTACACGTAAAAAAAATGTTAACGAAACATTAGCATAAGATAAAATAATTTTTAAAAAGTAAGTGACTCACAAATAACGTTCTAGCTGGGTGTATATGGTCACCAAAAAGGCACTCTTTTTAAACTTAAAGAGAATAGAATTGCGGAAGAATAAATGGAATGAAATGATCCCTCATTCCTGTAGTCTTGAAGAGGATCTTTATAAAGAGTAGATCGACACAGAAAGTCACACATGGACAAATTGTGTCATTTGCCCAAGCCAACTATTTGCCTCCCAAGTTAGAGGCTTACCGACTATATGGCATCAAGTTTTTGAGAGGCGATAACAGTTTCTGGCAGAATAAGTTCAGTTGTTCCATAGACAGGCTTCAAGCACCTGGAAAAAATATATCCAAGTCAAATATCTCTAATTCCATTTGGGCAAAAATGCTGACATGTAAAAAGCTTGTAAACACTAGACACTATTCAGTCTTTTTATTTCAAATATATTAAATCGTTTTGACTATTTACAAAAGTAATCTTTACCAAAATGTTCCCTCAATGCTTTCTTTAGATTCATTCACTCACCCATAACATTTATCGAGTAGATGCTCTGTGTCAAGCCAGCAGCTGATTGCTGGATAAATCACTGGACTAAATAGTCCAAAGGTCCTTTCAAACTCTCAGGTGGAGGCAGGAGTTGGAATTGAGAAAGAGGAAAGAAGTCAGCTTCTGATAATAGACACCTGAAAATACAAAATTATTTAAATATGAGTTTAATATTTTAGACATCTAGACAACTTCCAATGACTGGAACATTTGCTTCTTACTGAAATAATTGAACCACATTCCCAAAACATTATAGAATATAGCTCTGAATGAAAACCAGACTCAGGCTACTGTATCCTGGAGAAATTGCCCATTGGGGAGCACAATGGTTCATCATACAGAGTAAAGATTTCTTCTTGTAAACAACTTAGGAAAACCAATGCAGGGCTATGCAAAAGCATATAGAATTAAAATATATCAGGGAAGTTAAAAACTCTTAAGTATCATCAGGTTTAATTATCTCCTTAAAATATCTCCACCCTATGATCCCATTGCTTTCCGTAAATTGTCTGCCAGAATGAGGTTACTATTTATGAAGTAGATTACATCTATTTAAATAATTACTTTCTATTGCCAAAGAGACTGAATGTTGACTAATTAGATCAGGCAACAACTTTAAAATGTAATGTGACAAGTAATTTTTATTTATTGAATCATTTGTGTATAGGTAACACAGTTAATATCATTTGTTGACTGAGAGAACCCAGGGGTCTTAAAACTCTATCATTTAAAAAAATTTTATTATATTGATGATTTATTTGTTAAATTTGCTAGGAATACAATAATGCATTTCCAGTGTGCTTTACTGTGTACCATTTTGTGACAGTAAATACATAGAAACAATGTATGCATGTATTGACAGTACATTGTCTACTTAAATGTTGGTGAGAACCAGGGCCAAGTTTTGCAAAGAAGAAAAACAAGAAATACGTTTTTAGTCATATAGGAAAACGTGAATACTTTCCATAACAAAATCGTTAAGTAGAAAGTGTACTGTGACTACATACTAGAAATTTACCATATAGAAATTCATATTACATTTGGCTCTCCTATATATGATAAAATCTACTCTTAAACAGTATGTCAGTTTGATATATGTAGTATATCAATTTTAGTAATATATTATATTTAGTGATGAATGAGATTTTTAAATGCTATGATAAATAATTAATTTTTAGGGATTTAGATAGATTGGAACTGTATATTACAGTACTATTGTATATCATAACATTTTAAATTTCTGGAAAAAGCCTACAATTTAGTGACATAGTACTAAATGTATTTTAAGTATAGTGTTATCAACACAGGGCTGTATTACCTTAGGAACTGTCCTATGACTTTTTAATCACTTTGAAAAAAAGGATGTTTCTTTCCTGTTTGTTAAAAAGATTTATTTAACGCTCTATCTGTGCCAAAAACTGGACAAAATTTTATTTTCCGCTGGCACATTCAATGATACAAAATTGTTGTTTTTCTTCTCATTAGAAAAATATGTAGAGATTTCTTAGTTAAAAAAAAGTTGCCAAATTCACGTTTCTAATGAAAATTTACCTTTTTGCCTCTCTGAATAAAGAAAACACGAAGTTTAGTCTTCCTGAACTTTATAAATTCAGGCTAATGCAAAAAGAAAAAAGAGAGATCAGAGTTTGTATATTCTCTGAGTTATGTTTTGAATAAGACCAGGACACTGTTTCCCTCATCATTACTACACTTATTAAATTTGTGCAAATGTATAGGGCACATGGCAAATTTTGTCATATGTATATAATGTATGGTGATCAAGTCATGGTATTCAAGGTGTCTATCATCTAAATACAATACATTTTTGCTACATATTGTCATCCTACTTTACTGTTAAACACTGTTTATTCCTTCTATATAACTTTATATTTGTTCTCTTTAACCCACTTCTCTTCATCCTCCTCACTCCTACTCAACCCTCTCAGTCTGTGTTACCTGTTTTTCCACTATCTACCTCCATGTGTTGTGTTGAAATGTTTAACTCCCAGTGATAAATAAGAACATGTAATATTTGCCTTTCTGTGCCTGGAATATATTACTTAAGATAATGACCTCCAGTTCTGTCCATGTTGTTTCAAAGGACATGATTCCTTTCTTTCTTTCTTTTTACAGCTGAATAGTGTTTCATTGTGTATCTATACCACAAGTTCTTTATCCATTCGTCTGTTGATGGACTCTTAGGTTGATTCCATTTCTTTGCAATTGTGAATAGTGCTGTAATAAACATGGCATGCAAGTACAGGTATACCTTTGATATTTTCATTTCTTTTCCTTTGGGTAGATAGCCAATTGCTGGGCCAAATGGTAATTCTACTTTTAGTCTTTTGAGAAATCTCCATACTGTTTTCATCGTGGCTATACTAGTTTACATTCCCACCAAACAGTGTGTAAGAGTTCCCTTTCCTCTGCATCCTTGCGAATATCTTAATTTTTGTCTTTTTAAAAATAGCCATTCTGACAGGCATCAGATGTTATCTCATTATGGTTTTAATTTGCATTTCAATGATGATTAGTGATGCTGGGCATTTTTTCGTATACCTATTGTCCATTCGTATATATTCTTTTGAGAATTACTCCACTTCTAAGGCTTTGTTTGTTTCTTCTCTCAGAATGGACTCAACGCTCTCCATCTGGCTGCCAAGGAAGGCCATGTGGGGCTGGTTCAGGAGTTGCTGGGAAGAGGATCCTCTGTGGATTCTGCCACCAAGGTAATGTTCATGCTGGTAGATTTGTTCTTCTTAAAAAATAGGAAATGATTTAAAGCTTCTTTTTCTGGTTGTATGTTTCAAAGGTCCATTGGAACACTAAGATTCCAACCCCACAAAACTAAACTTGACGCCTTCTCCATTAAACTTTGCAGAATTTGAATTGTTTCATTTAAAGACTTATCAGACATGAAACTGAAGAAATCTATATATCCAGTTTCTAACATTTTGTTTTTCTTTGATTCACAAAAAGGACAAGATTAACACAATCCTCTGTAAACAATGACACCTATTTTCCTAAGGTTAACTTAATTTTTAAAAGGCATACTGATGTGGTAAACTTCTCAATGGAAATGAACAAGTAATTTTCATGCTTCAATTAAATTGATATATCTTCTGACGTATTCATTCCATTTGGTATGAAACTATACAGAATCCTATATACTCTAATGAAAAAGAGATTTTGGATCACGTATTGAATTGTTAGGTGAAAGTTAGGTTTTATCAGTACAAAGTGTGTTCATAAAGAAAGTAGATTCATTTTTTAAAAATTTACACGATGCTGGATATACTAGAAACTGTTGCTATCTTCTTAATGCTGCTTTTGCTACAATATGTTTGAAACTGTTGGAGATTTATGTCATAAGCAACAGATATTTAAAAAGATATTATTAGTGGTGACAAATCTTTGTCTTGTGAAGGTGAAATTTGTATTTGGAAAAATATAGCAGCTAATCAGACTCAAGCATGATGGCACAGGGCTGGAGTGTGATAATACCACTGTGGGAGATGCAGAGAGAAGTAGTTACACACTCAAGCCGCTGGCTAGGGCATTAGTCTACTCAGGGGTAAACAACAAAAAAAAAGAGTGTGGGAAAAAAAATAGAAATATGGCCAGTTAACCTGGATTTCCACCATCTACATAACTGTCAAAATGTACACTAGCCCTGCTTATAGTGTAGTAAACAGTAATTCTAGCAGAAATGGAAACAGGCAACTCTCTGGCAATTCCAAAGTAGTTAAAATATAAGTTCACTATATGCAATAAATTGCTTACTCCGAACATAAAGAGTAAACATTTTTGTTAACATTTTGCATTAGTGTGCCAAATAATTGTTGAAAAAATATTTAAAGAATATCTATTTGAGTGTAGATCAAATTATTTGCCTCCCCTGAGGTGCCCATATTAATATAAAGAGCATATTCATTAAACCAAACACACATTTTTTTTTTTTTTTTTTTGAGTCGGGGTATCACTTTGTTTCCTAGGCTAGAGTGCTGTGGCACAATCACAGCTCACCGCAGCCTCAAACTCCTGGGTTCAAGCAGTCCTCCCACCTCAACCTTCCTAGTAACTGGGACTGCCTGTGTTGTGCCATCATGCCTGGCTAATTTTTTTATTTTTTGTAGGTTTTGCTATGCTGTCCAGGCTGGTCTCAAAGTCCTGGGCTCAAGCAATCCTCCCACCTTGGTGTGACAAAGTGCTGAGATTACAGGCATGAGCCACCATGCCCAGCCCAACCACTTTTTGGTTGCTTGTTTGTTGTTGTTTTTCTTTTTCCTTTCAGCTCTATTGATATTTTAAGCAAATTTACTTTTAATTACAAACTAGAGCTGCAGAGTTTTCCATGAAAAAAAAAATACCATTTAAAAAGAAAGAGGCTGGGCTCAGAGGCTCAGCCTGTAATCCCTGCACTTTGGGAGGCTGAGGCGAGAGGATTGCCAGAGCCTGAGGGTTCGAGACCCACCTCGGCACCTTGGCGAGATCTCGTCTCTACAATAAATTAAAAAAATTAGGCCGGCGTGGTAGTGCGTGCCTATAGTTCCAGCTACTTGGAAGACTGAGGCGGAAGGATCGCTGGAGCCCAGGCAGGTCGAGGCTGCGGTGACCGCGAGTGTGCCACTGCCCTCCAGCCTGGGTGACAGAGTGAGACTCTAACTCAAAGTAAATAAATAAATAAAAATAAAAATAAAGAACTGAGCCCCCAAAATACTGAGTGGTTAATGGTAGAAAGAGAACTAGAGGCCAAACTCTATGGCTTGGAATCTACAGGTTTCTGTTTGTTTTTCTTTTAAAAAAAATTTTGTTATTTATTTTGATCGCATCACAGGTATTTTAAATATCTTGGCCTATATTTTATTTTCACCAGGTTTAAATTATTTTTCATTGGTGATTTGTGTTGTGGATGGTAAATTTTGATGAAGCAAATGGTATAAATCATTGGTAACACTATGATTCGTGTAAAATTTATTTTTTTAGTTCCAAAATATTTTGGTCAACAACCATGTGCCCTAGTGACTGGAAACACAACTGTAAGCAAACTCAATTTCTTTACTTAATGGTAGAGAAAATTTTCCTTTCTTTGCAAGGAAAAAAAAAAAGACCTCAATGTTTCAGTAAACTTTTTCTTTTTGTAGTTACTGTTTTCTTGCAGTAGGACTCTAAATCACATGAATCTCATGAGATGTTGTCTCATATACACACACATCCCAAATGTTTTGTTTCATTGCGAACTTAGTCATTTTATATTCTCAGCACAATGCCAATGTTGTGAAAGACAGGAAAGGAAGGCACTGAATGAGATGGCCACTTTTTTTTTATGGTAAAAAGTAATCCTTTTGCAAGTGGGCTTCTATCTTGATAAAATGACAAATTTCAATCTGTTAAAGTAATCACAACAAAGTTGAAAATGGCTGCACCTTTTGGTTTCTACACATTTTGGAAACCTCTTTTTTGCTTTTTCTCTCCAAAACAGAAGGGAAATACTGCTCTTCACATCGCATCTTTGGCTGGACAAGCAGAAGTTGTCAAGGTTCTTGTTAAGGAAGGAGCCAATATTAATGCACAGTCTCAGGTATTACATTCAGGTTTTCTCTGATTTAAATAAATTTAAATTATAATAGTTTTGTGAAGTTGATTTAATGGGTTCAGCTAGCTGTTGGGCAACTAAATTTATTATAAATGCTCTATTATTTATTTTAGCCAAATTATTCTAACTCATGATAATTTTTTGACATATTATGATCTCCCTTTTAATGAAACTGAACGCTTGACAAATGTAAGTCTATCATGGTATTTATGTATTTTTAAAAAGGATATAAAGTGATAGTGACTTTTTTTTTCAGAATGACAGTGACTTGTGTGAAATATGAATGATTCATGAAAGTTCCATGTTGCTTTATGAAAGTATTTTCTTGCCTTAAATTTAAAAAAAAATTCTCAAAATACTAGCATTCCAGTGGGAAATCTGCTACGCAGTGGTAATTACACACTTTGGTTGCCTTATACTCCAACTGCGGGCTTTACTAAACTGCCTGCCAAGAACAACAGGCAAATTCAAGTCCCATGGTCTTACGATGAACATAATAATAAGTAGGAAATGCATGGTTTCAAAATGAAATGAAGAAAAATTTAAATAATAATTGTTTAATCAAGTTATACCATAAACTTAACCCCTAATTTTTTTCTAGTAGAAAGGGGAAGAAAATATTGTTGTGTCCAAAGCTTTACTCTCGGTATATGTCCATGTAGTTATGTAGGAATTGAGGAGTAAATCTTTATAACAATTTATTCTCTCTATTTTGGGGAGTTTTATCTTTAGCCTTTCTGATGACACAGACCACTTCATGGGGGATATTGACAAAATAAGCCAGCTCTTTTTATGATCTATTGCTTGGGATTAGCTCACCAGCCTGCCTTTGAAGGTTGTTATGTAGGAATATCTGCTGCCTACATAGATCATTCATTATGTAGACATGGCTCTAGTTCTATAGATGCCACAAGTTCTGGACCCAGAAAATATTAAAGGCAATTGTTAGAATAAGGTCTATTTTCTTTTATTTTGATTTTGAAAATAATCTATTGAAATTATGACATATAAGATAGTATCAATTTTGATCTCTGTAATGTAATATTGTTTTAATTAGTCACTTTTTCCTCCTTACAACTCAAACTTTTAACATGTAGTGAGAACAAAAACCTGTATTAAGTAAAATTTTTATAATTTGGTAATATCTATAGAGAACACCTGCATATTCTATAAAGTATAATAGCATCTTAGGTGTGGAGACAAAGAAACCTACAAAAATCTTCTGTTTCAAAGTAAAGAGTAAAAACATTTTTATCAAGAGAAAATCTTTTTGCTTTAGAGCAGAGGCTTGCAGACTTTAGACTGCATCATAATCTCTGGCAGGGCTTGCTGAGACACATGTTTTTACACCCTGTTCCAGAGTTTCTAATTCATTGTTGGGGTGAAACCTGTGAGTTTTCATTTTTTACAAGTTCTCAGCTGATGCTAATGCTGCTAGTTCAGGGACCAGAATTCTCTACTTTAGAGAATGTGAGAAAAAGCATATAAGCATAGATTCAACTACATGCCTGAAATAATAGTGCACTTACAAAGCATGAAAATGAAAGCTTGGTTAGGTTCACTTGTTTATAGGAGATCCCTCCTACTCTGGCAGGAAATACACATATACATTGGTACTGTTAATATCTATGAAAAGAGCATGTTTACTTTTCTCAAAATGACTTGTTGAGCTTGTACTGGTCATAAAAGTTGAGCAGTAACAAATGCTGCAAGGTAAATGCTTGTTAAAAGCTATCATATAGTTATTATACTGTGGTTATTGAAAATGTATATGCTTTGGAGATTCTTCAAGGAGAATAAGCTAAAACCATTTAATCAATAAATTGCTTTCTGAGTTAATGAGCCTTTTATCAGTCGTAATCATGCCAGGTTATAACATCTTAAAAGAAGCTTTGTATCATCATTAAGACATTAATCTCATTTGTGCTATATGCTATTAGCTCAATTTAAGATTTCTACTGTAGGGAATCTTGACCAATAGCTTCCAACTAATATATTATAGGAAATATTTAGAATGAGTATAATTAATAATTAAATCTTAGGATATTTTTCTAAATGTTTTTCTAGGTCATTTGCTAAGGCCAATGACTTCTTTACTATATTTAAAGTATGTAGCTATCATTACCAGTTGGCAAAAATTATTGTTACTTAGAATATTATTATTTTTATTTTTTTATTTTAAAGATGTGGGGTACAATTCAGGGTTAGGTATACAAATGTTCATTATGCAGGTACCCTTGTTAATAAGGTGTGCCTCTCCCTCCTCTGGCAGTTTCCCTCAACTGCCAATTGTACGCCCCCCCCCCCAGCAGTTTCCCACTACTGCCAATCCCTTTACTTAGAATATTTTATGTCAATGAGTAAAAATTAAAATGTGTGAATTTATATACATGGGTTGATTATTTTGCCCCTGTATGTGTGTAAATCTTAAAAGTCACGGTCTTAGGGCCATGCAGGAAGATGTGAGTTCTTCCTCTTATGTGATTCCCCTCAGTCTTGTCTTATTTAAGATACATATTTCTTTATGTGGACACATTGGGTGTCAGGTGGATGGGTAGGAGACATACTCGTGGCAGTTGGACTGTCACTTCCTTTTGAGAACCAGAAAAAGGGTGTAGGAATCCCAAGTGCACAACATAGAGTCTGAATTTTTTATTCAAATTATACCTTCTTTTACATCTTTCTAAGAATGTAATTCAAAGCACTGAAATGCAGAATAGTCTGAAATTATAGGAACATTGGCAGCTGCATAGTACTTTGCCTCTGACAAACGTCTAGTTTGGAAATAGACCACAGAAGATAATTTTGAATTAAGAAGGTAAAAAATCTCTCTGAAAAGCTCCAGGAATAAAAATTTTGGAATTCATGGGTTATGGAGAAGTACACATTTATGGATTTTTTTCTGCATTCTTTACATACACTATGAGATTCATGTGAGGCTTATGTTCCATGACAAGGCACCAATTTTGGTAAGCAATATCCTTAATTTATTGTGTTCCAGAGAACCAGCAGGATTGATTTAACTACTTTAAATGGTATTATGTAAATTGATATCATAACAATGAACAAAAGTTTATTTACATTTCTGTATTCATCAGTGATATTAGGGTGGTTTCTACTGAGCTAGTTCTCGGTATACTTTTAAGTACTGACACTGACCATGTAGCTCTCCAGCTTAGTTCTTTGGTGCCCGTATTGAGTGTCATGGAGGTCTCATCCAGCAAGACCTCGGTGAAAGCTATTTTGGTGGAATAATGGAGCTGGAAGTCAAGTTGTAGTGAGTTGAGAAATGTTATTTGCTTTGAAGATGATTGTTTGCTTTCTGAAAACATGAGCATTTTCAGGCATCTTAATATCCTCTAAACAATCCTATATAAAAGATGCTGGAATGATTTCCACCTATCTGTATGGGACATTTGTTTGGTCATGTTTTTAAAAACAGAGTTTATTTAGAAAGTAAATTAGAGAGAGAGAAAGGGAGGGAGGAAGAGAGAGAGAGAGATTTCAAGTTTTGCTTTTCATATTAAAGTTCCCAGAAGCTGGGAAGGTAAAACTTACATTTTCCAGACTATTTTACAAATAAGGTTCTGTATGTTTTTAGGTTCAACATCTAGTCATACAAATTTGTGGAAGATGTAAAAAGCAAAAGTGAGGTGGAGGGTACAATTCTACTGTTTCTATGACAAGCATTATCATAAGGTTTTGTTTTTTTTCTATGGCAGTCATCAGCATTAGTCCTGCCTGGTATCTAGTTACTAACTTTGTGAAGTTCTGAGGCAGGGTGTGGGCATCCATTTTGCTAGCGCATATGACAGCAGGCCGATTATCGGGGCAAGAGCATCCCAATCATGGCTGGCAGCATGCTGATAGCGACAGTGGTAGTATGGTTGTGAAGTCCATGGCTTCACTGTCAGAAGAGGCAGAAGTTTCACTGGTGACCCACTTCTGTAGTCACTCCTGCACAGCAAGAGAAGCTGCATTGTCAGAAAGTAAAATTTGCTCCCCTTCCAATTGCTGATATAATGTCGCATTTTCAGGCCAAGTTTCTGTAGCTGTGATCTGGGAGATGAAGGCTTCCACCACTAGAGACATGTCGGTGGGGAGGCCCTGTACCCAGGTGCCTGCCCTCCACGGGCCTCTTCGTCCTCCTCCGCAACCCAGGTGGCTCTCAGCAGCTCACAAGCCTAGCCCTACAGACTTACTAAGTCCTGTTTGGTCATTTTATAGCATGTGAATTTATTAGACCAGAGACATTACTTTTACAAAATTATTCCAATTCTATATTGCTATCAGAGAAATTATACTTATAGAATATTTTTAAAAACATTCTGAGTCATGCTTTCCTTTCAATACTTAGAGCACTTTTTGTTTACTTTTTGCCTGTTGATATTTGCCTATCTCAGATTTATTTTTTAAATGTATATCTACTATTTCTCCAAGATTGTAAACTGCTTGGGAACAAATAACTTTTTCTTGCACTTCACTATAGTTTTAGCATTTTGCATAATATATTGCACATATGTGACTACATGCATGTTTACCCTTCATGTATAAGAGTTAGCTTTGTTGTATATGTTCTAATCATGCCTAATCATAGACATAAATATCAATAATAATGCAGGTAATACCATTGACTCTCAGGCACTGTCTCTGGTGTGTTGTATACATTATGTCTTTTGTTCTTCATTTACTTTGTCATTACTAGTGACAAACTGAGACTCAGATGGGTCATTTAAAGGCCTATCATCTTCATCCCCAGGCAGCATTGCTGCTCGTAGTTCTCATAACAGCTGCATCTTCTCTATAGAACTCAAAGAATAATTTTTAAAATTCCGTTGTCTTCTAACCCAAATTTTACTCAGGTCAGAATTAGCTAATTCTTTTACAGTCCATGCAAAAGATTTAAGGTGGAAAATGTTCACTTAGTATTTTTATGAACTATAAATGCTCTGCAAAATGTTCAAAATATGCGCGATTTTGAAATTGACACTAAGGAAATCTGACGTTGAATTTCCTCCTTCTAATTTTCTCTACAAAAAAATGTGACTTTTAGTTCTCATAGAAGAGAATTTTTTTCTTTAAGTCCTTATTATATTCTTTAAATATAAAATCATTAAAATCAGAAAGACCAACATGACAAAGCAAAAAGATCTTAAAAATATCTGATTTTGTTTTTATAAAACAATTGGTTTATATTGAAATGTGATTTCATTAGAAGAGAAGGGCTAGAAGCTCTTGTGAGGTTCCTTTAAAGTCTGTATCTGCTCAACTCAGTCTGTGTTGGAACAGATTTCAGGTGTCACCAAACTATAGCTCAACAATAATATCTTGCATTCAGACCTTCATTTTTTTTTTCTTCTTTTTTTGAGTCAGAGTCTCACTGTCATCCAGACTGGAGTGCAGTGACATGCTCACAGCCACTGCAGCCTCGATCTGCTTGGGCTCAGGTGATCCTTTCACCTCAGCCTTTCAAGTAGCCGGAACCACAAGCACGTGCCACGATGTCCAGCTAATTTTTTTATCTTATTGTAGAGACCAGGTCTTGACAAGTTGCCCAGGCTGGTCTAGAACCCCTAGGCTCAAGCAATTCTCTCACTTCCACCTCCCAAAGTGCTGGGATTACAGGCTTGAGCCCCACGCGTGGCTCAGACCCTCAAATTTAATCTGTATCTCCATTTGTTATTTAATCTTATTCTAACCTTATATGAATAAATAATGAATATTCTCATTTTACCTATGGGAAAATTTGAGGCACAAGTAGGAAAACCAAGGTCACATAACAAATTAGTGATGGAGCCACAAATCTGTGGTTGTTTGGTGTGGGCACCTTCCTTCCAAATAATCCTCAGCAATGTTTCCCATTCACTGTTTTTCACCTTCTGCTTCTACTAAGGAAGTCCAAAACTCTGCTTACTTCCCACAAGTCCCAGCCTCCTGGCTTACATGCCATTCGTTTTCTGCTTACTAGGCACTCAAATGCTGGGGTAACTGTAAGCATTCCACAAAAACTAGGCAACTGGTAAGTCAAGGGATTCAGGTGCACCGTGAAGTCTTATCCATGATCTGGAATTCATTCAGCCATCTATTCTCTTAGACTGTTCTTCAACCAAACACAGTTCTTAACATGTCTAAGACTTAAATATAATTTCTGAAATATGCTTGGTGGTGTCCTTTTTAATTCATTTTTCTTATCTGTGTGTGTGTGTGTGTGTGTGTGTGTGTGTTGACATTCTTCTACCTGTTCTTACAGCTCAGCCTTTTCATAAGGACCCTAGAAACAGTATTTTTTTTCCTTTCAACTTAATGACAAGTGAGTTTGAATAAGATGCTCTCACTTGTTATTCTTTATATGATCGTTTACTGAAAATTTATTTCTATTTTTCTTTATTTCTTTTACCTGTCTTATGGTCAATATTCTTTGTTACTGGAAATTTTATTCCAAAAGACTTTCCTACTTGTAACTAACATGATTAGGCTATTTTATTAGTTTTCAAATTTTTTCAGACCACAAGTATTAATGCCACTTGCAAGATTGTATCACCATGGTTATACCCCTAGAATTACGGAGGTGCATGCACCCACTCTATGCAATGATACATATCTTTTCAGGTGTAGCTTCCAATAGTTTTCCCTTCATTGGCCCTAAGTCATTGTCACAAGTAATTTGAACTAAGCTGTGAAGAGGAAGAAAGCCTACACAGTTGGCCAGCATGCCAGTTACCCTGAATTGCTTCCATATGGTCATAGAGCTTGGCTCTTCAAGCAAAAAATTCATAATGGAACATTCTGTTCTCTCTCTTTCTCTCTCTCTCTCTGTCTCTCTCTCTCTCTCTCTCTCTCTCTCTCTCTCTCTCTCACACACACACACACACACACACACACACACACACACACACACAGTATGTGATCCGTGGTCACAGACTCCAAAAAAGTGCTTTGTCATCAGGTTTTCCACCCAAATATATACATGTGGTTCTTTCTTAATAAGGATCTTGGCTTTTTAACTAGGAGAAATACTGTTTATAATACAAATACTCTGAAGTTCAGATGACAGCAGGTATTTACATTTGACCAGAAATAAGAAAGAAGTCAGGACACTTCTGTTATCTTTTGACTCTGAAAATCAGCCTGTTATGTGATTACAAGTTTGGAAGAGCATCTCTGCTCCTCTGCACTTCAAGTTAAAGGAAACATGCTTTCTCCAAACTGCCATTCCCAGTGTGCTTGGAGAAATGATGAAAATTGATGTCTTTAAAATTTTTCCCTAGAAAGATATTACTTTCCCTTATTCTAGTAGAAAGCCAACATTGAAATTACTGGTCTGCAAACACACACACACACACACACACACACACACACACACACACACACACATCTGATAAGCAACAATATTTTCATTTACAATAAATTAAAGCAATTTTTCAGTTTTTGAAATAAAGCTAATACAAATATATGTTGTCTTTATGCTAATTTATCTGGGGACAGATGGAGTTGAAGGGCTGAAAACTGCCTGTCATTTTGTCCTGAAGTTTGAATGAGTTATAGCACATCAGGAGTAAGAAGGGTGAAGTGTGCTGTGGGAAAATCAAATCTATTTGCAGGAACCTAAAAGAAATAAAGTATCTGGACGCTGAAACAACAAGGGAAAATGTGGTGTATGAAGTGAGGCTTGAGGAAGAAAGCCAGATCCTGCAAGATGTTATGAGCCACGCTAAGGATCTTGTCCTGACCTAAGGTGTTTATCGCAGACCCAGGATGTAGTAGAGTTGGAAGGTAGAACATGCTCAGAACTCTGTTTTAAATTCTGAAAACATCACCCTGGTGCAGCTTGGAGAACAGCTTGAAGGAAGACCAGGGGATGCAAAGCAAACCATTTGGAGACTATTGCATCGATCTACTTGAGGTAGGAGGTTATGTTAGCTTGGAATGGAGTCGTGGTGTTTGGGGTGATGGATAAAGGAGGACTGCTTTGAGAAAGATTAAGAACCAATTTCAGAGCACTTGGTGGAGATGGCATATGGGAATAGAGGAAGAGGATCACATCAAGGGTGACTTCTAGTTTTCTCCCTTGCCTAACAGTATACATGGTGATGAAATCCACTAACAGAAAGTTAATAAGGACAAGGCTTTGCTTTGGGTTTTGGTGAGGAGGAGGGTGATCTTAATGGGCAGTTTGACCTACATGTCTAGAGTTCAGAGAATAATTGGAATAAAGATATATGTGGGTCATCTGATGTAACTGGTGATTAAAGCAGTGGATTCAAATGAGACTGCCAGAGCAGCTAAGCCAGTATAGTAGTGAAAGGTAAACAACTCCTTCACCCTCTGAAGTTGGCTAAAAGAACTCAACTGACAAAAGTCAAATGAATAGGAAAAAAGGCATGCAAATCTACTAATGTACTCGAGAGTCATGCAGAATACGAGAGGGACTCAAAAAAATCCCAGAATTTATTTATAAAAAGTTGTGTATTTATTCTTACATGTTTAAATTTCAGACACCTTCAAAGTATTCTCTGTTTGATGCAATACACCCATCAAGACTTTTTTCCACTGTTCAAGACAGTTTTGAACTGGTTGATTTTGATGCCTTTTCTTTTCAAAGGGAAAAACATGTCCCTTTGAAGACTTTTTTCATCTGGGAAAACAGAATAAAGTGCACTCTTAAATCACCCATTATGAAATGGTCAAAGGAGTTAAAAGAATCTCCAGAAAAAAATTCACTGAAACCAAATGCAGCTTCTTACAACAATGCTAGCTGGTACCTGGTGGAAATGGGTTCCTAGAACACTTACCTAGCGGGGGACGCCTGTACTGCCAAGGGCCCACTCTTCAAAAGATAATTCTGGTTTTTTGGGGGATCTCCTCTCGTATAAGAACTCAAAGAAATAGCCAGATGGTTGACACTTTTATACAGAAAGAATAGGAGATTGGAGCATGGTAAAACAGGTTATGTAAGAAGGAAGGAAGGTAGCCTGGCTAGCAAAGGTAATCTTGTTATATAGCTGAAACCTCACAGGTAGTAACCCTCAGAGAGAATAGATAGCAAATGTCAGACCTTTGAAGGTGTCAGACTTTCAAGTAATCTTTCCTAGAACCCGGCAAGGGAAGGCCCTCAGAGAAAGCCTGGCTGCATCCATGCTGATTCTCTACAGATGAAATCTCTGTACAAAAGATAGCTTGCTTCGCAGAGCTACTTCTGTATGTAAGCCCTCTGAACGGTGTCTCAAAAATATGTCAGAGCAGCCTACAGACTGGGAAAAAGTATTTGCCAACTCTAGGTCTGACAAAGGCTTAACATCCTGGATCTACAAGGAACTGAAACGTACTGAAAAGAAGAAAACAAACAACCCCATTATAAAATGGGCAAAAGATATGAACAGACACTTCACAAAAGAAGACATTCAAGCAGCCAACAAACACATGAAGAAATTCTCAACCTCACTAATCATCAGGGAGATGCAAATCAAAACCACACTGAGATACCACCTAACTCCAGTCAGAATGGCAATTATCAACAACTCAAAAAATAACAGCTGCTGGAGAGGGTGTGGTGAAAAGGGAACACTTCTACACTGTTGGTGGGAGTGTAAACTAGTGCAACCTCTGTGGAAAGCAGTGTGGCAATTCCTAAAAGCTCTAAAAATTGACCTTCCATATGACCCTGCAATCCCCCTACTGGGAATATACCCTGAAGAACACAAATCACTCTATAAAAAAGATACCTGCACACGTATGTTTATCGCAGCATTGTTCACAATAGCAAGAACCTGGAAACAACCATGCTGCCCATTAAAAGGGGACTGGATAAAAAAAATGTGGTACATATACATGATGGAATACTATGCAGCCATAAAAAAGAACAAAATCATGAATTTCGCTGCAACCTGGATGGAACTAGAGTCTATAATACTGAGTGACCTCTCACAGAAACAAAGATCCGAATATCACATGTTCTCACTCATATAATGGACCTTGAACATCCAATGCAATACTATAAGAAAATGACTGACGGTACTGGGAAACTATGGGGGGGAGGGGGGATGGGATTAACAGTAGCAAATATCTGTCGGGGGATGGGAAAACACCTCTTATCAACAGGGTGCCTGAATGAAACGTAATTGTGCACCTAACCCTTAACTGTACCCCACAAAACCATAATAAAAAATACTGATTAATGAAAAAAAATTAGATTATACAAAGTTAAAAAAAAAATGAAATAAAGGTCTATTACCTAAAACCCTACCAAATGTCTCCATTTTAGTATGAATAAATACACCTGCCATCAACTGTAATAAAAAAATATATATATATGTCAGAGAAGTATATTTTGGAGTAAAATATTTTTATTTTCTTCACCAGCAAGAGGTAGAAGAGGGTCTAGGTTTCAGGAACAATTTTCACATTGAAGAAAATAGGATAAAGAAAATTTGAGGCATATGTCAAAAAATAGAAAAAGTTATAATAAATGTCCAGAGCACTCTGGGTTCTTAGTATAAAACAAGTAAAAAATATAGCAGACTTGGAAGAATTAAAATGAGAGCTCATTAAACCCACTGAAATAAGCACTTGATTTAAGCCTAGGCTGACTTCAGTTTGCCAGTGGTTAGAAGCAAAAATCCAGTCAGATAACCTGGATTTTAATCCTGCCTTAATCACTCACTAACTCTCTGACCTTGGACAAGTTACTTATCATTTCTGTGCCTCAATTTATTTACCTGTAAAACAGGTAAGGACTAACATAAAATTTAGAACTGTGAAGGTTGAAAGAAAGTTAATTATGTAAAGCGCTTATCACAATCCTTAGCACATAGTGAGCAATCTATGGCAGTTACTATTATTTTTATTATTTTCATTGATAGCTTCATGGGCATGGGGAGGCTATTATACTATCTTTGTAGGACACAATGGATCAGTTGTTGCTGATTCCAGAGGTCCTGAATTACTTTGCTTCCCTATTTATTGGATTTATTGATTCTTAGGAATAAGAGGACAAGGAAATCTAAGTTTGTAATCACAAGTGAAGACTATCAGAAAGAAGCAGAGGTGACCAGTTGAAATAGTATTATTGCTCAATAAAATCTATGTGGACTGCTAAAAAAAATCTGGGAATTTAGCTGAAGGAAAAGAGAGACTAAGAGTAAACTAAAAGCTATTTGACTGACCTTTTAAACAGTTCACAGAGGTGTTCTATTCACATGCAATTAAACTCTGATTAGGAGAGGATTCTTGCATCAGTGTGAACACAGTGTGTTGAACTAATGATAATTTGTTTACTGTTCTCTGTTTCACAAGTCAGTAACATTTGACGATTAGACCAACTGCAAAGACTTTAGACATAGCAATTCTTTTTACTTCTTTCTTGTAATGTGTCATCGATTAATAATCAAACAACTTGCATTTTGGAGCAGCTTCCACATACTACATCATCTAAGTTAAATTGTGCTCTGCATTTTAACAAAAATTGTAAAGGCAATAGGATGTAGACAGTGTTTTAACTATTTTGAAGATAAGTCTTCCATGGATGAACTCTGAAATATTTTGCTTTGTTTGGGGTTTTTAGAAACTCCAATGTGCATTCCTCACATTCTCTACATATTATGCTTTTATTAAATTATTTTAGTTTAGAACTGGAAGGAAATATTAGAGACATCATGTCTGTGGTACTTATTACAAGAATTTGAAGTTCACAGAGTCAAATGTTTTGCCCAAAGTGATGTTGGTGACCCCTGTTTTCTGATATCTGGTTAAGTATTTCCTATTTTTTGAGTGTATGTCTGCCTTCCTGCCTTCCTGCCTATCTGTCTGTCTGTCTAGCTACCTATCATCTTTCTCTTTCTCTCTCTCTCTGTCTTAAACCCACGCATAACATGTGAATATATTCTTATTTTAAGCAATCAAAACAATACAAAGTTTGTGAAGTAAAATGTATAATTCTGCCTTCCCTACCTACAACTACCATAGCCTTCCTCAGAAGTAATGAATTTTTAGTTCCTTTCTATTCTGTTAAATTATCTTTATACTATATTATGATGCTTTGTAAGTGATTACATATTTATTGTTCTTTAATGAAGTTTTTCAGTTATATAATATATAAAACTCTGTAAAACACAAGTTGATTGGTAATATTTCATTACTGCTTAATATACAGCTTATATAGAAATCAGGCATTGCTTTCTCCATTTTATAGAGAGGAAACTGAGAATTTAGGTAACTAATCATTGACTGACAACAATATTGCTTATACAACAAACATTGATTAGTTACATAATCTCTCTTGAAAAATGAAAATTAAAATCTATATTATGTCTTAACTTTTTCAGTTTTGGTATTTGATGCAATTCCTAATAGCTTTTTTAAAAATGTCCAACCTATATCTTAGTATGTGTTTTCTTTCTTAATCGGGAAGACATCCAGCTCCAATAATTGACTGAACATGGTAAATATAAATTTATATTTAAATACAGTATACTGTTAACTATAGCTACCTATCTCTGTGTAATGATTGGGATCCTCTGGTATTTCTATCCTTAAAGACATGAACGAGAAGTTTTTAAGACCTTAAAATAGCCAGTGATCCCTTTTGATGTTGCCTGAAATAGACAACATAGTATAATGGATGTGAACCCAAGATCTGAAGCTAGGTTGTCATATCCCAAAGTTTCTGCTTTCTACTCATGTAACTTCCTCAGAGTCTTCGCTGAAATAAGGAGATCATAATAATATGCTTATTTAAATAGACCAAAAAATCCACAAATCCATTATCAAAATAGTTTTTGCATTCACTAATTCATTAAGAGGCTCTTGCTTGCAAAATTCTATACCCTGCATTATAGAGTTGTTCCTTCATGGTATTTGGCTAAGATTTTCTTCAGTCTAAAGGTTGAAATGAATTTTTCTCTAAAAAAGAGGTAATGACTCTGCCAAAGGATTGTGAGATTAATCCATTATAGCACTTAGAACAATGCCTGGCAATTATAAGAGCTCAGTGACCTTTAGCTGTCATTATGACCAAATACAGTGACTATGCATCTGTGCAAGACCAGCTATACTGCCCAGTGCTACCTATTCTTGGCACAGTGAAAAAAATAATAGAGTCCCTTTGGGTGAATGGCTTGTTTCACAACCTCCTTTGAATATTATCAATTTGAGTATGTGAAATTACATTAGCTTAAACACAGATTCCTATAGGCCTTTAAGTAATTTAATGTTCTAGACATTTATGGTATAGACACTTGAAGCTTTAGACGTGTGGAAAAAAAGAATGAGAATTCTCATTTTAAATATTCTGGATGGCAAAATTTGAAGACCAACTAACAAAGTGTGGTCTAATCGAATAGTATTTTTGAAAATCACTTTCAGGGGATAAATCCAAATGTGGAATATTCTAAATAGACTATAATAAACCTAAAATGTATTATGTTTACATTTGTTTATGATACAATAGTAAAATGATCTTTGAAGTTTCTATAATATAGTATTGCAACACTTTAGTTAGTACAAGTTTTCAATAAGGTAAAGTCACAAGTTTGAAGATATGAAAAAACAGCTTGTAATTGCTAAAGATATTTGATTTTCTTTATTTATATAGGTTAGTTTTTGTTAAATATAAATTTTCATGCAAAACCTGCTGTTAGAGCAGTTAGTTCCTACCTGGGCAGCAGTCTCAAAAATAAATCTTGAGAAGGACTAATTTGTGCTACTTCTATGGATTGATGTAGTTGTCCATGATAATACAAAGTTTTTATCCAATTTAAATTATTTAAATATGTAAATAGATTACATTTGTTTAATTTAAATAAAGTTTTAACTTTGATCTGGAATATTTCCTCTGGAAGCAGCCTGATAGTTCTACTTGGATACTTCTACAAATTTTTATTAAACTCAGATCAGATAATGTTTAATGTAAATTTTAATAAAATTCTTTAATATTACCCAACTAGGAATATCAGGCTGCTTCCAGAGGAAATATTTTTAAAAATACTACAAACATCAATATTCTCGTTAAAATGTTTAACAAGAAAAGGATTTTTGTTAGTGATACTATTCAACATTACACTCAAGCCTTAACCAATACAATGAAAACAGAATAAGAAATTAGAAAAGGAATGGATAAGGAAAAGACAAAAATGTTGTTGCATATTGAAGATATGATTATTTAAATAGACAATCCAAAAAATCTACAATTCTATTATTAAAATATTTTTTACATTCACTAATGTATTAAGAGCCCTCTGCTTACAAAATTCTATACCATGTATCACAGAATTGTCCTTTCATGTTATTTGGCTAAGATCATCTTCAGTCTAAAGGTTGAAGTAAGTTATTCTTTTAAAAAGTTAATATTAAAAGTATTAAGTAGTCATTTTATATCTAAGAATGGTAGGTTAGGACTTTAAATACACTATATGAAATTAGATTTATGAAGCACAGGTTAAAGCTCCATCAAAGTATGCTTGCATGGCCAACTTCAACTATATTTTCTATTGGGAAAATATCATTGGGAAATGTTTGTTGTTTAATAATTTTAAAGAGTCACAAAGCCATATCACTTTGAAAGTACATATATTTTTATTAGCAATCATTAGCCCCTTAAAATTATAGATTTTCAGGAATTAAAACATATGTGAGTCAACAATGTGATCAAAAGACATTCATTCACTGTTTGATTATATAGGAGACTCTCCTGTATGCTGTCTGGACATAACTTGGTGCAATTTTTCAAACTGTATCCCCAGATAGTTTTGTTTAAATGATGTAGTGTCTTGAAGACATGAATAGAAGGAAATATGTGTACTATAATAAATGCTTGACATTAAAATGCAAAACAGCAAAGTGTATCCTTTCTGTGGAAAGTAAAATAAAGACATCACTAAGTGGGGATAAAAACAAAAGCAGGGCAAAATTCCACTCGACTTAATAAGAGAGGAAAGGCAATGAAATACATTTAATTAATTCAGAAATACTACTTGCAGGAATGTAGACTTTATGCAAGGCTCTGTAGTCCAGTGGTTAAGAACCCCAACTCTATCACTTATTATTTGTGTGACCTTGGGCTTGTTTACCTATTTGTGTGACCTTGGGCTTGTTACTTAACCTCTCAGTGACTCTATTTCTCCATCTGTAAGGAAGGAATAATAGTGTTTCCCTATATAGGGTCAATACAAAGATGAAATAAGTTAGTGCACTTAAAGTGCTTAGAATATACTGGCATGTAATAAATGCAATATACGAGGTCAGACAATTAAGTTTGTGAACTCATCCTAGAAAAAGTGCTGCATATCTCATTGCTGAATATCCCTATAGTCACCTTCAAAGTACTCCCTTTGGGAAGCTATGCACTCTCGCCAGTGCTAGTTTACCTGTCAAAGCAATTTCAGAACTCTTCTGGAATGGCTATCAGAGTTGTCATCATATTACTCTTGCTGTCATAAAAATGTCTTCCTTTCAATATTTTCTTTATCTTTGGGTAAGGAAAAAGTCGTTGGGGGCCAGATCAGGTGAGTAGGGAGAGTATTCCGATATAGTTGTTTACTGGTTAAAAACGCCCTCACAGACAGTGCTATGAGAGCTGGTGTACTGTCGTGATGCAAGAGCTCCTTTGGGACCATTTTTGCCCACACTTTTCTCCTGCCAAGATTTTCATTTAAGGTTTTCCTAACTTTCTCTATCGATGTTTATTTGGTCTGCTATGCTTCTCACAGTCGGCCAACAATTTTAACGCACAATTCAATGAATTTTGTAATGCGTTTGTCAGTTCCCCTTAATTGTTTCTCTGTCGATGTTTATATGCTATGCTTCTCACAGTCAGCTGATGATCTTGATGCACAATTCAACAAATTTTTGCATGTTTTCAGCAGTTCTGCTTGTTACTGGCCATTTTGATATCTCTTTATTAGTGATGCTTTTTGTCCCCTTAGAAAAACATTTAATTCATTTGTACACTGCCATTTTCTTCATGGCATTATTCCCATAAACTTGGACTAACATGTCCCTGATTTAATTTCCACTCTTGCCAAGTTTAACAAGAAATTTGATATTTGTTTTTTGCTCTAATTTAAGCTCCAACATTCGCAATGGCACACAAAAACATGCAATAACAATAATGAATGCCACAAAGCAAGACACCACCACATGTTGACACAAACACAGCTGTGAGACACTGATATACCAAGGTTATAAAACCTTACTAAGTTGTTTGTACAGTGCTGTTAACGTAAGCATACAGTGGTAAGTTTGCAAACTTAATTGCCAGGTTTGGAAAGCTTTGCTACCATTCTATTAGATATATTTATTTTCTCTTAAGTTATAGAAGAAGAAGTAATAAATGCTATGGAGTTGAAAAATAGCATTTATTATTTTAGCTAATTGTCCAGTGGGGCCAAGAGGTTATTATTATTTAGGATAGGTGTAGAGAAAAAAGTATATAGAAGTTTTGTCTTTAGTGATTAGCAACATATAACTTTCCCTTAGCTTAACATAGTTTCGGAATACAGGGCACAAAGCTGGATAATTAGAAAAAGCACTAGCTACACATAACCAGAAATAAAAATGAATATATTCATTGACAGTATACCATATGCCAAGCAGTGTTCTCACCTTAGGGATCCAACAAGACAGTTTCCTCTTTATTAACTTTTGGTAGTTAAAACAGTCAAGGGGAAAATGCCATTTTTTCCTTATGTTATCTTTATTTATAATTTTTCTATTTTCTATTATTTTATTATAACTTACATTTTAATTTAAATATATATATATATATATGGATCTCACTTTCTTGCCAGGCTGGAATACAGTGGCCCAAGCAGACCTTACCACAGCCTTGACCTCCTGGGTTTAGGAGACTCTCCCGTCTTAGCTTCCCACATAGCTGGGACTGCAGGCATGCACCACTCTGCCTGTCTACATAACTTACATTTTTAATCCCAGTATTTACTTAACAAATTTATTTAAATATGACTTAATAAAGGAAGAAGGTGTTCTCTGTTTATTCTTTCACTTGCAAAGCACATTTTTGCAGGCTGAAAATAAAGGACTCCTTACATAGAAAAATCCTTGTATTTTCTTTCAGTTTTTAAACCAAACTACTCTCTTGACACTTTCTTGGTATATTTCAAGTCTTAGCTTTTTAATCTCCCACCTTACATGGGGAACAAGCAATTTCTGATATAACTACTTTGTCACTAATGTTTATCATAATCTTTTAATTTACTGAGAACGTGACTAAAACAGTATAAATTTCATAAATTATTTGGCAATTTGTTGTCTTTGTCTAATTTTGTAGTTAGGAACTGTTTGAAGCCAAGCTATGGAATTCTGTTAGCAATCTCAGACAATAGAACTTTTCTCAAAGCCTATGCATAGCACAGTTTATAATATCAGGAAGAGGAAGAACTATTTATTGACAGGTCAGATTATAATTTTAGACTTTTAAAGGTGCTTACATGTAAACAACCTGATCCATACACTTACCACAGCCAAAAGAAAGATATGAAGATAAAAATCATTGAATGCCAATGACAATGTCTTAGGAACATAACCAGACCTGTAAAAGAATCATCACTGGAAATAATAATCATCATCTTAGAGGCCATGACAGTTATCGTATGAGGCAGTTATGCTCCAGAAAACATCTGTAGGTCAGCCTAGTCAGTTTTCCAGGGATACATTTTGAAGTCAGTATGTCCGAAAAAAGCAGTCAATATATTTTTGTTTAAAATCTGACTTTCAACAGAAGTATAAGGAATGAACGGAGCATACTTATCTCCTTTGAGAAGTAAATCTTCACTCAAAATTATTGGGGCCAAAATTGTAGCTTCTATACTTTAGGAGTATGAGTTTATATGTGTTCAGATTTTCAAAGTAGGTCATGTACACTTTTTAAAAGGTAAGACTTGCTGTAAGGGACCTACCTCATCGTTGGAATGAGGTAGCCTCTGTCTCGCCAAGGGTTTGTCACGCTCTACAATTTTCATGAGTCTCACAAATCAACATTTTCACATCATATGCTAATCAGAGCTTATTCCTCTGCATAGGAGCTCATCTCCACTCAATGGTGATTCCTCCTTTGACCTCTATGCACTTGAATGAATTCTTCCAAGAAGCAGCTGCAGGCACCTTGGATAGCCAAATATGACTGTCTTTTGTATTAAATCATCATCTTAGATGGCAAAAATAAAAACAAAACATGTTTTCTTTTCTCAAAATATGAGAGTTTCTATTATCTATCACATTTCCCTTTATACTATGGTTGCTAAAATCTAAGCATTCAATTTCTGTGCCTAGTTCATTCTGAGTTCTGCCTGACACCACTAGATCTCTAAAGCTAGTTTGTTTAGGCATGCCCTTATAGCCTTATCTTTACAATAGATATATTTTAACCATATGTATTGTAAAATGTTTTAAGAAGTCTTACGTGTTTGTGACTGTTAATATATTTTGAGATATAAATTATAAATTAAATAACTTTAAAGGATACTAAGTCTAGGTATGTGACTGAATTGTTCCATGTGTTGTCTACCTGAATTTTTAGACTATTTCGTTGAAAATGTTCATTCTTAGAGGTCATATCTTTGGTAAGTTGTGAACTTAACAATGTGTTAAGCAGCTGCTAAATATTAAGCGTTTCACTTGGAGTTAGTTGATTTTCCTTCTTGATCTCAGTACTGCCTGATCTAACTCCCTTGCAGTTTTAAAAGAGCTTGGGTAGAGGTAAGTCAGCACAGACAAAAACCCACACTGAAGAATCACCATTGGAAGAGTTCTGTTGTAAGGCTACATCAATCCTAGATTGATCAGATATTACTGAAACTATTTATAAACCCACCCACGCCTTGCTCTAATGTTCTAGCTTCTACTAGTATAATATGTGTAATATGATATGAAATAAGACCTTGATTGTATCCAAAACTGTTAATAAGACATGGGGTAAGAATAACATTGTAATTCTGACCACTGTTGAATAACTGAGTAGATTTATAGCAAATAATTTGGAATCAAAGAAAATGAAACTTATTTTGGATTTTTTTTTTTAGTTTAAGTTTGAATTCTCATGGAATTTGTCAGTGTATTTGTGTGTCTGTTTGCCCTCAGACTATAGGTTTAAATTTTTGAATTGGCATGCAAAGTTCTCTATCTGTTTAAGAATAATCATTAAATGGCAAAAATTATTGGCATTGCTGAAAAAGCAATAGTTTCATTTGCTTAAAGATTTAGACTTTCTGGATGTATGTCTTAGGCAATAAAAGTGTTATACTATTGTCATCCTTGTTTTAGTAACAAAGCCAAGGCTACTAGCTGCAATTGACAGGAGTGTATGAAATGTGGCTTTAGATGAGTTGGTCTAAATGAACCAGATAGCGGTTTGATAATTAGATGTGTTTTAAAAGAATTGGAGTGGTATTTTATTTTTTTCAAGACAATAGAAATTAGAAACCTATTTGGTAGTCATTGATTAAAAATATTTTTTTGTATAATGTATGAGAGAAGTAAAGGTGTTAAAGCTTATTCTGAGTATTTTAATCTAGAAAATTTTAATCTTTATTATATTTAGTCAACCTATAATAAAACAGTAACTAGTTAAGTTATTATTGTGGCCTAATTCAAAATAATTATATCAGGTTTATAGATTTTGCACTATTGGGGGAAATAATAGTATCCTACAGTGGTTGTTATTGGCTTAATTTTCTCAATGTCATGCCTATACAGTATTTTTGCCTTTAGTGGTAACACATTTTCTCTTGCTTCTAAGTTACTGAGTTATTTATTAAATTGCTCCATAATATATACTTTAATGTACTTGCTACATGCCAAGCAAATTGCATACATGTTAAAGATCCAAGCTTAGTAAGCTATGTTGTTTAACAATTTGAAAGCCTAGAAAAAAATTATTTAAGAAAATGTACAGGGAATTAATTTTTACCCAATTTCAAATATTCAAGTATCTATTAAATTTCTTTTTTAAAAATTTTTATTTTAAAATTGTGGAGTACAGTTCAGGGTTAGGTATACAAATATTCATTGTGCAGGTACCCTTGTTGATGAGGTGTGTCCCCTCTCCCCAGGCAGATATGGACTACTGTCAATCCCATCTCCCTGCCTCCCCCTACCCCACAGTTTTCCGCTACTGTCAATCCTTTCCTTATAGTATTACGGAAGTTATTCAAGGTCCACTTTCGAGTGAGAACATGTGATACTCAGATCTTTGTTTCTGTGAGAGGTCACTCAGTATTATAAACTCTAATTCCATCCAGGTTGCTGCGACATTCATGATTTTGTTCTTCTTTATGGTTGCATAATATTCCATTGTGTACCACATTTTTTTTATCCAGTCCTCTTTTGATGGGCAGCACAGTTGGTTCCATGTTCTTGCTATTGTGAACAATGCTGCGATAAACATACGTGCACAGGTATCTTTTTAATAGAGTGATTTGAGTTCTTCCAGTAGAGAGATTGTGGGGTCATATGGAAGGTCGATTTTTAGAACTTTTAGGAATCACCACACTATTTTCCACAGAGGCTGTACTAGTTTACACTCTCACCAACAGTGTAGAAGTGTTCCCTTTTCGCCACATCCTCTCCAGCATCTGTTATTTTTTGAGTTATTGATGGTGGCCATTCTGACTGGAGTTAGGTGGTATCTCAATGTAATTTTAATTTGCATCTCCTTGATGACTAGTGAGGCTGAACACTTATCTGTATGTCTTCTTTTGAGAAGTGTCTATTCATATCTTTTGCCCACTAAATGGGGCTATCTATTAAATTTCTGCTAAAGTTTCATCCCTGATATTTAGACATTTTCATTACTTTTATAAAAAATTGGGTACAATATCTGCAAAATTTAATTTTTGTTATCAAAATTATTTATTGTATATAGAATATAAAGACATTTATGTACATTTTTTATTATACAATTTTATGTGGTATAGTGAGAAGCATTTAATCTGAGATAAACTTAACATTTCTATCGACTACTAAATGAAAGTATTATATAACAATGAAAAAACTTACCACTGAATACAGTATTTTATGTTTTCTGCTCATAAAGACAAAGGTATTTTAAAATTTCATTACTTGCAAGAGCAAATTTACTTTCTTACTAAAAATGATCCACTTGCTTTTTTGTAGCTTAACCTCATTCTTATAAATTTATTTTAGATTTTCTCTGCAGCTGTGTCTCAGGGTCTCAGGGTCATTGTATAATATATTTTAACAATAATAATAGTAAATTATGTTTTTCATACTATTATTGCTGTAATGAGTTTTGTGGTATTCTTCAGATTTCTGGGAAAATGCTTCATTATAAACTAAAGGCAGTAGTACAAACTATGTTTTCATATAGATATTATATCACTTAGAATACCTTCAATTACACATTTTTTTAAAAACTCATTTACACTTGGATAAGAAAAAGGACTTTCTTGGATTTTGTAAATAGAAAATTCAAATAGGGCTGGGCGCTGTGGCTCAAGCCTGTAATCTCAGCACTTTGGGAGGCTGAGGGAAGAGGATTGCTTGAGTTCAGGGTTTCGAGACCAGCCTGTGTAACTTGGTAAGACCTCGTCTCTACATAAATAAAAAAATAAGCCGGACATCGTAGTGCATGCATGCCTGTCATTCCAACTACTTGGAAGGCTGAGGTGGAAGAATCTCCTGAGTCCCGCAGGTCAAGGCTGCTGCTGCGGTGAGCATGCCACTGCACTCCAGTCTGGGCAACAGAGTGAGACTCCGACTCAAAACAAAACAAAACAAAAATCAAATAGGTAGGATGAGCTCCAAGATCTCCCCTCTGTCCATCCAGTGGCTCATTGATAACTAAGGACTCAGATTCTTTCTTCCTCTTTGCTATAATTTCTGTAGTGCCAGCTTAATTCTAGATTGGCTTTCCTCGTGGACCTAAGATTGGAACCACATGTTTTCTTGTTGAGTCAAAATAAGGAAACATGTGTGTCCTAGATTTCCAAAAGATAATCTGGAATTTAATTAATTGCACCAGCTTAATTTTCTTGCCGAAACTTGGACCAGTCATTGTATCCAACAGAATGTAGTGTGTTAATTGTCTTCCTTCATTTGTTGACTTGCCGGGAACTAAACGCTAAGGTGAGAAGTTCAGTTGTATTGAAATGAGATGAATGATGTGGGGATGCATAGGTACTATAATGAAAAACCAGGATACTTCCAGAAAAGGAGAAGGATCCTGTCTAGGTATCAACAAATTCCCACTACTATAGTTTGGATGTTCCATTTTAAAAATTCATTTGTTTTGTTTTTTAAGTTTTGTTTTCTTTTTAAATTTATTTGCTTTCTTTGTGATTTTTTTTTTTAAAAATGCATTTGCCATCTTTTTTTTTGTTTACAAATTCAAAGACATAAATGATAGTCATAGATTAGCAGTTTACTGAAGCATTTATTCATTTTTGCTGGTAAAATATAGAGATAAATACATTTTTGGATGTGTGTGAGAGTAAATAAAACTTTGTTAGTATCTCAGCTTTTCTGTAAAATGTGGTATTGGTAAATCCTGTTAAGTTTAAATTTTAAAGTTGAATAAAAGAGAAAAGCACAAATCTAAGTTATCTATAATTGTTAGGAATACAGGAAGATAAAGTTAAAAGTAAAATATATTGGGTTCTTGCTGGGTTCTCAGCACAGTGCTGATTTCTGTGGAGGACTCCAGACAAGAGTCAAATAGGATGCTGCTTTAAAAAGTACACAGGCTAAACACAAAGTCAAGAGGAGCACATAAGAAACAAAGGCAAGCAACAGAAGATCCATACAACTTGGTATGGAATTGTGTGGAACAGACTCTATACCAGAGAGAAAAATTGGAATTAGCTAAAATCTGTTAAAAAACATTTTTCGGAGGACTTGAGTCAGGCATTGACAAGATAAGAAAATCTGCAGAGGTAAATAAGAGGGAAGACTTTCCAGATGGGAGGATCAGTAACAACAATGTTAGGAGGCAGCATTGACCATGGTGAGTGTAGAAATATTGGTGAGATAAGCTGGCCTGGTGCAACATCAAAATCTGTATTAAAGGCTTGTTTTTAATATGATTTATTAATTAAAATGGGGCAAGGGGAGAAGATCTTGATCTTCAGTCATTATTCAATATAAAAATTACTTTGTTGAAAATAGAGTTTTAAGCAGATTAGTGTCAGGTTCACAGGATTCACTGGAGTGACTAACTTGAATATGTAAAATAGTTTAAATGCTTTCTTGGCAATTTAAAAATGCTTTCTTGGTAATTTATCCATGAGGAGCTGAAAGCAGAAGTAAACCCAATAGGATTTCAGTGTTTTCAATGATGTTTCTGATTTCTAGAAATACCCGAGATGACATATCATCTTCTGTAGAATTTGCTGTTAAAGCAAATGGCAGAATAGTGTAGTAAAAAGAGCATGAGTTTAGAATTAGTTACATGTGGATACAAATTCCAGCTTTATGTTTTCAGTGTTTGAAATTCTAGGCATTTTTTCTTAATCCCTGTGAATGTTAATTTCTTTGAGACATATAAAGATACTGCACTTGTTTCACTGGACTGCAAGGGTTAAATGAAAAATATAAAATGTTTAGCCTTCTCCCTCCTCACTAACACCACTCAAATTTCTTACCCATTTAAAATTAAAAATTGAAAGAATTGTTATGCCTAAGAAAACACTGGGACATTCTTCATCAAGCAGGTCATGAAAAGTTCATAATGTCACAAGGCAGAGCTTCCCTGCTCATCCCTAGTGAATGGTTTAGGAGAAAAGAGAAGGCTAATTGTCCAACTACTAGATAAAAGTATAGGTGTTCTCTGAGGCTCTTTGATCCTGGTTGAAGAGGACACCTGAGGGGAGTGGGAGGAGCACTATGTTCTGAGCCCTTTATGGTGCAGATCTTGACTACACCACTTGGTGTATCTTCAGGTGAATGACTATGAACCACAGTTATCTGTAAAAGAGGCCTCATAGCATAGTTGTGGGGATGAAACAAGATGACAAAGTGAAACACTTGATACAATTTAAATTCCCTAGAAAGATTTAGGACATTAATCTTTTTAATATCATTTGATAGTTTAGCTATAATCTTTTAAGATTTTGGAGAGGGAAGTGGTTAAAATAATTCATAATATCCTAACCATGGCTAAGAGTTGTCAAATTCATATTATCTGAGAAAATGTATATGATATTTTAGTTTTTAAAAAGTCTTCTTAACTGCCGAACAAGTATGTAATCGTATCTTTTGTCCTTTTGCTGTTAAGTACACCCCCAGAATACACAAAGTAGTCTTTATTTTTGTGACTAAAATTAGTACCCAGAGGTTTTTTTACATCCTTTGCAACTGTGCATTCACAGACTATTTAGAGAAATAATTAGAATTATCCTGACCTTAAAACTTGGTGACAATTTTGGGGCATTTCCCAACTTGACCTCTCATAATGTTAATTCCAAGGAAGAAGATGATGCATAGCATCTGGGATGGGAACTAACTAGTATTTCCCAACCAGTGCTAACTGGTATCTGATGAAGAGCCTGAAAGCATGTCATGGTTAAAACTGCTAAAGAGTTCTACTCTGTGAAAAAACCTACATCTTGATACTCACCTGCCTACAAAAGACAGGAGGCATCTTCAGAAGGGGAATTGTACTAGGTCCAAACCCAGGGCAATCTGTAACCATTCCCATTTCCTACTGTTGCAATTGGTTTTGTAATTTATTAACTATGTTTTCCAGTGGATATAGAGATTTATGCAAAACTCTAAGAAAACTGGAAATAATACATGGAATTTAGAATATTATAAAGGTTTAGAGCTGTAGTTTTAAAACTCAGACTGTAAATTGCATTATTTAGGCAAATATGCAAAAGTTACCGACTCCATCTATTCCTTCTTATTAATGCAAAGACCTAATCATTTCTGATTGTAAAAAACTATAAAAGTTTTAAAAATATATATATATATAACATGTGACAACAGCTCTGTCACATGTTATCTGTATATTTGTATCTTCGAACGCTGATAACTCTTTTTTAAAAATTTATTTATTTATTATAAAGATGTGGGGTACAATTCAGGGTTAGGTATACGAACATTGGTCATGCAGGTACCCTTGTTGATGAGATATGCCCCTCCCTCCCCCAGCAGTTTCCCTCAGCTACCAGTCCCATCCCCCTCTCCTGACAGTTTTCCACTACTGCCAGTCGTTTTCTTATAGCATTATAATTGTTCAAGGTCACCTTATGAATGAGAACATATGGAACTCAGTTCTTTGTTTCTGTGATATATCACTGAGTATGATCGATTCCAAATCCATCCAATTTGCTGCAAATCCATATATTTGTTTTTCATGTTTGTATTTTATTCCATTGTGTATATATACCACATTTTTAAAATCCAGTTCAGCTTCGATGGGCAACACGGTTGGTTCCATGTTTTTGCTATTGTGAATAGAGCTGCAACAAACATATGTGTGCAGGTATCTTTTTTGTAGAATGATTTTAGTTTCTCCGGGTATATTCCCAATAGGGGGATTGCTGGTTCATATGGAAGGTCAATTTCTAGTTCTTTCAGAAATCGCCACATTGTCTTCCAAAGAGGCTGTACTAGTCTGCATTCCCACCAGCAGTGTAGAAGCGTTCCTTTTTTCTCCACATCCTCACCAGCATCTGTTGTTGTTTGTTTTATTAATGATGGCCATTCTTACAGGGGTTAGGTGGTATCTCAATGTGGTTTTGGTTTGCATTTCTCTGATGATGAGTGGGGCTGAGCACTTTCTCATGTGTCTGTTGACTGCCCATATATTTTTCTTTTACCTACTTTTTAAAAGGACTGTTTGTTTTTTTTTCCCTTTGGTGCATTTGAGTTCCTTGTAGATCCTAGATGTTAGGCCTTTGTCAGATATACAGTTGGCAAATATTTTTTCCCATTCTGTGGGCTGTCTCCCTGCTCTCTTGATGGCTTCCTTTGCTTTGCAGAAGCGTGTTAATTTGATGAGGTCCCACTTGTCTATCTTATTTCTTAAGGTATTGGCCTTTAGGGTTCTGAATAGGAATTGGTTCCCAGTTCCAATTTCCATAAGGGTATCTCCTGCGTTTTCTAAGATTCTTACAGTTTGAGATTTTACGTTGAGGTCTTTGATCCATTTAGAGTTAATTTTTGTATATGGTGATAGGTAGGGGTCCTGTTTCAATCTTCTGCATGTGGTCAGCCAGTTTTCCCAGCACCATTTACTGAATAGGTTCTCCTCTCCCCAGTGGTTGTTGTTGGAGGCTTTGTCAAAGATGAGTTGGTTGAGGAATTGAGGCTTTGCTTCCAGAATCTCTATCCTGTTCCATTGGTCTATGTGCCTGTTCTTGTACCAATACCATGCTATTTTGATTACTGTAGCCTTATAGTAAAGTTTGAAGTCTGGAAGTGTGATACCTCCTACTTTGTTTCTTTTGCTAAGGATTGTTTTGGCTGTTCATGGTCATTTATGTTTCCATATAAATTTATGTATTGTCATTTCCAGGTCTGAGAAGAATGATGTTGGTAACTTAATGGGTATTGCATTGAATCTGTAGATTGCCTTTGGTAGGATGGACATCTTAACAATGTTGATTCTTCCTATAAGCATGGGATATTTTTCCATTTGTTTGTGTCTTCTTGGATTTCTTTGAGCAGTGTTTTGTAATTGTCATTGTAAAAGTCTTTCACTTCTCTGGTTAGGAAGATGCCGAGGTATTTCATTTTTTTGGTGGCTATTGTGAATGGGATTGTGCTTTTTATTTGGGTCTCTGCCTGCTTGTTGTTGGTGTATAGGAATGCAACTGTCTTTTGCACATTTATTTTGTACCCCGAGACTTTGCCAAAGTCCTTTACACTGATAACTCTTAAAACTCAACTCAATTCTGAAGGATCCCTGATGTGCCTCCTTGGAACACAACACAGCTTAAAAAACATTGTCCTGGTAGTTTGGTGATAAGGAAGACATTGCTGAAAAGTTATAACTCAGTCAGCTACAAACAGAACAGTCGTTCATCTTTTATTCTTAGAGTCTCCAGGTTAGATGGCATTCAAAGAGCTATGTGACAGCATGTGAAAATAACTGCCTAGGATATATATTTCTTTTTTAAAGAAAAAGGAAGTAGTATAGGGTAAAAGTTGTAGAGGATGTGTATTTATTTTCTAAATATGCATTTCCTTTTGTAGGCTGAAAGTTGTAGAGGTGGTAGACTAGGTAGGTGAGTACCAGTTTGTGTAGGACCCTTCTAGGCATTATACTAGCTATGGCTACATGGCAAATTAGCTCCAAATGTAGTGGCTTACAACAGCAAGAAACATTGATTATTTTCACAGTTTCAGTGGTGGCTCAGAGTCTCTGATGAGGTTGTAGTAAAGACATTAACCACAGATAAAGTAATCAGGAGATTTTTCTGGGGCTGGAGGACTCTCTTCTCAGGTGGTTTTTTTTTTCCCCACATAATTGGCAGGTTGGCACTAGCTGTTGGTGGGAGGATTCAGATCCTTCTAGTGTGAGTCTCTGCATAGGTTGCGTGTCACCATGACTTGGAAGCTCATTTCCTCCAAAACTGGTGATCCAAAAAGACTGGACCACAGTCTCCACTTTTGGAGTGTCAGAGAATTTACATATGTATGCTAAAACTCCACAGGTGTAAAAAGGTGTTTGAATTCTATGCATTCATTCATTCAACTTTATGTATTCCTTCATTCTACAGATATCTGTTGAACACCTATTAGGTGCTAAGCATTTTTATGGGTACCAAACAAGGTCTTTCAAAGAGAGGCCTGAAAGATGAGGGTAGGGTAAGAATTTCCAGCAGCTCTGCACCAGCTGAGTGTACTCCTCACTCCCATTCTCCCCTTAACTTCTGTTACTGGCCATTCCACTTGGTACTCACTCAGTCTCTGAACTAAAAGTTTCTCAACTATAAAATGATGAATTTCCTTCAAACAGTAAGATTTTCATCTAGGAAAATAGGGCAGTTTTTAAAGAATAATTGAGATACAGTTAATAAGCTTAACAATCTAGTATTGAAAGTAAGAACAAATAAAATAAAAATGAGTAGTTTACAGAGATATTAATGAACACGCTATTTGAAGTTTTTATGATCAGTTTCTACTCTTGTGACATATTTTGAAGAATATGATTTGGCTTATGCTTGATCTATGAAATTATCTAAGGTATATCTTTAGCTGGGTGATAATATATTATAATGAATTGTAATTTTCTATATTACCATATGGCTAAGAAATCTTTGAATTTTTTTTTTTTTATTTTAAGACCTGGAAAAATTCTTTTCAAGATGCATTCTTACATTGGCTTTTGCCCACATTCAGTAATTTCTTACCATTCTCTTACTATCTAGACTCAGGCTTAGTACAGAATTCCTCAAGTGAAATATGAGGGGGACCCAGAAAAACCTGGAATTATCTTTTTGTAGTACAGGCTTCCCCCAATAGGTAAGTGTTCTAGGAACCCATAGACAACAGTGTACCAGCTAGCGGTGTTGTTTCTGAGAAGCTGCATTTTGTTTTAATGAATTTTTTTGGAGAGTCTTTCAGTGTGTTTGCCCATTTCATGATGGGTGATTTACAAGTACACCTGTCCACATCACCCTAAGTGTCCAGCAATTTTTAACCAAAAACAGCATGTCCCTCATGCCTCACCCTCTCTGTTCACCCCATCTTGCCTGAGCAACATTTTTTTTTCCCAGATGAAAATTGTACTCAAAAGGAAACATTCTGCCTATATGGAAGAGGTGAAACAAAAACAGCAGAAGCACTAACAGACATCAAAATTGACGAGTTCAAAAATGGTTTTAAGCAGTGGAAAAAGCATCCCAATAGGTATATTCCATTTGATGGTGACTGAGGTTTAAACATGTAAGACTAAATATACAATTTTTAATAAATAAATTCTGTCTTTTTGGGGGTTCCCCCTCATATGTATCTGCAGCAAAGACACTCATACTTTCCTAAAAACATTACATCTTTTGAAAGACTGAGAAAGTGGAGCAGGAAGTGAGGTAAAAAGAACATTAAAGAACATTTCATTTTCTCTAGATCTGCCATCTTGATTTCATTTAGACCTCCAAGTTGCTCTCAGATCTGTGTGCTTGAGTCAGAATATATCTTCTTCACGGTATTAATTGTCAGTCTTTAGTGTTCTGGTAGCATTTTACTCATGCTTCTCTTTTGGCAACTGTAATATGTCTTGGGCTATAGATGATCCTATATAGAGGTATTCTGTGAATTCTGTCATATTTTCTGCTCTCCAGGGCAGTAATAATATTAAATTCATGTTTGTTACTTTCAGAATGCCTAGTCCAGTGCCTTGGTAAAAAATTTTAGAACCGATCTGGTGTCATAAAAACAACTATTCAGAATGAATAGTACCATTGACTCTTATATTGAGATAAAAGTAATTTTATATGATCAATTTTTCAAGTCATTCAAGTGGGGAATCTTCATTTTGTAAAGGAAAGATAAAATTATATATGCTAACAAAATTAAGATTGAAAGTTAAGATTATTTAAAATTAGTGTTAATGACAGTCCATAGGGTTTTGATCCTTGTTCAAAACATTGATGTTAAGCCATTCATTATTTTTCATGTTGACAATATTTGTCTCTGTGTAGATTCTTGGAAATTACATTCAGATATTGATAAATTTACTTGTTTTAAAGATGTCCCCAAAGCTTCAATAAACCTACAGCTGATAGGTACATATCTAAATTAACTTATGCTCATTCCATTTGCCAAGATAATCCAATTATCAAAAGAAAATTTCACCAATGGCTAAAACTTGATTACTAGTTTATAGTTATATTAGTGATGTAAGTAGGAAAATTTTTGTAATATTTTGTTTTTGAATTCTTTAAAACACATGATTTCTAAATTTGAAAAAATTATTAAACTGTTTAATAAATCTGAAAACTATTTTCAATGACTAATAAATAATACAGACTGGATCCACTTCTAACATTCCTAATTACAAAGTTGACTGTAAATATATGAATACTAAATTACATTTTAAATACCAAAATGATATTAGCATTTGTAACTTTCACTTCTCATCCAGATTATTACAAAAACCTTCTTTCCTCTCTTTTGAACTATAGTCTGGCCACTTTCTAATTCATCCTCTCCATTCCTGGTAAAGTAATATCTTTAAAGTGCAAGTATGTCCATGTCAAACCCTGATTAAACCCCAAGGCTTTCAGAATAAAATGTAAATGCCTTAGCAAGGCAGACAGGCACTGATCCCTGCCTATTTCAGCCTCCTTGCCCCACTAACACTGAATTATTTGCCAGTCCCCATATGTCCTGTGTTTTCTCATCTTATGGTGCTTCCTGTCTTTGAAAAGTCTTTTCTACTTCTGTGTCTAACTTCAGCGTCTTCCAACTGTCTCTCCCAATGACTTCCTTCACATATAATTTCTTATCCAATTGAGTTCTGTGTCCTTCATCTATGTTCTCTTGATTTCTAACACATAATTTAAAAACCAATTATGTATGTACTCACTGAACTGCAATGCAGTTAGCTCTTGTTCATCTCAGTCTCTGGATTGTGAGTTCTAACAACAGGAATCTTGTTTTTTATCTCTCAGTCACTAAAGTTGAACACGTTGCCTAGCAGTGAAACGTCACCATACGTACACCATGACTATGGTACTCCCTACTATAATAATTCATAATCTCCTGTGGACGGGGTAATGTACAAAATATTTAATAACCAGTTGTTAGAGGCACCTATTGGTCACACTAGAACTACTGTAACAATTGGTGATGCTGCACACATTGCACCTACCAAGTATCAGCAATGGATATATTTGACTTTTTTAATAAGAAAAATATATTTTCACACTTACACTCAACCAGGCTATTGTGGAAAAGCGTAGAGACGTAATATATTGAGAGCACCTGGATGATGTACGAAGAGGTCAGTAATGTTGTGTTGTTAAGCTATTTATGTGTGAGGATAAATACCTTCTTATAAAGTTTACAGGGGTGTTAAAATGCTGCTTTGTTCTGTCCTAATTATCCAGAGGCATGTTTCACATTCTCCAGTGGGCTCTTTCTTGTTAAGTGGTAGTAAGTTAAGAAAGAATAATTCCCACATCTTTAGGACCTGTGGTAAATCTTTATGGCCTTACTTCACGCATTTCGTAACAGTCAGCAGGTCCTTCTCCGTGAGAAGGGCAGTAGTAGACAATCAGAATCTCGGTTGTGGTGTGCCATGTTGTCTTGGCTCAAGTTTCAATGTCTTTTATGTACACTCTGGCAAATACTGCAGAAGGCGATTAACGCGCTGCGTCCACTCTTGTCTCCTACCACCCCAGAGCAAGGCATCTGTTATCACCAGAGTTAACTTTCTAAAATGCAAATGTGTCTATGGTACTCTCTCCCTAAAACCATGCACCTTTTCTCACCTATAACAAACTTCTTAAGGCAATTTCAAAAAAGGTTCTTTAAAAAAAAACACATTCTTGAACTTCACATTCCATAAGGGCAAGGTGGTAGGGTGGCACCTAGGCATTCTTAACAGTTTCTCCAAGAGATTCTGTCACACAGCCAGACTGAGGACAATTCATCTACAGGATGGAGTCCAACTCTATTACAGGGAAGAGGATTATGTATGAACTGACGCCTGTCACCCCCAGTTCACTTATTAACTGTGACACTTTGGACAAATTACATAAGTATTTGAATCTCAGTTTGAATGGGGATAATAATACCAATGTTACAGCACTATTCCAAGAATTATAGATAGTATTAAGTTATTAATCATCCAAACCAAGACACTGCTAATAATTATCCAGGATTCTATGCGTAAATTTGGGCTGTCCCAGACAAACCAGGACATGTGGCCACTATAATTTGAGGAGATATATTTAAAGCATTTCTCACAGTGGCTCAATAAATCATTTTCATTTTTATTATTCTTCATATTTGTTCCCCTACTATGCTGCAGGCCCTGGCACACCAACATGATGGCACAAGGCACACAAAAATAGTGTTCATGGCACACTCTAACCGAGATCCTGATTGTCTATTACTGCCCTTCTCATTATGTACTTGATATCTTCCCCTCGATTTTTTTTTTTTTTTGAGTTGGAGTCTCACTCTGTCGCCCAGACTGGAGTGCAGTGGCCGCTCCCAGCCACCGCAGCCTCGACCTGCTGGGCTCCGGCGATCCTTCCGCCTCAGCCTTCCAAGTAGCCAGAATTACAGGCATGCGCTACCATGCCCGGCTGATTTTTTGATTTATTGTAGAGATGAGGTCTCGCTGCCCAGGCGGGTCTCGAACCCGCGGGCTCAGGCAATCCACTCACCTCAGCCTCCCAAAGGTGCGGGATTATAGGCTGAGCCACCGAGCCCGGCTCCCCTCGAGATTTTTAATAAGCCTTGCTAATTCTTCCCCTTTTTCCCTTCAACACTTGCAGGTCCCAGGACAAGGAAAGCAAGAGAGGCCCACTTAAAATATATTTTTTAAAATTAGGAGCTATATTTCAAGCTAACACGTATCTCCTACCTTGAGAAATATTTCATGATAGGTCCAAATGTAGACTTCTTGGAATCATTGGAGTTCCTTACAGGACTGTGGTGAGGTGAGCACCAGTCCTGGGGGCTTGAAGCCGCTCCAATTCTCTTCCTACCCCTGGCTCCACCCACACCCCAAGAGCATCTCATGTAAGGGTGTGGACACCCCAACCTGCACATGTCCAAGCTCTGTCCGTCTCCTGCTTCTACCCTCCCTAGCAGACAACTTGAAGGGTGTGCCATTATATTCCTCTTCCTACTGTAACTAATTACTACAAAATCGTACTTAAAGAAAACACATTTATTCTCTTATAGTTTGGGAAATTAGTTTTACAGGGCTAAAACCAAGGTATTGTATTGTGGTTTCCTTCTGGAGGCTGTAGATGAGAATTCTGTTCCTTGCCTTTTCCAGCTTCTAGAGCTACATTCTTGGATCATGAACCCTTTCTCCATCTCTAAAGCCAGTAGCATAGCACATCTCTTCTCTTTGACTTCTGACTCCCTCTTGTGTTTACAAAGAGCTGACTTGGCTAATCCAGGATCATATCCCATCTCAAGTTCTTTAACTTAATCATATCTATGAAGTTCCTTTTGCTGAATGAGATAATAGTTACAGCTTCTAGAGGTTAGGATGTGAACTCTGTGGGGCCATTGTTCAGTCTCTCAAAGGGTGTGCATACCAGTGGACCCTTGAGAGGATGAATCCAAAGGAGAAGTGTGAATGAGCACTGGAACTGTATTTGGGAACACTTAGGCAGGGAATCTGGGTAGCCCGGTGCCTGGTACATAGTCTTGAAATCGGGGAGCTATGGGGTCATGGTGGGTATGTCCCCTTGGCCCTCAGGATTCCCTGATCAGCCAGAGAAGATCCCTCTAAACCTCAGGACCCAGCGTGGGACCCTTCTGAAGCAGGGACCTAAGGATGATATTTATCCTTTCCCTGCTGATCTGGCCACCTCTATTTCTTTCCCAGACCCAGCAAGAGTCCTTCAGGGAAAAGCATGTTAGCAAATTGTTTTACTCTGTTAAAAGCTCCTTTTCTCTTATTTTCATCCCTTGCCTTCTACTTGTCATGAAAGAGCCGCTTTCCACACCCACTCACTGTTTTTAACTAACCTCACTGGCTTTCCCTTCCTTTGAATCTCTAATTCTCTCCTTCCGCCACCTCTTCAGTGTTCTTAAAATACACAAGATTTCACCTGCTTAGTGTATTTTTTTTTAAATATGCTATCCAGTTAGCAAGTTATTCCTGAATCCTACAACATTGTTAATTCATTCCCCTTCTACAGTTTTTTTTTAGTTCTAAATTTTCCTACACCATTTGAAGCCTGTAGATTTTCTTTTATAATGTGATTTGAAAGTACTTTACTTGCTCTGCTTGTACACTCTGTGTTGGTATTTTGCTGGCTCTTAGCCATTTTGAAAAATAATTCCACACTTACACAGTGTTTATAAAAGAATTTCATTTCAAAAAAGAATTTTTAAACTGTTTTTCTTTTTTATGTTTTTAAAAAAATCTCTGAACGCTCATCTGTGTTTTTACTTATTCTCATGAATGTATGGAAAGTTTAGGGAAATCATGTATGGTTAAGGCGGACAGTTTTGAGACTATGAATTATTTCACAGGTTTTCTTTTTTAAATAAGGTTTTGTGGGGTTTTTCCCCCTTAATGAGGTATACATAAGTATCTAATGAAAATAAAATTTGCCAATCTAAATTTAATTTTAAACTCATGTGATGCAATTTCAGTGATTTTTAAAATCTCTGACTACATAATGTTATATTATCGCAGTGTGTGCTCCATGAGGGTGCATGTGTCTGTCTTATTTATTAGTGTATCTCAATGATAGTCCAGCTACCAGTGGCTGGATTTTACTAAATCACTGAATAAATAAATGTGAGAATGAATTTCATGGCTTCGAAATGGCTTTAAAAAAATAATATAAAGATGTCCAACATAAATCATGCCCTCTCAACCCAAACGTTGAAATACAGAATTTCAAATTCTTAATCAAACTGCCTCTCTCCTAGCCCATTCTGCTATAAGTAATAATTTATACCACTAAGGGTGTTAGATAAACTGTGTATATTCAAGACAACCATGATCTGTTTAGTTTACAAATTGATAAATACAGAAGATATTATATAGATATTATTTTATAGAGATGCTATATATAGTAAGAATTCTATATATTATAGAATTATATAGATATTGAGATACCAAACATACTGAAGATATTAAGATATATTTAGTTTAACACGGTGTTAGGTGATGAGAAAGATGAATCTCTGGTCTTAAAATGAAGACAGAATATGAGGGAAACTTTCTTCTCATTCCTTTAGGAGTTGTGTGTGGGACTTGGTTCACTGCAATTTTGTCTAGTTTTACAATGGTAAATATGTGTATCATTTCTTTAATATAAAGGTATGTTATATAGAGTCACTGTTTCAAAGGCTTACTTCATAGCGATCTCTCTACTTGTACAACACAAAATTTCCTGGTTTAAATTTTTACAAATGATTGAAGATGTATTTTTTTTATTGTTTGTCCCCAGAATGGCTTTACTCCTTTATACATGGCTGCCCAAGAAAACCACACTGATGTTGTAAAATATTTGCTTGAAAATGGAGCTAATCAGAGCACTGCTACCGAGGTAAGACCGTCAACCTTTGGGCCAATTTTGAGTCTCAAGTTTTGTGGGTTTTTTTCTTTAATGTCCATATTTTTATATCAGACCACAAAGGGTCTCCATTACTTTATCTGTTATAAGTTAGGAATGTTCAGGTGACTATTTCAATCTACAACAGTGGCTGCAAACAGATGACTCAGGCTTGTGCCACAGTTCCATATGTTTATGCCTTCATTTCAAATTCATACCAATTTATTCTTACATGAAACCATACTTCCATCAATTTGCCATATTCTAGACTTTTGGGAGCTTTATATCATCCTAAAATTAGATTACGGTAAATTCTACCCTTTTCATTTCATCAATATTTTGTCTTTATTAATATCCAATACCATTCCTAAAAGGAACAACTTTTGCCTATAAATAATTCATAAATATTTGTGTTAGCACAATTTCTCAAGGCCTATAAATATGCTAAAAAAGCCACATATATTGAAGCACAAATTGTGACACATGATTGTGTGACTAAGTATGGCAATGACGGAATAGAACGTTCAAAATCAATCTAGTTTTGAAGAGTTCAGGATATCTGAACATAAGAATTGTGTGGGCAGGGACCCTGAGAACATCACTTTTTTTTTCCTAAGCATGTCCTCCTAGTAAGAAGAACTTGCTTTGTATTGTACTTCTCGTTTTTGCTTAGGCAGATTAAGGAGCAAGTCCAATAATGTCCAGAACAGTGATTCTTAAATGACGCTCCAGAAGCTGTGAACGTGGAGGAAATGCCTCGGGGGTCCGCTGGAAAACTGGGAGTGGGTGACACTGGAGAGGGGAGGAACAGAGCTCCACTGAGACATATTCTTCCTCATCTCTTTCAATCAGAGTATGCAGACTTTGTTTTTCCTTTTCATATTTTGTGGCTCCACTGGTAAATTTTTTAAATCCCTGGCCTGAGGTAAAACATGACTGTTAGATGCTTGTAACCCAGAAGCCATTTTGATCATTTGTAATGTCTAATATGACTTCCCTCTGGACAATTAAGTCTTTAAGTGAAATAAACATGAACTCTCTTCTATGTGGCACTGGAAGAAGAGGTCATTAAAATCTATTAAATCCTTTTCTAGTCCCTTTGGGAGAACACTTTTTAATGGAGCCAATTGCAGTAACTTTCTGACAGCCTATTCTCATTAGTTAACAAAAATTCCAAGAAATCATTATTAATGAAACCATGTTTCCTGCTTATGACTGGAAAATGCAACTGCTCAGTATGAAATGATTTCAAGTTTTTTGTTCAACACACACAGATTTTACACTCTTGCCACATGGGTACAGTGTGATTTTTATGACCGGGGCCTTTTTTTCCTGAGGCACTAATGAGTAGCATGTGGATATCTTTAGGCAAAGCTTGGGTAACAATATGAGATTGTATCTTTGCATGAGGACCTCTGAGAAAGATAACAAAATAAGAGTCTATATTGTTTTATTTTGTGTTCTTGAAGGCAGGACCATTTATCAGATTATCCTTTACACTAAAGTTCTACTCACCAAATAGACTTAATGTTTCTAAGTGTGTGATTTAGGAAAACTCAGCTCACTGGCATTCCCAGCTGTCTCTCAGCTTCTGGCTCCTTCAATCTAGACCACTATAGCGTTTCTGTCTGGTTCCAAAAATACCCCTTTATGTATGTTGCATTGATAGAGGCCATGTTATACTGTGATCTTCAGAAAATTTAAAACCTCTCTGATTTTCACACAGAAATGTGGCTTTTGAAAATGAATCATGTGGGGTTTTAAATATAGCTTAGACATTATATATCCATTATTTGTTTCATTAAAAAATTACTTAAATAACTGAAATTAATTTTTCATGGTTTTCTGTATTTATACATATATATGTATATATAAACTTACTTGATTAAACCCTCACTGCCATCCTAATGGTCATCAAGAAATACATATATGGACAAACCTTTACATGTTCCCATTTAGAGTATCATTCTGTTATAAAATAATGTTTTTTCAGGGCTATATTGTTGCTTGCCATTTGATACCCTATCTGTGTTGTATCAGTGATACCTTCTACAGTTTCATATTCACGTGTGAAGGCACTTTGGTTTCTTTTGCCCTTGCTAGCTCTGGCACGGCACCCTGTCTTATCTCTCTCCTTTCTCTAATAAACTTTATTTGAAAACTTAAAAAAAAAAAAAGGCACCTATCCTGAACTGGTTGTTAGCTCTAATTTGCAAAAATTAATTATTAATGAAGACATTATGACCACTTTAAAACTTGGATAATTGTGAGATTATTAAATATGGCAATGAAACTCATGTTTTAAAGAAAAATATTTAAGGTCAAATTTCCTATGATTACAGCAATTAGCATTTGTTCAATGAATGATAAAAACGAAGTTACTGAACTTTAATTTGGATTTCCTTTTCATAGAGCTAGCTGAGGTGCCTGAACAAATCATTCCAGGTATTTAGCCTTCTCCCTTGAAGGATAGATTAGAATGAAATCCATGTGGTAGAGGTTCAAGTTTACATTCTTTAAAGCAGGGGTCCCCAAACCCCAGGCCTGTTAGGATCTGGGCTGTACAGCTGGAGGTGAGTGGCTGGTGAGTGGATCTCTGTCTTCTATCGGATCAGTGGCAGCATTAGGTTTTCACAGGAGCATGTAACACTATTGTGAACTGCACATAAGAGGGCTCTAGGTTACATGCTCCTTATGAAAATCTTGTCTGGTGATCTCCCTACCCTCACCCATGGAAAAATTGCCTTCCACAAAACCAGTCCCTGATGCCAAAAAAGGCTGGGGACCACTGTCCTAAAGGGAGTTCTCTGTCCCTCCAGTACCATTTTTATACAATATTTCTCTCCTCTCTTCCTTCTTAAATGTTACCAAAATTGAAGGCTAAAAACTTTTTAATGAGGTTCTATTTTGTGGGTAAATATTTCATTTCAAAGACAAAAATTAAGTTCATATTCTTTTAATATAAACTATGACAGTGCTGCAGCAGGTAATATTTAAATATGTATATAATGAGTCTATGCATTTCTTATTCACAGAGCATTTAATTTGTGCCAAAGTTCTAAATTCACGCTGTTTTTCACCTTAAGATGCTACATGCTTTATTCTTTCATTCTGTTAAGAACTGTGTTATATTTGAAATTCAGTTCTTATTAGAAAATAAAATGCAATTCTGATTGTTGTTGGTACTATATATTTGATACAATGTACCTGAATTAAAGCCTCAAAAAGTTTGCAGTTATCTTTTTACAAATTATTGTTGAAAAAAAATGAGTAGGTAGATTGTGGGAAATCACCATTGTCTCCAGAATGCAGTCTTTAAATCTACCATATATTGTCCTCTTCTCTCTGTGAATAGAAACTTCTAACTCTGACACTTGTTTTCAAACTTTTGTGGATTAAGGTTTTTTGTTGGTGGTGGTACATGGGTAGAGTCCAGAATATATATATTTTATATGTATTTGTCACCTTTCCAAAAACTGAATCCTTGTTTCTAGAGAAAAAATATGGTTTCCAAGTTTCCTAGCATGGCTATCTATTCCTACGATCCTCCAACTTTGCATTATCTATGCAGTGTTTTTAAGCGCTCTCTCTTTAAGTTTAGAATTTAAAAGCTGATTTTTTGACATTACCTAGCACACTAACTTTATATCTAAATAATAAAAATTTGACTATTAAAAGCAAAATTAATAAATTAGCCTAATTTGCCAAGAGTTTTAAATCATATTATTTACCAAACTTCCAAAACTGAATTAGCAATAGACCATTTAATCCCCAGTGGCTATCAGTTTTCCTAACCAATTCAGAGATGTTTATTAACTTGCATAGTCTGATTACCGTGCTTTTGGATCCCAGTCAGACTTGGTCTTCATTCTTTCTATTCTTCCCACTCTTCTGCTTTGTATAAGCAGGCATTACTTCGGGTTGGTTCTCATTGTTATTTTCCAGTGGTAAACATGCATTTTAGCACTTCCCGCATATCTGTATGCTTTGTTAGGGAATGAGGATGTTTTTAAAAATGTATAGAATTGAAATCAGGAAAGCAATTTGATTAAACTAACCCACAGTATGGCAAATGACTGGTTATAATCTGCTTCTGATCTTCACAGTAGTATTTTATTCTTCGCTTGTCAGTCTCAATCACTGATTTAAAAATCAGAGGCACCATTGCTTGAAGTTGAATCCCAAGCATCCAAAAATGAATGAAAGACTCTTTTTTTCTATTTTACCAGGATGGCTTTACCCCTCTAGCTGTAGCACTCCAGCAAGGACACAACCAGGCTGTGGCGATCCTCTTGGAGAACGACACCAAAGGGAAAGTGAGGCTGCCGGCCCTGCATATTGCAGCTAGGAAAGATGACACCAAATCTGCCGCACTCTTGCTCCAGAACGATCACAATGCTGACGTACAATCTAAGGTAAAAGCAGAACACATCGGTGAAAAGGAACTCTCCGGCTGCCAGATTCCTAGGGGATGATCAAGGAGTAGGCAATGGTGATAATGCAGAATTACTTCTGGTCATGAAAAGAGATAAATTGCTTTCAGAGGTATTTCAGAAAGAAGGGGATTGTCTATTGGGTACAGTAACAAAGCAAATTAAGTGCAAGATAATTTTCTTTAAAAGATCAAGTTTAGCTTTTTAGCAAAAAGCTTCCTTATTCTGTTTACAGTCATAAATAATAGAAACAGAATTAGAAAGATAAAATTGTATTGTGTAGTGTTTGGGGATGTCTTTTTTTTCAAGGAATGCATTTTGGCATGTTGGAACAGTATACCCAGTTGCAGTGAGCACAGTGACTATTGCCTTAATTTCATATTGTGTAATATCTTCCCTCTTTTTCCCACACAACACTGCTTCAGATGATGGTGAATAGAACAACCGAGGTACAGTATTGTGGTTATGCCAAAATTTACCTTGTCTTTATTTATTTTTAGCCTTTGTATAATTGGAATAAATGTTCACTAATTCATACTAATTATTAGAAATTTTATTAATGGGAAATTCATTTGGAAATTTCTCCCATAATTAAGGCAAATTGATCATTCAGAAATATTTAATGCAACATACATTTGAAGTACTATTTTTATCAGTGAAGCTAAATAGTTTGTTAGATTAAAAGCATGAAATGAAAACTTCTTAATATATATTTTAATGAGTGAGCTTTACTCTTAAGCTTTTGCCAAAAAGAGATATGATATTCTTTTCTTAATGAGATGTCTCAGGTTGAAGGTCTTGGGAAGTGAAAATTAAGAAGGCTTTTCTGCCACTGTGTTTTGTCTTTTTATCTAATTGCAGTTGCCCTTTTTTCGGTAACCACATTGTATATAATCAATAATGATATCACACATATCAATAGCAAAGTAGTTGCATTTTCCTGTAAGTCTTAAAATACTTGTCACAGAATCATATATCTTCCACATACCAAAATAAGTCACATCAATCAATAAGAACATTAAGTTCAGAAGTCTTTCAGTATGGGGTGTGTGTGTGTGTGTGTGTGTGTGTGTGTGTGTGTGTGTGTGTGTGTATGTGTGTAGTAGCTCCTTCTTGGCCATTGCCACAGACAGACAGTAACAAACATTGTTGATAGTACATTTTAAAAGTTAACTTATACTCAAAGGCAAATGATTATTTATGTAGATTGAGTTTCACTTTGCTGAGGGAATTTTTTTGGACTAAGATCTCATTTGATCACTGGGTTGTGAATTTTGAGCATTCTCACCTAGTATTTACTGAGAGTAATGTATTTCTAAAACTATTATCTGGTTTATTAACACATTTACCTATTGGGACATCAATATACTTGAATTATTTGTGTTTTCTCTTTTGTTCCATATCTGTGCGTGGAGCCAATCAGAGAAAAAAACAAACAAACCTAGAGACAAAAAACAAAACAAAACAAAAAACCAACTGCTTGGTGAAATTGTTTAAGACTAGAACCATACAAATCAATATCTTCATTACTGATTTCAATACCTTTAATTTCTTAGAGCTTTTTTGGTGATTAAGATGCATCTTTGAAAGCAATATTGGCTCTAACATTGTGGTGAAAACAGCAGGTTGGGTAGAATTGTACTGAATTTTATACATATATTTGAAGACAATTGAGTAGAAAGAAGAAAACCCCCTCCATTGATAATCCTATAGAAAGGGGAACTCTGCCTCCTCTCTCTCCATTAATGTGGGAGGTGGAGGAGGAGGGGTCCCTCAGAAAGGACTGAACCAACCTAGTGCTGATCAAAGATTTTCAGCTTGAGGAGTCATCCTGGATGGGTCAGTGAGGCTGTGTCAAACAATAAATGATTTTTGCAAATGAGAAAAATGACACTACTACATTTAAATAATTTTAAAATGATTTATCGGCAGTTAATATTTTTTCTGAAACTAAATTGTTAGTTGAATAATAGATACACATTCAGGATATGTCTGGGTAACAGAAAACATCAAGTTAAAAATGACAAAACTAGCCGGGCTCGGTGGCTCAGCTTGTAATCCCGCGCTTTGGGAGGCTGAGTTGAGTGGATTGCCTAAACCTGCGGGTTCGAAACCCACCAGGGCAACTTGGCAATACCTCATCTCTACAACAAATAAAAAATTAGCTGGGCGTGGTAGTGCATGCCTGTATTTCCAGCTACTTGGAAGGCTGAGGCGGAAGGATCGCCAGAGCCCAGCAGGTCGAGGCTGCGATGGCCGGGAGCTGCCATTGCCCTCCAGTCTGGGCGACGGAGTGAGACTCCAACTCAAAAAAAAAAAAAAAAAAAGACAAAACTTCAGTCAATTGTTTGTTTCCTAAAAATATAAAAATTTGACACTTTCTAAAATAACAACTAGTTTGTAGATTGATTTTCCCCTCCACTTTGACATGAATACTGTCATAATATAGATGCCAAATAAAAATATCTTGACGACAGCTGTAGGATTTGGATTGTCAGTTACTATTCTTATTTTGTATCTTGCTTTTCTAAGTCAGAAATTATTTACAACCAATGTTAATGATAGCACAGAGAAATTGTGATTAAGGTATGTGAATGTTTGTTGAGAGCATTTTTAAAAACAAAGTCGCCAAAGTGTTTATATCAAGTCAATAGAAAAGTAATGGTTGTGATTTAGAAAGTATTTCTTAAGAATGATACAGTACACATTATAGTTCATTTTTACTAAACGAGAACAATACAAAGTAGGTTCAAAACTTCAGGATACGATAGCCAATCAGTAGTCTCTGTTTTATAATATTTTACTGAGTAATGAAATTATGGAGTGTAAGAACAATTATTCAGATAATACATCTTTGTGTAATTGTATAGGAAGAGTTAATATACTTCTATTGTGAAAATGGCAAACATTTCCAACAAAATTGTTATCAGAAAGAAAGGAAAGGAAATATAAGTTTCTTCATTTGAAATTTTCAGACTTATTTTTTAAACATTCTGAGAGTAAACAGTTTTAATACCCATATAATCGATTTACCTGGTTGGTTGAATTACATTTTATTTTACTGATGAAATTTGGCTTATTTAACATTAAAAATTAGAATAAGCTGAACTGTTTATTTTATATTCATACTGATGTCAAATGTATTGTTTAATTTTTGTTTTTAAATTCTTTTGTCATAACAACATAGTCTGACTAAACTATTGCAAAAGAGGATAGAAATATGACAGTACAAATGATAGGGAATGAATTCTATATACTTCGTAATAATTTTTCAACATATTTTTATAGTTCCAAAGATATAGTGCCAACCAGTGCTGTTTTTAAAAATAGCAACAACAAAAATACTGGTTTTGAATTATTCTCAGAAAAAAACATTTTTTATTCATAATTATGTTAATTCTATGGCTGAAATCTTATCTTGTTTATTCATATTGTGTTTTTCTCTATCTTGCTTAATCAACTCAAGAAACAGTTTTGTAAAAACAACAAATTTCACAAATATACAAATATTTAAGGTAATTAAAAATAATGTTGCCAATAAATGTAGGATATTTATTTACCTCTCTATGTATTTAGCTATTTACTACTTTGTAACACTAAGAATTAATGTCTTATTGAAAACTTTAAAGCATTTATTGTTGTTCATATATCAGATAGTTACCATGTGACTTTCTTCACTAATCCAGTGACTACTGCAACATATAAGGGTGAAAGACTTTAAATTGATTGTTATTTCTTTGTCTTCCATAGAGTGGTTTTACCCCTTTGCACATAGCCGCACACTATGGAAATGTCAACGTGGCAACGCTTCTTCTGAATCGGGGAGCTGCTGTAGACTTCACAGCCAGGGTATGGGTTAAAATCATTTCTAGATAACATTAAATGAGTATTTTAGGAGAGTAAAACACCATTTATTTTTCCTTACCTGGACCTGGGCTGGAGATATTAGTTTTCCACTGTTTTCTTTAAATCTCAAGAAGTCATCACGACCCAAGTGGAAAATAAGAGTTTTATAAATTCACATGCACTAATCCTTTGCTGTAGCTAAGAAGGACATTGATTCTGACATCAGTATGAACAGTTATATTTACTGATTATGCCATGAATCTTGAATGAGCTTCAAGTCAATAAATAATTAAACTGTTAAAAGTTAATTACAAAATATATAGTAGCATATCTTACAGTGATTGTAGGACTCACATTTTGATAGGGAATTGTTTTTATTGAATCGATAATTTGCTCATATGAAGTCTCACTAAAATACATTAAAAGTTATCATATTGTTTTATGTTTAAGTGTATACTTTTATTGGAAAGAATTCACTTACATGATAATTATGTAATTCAGTATCCTTAATTTGAATCAGTTAATGCAAAATTTGAATATTAAAAATTACGACTTACAAAAACTAAGATATTCTTATCATAATTCTGACATATGATAGTCAATAAAATAAATATAATTTTTATGCATAGTGTTTTTTATTTTTTTTTATTTTTTATTTTTTTGAGTTGGAGTCTCACTCCGTCGCCCAGACTGGAGTGCAGTGGCCGCTTCCGGCCACCGCAGCCTCGACCTGCTGGACTCTGGCGATCCTTCCACCTCAGCCTTCCGAGTAGCCGGAATTACAGGCATGCGCTACCATGCCCGGCTGGTTTTTTTTTATTTATTGTAGAGATGAGGTCTCGCTGCCCAGGCGGGTCTCGAACCCGCGGGCTCAGGCAATCCGCTCACCTCAGCCTCCCAAAGGCGCGTGATTACAGGCTGAGCCACTGAGCCCGGCGCATAGTGTTTTTGTCCTTAGAAGTCTTCTGCACTGAAACTATGTTCTACTATTTTCAAGCTATTTTTTAATTGAATTTCTGAAAGATGTTTTTAATAATTATTTTTCCACTGTGTATTGATGAGTATATTTGTTTCTATTTTTAAACATAGGAAGGTTTAAGATTCCAGACTCTTTAAGTACATGACTGTTATGGAAAGACTTCTCACTAGGGCTCGATCTTAGGTAGAATTTAAATTTGTGGTTCTACTATGCAAAAGTGCCCCCTTTGTCTCTTGACTGTAATGTGTACATTTGATACATATACCTTAGCTATTGACTAACTTAGCTATGCAGTTTTATTTCATTTTTCATTCTCTAATTATAGTGCTTTGTGGTCTGTGTGCTTCTTTGTTCCTTAAAAATTGAAGACATTGAAATCATAGAAACCTTGACCACATAGGTCACAATCTCTCTTGTGCCTTTTAACCCAAAGTCATCACCATCATACCCTATCACACCCAACACCCTCTTGTTTGCTCTTCCTATGGTGTAGAATGGAATCACTCCTCTGCATGTGGCTTCCAAAAGGGGAAACACAAACATGGTGAAGCTCTTACTGGATCGAGGCGGTCAGATCGATGCCAAAACTAGGGTGAGTGTCTCTGTTCTTTCAATTTCCTACCATTATTATTTCTTTCAATCCTCTTAGCAGACACCTTAAAATATGAGTCCACAAACAGAGGCAATGTGTTTTCAAGGAAATTGCTTTCTTGTATTTGATTTAAATCTCATACAATATTTAAAGGGTTCACATTATAAAGTAAAATTAATATTTGCTCATAAATGCCCAGAGAAACAGAATGTTGGGCTCTCAACGAGACAGTTTTTCAGGTTTTTGCTTATTGATTTTCTGAGAACAAAGATCAACGACTGAACTTCCACATCTCTCTTTCGGGTAATTATAATATCTAAAACCCAAAGTGATCAGCATACATGAAACTTGAGAATGCGGTTTTTACATAAAACATTTTAATACCGGTTGAAAATCTTTGTGTTTAACTGTTCAATTCCTAATTCACTTTTCGTAAGTGGTTATGCTATCCTGACCTCAGCAGGAAGCTCACTATTATGCTTATGGAAGAAAAGCATACAGTTAGTATGCTTTTTATCATACCTTTACTTACATCATCTTAGTAGAAGTGGTGTCCTTCAATCATTTGAAATCTATAAGTATCATTTTGAGTTTTAATGCGCACCTCATAGATTGATAATAAGATAGGCAGCAGAGTATAGTTGTAGGAAGAGCAGATTCTGAAGGCACACTGCCTGATTTAAAATACTGCTTCTACCATTTACTAAGCTATATGATGTTGGCAGTTTACTTACCTTCTCTGAACTTAAAGCTCATAATAGAACCTACTTCATAAGGTTGTGTGCGAATTAACTCTTTATATTATTTATCTTTTTTAAAAAAAGTAGAGTGGGTGAATTATTTAGCCATTCATAATTTTTTGTAATATTACTGATATTATACAGTATGTATGTTGCTTAAACACAATTAATACTTTAATATTAGTTCTCTGAAGCAGATTTGGCTAATCACAAACTTAACAAAACTTCAATCATCCCTGTTATATAAAAATGTTTAAATATGTAACATAAAACGTTTATAAAAGATGGTAGACAAAATACGGTCCTTGTTGCATTTTATCTTCATTTTGTGTAATCCTGGGACTTCACATTCTCATAGTCCAAACAATAAGGATCAAATTCAGTTTCTTTGCAAATCTTGAGGCTAGCAAACACTTTTGTTTAATAAACCTTATCATCTTTAAGCTTCTAGAATCAATTCCAATCCCAGACTATAAATTCTGGGTTTTTATGGCCTCGGGAAACTTTGCTTTCTTAATCTCACTTCTCTAAAACATTGGTCCAGTGTGGCTATGTCCTGTCTTTAGGGAATTCTGGAGTGGTCTGTTCTATCTGCCAAGATCTTTGTTGTGATGTCCAGTGTCTTTGTATCAGAGTTTTATATGATTTCTGCCCTTTGCTTTGTAGGCGTGCCTTTTCCCTTACTACACTGTGGATGTCAGCAGAATTTGGAACAGTGTGCACTACACTGCCTGCTTTGCTTACTTGCTCTTTATAGTTAAAGGAAAGAATTTGTGCACATTGCCATCATTGCTAACACTACTAACATAATGTTACACGATTAGTATACTTTACTAACATAATTCCTCCCTTTATACTGCCTTTTTTTCCTCTATCAAGACCCTAATAATTGAGATTACCAAATAAAAGAAAGCACTTTGTAAATGCAAAAAAATTTTATCTTGGCCAATGTCTTAGAGACTTACATTACTTTTATTAATGCTTTTTTGAGTATTTATTCATTATTGAGGCAGTTAATTTTGTTCTTATTAATCATCACAATATTTACTTAGTTCTTTAAAAGATACTCTAATTTGCATGCTTCACATATTTTTGCAAATATAATTGAAAAGTTTATCTCCAAGTAGGCAGTGTATTTTCACAGACAGAATACTGAAAAGTAGAAATGGATTCTTATACTAACTCTGTCGTTAACAAATTGTCCTTGAGCAAGTTAGTAGTCAAATGTAAGCCTTGGTTTTTTTCTTGGTGAAGGGAATATTTGGGTCATATTTCATACAGTGTAGCCTTTAGGTAGAAAATTAAATGAATTTTATTCAAGGATTTAAAGAGAAAAAGTAGATTCGTGTACATTGTATGGACTTGATGTTTACTCATTCCTTAAACAAATAGTTATTGAGTTCCTATTTGGTACCAAGAACCCTTAAGATACAACAGTTAACAAGACAGACTATGTCTCTCGACAGAGATGCAAGTCTACAGTACCCACAGGATTAAGTTAGCACTGTGCTGGTAAAAAATGAACAATAGGCTTTCCCCCCCAAAAAACCCTTGATTTGTAGTCTTTTTCTTGCTGATTTTCATGGTATTAATACTTCCACCATGGTTGATTCAGAGCTAGCAACATGGTATCACTAAATGCAGAATTAGGAAGACGTACAAAAAATGGCTCTCTCTAGTTCACAAGAGCAGGCTCCAGCACACCCCAGGATTAGGTAGGATATTAAGTGGTAGCACTGAGATTTCTCCCCTATAAGTTAAAATACTTTCTCATCCATAAATAGGAGAATTTTAAAAGCGTTGTTAGGTTCTTTTAATTCTGGCTATTTAGCTAAAAGAGCTTCATTCTTTCTACCGAAGGCAAAATCAATCAGGTGGTAAATACTGAAATCAAGAACTGTAGTATGGAATTGGGAGGCCAATTTTGTAACTGTAATATTTGATTACTAAAATAAAGAATGTGGGCTTGCTTTTTCCTTTGCTTTTTGAAAATATATTTAAAAATAGAAAAGCCCTCACTTTGTTTTTTACCATCTTTTCAGATAATATAATAGAGATTCTATATATGGAATTTTTAAAAATGAGGATTATGCTTTTAATTTTTGTCGGAGGTCTCAGTTTCTCCTACTAATCAAATTAACCACAAACATTCTTAATTCAGAATATTCTGTCAAGAAATTTCCCTTGATCTTCTCATAATTTTTCTCATTTATGAAGTTTCTGTTATCTAGAGAAAAGCAATGTCTGTAGAGGCTTTCAGGTAATTAAAAACAAATCTTACCCACTGTTTCTCCCCAACTGTCACCACCATTTTGGTGATCATTGGGACAATTTACATGTTGTTGACATCCTCATCATTGTCTGGTATGAAACTCTGAGACATTTGCACCAGAGCCCTTTGCTGGTATCTGAAAAACTTCATTTTAATGTTAAACCATAAATGTTATAGCTAGTTAAAATGAAATTGTCAAGTTAGGTTTTATTAAGGGCATTATTCTTTTGGGTTTTAAAGCTTATTTATTATTAAATATGGAGATACCCCATATAAAGATTATGTTTAAAATATTAAAATACATATTTCAATGCAAACAATAAAAGTATACAAAAACATTAAAGGATGATGAACAAAAAACAACAATGAGGAAAAGCGACCACCCTTGCCACTTGTTATTAGATGTAATAATTAAAGTAGTAACAATAATGGCTACCAGTTGTCATATGTATATGGTGCTCTGGGCTCCCTGCTAAGTTCTCTACAAATACCATCTTATTTCATCTTCCTAACAATATATGAAGTATATATAATTTTCTTGCTAAGAAAATATAGAAGTCTTCATTTAAAAAATGAGACTACCAAAGGGAAAAATGAATTTCGGCAGAGTCCTGTAACTTGACCTAGTACAGAATGTGGTACTTAGGAGAGCCTATGCTAATAAACAGACATCAGGTTACACTGCTGGAAGAACGACCTAAGCAGAGTGGGAGGAAAGGAAAACTTAAAAAAAAAAAAACATGGCACCTGGTGCGGTGGCTCATGCCTGTAATCCAAGCACTTTTGGAGTTTGAGACCAGCCTGACCAGCTTAGTGAAACCTCATCTCTACAAAAAAAAAAAAAAAAAAAATCAAACAGGTTCGAAACTAGCCTCTGCAACTTGGCGATACCTCATCTCTACAATAAATTAAAAAAAATTACCTGGGTGCAGTGGCTTGCACCTGTGGTTCCAGCTACTTGGAAGGCTGAGGCGGGAGGATCACCTGAGCCCAGCAGGTTGAGGCTGAGTGGCTGTGAGGTTGCCACTGCACTCCAGCCTGGGTGACAGAGTGAGACTCCAACTAAAAAAAAAAAAAAAAAAATAGCTGGCTTTAGTGGCACGTGCCTATAGTTCCAGCTATTTGGGATGCTGAGGTGGTAGGATACCTGAGCCCAGGAGGTTGAGGCTGTCGTGGGCTGTGATCATTGTGATCATGCCATCGCACTCCAGCCTGGACAACAGAGTGGGATCCCAACTCGAAAGGAAGGAAGGAAGGAAGAGAGAGAGAGAGAGAGAGAGAGAGAAAGAGAGAGAGAGAGAGAAAGAAAAAGAAAAGAAAGAGAGGGAGAGAGGGGGAGATGGAGGGAAGGAAGGAAGGCAAGAGAGAAGGAGGGGAGAGGAAGGACGGAAGGAAGAAAGGAAGGGGGGGAGGGAGGAAAGGAGGAAGGAAAAGAGGCTGCCAGATAGATAAATGGTATCCCTCTAATGTTGCTTGATCTTCTCTTTTCGGAGTTGTTCACATCATAGTGAATGGAATCTCAGTGTGGATGACCTGATTCTTGTAAAAAAAAAAAAAAAAAGAGAGAGAAAAAACACAAGGAAGAGTCTCTGGAGGAGAAAAAAATAAAACCTTCAAACATAGGCTTAAGAATTTAATAAAAAGTTCCTGGAATATAAAACTTTAATTATATATATACTTGTCATTAACTTGGTGCTATACTTTGTAGAAAATATTCAAAATCTAGTCAGATTGAGCCTGTTGGGTAACTTGAATTTGATGTCATCATTCACATATCTTTTATAAGGTCAGATATTTCTAATCATTAAATGTAAGATTTAGGACTGATTTAATCCTTGATGTTCTTGTGGGTATATTAAGTGTTGTCTATAAAGTTTCTATTGTTACTCTGAGAATATTCTGGAGGTTTCAACATGATTACACAAGGGCTATTTCATGCAATTCATAGAAAACAATGCTCTACCTTTTCTAAAAATTGATGAAAGGAAGCATCCCCTTCCCTCATCTTTCAAATAAGGCTGTAAGTTAAGTAGTGTAAGAAAAATCATCCCCTTTTCATGTATCATGAACCTGAACTCTTGCCTATGATTCCTCCATTCACTGTGTGGGATTTCTCAAACACTAGATGTCAACAAAGCCCCACCAAGAATATGTTTGAGAAGTAATTCTCTACATAATTGTTGTATAATTAATGTACTGTAGTTCTACCACAGGGTCTTTTTATCAAAATACAAAAATGGAAGCAATAGAATCACTTTGCCAGCACAATTTATTTTTTAGGCTCCTATCTGACAAACTTTATTTTTTATTTTTTATTTTGAGACAGGGTCCTGCTCTATCACCCGGACAGAATGCAGTGGCACCCTCAAAGCTCACTGCAGACTCAGCCTCCTTAGCTCAGGAGATCCTTTCACTTTAGTAGCTGGAACTACAGGCTCATGCCACCATATGCAGCTAATATTTTGATTTTTTTTTTGTAGAGCCAGGGTCTTGCTATGTTGTCCAGGCTGATCTTGAACTCCTGGGCTCAAGCACTCCTCCCACCTTGGCCTCCCAAAGTGTTGTGATTACAGGCAGGAGCCACCATGCCCGGCCCCTATCTGACAAACTTTAAAATAATGTGGTATCCCAATGACAGTAGTTAAATACTTGTTTTCTGGAAAGGCAGTGTTTTCCTGCTAATTCTCAGATGCGCAAAGCTGCAAGGTCTGTTTTGAAATTCGGTATTTTAATACTAGTTAAATAGATTTAACAAAGCCAAGAATCTTTATCAGTCAAGATCCTAGCTAAAAACAGATGGCAAACTCAAATTTGATGATTTATTAAAGGATCTATTTATAACATTGTGTGTAGACTGTAGGGGAGGTAAAATGAATAGTGCAATATCCCAGGGTCTGGTACCAACAGAGCTCCTTACCAACCCTAGACATGAGCAGTAAGAAGTAGGAGAAGCTCCCAAAACTTCATAGCAGAGACTTGTGTGGAAGGGCAGCTTTGGCAGGAACACGACCTTTGGTAAAGAGACACAGCCAGACTTAGGAGATCCCGCAGAGTCCCTTTCACGTCTTGATGTGTTTCCCATTGGCCAAACCCAACCAGAAGCCTGAGGGCAAGGCAGACCACTGTTGGCCCCTAGAGCTGCCAGTCTGTCGGACACAGAGCAGAGAGGAGGTGGACGGAGACCGGAGAGGAGGTGGCTGGAGACCGGATCTACAGAGGCAAAGATACCTATCTTAGAAATCCCAACGCACTGGACCAGAAAGAGTATTGTAATTCAAGGACATTGTTTTTATTTGAAGTAAAGCATAACCTGGAGAGATAGTCTTGGAAACAGAGAAACAAAAAATAGGCCATCAGTTCTGGATAAATCAGAAGCTCCTGAAATCCTCTTACTGCTCTCTGGCCTTCATTTTCTCTGATTGCTGCCCACTCTTCTCCACCTCTTTTCTCGGTTGGGAAGGTCTTATTTATTTATTTATTTTTCTTAAGCCTCAATTTGTCAGTTAATTCTTGTACTTGAAATTTCATTTTCTCTTTCGCTTCTTGCCCATTGTTACTTACATTTACCTTGCATTTCTCACCCATACCACTTTGTGGCCAAGCTACCCTAAAAGAAAATAAAATGTAAAAGACAGAGGGCATTTGGAGATTGCTCTGGAATCAGAAGCTACTTTCTGAAGTCAGAAAGTTTTATAAATAACCTAATGGATAGCTGTGTCATGTCTTATTTGACACAGCTATAATTCTATTTATTAGTAATAAATTTCATCTTTGGGAAGTAATTATGCAATTTGTAAAGTACTGAAGTATATGTATAGAAATCATTAAAATCATCTTTAAAAATGGCCCTTTTTATAAGAATCAGGGAGCATCTTAGAAGAATTATTAAAGTAAGTGTCATTTCAAGAGAGAACATGTATGGAAAAATTAAAACTAAGAAAAATGTTTAGGTTAAATTGTGTTAGGACAACCCAAATGAAAACAGTATAATCTAATATAATCCCTGGTTGCAATTCCAGTGAGTAGGGCTTTGAAGTTCAAGTGCCATGTAGTCTGTCTTTCCATCTTCTTGAATATGCAAACACAAGACCAGAAGCTAATTTCACACCAGTGACCTCCCCACGTGGGATCTTTCTCTCTCTCTGACTCAGCTTTGTCTTTCTCTTTCTCCCTCTTGCTCTCTGTCAAGATGTTTTTGATTTCTTTTCTATTTTACTTGTCGTCTTTTCTGTCGTTTAACTAATTGAACTAAACCCCAATAGTTTTATAACTGATCTATTGAGTCATTGGGGTTTAGTTCAATAAACTCCTTCTTCTTGGTTGTGATAGATGTATCTGAATTTTGAGGTGGTTTTTTTTTAAGTGAACTTGGGCTAATTCTTTAATTATTTTGGCAGGATGGGTTGACACCGCTTCACTGTGCTGCACGAAGTGGGCATGACCAAGTGGTGGAACTTCTGTTGGAAAGGGGTGCTCCTTTGCTGGCAAGGACTAAGGTGAGTCATTATGGGAAAGATGGGATCCGAAGGACTCTTTAAAGCACTTTTTGATTAGTTGGGTTTTTTTTTTTGAGTTGGAGTCTCACTCGGTCTCCCAGACTGGAGTGCAGTGGCTGCTCCCGGCCACCGCAGCCTCACCTGCTGGGCTCCGGCGATCCTTCCGCCTCAGCCTTCCGAGTAGTCGGAATTACAGGCATGCGCTACCATGCCCAGTTGATTTTTTATTTATTATAGAGATGAGGTCTCATTGCCCAGGCAGGTCTCGAACCCGCGGGCTCAGGCAATCCACTCAACTCAGCCTCCCGAAGGCGCGGGATTACAGGCTGAGCCACCGAGCCTGGCTTAGTTCTTTTTTAAATCAAAACATTAGCCAAGCATTTTCTAGTGATTCAATATTTGTGTGCTAGGAATAGGACAGAAAAATGTATCACTGCTTTAAAATTATTAAAATAAACATTTATATGCATTAAGATGTATTGAATGTATACCCTCAGGTTTTTTAAAATATTTTTTCCTGATATTCTTACTGCAGATGGAAATTTGAATGTATCTGTATTTTATATAAAATGAGACTATCTCATATTGAGTCTACATTTTTATGATTCTCTGAGATGACTATAAAATACATATAAAATTATCTTTTAAAGCAGCACAGTTAGCAACATAAGATGAATTTTTAGCTCATTCAGTCATTATCTCTTAGGCAATACTGATAAAAACAGTGACTCAACAGTGGTATTGGTTAGTTATGTTTGGGATTCATAGAGTTGTTGAAAAGCGTATGTTATGATAGGCCACCTACAAAAAAAATCAAAAAAACTCGTTTCTTTTTTTTTTTTTTTTTAAAGATGTGGGGTACAATTCTGGGTTAAGGTATACAAATGGTCATTTGTAGGTAAAGTTTGGGCCTCGCTTTGGTCCCCACTTAAACTCTTATTTCTTATGGCATAGTATGTTCTAGCATTTTGTATCTCATTTTATCAATCCATTCATCCATGAAAAAAAAAGCCTTTCCATTTAAGTAAAAACCACGTAGTAAGTTGGTTTGTTGACGTTTCGTTATCAAATGTATTTTAAATGCTTTAGTATTGCGTCGTTCGCCATTATATAGCCTTGCTTTGGGTTATCAGAAAATACCATGAAATACCAACTGAAGATAACTACACAGAACTATTTAATATGATACGAAACAACCTCTTCTATCCTCAAATATAACAACGATTTAGGCTAAGGGAACATCTTACATATTCTCCCTATGCCGTCCCCACCTCCCCACCCCACAAACAAGGCCTATAGCAACCGATGCTCTTATTGGGAGAAGCTGAAGAAACTAAGGTAGCCGACACAAGTAAATATTTTCAGTTTATATATTTTAATTGAATGTTTAACTTAAATCATTTGGAGCAAAACTAGTCCACATATTTAAAATATGTATAGAATAAACTCAGTTTTTAGAGATGTGACCCACATACTATAGACAGTGGATTCAAATCAGAAATATATGAAAAAGAGAAGTAAACCATCTTCATTATTTTCATTCTCATACAGTGAGTGTTGTATAGATCTGTCTTTAAAATGTAACATTTTAAGCTGAGTAATGCAGAGGTAATTATAGAAAGTTTTGATGAAGTAATGGATTGAAATTTAAATGGAAATAACATTTAATAATAACCAATAAAAAAAACCTATATCAATTGAAGATAGGCAGATTTGCCTTACAACTGTAAACTAATCTTGTCTAGAGAATTTGCCTGTATTTGTCTTATCACCAACAAAGATCATGAATTACCTAGATGGAATTCTTTAAATGGTTTTCCTGCAAGGTCAAGTATCATTCAGATGTAAAGATTCAGCATAAAATATCTGTGACTGCATGTTTATATTCTTTTATTTATCCATGCGTCCAACTATTTTATATTATTGAGGATATAATGTACCAGGCAAGTGTTGTAGCCACTAAGGCACCATCAAGATGCAGAATACTTGGCGAGACCTCAACTCCACAATAAAAATCAAAAATTAGCCGGACTCGGTGGCTCAGCCTGTAATCCCGTGCCTTTGGGAGGCTGAGGTGAGTGGATTGCCTGAGCCCGCGGGTTCGAGACCCGCCTGGGCAGCGAGACCTCATCTCTACAATAAATCCGAAAATCAGCCGGTCATGGTAGCGCATGCCTGTAATTCCAGCTACTCGGAAGGCTGAGGTGGAGGGATCACTGGAGCCCAGCAGGTCGAGGCTGCGGTGACTGGGAGCGGCCACTGCACTCCAGTCCGGGCGACAGAGTGAGACTCCAACTAAAAAAAAAAAAAAAAAAATTAGCCGGGCGTGGTAGCGTGCACCTGTAGTTCCAGCTACTTGGAAGGCTGAGGCAGAAGGATCGCCGGAGCCCAGCAGGTCGAGGCTGCGGTGGCCAGGAGCAGCCACTGCACTCCAGTCTGGGCAACAGAGTAAGGCTCCAACTCAAAAAAAAAGATGCAGAATACACACACTGTATATTTAAGAAGCTCAGAATTTAGTAGGCAAGATAGACAAGGACATAATTATAAAAAGTAGAGCTATGTATAGGGTAACAAACACGGAGAAGATGAATTCATCAGGTTGGAGTGAGGTGATGGCACTCTCCTTGGAGTATAATAGGCCCCTAATGCCAGATTTTTACCACTCCTCTTCCATAAAAACTCCTAGTTTTTAATCACCCATTATTCCTCTTCAAAGTCAATTCTAGTCCCTGCCACTCCCCCTCATTCTTTGAAAATTCCAGCTCTCAGCAAACTATCACTCTTCACTCCAACTCCTTTTCCTATTCTTGAAGACTTTAATAATCTTGAAAAAAGCAGTAGGAGATTCTTCTAACTGACCCCTCCGTTTGGTCACTGTAAACCCTCTATAATTTCTGTGTCTAACCTCCCAGTCGCCAACCACCCTATCTTATGTTTCATCTCACTCTCTCCAAATCCCCAATTCCAGAAATTCTTTCATTCTGCTGAGACCTTCAGTCATAGTTTTCACTGTTCCTCTTTAACATTATGCTCTCACCTCTGCCCGACATAAATTTCAGTCATTTATACCACTCTATTACATATTCATACTCACCTCCTGCATATTACTCTGATTAAACTCAGCTCACATTCATGCAGCTAAATGTGACTATAGAAAATACTCAACCACACAGACTGGGCTCACTTTGAATCATGATTACAAACCTCAAGTTGGCCAGTAATCACACTGTATTTTCCAAGTCTACGCACTCTTGCTTCCTGCTACCCAAGTCTTCTATATTTCCTCCAGTGTTCTTAGACTTCTTTCCTTATCTTCACTTCCTACAGCAGTGGGAAAATTGAAGCAATCAAAGGATAATTTCCAGAGACCTTCATATCCATCCAATTCCATGACCCAGAGTCCATATTATTTGTTTCTCCTCTTACTATCATCTGACGTGATTGCTTACTCTTACCTTCTCAGAATACTTTCCTTACTTGCCTTCTGGGACATTGCATTCTTCTAACTTTCCTTCTGTTTTTCTAGCTGCGTCTTCTCAGACTCCTTTACTATTTCTTCCTCATCTCTCAGGTCTTTTCTCAGTCTAGCTGTACTCACTCTGAAATCTCATGCAGTTCTTTATTTCAATAGTACTTGTATGCTGATGCCACCCAAGTGTATTTCTCCAAGTTTTCTTATGTAGATGTCAGCTGACTATTCCTGCTTGGATGTCTTCTGAGCATCTCAGATTTAGTTAGTTTGAGCTCCTGATATCATTCCCCACCCCAAACCTAATCTTCCTGTACCCTTTCTTATCTCAATCAATGGCCACCTCATTCTTTCACTTTCTCAGGTCAAATACCTCAAGTCATTATGGACTTTTCTCTTTCTTTTTCTCCATATCCTATTACCAAACTCTTTCACCTCTTCCTTCAAAAAGTATCACTAAGTCAGCAGCTTCTTAACAATCTCGTCATCACTATTGTGGCACAGGTCACCACCAAGCCTTCCTGGAGGATGGCAAGAAACCCTAACAGGCTTCCTTTCTTTTTTTTTTTTTAGTTTATTCAATCTACTCTCAACACAACCACCAGAGTGACTCTGTTTCTCCAACAGCACCCCATCTACTCCTGAGTAAAAGTCAAACCTGCAAGTCTCTTACCTCTGAATTCTTCTCCTTATTCACCCACCTCATTCGCACGCCTTCAGTCCTATTCTCCTCCTTAGTGTTTGTCAACATCGATCATACCAGGTATGATCCCAACACGACATGTATGCACTTGCTTTTTTCTCTGCCTCAAGTGTTCTTCCCCCAGATCAACAGGACCAACTCTCTTACCTTCATCATGTCAAAATTCAGCTTCTCAGTGAGGGCATTTCTGGCCATCCCATCAAAATTGCACTCACACAAACTCCCTTGGGCACTCGGTGCTTTAGTTAGTATTGATGGCCTCCTTAGCATTGATGGCCTTCAGACATGCTACATATTTTATTCTTATTATTTTTTAGTTGTATGTCGGTCTCCCACACTGGAAATGTCTGTCTCCAACACTGAAATGTAACCTCACTGAAGACATGGATTCCCTGTCGGTTCTGTTCCCTGCTATAACCACAGCACTTGAACAGAGCTTGAATAGGTGCAAGTAAATATGTGTAAAATGAACAAAGAATTAAATGGTGAATATTTTATTTTATACATAAATAATCTTCAAGTAGATAAAACCACATCAAAGAATGATAAGATTTTAGAGAAATATGTCACACTCCAGTCAAACATTGTAGATTTTCTCCTATACTTTACCTTTCACTTTATCATCCCCTCAATGCATGTACCTTTGCATCAGTTTGTTCCTCATTTCTAAATTCATTTAATGGATTTTCAAATATAAAAACAATCATTATGAATGAAGATCATTTCAAAAATGAAGAAAAATATACAAATATTTTAAAGTTACATATACTCTACCACAATTACTAATTAATGCATTTGTTTATTGTTTTCCCTCACTGTTGAAATCACTTCCCTTGTGGAGAATATTGGGCTGATGACCTTTTTGGCATCTCATCTAGACACAATTTCTGCTTCACTGAATGTAGTAACTGCCAAACTAAATACTCGGTCAACAATCATACTTCTAGTAACCATATTTGCATTGGTTATTAAGAAAAGACAACACTTCAGTTCTTTAATAGGCAAATATTTTTCTAATTTAGTTTATTTTCTAACTTTATATATTGCTTTCTGTAAGTTTACTTGTATACCTTTTTTAAAAGAGAGTCTTATCTAGACTGATACTTAATAGTGTGTTGCCACCAGGCACGGTAGATCACACCTGTAATCCCAGCACTTGGTGAGGCGGAGGTGAGAGGACTGCCTGAGCCCAGGGGCAAGACCAGCCTGGGCAACTTGGCGTGACATCGTCTCTACAATAAATCAGAAAAATTAACCAAGCATGGTGGCTCATGCCTGTAGTTCCAGCTACTTGGAAGGCTGAGGGGGAAGGATCACCTGAGCCCAGCAGATGGAGGCTGTGGTGACTGTGAGTCTGCCACTGCACTGCAGCCTGGGCAATGGAATGAGACTCTGACTCAAAAAAATAAAAATAAAAAAATGAAGTGCGTTGCCCTGCTATCTTATGTTCCTGCTGTTGACCTATTTTAGAATGAAGGCCAAAGCTGTATCAAGGCAGTATCAATGATGGCAAATTCAGATTATCCTCAAATTTAATAGTTGTAAGGTAGTTGGCACATGTTCCATATTTGTCTCACACTCTTCTAGCTCCTACCTGCCTGCTCTCTCCAAGTTTCATTTAAGTCTCATAATACTATAGGAAAAAGGAATCACAAAATTTCAGACCTAAGGGATAATCAAAGTTTCCATACTTCCCTGACTCACCCACTCACTCCTCCTTCACCCGCCTCCCTCCTTATTTACAAGTAAAGAAAAGGAGGCAGAGGAGTTAAATGAATGAAGACTGGCTGGCCATGGTGGCTCACGTGTAATCCCAGCTGTTTGGCAGACTGAGGCAGGAGATAACTTGAGCCCAGGAGTTTGAGACCAGCCTAAATAACATGGTGAGACTTTCTCTACAAAACATTTTTTAAAAAATGAGTCAGTCATGGTGGTACATACCTGTAGTCCCAACTACTGAAGAGTTTGAAGCAGGAGGATCGCCTGAGACCAGAAGGTCGAGGCTGTGGTGAACCATGATTGTACCACTGCACTCTGGACAACAGAGTAAGACCCTGACTCAAAAAAGACAAAAACTAAAATGAAAAATGTATGAATTTAGATACAAACAATTTAAGTGCCAGCTATCACTTATGTTTACATATCTAATAGTGTCCTAATAACTGTAAAACTAGGCTGAATTACCACACCTACTATGTATTCATTCATGAAATACGTACTAATTTCGTTTTTGACTCTGATAGCATAATTATGAAATTAACTGATCTCTTCACTTCCTCCTCCAGCAAACACAATCTGCTATATATTCTGATGTCAAATGGAAATTATTTTTTCTCCTGCCATTAATTATGTTAAAGATCAAGAATTGACTTCACTGTATTTTGGAACCTGAAAATAATGGGAAAAAATGTGGACTTGTTTTTATATTATTTTTGCATGTGCAGAACGGGCTGTCTCCACTTCACATGGCTGCACAGGGGGACCACGTGGAATGTGTGAAGCACCTGTTACAGCACAAGGCACCTGTTGATGATGTCACCCTGGACTACCTGACGGCCCTCCACGTTGCTGCACACTGTGGCCACTACCGCGTAACCAAACTCCTTTTGGACAAGAGAGCCAATCCGAACGCCAGAGCCCTGGTAAACCTGGCCCAGTCCACATTAACTGAATACAGATTGAGACAAGCAAACCCACATTGATTGAGCAGTAATGCCTACACCAGCAATGCATGGTTACAAATATGTAGTTTACTCTGCTAAAACTGTCACCCTCCCAACCCCCTACAAGCAGCCTGCCTACTTCATGCCTTCTTAATTTGCTATTAAATGCTGGTGAGCAAGAGTATATTTAAGAAAACACCAAAGTAACTGAAACTAGTGAGTTGCAAACAGTCAGATATGAAACCTCTGGAGTGATAAGAATTTTAACTGGAAAATATAAGTTGAAAAATAAGAAATTACAAAATAAGTTCTAGATATCTTTAGATAAAGTTAGAATATATGTGTAGAATAAAGTTGAACTTTATTAATTTCTTTTTGGAAAAAGATGTTAAAGTGGTGAATATACTTGGCTATGTAAGGCAGCATAAAATGTGAGCCTGTGAAGAGTTCACTTGGAGATTTTCCTTATTGACTAGATTACCTAACCATAGGCTAACAGAAAAGCAATGCCTGGTATATTGCTGCTACAGGAAACATTTTATATAAACAATTCCAGGAACAACTCGAGAGAAAACTGCAAGAGGCTGTCCCTAGAGCAGCTTCTGTGTCTCCCAAGGTCTCATATTGAATAAATCTTCCTTGCTTCACCTATAGTCTAACAATAATCATTGGAAGTATTCAGCATGTACTAATTTATGCCTCTTGTTTTCTAATTCCCAAACTAAAAGCAAATGCTTTTTTCTATGTTTTTACATGGTTTATGTCAGTTAAAATTTGTCTTCAGACAATCAGTTGAGAGAATATCATTAGAATCATCCGATATTTTATATTATTTTATGAGAATTTCTCCAATCGAATCAATTTATTAATAATAACCTGGGAAGTGAATATACTTTCAGGGTTTGTGCTATTATGTATGAATATTTGTTTTCTTGTAAGGAGTCAAAGACATTAATATTCAATTGGATAGTGATCACTAGGCTTGTAAAATATCGCAATCTAATAAGTGCAAATATTTTATGTGCTGCATGTGCATGTGGCTATTTCTATCTGGCATATTCTATAGCTCATAAACAGGGGAAATGACAACAAATTAATTATATTAATTACTCCATTGTGAAGAATCAGAAGTCATCCACTTAAGTAAGACGATATGCTTTCCTGAGGACTGCTATTATAAAAATACTGACTGATAGTCCATGTTGGAACATGCAAAACTGTTATCTGGCAGAATAGATGTAACTCAACAAAGGATCACTATTCAAATTAAAAAATAACAAGTACAAATACATAATGAGTAAGAGTGGGTCTAGCTAACAAATTATTATTTAATTTCCCCAATTTGCAGGCATTAACCTAGAAAAAATTTAGAGTTTGCAAAGTTAGAAAGTACCTTAGAGACTTCTACACTTTCCAGAGAATCCCCTTCCAGTTATCCCAGAAATTCTTTATAGTTTCCTTGAAGATATTTAGAAATTTAATAATCATTTTCTTATAAGAAATTTGCCTGATTGGCATATATTTTATAACAACCTAATATAAAAATATAGTTTCTGGGTGAAAACATTATCAACATAAATAATTTTCCAATTTGAAACACCTCTTTTTAAAAGAAAAACTGAAACATTTATTGTAGAGTCAACTATGTTCCCAGATTTTTGAAATAGATGAACAGTTCTTAAGCTCTGAGAAATAACTCTTCATCAGAAAAATATATGCATCTTTTTTGATGAATCTTTGTCATTTCATAATTGACCAATCAGTATACCTTAAAACACTTTAGGACTTCCAATATCTAATTGCGCCTCAATTTCTCCTTCTTTGAAGAGTAGGTGCATGTATTTTTGTTCACCTTTGTTTTTTCTGTAATCACACAAACAGAATTATATGCAGGTCTACCACCTATAAGCAAAGTTGAGTGCCTACAGGAACATGCTACCACTACTTTCCAAACTCCAACAGCTACAGGATTTGCAGCAATGGTAACATTATGTGACAATGTAACATTATTGCCTGCAATGTGCCAGCATGGAGTTGTGTGAGAATCGTTTCTGCATGTTTTCAACTAACTTGATTGTCTTTTGCACAGAATGGTTTTACTCCACTGCACATTGCCTGCAAGAAAAACCGCATCAAAGTCATGGAACTGCTGGTGAAATATGGGGCTTCAATCCAAGCTATAACAGAGGTAGAAAAATGTTTCAGCTTGCCACAAAGCATTCCTTCTCTCACGCCTTCCTCCCCTTCCTTGCGCCCATCTGCTGTCCTCTTCACTCAAGTTTTACTTATCTGAAGAAGCCCCCAAGCCCCACCGGTGCAGAGGAGTAAAACTGCTGTTGCTTTGTTTCGCAGTCTGGCCTCACACCAATACATGTGGCTGCCTTCATGGGCCACTTGAACATTGTCCTCCTTCTGCTGCAGAACGGAGCCTCTCCAGATGTCACTAACATTGTGAGTATGGCTTGGGTCAGAATAACCACAGGGAGAAAGAGCGAGGGGAGCAGAGAGTGTGGGTGTGTGTATGCATGTTTCTGTGTATGTCATCAAGGTGAACAGCCAAGCTTTGAGAAGGGCCCTCGTGATAGCATATTATTGAGATATTTGCTAGAACGTCACTGAAAAGAACTAGATAGGGTAAATGTGTTAGAAAATAAAATGGAAGCTGTGGAATGAGGCAGCTTAGGCTTCCTGGGGCAGATGGATTTAACATGCATCTTAAATGCATTTATTAAAACAAAATACGCTTTAAAATTCCTCTGAAAGTGAATGGATGATTGCTTGGAATAAAATCTTCAGAGCTCACCATAGTGCCAGAGTGAATTTTATTCCAGATAATTTTCAATAAAATATCAAGCCAGTACTATAATCAATCTTATCAAAAGATTAACCAGAGATAGATCAAAATGTTAGGAATTTTTATTTGATATCAAATTCTCCCTCCTTCATTTACATGGATTTCCTGTTTTGTAACCTTACTTTAATTTTTGCTTTTGATTTGATTTTGTTTGCTAGAGTAGAGGTCTCCCTGAAAGTTGGACTCCAGACCCCTTTCATTCTGTCCTAAATGAATGTTGGACTCTAGACCCTTTTCATTCTGTCAACAAACACTGGATATCTCAGAATTCTTCTATCTAATCTAAATCAGGATTTTTGACTTCTGATTTCTTTGTATTTCTCCCATGTTCTTGGATGCTGCTCCATTAAACTGTCTTCTGGTAACTGTATCATGGCAAACCATCGAATGCACGTTTTCTCCTGAGCTAGAGAACTTCCTGCACCATGTGCTGTTATGTATTTAAAGTTCCAGAGGGGCCACTGGAGTATTGAGATCCACAAGTACAGCTGAAATAACTCTCCCCAAATAAATGTCAGTGCTTATTATTAAAGTGAATCATATTTTCAAAATCAATTGATTGACTATTGTTGCTAATTTTAGATATCTCATTTCATTTAAGTTGTGAAACAAAATATCCAAATTCACTTTTATTTATATTGCCTCTCAAATTTTTGTTTCTCTGTATTTTACACACCACTTCCGTGTGGAAGTTTCTGATACCTGGACAAAATCCCTTGTGAAAATAAATTTATTTGATTTTAAATATTACTTAATACTCTGTCTTCACATTATAGTACTCTCCATATTATTCAACGATTGCAGCATAATGCCATTAAGGAATTTAAAGCTTATGTTTATAAAGTGTTCTTAATTATAGCTTATTGGTCCTAAGGGCATAATATTACATGCTAATCATTAATTACTCCATTAAGCAGAAGAGTAATTTCACAATGTGAAAACTTGAGTTTAATTTCTAATCACTTCTTAGAACTTTAAAAGTAATCATCATCCTTTTATTTTTAAAAAGATGACCACCTTCCGTTTTTTTTAAATAGAGACCAGAATAGACTAATAAAACAGCCCAGTGACCTTCAAGATAAATGCTCTGTGTACTTGCCCACGTTCCCCTTTTTACTTACCTATTATTATTTGACTTCCAATGCCTACATGATCGCAGGAACAATAGTGGTGTTATGTTAAATTGTGTCATCATGTTATAATAACTTGTGCAAGAATATTCTAGGGGTGCTTGATTGCAAACCCCTAGGTTAATCTCTTTTAGTGAAAATTTTTACAAAATCTTCAAAGAATAATCCACATAAAATGGTTGTAAGATTCTGTGGCCATTCCTAATTTGTTTCTTAACTGTGACCAATTCAAAATCTTTTGATGGTTATAGAGTTATAATATACTCCCCTCTATTAACATAAATCTATATAGCCTACATGTAGATTTTCAAATAAAAATAAAAACCAATTAAAATAATAAGCATTTTGACATCCTTTCAGTCTCTTGAAAATACCCAAATTTGACAATTGTATTTAATTGTCTTAAACTTTAATTTCCAACTTATGGTCATTCTAAAGTTCTGCATTTTATTTTATCTGTCCATTTATCCATTAAATTCTCTTTCCCTCTAACTCCTTAAAACAAATACTTGAGAGGTACATACCAATATGATCTTCTTTCCTGCCCCATGTTTTCTAGCTCTTTTTTGTTTGCTCATTTTTATTTTTGTAAGATGTGTCCTTTAGGAAACAGATACTTATAGATAGCATTGCCAGATAAAATAGGATTCCCAGTTAAATTTGAATTTCAGATAAACAATGGATTTTTGTACAAATTATGTCCATGCAATAGTTAAGACACACTAAAATAATTATTCATTGTTTATCTGGAATTATAATTTAACTGGTCGTCCTGCATTTTTATGTGCTAAATCTGGCAATCCCACATTTAAAGGAATTTGACTTTCTCTAGCAGTGGATGCCTGTGAACTTGTGTATTCTCAGAACATGAGGTTATAGCTACTGGATCCGAACTCTCTGCAAGTTGATTAAGAAACCGTGTGCACACTGATTGCCTGCTTGCTGTGTCAGAGTTGGTCATTCTTGGCCCCAGAGTATCCCACCCTTGGAGGCTTTGTGTGTTGCCTGAAGCCATGATGCATTTTTGAATGCAATGCTGTTTGTTGTGCTTTGATGCTTTCCAACTTGATGCGACCCTGTGGAAGTCAATGCAGCTGTCGGCAGAGTAAGTTTTAACAACTGAGAAGAGTGGCATGAAAGTGGTACCTGCTTTGGACGTGAGCATACCCATTCTCTCGCCAGTCTTGTTTTTGTCTGAAAATTCACTTCAAGTGTGAGGTATTCCAATAACTCAATCATGTACAGATATATTTATTGAAAAGTTCCTTTTTCAGAAAGCTTGTAGATACACTTTGAAACCTAGAAGACTGAACTGCCAGTAACAATACATCCATAATCCAGAGTATTCATTGACAACATGGGGGTAGAAGTCAAGCATATAAACAACTATCGAGAGTAGAGTGTAGGGTATTTCAAAGTTTCCTCTTCTTATAACAAATGAATGAACTCACGGTAAAGTCCACACTTTACATTATGCTTAAAAATTTTCCTCAATCCAAGTAATATAATGGACATTGGAGACTCAAAAGGGAATGGGGAAAGGGGTAAAGAGCCAAAAATGTCACCTATCTACAGTGTGCACAGGTAGGGGTGGTGGGTACACTTAAAACCCAGACTTCTTCGCCACTGTACAATGCAACCATTGTAACCAAAAACTATTAATATTCCCTAAAGCTATTGAAATAAAGAAAAATAAAACACTAAAAAATTTACCTCAATCTTTAAGTTTTATTAAATTAAGACCAGGAAAACAAGAGATACTCAATAAGATAAAGAAGACGAATAAAATGGGGTGCCCAACAATCAAGAAATGGAAGTTTTGATCAAAACAATATATACTGTCCTTCATTTTCTTATGTATAGTAATATATAAATAATAATAATATAAATAAAAAGAGTAAGGGCAATTTACAATAAAAATTGTTACCCTAGAGTCATTAAATAAGGTTTAAACAAGATCATGGTTATAAAGTGGAGAGATCATGTGTATGTATATTGCAGAACTTTGCTTTGAATAAAAGTTTAACACTTTAGGTTTTAAATCTAACTCAATTTCCAATGTAAAAACCATGAAAATAACTTGAGTATAAAATATGGGTTTTAGAAATATTAACTAGTTTGGAAGTGTTTTCAGATTTTGGAAGCCCATTATTGATAAAACTTGGCTTATAAAATAAATGTGTAAATTGATCATTGAATGGGAACTCCTGGGACCTCTTTAACTTAACTTCTTATAAGGAAATGTATTCTTGCCTTTGTTTCTATCAAAATTAGTAAAATTGCAAGCCTTTTATCCTACCTAGAAACAGTGTAAAGATTTGAATTTTTTTTTAATACGATCAGCCCTCAGTATTTATACCGTGGGTTCACTTGTATCTGTGGTTTTCACATCCATGGATTTAATTAACCTGGAATGAAAATATTAAAAATAAATAAATAATATTGCAACAATAAAAAATAGCACAAGTTTTAAAAATACATACAGCATAACAACTATTTACATAGTGTTTATATTGCATTAGGTATTATGAGTAATCTAGAGATGATATGAAATATACGTGGGGATGTGCTCAGGTTATAAACAAATACTATGCTAGGTGTATTTAAGGAGCTTGAGCATCTGCAGATATTGGTATCAGTGGTGGGGAGGTCTGGAAACAATCCCCCACCAATACAGGGGGACAACTGTAGTTGGAAGATCTTAGCCTCATCTATGTAGAGACAGGTTTTAAGTGATACAGAAAACGAGTTAGAAATCATGGTTGTGCAAAGATGAAAAATCTTGCCATACATCTAAGGTCTGAAGACAAATATTGCTATTCCAATAATATGTCATTTTATTAAACAATATACTCTAGCTACATTTACTTTACAAAAGTCAAAATTTATCATCAGAAAATAAGGCCACTAGAGGATTAATGAGTAGTTCACAAAGAAGAGAAAATTCGAGTAGACATCAATGTAATGCTTTCACAATCAGATCATTTGACACAAACTTGTCATAACTTCAAAATGAATGGGCCTCTGAATACAGGGAAAAATAAACTGTGAGCTATGTACCAAATTAAAGTTCACCCTTAAAGTTTCTAGATTTAAGGGTTGGTTGTGCAAAGAATCAAAAGAAATTACTCACTTGAGTTTGTCAGAAATATCCAGTTACCACAACAAAATTTAAAATCCATTTAGTTTATTTGGAATGGTTTATTTTATATCAGTCTTATTTTCTAGAATAGTTGTGGTGAATCAATCTGTAATATTTTTATTCCAATATCTTCTGTCATAACTTTCATTATTTGAATTAATGAAAGCCTGCCTTTTTTTAGAACTACATATGATTTTAAAACTTGCCGATTCTTTAAAAACCTCTCTCTTACAGGCAGTAGAGTAATAACCTGCTTCTCGGTGAGAAAGTTCTCTTAATCTAACCTTCATCCTCTAAATTGCACCTTAAGCCACTATTTCCTGATGAGTGTCATACCTTCGTGTGGAAGATACTTGAGGAATGATGTGATGGCTTGGTGCAGCCTACCTCTACAGATGATACTGTTAACAGTTACTTTACTCTCCTCTCAGTGGCTCTTTCAAATAACTGTCTATAATTAAATATGCTCATTAACCTTAAATAGGGAATCTCGTGGGCAAATCAGATGTTTTGTATGGATAGTCTTTGTGTAGTCTCATAACACAAAGACAAATCAGTTGTAAAATAATAGTTTATTTCAGAAATAAATTGAAATTTGAAAAGAAGTGCTTTATGTATGGTAAAGTGATGTTAATGTTTTATAACATGTTGATTTGATCTTCAGCATCTAGAGCTTCTCACTGAAATGGATTCAAGTTGTGATCACATGGTTAGGTGCGACAATGACAGAAATTAGGTTTGTAGGATAAAATACATCATCACCAAAACCTGTTTAAGTTATGCTAGGTTTACTGTGAAGTTAAACCTCAGGGTATCCTGGATGTTTGGGTAAGTTCACTAGCTTGTCATGGACTGAAAAAAAAAATTTGAGAAACTTTTGTTTTTTCCTTACAAAGATGGAGATGATGCAAAACTATATATTTTTCCAAACTAAATAATTATGTCTTTTCTTAGATTTCTTAAATCCTCGGATTGATTGCTGAATTTCACAGAAAGGGACGGCTTTATTTTTTTCCATCCAGAACAGTGGGTTTATTTATGATTTCACAATCTTTGTCTCCTGGCAGCGTGGGGAGACGGCACTGCACATGGCAGCCCGAGCGGGGCAGGTGGAAGTGGTCCGATGCCTCCTGAGAAACGGTGCCCTTGTCGATGCTAGAGCCAGGGTAAGTGCTGGTGCTTCCAGAGTCAGTTCTATTGCAGTTCATGAGTCTCATCTTTAAGAGAGAGTGGTATTCTTCAGCTTCTTGACTTGGAAATGCCAGCAAAAGCATCAATTCGATAGCAGTTTTTCAGGAGAAACAGAAACGCTATATAGACAAATATACACAATGAAAAATACATCCCAATTTCAGAACCATTAACATGTGAAAAAATGTACAACTTAGTATCTAAGAAATATGGCATTGACTAACATTTTAATAATTTTCAACTTAAGAAAGCACTTTCATATATCTCTTTATATTTATGAATGTTTTTATTTGCATATTTTAATTTCAGAAGAAAATAAACCAAAAAACAAAAACCCTGCAATACAAAATCTGCAATCCTGTTGTCAAATTAGTGAGGGAATGGGTTGGAGGCTCTTGTGTCCTGCCCTAAACCCAAGGACAGGAGGGAAAAATAACAAACATTAACCATTTGCAGAGGGAGCTGGATGGGACAGGGCCACTCAGGGCTGCTGTGGGAGGCCTGGGGACACTCAACAGAGGGCACAAGGTTTCCAAGTGTAAATTTTAATCTACTTCTTCCATAAGAGACACATCCTCATCGCCCTCAGGGATAGGCGGGTCTCATCAGGAGCTGCAGCCCTGGGTTTCTCTGCTGTTACTTTATCTTCATCAGTACCTAGACCTAGCTTCTTTTCATGAAGTGTAAAATTTAACCTATATTATATAGATGCTGTACATATTAAAATTCTTTTTTTTTGCCTCCAAAACTAACCACATTTGTGTGGTCATCCCTTACTAGTTACTTGAAAGCAAACCATACTCAAAGTTTTCCTTTCATCTGTTTTATTTCTCTCCTATTCATAATGATTTCTGTTTTTCTTTCTATTCTGATTTTACATATTTAGACTTGCTGCATTTCCACTATTCAGAATAGAGTTTGGGCAATGGAGAGTGCTTGACCAGACTTGTGTCATGTTTCTAATGACTTCCAATTGCCTCACAGGTTAATGATTTCTTCTTCTTTTTTCTCGTCCTCTACCCCCCACCCCCTCCCCAACTCCTCTTCCTTCTCCCCCTCCTCCTCCCCCTTCTCCCCTCTTCTCCTCTCCTTCTTCTCTTCGTTTTCTCCTTCCTTCTTTTTCAATTTCTCTTTCCAATTTATTTTCTCACTCTCCTTTACATTCACCAGTAATTTCTATCAATGTATTGTATCTTCTGTTTCCTTTTCCATGTTGTGAACTAGCATCACTAGAATTCTTCTGGACTCTGAAACACTTTCTCTCTTTCAATATTTGATACATCTCAGTTAGAACTCATTTCAACTTGCGTTGTACCATCATAACTCCACTTTAGAAACAGTGTCATACTGGAAGAAAGCATTTGGCTATAGCCATTCAAATTGTGATTCCAGGCAAGTTATTTCATTTCTAGGATTTTATCAGTAAAATATGAGGGTTAAACCCAGAAACCTCAAAGCTCCTTTCCAGACTTCTTTAACTTTCTCTGACTCAATGAATTTAATAGACGTTTTCTCATAACAGGTTCCGTAGATCTTCACACAGAATCTGTGATACAAGGGCAGCCTTGACATTACTCTTGTTTCAGATTTTACCTGCATTTCTATCCATTGTCCACACAGTGTAATAATCTATGTTCTTTGATAAACATCGTTGGTATATTATGTTCTTACATATTGAAATCTTTTGTTATTCAACCCATTTTCCCCATGCCTTGGCATTTTTCTGATTTCCTTTTAAGGTAATCTGGCATTCAGCTATTTTAAAAATATGTGTATGTTTAACCAATGCATTCTGAGTATTATGTACTTCACTATTTTTACCAAAAACTGTGCTAATGTTTGTGTAAATTTTTTGTAATCCATAATCTATAATAAAGGGGTTTTCTATTTCTCTCTCTTAAAATGAAACCCTTAAATGTTTTTCTGTTATTCACATTTAAATTTATTATACTTTTAATGAAAATTTAACTCTTTTTCATGTATCTCTGCCAAATTTTTCTGTATTGACAGAAATACAGATAACCTATTATTATAGCCTTACTTCTTTTGGGGCACCTTCTGAAGCCCCTTCCTTAAAAACACCCCTGGCTACAGAATCTTTTCTTTGAAATATTATAGCATTAATTAATAATTAGTTTTATACACAGATTCCATCAGTTCTACTTGTTACTTCTCTTTTGCAGCTACTTTAGTATTGTGGTTTACATATAAAAATATCTCTTAATTTTTTATTCCTCTTAATTTATATATCAAATTTCATATATTGTCTTTAGTTTACTTTTGCTTTTCAGCTTTACCACCTATTCTAAGCTGTAACTGAAATCCCTTCCGTATATCATCCTACTATTATGTACAGGAAAAATTCCATAGCAGTAAGAAGAGTGCTCCCCAAAGGCCAATATGCATAAAAGTTACCTGAGGACCCTGTTAAATACATATTGTAATTCAGTTCTGTGTATCTAACAAACTCACAGGTGACATCAGTGCTCCTGAAGCTCAGAGTATTCTTTGAGCAGCAAGGAGCTAGGTTTTCCTTTACACATGTTCTATTTTAAGGTGCACTTTGACCATTATTTATTTATTTATTTTTGAGTTGGAGTCCCACTCTGTTGCCCAGGCTGGAGTGCAGTGGCACGCTCATGGCAACCCCAGCATCGACCTGCTGGGCTCCGGCGATCCTTCCACCTCAGACTTCCAAGTAGCCGGAATTATAGGTGTGCACTACCATGCCCAGCTAATTTTTTTTTTTTTTAATTTATTGTAGAGACAAGGTCTCGCTAAGTTGCCTGGGCTGGTCTTGAACCCGTGAGCTTGGGCAATCCACTTGCCTCAGCCTCCCAAACTGCTGGGATTACAGGCTGACCCACTGAGCCCGGCCTGATTTTTTATTTTCATTTAATCATTTAATGTTACCCTAGAACTCTTTTATTTGATTAGTATTTGTACAGTGCTTGATAATTCATAAAGCATTTAAACACAAATTATCTTACTTGATACATAAACAGCAGCCCTGTGTTGTAGGGTGGCTTCAGATTCTAAAATTCAAGACTGTGCTAACTGGCCTGTGTTCACAGAGTTAGGATAAGAAAGGATTTCTCTTCTGGTTCTGTATGTTTCTCCTAACTCTCTCTGCTGACCTCATTACTTCCTTTTTCAAATGTGAAGAGAGCCTTCTCTCTCCCATCCAAATAAATCACTGGTTTCTAATTGGTCACATTCCCTCCCCGAGCTGATGACTGTGGCCAGGATATAGGATCAAGCTTGGACTCGTGCCCATTCATGTGACCCATTTATGAGATGGAGTAAAATGATTGGTAGCCCTTCTAGAGCCACATGTAGTATGGGATGTCCACTTCCCCCAAAGGCTGGAGTTCTGTTCCTAGAAGATGGATATTGGAGGTATTGGGAGGAAAACTTAACACATATTTGCTCTCTTTTATCTCTTGGTTCCCCAGCACACATACACACATTTTTGAAAACATCCTTTCCTAACCTAACACCATTGCTTTAGAATCCACCCTTTTCTGATGGGAAGATAGTAAAAAATTATACCCAGCCTCTGCATTGAGCTCCAAAGTCGAGATCTCTGGGTAGTCTTTATTTTTCTCCAAGAGGTTTTGAAATAATATCTCATAGTTAGATAATAACAGGGCTAAATCATGTTTTTGCCTACTCCCAATATATGACAAAAGAAAAACCGTATAATCACAATAACATCTCTCTTTTCAAAATTCCAGGGCGTAAGACATATTTGGTGGACAGATTGGAGAGCAAGGGCTGCAGTGGCCTGAGTTCCCTGGTCAGCCAGTGTGTTTGCCCCCAACCTCTGCTCTCAGGATGGTCCTTCCTTGTCCAGTGTCCTCAGTGGACATGACTGAGCGGGCCACTCCATTGGGAGCTCTCTTGTTTTAGGAGCATGTCCTGTTGGCACCATTACGGGTACTGTTATTTGCTTTAGGAATGAGCAATCACAAGATCCCTAAGTTTAAATTCACTTGAAACTTAACCTAATAAACTTTATCTAGAACTTTAGTTAACTGCCAGGAGATTTCTTTCTGGGAACCCTTTTAGCTAGTAGCTAGTAGCAGAAATTTTATCAAATTTTTGAGCCTTGTCCCAGCCACCATATTTCTGTCTCTTTTAAAAGGACTTGGGGTTCAGCAAGTCTCCCTAATTTTGGTTGCCTGGAAGTAAATAAAATGATAGGTTACGGAGGCAGAGCAGAGCTTATCTGCCCCCTGGTTCAGGCTGCATCAGCTAGTGATGCTTTACCATGTGGGAATTATCGTCTCTTTTATTTGAGAAGAAACTAGGGGACCAGGCTTCCCCTATTTCTATACCTCTTTCCATGAGTCTTATCTTCTGCATTTTCTCAGTTCTTTGCCTTGGCTTGAGTTAACTTTACACTGGGGCAGTAAATTCAGCTTTTGCAATCCCACAGGGAAATAATTGCCTAAACCTCAAAAGATCTTAAATCCCTGGTTCCGGGTTGAAAGGTTTTCTTAGCAAAATTTGCATGTTCTTGCCTTTTTCACTTTCCATAGGACTGTACCAAAGTTAGAAAAAAGTGGGCAAGACATCTTATTTCTTAACTTTTTTTTTTTTGAGCTGGGATCTCACTGTGTCGCCCAGGCTAGAGTGCAGTAGAACTGTCACGACTCACCACAGCCTCTAATGCTTGAGCTCAGGCAATCTTCCAGCCTCCCAGGTAGCTGGGCCTATAGATATGCGCCACCACACCCAGATAATTATTTGGATTTTTTTGTGAAGATGAAGTCTCACTCTGTTGTCCAGGTTGGTCTCAAACGGTCTTCCATGCCTCCATCTTCCAAAATGCTGGGATTACAGACATAAGCCACCATGCCTGGCCTCTTAATTTTTTTTTTTCTAACAGATACTTCATGATCTGAGAAACAAGGATCATAGTTGATGGTTTAACCAGTTACATAGCTACTGCCAGTCAAGGATGGTAACTGCTTAGCTATGGGTTGAAGAGTCATGATCACCCCAACTCATCCCCTTACTCATTGAAAAACACATTTTAGAGTGTGTCACTTGCATTATTCAACTCTGTCAAACTCTGAAGGGCAGAGGTCTGAGAAGGAAACTCCAGAAACATCAGATGTTCACTATAGCCATTCTCAAATTCCTTAGTTTTTTTTTTTTTTGAGTTGGAGTCTCACTCTGTCGCCCAGTCTCACTCTGTCGCCTCGCCTGCTGGGCTCTGGCGATCCTTCCACCTCAGCCTTCCAAGTAGCTGGAATTACAGGCATGTGCTACCACGCCCGGCTGATTTTTTGATTTATTGTAGAGATGAGGTCTCGCTGCCCAGGCGGGTCTCGAGCCCTCGGGCTCAGGCAATCCACTCACCTCAGCCTCCCAAAGGCGCGGGATTACAGGGTTTTTTAATTGTTTTGCTAGCCATTTATTTTTATAACTATTTGTTCTCTCCATTCCTCTTTTTTTTTCCTCCTCTGTATTTCAGATAGTTTTATCTTCTAATGCATTGTCAGTCTCTTTTCCTATACAGAATCATTATGTCCTGTTAGTTTTGTTACTGGCCATCTTATTGTATTTATTTCTGTAGAATGTATAGGTAAAGAAATGTTATCTTTAGAATCCAATGCCTGAGTTCAAGTTCTGTTTTAATAGCTGAGTGACCTTGGACAATCTTTGAGAACTCATTTAATTTTTCTTAATCTCTTTATCTTGAAAATGGTCTAATAATAAATTTTATGCATTCCTTTCAGGTCTTTTATAAGGACAGGGTGACGTATGTATCATACATGAAAAAAGTTTATAAATTGAAAATTTTTATAAAATGCCAATTCTACCACTAAAATAATTATATTTCTATTATTTATTTCTCACCATCTATGAAATCCATGCAATGCTATCTTATCTCTTACTATATGTTTCTCTTTATTTTCTTATAACTTTAAGATACTTCATTTTTCTGGACAGATCTTCATAACTAAAGATGAATACAAGTCATGTTTGGCTTCTGCAATTACACATTGCTACTATAATTCAGTTCAACTTTGAAAAGTAATACATCGATAACGTCTCTTTAAACATGTATGCATTTTTTTGGCACCCGGTATATCTTTTCTTCATTCATTCTTATTCCTGGAAGCCAGCCCAGCTTTTCCTTCTTTTTATTGTGACATGCCCTTGGGCAGATGGTAAAGATATGTCTCTTTTTATCACTAAGAGACACTCAGTTTTCTCTTTGCAAGAGACAGTGGGTTTGACCTGGTTCTCTTAACACTGAAAACATTATTTCAGGCTACACATTAGAGTCAGGTGATTTCTTGAGCTTCCTCAAACATGTCCTTCCTGTCCCTTCTCTCTGGCTATATCCTCTGTTTTTTAAATGAAAAGCACTTGGCAAATAGTTTACCCTATTTGCTTCGTGCCAGTTCCATTTCATCTTTGAAGTCCTGGATGCAAGTCCCAGACCCATCTGCAGCATTTCCTGAAACAACATCTTTTTAAACCAGATTACAATATCTTCTTTATACACAGTTTCTCCTTGAAAAAAATGACCAGCATTTGTATCCTTGGCTTGCTGAGTAGAGAGTAAAAACAATGATTTTCCAGCATCCCTGGTTCTTTTTCTCTTGATAGAGTTCCCAGAATAAAATCCTGCCTCTAAGTGAAAACTCTTGGATGAGAATCTAGGTCTTAGGACTTTTGGACTAGATTTCTTTCTTTCTCAAAGCTATGAGTTAGTTTATATTTAGACATAAGTGAGGGCTGAAGCCTTAATGAGTTGAGAAATTTGGGGATGCCCAGAAAACAATGACCATATTCATGGAAGAACGTACTTTAAAAAAATCTAAGGGATACTTTGTGACTAAACAGGTCACCTCTATAGTAAAATGTAAAACATACCATCATCAAAGTATTAATGATTTCCATTTGGGTAGGAGTTCCCAGAGATTTCAAGAAGAGATTCAAGATTTCACTCATGGAACATCTGAGTGAAACATTGTCGGTAAAGTCTGGTCTGCTTGGCACTAACTTTTTTCTTGACTTGAGTTGTAGGAGGAACAGACACCTTTGCATATTGCCTCCCGCCTGGGTAAGACAGAAATAGTTCAGTTACTTCTACAACATATGGCTCACCCAGATGCAGCCACTACAAATGGGTATACCCCACTGCACATCTCTGCCCGGGAAGGCCAGGTTGATGTGGCTTCAGTTCTCTTGGAAGCAGGCGCAGCCCACTCCTTGGCTACCAAGGTAAGAAGAATGGCATCATGACAACATGGACTGGGAGAATTCCTAAGTTGGGGTCCTCTGCTCTACTACACATAGCATCAAGAAGTTTCATCTCACATATACACAATGGAATATTATGCAGCCATAAAGAAGGACAAACATATGAATTTCACAGTAACTTGGATGGATTTAGAGTCTATCATACTCAGTGATCTATCACAGAAACAAGGAACAGAGTACCATATGTTCTCACTCATAAGCGGACCTTGAACAATGATCATAATACTATAAGAAAGGGATTGGCAGTAGTGGGAAACTGCCAGGGGAGGGGGATGGGATTGGCAGTTGAGGGAAACTGCCAGGGGAGGGAGAGGCCCACCTCATCAACAAGAGTACCTGCATAATGAACATTTGTATACCTAACCCTGAATTGCACCCCACATCTTTAAAATAAAAAATAAAAAAGAGAGTACATCTCCTTAAGGTCTCTGACTTCTCTGAATATTTTAGATTCATTGTCTGAATAATCAAAGGGAATTATGAGATTCCATATATCTTCCTAAAGAGTGCTAAATTCCATTTTTCTAATTAGTGCCATTGTTGTTTCTAGTACACGAACCTAGTACTTTAGGATGATTTCCATAAAACAAAGGCTACTTTTTCTTCCCTTTCCATTGTTAAATCTATAGTGTAGTCTCAAAAGCCATCACTTATTTGGCATTCTCATTCTAATCTCCAGTCTTTACTCCACCAACTACACTTTTGCCTGGATATTTACAAGTGTCTGAACAGACCCGAGCTGGAAAATCACACTTCATTAGTTATTATTGACATTGAACAAAGAATATACACCAGCCCAAATTTTACTTATGTTCAGAGTTTCGTGATAAGGCAGAGTAACTTTTCTCCACTTTATACTTTCTTTGTTTTTTTTGAGTTAGAGTCTCACTCTGTCGCCCAGACTGGAGTGCAGTGGCCTCTCCCGGCCACCGCAGCCTCGACCTGCTGGACTCCAGCGATCCTTCCACCTCAGCCTTCCAAGTAGCTGGAACTACAGACGCGCGCTACCACGCCCGGCTAATTTTTTGATTTATTGTGGAGATGAGGTCTTGCCAAGTTGCCCAGGCGGGTCTCGAACTCGTGGGCTCAGGCAATCCAATCATCTCAGCCTCCCAAAGGCGCGGGATTACAGGCTGAGCCGCCCGAGCCCGGCTTACTTTATATGTTCTATTTGAAATTTACTATTTGGAGGTGACTTGGAATAAAATATGAACTTACTCCACTAATCAGAGCAAAATAAATTGAGCTGTCCAAACAAATGTAACAGTGATTCCAAATAATTTTTAAAAATCATTTCAATTTGCTCAGAATAAATAGGCATGAATACAGCATCCAAGGAGAAGGACAGTTACAAATATGAACTGAGGCAGTGATGTGGCATCTGTCCTCTTAGAAATAGGAGCATCTCACTAGCTGTCATGGCTTATCTGGTTGACTATGACTGTAAAAAAGATTTCGATATAAGAAATTGATAATTATTCAAATTACGAAACCTGAAAAGTTGAAAGAATTTCTAAAAGTCTTCAAAGAATGAAACGAAGCAAAAAACATATTACAATAGTAATAACAACCCAAGCAACATTTGGGGATTGTCTTATCAGATGAAGGTGCAAAATTAAGATATGTAAAATACAGAAAGAGAAAATAAGACACAGTTCCTTGTCTTTCAAAGGCTTTTAAGATATAAAAAAACTAAATCTATAGTAAATTAGAGCAATAAAATGAAAGAAATTACTACATAGCATTTTCACAGTGCACCTGACTAGGACTGAACAGTGGATGACTCATTATCGTTAAAGCAATTTAAGTGTTTATAAATATCAAGGAAGAAAATAAATCCTGGTGAGATTAATATAGAGGAAGAAGGCAGATGTGTGATTCAAGATGCTTTCTAACCTTTATTTTGTGACCCTGCAGTAAGAATTCTATGTAGTTTTGCTACTGAATGTTTCCAAAGATATAAAGGAGTTGGGTTACTATTCCAGTGTGACTTTAAGGATAAGGAGTTTAATTGTTCTTCTTCACCATGTAGTTTGTCTCTGAGGGCTCCAATTTGTCCAGAGTGTCACCCCCAATCACTGTGTGTTTGGGGGGGGCGAAGAGCTTTAGCAACTAATGTTGGTTTATTTGAACTAATGCAAGCAGGAAGAAATACTTCCTATATTTGTCCCACACTTGGAAAAAGCCAGAAGATTCCCTCTCTTCCAAGAACTTATTATTACCAAATGTTCTACAAGGAAGCGAAAAGAAAGACGTCATCTTGGTTAATAATTTGTCTGGTGACACGGGAAGGGTAATATTGCTTCTTGGGGAATATTCTGTGTTCATGATGAGACCTTTAACAGTTCAAGGATAAACCATATCTTAGAGCACCTAATGCAGGCATACTTGCTAGTGTGTTTTACAGGCTGTAGTCAGTGTTAGAATTCCCCCACTCCCACAGTAGTGCCAGAAGAGCATGTGGTTAAGCTGTCTGGCCAAAAGGATGGATTTAAGATCATGTTGTGGGAACTGTGCCGTCCTCAAGATCTCAGTCCAGAGACTTATCTTTATTTATCACACACTGCTGATTACAGAGCGCGGCTATTGGTTAGACACACAGGACACTGAATGCAAACATATAAACGTGTAGGAGAGCAGTCTCAGGGCTTTAAAGCTTCACTATGTTTAAAGGTCTGGTATTAATCAGTCTCACATCATGCCAGAAGTAGAATGTATTTACAAAAGGAATTGGTGTTTTAGACAGCATGAGTCTTCTGGGAAAGGGAACTACAGTCAGGATGGGAGTTGCTTTTTAATAGCAAGCATTTTGTTGTTGCTGTTCTAGAGACCATTTATCTTGCCGTTTCTGCAGAAAATATGTCAACTAAGTCACAAATACTTTTTTTAAAACTATAGCTACCAAAATATCTTAAAATTTAAATGCAGGAATTTGGTATTCAGGTGTTATAAATAAGGGTTGAAAGAAAGAGAAACAGGATTGGAGAGAAGGCAGCTATTAGTTTTAAGGGCAAGAAAGACAGGTTTTTTTTTCCCCCTCACTCACAAACCAGAGTCAGTTTACTGATTTTTAAAAAATCCCAAGCCTATAAAGTCAGATTTTAGTCTCCAAGCTCTTAAAATTTATATTGTTCCATCTATCAAACCAAACTTTTGCATGCAAGTTTTATTCTTTATTCTATTCCTCATTTATGTTTTCCAAATGAAGAATCAGCACAGTTTGCTTTATATGTTGACAAATTAAAACGATCTTGTTCGGAGTCATAAAAACAAATACTATATTTTCCTTTTGTTCTTTACATTTCAGAAGGGTTTTACTCCCCTGCATGTAGCAGCAAAGTATGGAAGCCTGGATGTGGCAAAACTTCTCTTGCAACGCCGCGCTGCCGCAGATTCTGCAGGGAAGGTAAGGATTGTCAATAATATGCTTTAATGATACAACTCAGTTGAGTTGATATACTTGGAAATCTGTAAAGATATTCTCATATCTCTCTGAAAGAAAAATGAGTGCAACTGATGAAACGAGGCTAAACAGACATGTGGAGATGTCTGTTCATGACCCTCCATGTACACACTGATTCGGAAAGCATTTTAGTATTTTCTTTGTTTTTTTAATTTTTGTAGAGACAGGGCCTTGCTGTGTTGCCTGGGCTGATCTCAAACTCTTGGCCTCAAGCGATCCTCCCACCTCAGCCTCCCAAAGGGCTGGGGTTACAGGTTTGAGCCACTGTACCCAGCTTCAGAAAGCATTTTGAGACGAGTCTTAAATGTGTGTTCTTGTCACAGCAGGGCCCCAAACCTCTCTATACTAAGAATAATCCCTGCACTGTTAATGCAGTATTCTTATGTAACATTTTAGACCTTTACAGATGGTGGCCATCGAGATGACTTTTGCTAATTGTACACGCAACCATTTTCAAATTTAGTTCCTTTTTAATATGAAAATTATTATTTATTTTGTTTTTTTCCTATTGACTATATTAATTAATTAACATGGACTTCATCGATATCAGTTTCCATGCATCCTAGTAGCTTCAGGGCAACTCATGCTAACTTATTAATGCTGAAACTTAAACACACCCTTTACAGAATGGCCTTACCCCGCTCCATGTTGCTGCTCATTATGACAACCAGAAGGTGGCGCTGCTGTTACTGGAGAAGGGTGCTTCCCCTCATGCCACTGCCAAGGTGAGGACCCCAGAGAAGGCTTCACCGACATAGGGTGTTAACTAGATTCTGAAAGCACGTGGGGATTGTACACATGCTACAGTGTAACTGTAACTAGTCCTGGTAATAGTAGCTTTTGGTTTGATACCTTTTTTTCTTGTCTTCCTGCTAGTTGCTTCTATAAAACTTTTTAAAGATTTTTAAGGTCAGCAGATATTATTAAGGGGATGAGCCTGTAGAGATGAATCTCAACTGCCAACATGTAGTCTTTTAGAGATTGAAGTCTGAATTTTGAGAAGAGAAACATAATAAAGACAGTAACAGGCTTTCCCTTCTGTCTTATAAGTAGAAGGCATCCTTTAATATAGCATAGCCCTTTATAGTCATTCTTTCAGAGACTATTTTCAAACTCCTATTCATTACTTTGTCTTTTAAAAGTGTCACCTGTTTTAACTGTAGTGTGGATCAATTTAAGTTCCTAAACTAGGAGGGATGCCTTTTTGGTGTACAACTAAAACCAAAACAGCTCCAGCTAAGACTTGTACTCATGCATGGGGATTTTCTCACCTTTGGAGTAGCTCTTTTATTACATTGAAAATGTACAAGAATGTCTTATAATACCTAAGGTCCTCATTGCCTCTTGCATTTATTAATCCAGCACACATATTTTGAGAACATATCAGGGTTATTTTATAAATATCTATATTGTGATGGAAAAATATTTATGCTATATTAGAATACATAATAAAGCAAATACTACCGTTGATGTGCCAAACACTGTGCCTAGCACTTTAAAGGCAGTAGCTTCATTTAATCTCATAATAATCCCATGACATCGGTGTTCATGGTGATTTAAATAGGTTAATTTGTCCAAAGTCACATGACTAATAAGTGTTAGAGCTAGTACCTATATTTGACCTCAGGGAGACTGACTTTAGAGTTGGAGCTCATAACCACCAGGTCCACTGTGTCCCAAAGCAGTAGAGATTTATTCTTCTCCTGTTATGTAATTGTGTATATATATATATATATATATACACTCACATGTCTAATTTATGCATAATATATGTATATAATAAAATGGAGTACTGTATATAAAAGTATGTCTATATACCATGTTAAACATGTTACATATTATAATATATACAACTTTGTACACATATGTGCATATACATTTACATTTATTTATATTTTTCATGCCCATAAATACAATAAAGTATTCAAACTGTCAAAAGAGAGGACCACATTTTTATGATTATATACACTGTTCTTATTCCTTTATCCTCTTTTTTCTGTAACCTCACCAATTCTATCTTAATTTTATGTCTTTCTTCACACTGGATCATAAACTACTTGAGGACGGTAGCTTATAATCCTGAGGTGTCTAATACTGTATTATGTGGGTTCTCAATAAATTTGGATGAAGGGATAAAGACTGAACAACTGTTTCAATGGAATGAAAAATATCTGCTCACTTAACATGCCAGCATAGTTTTTCCATTAGATTTCCAGGTTGACCATTCCCAGCATAGATATAAAAGACTTCATTAATACTCATCAGTACTTTTATTGAACTCTTACTATCTGCAAGGAAAGAACAGCCACTTGGTGGTAGGTACAATCGTAAAAAATGTGTTCTCTTCCCAGAAGGGACTCCGTCTATTTGCGAGAGAAGACCTAGATTATAAAATAGTGTGTATGGTTTTCCAAAAGAAACAAGTGTAGGCTTGATCTCTAGCCTCTATCATGTGTAGCCCTTACTCAGGCATGCACATACCAAGTTCAGAAGAAGATGAGGTAAGTATCTCTCTGTTTCAGAGTCCACTGTAGGGCAGGTGTTCTGGAAAGGCTCCTCTGGTATCTTTCACTCGTATCTGCCCAATCTGCAGTGTGAGTCCTGCAACTCTGGGGCCACTCCAAGAGGCTTCTAGTTGGTACAACCCCTACCTCATCTCCCCTTTTGACTCTTCTTCTGTTCATTCCAATTCCCCAACCCCTCAGCACATACAGTCCTTTGGTCCCTGGAACTTCTTTGCTATTCTCTACCAGAATCCAGAACCTTCTCTTAGTATTCATTAAGAGTTTTTTAAATGAGGTAAGAGGACTCTTCAGATCGTGCAGGTTGGGTATCTACCAGACAGACCTCTTACATTGCCAAAACTGATGCTCCTTGGATGATCTCTTATATTGTTTTGCTAAAAACATTCCTGTCTTTCTCCATATAGTCTTTCTCCATATAAGTCTCATAGGCAAATGCCTTGTTACTTAACCCAACATTGGTAGAGCCTTTGGTGCAGGAATGGGGGAATTGAGATGAAAGAAACACATTGTAGTAAAAAGGAGTTACCTAAACTTACATGGTCCACAAAAACCGATGTGCCTTTCTATTCAGTGAGCCTGTAGACCCAAGTGCAATATTCTAAGGCAAATGGAGCGTTGGAGACCTGTGATCAGACCTTGAAACGGCTTCCAAGGAGAACTGCTGATTTTCCTTCAACTGCTTAAGGAGAAATATTACTTGTCAAAAAAGAAAGATACTTATTTTATGGGAACAGAGAACCAAGATTTGATGATGGCACATGAAGACATTTAAATTCCTAAAACATTTAAATTCTTTTTATTTTTTGGTACACTTTCCAGTTAGATTTAGAGAGCATGACCTAAAAATACCTCTGATGGTAGTCTCACAGAAAGTGTTTGATCATTATGCTGTCTTTCCCTTTAGCATGTTACAGTTAATAGCAAAGCCACTATTTTTAATTTCTATCACACACCTTTTATGGAAAATTCTGCCAGGTTTGATAAAGAAAAGGGAAGAAAATAATATGTGGTCCAGACTTACACTTTTTCTACAATTTATTTTTTCTTTCAACTAAGCACAGGGCTTAGTATGAGTTATCCTGGTCTACACCACAAACTCCCACGTAAAATTAATCGCCTCATGTTTCTATTTTTGAGGCAGCAGTTTGTAGAGAAAAAGGGGGGATCCAAGATTTCAATTGACCACAGGTTAATATAAGCTAGTTTTGTTGTTTAATATCTTTTACAAGATAGAATACACCCTTTAAAAAATAGGGATCATGTCATGTTCACCTTTGCATTTCTATACCTAGCACACTGCTTGTCCTCTGCTAGGTACTCAGTAGTATTTTTGTTGACCTAGTTAAAAGTGAAATCCAATCAGAAGCATATTAGTAGGAATATTATAACATAACCGTAGAAATAATTCTATTTTATTCTGTACTATAAAAACTATATCTGAAGTATAATGTTTAGTTCCAGGCAGCACACACAATTCAAGAGCAATGTTGCTAAACTAGAATTAGTCCTGAACAAGTCATCCTTATGGGGAGAGGTCTCTAAATGGTGCTACTATCAGGAATAATTGAAGGAATGAAAAAGTTTCACCTGGAAAACAGAAGGCAAAAAGTAGATATGAAAACTGTCCCAGGGTGTTTAAAGGACGGTCATGTGGAGAGAGGAAACTGGCTCATTCTATTCTGCTCTTCAGGAGAGAACCAATATTATAAGAAGGGGATTTTCAGATTTGGGGCTTTGGAATCTATATTTGCTTACATTAGAATGGGGTGCCTTGTGACTTCTGTTGCAAAGATTTGGGTATTGTTGGATGGAAACTTGTGATAAGTGTTAACTGTAAACTCACTTTTAGCTTTTCTGTTGATTAGGGACTCTTATTTTCTTCAGAGATACATGTTAGGGAAATTGCTAAGCTTACTACATATTTGTGTGTGTTTACTTTTTTAGAATGGCTATACTCCTTTACATATTGCTGCCAAGAAGAATCAAATGCAGATAGCTTCCACACTCCTGAACTATGGAGCAGAGACGAACATTGTGACAAAGCAAGGAGTAACCCCACTCCATTTGGCCTCACAGGAGGGGCACACAGATATGGTCACCCTGCTTCTGGAAAAGGGGGCCAATATCCACATGTCAACCAAGGTATTCTGATCTTGCCTCTTGCTTCAATCGAGAGTTTTTTGGATGAATGTAAACAGAAACCAATCAGTGATAACTTGGAACAAATAAGAGGGGATGTATTAAAAGGAAACAGGAATATCTTATAGACCCAAGGATGGCAAGGTGTTAATGAGGGACCAGAAAACAAGAAGAAAGCAAGGGAGCCACTCTCACAGATTCTTGGCCTGTATGATTACGTTTTTATGTCTTGACTTTTCTCTGGCAGTCAGTTCTGTTTATCTCTCTCTATATAAATCTGCTGTCTCTGTTTCTCTGTGTATGACTGAAGAGGCTAATGCATAGCTCCTAGGAGTTAACACCACTGTAATTCAAGCATTCAGATTGCCCTCATGTCTGCTAGTCCTAATTCCAAATTTCAAAGATGGCTGGGGAGCATGGGGGAGGGGAGACAGAGAGAGAAAAGTTCATCTGGGTTTTAGTTCAAACAACCACCTGTAAGCTGGCAGGTCTGTGTCCACCACCCAAGTCATTCTCCAAACCAGCTGAGCATCAGAGGCACCCCTGGATAGGGGGCAGGAAACTCAGTAAAATATAGATTTTTTTTTTTTTTTTGAGCTAACTTCAACCTAGCTTGGGTGGTTGTGGTGGTGGTCAGAAAAATAAGTCTTTTTAATAAAACATCTCAGTCATTTCTGCCTTTCTCCAATGAATGGCCTTTGTGGACCTCTATATTAATTATAATAGAATAACAGTCAAGGGAAAAAGCTACTAATGAAACATAAAAATATTTGGATTTTTACAAGTATATATCTGTCTGTGTATCTTATTTGGATTTTTACAAGTATATATCTGTCTATGCATCAATCTATATATGTATCTATCTATCTACATATAAACATATAGCTCTATCTTTCTATCTTATATATATTCCACTATAATCTGCTGCTGAGAAACTCAGAATTGGAACCTGTATTTACAAGTTAGTTTGTTATGTGGACCTCTTGATGCTTTTTGTAACATGCTGTGTGGGTTTAGTAAAAATTAAGTTTCTTAGGATTTTTTACAAATACATGAATACGATGTTTTTTATATCTCACTGTTGAGTTAATTGGTGCATTTGAAGTATTGATTAAACATTAGTTTTAGTAACGTTTGTAAATAGGTCTGTCCTATTTACATATGTGTGTCCCTTAGAAAGAACTATGAAACAGGCGATTGTCTCGAATGCCTCTGGAGTCCAAGATTATCTTTGTCACTCAGTAGTATTCCGGGACATCCCTTGTCCTTATGCACATCTCTGGCCTCTATTAAAAGACCTCACAGATCTTTTAAAAAGTATATTGAGAGCTAATTATAGAGTTAGTCTTCCAAAAGATATTTGCATTTTAACAAGAGTGACATGATAAAGCCTTTTGGTGAAATTCAGTGTATCAGCCAGACAGTCATTAATATCTGGGGCATGGACTTCCCTGTAGCTATTGAAATCATGTCATTCAGCTGGTCATTGACACTCCTGGGCTGACCATGAAACATAGAATATTTAATATTAGTATATGAAGGGGATATGTGTTTACTATATTAAAAGCAACTACATCTTGAAACATAGAATATTTAATATTAGTATATGAAGGGGCTATGCGTTTACTATATTAAAAGCAACTACATCTTGAAACATAGAATATTTAATATTAGTATATGAAGGGGCTATGCGTTTACTATATTAAAAGCAACTACATCTTGAAACATAGAATATTTAATATTAGTATATGAAGGGGATATGCGTTTACTATATTAAAAGCAACTACATCTTGAAATAAGCAAAAGAAATCCATAAACAAATTTAGCAAAATTTTAAGTAGAGTTGAAAAGTAGGTCTAGACAGTTCATTGAAACTGATCTTACAATGCTTCTTATGGTTTTTTAAAATTTATATAAACGATAAATAGGTATCTGGAATCAGTTCACTATGTCCTTTATTGTATTCTTGTAAATACATTACTTTGTTTGAGAGTTTTAGCAGTCAATCAGCAAATACTTAATGAGTATTTTTTAGTTATATGCTCAGTAGTGAAGAAAAATGTTCTATTTTGAATCACGAAGTAATTATGCTATCTTTACAATAACTTCAGTATTATATTTGAGTGTTGTCCTAAAGAAAAAAGCATGATGTATTTGTCACCAAAGTAAAATGTTAGTAAATGTGACCAGATACATCTGAATAATAATACAATATATATAATCTATATATAACCTTTTGCCTTTTGGATAATATTACAATAAGATAATGCAACTGTAGAAATATTTCAGGTAAGAAACAAAACTACAATAAATTTTCTTATTGCTTTTGAAAAGGACATATATTCTTTTCTATTTAAGACCAAATGAAATCAATAATTTCATACTCTCCAAATGATTATTTCTCATTTAAAACTATAATATAGGCTGGGCACTGTGACTCACGCCTATAATCCCAGCGCTTTGGGAGGCCTAAGTGAGAGGATTGCCTGAGCCCACGGGTTCGAGACCAGACTGGGCAACATGGCAAAACCTTGTCTCTACAAAAAATAAAAAAAATTAGCTGGGTGTGGTGGCGTTGTCTGTAGTTCTGGCTACTTGGAAGGCTGAGGCAGAAGGATCTCCTGAGTCCAGCAGGTTGAGACTGCGGTGGCCATGAGTATGCTACTGCACTCCAGTCTGGGTAACAGAATAAGACGCCAACTAAAACAAAAACCAAACTATAATATAGAAATAATATTATATTCATGAACCAGTCACCATATATAATACCTGTTGTTCAGTCGACCCAGTGTATCTTAGAAAAGAAATTACTTTTTTGAAAAGAATTCCTTCAACATCTTTTATTTTCTTGATTTATTAGAAAGGCTTACATAATTTAATTTGGATATGCAAGTTTACCATAATAAACTATAGAGATTCTTATACTGGTTTTACTTTGTAATCTTACATTGTAGAAAATTCATTCCGAAAATAGAGTAGAAAAAGGCACATATATTTGAAATACCATCAAAAGTGTCTTCAAGATTTGATTGATGATCACTTTCTTTAACGGTCACCTCAATAACATTTTAAACAGAGTGTCTCTGTAAAGGGAAATATTTTTATGCTTGCTTATCCAATATGGAAAAAATAAACATGAGGTAGAATCTTTAGCCTTAATATTCAGACTTTGTACATTGGGATTAAGTAATATTTGTTTAGAAGTGATGAAATTTTAATGCAAAAGAATATGTCTTCTGTCTCACTCTGATGTTTTATGAAACTCAACGCTGAGTTCACCCAAAACTCTAAGGATTAAAAAGTTCCAGACCCTCAAAATGCCTGCTCTCAAGTTGTAGAATGTTCTTCTCTCTGTAGGTATCACTTATGTTTTGCAAAATTCAGTGCACTTTGTGATTCCTAGAAGTAGCACCATGGCTGGAGATCATGGATTTTGAGGTACATGGTGTAGCTTTTCCAGCCCAAGAGCTCATACAGAAGAGCAGTTCTGCAAAGCAGGGTCCACAAGGCTGGTGGATGATTGTTGGATGTGAATTGGGGAAGGGGGTGCCAACTCAGAATACAGGTAGCCATCTCAGTATACAACTGCATGGTTTACAGGAAGAATGTAAATATACTAGAAATTTGAGCAACAATAGGGGGAGAATAACATGGTATAAATATACTGTAAGCTAGAATATAAACTCTGTAAGAACAAAAACCTTTGTCCACTGCTATAGTCAAGTGCTGAAAATGCTTCATGGCATGTGAAAGCCATTCAAAAAACACCTGATAAACATACAATGATATAGTAAGGATACTAGAATACGGCATTGACTGAGTAAACCACTTTCCTCCCTCCTTTCTCAATGCCTTTGTTTGTTATTTATTTATAACTGTGCTTTAATTACACATTCAAGTAAATAAAATTATTATTTGATGTATATGTGCCAAACATGTGGCAGCTATGTAAATGATGGGGTAACTTATTTTTAACTTGGTGTTTAGATGACCCTTTGAGTGCAAGAAAAAGTTATTCTGAACTCATATCCTGTGTAACTCTGTACATTTTTACACAGATGTGGTATTTTATTGACAAAATATAGATTATGTTACGATTATAAAGTAGAAGTAATAGTTGATCCGCTATTTAAGTAAATAAATAGATCCATCAGGAGGCCCAGATGGGGTTGAAATGAATGTTGTTTGGAAGTTTATTAGCTGAGTTATTTTAAAGTCTAACATCATAAGTACCCAGTATAGAAAATAGAAAATACAGTTTGATGAAAGTTTTTATTAGAGAATATGTCTTGGATGAAAAATTATTGGCATAGAGAGGATGTCTTAGCTATCAAAAGATGCAGTTTCTGGGGGGGGCTGTGAGTTTTCCAGGATTTTTTCAGGACATGATATTGCAGATGATGCAATGCATTTTCTTCTTCAAATGTACCCTTTTGGTTTCATTCTTTCTATAGAGTGGACTCACATCTTTACACCTCGCAGCCCAGGAAGATAAAGTGAATGTGGCTGATATTCTCACCAAGCATGGGGCTGACCAGGATGCTCATACGAAGGTAAGGCAAATCACTGTCAGACTGTGATAGGTTCTAACTTGACTCCCAGTAATTCCTATTTGGGTCACTCCATGTCCAGCTATTCCCTCCTCAAAAGTTCATTCTGAAATATGAACTAATCATAACCCTCTCCTGCTCACAAATCTACAACAGCTCCTCCTCCTCCTTCTTCTTTTTTTTTTTTTCTGAAATCAAGTCTAAATGAATCAGAATCCTTCACAAAAAGACTCCAATTTTTCAGACTTAATTCTACTTTCCCCCTTATTGCTTTAGCTGTAAGTTCAGATGACCTGCTCTGTTCATCCTATACTTGCTTGCCTCTGTGCCCTTGGTCTGGCAATAGGTTTTCCCTTTCTATGCCATTCACTTCTTACCCATTCTTTAAGCCTACCATAGCTACATTGTTCCTGCTTCTCCTTCTGATCCTCATATCAGAGTGAGTCTCTTTGTTGCTTACAAGTCATATTATTTGTGCCTCTTTCTTACTTCTTTAATCGATTCAGTCACACATGGGTCTGACCTCTCTTGCTGATATTAATCTCCTTGTGGTCAAAGATGCATATATAATCTGCTACATAATATTTGTACAGTCTAATTGAATTTCTACCCATCCTGCAATAACTGAAACTCTACCTAATCCTTCTCCCCTAGAGTATTAACCAGTGGAGTAGTGAAGTTTCTACTTTGTTTGTTTATTTATACTTTTTTATTTCCAGCTTGGTTACACTCCTTTAATTGTGGCCTGTCACTATGGAAATGTGAAAATGGTCAACTTTCTTCTGAAGCAGGGAGCAAACGTTAATGCAAAAACCAAGGTAAAATGCTAGCAGTCATTTTCATTTTCTGTAAGCAGAAAGGTGCAGCCATCTGGACACTTCACTAGCTTACAAAAGTTACTAGTATATTTTTTTTTCTTTCTAGTTCTTCTAAAGTGATTTTGAAGAGGCAGTATAGTTTTGTAATTGTTTGAGACTTTTTATTCTAATAACCTTTGACAGCCATGTAGGTTAGCTTCAGAACTGTTTCTATTATAAAGTTAAAATAGCTGACGTCGATTTAATTATTTACTGCAGGATACAATGGATGCCTGCTAGAACATCTTGATATTCTGGCAGATTTCCTTAACATTATTTCAGAGTCTTGCCCCTCTCCCCATGACCCCTTATTCCCCATGAGGAAATACAGACAGGCAGCCTAGGCTGCACGCCTTTCATTTTTAATGAACTCTGTCACATTGGGAGCATCACATGGTCATGGTCAATGAGGAAATAATGTGTAAGTCCTGGGTTGGAAGTTCTCAAGAATAATGCAGAGCTGACTTGATCCCAGCAGGTTTTTCCAGGGGCATCTGCAGGGTCCCATTCAGCAAATCAAGGTTGGAACATAACACTGTATTTCAGTACACTCAAATTAGTTCAAAGTGAAAAGAAGTGCCTAATATAATTACGGCTATTATGCATAATATAACTTGCTGAGCCAGGTTCTTTGTTGCAAAGAAATATTTATTTGCATTTTTTTAAAGTTCATACGTTAGAAATTTCTAATTGCAGCTATGTGAGTGGGCTCAAGTAAATTAGTGTGAACACATTCAGGAATTTTCAAAACCGTCATTCAAGATGCTACTAATTAAAAATAAACAGAAGTTTTGTAAGTCAGTCTTTTTATATTCTCTTAGAAGCAAAAACAAAGTCATTTCTATACATAAGCATATTTATAAGCTAATTTAAAATAAACTTATTTTTAAAATTATAAATAATCCTGTTAACATTTGAGATTCAAATTTATCATCTTACTCTAGTAAGAATAGTTGCTGCCTGGTTTCTGACCAGTTCTTAAGTTCTCATGAAATTGTCCTTTGAGACTATTTAAAAGCTCTAATATGAATTCTCAAGCATTGGTTCTTAACCCCATTTTTTGCTGAGGTCAGCTCACATATCAACATTCCAGGAAAGACATTCTTGCTGGGATCCAGGTATTCTCTTGAAATGCACAAATGCAACAATTCAATGAAATGTCAGTAGGGCTTGAAAATGCTTATCATATTTTTAAGTGTGTGACTGTTGAATAGTTATAATATTTAGAAGCCAAGCACTACATTGTCTAGAGGATATCAGTGGCCTCCCAGGAGTTCAATCTGCATCAAATGAACATTTGATTGGGAGAAAAATCTTATTTTGACATTACAGGTTTTTTAAAAAATAAATCATGTTGCTTTCAATGTTACATTTGGAACCATATATCTTTAGGGGAGTAGATAGATACATACCCTGAAGAACAGTTTTTAATAAACTCTTCAGAATTTGTTCACATGAAAATGACATCTCTGGAGAGATGATTTTGTTTTCTTCCTCACATCTCATGTGTAACCAAATAGTTACTAAAAAGTGTTTTATTGCATTGAAAATGCAAAATATATGTTAATTTAACTCCTTAGTATAAAAGATTTGGAAAAGTGAATTTGTTTTATGGAACTATGGTTGCTTCAAATTAGAATGAAACCCTGTCACAACAGTTTGGGGCAAACCAGACTTGGTTTATTATAGGTTTAGCTTATGGAGAAGGTTTAGAACTACAGCATATAAAAGATACTGCAAAGATTATAGAGCTCTTACAATAAGGAGAAAACAAACAGCATGTTTGTTAAAACTTTCAAAACCAAAAAAACGAAAACATTTTCATGGCAACTCATATGATCCTCACCAAACTTGAAAGTTTGGTCATTTCCATTTTACAAATAAGAAAATTGGGGTTTAGAGAGCTATAAGGATTTGCGAATAGTTGGTAGCCAGATGGGCTCTTGACAGTAGATTAAGATTCAAACAAATGTTCATGTAAAAGCTGTTGAATTGTTTCAGCCTTACCTGGCAAATACTCTAACTCACTGGAGATTTCAAGTAAAGGTTAGTTTCAACCAGGCCTAAGGGACATTTTTCTGGCAATAATGTTCACTGAGGACTCTGTATATGTACTGTGATCTATTGAGGGTAAGAGTGTTACTTTGGCATTATTAATTTATATTCAGTATTATTAATTTATATATTTATAGATAATTGATATTTATTTACATTATACTAACATGTTTAATATATTCTATTGTTTTACTCATGTATATGCTAATTTATCTGGCACATTTCATGTGATGAATAAATAAATATTTGTTGAAGGAATTAACTTGACTGATACTGAAGAGATGAACTAAATTTGGTTGGTAGGACATTGTAAACACAATGGAAATGAAGGGAAATACCACTTACTGTGTGCTCCTCAAATGTCTAAAGATTACCTGATTTGAGAGCAGAGTCCCTGCAATACCTATAGGTTTTGCAGAGTCCCTGTAATTGATTTATATTTCCTGGTTTCCTGGGGTAATTGAAGGGGTATACAGCACAGAACTCCTAACATGGCAGAGCTGAAGATTGTGCCAGACTTAAAGACACTCAGACAGAGAAACCCTGACATATATGGGTGCATTCCTATGAAGGGAAAGACTGCAGTGAAAGTATAGAGGACATGTGGCACCCATGTATCTAGATAGAGAAGTCATATAAACAGGTTAATTAAGCAAGTATGTTGGTCATGAGGCAACAGTGACATTGGATAAAAGGGATATATCCTCTTACAAGCTTAAATTATGTATGAATAGGCCATTCAGGACTTAGAATTTTACTAGGGGTGAGGCAAGTAGATTTTTTTTAAAAAGTAGTTCTTGGTTTTTTTTTTTTTGAGCTGGAGTCTCACTCTGTCACCCAGACTGGAGTGCAGCCTCGACCTGCTGGGCTCTGGCAATCCTTCTGCCTCAGCCTTCTAAGTAGCCGGAACTACTGGTGGATGCTACCACGCCTGTTTAATTTTTGTTGATTTATTGTAGAGATGAGATCTCGCCAAGTTTCCCAGGCAGGTCCCGAACCCGCGGACTCAGGCAGTCCACTCAACCTCAGCCTCCCAAAGCGCGGGATTACAGGCTGAGCCACCGAGCCCAGCTAAAAAAAAGTAGTTCTAATAGCTATTGGCTATCATGATCTTCTACTCAGGATCTGAACCTAGACCAATTGTGGAAAAATTACTTAACTGTGTTATTTTCAGTTTCATTATGCCAGAAATGGGGAGAAAAATATTCATTTATTTAATTATTTGTTCATTACTCATTTAGTCAATTATTTATGAAACACCTACTATGTACCAAGCACCCTTATTTTTAGACTGATAAAGACTAAGCCAATAACTATAAAGTCTAGTATTTGGCACTGAATGAATGCTTAATAAATGATTGCTATTCCTCTTTTGTTATACTTCCAAAGATTCCAGTGCAATTAAAATTAATGTGAATATGTGACCAACGCGTACCATAACCTACCACCCTCTACAGTTCTGAGCAAGACTAGCCTCACACCAAGCTCAACAGCAGTTCCTCACAAACCACAGATTATAGAACTTTCATCTGTGTGAAAGTTGAGACCAGAATGTTAAAAATATGATTTTTAAAGACATTTTTAAAAATTGAGCCACTCGGTTTGCAATGAAGTCATCTATCCTCTAAAGTGTAAGCTTTTCTATGTCCAAAGCTGTTCTGTGAAAGGAATATATGATTTAGATTTACTTTCATTGATTTTGAATCCCTAAAACTAAGCCAAAGATTAATTGTTAGGAGAGTCACGATGAACATGCAGGGGTTTGTGTGGCCCTTTGTAGCCTTTAGTTAAAAAACGATTTTACCCTTGCTTGCTTCCTAGGGAAGAAGTCGTGGTGATAATGCCCTTTCTCATTTAAATCTCCTCTCAGCATTTTTAATACTAATTGGTTAAAATACAATAATAGTTATCATTTGGAGTCTGTTCTTGTTGTTTCATAAGCTGGTCTCATCTCTCTGTTTAGCAGACCATAAGGTGTGAGGGAGTGTTTGCTGCCGAGAAATGGGTTGCTGGTAATCTTCAGCTCCAAATAAACAAAGCATCTGTGATGGTATTGTTGTAAATAAGACTAAGAAACTCAAAATGAAGGCTAACCTAATTGTCCTCTCCCTCTGCACCTCGGGGCTGGGCCCACCGCTCCTGTCGTCCACAGAATGGTTACACGCCTTTGCACCAGGCTGCACAGCAGGGCCACACTCACATCATCAACGTCCTGCTCCAGCACGGGGCCAAGCCCAATGCCACCACTGCGGTAAGGCAGATGCGCTTTCTTCTCCTTCCACTCTTGCCTTGGTGGCCTCGTGTCTGAGCTGAGCTCAAATACATCCTCCTTCAATAAGTCCCAGAGTCTGGAAAGCCCCAGATTTTTGGGAAGCCTTTCCAGAAATCACTGTAACTTCCCGGGGAATGCTTGTCCTGCGAGTGCAAGCAGTCAGCCTGACTCAGTTGGCTGTCTCTGGAGAGGGGGGCCCACGGCTTCTGGAACGTGCTCTGCTTACAGCTGGCTCTCAGATGTGAGCACAAATTGACCCCCCCCCTTGAGGGAGCACAGTGAGGGAGCTGCTGGTTTAGACAAAGCTCATTGGGTTGTGGAGCCATTGAAATGTAAACTAAGCAGTGCAATTAAACAAACCAGGGTCCCGAGTGGCCTGGGCTGGATGCAGCCTGAATTGCTTGCTTGTATTATTTTGCTGCAAAGTGAGCTTCTGCACAGCTGTAGCGAAATATGTTACTATGTTCCCTATAGAAATAACTTACCTGAAGCAGATGGCCTGACCTCTGATGAGGAATAAGAGTACCTGGTGCTTGCTAATAGTTTCTGGAGGCATCAAGGGATCCTCTCCCAAGCACAACACAGTTTTTGTAGAAGATATTTGACAACCTTAGGGTTAAAGCATCAAGTGCTTCTTATTAAAAAGAGCAGGCAGATGCAAGCTTGTTGTGTTACCATGGTGACCCGGGCTATAGTCTAAAGAAGTTACAAAGGCAGATTTAGACGTAATGGTAAAAACTAGTGATTTTCTTAAGCTGTGCCTTGTTTTGGAAGGAAATGCTGGCTCATGCAGAGCTGCGGGTGATCTCATTGGCTCACATCACAGTCCTCCCTCTCACTTCTCACTCTCTTTCTTTCACTCGCTCTTCAGAATGGCAACACTGCCCTGGCAATTGCTAAGCGTCTGGGCTACATCTCCGTGGTCGACACCCTGAAGGTTGTGACTGAGGAGGTCACCACCACCACCACGGTGAGTACAAGTGACTGGTTAGCTGCCACCCTGTTGTCCTGGTTTTCAAGCCACATATATGTGCAATACTTTTTCACTCACAAAACATTTGGCGCTTTTAGTTCTGAACTTCTTTTGTTGACTGTATTGTAGCACATCTGTAGAAGTATGCAGGAGCAAACGAACAGACACGAGGAATGCAGGGGTTTTAGCTTCTTTTACTCAACATAAAGCCCTAGAGAATGTCTGAATGTAGTTTTATAATGTTTGGTTCCTTTTTCTGTGATTGGTTTCTGTTTTTTTTCCTGGCTCCCCTGCCCTTTTCCTTATGTTGTGTGTGACACCTATCGCTGGCAGAGCGGTAACACACTTGATAGCAAACTTCTTGTCTGAGCCAGGAGATCAGGCCAGCCCCTGGAAAGACACTGATCCTCCTCACACTGTGCTCATGACTAGGTCAAATGTTCTCCCAGAGAGGACAATTCATCCCGACTTTGCATCTTATTTCTGATTGCTACCATTTTATTCAAAAAGAAAATTGCATGTGCATAATAGGCAAACTGTGCCTTTTATCATGAGAGTATATTTTCAAATTTTTGTTGTTTGAATACAACTGCTGATTCTTCAGGAGAGAATAGTGATTATCTCCGGCCTTTTCCAGAGAAACTCTAGAAGAGTGAAGTTTATAATAACAGCGAGTCCTTGAGCTCCTGTACCATGAAGAGGGAGCAGAGGTAAAGAAGGCTTTTGAGAGGGGGCTCCTTGCTGAAAGTTGTAGTGCTGCCATATTGGCACTTATTTATTTATGAATGTTCTATTTTTTAAGCGTGAACTGTAAGAACAATGCTCTTTAATTTATTTTTGTAAAGTAGAAAAATGGAACAACAGGAAAATGTGAGATAGACCACAAATCAACAAATACAGAGTTCTAAAGGAGGTTCTGGTAACTGCCCCAAGTTGGGAATGATACATATAGAGCTTTGGAGCTTTTGGTTCTTTTGGTGGATGTGAGGACAAAGACAGGAATTTTGTTCTTTTGGGCGGCAGTAAGTCCCTGTTGACATACCAGTGTGCTAAAATACAATTGCTTTAACCTGTAGTTTTAAAGAGAGTGGAGTATAATTTATTAATGAACATCAAGACACAAACTGAATTCAGATGAGAGAGAATAGCACTGCTTGTTTCCTCAGACAGAATCTTAAAACCTTTGGCCAGTACACCACAATATTTTTAAAGATTTAAAGTACAGCTTTAATAAATTATATAGGAGAAGAACAGATCTTGTCACTACCTGGGACCATACTTGTGGGTCCCTATAATTGGCTGAATCTTAATTACTTATTTCTTACTGTATGATTTCTTACACCAGGAAGGTCATCATATTAAAGACCTACTCATATATGCCACTTTATCTGGCATCTTTAAAGCAATGTGTACATCATGATAAAATCGTTAGTGGCAAGATTTGCAAAACACACCTGTTCTTGGAAGTCGTGTTTCTTTCAACTTTATTACCTTTTCTAAGCTCTGGGAATCGTGTATGTGCATTTTACCAAGTAATCACTAGATGGCGAGCCTGTATCTCTTGCTGTCTTGGACCAGCTTTTCTTCCATTTATTTCATTAACTGATTCATTCCTTCATTATTTATTGGATGCATATGTGTGCTGAGTTCTGTGCTGAGTGTTGAAGAGTGATCAGTGGTTAAAATATTACAACTTCAGCGTAGTGGGGGTGGAGAATGAGACTCCAGCTTAGTAAGAAAGTAAATTCGTCTTTTACAACAACAAAACTATGAAATGCACATGTCCAGTTTCAAATAGATCTCAGGCTTATAAATATGACTCAGAACAAATGACTTTAAACATAAAGATCTAGATTTTAAAACAGGAGCAATTAGTTTTCTGCAGTGTGTCTCTAAGTACTCCAATTTCTGTCTCTAAGCAATCTCTCAGATACCTTGTCAGAAATCAGACATAGGTCTTCTCTTTACTACAACTAGTTCTTGGGGTGTGGGGAGGGGACACAAAAATTCTTTTTAGAAAGAACCTCCTATGAGCTTTTTTCTTTTCTAATACCTATTTTCTATGCTCTCTAGATGAACATTGCTTCAACAAAAATAACACTGAGAATTCAAGTTTCTAGGTTAAAAAAAAAAACAGTAAAAAAACATAAAACAAAATAGCATTTCTGCTTTTAGTTCAGATGATAAGAAATCTTTTCCACATTAAACAAGTTTTATCTAAATGGGTAGTTTTAGTGCTTACATGTTTTGATGCTGCTCCCTCTCCATGGTCTGCTTCTTGCTGTCTTGTCTTCTAGAATTGTGAGTTTAATTGTTTTGTGAAATGAAATTTGGGAGTAAGGAACAGAAATATAGATTTATTCTTGTCTTTTATGGGCGTCTTCTTCCCTTATCTTTTTTTCTTTGGAAGGAAATTTTCAGTCATTTCTTTTTCTCTATGAATTCTTTTCCATGTAATGTTATTAATGATATTAAAACAATAATTAATATTTAAGATTAAAAATATGCCAGACATTGAGGTCAGATCTAGAATTCGAATTTAGGTTGTCAGATTTCAAGGCCCATTTCCTAACCACTGTGACATAACTGACTTTGGTTTTGCTGAAAGTAGCTTAACAGCAATTTTGTTAAAGAACTATTTTCACCTAATTTTCAACAAAGAAAATTATTGATTTTTGTAGGACCATCATATTCAATAGCAATTTTCTAAAGTCTACAAATTCACCAAAAATAATTTGGAACTGCTAACTGATGGTAGCAAATAGCACAAGAGACAACTTAATAATGATATATAATTCATAAAAGTAGATTTAATGTAATTACCATTTAAATGTAACACTTGAACTACAGCTGCACAACTGACATACTAATTTCACATTACTTGGATTCGTATGATGTGCCCTTTGAGCAGCCATGTGAGTTCTTTTCTGATCAAAGAAAGTTTCCTTTCCTTTGCTATTACTCCTTTCAAGTTCTTTACCCCAAAGTATATAAATAAAGTCATTATGTAGCAAGCAAAGTAAGGCAGCAGTTTGTAAAGGAAAAGTCACTGCTGTAGAAATTTCTGAGACATTCTGGAACTGTGGTCTGTTTCCTTAGCCTTTGCTTTTCTAACTTTTTGTAAGACACAGCAGGGAATATGAGACAGTTAAGCATTCTCTTGGGATTACAATCACTATAGGTTTGCCAGAATAGACATCAGACTGGTAGAGGAACATTTCTGGCAGCAGAAGCCAACAAGGCCAATCTACTAATGCTGCTTGGAAGAATTGAGATATGATTCATCCTTCTACTTATTGATCAGTCATCATCAATTATTTTTATTATTTGTATAATTTTAAAGTGGCCATGTTTTATTCTGTTTATGAATCATTGATACGTAGAGCATACATTACTGAATAAATTATGAAAATAAAAATGATATTATATTTATATGATAATTTAAACATTGAAGAATATTTAAATAAAAAATTAAGAAATATCTAAATATTCATACTGGGCGCAGTGGCTCACACCTGTAATCCCAGCACTTTGGGATACCAAGACAAGCGGGTTGCTTGATCACAGGAGTTCAAGACCAGCCTGGGCCACATAGCGAGACCTTATCTCTACAAAAAAATTTTTTAAATAGCCAAGTGTGGTGGTGCGTGCCTGAGGTCCCAGCTACTCAGGATGCTGAAGTAGAAGGATCACCTAAGCCCAGGAGGTCAAGGCTGCTGTGAGCCATGATTGTCGTGATCATGCTACTGCACTCCTATCTGAGCAACAGAGTAAGACCCTGACTCAAAAAATAAAAAAACAATTCTATACCCTAAATCTTATCTGATGCCATAAGTCAGTTAAAATAGGAATCAGAGGAGGGGATGATAAAGAGGCATTGTTTAATAGGTACAACAATACCGTTATATTGAAGGAATAATATCTAGTGTTCAGTAGCACAGTAGGGTGACCACAGTTAACAAAAATTTGTTGTATGTTTCCAAGTAACTAGAGGAGTAAACCTGGAATGTCTCCAGTACAAAGCAATGATAAATGTTTGAGGTGATGAATATTCCAATTACCTTGATTTGATCATTACAATTGTATACTTGTATCAAAATATTACATGTATCCCATAAATGTGTACAACTATTATGTATCCATAAAAATAAAAAATGGGAATCAAAAAATGGTAATGCAGTAAATACTTGGAAAGTCATTTGGTATCTTTTGAGGAGGCAGAACCCATACCATTTTTGTGAATATAAAATATTATATGTATTTCAAATGTACAACTACTATGTACCTATTAAAATTAAAAACAAAAAAATGGGAACCATAAAAAGGGCAATGCACTACATACTTGGAAAGTAATCTGATGCCTTTTGATGTGGAACCCAGATCATTTCTGTGAATATAGGTCTATTGATTAGAAGCTAAATTGTCATTCTTCCACAAGCAACATCAATAATGCATACCATATTGTATGTGTATATATTTTCTATGATATCTATATCTATATAATATTTATATATTCTGTGTATTTTCTTAAAGGGACATTATACTAAGTACAGAAACTTTTAAAACTTTTGGCATATTTTTTTCAACCTGTTGTAATTATTTCAACCACATCTAATTGGACATTATTTTTGGTGACTTGCCTTTGTTGAGACTTTCCAAAGAATTTACCCCAGTTTTTATAGAAAAAATGTGTTTATATAATATTTATTTTAGTTATCAATGTTATGATAATATTATGAGTATAATCAGTGTAAATAGGTTTGTAGGCAAAAATAAGTTTAGCCCTTAACTCCACTGATAGAAACTGTGGGTGTGGGCATATTAGCCAGAATCAATCATTGTGTTGTGGTGACTTGGTGAATGTATGGTATATATAGAGGACATGTTGGCCAGGGGAATTCACTGAGTGAAAGTCAGTTGAACACACTTTTTCTTTTGCACAGAACAAACCAGATATTAACCACCATTTATCAACAGCCTTTTAAGGACTCTTGCTTTATCTTTTTACATTTTCTATATTAGAGTAAGTTAAAAAAACTCAATATTGTCTCCCTTCTATTTATCATATTCTATTTGTTTGCATATTATCTGTCTAATTATGTCCCATTAAACTTGTACATAGTATGCTACTCATTTCAACTTTTAAAGTAGTTTCTAATCTCAACCAGAGTATCTTAGATTTTTTATTTAATAGCAGAAGGAGATGCCCATGATCATTTGATTATAGCCTTGTACTATTCAGATGCAGTTACATAAAACTATATTTATGTTTTAGTAATCAAGTTATCAAAGGACACTTTGTTTAAACGGAAACATATGTGTTCATTTCTGATGGCATTACTTGTGAATAGGAAGACTTGTCATCTATTCTACAAATATTTACTGATAGCCTTCTAAAGGTCAAACACATGTCATGTATAAATGCTACTATATTCTCTATGTTGCATATAGAGGCCATTTTAATACCTATACAGAAAAATATCCATGACCAATATAATCACTGTTACTTTTTCTATTGCCACATATATTTGCCGATAGTAACTCTGATATAGAATTCAGTGACCAAACTAAAGCAAATTTGTTATTTGTACTCTCCCAAGTACAAAGAAAATAAAGTCTCATTATCAGCATCTCAAGATACAAACCGAGACTACCAAGCAATAAAAATCATATAAAAAGTATCTCCATCGATTGTTTTCAAACAAAGAAGCATCCTTTTATTAAAATGTTTACTATGTAGGGCAAATACTCTCAAGCTCTCTGGTATAGTCTAATGTTATAGACACCCTTTACATGTTTGAATCATTTTATTTACTCTAAGATACTTATTAAAAAGTTTCAAAAAAGTTTGTAGGGTATATAGTAGGGTGGTCTCTATCTTATATTTTGTTTTTTTCTTGTTTTTTCTTTTTTGAGTTGGAGTCTCACTCTGTCGCCCAGACTGGAGTGCAGTGGCCGCTCCCGGCCACCGCAGCCTCGACCCGCTGGGCTCCGGCAATCTTTCCGCCTCAGCCTTCCGAGCAGCTGGAATTACAGGCATGCGCTACTACGCCCGGCTGATTTTTTTATTTATTGTAGAGATGAGGTCTCGCTGCCCAGGCGGGTCTCGAACCTGCGGGCTCAGGCAATCCACTCACCTCAGCCTCCCAAAGGCGCGGGATTACAGGCTGAGCCACCGAGCCCAGCTTTTTTCTTTTTTTAATCAATATTTTTTATTTTGATATTGTGGGATACAGTTAAGGGTTAGGTATACAACTGTGCTTCGTTCAGGACCCCTTGTTGATAACAGGTGTCTCCTCGTCTCCAGACAGATGTTTCCTACCATTAGTCCCACCCCCCCATAATTTCCCAGCACTGTCAGTCATTTTCATATAGTAGTGCATTGGATGATCAAGGTCCACTATATGAGTGAGAATATGTGATACTCAGATCTTTGTTTCTGTGAGAGGTCACTCAGTATTATAGACTCTAGCTCCATCCAGGTTGCTGCGAAATTCATGATTTTGTTCTTTTTTATGGCTGCATAGTATTCCATCATGTATATGTACCACATTTTTTTAAATCCAGTCCTCTTTTGATGGGCAGTGTGGTTGGTTCCAGGTTCTTGTTATTGTGAACAATACTGCGATAAACATTCATGTGCAGGTATCTTTTTTATAGAGTGATTTGAGTTTTTCAGGGTATATTCCCAGTAGGCGGATTGCAGGGTCATATGGGAGGTTGATATTTAGAGCTTTTAGGAATCACCACACTGCTTTCCACAGAGGTTGCACTAGTTTACACTCCCACCAACAGTGTAGGAGTGTTCCCTTTTTGCCACACCCTCTCCAACAACTATTATTTTCTGAGTTATTGATAATTGCCATTCTGACTGGAGTTGGGTGGTATCTCAGTGTGGTTTTGATTTGCATCTCCCTGATGATTAATGAAGTCGAGCATTTCTTCATGTGACTATTGGCTGCTCAGATGTCTTCCTTTGTGAAGTGTCTGTTCATATCTTTTGCCCACTTTATAATGGGGTTGTTTGTTTTTTTCTTTTCAGCACGTTTGAGTTCCCTGTAGATCCAAGATGTTAAGCCTTTGTCAGACCTGGAGTTGGCAAATACTTTTTTCCAGTCTGTAGGCTGTCTTCCTGCTCTCTTGATGGTTTCTTTGGCTTTGCAGAAGCTTGTCAGTTTAATGAGGTCCCACTGTCTTATCCCTTATGGCCTGTGAGTTTTGAGTTTTGTTCAGGAACTGGATGCTGGTTCCAATTTCCATGAGGGTATGTCCTTCATTTTCTAAGGTTCTTATGGTTTGAGGTTTTACATTTAGATCTCTGATCCATTTGGAGTTAATTTTTGTGTATGGGGATAGATAGGTGTCCTGTTTCAATCTTCTGTATGTGGTCGGCCAGTTTTCCCAGCACCATTTACTGAATAGGTTCTCCTCTCCCCAGTGGTAGGTGGTGGAGGCTTTGTCGAAGATGAGTTGGTTGAGAAATTGACATCTTGCCTCTGGAATCTCAATTATATTCCATTGGTCTATATGCCTGTTCCTATACCAATACCAAGCTGTTTTGATGATTGTAGCTTTATAGTAAAGTTTGAAGTCTGGTAATGTGATACCACCTGCTTTGTTTTTTTTTTGCTGAGGATTGTTCTGGCTATTCTTGGTTGTTTGTGTTTCCATATGAATACCTGTGTTGCTTTTTCTAGGTCTGAGAAGAATGTTGCTGGTAATTTGATAGGTATTGCATTGAATCTGTAGATTGCCTTAGGTAAGATGGACATCTTCACAATGTTGATTCTTCCTATCCATGAGCATGGGATATTTTTCCACTTGTTTGTGTCATCTTTCATTTCTTTGAGCAGAGTTTTGTAGTTTTCATTGTAAAGGTCTTTCACGTCTCTGGTTAGGAAGATGGCCAAGGTATTTCATTTTTTTTGTAGCTATCGTGAATGGAATTGTGCTTCTTATTTGGGTTTCTGTTTGTTTTTTATTGGTGTAAAGAAATGCGATTGTCTTTTGCACATTTATTTTATATCCTGAGACTTTGCCAAAGGCCTTTATCAGTGTAAGGAGGTTTTTGACAGATTCTCTTGGGTTTTCAAGGTACACAATCATATCATCTGCAAAGAGAGATAATTTGACTTCCTCTTTTCCTGTTTGGATACCCCTGATTGCCTTCTCTTCTCTGAATGCTCTAGCCAGGACTTCCAATACTATATTGAACAGGAGGGGTGAGAGTGGGCATCCTTGTCTTGTTCCAGTTTTCAGGGGAAATGGTTCCAATTTTTGTCTGCTTAGGAGTATGCTGGCTGTGGGTTTCTCGTAGATGGCTTTTACTACTTTGAGGTATGTTCCCTGTATGCCTAGATGTTCGAGGGTTTTTATCAAGAAGGGGTGCTGGATTTTATCAAAAGTTTTTTCTGCATCTAATGATATAATCATGTGGTTTTTGTTTTGACATCTGTTGATGTATTTAATTACATTTATTGTTTTACGAATGTTGAACCAGCCTTGCGTCCCAGGGATGAAGCCTATCTATCTCATATTTTAAATACATACAATTTTTCTGCAATTTGTACACTTTCCATGAAACAGGAAAATGAATCACCAATTGAGCTGCACAATGGATTCATCAAAGGAACTTTCAAAAAATACCTGTACGCTATTATAGCTGGGCCCTATCTCCAGGGATTTTTTATTTAATTAGTCTGTCATGGAACCCAAGTAAAATTTTAAAAAATTTTTCTAGTAATATAATATGCTGCTAGAATTGAATACCATTAATATAGAACATAAGCTATAATTTATCTGCGTTAAATTTACAATATAAAATAATCAAATGCTGTGCTATAAGAGACTTTTGAGTTTGTTCATTCAATACATATTTGTCAACCACCTACTATTTTCCAGATCTTTGGACGAATGCTTTTGTTTTTCCTGCAGCACTGAGTTTGCTTTCAGTGAATAAAACACTATGAAATTATTTAAACATCACTGGAAATATGCAGGCAAGATGAATTATACCATAGTCTCCAACTATGTCTTCATGTGAATAGCATGAAATGTTTCCTTTCTATTTGTTTCTTTCTGCTCTTTTAACTGAAATTTCACACCAAGGAAAATCTATTTAGGCATGACGTGGATTTTAAGTGTATTTTTTTTTGCACTATTTTTTGTCACCAATTTTTCAATGTATATTTGAGAGAAGCTTTTACTATGTTTCTTTGGAATTAGTCTTCCTCTTTTTTTTTTTTTTTTTTTTTTTTGGGTTGGAGTCTCACTCCATCGCCCAGGCTGGAGTGCAGTGGCACACTCATGGCCACCCCAGCATCAACCTGACCCACTGGGCTCCAGTGACCCTTCCGCCTCAGCCTTCCAAGTAGCTGGAACTACAGGTGCGTGCTACCACGCCCAGCTAATTTTTGATTTATTGCAGAGACACGGTCCCGCCAAGTTGCCCAGGCTGGTCTCGAACCCTCGGGCTCAGGCAATCCACTTGCCTCAGCCTCCCAAAGTGCTGTGATTACTCGGTGCTGAACCACCGAGCCGGGCCAGCAATCTTCCTCTTCAGAGACTCACACTCAGCTGTGGGAGGTGGTTGAGCAGATAAGGCATACACAATTAGCTATTTACAATGAGGCATATATGATGCTCTAGGAGTACATAGCAGAAAATAAACACAGTTAAACAAAGAAAGTCACTGGGGAGGAACAGGGATTGTTTCTCCGAGGGAGTTGCATCTAATATGAGCCAAGGAAAAAAAGATTTCTTGTAGATGAAAGATTATGTGGAAAAAGTCAGAGGCTTGAGGGAACATGACCTGATAAGAAAATAAAAGCAGCTCAGCATGGAGGTAGCGTGGAGTGAGAGGTGAGACCTCGTTTCCTCTTCCTCTTTATTGTAGCACGAAGGGTCTTCTGACCCACTGAGCCAGTTCATTCAGTCCTGAAGAAGATGGAGAGCCACTGGGGGGGGCTTATGCAGTGTCACATGATGTTCACTCCCTCTTAACACACAGCTGTTACACATGTACATATTCGTAATTACCCAGTTGAATTTAATTAATTAGCCAGTTGAATTTCTCTGTAAATATGTTTGACGTTCTCTACTGCTTTTGGAAATAAAATAATTGATTGATAGGGTTATTATAGCCATTCAAACAAGTCTCTAATACCTATGTGCGAAAGCTTTAAAAAATTAGTCAACCTATTTCTTGTACTTTGGTGGCTTTAGTTGCAGATTTTTTTTTTTTAATTGTAGAGACAAGGTCTTACCAAGTTGCCTGGGCTAGTCTCAAACCCACGGGCTCGGGGAATCCACTCACTTCGTCCTCCCAAAGTGCTGGGATTACAGGCTGAGCCACCGAGCCCAGCTTAGTTGCAGATTTCATGCTTATGTCAAGGAGTTCATTTTCTTAAAGTTCTCAGAACCATATCACTTGATGTACTTAATACATTTTTAGTACAGAAACTGCAGGTATGAATTTGACACTGAATAGTCTTTAGGTGATATTAAAAGTGATAGAATTTGGATTTTAATCTTTTTTGTATCTTTTATTTAAGTAGGCAAATGAAATTGAACATACTTATGGTACAAAGCATGATGTTTTGATATATGTATACATTGTGGAATGCTAAGTTAGGCTAATGAACATGTCTATTACCTCACTTAATAGTGACAACACTTAAAATCTACCATCTTAGCAATTTCCAGGTACACAGTACATTGTTATTAACTATAGTCACCATGTTGTACAATAGATCTCTTGATTATTTCTCCCATCTGACTAAATTTTGTATCCCTTGACCAACACCTTTTTAATACTCCTCCCCCATCCATCTCCAGCACCTGGTGACCATCATTCTATTCTCTGCTTCTATGAGTTATTTTAGGTTTCATATATGAGATCACACAGTTTTTTTCTTTCTGTGCCTAACTTATTTATATCATTTAAAAATAATCATTGTGTTTTCTCTGATGTCTAAAACAGTATGTAGCATGAAGTAAGCACTCACAATGTTTCTTGAGTGCATGAATAACTAAAAAGTTCAGCGGCTCTTTATTTTTAAGATGCATTTAATATTGAATTGCAATAATAATAAATTAAATTTTGCTAATATTTATTGAGTACTAATATATGCCAAGCACTATTCTTAGAGCTTTTGCATATATTACATCATTTAATCTTTATAGCAATTTTATGAAGTACTATTTATCCCTTTTTCACAGATGAGGAAATTGAGGCACAGTCAGGTTAGGAGACTTGCTAAGGCTTCATAGTTAATAAGTGGCGAACTCAGACAGCTGGACTCCAGACTCTTCACTCTTCACCTTACACTCTACATCAGGAACGACAGAGTAAGATTTGACAGTTCTGGAGTGCTATCATGGAAGTCAAATAAGCAACAAATCAGAACTTTAGCCCAATAAAATATTATAAGGATGATTGATTCCCTGTTGTTGCTCCTCTGATTCCAGAAGAGATGTGTCACATTTTCTGCCCAGATAGTTTATGTCTTTCACATTGTTTACATCTTCTCTGGTAATGGTGTTGCTTTTAATAAATTGCATATGTTCATTGCTTCTTTTTCGAAGTCTTCTGGAAACATCACTAAGTTCATTTTAGGAAAGTCTTGAAAACATTCATCTGCTTTCTCCATATGACTCATTTTTAATGCCATTGCTGAAAAACGTATTTTTCAAATGAGAACTCAAAATAATGAACTGTCTCTTGTACAACTTCTCTGGAGTAAATGATCATTTATCTTCAGAAAGAACAAATGGGTTGTCATGGGAAAAAGTAAGTTTCCAAAGTTTACATGTGGAAAAGATAGAATGTCCAGGGCCTGATGACTTGTTGCTGCTATTGAGTATGACCCTCTCTGTGATTCTTTTCATCTATTGTTTAACTTGAGCATTAATGATTTTTGTTTTTCTAGACCATCACAGAAAAACACAAGCTAAATGTTCCTGAGACGATGACTGAGGTTCTCGATGTTTCTGATGAAGAGGGTAAGACTTTTATTCAGTCTTCTTTGAAGCATATCTTGTTCTTACACAAAGGCAAATCATCCTTTTTTTCAGGGACTAAGCTGTTCTGTGGGTGATAGCATCTTAGTATTCAAAGTCACTTCTTTGTCTTCATTTCAATATGTTTATGAGGGGAGACCAAAAAAACCCCAGAATTTATTTATAAGAAATTGTGTATTTATTCATACACAATTTTAAACTTCAGTTTAAACTTCAGGCACCTTCAAAGTACTCTCTGTTTGATGCAATATACCTATCATGATACTTTTTCCACTTCTCAAAACAGTTTATGAACTCGTCAATTTCGATGCCTTTAGTGCTTCTGGCATTTTTTGTTCTACCTTTTCCACATTTGCAAAATGTTTCCCTTTGAGGGCTTTTTTCATCTGGGGAAACAAAAAGTCACTCTGGGTGAGATCTAATGAATAGGGAGGGTAGGGCATAGGAGTCATTCTGTTTTTTGTCAAAGACTGCTAAACACTTAGCATGGTGTTGATGGGTTGTTTGTATATATCACCCATCATGAAATGGGCAAACGTGTTGAAAGAATCTCCAAAAAAATTTCACTGAAGCTGAACACAGCTTCTCACAAAAATGTTAGCCAGTTCACTGATGTTAATGGGTTCCTAGAACATTTATCTAGTGGGGGGAGCCTGTACCACAAGGGGCCCACCCTCCAAAAAATAATTCCAGTTTTTTTGGGGTTCCTTGTCGCATTTTTACAATGGCAGTGGGGTGGGGGAGGCTCTGATTAGTATACTTTTTTCCTAATGCCTATTAAATAACAGGACTGGAAAAGGGAAAGAAACTGGAAACTGGTCGTGTGTTAAAATAACTACTTAATAATACAATTATCATTAAAATGTGTTTTAATTATGTTTAAAACATGTTCTTATTCAATGCTTTAAAGTCCTTAAAGTACACTCCATCATTGGGTATTCTTCATCAGTTGAGAAATCTCTGCATTCTGATTGGTTCATATATAGAGAATTTAAATACAGAGGAAAATAGCCTTAGGGAAGGCTAAAAAATAGCACAGCAGCAAGTAATACGGACTCACAATAAGAATGTAATTCTCTAAGTCAGAAAATATGCCCTTTATAGTTTTAGCGTTGATTAAAAAAATATTCGGCCGGGCTCCATGGCTCAGCCTGTAATCCCGCGCTTTGGGAGGCCGAGGTGAGTGGATTGCCTGAGCCCGCGGGGTTCGAGACCCGCCAGTGCAACTTGGCGAGACCTCGTCTCTACAATATATCAAAAATTAGCCGGGTGTGGTAGCGTGTGCCTGTAATTCCGGCTACTCGGAAGGCTGAGGCGGAAGGATTGCCGGAGCCCAGCTGGTCGAGGCTGCGGTGGCCGGAAGTGTGGCACTGCACTCCAGTCTGGGCGACAGAGTGACACTCCAACTCAAAAAAAAAAAAAAAAAAAATCAAGGCATTGGATTCCACAGTCCTGAGAAGCCTGCTTTTCTAAAAGGAGCATTAGGGACTACCTGGAGTAGGAGTGGCATCTTGCTAGGGTTAGAAGTCAGCCAGTAGGGTGTCTGGCTCCCTTACTCTACTTCAACTAGGATAGTTGACTTTTCTTTGTTTTATATTTTGACTGTCTATATAATATTCCACTCAAAAAAATCTGCTGCTAAAAAAATCATCAAAGCAACATATAAAATATGCAACTAAATTTCAGTAGTGCAGCTGTTGGTCTAGTGTATTTGATTGGAAACTTACTGCCATATATGTATGTGAAAAATGTATATGGTTGAAAAATTATTGCCATGAAGGTAGAAGTAGGCCTAATATTAATTGATTTTATGTAGAAAATATAAAGATATTTCTTTAGATTCTTAGAGAGAAAAATCATAAAGTGAAACTTTGCATTGAGATGTTCCTATTTGGAAGTAATTTATTAAATCACCTATTGTAATAGACATTGAGTTTCTCAGCTTTTATAAGAATTTATGACAAGAATGAACAAACATTGGATTGTTATGTTATTATGAGTAAATTAAAAGATACTGCCAAAGCCAGCAGTTCCAAGTACTTACTATAATTTTGTGTTCTGTCTTAATACTTGCCAACTAATTTTCAGTATTCCTATATGCATACCATATTTTGTTTTGTGGGATCATCTTTCTTATCTTTACTTGTATGTATATGTCAAACAGCTTTTAAGCAGTTTGGTGACCACTTTATTGATGGGGAAGCACTTAGTGATTCAGGTACCATTAGAGGAAATTGTAGTAGTGAAAGATTTTCTTTGCTTTTAATTTTTCTTACCTGGGTAGAAACAACTTGACTGATGTCTAAATCTGTGTGCCTAATACTAATCTGTTTATTTTGAAATAGCATGTATAATATGGGTGGAATTGTATATGAGTGCATTTGAGTGTGTGGATTTTATTAACTTGGAAACTTAAAGCCATGAACTGTTTACACTGTTAATGATTTTGCAGCTATTATTGAGACCTACTAACATGATAACATTATCTGGTGAACATTATAAATATTTTTCCACAACTAATATCTCTCTTAGGATACAAATTTAGAGAAAAAGTAATCCTTTGTTGACAATGAATTACCATGAACATATTATTAACTAAGACTGCTTGAAATGTATGCAGTTCATATCATCCTTCTTGGTTGATGTATTTTAGGTGTGTTTAAAATATATTAAATAAATAGTTATAATGTAATTTTTGTGATAGCTAAGAAAAGAGGTAAAGTAAATTTAAAAATTTTTTGGTTGAATTTTACATATAGGGAAAAATGAATAATATAAAACATTCTACCTAGCAAGAAGTTTCCAAAGTATATTTGGTACCATTTTAAGCAATGCTATTATGTAAAAATCTAAATTTATAAATCGGATAAATTAGGTAACGATTACTTAATTCAGAAACAGCCCTCTATTTACAAATTGATTGTTAAAGAATTCCATTAGCTATTAATGCTGTTAATGATACTTAAAGTATTTATTATTGGTTTCATAATAATTTCAATTTATATTACATAACCTCTCAGACCTGCCTATTACATAAAATGAAATTAGTCATAACATGCTGTAATTTTGTTATTAAAATGTTATTAAATCAGTTTTATTATGGAGAATTATTAAATTATTATATTACATTCATTAATATGTGGATTATTTTATTAAATTAATATATTTATAAATTCATTAACTTAATGTGTTTACTATAGAACATTATTAATTATTGTATTATTAAAATATAAATTAAAAGTTATTGGTGATAGGAACTCCTGATTTGAGAATAATATTGGTGAATGACCAAGAGTATCTTTTGTGGTAAGAGAAGTTTTCCATTTTTGTATGCAAAGAATTAGTGTAAAGGAGTTGACTGACTGAAATTGCCAATGTCAACCCTTTAATGTTTTGTATGACTAATGTGTTTTTATGAAACCTGCTGTCATCCACGTGGACAAAATGCAGCCACATATATTTGGAAGTGATTAGCCAATCCCGGTTTTTTCTACAGCATCCTATGTTAATCATAGGAACAGTGTATCAGCACCCCGAAAGAGTATTCAAAACAAGTATAGATGCCCTTTCAGGGTAACTTACTATATACATAATAAAGCAATCAGAAATATCCACTCATGACACCCATGAACAAATAGTAAGTGTGATATTATTGTGTGGAAAGCTCATAACTGGTGCCACAGTGGAATCAAAGGTGAACCGGAGGCATGGCTTTAGAAAACCTATACAGAGAGAATGTATTTTAAAAGTATAATGGAAGGGACTGTGCTATCCGTTTTTCATATCTGCTTGGGGAGATCAGGAGATAGAGTTACCTAGCACAGGCTCATGGACTTGCTGAGAGATGAGATATTAATAACAGTGTGGCAGAACTTTCAGGAGTAGGGAAGGAACAGTATGGGAAGATCTTGAGATAGGAAAGTGCAGGGGAGAGACACAGAGTGACAAAATCATCCAGTCATTTTGTTTGGCTGGTGCATAAAAACATATGGGGCTCAGTTGTGGAGTGTTTGAATTCTTAGTTGAAAAGTCTGGAAAACAGGATACTTTAAATATTTCATTAATGACCGAAACAACTAAATCTGTGTTTACAAAGATTAAACCAGCAGTGGCACACGGAAGAAGCATAGAAGAAACTAGAAGGAAGCAAATATCCAAGGGAAGATAAAATATTTACAAAACCTCTGTCACACTAGGTACTTTGCCACATTTAATCCCCAAAGCATCTCTTTGACACAGGCTATGGATTTCCTTCTACATTTTTTCAGGTGAGGAGAACAAGGCCTAGAGACATTGAATCATTTGTTCAGTGACATACAGCTATTAAGTGGTGGATTTGAAAATTAAACCTAGTATGAAAACCGTTGTCATACCTCAGCGACGATATAAATAATGTCCCTGTGGAAGGGCGTGACAGGGGAATGCAAGGAGAAGACAAAATTAAAATTCACTCTAAGAGAATTGTAACACTTAGACTTAACCAAAGATATGAGTGCAATCCTCTGCATCTTCATAGGATCCTGAGCTGATGATCCCTGTCTTTGCTGACTCATCTCGACAGCTGTAAATGATAGGGTGGGGCTCAGGGGTTTTAATACCCATATAACCAAAATGCCTGTAGAAATGTGACTCACATATGCCTTATTCTCACAGATTTATGGGTGGATGGCTTGTGCACACTCCTCCATCAGTGCTGGTAATGACGTGCACTAGTAATCAAGAGAACTCCAGGATGACTGAGTGCTGGGATAAAGTATAGAGGCGCTACCTGTCTCCTTTGACACACTAACTTCTGTTGCAAACACTGGACACTTGGCGGTGCTACTCACCTTAGGTTTCAGATGAAAATTGCTTAAGAGGGAGCAACTTCAGTGACATTTCAGAGAATCTCCTTCTTGCTGGCATCATGAGGGATTGTCAGGATGGGGAGCCCTTGTGACCACTCCACTTTGTTAGAAATCACTTCTTGGCCACTGATTAATTGCTAAAACTAGCAAACATCTGTTTTTTTGTTTGCTTACTTGTTTGTTTTTTAGATTAGAAAATATAGATTATTTAAAAGTAAATTAGAGACAGAGAGAAAGAGATAGAGAGAAGATTCACCTCCCCAAGGTAGGGGAGCTGGCCAAAGCCAGGAAGCATGGCGACAGCCATAGCTCAAAGAGCACATGGCCACACCAGAGTCTAGCAAGGCAGTGGTCCAAACATCCGCTTAACAGGTCTGACTATGAAAGGAAGAGGAGGAAGAGAGTGAAATAAAGAAGGTCTAAGAGTTGGGGAAGTTTCTGTGTTTCAAAGATGGCAGATACATGGATGTCTTGTCTGTGGAAGGGGAAAGACTGCCACAGGATCTGCGACAGAGGAGGAGAAGTTGAAGATGAAGGATCTAGCAGGCAAGATGGGAGAGAAGTAGGATCTGGACAGGGGTGGGCTAGTCTTGGGCTGGCAAGACTCTCTTTGCCTACCAAGGAAGCAAGACTATGAGTAACTTATTTGGGAAATACATTAAAAATGAGTAAAACTTTGAGCTGTATGCAGAATTTTCTAGTTATGGACCACCTTGGGTAATTTTTTTTCCCCATTCTACTAATGTCTCCAGGTACTTACTCCCCATCTGGCATTGCTGATATGTACTATTGAATAGCATGCTTTGTACACAAGTGTCTCAGAGAAAGATTTTATAGAGCACTGGCAAGATTAGTCCCCAGACAAGTGCCTTTCCAGCTAACGCCAACATTGGATTAGGATGTAGACTCCAATTTCAGCATTAGGGACTTGGCTTCTTTAGGCCATTTGTCTCTGAGGCGTAATCAAGAAATCAGAATACATACTAAGGCCACCATAGGTATTTTGAAAACTCTGAAGCCTCACTTTTAGTAGCACTGAACCTGGCAGCTGTCTTAGACAGATAGCATGTAACAACTCAATCAAAATACAGAGAATGAAGGGGGAAGAGAAACAAACATCCAATCGGGAGCTCAGTGTAATCAGAAATTTTTACAAAAGGGAAAGACAGATGGGAGGAATAAGAAAACTTGAAATGTAGACCCTATTTTGTTATGGAATTTTGAGATTTTTTTTTTTTTTTGAGTTGGAGTCTCACTCTGTTGCCCAGACTGGAGTGCAGTGGCCGCTCCCGGCCACCGCAGCCTCGGCCTGCTGGGCTCCGGCGATCCTTCCGCCTCAGCCTTCCGAGTAGCCGGAATTACAGGCATGTGCCACCACGCCCAGCTGATTTTTTGATTTATTGTAGAGATGAGGTCTCGCTGCCCAGGCGGGTCTCGAACCCGCGGGCTCAGTCAATTCACTCACCTCAGCCTCCCAAAGGCACGGGATTACAGGCTGAGCCACCGAACCCGGCAGAGATTTTTTTTTTTAAATGGGAGTCTCACTCTGTCACCCAGGCTGGAGTGCAGTGGCAAGCTCACAGCCACAGCAGCATCAACCTGCTGGTCTCTGACGATCCTTTCACCTTAGCCTTCCAAGTAGCTGGAACTACAGGCATGCACCACCATGCAAAGCTAAATCTTTTGATTTATTGTAGAGATGAGGTCTCACCATGTTGCCCAGGGCTCAGGCAGTCCTCTTACCTCCAACCCCATGGACTTAGGCATTCCTCTCGCCTCTGCCTCTCTAAGTGCTGAGATCATAGGCGTGAGCCACCGCGCCCGGCTGAGTTTTGAGGAATATGCAAAAGCAAATGGACTTTGAGGAGGGTCCGGATATACTAACTTCGGCAGTGTTAGGAATTTGGTGCCAAAAAGCAAAACTCAACTACAATGGATTTTTAGGAGTGCGAGTGGAGTAGTAGAGTGAGGGGAAGGAAGAGAGAGAGAATATTCAAGCTGACTTTTGGTTTTTTAATAATCCTTGTGGCCTCTTGCTCAAGGGCTCCATCATGTAGAGCTCATATTACTTGACAGATCCTGCATCCTATCACTCCCTGCATCTTTTCATCAATAAGAATAGACTTTGTTTTTCCAGTTGTTTATAAAACTCTTATTTTTTCCTAAAAATAATTTAGGTTCATTTCAAATGGAGACTATATCTGTGTTTTAGTAAATCAATAGTTAGAATTCATCTTAGAATTTTTTCTTCCATAAGTTAAAAAAAAAGGGGTTGTCCCAGCTTAGTGTTAAATCATTACAATTCAGTTAATTATTTCTTCTTGGTAAGTACCAAGAAAATGAATCAACTGTTGTTGCTCTAAGTTTTAGCACTTTATAATTGCCTGCCTGTGTTCTGTGTTTTAGTGTGCAGTGTTTCCTTAATGTCAAGGCTTTTATGCTGATGTCTTTCACAATCGTGGTCATATTTTATAGTTGATATTACACTCAACAATTACTTCTTCCTTTGATTCTTTCAAGGCGATGACACCATGACAGGTGATGGGGGAGAATACCTTAGGCCTGAGGATCTAAAAGAACTGGGTGATGACTCACTACCCAGCAGCCAGTTCCTGGATGGTATGAATTACCTGCGATACAGCTTGGAGGGAGGACGATCTGACAGGTATCATGGAAAGCTTATCTTGGTTGTCAGCCAGAAGTTTCTGTGACATATTTTTATTGTGATGATTAAAAAGTAGATGTAATTATTGAGCACTTAATGGGTACCTCACTACTCTCAGCAGTTAGCATGTTACCTTATTTCATTCTCTAGCAACGTTCAAAAGTTCCCATTTTAAGGAACAGGAAACTAAGGCCTAGAGATATTAAATAACTTGATAAAGTCAGACAATTAGTAAGAAACAAAATCATGATGGATAAGAGTTCTCTGCCTTTCAATAAGAAGTTTTGATAGTCATCTCCACTTTTTTCTCTAGGCAAACTAAAAAGATAGTTTTGCCTTATAGATGTTCTTACTGAATGGTAGCTGTAAACACTCTGAATCCCATCCCCTCCGTGTTTTTTTTGTTAGTGCCGTAATTGCTGTGAATAAAAGTATGTTGTGAGGCAGAGTTAAAAAGAAACAAATCCAGATAAAAACTATGCCTGAAACTAACTTTTTCATGACAAGGAATCAGAACAAAATTCCACTAGGGCCTGGATACAAGAAGCAATCTGAGCAAAATCTGAGGGAGCCCCGCTTTTATAGACAAATCTGGGGAAGTTTATATATGGTCTGAAATATATGATGAGTGTTGTCTTTTTGGTTATTGTTAACTATTACAACTGGTGCTTGTGGTAAGTTAAATAAAAGCATTCTCAGTTACCTCATCAAAAGTATGACTGCTAATTTAGGTTAAGAGTAAGGATGTCATAGCCAGGGGTGTTGGCACATGCCTGTAATCCCAGCTACTCAGGAGGCTAAGGTGAGAGAAACACTTGCACCCAGGAGTTTGAGTCCAGCCTGGACAACATAGCAAGACCCTATATTTAAAAAATAAAATATAAAAGAAAAAGAATATGGTTGTCCATGTAGTGTAACATGTTTTGCTAATCAACAATCTCAACTTTATAGTTTTAAAGTTGGCTCTTTTGTAAGCTATTTTATGTATATACAGTATATTTAGAGTCCAAAAAATAAATACCTTAAAGAGGAATCAAGTCTAAATGGATAATTAGCAAAAACAAGCTTTCAGATCTTTTTCCTTGAGTACCAGTGCCTCCCTCCCTTACCATTTATTTTAAACAATTCAGTGTCAACATGATAAGCGCCTTTCTGTGCCAGGCTTCATGGTAGATGATGGAAGTACAAACATGACTAAGACAAGCTTGTGTCGCATAGTCTGTTGGGTGGGAGTGGGACTAGGCTAGTGGCACTCACAGAGTGCCACGAAGTCCCAAGCTCCAGCTTCCTGAAAGAAATGAAACCAAACTGTGACCGAATGACAAGTAATGATGGCGAGGAAAGTGGGGAGGGCAGGTGAAGCCTTAACAAGGTCATGAGCAAAGGCTAACTGGATGGTGAGACTCAGTGGCGCAGTGTTGCTGGAGTGAATGTGTGGAGGGCAGGAAATCATATTTGTATATTTGATGGATTTCTCTGCCAGGTAGATAGATGAAATTTAGAGGAGAGCTGTACAAGGGCTAAACCTGGAGGTTGCAACCATCTGAGAGGCTACTTCAGTAGTATTAGTAGTAGATGTTATGAGAGGGCTTGAACTCTGACCTTGGTGGCAGTCATGGAGAAAATTTCAGACATGAAAATTTTGAGTCGAACCTAGGATGTGAAACTAGCCAGATTTCATGAAGGATTTCATGAGGTGGATAAAGAAGAGGAAGGAGATGAAAATTACTCCAGTTGGCTTTGGTGACAGACAGAGGTCATTGGGGTTGGAACATAGAATGAGGAGCCCTATTGAAAGTGGGAGTGAGAGGGATTGGTGATGGGGTATGTTCCATAGGTTGTGTTATGATACGTTGATAGATTTGGACCTTATATTCTGAGATTCTTAAAAGACTTTAAATTTCAATAAAATATAATGTAATGTTTATGGATTTACACAAAGTCATAATAATCTATGAAGTCATATTACTGTCAGTCAAAAACCCTTTATTTTTAGCATGTTCTCTTTCATTAAGAATAGATGCTTGATTTGATTTTTTCTTCTTTCAAGGTACTTAGATTGAGAAAGAATTTAGAATAATAATTTCTATTAGACAGGGTGGTTGGTTTGATGCTTCTACTTAAACTGAATTCTTACCAGCATGTTAGGATAAGGACATAAAACAAACAAGACATGTTCTGTTCTCCAGGTCTGCACTTGCATTTCTAGACCACCAGATGTATTCACAATTTCCAAAGTGGAGTTACAGGCAACATCTCATTTTCATGGTTTTCATTTTTTATTATTTTGCTTAGGCATTTCAGTGACCATTTTTCCTTTCCATTATTTCTTTATTTGAATTGCTTTCAATAGTACCATGCCCAGGTAGGTATTAACATAGCATGAAAACATGCCCTTCCTGAAAACAGCCACATTTCCCGCTCATTGCTCAACCTGTGTGTGTGTGTGTGTGTGTGTGTGTGTGTGTGTGTGTGTGTGTGTATGTGTGTGTGTTGCTGGGTGGTGCTTTTATTCTAGAATTATGGATTTATTCTCAAATGAGTATTTGTATATATTAAATTGAATAACTATTTGAGCTAGAAGAGGTGAATTACTAGAATGAAAGTCTGTGACATGTCCAGGTATGACTTTAACTGTCACAGCTCCACCTTGTGGTTCATGGCACATTTTTTGGCTTCCTCAAAACAATTCAAATCAGCCAACTATAGATGGAGAAGACAGAAAAAAAAGAATCTGATACCTAAAATGTACATAGATGTGAAAGAATAAAAATACACACAATTTAATGTACATTAAATAAAAATACAGCCAAGTTCTGATTAGTTGGTTTTTGTGTCTGTTTTATTTTATTATTGCTTACAAATTTAAAACGCTGGCCAAATTCAATATAAAATAACAAATAGCAATGAGCCATAGAAGCTTATTTATGTTTTCAAGAAAGCACATTGAAATTTTTGGATATTCATAGGATTTGCAACTCTGTTAGTTGAATGTATAAAAAGATTGCTGCTTACCAGATAGTAATTAATGTACTTTTCAATGAAAGTATACTTTTATATTATCTAATATATGACAATAAAGCAGTTGTACCATAGTTTTTTTAAAGTATAAATTAAGATCATAACAAAGTCTTGGCACATCCTCCAGATGAACAGTAAATAAAACTTTACACTTCTTTGGATATGTTTTATTATAAATTTATTAACTGAAAAGTAGGACCGCTGACTTGATGAAAAGTTGGCAACTCTATTGCAAAATATTTAAACTTATTTGTAATGTCTTAAATCAGGGTGGAAAATTTCTGATCCAGAGACTTAATTATCTCGGATCTTTGTTTGCTGGTTACTATTCCGTTATAGAGAATAATTTATCTGCTGTTGGAATATTCTAGTTATCTTTATTTTATTTAAGTAGATTCTATGATATCGTAGAAAAAGAACACTTAGAAACTACATACATTTATTAAATAACCAATTAGCATTTCACAAGGCAGTAATGGGTAAACTAGAGTAAAATCCATAAAGAGAAAGGGAAACTTAGACATATGGTTCTGACTTACTCATACTCCCTCCTCTCTAACGAACTTTTCTCATTCTCTGTCTACATATTCTCATATCTCTCTTTGCCCTAATCATCTTTTTGTGGTTGTGTGTCACTTTGTCTCTTTCTTTTCTTATCCATTTGTATCTTCTTTCTGTTGAGGTTTTGAAAAGGCGAAAACACCAACACCTCTCTACCCCTCCCAGATGAAAACCAACTGAGGGATAGACCCAGATATCAGTTTGACTGATTTACCAAAAAGTCCATCTTTGTTCCTGAGGTACTGATTGCAGAACTTGGCTTGACAGTCACAGCCTAATGCTATTACCACGTTCCTGAAATAGACAGACTTGTCCACCCAGCCATCACCAGTCGTTGAGCGTGGCAATCGAGACCTGGTGCCTTCTTTAACTGTTTAGATATTTACAAAACTGTTAGCCGTGTCATTAAGTTTTATTTGATGTACCTTCATTTATCATTCGGTTTGTTCCCACTCAAGCTAAATTTCCATTTTCCCTTTGAAGCCAGTGTTTCTACTATTCCAGTGTTGCATTTAAGAGTCAGTTCACCTTGTAATAGCACCTTCACTTGCTCTTATGAGCAGGCATTTCTAGTCCTACACTATAATGCCCCTTGCTTTTTTTGTCCTTTTTGGCTCATACTGATCTAGCACCTTTAAATATGTAAAGCTAATCTGGATCTTTGAATTCTAAATACATGGATAGAGAGTATGTAATTGACAAATCTGCCCAGTAGAAACCACTTGATGAAGAGAGATGGTTGAGCCCATAGACAAGCCATATCATTTTAAGATGTTGGCCCTGCTCCTGTTTTCCCTTCCTTGGCCCAGTTCAAAACTAAATAAAGTAGAATTGTATTTTAGAACAGCTGTTCTAGTGCTGCCTGGTACAAAACACATTCAAGTGATTGTTTACCATCTCTGTTGTTTAAAGCATGAAAAAAAAAGTTATTCATTCTTCCAGTTGAGATAAGCCTTTGCTGAGATGAAAGACCCTTTTCCAAATAGTTTAATCCCAGTCCCAGCCCCAAATTCAAGGTCAGGTCAAGATTCATCACAGCAGCCTGATCCAATTTATGAAGTACACCACAAAAAGCCAACTGCACAACTGCAAAATCAGCCATAATATAACTTGCCTCCGATTGCTGGGGCTAAAACTCTGGTTGATTAATTTACTAAGGCATCCAGGCCGTTCCTTCCTTGACTCTGTCAGGAACCTCAATCTTTTCCACAAACCTATATAGTACAAAATAGCTAATTCTCAGGTTATATTTGTATTTCATTTTGTTATAAATACGCAGGCTTATATATGTATAAACATTATCTGCAAAAGTGATGATTTTCTCAAAGACAATTGAAGTTGCCTGTATTGACATCACATAAAGATACTAGTACATGACTTATAAGTTTAAACATATTTTCAAAAGGAAAGTAATTTCTACTAATAAGTATGCTAACTTAACATTTAGTCCATAATTCTACAGTGCTTCACTGGCCAAATACCTACTAGCTAAAAGTAAATGAAAGCTTGCTTCTGTAAATGTTGTGAAACCTTGCATATCCCTTTTTTTTTTCCCTATGGGCTTTGGGCTAATATTTTGAATACAGATCTTTAATTCTTGGACAATATGTATAATATATAGCTTATTCAGATATCAATCTATTTGTCATTTGATGTTACAAATTGTTTAGAAGGAATGAAATTGCATCTATGTGAATGTCGTGCTACCTATAACATTTGAGTATGTAATTCAGAACTTTGAACTTCAGACTTATCAAAAATGTAAAGCACTGATTATCAAGGCCTAAATCCCATTTTGAAGCTAAACCTCATTTTTGGTCAGTGTCCATTGCCAATCTGTCTTTGCGCTGGCAGGTGTGTCTGTGTTCCGGGCTGGTGCTTGGAAACGGTTCCTTGTGCTCTTGCATCTCATCACCACGGCAACCAGCACTCTCTGGTGCTTCACTCACCACACACAGGACATGCAAAAGGGCCAGTGCTCTCGTTTGAGAGAATAGCATTGTTGAAGTCACCAGAGACAAACAAGAGGAACTCCACTTCCGCAGGAAGCATGCATCTGGCCACAGTTCATGTCACTCTGTACCTTCCAGGGGAATGCACCAACATTCACTCATTCACAGTTTAGAGAGGAGGAGAAAGAGGCATGGAGAGAAAATGGAAAATCATGAACGAAAATGAAACCTCGGCTTCCATTTTGTTCTTCTCTCAGAGGGCTGTCTACTTTCCTCTTAACATTTTTCTTAGTTGCAAGGAGATTTACCTTTAATACAGATTTAAGCAATCTATCCTGGAATTATTTCCTGTGTGTGAACTTCTTGTACTAGCAGTAAGTAAACTACAATTGCTAGTTTCAAACATTTCTGGGAAGAAAGTGAATCAGATTAGCAGTATCAAATTTTAACTTCTGGATTCCCTTGTGCCCTTGCCATTGAGTGGTAGGAACCTGTCAAAGGATGTGTTAGTTTAGCTGTTGGGCAGAGAGGTAGGGCAACACAGAGACCTGTGTCCCCCTGGAAGTTGCACTGTTAGCTAACAGCACGCTTTTTTCACTCTCCTGCTCGGCTCATCATTTTATCCTCCCAATCCTACTACTGCCATGACCTCCTGCCAACCTACCAGCCTTCGATCCTTCAGTTCCGACAGGTCTCACACTCTGAGCCATGCCTCCTACCTGAGGGACAGTGCCATGATGGACGACTCGGTTGTGATCCCCAGTCACCAGGTATGTGATTTTTGCCTTTGTCTTTGCTTTCTAGAGAGCTTTTATCTTTTGACATTATCTGATACTAGAAACGTCCTGAGAAAGTTTTTAATCTAAAAAAAGATCATTCCATTTAAAAATTATTTGTTGTATTTACTTCTTGCAAGCAAACAGTTGATTTCTATGATAATGTTAATGTCATCTAATAGGATTTAAAAGTCTGGTTTTTTTCCAAGAAATATTTGGGCCATTTAAGTTGTTAAGTTGTTAAGTTAAGTTGTTAAGTTTTTTTTTCCCCCCATTAATTTTAGAATCTTCTTAATTCAGCTGGCAAGCTAGGATAAGAAACCTGAGGTTTTCCTAAAACGTGAAAAATGGTCACTAGATTTTTCAGTGAGCAGAGTTTTTCTGAAAAAATATACTACTTGTTTCTTCAGTCATACTGAATTCTTTTGTGCAGATTGTATAATAAAAAATAGTTTTTAAAAGTAAAACCTCTATTAAATGAAAAAGTGATGTGGGATGCATTAAGGTATAAGACAAATGATACAAGTCAATGTATCTTTCAATATGTTGAAAAAAGCTTAAAGTTTATTCTGCAATACTTCAATTTTAGTTATGATTTTGTCACTTTTGGAGGATTGGGTCTAGGAAAATAGATGGACACCAGTTCTCTTCAAAGACAATTAATTACACTAGTGTAATTTTATAACGATAATATAATTTAAAAGGGAGTGCATTCAAAAAGATTCATTTTAAATGCATTGATCTTACATTTTTCAATTAAAATTTTTCCAGGTAATGCCACTCTCCAGTGATGCCACTTTTTAGGATTCATTATATTTTACTTTAATTGGAGCAAAGTATTTTTATTAAATCCAGTGTTCTTTGTGTTTAGGTGTCAGCTTTAGCCAAGGAGGCAGAAAGGAACTCTTATCGTCTAAGCTGGGGCACTGAGAACTTAGACAACGTGGCTCTTTCTTCCAGCCCTATTCATTCAGGGTGAGTAAATCAATATTATGTATCCAGATCAAGAGGTAAAAAGAGATGGGAGTGAAAATAACAGCTTTGTCCAGAAGCTTTAGCTGATGGCTACCTTACAGTGGAGGTGACCTTTGTTTAAACTTGTAAATAACATTGCTTTATCCAACATGGACTCTATCTACACCAATAAACCAACAAAAAGGCTTGAATTCAGCATGATAAAACTATTGTTTTAAAATAACTAGTAGAATTGTGTCAAACAGCTTGCTACCTAACCAGAATATACTAGTGGCCTCCCTACTATTCACATGCTGTTTTTAAGACATCTTGAAAAGAGGGGCAGGATCATTTTGGTTTCTAGAAAGTTTCTATTTATTAAGATTAACTGACTGTTTCTTTGAAATAAATGGCTTTCTCACATGTTAATGTATTTAAAATAATGTTTTCAGAATTTCAAATCACACAAATACAGGGAGGAATTTATTTGTTGTTTGAAGTAGGGATATAAATAAAAAGGGAAATTAAAAGGCAGCCAGTCATCTTCTTAAAGTCACTCTGAGTATATACACCACTGTTTAAGCAATGCTGCCTGTTTGTGTAGGACTTTAAGTCATACTTTCATTAAAAAGTCAGACTTTTAATTAACATATTAAAAAGTAGAACTTTAAGTCATACTTTCAAAAATTCTCAAAGTTTTTTAAGTTATTCAATTATGTAGAACCTAAATTTCTTAAGGACCTTTAAATTGTAACATTCTACCCTTTTTTTCCTTACATTTTAGTAGTTTCAAACAATATGGTAATATAATAATTATATGTAAAATTTCCATTTTTTATTTAATTACTTTTTTAAAGGCCCTACATATTTTATTCACCAAAATGCAATACTTTGGTTTTAATTATTATCCCAAACCTCTTATTCATACACTCCAAAATTATTTTCAGAAATAGACCCTTTCCTGTTTTTATTATTTTAAAATATTCTCCTTTGGGGAAAGCTTTTCAATATATCTTAGTTAAACATTTTACATTTCTTAGTCTAATCTTCTCCTAAATAAATGCTCATATAATATAAAATTAGTTACATAGATATTGGAAATAATCATAATACTCTTTTTCTTGTTAAATACAAATGATGTGAATTATTCAGAGGAATAAAAAAGTTAAAACTCATTTGAATTTACATATTTTAATGAGATAATTAAATTATCTATAAATTATTTAAAAACATCTTATTCTGCTACTGAATTTCTCAACAGTAATGAATAGAAAAGAAGACTGAAAGAAAAGAAGACTGGATATGGAGTATTAAAAGATAATTTATAAGAATCTAAAAACCATAATGAGATAATTAAAGTCCATATTTAGCCTACAAAGTGACAGAATTATTTTAACTATTATTAACAAGAGTCAGTGTATTGGTATTACTTCAAGTTTCAAAATCATTCATTTACATTAGAAAGGAACGTTTTTAAAAAGCTATTTAATTATTGAAGGGCAATAAAATTATCAGTTTAAGTGCATCAATTACATACCAATTGGCAAAACTAGATACACCTATAAGTAATCATGGTGATTACCTATAATGAACCAACTGCTTCAAGTAGTTAAAGATTAACTATGTCTCAGGACAACGATCTTTAACATCACAGTGTCCAATAAACCAAATTTATTATGAATTTTAGACAGCTATACTGACTCAAAAATCATTTTTAACTTTAGCTGTAAATGATAATCACCTAGGTGCTTTCAAAACTGGTGCCTAGCCATCAATCAAGACCAATTATGTCAGAATCTCTGTTGCTGAGTCCTTGACATTGGTATTTTCTACAAGTCAATAGTCCTGATGTTTTATATAAACGATTAGAAAGGAAAACTTTGCTTACCAAAGCTTTGGTTATTAGAGAAACCTAGTTAATTAATGTATGCCTAGTTCTCTTTAATGTTCTTTACTATATTTCTTCCATTTACATATGCATTCATTCTTCACACATTTGTGTAATTCTACAAAGTCCCAGACATTTGCTAAGTGCTAAGAAAAAGAGCTACGTAAGATCTAGCACCAGCCTTTACACTTAATCTGTGAAAAAGAGAGAAACACAATGGTTAAAGTTGTGCTTTAAAATCATAACTATCAGAATTCAGATCCTGACACTGGCACTCAATATGTGACATTAGGCACAAGTTAGGTAAAATATCTGAGTTTCAGCTTACTTATCTGTAAGATAAGTGTTAAATTATTGATCACATAAAGGAGTTTAAGAATTAAATGCTGCCGGGCTCGATGGCTCAGCCTGTAATCCTGCGCCTTTGGGAGGCTGAGGTGAGTGGATTGCCTGAGCCTGCGGGTTCAAGACCCGCCTGGGCAACTTGGCGAGACCTCATCTCTACAATAAATCAAAAATTAGCCGGGTGTGGTAGCGCGCACCTGTAGTTCCAGCTACTCGGAAGGCTGAGGCGGAAGGATCACCGGCGCCCAGCAGGTGAGGCTGCGGTGGCCGGGAGCAGCCACTGCACTCCAGTCTGGGCGACAGAGTGAGACTCCAACTCAAAAAAAAAAAAGATACATGAAGACAAATTCTTATAGATGAAGAAAATGGTTTTGTGACAAAACAACTGTTTTGTAAGATTGGATTTCTGGTCCATTTAACATGTATACTTTTTTATGTCATTAGATGTTGAAAACACAAAAGAACCATGTGAAAACTTTTGGAGGGTTTTAAGGAAGAGCAGACTTATAGCTAGAGAGGAGTGAAGGACAGGATTGTATGGTGGGATTAGACATTATGACCTGTGAGAAGGAGAGCGATCCCTAAAGCAGGAAATGAAGTCTTGGCAAAAGCATCAAGACTTTGCTTGCATAGCTTTTTGTTACCTTCTAGTAGGTAATTAATGTTACCTACTCTGCCTTATAGTTTATGCTACTGTTTGTTGTTGAAGCTACACTTTAAACTGTGCCTTTTCTGTTTGCATTTCTTCTGTGGTAGCCCCAAAGGGCATTATTATTTTTAAAGTGATAAAAATATAAATGGAAAGGTTTTGTGTCAAAACTATGTCCATCGAATCAAAGACTTATGCTTTTCATTCTATTACCTTCTGATGTTTTATAACTTCTTGGACACTGACTTTGCTAAGTGCCCTCCCAAGCCAACGTGGAATGAGGCTACAAATCCATATCCAGTGATTTTGTCACATCCCCAGTTCTCTCAACTGGAATGGCCACAAAGCTCCATACCCTGTCTTCTCTCAGCACTTAAATAGAGCTATGTCTCATCTGTATTTCCATTTTTTTCAATGAATACTGTATTGGTATATAAATTATATATTGCTGTAAAAATCACTTCTGATTTCCGTCTTTATATTTTCACTTTATCCATTCCTTCTCTGTGCTAAAGTATCTATTCTGTTGCAGCCGCACCTCTCCATGTCTTGATCGTGACCACAGCAGGTGAACTTCTGCATATTCCTTCTCTGAACATGTTGCCTAGTCCTCTCACCCTTCACCATCTCCTGCGTATACTCCGCCTCAGGATGCTTTAGTGTGATGATACCTAGTAAAGAGAAAGATTTATGTTCTCCAAATCATAGCCATTGCTGAATTCTCTGTGAAGAGAAAGTGGCTGTTTTTAACTTCAATGGATGTTAGGTGGAGCTGTGCCCAAATTAATGTAGACTTGCTTGTCTTGGTTCTGGGTCTCCTCATCTCATTTTCTTTTGGGAGAAAAGATGCTACATAAATCTAAAAAATGTAGTTCCCCACAATTATGCAAATTGATTGAACCATCTTAAAGTTTGAGTAAAGGTTATGATTTTAAGTGGTACTTAGAAGGGTGTTTTGTGTTTTTTTTTTTTGTATGTGTCTTGGGCTCTTTTCAATAGCATATTCTAGGTGAGGCAAAGGCTGAAAATGTATTAATAGAACATTTCCTTGTGAGTGCTGCTATAAATACAATCTTTTGCTATTTTGAGAATTGAACTATAGAGTGACTTTAGTCAGTGTTCTAAGAATATCCATAATCCTAAGTTATTTATTTAAATAAAGTTATATTTAAAGGTCTTAATCAGACTGCTAATTACAGTATTTTAATTATACTTGTATAGTCATCCATTATGATACTACAGATTATCAGTCTATAACAAAGACTGTTCTATGTTTCTATTTTTGAAAACTGTTATATCCATCCTTATACTTTTTCTCAAACACACACCAAATATTACCTTTTTATAAATGAACAGAGGGGTTGATAAATAATTATTTGGTTATTTTAACAAATGTGAATCACTTTTGTCAAAGCCATTTTCTATTAATTGTTCAGTCTGTGGATTTGGAGTATTAGGAAGAGATTAAGAGACTTATAGAGAAGAAAGAGCTCATGGTGTAGTTTTCTCACAGTACCTCAGAAATCTGATTTAACCTGAGGCCCTCTTGCTATGTATACGTGGATCACTGAAGCACCCTGATGACATTTTTTTCCTGCTCCTCCACCCAGTAACTAAGTCTGAATGCTGCAATCTCCTCCTGGTCCCACCCCATGGTCTTGATGAATTAAAAGTCAAACTAAGGATTAATAACTTTTGGGGTGGAGGATGTGGTCCTCAAAAGACTGAATCATTGTTTTCTGCTGCCTCCTCTGAAGCATGTACCTGTTTAGCTAATCAAATTGCATATTTTTAGGCAAGTCATCTGCATAACAATGATGAATTGCTTTTGCTTTTATTCTCTTTAAATTGTGATAACATTGTATCTCACAATTTAGAAAACTTCAGTAAGAATTTCTACTTTGCATGATTGCTAGATTTCATTTGGAGAGTAAGAAATGCAATTAAAGCTGAGTGTGTTACGTGATATTTTTTGTCTGTATGGTCTTAAGTCAATGTTTAGTGCAATGTGTGTACACATTTTCTGCAAAACAGCTGTTTTAACCATAGAACAAAAGTAGCATGCATTTCTTGAAGCAATAGCAGTTTATTTTCCAATTAGGAATTCCAGAGCATCTGAAATGGAACACTTAAGTTGGTTTCCTGACCTAGTTAACAGTAAACTGTGCATAGAATTTTAACACTGGGAGTCAATTTAGAGTCTACTTAGTGGAAGTCTCTTATTTTATGGATAAGAAAACAGAAACGGAAACATGTTAGGTGGTTTGCCTGAGGTTACAGCATTAATTCAAGACAGAGATAAAGTTTCTAGACCCAGGAGGGAAAATGGTATTTGCTGCCTTATCCTGTGCTGTGTGGTAACAGTATTTTTATACCTGATTTAAGTAGTGAGTTTCGTAAACTTATAAAAATTCCATCATCATGTTAAAACTACTTAGCACAGTTTTGGGTTCATTGTAGGTACTCAATACATGTCAGTTTTCTGCATTTTTTTCCAGATGGTGTATTATATTATTATGTTATCACTTTTAAAATATTCAAAATATATAAAATCCCATGAGTATAGAAAAAGGAAAATAATGAGAACAAGCATTAATTGAATTCTATGTGCTTTGCTCACACATGAGTAATGTAAAGTGGTAACAGTATTACTCTTCACTGACCAAAGAGGCTTCATTGTTAAAGCTTATAACGGCAGATTTGACTTTCAATCCATATACCATCCCCCAGACATATTTAATTATATGTTGGTGTATTAATTATTTTAATCTCCAAGTGTTTATAGGCATTATCTTTTCCCATTTTTTAATCTGCAAACGTGGAAAATCACATGTAATGAGTCAACTCTCGCATGTGAACTGACTCATCCCATGATTCACGCCTTCCAGCCTTTCCCTTTTCCCATGATACGTAAGGGTAAATGGTCTCTTGCAATTTGCATTTTACTATTTTGCAACTGTTTTATATATTGTAGATTTACTATCTCCTAACTCTATCACCTGTCCAAATAGTGGCACTTTTTGATATTCTGATATTTTTAGTGAAAATGCTCAAATGATTACCCAATTTTATATTGTAGACTATTGAGATTAACTATTGACGTTTATCGGTAGACTTTTCATCAGCACCTAGATGTAAACTCGAGTCATTATTTTTCCTATTCCTTCTTATGGAAAAGACTTATTTTATTTTGTAATTTCATAAATTAAGTGTTTTTATTAGTTATTTGATAGTTACGTTATTTGAGTCTAATAGGTTTAAATATTATATTGCTAGATTTATAAACATTTTTACTCATTTTGACTATTAATATTTAGCTCTTCATATTTTCCAATCTTTTTGTTTCTTTCTTGATAGCTTTCTGTTTCATTCTTCTCCCGCTACTCTTTCTCCTTCTAAAGAAAATTTTGTCACTATACCTTGCCATTGCTTTTAGTCTGTGACATTTCCTTTAGTTACTTGATAAAAATACAAAGCCTTGTTTTCTTTAGAAATTTATTTATTTTTTTCCTCTGGATTAGGTATATAGGCACCTTAACTTTTCCAGTTCCCTTTGCATTTTGGTACAATATTTAAATATTATTTTCCAGATCTATAATGACAAAGAGATACTTAAGATAGGTAAATTTATCTACTTGCGTCTTCCATCTTTAAGTACTTTTACTTTGATTTCCCCATCTTTAGTCTTTCTTCATATAATTTTCACTCTTACTATAATTGTTTATTTTGTTAGATTACAACTTTTGACTTTTTGCGTACTCCCATTTTCCACTAATCCCCTATCAAGGAAAATAAATATATTGAGTCTTTCTCTATATATCAGAACAGGAACAGTCCTGTAGAAGAATATTTAACACTAAGAATGGTTCTTCTCAACTGCTTTGCTACTTCTAAATATAATGATTGAAATGAATACTGACTGCTCTGATTGTGCAGAAACCAAAAGAATTAAATTCCTCCTATTTAGCCTTCTCTATTAGATACTCTTTTCACTCTCCCAATCATTTGCTTATTTGGCAATTATTTATTGACTACCTACTATGTGCTTCATCTACACTGTGCTAGGCACTGTGGGACACAGGAAGAGCCAAGGAGAACACGGTCACTGCCATTAAAGCTCTTCTCTGACTCTTATGTGTGGACTTACAAAGTCATTTCCCATTGACCAAGAAAGTAGGCAGTTCCAAGCCAGATGAAACCATCGCATGACATCTGAGCCTTAGACCGCAAACTTCTTGGCAACAGCTGCTGTTTCTTTTCTTTTTGTATCTTCAGTTCCTAGCAGGGCACCTGGCGCTCCCTAGGAGGGTAACACATGTTGCATGAAAGGAACATAAAAGTGAAAATCATAGAGCAAGTGAGAACAAAAGAGGGTTTAGGGAAACATACATAAAATCAGGGAATGTAATCTAATATGTAATTACTTAAACATTATTATAGTGAAGAAAGTAGCTATTTCAGTTCACTCTTTAAAGAAGGGACCACCAGAAGACATTCTACGTGTTCTTTAGGTGTAGATTTAATTTTACATAGGCCATAAACCATCACTGGAGTAAATATAGTGGAGATGTAACAACAGGCAGCATGAGGGTGGAAACTTCCTAAATGACTTCAAAGGTACAAATAATATTGAGGATTGATGACACTAAGCAGATGTATTATAATACTTCCTTACTAGTTTGAGAGTTCCTGTCTGTGCACCAATGGAGGTGAAGAGATGAAAAAAAATCAAAATAAGTTTTAATCTTAATTATCCATGAATCAGAAATATTGCAATGAGTTTGGAAATAGAATCAATTGAAACAAGTATTGCCAGGTTTTTTTCATTCTTTTGAACCGTAGTACATTCAAAAGTTAAATTAAAAACTGTTTTTCAAGAATTCATACTTAAAGACTAGTAAAAAGAAAAGCAGCAAACATTTTCTCATTATGTTTTGATAAAGACCAGGAACATCAACACTTCAGTACCGAAATGTTGATTGTACTTTCCAGTACAGGAAGGGGTAGTTTCCTGAGAACTCGGAGGCTGGGTATGAGTGGCAGGTCTCGCCTGACCCCTGCATGTGGGGAGGACTGTGCCGCCTCCTCTTGTGGTCTCTTCCTGCATGATGTGCTTCAGACAGGCACTCTGGACTCCTTTGCACCCTTTTTTTATTACTAGCAACAGGATTTCTGTTTAATAGCATGTTTAATGAGTTCTGTGTTCTGCTATAAAGAGGATGCTAAGATATTTTTCCTTCATTTGTCTGATAATAACATAAATGTTTTGTGTTTTTACCCTATAACTTACTTTGATGAAACACCTTTCAGATGTTTTCAGTGTTGTCATGGAGGCAATATCTAGGTGTGGCAAATCTAGCATGGTTCTGCACTGATTAAGTCATAAGTAGATCCATAATACACCTAAATGTTGCTTTCCTCTCTCCATTTTGCTGTTAAAACCTTGCAAAATGCAATGAAAATGAGAAAAGACATTAATGTAATCTGTGTAAGACCATACACACAGTTTGTATATGTCTTTTTCTGTGTGCGTACAAAGTTAGATTGCTGTGTTGGTTAGTTTTTGCCCCTTGACAAATTGAATTCCTAAGAGACTTTTCTAAGCGTTATGGCTAACCAAATGACAAGCATTTATATCAAGCTGGATCAGGATCTGTTAAGACCATTCCAAAGGAAATAATCTCAAAATTAAGACAGATCGTTTCTCTTGGTACACGTAAACAAATCAAGTCACCTTCGAATATAGTTCTCCTTTTCATGGGCAATTACCTTTGCAGAAAAGGAGCAAAAATAATAAAGATGCCATTACATTTCTAAATTATTAGCTATGCTTTTTCACAGTCTTTGGTAGTTTGGGAGAAAATCATGACACACACATACCCTCCAACAGCATGAGCTCAGGGCTTCCCACTTCTGAATTTCACTTCAAAAACGGAGTGGGGGGGACTCTTGTTGTTCCCTGTCCAGAGTGGTGTGGCAGAGAGTTTCCTACTTGAGAAGTTACAAACTGAATTTTAACCAACAAATTGGTTCAATTCAAAACATTCAATTACTTTACTTTCCTTCTTCTTTAGAAAGTAAATAGGTTAAAAACTTGTACGCTGGGTAAGATGATGTTAGAACAGGAAGCAGAGAAGCTGCAATTTGGTCTTTCCTCTCTGCTCTGTCCTTATGTTAGCTCAACATTTGAATTTTTTCAGTACATACATCTAAGGGAGCAGACATCTTTGCATTTATATTAACAGGGAATTTGATGATGTTCTTATATAATTTCATTCCATTTTTTTCTAACTCAATTTGGCTTATTTTTAATTTACAGTTTATGTTTAATATCACCATTGTCAGCAAAAATTAGAATTCTTCCTTACAGATTAAAATAATATAGAAATTAAAACAACAACACAGACTTAAAGACATTGATAGAAAGTAAAATAACTTTTAAAAATAAATGTTTTACCACCGTGCATTTAAATGAAAAAGAGATGCTTTGAGAACAAAGCATTATGGGAAAAAAATTAACTTGACAAAGCTTATCTGCCTTCGCTATTTTAAAGCATAGCTAATATTTATTTCAATTTTTAGCTTCCTGGTTAGTTTCATGGTGGATGCCCGAGGTGGTGCTATGCGAGGATGCAGACACAACGGGCTCCGAATCATTATTCCGCCTCGGAAATGTACTGCCCCGACACGTGTCACCTGCCGTCTGGTCAAACGCCACAGACTGGCAACAATGCCTCCGATGGTGGAAGGAGAGGGCCTGGCCAGTCGCCTGATCGAAGTTGGACCTTCTGGTGCTCAGTTCCTTGGGTAAGGGTTTCTGATAAGCTTCCCACTTAGTCACCGATGAGCTTGTGTCCGCTACATGAAATCACTAGGACGGAATGAAAAAAGGTACGTCAAACCAATTTGAAAGAAGATTGTCTCCTATGGAAGCAATCTTGGAAGTAGTGCCTCAGTGCTTGACTCCACTTATATGCCTCTTATTTTAAGGCATTAAGGAGTTAAACATTCAGGTTGGATTTTATACTTTCTCTTTGGATGTAATAATAGCCGCCAGACTCCCAATGTGAATAACCATGTTTTAGCTGATGGTAGGTATTTGTTTCTCATCTGAGAATTAAGTAGCAAAGTCATAAAGAAAAAATACAGCTGTATTCCAAACATAAATTAAAACTCTCATATAGTTATGATGCAGAATCATTACCTTTACTTTGGGAAGCAGTGTTGCCTTTATAGAATACCTAAAAATGTAGCCTATGTAATTATTTTTCTGCTATCAAAATTGCTGTCTTGAGCCCTAAAATTACATTGGCAGTCTATTTAGTCAGATTTTGCATTAAGATGAAAACATCAAGACTAACATCCGCCATGCTCATTTTGGCAATTTTGAGCAGAAATTAACATTTCTTCTTTCTTCTGTTTGTTTGTACAGCTGCTATTATTGTAAGCGGCATCTCAACATGCCAAAAAATTGAATACCTACAGCTGAAAACTAACAAAAGGATGAAGTTTTGGAAGGGGACAAGTTTCAAAACATTTTGAAACAAATCAATTGTATTTAAGTCTTGTCATATCAAGTCTTGGTGCTGGGAGAAAATCCTAATAAACATGAACTTTGACTTTGTCGATGTCACACTAAGGAGAGGATTTCTTGCTTTAGAACTCAGGGAATGTTCTAAAGCTTTGTAATTTGGAGCAAACGCTCAGCAGGTTGCTCCAAATTACTTCCACACCTGAAAGGGGGTGTGTTTATATTCCCCTACGGTAGAAACCACCCTTTCATGTCCTCCTGTCAGACAGACCAGAGCTTTAGAAGGAGCCTGTGAAGTTCTGGGTTGCATCAGAAAATGCCATCAGGGTTGGAGCAATTCCCCGATGATTCTTCTCATATTCTGTATCAGATTCTTTTTCCCTCATGCTCGCTCAGGTAGTTTTAGGCTGTGTAATAATCTTCAAATCTGTCGGGGAATATCCATGAAAACATCTGACCTCTGTACAGAGCAGAGTTTTTATAATATTCCCAAGAGCTTGTCTTTCTCGCGGAGAATTTTCCCTCCCTTTTTTTGGCTAGTGCCCTGGCAGTGAACCTAAAGAGGGACAGACAGGACAGCTAAGTGCTTTCCTTGCACAGAAGCGCCTCCATTGTACACTCTGGGTCTCGGTTCCTTGCTCTTTGTGACCAATGGAGGGGGCAGAACCAAACGCAGTGTGAAACCAAAGTTCACCCTGTGGATCAGCTGGTGATGCTGGGGTTCTGTGGAAAACAATACCTGAAGCTTACTTATGTTCTTTCTTTCACTGCTGCTTTGGATGTACTCAGTAAACTTCACCTGCCAACGGCTCCTCCCCCACTTAATGAGGGAGAAAGTTTGGTCAGCCGCATCCTTCAGCTGGGGCCTCCTGGAACCAAATTCCTTGGGTAGGAGTGACTTAAAACAAATTGATGGCTGCTGGCCCCCCATTCTTCTCCTTCTTCTGCAATATGATTTCTCTTTTCGTCATTGTGCCCATGACATGTCCCTCTGTATGATTTAAATCCTGTATAACCTATCTTTAGTGGACCATTTCTGACCCTTGTGGTATGTGACTTTTATTTTTGAGTGATGTTTTTATATCTTTTCCCTTAAAGTGCTGTGACCTTCATTTTCGTTTAAGCATGAGATCTGCCTAGTTGTACTATGTGCTAGTTATGATGTTGTTATGATGAATTTGGAGTCTGTATCAAAGCAACCTGGACTCAAAAATCCAAAGCCTCTATATGTTTTGAGGATGAATGTGACCTAAAAAATAATAGGGCAGTGCATGCTCTGGATCCTGAATATAATAGGCATTGGACAGAGTCAGGCTGTCTGCCGATGGGCTCAATTAGAGCCACACTATGTACACATGCCTATTGTTCCCTTGAATGAAGAAAATATAAGCAAAAACCACGAGTGCATGGCTCTTTAGTTCACAAGTAGTCAGCTCTTCTGACATCTCCTCATTTACGGCACATCAAATTATGCAACGTGTGAGCCATTTTCTCTCTTAAACCATTTTGTCATTTTGCACCTTATAGAAAATGTTTTAGGAGATTGGCACATGTCATAGATATGCATGTACGTTTCTTTTGGTTAAATGTGTTATACTTACATTTATCAAAGGAGAAGTTCCAGAATGCCACATGCACTCACAGGGAAACATCCTTTGACTTAAGGTAGCAGCATGTATCTGAGGATTGGTGCCCCCAAGGTGGAGTGCTACTGGGTGACCATCTGCTAACCAGTGGGCTCCGGAGGATGGCCTGCTATGTCCCTGTCCCCAGAAAGAGAAGAATTCCAGGTCACTTTGCAACAGACAGAGGCGAGGTGCTTGTCTTGCTGTTGGTTAGCTCCTGTCCACACTAAAGGTTCTGCATTGCTATGTCAGGCCTGTGATCGTGGAGATCCCTCACTTTGCGGCCCTTCGAGGAAAGGAGCGGGAACTGGTGGTCCTGCGCAGCGAGAATGGTGACAGCTGGAAAGAGCATTACTGTGAATACACCGAAGACGAGTTGAACGAAATTCTTAACGGCATGGATGAAGGTACCTTCAGATCGAGGGTTTTTAAAGAAGTCTAAAGTGGAAACATGAAAAGGATGCACTTCTTTATGATCGAGGGTTGTGTGTGTCCCTCGTGTTATTTTCCTATAGCAGGTGCTCTGCTGTGCTCCACAGGTGATGAGTTGGAATGCACAGTACTTTCACTTAATCTTCTGAGCCAGGTGCAGTGGCTCATGCCTGTAATCCCAGAACTTTGGGAGGCAGAGGCAAGAAGATTGCCTGAGCTCACAGGTTCGAGACTAGCCTGGGCAGCATGGTGAGACTTTGTCTCTACAATAAATAAAAAAAATTAACTAGGCATGGTGGTACACACCTGTAGTTCCAGCTACTTGAAAGGCTAAAGTGGAAGGATCACCTGAACCCAGCAGGTCGAAGCAGTGGTGGCCATGAGCGTACCACTGCACTGTAGCCTAGGTGACAGTGAGACTCCAACTCAAAAGAAAAATTTCTTACTTCTGTTACATCCAGCAAAGTAAAATCTTTTAAGATAGCAAATGTCTCATTTTATTAAAGAGAGACAGCATGATTCCATCATTAGTGTAAACTTTTTTGAACCTAAGACAAGAGATAGAATAGGCATGGTTATTTCATAACAAAATAAGCTGATACTGAATAATAAATCCATTTTTTAATGTCTAATTTGAAACATTAGATAGTTAAGATACTGATTAAAACATGTTAAGCTATTCTTTTGGAAAATTTACGTCTTTCACAGCTAGTACATTATAGAATATTATTTCTTTTTAATTTTCTATTGTTAAGAAGGTAGGAAAATGACGTTCATTTTGTCTTCGACCTATAATGCAAACAGGGAGTTAGTCAGGATTGAATTGCATATGCCCACATACACATCCAGTTGAGAAACTCAATTTTTTATTAGAACTTTAATATCTGTAAATCCCAAATCTGTCTTAGGCCATTAAACCACAGGTTGTAATATCTTAATTTGACTAGAGGGAAGCAGCTCATTCACAGGTCTCCATCGGTTGCACAGAGGAAAGGCCCTAGTCCTGATACCAGGAGGCACATTCCACTTTAAGTGATACACAGATAGGGTAAGTTATTTGCCTGAGTGCTAGGAGCATACCAGGTTTTATACAGAACTAGATACTCAGGAACAAGATTAACTGTTTATCAAGTTCATGTCTTCTAAGATGACTGGCTTTGGGTTTGACTCATGGATAGGAAAGAGTAGCCAGACCACAACTCCTTAAGTATTTCTTTTGCATCCGGCCGAGATCTGAATAAGAACAGAAACTAGGCTTACCTTGTCCAAGGGGTAGATAGAGAAAGAAATGAGGTACTCTAGATATGTAGGTCAGTATCTACTAAGCAAGGTAAAAAGATCAGGTTTTTATAGATAAAGCTCGTTCCCTGAAATATTTAGTTAGCTGTTTCTACTTTTGAGGACCATTTCTTTTGCTAATGTTTAGGTCTAGGATATTTTCCTCTGAGATATTTACCTGTCAGGGACACTGCCAATGAGTAGTAGTATCTTGTCCTTGGATGGGGACCCACTTTTAGAACTTTCTACATATGAAAAAGCTCACTTGAAAACAAAGGATCAGATGTGTGTATGTTTCTGTTTTTATGTTTGAAAATATATTCTTTCATAAGTATGTACTGGTATTTGCCAGTGCCTCAAGTCTTTAATTATAGAGGAGCAGATCCTGGGACTTTTTGCTTTTACTATCTAGTGATATTCAGTAGTCAAGACAAACCCAGTTGCTGTTCCTGTCTCTGCAATAAACTGTAAACAATTTTTAAACTGAACAACTTTCTGCTGGATGCAGTGGCTCATGATGATTGTAATCCCAACATTTTGGGAGGTAGAGGCGAGAAGATTACCTGAGCCCAGGGGTCAGAGACCAGCCTGGCAACATAGCGAGACCTCTTCTCTACAATAAATCAAAAGATTAGCCAGGCATGGTGGCACATACCTGTGGTTCCAGCTACTTGGAAGAATCACCTGAGCCTAACAGGTCAAGCTGCGATGACCATGAGCATGCCACTGCACTCCAACCTGGGTGACAGAGTGAGACTCCAACTCAAAAAAAAAACCAAACCAAAATGAACAACTTTCCATAATCCCTTAAAATTCAATAATCCGCTTAGTTCACATTTTCTACATTTTAAACCAGTCTGATTTTTTTGTATTGCCCTAAATGTCTACTTTAATGTAATTTATAAAGAACCCATAATCTCAGCCCATCTGATAGTAGATGATATATTTGGTAAGTTAATGGCATCGGGGGAATATTAAAACTCTGAATTTATAATCACTGATCTTTTTTTATTGCCCAAACTGTCTCAGACTTTACCTCCGCTAATTATATAAAGAACCCATAACTCAGCCCTTGATAGTAGATGATTATCTGGTGTCTAATGGCATCGGGGGAATATTAAAACTCTGAATTTATAATCACTGATCTTTTTTTATATCCACAGTGACTGTCTCAGACACAACCAGCCCACTGAAGTAAACACATAAAAACAAAACCTACCCTTTGAAGATAGATTTTAGTCCTGTGCTATTCCCCTGAGAACCCAAAGAACCATATTACTTCTTATAAAAAAAACCACAATAACTGGTGTTTGAACTAACTTTGAGATTTGCAGAAAAAAAGGAGTTCATAAACAACTTTCTCACCATCTCATGAACCAAGAATAGAACAGGTTCATTTTCATTCCATGTTTTACCCTCATGTCCCTCGAGTAAAAAGGTGGCCTGGCAATGCTGCATCTGGAATGGGATGCTTTTCTTTCACAGTGACCTGGAAAGTGCTTGTTTTCACAAAGAAAGAAAACATGCAAGTAAATGCTGACAGTTCTTGAAAGACTGCAATTATTTTCTGGTTTTGTTAGGAGATCCTTGCTTTTTAAATTTTCCTATTTTTTAAAAAAGTTTTTTCTGCCATATCCATTCACTATTAACCATGCTGATGAGTTTGCTAGAATGCTTTCAGAAGGACATTCTTGCTATATGAATGAAGATGGGTCATTTCTTATCTCAGTGCTGGATAGCCCAGAAGACCTGGAAAAGAAACGCATCTGCCGCATCATCACCCGAGACTTCCCACAGTACTTTGCAGTGGTGTCGCGCATCAAACAGGACAGCAACCTGATTGGTCCAGAGGGAGGTGTGCTGAGTAGCACAGTGGTGCCCCAGGTGCAGGCTGTCTTCCCAGAGGGGGCACTAACCAAGCGGATCCGTGTAGGCCTACAGGTATGCCCGTGTGAGATGCAGATGATCCTACCATGGATTTGACTCCAATGATTAAAAATTAGCTTTTCAAATGAGAAAAAAAAAATTGTGGAAGAATCAAATTATTCCTGGGTGAGCGAAAGCTGCCATCAGAGATCATGGGTCTCATAAAATGTTATATGAGTGCCTAGTACTAAACTTATGTTTGCCATATTTTAAGTCCATTAAAACTGCTTTTAAGATTTTTTTAAAAACTATGCTTTGGATGACAAACTTGAGGTTAAATATAATGACACATTGCTTTTTTTCAATGTTTTTCTTTATTTGAAAAAGGCTCAACCTATGCACAGTGATCTGGTTAAGAAGATCCTAGGCAACAAAGCTACCTTCAGTCCTATAGTCACTTTGGAACCTAGAAGAAGAAAATTCCACAAGCCAATTACCATGACCATTCCTGTCCCCAAAGCTTCAAGTGATGTCATGTTGAATGGGTTTGGGGGAGATGCACCAACCTTAAGATTACTATGCAGCATAACAGGTGAGCCACATGTGGTTATGTTAGTAGAGAGTTCTAGAAAAGGAAACTTTGATTGTTGTAAGTATTAAATTAACTTTGTCATAAGATGTCTTCAGGGTATTAATTCGGGGAATGTGTTTTAATTAACTAGGGAAATGAAAGGTGAAAGAAGATGAACTGTTACTAAATAAATACTATATGGCAAACTGTTAGACAGTATATGCATTGTCATTATAATCTTCACAGTAGTCCTATGAGGAAACTCTCACCCCATTTTGCTGACAAAAAACCAAGGTTGAAAGAAGTTCTATAATTCACCCAAGTTATAGTATAAATATTTAGCAGAGCTAGGATTCAAACCCATATACCCATGTACCTCCATAGCCCAGGTTTCAAGCCTTTATTGATTACATCACCTTATATCTTTTGGGGGAAAAGCATAGCAACTTGAATAATTATACCCAATAGTTCAAACAAACTGTTCTGTCTAGGAACTGATTATGTCCATCATTGATCTATTTAAGTAGCTTTGGAAAAACAAAATATTTTTAATGATTAACTGAATTTTGGTCATTTGTTGTCACTTTATAACAATACCAACACAAATAGTAAGAGCCCCCCCCCCCAAAAAAAAAGCAAAACCAAACCAAACCACAGAAATAACCTGTTTTAGGGTTACATGATTTGACTGATAATTGTCCTATTTATCAATAATTACATGGTGTTGACATTCAGTAAATCTTAACTGTTGTTAGTAGGAGCAATAACCATTCCTAATTGTTTTGATTATGTTAAATTTTTTTATTTCTCTTTTATATTGGCAGAAATGTTTACCCTTATTTAATTTTTTCTCTCTTACTCTTCTTTCTTGTAAATGTGTTTTTCTGTTCTTATGATAGAGAGCTATTGAGATTACTCCATGAGTTTAATTATATGACAAAATTTTAAAAGACATGGACTATAATGAATGTAGAAGGGAACCATGTGCTTCATTTATAATCTCTTTTCCAATAGCTCATTTCTGGTTATTACCTATCATCCCTGGGTATCTTTCACATAATGTTTGCTCCATGGGTATATGGAGTATATGGCATGTGGAATATGGGAACATGATTAATCTTCAATGATATACACTATAATGGCATGGGCATGAAACAGGTGATACTGAAGACTGTGGGGAGCATGCCCTGCCCTTGTAATGATCAAGTGAAGATACCATATGGGCCTAGACACCATATACTCTATTTTATTCTAGTTCTATGGCTTCAGATAGGTTTCTACTTAACAATTTATCAAATTTAACTAAAACTATTTTTTAATTAATAAATAAATTTATGTATTAATTTTTAAAATACCAGGGCATTTGAGATTTTGTAGTTTGCTGTATTTTATTTTTAATTTTTTTTGAGTCAGAGTCTCACTCTGTTGCCCAGGCTGGAGTGCAGTGACACACTCACGGCCACTCCAGCATCTATCTGCTGGGCTCAGGTGATCCTTCCGCCTCAGCCTTCCAAGTAGCTGGAATTACAGGCGTGCGCTACTGTGGCCAGCTAATTTTTTGATATATTGTAGAGATGATGTCTTACCAAGTTGTCCAGGCTGGTCTCCAACCCCTGGGCTCAGGCAATCCTCTCACCTCGGCCGCCCAAAGTGCTGGGATTACAGGCTTGAGCCACTGCGCCTGACCAGGTTTGTTGTATTTTACTGTTATGGTAAGAATATATATATATGTTAAAGGCCTACTAGAATAAACTTCCATAACTTTACTTTGATTAGTCACTCCCTTCTTCAAGAAACTTTACAGTCAAGATTTTTCTTCTTCTTAAGCATGCATTCCTCCTTCAGCACTTTGACTAAAATTTTGTCCTTATCCATGTCATCTTAATTCCTCAGTAAAAATGAAGGTCAAGTTGTCATCCTCAGCCTTCATGGTGATTTTTCTATGTTCAGAGACCATTCTCTGGCATTCACTTATTTTTTCTTTCACCCTGCAATATTAATTGAGCTCTTAATATTTTCCAAGCATTTTTTTTTACCACCTTTCAATTGTAAATTGAAAGGAAATTTCATTTTTTGAAAATAGTTGCATAAAAAATGAAGTGTAGGACCAAAAGAATATCTAGATTTTTTGTTATTTTAACAAAGTATTCAACCCCATTGTTGGTCAAAATCTTTTAAAATAGTCAACTGTATACAATTCAAAATTATCTTCAGAGATTGGCAATTACAATAAAAGCTTTAGAATGTCTGGCAGAGAATAGAATGCTTAGTAGACATTATTCAAATAACTTCCCTTAAATTTAGTTCCTTGAGAGGTAGAGTCAGCTGTTTGTTTTCAGTGTATCATTTTTTTTAGCATGTAGTTTGTAGTTATTTTGTTTTCAATGTGTCATTTTGGGGGGTGGGTGGGATTGGGTGGGTGAACACAGACAGAACCTCAGAAACTTTATTTTAGAATCCAGATTCTGGAGTTTTGCCTAATTTTTTTTTTCCAACAATCATATTATTTCAGGTGGAACCACCCCAGCTCAGTGGGAAGATATTACAGGAACTACGCCATTAACATTTGTCAATGAATGTGTTTCCTTTACAACCAACGTGTCTGCCAGGTATAGTTATGAGCACAGAAAAACTCACTATACTGTCCCCTCCAAAACACTTTTTTTGTTTTGTTTCTTTATGCTTTAAAAGTTATTTTCTGTTTGATTTTAAATATGGTCTGCATTTACTTTCATATTTTAAATTAGACTTGTCAGGAAATGCAATAATGACCATACCATAACAAAGTAAGCCCAGTCAGATTAAAATCTAAGGAAAATGTGTGGTTGTCTGCCTTGGCTGTGTGATTCTGACTCAGGCTCCAGCAGCCACTGCTGATTTTTCCAGTCCCAAAGGCCTTAGGAACGATAATTTCCTATTGTCAGCAAAATAGCCTGAACTACTTTTTCAATAGAATGATTACACAAAGCTTACCATGGTTTGCTTAAAAGGCTTAGGAGTTTCTAATCTCTTATATATCCTATCACATTTGTGTATCTCCCACCCATGTATCACACATCTTTAAAAAACGAAAGCTACCTAGTTTTATTTCTTCTGCACACATTAACTCAGTTTATTAATATTAGTGCCCATTTGTATGCTCTTAAATTGATTGCTCAGAATGTTCATGTTTCTTTAATTTGATACTACAAACTTTGTGACTTAAGTAGAGCAAGAGGCACTATATCTATTTTACAGATGAGAAGACTGGTGCTGAAAGTGATTAAAACGTAAATTCCTATGAGGGGGGATTAAAATGCATGAATAGTTAATAACTGCACAGCAATAGCTGGCTTGTGGTGACACATGTTTCCAGCCACCCAGAGAGATCAACTATTGCATCTACAGTTCTGTTTTGATAATTTAACTCCAAGACAATTGAAAAAACAGAGAATAAAATATAGTTGGATCAGTAGAAAGAGGAAAGTAATTTTGAGTGCCTGCCATGAGCTAGGAACTCCGCTGAACCTTTAAAACATTATGCTAATTGAAATAAGCCAGACAAATAGTGCTTTGATCCCACTTATATGAGGTACCTAGAACAGGCAAATTTATAGAGACAAAGTTTAATAGAGGTTACGAGGAGCTAGAGTGAGAGGGGAAATGGGGAGTTATTGTTTAGTGAGTATAATTTATGTCTGGGATGATAAAGAAGTTCTGGAAAGTGATAGTGATGATGTTTGCACAACATTGTGAATATATTAAAAGCCACTGAATTGTACACTTAAAAATGGCTAAAATTATACGTGTTAGGTAATGTATATTTTAGCACAATAAAAGAGAGATGGATCAAGAACTTGAAAGAAAGAGAGCCTATGAAAATAAGGAAATCTCAAGAATGTTGAAAGATGATGGGAAATAAGACAGGGGAAGTAATCATTGGAGAAATGCTCCAAAACAAGAGAATACAGAATAAACCTTTGGAAGTCTATAAATAACAAATAGAAAAATTCCTATCTGATGACTTCCACTTTCTCCTATCTTTCTTAGGGTCTGTGGTGGGGGGTGGAGCTCGAGGATTGTCATAAATGTTTAGTAATGTTGCATACTAAGTAAAATGATACTTGTGCAGGAAAATTGCCAGTCAATGCCACAGACTTAAATGAGGCTGGAAACCATAAAGTCATAGAGCCAAGAATCTCTTCTATGAATTCTATTCAGCAATACTTAAGAGTTCTGGAACAGATTTTGTAAATGGTTGAGTTGACCGACCTTGGTGATTGGAGGGTTCCTTGGAAAAGATGAGATGAGGAAAAACTAGATAGATTTTGTTGGAAAGAGTTTCAGGACATGATTGAGCTCATCACTTAAAGGATGCTAAAACACTGAAGATGTATTAATATTTCAAAAGATTGACTACTCAGAAGAGTTTCCAAAGAAGATAGTTACTAACACATATCTAGTAGTTGATCTAAAGAGCCTGATCTTTTTCTTTCCCTTATTGCCTCTGCCTCCCATCTGTTCTCACACCTTTCTCTTCATCTCTGTCTTGCTTTCTCTTTCATTTGACTTTCTTTCATTATCTCCCTCTGTCAATTCCCTTGTTTTTTCCAAGAAGCATTTGATAACTACTTTGCTCATATTAAAAGAATGATTTTTTTGAGTCGGAATCTCACTCTGTCGCCCAGGCTGGAGTGCAGTGGCATGCTCACGGCTACCGCAGCCTCTACCTGCTAGGTTCAGGAAATCCTTTTGCTTCAGCCTTCAGAGTAGCTGGAACTACAAGCGCGTGCCACCATACCTGTTTAATATTTTATTTATTGTAGAAATGAGGTCTCGCCAAGTTGCCTAGGCTGGTCTCGAACCCGTAGGCTCAGGCAATCCTCTCACCTCGGGCTTCCAAAGTACTGGGTTTACAGGTGTGAGCTACCACACCCATCTGACTTTTTTTTCTTTTTTAAGTGATATACTTTAAACTTTAGATAACTGACTTTATTTCTTTTCATAGGTTCTGGCTAATAGATTGTCGACAGATCCAGGAATCCGTTACCTTTGCATCACAAGTATATAGAGAAATTATCTGTGTACCTTATATGGCCAAATTTGTAGTGTTTGCCAAATCACATGACCCCATTGAAGCCAGGTTGAGATGTTTCTGCATGACTGATGATAAAGTGGATAAAACCCTTGAACAACAGGAAAACTTTGCTGAGGTGGCCAGAAGCAGGGATGTGGAGGTATTGTATTTTTTTAAAAAAATTATGCCTTGTTGTCATGCCCTCATTAACAGATTATATTTCAAGTAGGATTTAATAAATTGAGTTATTACAAATGAAAGACCAGTTCATATCTTGATCAATTAGGAGGTCGAGGTTCAAAATCTGCTATCTTTAGCCAGTTTGAACCTATTCTATGGGGATGAACTCAAGATCTTTAAAGATTTCCTTTAAAGATTATATGGGGAAAAGTGTGAATTATACTATAACAGTTCGTATATATTTGTTCTTGTTTTTTCTTATTTAAAAATAGTAACAAAAACGTCTGAGTAATATGTCCTTTTGCATAAATGTTGAAATGGAATACCAGTGTTTTTCTACATTACTTTTTCTTATTTCAGAATTTTTCATCAGTGTAAATTTTCAAATATTAAAGTTCAATTACTTGACTCATTGTGATGTCAAGTTACCCAATCAGAAATCTAAATTTAGAATTTAATAAGGGCACAAGTATAATAAATAAATGGAGCAGAATACATTCCAGAAACAGATCTAACCCTATGTAGTCACCTGATTTATAAAAAAGCACTTCATTAATTCTATCTGTCTTCAAAAGGTATTTCAAGATGCATCACAAACTTAACTATAAAAAATGAATATTTAGTAAAACATAGGAGAATATCTTCATGGTGCTAGGATAAGCAAAATTGTCCTAAATAGGCCACAAAAGAGACTAACCATAAAAATTTTTTCATAAATTAGACTTCATTAAAATTAGGCAATTGTGTTCATTAAAGGATATGACTGTAAGAAAGTAAAAAAACCCTACATGACATGAAAAAAAATAAACCACATACATGAGAAGGTACTTGCAATACATATATTCAACAAAGGACTCATAGTTGTGGACATGATATTTATTTATTTATTTATTTATTTTGAGTTGGAGTCTCACTGTCACCCAGACTGGATTGCAGTGGCCACTCCCGGCCACGCAGCCTCGACCTGCTGGGCTCCGGCGAGCCTTCCGCCTCAGCCTTCCGAGTAGCCGGAATTACAGGCATGTGCTACCACGCCCGGCTGACTTTTTGATTTATTGTAGAGATGAGTTCTCACCAAGTTGCCCAGGCGGGTCTCGAACCCGCGGGCTCAGGCAATCCCCTCACCTCAGCCTCCCAAAGGCGTGGAATTACAGGCTGAGCCACCGAGTCCGGCCGATAGTTATATTTTTGAATAATGGGCCAAAGAAGGAGCCATGAAAATTAGAATATATTTTAATTGAGCAATCATGAAAATACTATATAGCTAAATTTGTGGGATAAAGCTAAAAGCAATGTTTGTGGGTGAAAGCTATAGCCTTAAAAGTCTGTGTTGGAAAACAAACAAAAGCAGTTTGGCAACAGCCCCGAAAAGTTGAAAAAGGAACAGTTAAAAATAAATAAATAAAAGGACTTCCACTTTCTCCATTATGCAGTAACTGGTACCAGGCTAGCCCTCTCACCATGAACACATAAAACTGGACACATGTTTTCAGGTATTAGGATATTGTCTTAGTCTATTTGTGCTTCTATAACAAAATTCCAGAGACTGGCTAATTTATAATCAACAGAAATTTATTTCTCACAGTGGCTGGAAGTCTAGGATTAAGACACTCATAGATTCTACTGTCTGGTGAGGGCTGCTGTCTGCTTCCAGGACCGCACCTTATTGCTGCATCTTCCAGAGGGAGGGTACCATGTGTCTTTGAAGATATGGTGGAAAGCAGAAGGGCAAGCTACCTAAATGCTATGTGAAAGCCCTTTTCATAAGGGCCCTATCCCGTTTATGAGGGAGGAGCCCTCATGGCCTAACCACCTTCTAAAGGCCCACCTTTTAATATCATCACAATGGCAACACTTGAATTTTGGAGGGGATACATTCAAATCATAACACTGGCTATATGGTGTGGTGATTCCTGAGAGAAGGAATAAAAAGGAGGCAAGCTCTACAAACAAGGAAGGAAGGAAGGAAGGAAGGAAGGAAGGAAGGAAGGAAGGAAGGAAGGAAGGGAAGGAAGGTTATTTTAGGCTTTAAATTAAATGTCACCATACACTCACGATTCCCATTATAGTAAGAAGGAGTACTAGAACATACTTTGCCACAGTAAGACAAAATGTCAGCTGGCAGTTTAAAGATTGTTGTGTGTATATTTTAAAAATGTAAATTTCTAAGTAGTGCCATCATTTCTTTTTTGTGTAAATAACACATTATAACTGCAGTGTTTTTAATCTGTGTTATTTTTCTCTGTTTTCACCTAGGTACTAGAAGGAAAACCCATCTATGTTGATTGTTTTGGCAACCTGGTGCCATTAACCAAGAGTGGCCAACATCATATATTCAGTTTTTTTGCCTTCAAAGAAAATAGACTTCCTCTCTTTGTCAAGGTAATGTATACATTGAATTTTGATACTTTTTGTTTAAGATCAAGAAAGAATTTTATTTCCTTTAGTAGTAGAAAATAACTGCTTTTCAGTCATTTCCAACAATATTTAAAACCATATCTGTAAAGTTGAATAGTCCTGAAAAACCAACCTTTTTTTTTTTTTTTTTTAAGAAAGCAGGATTTGGCTGGGCTCGGTGGCTCAGCCTGTAATCCCAGCACTTTGGGAGGCTGAGGCGACTGGATTGCCTGAACCTGCAGGTTCAAGACCAGTCTGGGCAACTTGGCGAGACCTCGTCTCTACAATAAATAAAAAATTAGCCAGGTGTGGTAGCGCGCACCTGTAGTTCCAGCTACTTGGTAGGCTGAGGTGGAAGAATCGCCGGAGTCTAGCAGGTCGATGCTGGGGTGGCTGTGAGTATGCCACTGCACTCCAGCCTGGGCAACAGAGTGAGTCTCCAACTCAAAAAAAAAGAAAGCAGGATTTATTAAGAGGACAGAAAGCTCCCACAGTGAGAGGGGACCCAAGGGCGTTGCCCCACTATTCTTATTTTTTAAGTTTCAAGTCAACCTTAATTTTTAGTTATAGACTATGTTTAAGGAAGCAAACAGGGAAAATAATGGCCAATTTGTTAATTAAAATCCTGGCCACTCTCTTCCAAATTTGAAGATAATTCTGTTTATTTTACTATTACTACTTTTAAATAGTTATGCTTAGATTTTAAAAATATATGTGAATTTCACAAGTGTGGAGAGCAAAAGGGTTTTAAGTGACAACTTTTGTAATAGAATCTTACAAAAGACCCAGATTCTCACTTCCGCTAATAAGAAATTATTTCAGATAGAGCTATAACCTTGAGATATTTTTCTAAATTCATTAAACAAACATTATGGAAACAGCTCAACAGGAATTTGTTATCTCTGTTTAGGAATATTAATCCAAGTTACGGTTTTAAGTGATGTATATAAGTTTCGTTCTTGGTTCCAATTCTAAAGAGGATCACAAGTGAATGAATGAGAGATTCATGAAATAAAAGGGAGTAATTATTCTACTCTACTGTATTTTTTCAGTCATTTTTTTCTGTTCTGTTTCTCACTATTTATTTCATTAATCTAAAGGGACACTAAACACTCAGTCCTCTGAAGGTATAGGTTGGTCTCTATTCATTTTTTTCTAGTACTACTTTGACTACTAATTTCTAAACTGTTCATCAGCAATAACTTATGTATGTATGTATGTATGTATGTATGTATTTTGAGTTGGAGTCTCACTTGCAGCTTCAACCGCCTGGGTTCAGGTGATCCTTCCAAGTAACTGGGACTACAGGTGCACACCACCACTGATTTATTGTAGAGATGAAGGTCTTCCTATGTTTTCCAGGCTGGTCTTGAACTTCTAGGCTCAAGCAATTCTCTTACCTCAACCTCCCAAAATTCTGGGAGTACAGGCATGAGCCACTGTGTCCAGCAGTTCCTTTTACTTTTTTAACCTCTCATGATTTTTTCCCAAATGTGTGTCTGCAAATATCTTTTAGAAAGTTTCCCAAGATCTCTACTGAGTCTTTCATTGTGCCACTTCTGATTCAATTGTTTGACCAAATTGATGATAGGTTCTTACAGATTACCAGATTAAGCAGTAACTGCGGAGGGGTAATAGATCCATTGGACACAGATAGCTGTATACTTAAGCTAATATCTGATGTCGCCAATGTACAGAGGTTACTCTACAAACAACTCAATCCAAAAACAGGCAAAGAACTTAAATAATCATTCCTTCAAAGTGGCCAAGAAACACATGAAAAGAAGCTCAAAGCTTAGGGAAATGCAAATCAAAACCACAATGAAATGCCACTTTATATCTACTAGGATGTCTATTATTAAAAAATAAAATAAAATAAAATGAGCAAATGTTGGCCAGGATATGGACATATTCCAGCCATAATGCATTGCTGGTAGGAATGTAAAATAGTGTAGCCATTGTGAGAAACAGTAGAGTATTTCCTCAAAAACTTAAATATATATTTAGTATATGATCCAGTATATGATTCCACTTCTACATATATACTTAAAAGAATTAAAAGGAGGAATTCAAACAGTTATTTGCACACTAATGTTCTTAGAAGCATTAGCCACAATAGCCAAAAAGGAAACAATCTAAATGCCCATGATAAATGGATAAACAAAACTTGTCATATACATAAATGGAATATGATATAGCCTTAAAAAGGAAATTCTGATACATGCTACAATATGGTAAATGAAATAAGTCAGACACAAAAAGACAAATATTATATGATTCCATTGTTATGAGGTACCTAGCGAAGTCAAATTCGTAGAGACACAAAATAGAAGGGTGTTTCTAAGGGCGGAGAAGGGGAATGGGTAGTTATTGTTTAATGGATATGGATTTTCCATTTGGGAAGATGAACAAATTCTAAGAATAGATGCTTATACAACAGTGTGAATGTGCTTAATACCACTGAACTGTGCACCTAAAAATGACTAAAATGTTAAGTTTTATGTTATGTGTATTTTCCACAATTAAAACAAAAGAAATGGAATTCCAATACATGCTGCAATATAGATGAACTCTGAAAACATACTAATTAAAATAAGCCTGACATAAAACAATTATTGGACAACTCCATTTATACGAGGTACCTAGAATAGGCAAATGTATAGGGACAGAAAGTAGAATAGAGGTTATTGAGACTGGGCAAGAGGGGAACATGAGTTATTGTTTAATGGGTATGCTTTCTGCTTGGGATGACAAAAAGTTCTGGAGAGTGAATGTACTTCATGTCACTGATTTATACACTTCAAAATAGTAAAATGAGTCATTGTTATGTATGTCTTACCACAAATATGTTAAAAGCTGAATAAATTCTGGAGATCTAATGTACAGCATGGTGACTACAGTTAATACTAATGGGCCAGGCACTGTGGCTCAAGCCTGTAATCCCAGCACTTTGGGAGACTGAGGTAAGTGAAGTGCCTGAGCCCACGGACTTGAGACCAGCCTGGGCAACATGGTGAGACCTCATCTCTGCAATTAAAAAAATATATATATATATATGTATATGTATTAGCTGGGCATGGTAGTGAGCGCCTGTAGTTCTGGCTGCTTGGAAGACTGAGGCAGAAGGATTGCTGGAGCCCAGCAGGTTGATGCTGGGGTGGCCATGAGCATGCCACTGCACTCAAACCTGGGCAACGGAGTGAGACTCCAATTCAAAAAAAAAAAAAAAAAATACTAATGTATTGTATACCTGAAATTTGCTAAGAGAAATCTTAAGTCTTCCACAACAAAAAAAAGGGTGGGACATTATATGAGATGATGGATATGTTAATTAGTTTGATGATGGTAATCATTTCACAGTGTATATGTATATTAAATAATTACATTATATATCTTAAATATATGCAATTTTTAATTGTTAATCATACTTCAATAAACCTTAAAAAAAGCTGAATGATTTTTTAAAAGTCTTTCTAAATGGTAATAGGTAAAGAGAAAAAGGCAGCCCTCTGAATTCTTTTCTAGCATTAACAAATAAATTTTATTTTTGCTTTTCAAGTATCATATAATTAAATAGCACATGTCAAATATGAGTGATGCATGTATGTCTTTCTTGTTCAAGGTACGAGATACGACTCAGGAACCTTGTGGACGGCTGTCATTTATGAAGGAGCCCAAATCCACAAGAGGTCTGGTGCATCAAGCTATTTGCAACTTAAATATCACCCTGCCGATTTATACAAAGGTATTGTAAAGTCTGCTGTAGTGCAATCCAGGCAGTGTAGAAATTGATTTTCAATTTTTTTTAATGAATATAAAAAAAAGACACTGCAGGCAAGTACATACCACAATCACTTTTGTTTTCCTGTCAAATTTATGATTTTCCATTTAGACAAGGAAAAAAATAGTTCTTCCTTATTTTGCATTAAATGCACTTGGGTGGAAAAAACTCTGTTTATATGTATTGGACATAGAGGAGAGAAAATTGAGAATTAACCTTTAGAACAAATTTTTAAAAATAACTGGCTTTGTCTTCCTTACTGTTTTTACGTTCTCTCCTGAGACCATGCTAGTACATTTGGCCCTACCAAAATACTAGTCTGTTAGCTTCTGCTTACTACCAGTCCATAGATGGATTATATATATTACTATTATATATATTTTTTAGTTGAAGTCTCACTCTGTCACCCAAGCTGGAGTGCAGTGGCACGCTCACAGCCACCACACCCTTGACCTGCTAGGCTCAGGGGATCCTTCCACCTCAACCTTCCAAATACCTGGAACTACAGGTGTTTGCCACCGTGCCCATCTAATTTTTTTTTATTTATTGTAGAGACGAGACCTTGTCAAGTTGTCCAGGCTGGTCTTGAACCTCCACCTCACAGAGTGCTGGGATTACAGGTGTGAACCACCGTGCCCGGCCAAGATTATGTATATTATTAAATTCAGAGCCATCTTATGATATTTTATCTTTTTGCTAAATAATTACCTGTTAATCTTATAACCTATCATATTAAGGAGTATAAAAAACTAATTTGTCAACTATTTTACCATGATTAGTATAAAAAGATATTCCCATGTTACCAGGAGTAGATTTAAAACAAGATTGGCGAAAAGAAAAAATATTTTAATTCCTAACCCAGAGTCTACCTAGAGGCATGACTTTATTTTCAAACCTTTCCCTGTTATATAATTTCTTAAATACTCTAATTAAATCAAAGTAGACAACATAATTAATTAAATATTGTGGAGAAATGTTTTCATTATTTTCCTAAAATTTTTTAAACCAGTATTTCTTTCTAATAGGAAGCTCCCATGTGGCAATCTATAGATGATTGCAGGTGGTTGTCAATGTGCACATGAAAGGTTGGGGGCAGGGGGTGAGTTGTGGCTGCTGAGACCTGGAAGACAAGTAGGGATATATTTTTTGTTTTTGTTTTTGTTTTTGTTTTTGTTGTTGTTAGTCAGGTTCTCACTCTGTCACCTGGAAGCTGGAGTGCAGTGGCATGATCATGGCTCACCGAAGCCGTCACCTCCTGTGCTCAGGCAATCTTTCTGCCTTGTCTGGGGCTACACACGCTACCACTCCTGGCTAACTTTTTTATGTTTTGTAGAGATGAGGTCTCGCTATGTTGTCCAGGATGACATTGAACTCCTAGGCTCAAGTGATCTTCCTGCCTCCCAAAGTGCTGGGATTAAAGGCGTCAGTCACTGCATCCGGCCACAAGGATATATTTCAAGTCCTAAATCTTGTCTCCAGAAACCATAGAATTCCCTATACTTTCTTTTTCCTCACCCCAGTTGTCCAATTGTATATTTGCTCAATTGTTCCTGTAAATAGAGATCAGACACACAGAGAAAAGTTCATGGCATCATGTTTGATATTGTAAATTCTTTTTTTTTTTTTTGAGTTGGAATCTCACTCAGTCGCCCAGACTGGAGTGCAGTGGCCACTCCTGGCCACCGCAGCCTCGACCTGCTGGGCTCCGCCGATACTTCTGCCTCAGCCTTCCAAGTAGCTGGAACTACAGGCGCACACTACCACACCCGGCCAATTTTTTTGTTTTATTGTAGAGATGAGGTCTCGCCAAGTTGCCCAGGCAGATCTTGAACCCCATGATTACAGGCTGAGCCACTGAGCCCGGCTGATATTGTAAATTCTTAAGTGAAAAAACTGAAACGTCTATGTATATAAATATATATGTTGTTCCAAGATTAAAATATAGAAATGGTTAGTTATATCAACCTAAGTAAGCATAACCTACTGGTACTTAAATGGTGCAGAATGTATTCTGGGGTTTTTAGTGTTGGTCAGTAGTCAGTCACTAGTGGCAGAAGACCAAATAAGAAACACAAAGAAATATGTGCTGTCAGCTGGACTCGTTGGCTAAACCTGTAATCCCAGCACTTTGGGAGGCCAAGGTGAGTAGATTACCTGAGCCAAGGGTTCGAGACCAGCCCAGGCACCTTGGCAAGTGTAGTAGCATGTGCCTGTAGTTCCAGGTACTTGGAAGGCTGAGGCAGATGGATTGCTGGAGCTCAGCAGGTCGATACTGGGGTGGCCATAAGTATGACACTGCACTCCAGCCTGGGTGACAGAGTGAGACTCCAACTCACAAAAAAAAAAGAAAAGAAAGAAAGGAAAAGAAAGAAAGGAAAAGAAAGAAAGAGAGAGAGAGAGAGAGAGAGAAAGAAAGAAAGAAAGAAAGAAAGAAAGAGAAAGAAAGAAAGAAAGAAAAAGAAAGAAAGAGAGAGAGAGAAAAGAAAGAAAGAAAGAGAAAGAAAGAGAGAGAGAGAGAGAAAGAAAGAAAGAGAAAGAAAGAAAGAAAGAAAGAAAGAAAGAAAGAAAGAAAGAAAGAAAGAAAGAAAGAAAGAAAGTAAGAAAGATGTGCTGTTGCGAGCAAGTCATCTGAATGATATACGCCTGTAATCCCAGCACTTTGGGAGACTGAGGTGAGAGGATTGCCTGAGCCCAGGGGTTCAAGAGAAGCCTGAGCAACTTGGCAAGACCTCGTTTCTACAATAAATTTAAAAAAATAGCTGGGTGTGGTGGCACACACCTATAGATCCAGCTACTTGAAAGGCTGAGGTGGAAGGATCGCCTGAACCCAGTGGGTCAAGACTGCGGTGGCTGTGAGTGTGCCACTGCACTCCAGACTAGGCGACAGAGTGAGACTCCGACTCAAAAAAAAAAAAAAATTAAATTAAAATTAAAAAATACATTTTGTTTCTAACTCCAGACTTGTCACGCACAGTTATTAATATATGATGGTCCAAGTAACTTTCTATCTATTAACTCCAAACAAAAAGAAAAAAAATGCCAAACATTTTTTATTTAAAAATGCCTTAGAATTTAGTAGCTCTATATCATAATAAAATCTCTAAATATTGCCTATACATTGAAGGTATTTTCACCATATATGTATTCATGGTTTTTAACATTTTTCAACCAATATCTGTAATGGCTCAGATATCATCATCACAATTTCTATTGACAAATATATTAAAAGTCAAACTTTGAGACCACTGTGCTGACCTAACATCTGAAATTAGCACATTTAATAATTTTGGTTTGTTTGCCTCTTGAATCGACAGACTTTTGTATTTAAATTAATCCTCTTTAATTTTTCTGTCTGTCTCCTCAAACTGTTAGAAAGAAAAAATAAGACTATGCTGATGTATGCTTGCCTGTTGATGCTCATTGACAAAATATTTACTCTTTTCTTCTAAATACTCTCTCCTCTCCCTTCTCTTTTCCATCTTGCATGGCATCTTGGGGCGGCAAGGAATCAGAATCAGATCAAGAACAGGAGGAAGAGGTAATTTTGTGAAAGTGTCACTTATTAACCGCTATTCATTGTTATAACCACTAATAAGAGCACGTAGTTGACCTGTGTTCTTAGAAGGAGTAGGCAGCTGTTCTTGGTAATTAAAGGGTCACAATCTTATTTAACCTCTCTGAGTCTCTGTTTTCTCATCGTGTGGAGATGAGTTAGTTCAGAGAATTGAGTTTCCCTGTAAATTGTTACCCTATCTCTATGCAACAATATACTATACTTCTCTATCAGCTACTGAAGGCTAAACCATTATTTCAGTGGTTCTCAAACATTAGTCAGAAGAAGTCTGGAGGTTAAAACTCTTTTTATAATAGTTCTAAGACACCATTTTAACTTCTATATCCTCACAAATGACAGGAATTTTCCAGAGGCTATATTACATGTGATGCCATTACCACTCTGACCATTAATGGAATGTATGTTTGTGTATTCTTGGGTTTTAGCATTTTCTCAGCTTTTATTTGTGATACAGATATCTATTTATATATATCACACATCAACAAAAGTTCTTTGGGCTTCTCAGTAATTTTTAATTGGGTCCTGAGACCAAAGAGTTTGAGAATCACTGAGACCAAAAAAGTTAAGGAGCATATAGTTTATCCATTAGACTACAATGACATTATAGTGCAGAACTCGACTAATAATGAGCATCTCTTCTAGAGTGGGATCTACCAAGTGCTTCACATGCCATCAACACTGATCTCTCACAGTCACCCTATGAAGTGCTTTTATATCATAGATGAAGAAAGCAAGTCTCAGCGAGGTTGCCTTGAATAAACCACCATTTGAGTTATTACTGCTTCAATATTTAGAGCAAATATGTGTTTGTCTTCCTTATAAAGATCTAAACGTGCCCAAATATTATAATAGAAACAAAAACATCATTGGGAAACTTCTACTTACCTATTAGTATATGAGTTCCTATTTCTAACATAGCCAAATGCATTTGTTATTAGTTACATGTAAATGTTTTCAAATATCTAGTTTTCTTTTTTTAAAATGTTAGTCTCTGGCATTTGAAATAAAAAAATTATATATATAATACATAGTCTTATATCCACCAGCTTAAAATGTAAGCCTTTATCAGTTCAGAGACTCCCCCTGAATTCACTTTTTTTTCTGATATCTTGGCAGTGGAGCAGGACAAGAGTGGTGATTATAGACACGCTGTCCTGCTGTATGTTATAACCATATACACAATCAACTAACGATAGGACTGAAGTCATTCTTTCCCTCAACTGTACAGTCACTCTTTGTCTCACCTACTTAATTTCCTTCCTGCTCAGCTGTCACCACAGCTGTTAAAAATGATACCTACATACCTGTTTGAAAGAGCAGAAAACTATGAAACCAACTTTGCCATGTTCACAAATAAATTTTTTTCTATTAGATGATTTTTCTATCAAATTCTTTCAGGAACTATTCAATAGATTCAATTCATGTTCTTTTCAGGATTTGGAATGCGGGCTTGTTATTAATAATAATGAAACTACTTCTGAGAACAAATCACCTTGGCATGCTATGTGTCATTCTCTCTTTTTTCTCCACTAAATTGACACGTATTGTTTAATACTGACTTCACCCTTTCCCTGGCCTCCTAGTAAATATGTATTTCTAACATCAAAACCAGCCTGGGTCATATATTCCCAGGAATAACATATTAGAAAGGACTTTCCACCTACAGTGCTAGAAAAGAGTTTTTTCTTGTTTGTTTGTTTTTCAAAGTGAGGATGAGAATCATGGAAACTCTCAGGAAAACTTGTAGCAAAATTCTCTGACCCTTCTCTAGCTTACAGTGTCACTGCCATGTGTATAATTATGAATAGGAACTTACTGGGCACATCCGGGGCAATGAGCCAAGACGCTATTTGTAACCATTCAATTTATGTATGTTTTCTTTCAGATCGATATGACTTCAGAAAAAAGTAAGATTTTAAATAAAATTGAGTTTGTTTGAAAGCTGGCTACAATAAAAAAGAAGCATGAATTAAAATGCAAGCTAGTTGCCACTACTAACCACTAGAATAATTATATTTTTATATTATTCTTATTAATTATTAATATATATTTATAAAAGCAGCTTGGCCAGTTAAATTTACAAATATATCTAATGTTTGAGCTAATTAGCAGTAAAATGCAATGATTATTCATCTAAGCATTCACTTTCTTTTGACATCCTTGTTAACCCTGGTATTGCTTGTTATGCTTGTTTAGAATCCCACCCTACCGTTTTGTCCATTTGTTAGCATTACATTGTCATCTCATTATTTTTTAAGCACTGACATGACAGTATCACTTTTTTTTATATAAAGCAACAGTGACTTCTGTAGAGAGCTCATTTTTGTAGGAGACTTCTGCAAAAGTGATACTGTCTCATAGTTCTTAGCTGAAGCTAAATCCCCCCCACACCCCTCATCCCTCCCTAGCACTCCTTACTGTGGTAAAGTGTAACTAACGAACATCTTTAGGGTTGAGATGTAACAGACTTTTGTGAAAGCTTTCTGGGGAAAAAAAAAATTAGGAGCCAAGAACGCAAAAAATTAAAACCTCCTGGATGAAATTATGAATCAAAACAGTATATTATTATAGGGCTAATTTTAAATAATGATGCAAATCCCAAACTTGGTTTAATACAGAAAGAACTGGTTTTTACAGACCTCAAAAGAGCTGTCTTATAACTCACTTCAGGTTTATAATAATGAGTTATCATTTGAGTATATACACACTAAATGGTAACATACTAAATGGTAGCGTATGTGGAAACTCAAGTTGAATTTTATAGGATTCTTATTTTTGTCCCTCAAATAATTTTAGAAAAAATTTTTAATTTTTAATGTTTATTGATTTTAATATTTATTTTGACTTACTGTATTTCAGAGTATATACCCAAAAGGAGAAAAATTAGAGTCATATTTTATGGTCATCATCTGGCCCTATACAGTGATTTGAAGGCTTTTCTTTTTTTTTTAAGTCCTATCACATTGTATCTTACTAAATTATTAGAAGTATTTAAATTAGGCTTACCCTCACTATAAGTCATTATTCAGGACTAGAATATTTGAAATTATGGATGTTTTCATTGGTTTATCTAGTTGAACAAATTCATATTAATATAAATTATTTTAATATATTTATATATGTGTATCCAATACTATATCTCCTCAACAAATGCAGATTCTTTCAAAAGAAGGCCCTTTTGTTTACATGACACATTATCATTGCCATCATTAATTCCCCCTTTTTAAATGATTTTATTCTATTCTCTCACTTTCTTCTTTGAGCTACTGTATTTACTTAAATGACCCTTTACTTTGTTCCTCAGATATGAGCCAGTAACCATTAAAAACTAATTTGTCTATCTGACTCAATTGTTCAAAAAGAAGAAAAACAGTGTTATTATGTTGCTAAAATACCATGGATTCTCCTGCATGATTCTTAGGTGTCCTGAATGTTTTAAAAGTTCCAAGTAAAGACTCACATTTAGTTTTTGTCTTAAAGACAATCGTTAAAAAATCTTCATGCAGGTATAAAATAATTTCAGAAGAAGGGCTCTGTTGAAGGGACTCTTTCCTAAAGTCTTTTTCTGGGTAAATGTTAAGAGTTCCTCTACAACCTATACCTCAAATATACTACATTAAGCATCTTATGCACAGACTTGTAGGGAAATAAATACACTCCACCACAGTAATGTTTTACATATCCGTTCTAATTTCTTGCCATCCTCCTGCCCGTGCGTTTGAGCAAGGCCGCCTCTCCCAGCAGTTTTACTCCACCTTTGCTTTGCATGGAAATAACTTGGCTTACATAAAAACCGTGCGTGTGTCCCGTGTGACTGTCTCTGGTTTGGGTTGCCATGCATCACATTTTAACTTGGAACTCACATATAAGTTTAATCACAGTTGTCGTTTCTGTTGTTTTTCTTTCCTTTATTTCCCTCCTTGGTCTGTCCATTATGTGTCTCAACATAAGGAGGTTGCTCCAAGGAAAGGACCATGCCTCTAGCACCAGACTGTTTGTTTCATTGTTAGGTGTGAATTTCCCTTAGATGAAATGCCGGTTTGCAGCTGATTCAGATCTATTTTATCTAGTCGTTGTATGTGGACAGAACTAAACATACTGAATTCCAGATTTTTGTATGATTAAAAAATGTATATGCATCAATAGATGTTATTCTGAGTTTGCTACTACTGGCTTTCTCCTAGAGGAAATCAACTTTCTGCAATTTCTAATGCTTTTTCTTTTTCTTTTTTTTCCCATGGTTGGTTTTTTTTTTTTTCAACATTGATATGTAACATCTGAACAATCTTGAGATATTTCTGTGTAATATCACTGCGTTCTTTTTTTGTTTTGATTTATATTTGTAATGATTTTGTGTGTGTGTCTTGATTATTTGTTAGAGCTTTGTTGTATGTGTGGATGTGCTACAAGTTAGAAAATTAAGCAAGTTATTTCCTGCTCATTTTTCCTTTTCAGTTTTTTTTTCTGTTAGCCTTGCTTTGCTCTTGTCCCCTGAGGCCTTGTGGATCCGCCATTCCCAGCCCGTTTTGTTGCCCTTCCCACCACGACAGGAAAAGACGCTATGTCGTTTCAGTCCTGATTACATTTGCCAATATCTTTTTTGATTTCCATTTCACTTTCAATGTTTTTCATTCACATCAAAGATGATGAGACAGAATCTACAGAAACATCTGTCCTGAAAAGTCACCTGGTTAATGAAGTTCCTGTCCTAGCAAGTCCGGACTTGCTCTCTGAAGTTTCTGAGATGAAACAAGATTTGATCAAAATGACCGCCATCTTGACCACAGATGTGTCTGATAAGGCAGGTTCTCTTAAAGTGAAGGAGCTGGTGAAGGCTGCCGAGGAAGAGCCAGGAGAACCTTTTGAGATTGTTGAAAGAGTTAAAGAGGACTTAGAAAAAGTGAATGAAATTCTGAGAAGTGGAACCTGCACAAGAGATGAAGGAAGTGTGCAGAGCTTCCGGTCGGAGAGAGGATTAGTGGAAGAAGAATGGGTAATTGTCAGTGATGAGGAAATAGAAGAGGCTAAGCAAAAAGCACCTTTAGAAGTCACTGAATATCCATGCATAGAAGTTAGGATAGATAAAGAGACCAAAGTAAAAGTAGAGAGAGATTCAGCTGGGCTCGTGAACTACCTTACTGATGATTTAAATTCCTATGTGCCTCTTCACAAAGAGCAGCCACAGACAGTTCAAGATATGGCAGGGGAGAAATCTAAGACTCGGGCTGTTGGCAGGAGTGCTGGAAATGAAGGGAAAGACCCACCCCGAGATGAGACCCAGAGTACACAGAAACAGCAGAAACCAAGCTTGGGAATAAAGAAGCCAGTAAGAAGGAAATTAAAAGAAAAGCAGAAACAAAAAGAGGAAAGTTTACAAGCTAGTGCAGAAAAAACTGAACTTAAAAAGGGTAGTTCAGAAGAGTCATTAGATGAAGATGCAGGTTTAGCCCCCGAACCTCTGCCCACTGCAAAGGCCACATCTCCTTTAATAGAAGAGACTCCTATAGGTTCCATAAAGGATAAAGTAAAGGCCCTTCAGAAGCGAGTGGAAGATGAACAGAAAGGTCGAAGCAAGTTGCCCGTCAGAGTCAAAGGCAAAGAGGATGTGCCAAAAAAGACCACGCACAGGACGCATCCAACTGCAGCACCCTCTATGAAGTCAGAGAGGCATGCGCCAGCATCTCCCTCCTCTAAAACAGAAAGACACTCTTCTCTTTCCTCCTCTGCAAAATCTGAAAGGCACCCTCCAGTATCACCATCAAGTAAAACTGAAAAACACTCACCTGTATCACCCTCTGCAAAAGCTGAAAGACATTCACCTGTGTCATCATCAAGTAAAACAGAGAAACACTCACCTGTATCACCCTCAACAAAAGCTGAAAGACACTCCCCTGTGTCATCTGCAAAAGCAGAAAAACACCCACCTGTTTCACCTTCAAGCAAAATAGACAAACGTCCACCTGTATCGCCCTCTGGGAGAACAGAGAAACATCCACCAGTATCACCTGGAAGAACAGAAAAGCGCTTGCCTGTTTCACCCTCTGGAAGAATGGAAAAGCACCCACCATCAATCAGTGGGAAAACCGAGAAGTACCTACCTGTGTCACCTTCTGGCAAAATAGAAAAGCAACCACCTGTATCCCCCACCTCCAAAACGGAAAGAATTGAGGAAACAATGTCTGTTCGAGAGTTGATGAAAGCTTTCCAGTCAGGTCAGGACCCATCCAAACATAAAACTGGACTCTTTGAGCACAAATCAGTGAAACAAAAGCAGCCACAAGAAAAAGGTAAAGTTCGGGTAGAAAAAGAAAAAGGGCCGATACCAGTTCAGAGAGAAATGCAGAAAACAGAGAATCAGACAATCAAAAGAGGCCAGAGAATCCTAGTAACAGGAGTTTCAGAATCCAAAAGAGGAGTCCGTGCTTCCTCCGTAGGGCTTAAGAAGGAAGATGTCGTTGGAGAAAAGGAAAAAATTCTCAGCCCTAAAATACCCAAACCTATTCAGACAGCACCTGAGGAAGGAAGCCATGGAGAGAGCGAGATCCCCAAAGAAAAGATGGCAGATGAACAGGGAGACGTGGATCTCCAGATCAGCCCAGACAGGAAAACCTCCACTGACTTTTCTGATGTCATTAAGCAAGAGTTGGAAGACAATGACAAGTACCAACAATTCTGCCTGAGTGAAGAGACAGAAAAGGCACAGCTTCACTTAGACCAAGTACTCACTAGTCCTTTCAACACAACATTTCCACTAGATTACATGAAAGACGAGTTCCTTCCAGCTCTGACTTTGCAGAGTGGTGCTTTAGCTGACAGTTCTGAGAGCCTAAAGCAGGAAGGGGTAGCAGGCTCTCCATGTGGCAGCCTGATGGAGGGGACCCCTCAGATTAGTTCAGAAGAAAGCTATAAGCATGAGGGCCTAGCAGAGACCCCTGAGACAAGCCCAGAAAGCCTTTCTTTCTCACCAAAGAAAAGTGAGGAGCAAATTGGGGAAGCAAAGGAAACCACCAAGTTAGAATCACCAACAGAAACTCATTCAGAAAAAGAACATCCCACAACCAAAGACATTACTGATGGTTCTGAGGAGCAAAGTGCTATTGTCACTGAAGGCTCAGAGCCCTCTATTGAGTGTTTTCAGAGAGAGGCCTCTCTAGACCCTTCCAAAGACACATGCCCCAAACAAGAAGGTGATCGCACTGGCAGCTGTAGTGTATCATTAGCAAAAGAAACATCCAAGGCACTGACTGAGGAAGCATCCCGTGATGAAGGTCAGTGTACATTTGGTGGTTCTGTCCACCAGACACAAACTGATAATGAGACTCGGGAACCCACAACAAGCTCAAATGAGACAAAGACCTCATCACTGCCTGATTCTTCTGTAAAGGCAGACGCAGGAACTGAATCAAAGCCTCAGGGAGTCATTAGAAGTCCCCAAGGGTTAGAGCTTCCACTCCCTAGCCGAGATAGTGAAGTCCTCAGCCCTGTGGCTGATGAATCATTAGCAGTAAGCCACAAAGACTCTCTGGAAGCCAGCCCTGTGCTAGAAGATAACTCTTCACACAAAACCCCTGATTCTCTGGAACCAAGTCCTCTGAAAGAATCCCCTTGCCGTGACTCTCTTGAAAGCAGCCCTGTTGAACCAAAGACAAAGGCTGGAATTCTTCCAAGTCACTTTCCTATACCTGCAGCTCTTGCCAAACCAGAACTCGTGACAGAAGTGGCCTCTATGCGGTCCCGACTACTCAGAGACCCTGATGGCAGTGCTGAGGATGACAGTCTTGAGCAGACATCACTCATGGAAAGCTCAGGGAAGAGCCCCCTTTCTCCTGACACCCCAAGCTCTGAAGAAATTAGCTACGAGGTTACACCCAAAGCCACAGATGCAAGCATGCCAAAACCAGCTGTGATTCATGAATGTGCAGAGGAGGATGATTCAGAAAATGGGGAGAAAAAGAGGTTCACGCCTGAAGAGGAAATGTTTAAAATGGTAACCAAAATAAAAATGTTTGATGAACTTGAACAAGAAGCAAAGCAGAAAAGGGACTACAAAAAAGAACCCAAGCAAGAAGAATCTTCTTCGTCCTCTGACCCAGACGCTGACTGTTCAGCAGACATGGATGGACCGAAACATATGGAGAGTGTGGGGGGTGAAAGCAATGTCCCTGTGTTAGTGACTTCAGAAAGCAGAATGGCTTCTTCCTCTTCAGAAAGTGAACCAGAATTGACACAACTGAAAAAAGGTGCCGATTCAGGCCTTTTACCAGAACCTGTTATTCGAGTGCAACCTCCTTCTCCTCTTCCATCCAGCATGGACTCCAATTCCAGTCCAGAAGAAATACAGTTTCAGCCTATAGTTTCCAAACAATATACCTTCAAAATGAGTGAAGATACTCAGGAAGAGCCAGGTAAATCAGAAGAGGAAAAAGATAGTGAATCCCATGTAGCTGAAGACAGCCATACTATTTCTACCAATGGTACAGATAGACCTTATGATGAGCTAAACAGAGATACTGATCAGCCAAAAATCTGTGAAGGTCATGGATGTGAGCCCACAAGTCCTAGAAGCTCACCCACTCACATCTCTTCATGTCTCCAGAGTTCAACTGGTGATGATGTCAATGAACAGCTTGATATCCATAAACAGTCATTCGGTCTCCAGGGCTCTCATGAAAGTGACATAGAAGAGGAGCTTGATGTTTCTAGAGTAGAGTCTCCACAAGTAGATTACCCCAGTGAAAGCTCTTCGTCTTTGTCTTCTCTGCCTCATTGTCTAGTATCTGAAGGAAAAGAATTAGATGAAGACATATCCTCCACATCTGCTGCTACGAAAATGGAAGTCACAAAAACTGATGAAACATTCGAGAATTTACCAAAGGACTGCTCCACTCAAGACTCATCCATAACTACTCAGACAGATAGATTGTCCATGGATGTTCCAGTGTCTGACTTAGCAGAGACTGATGAAATCTATGATCCTCAAATAATTAGTCCTTATGAAAATGTTCCTTCCCAATCATTTTTCTCTAGTAAAGAAAGTAAAACCCAAACAGATGCAAGTCACAGCACAAGTTACCACTCCTCTGAAGTGTATTCTGTTACCATCACATCTTCTGTTGAAGATGTGGTAGTAGCAGACCCCTCTAGTGGAACTGTTTCAAGCAAAGAATCTAATTTTGAAGGCCAGAACATGGAAATAGAATCCAAACAAGAAAGTACCTTGTGGGAAATGCAATCCTCTTCATCTTTAGAGCCTACTATGCCAAATCCACCAGCAATCATTGGAGAACAAGTAAGCAAAGTCATCATCACAAAAACTGATGTAGATTCTGATTCCTGGAGTGAAATTCGTGAAGATGATGAAGCCTTTGAGGCTCGAGTGAAAGAGGAAGAGCAGAAGATATTTGGGTTGATGGTAGACAGACAATCACAGGGTACCACCCCTGATACCACTCCTGCTAGGACCCCAACTGAAGAGGGGACCCCGACGAGTGAGCAAAATCCCTTTCTCTTTCAGGAAGGAAAATTGTTTGAGATGACCCGAAGTGGTGCCATTGATATGACCAAAAGGTCCTATGCAGATGAAAGTTTTCACTTTTTCCAAATTGGTCAAGAGGCCAGGGAAGAGACGTCATCTGAAGACATGAAAGAAGGTGCTGCTGAGGCTGAGCACCTAGAGCCAGAGGCATCAGCAAAGTCACTAGTACTTTCAGAATCAAAAGAAACAGTGGATGATGAAGCAGACTTACTTCCAGATGACCTCAGTGAGGAAGTAGAGGAAATTCCTGCTCCAGATGCTCAGCTGAACTCCCAAGTGGGGATTTCAACGCTTGCTGAAGCATCAACAAAAGAGGCTATTAGTGTAGAGACTGAGGACCTCCCCACTACACAAGTGGGTGATACACCTCCTCTGTCTGGTGTGAAGCAGGTGTCTTGCCCTGAATCCCCTGAACCGGTTGTACAAGTTCAGTTAGATTTTTCCACAGTCACTAGGTCTGTATACTCAGATCGGGACGATGATTCTCCTGATTCTTCCCCAGAGGAACAGAAATCCGTGATTGAAATCCCTACTGCACCTATGGAGAATGTGCCTTCTACCGAAAACAAATCCAAAATTCCTGTAAGGACTATACCCACTTCAACCCCAGCACCTCCATCAGCAGAGTATGAGAGTTCACTTTCTGAAGAGTTTCTATCCAATCTGGATGGGGAAAGTAAGGAGGATGAAGCAAAACCAAAGTCCAAAATCCCTGTCAAAGCAACTGGCCAAAGAGTTGAGCAGCAGCTTTCACATCTAGACTCATCTCTCCAGAAGACAGTGGCTCCTCAGGGACAGGATGTGACAAGCAAAGTACCAGATAATAGAAGCAAATCTGAATTTGATGCTGGTTCTTTGGACTCAAAGACCAAATGCCCAGTAAAAACCAGAAGTTACACTGAGACAGAAACAGAGAGCGGAGAGGGGGAAGAGGAGCTTGAGTTAGAATCAGATGGAGGGGTCACAAGACCAAAGATGTTTGCATCCCGGTTGCCAGTTAAGAACAGAAGCACCACATCTTCCTGCAGGGGGGGCATGAGCCCCACAAAAGAGAGTAAGGAGCATTTCTTTGATCTCTACCGAAACTCCATAGAATTCTTTGAGGAGATTAGTGATGAGGCTTCCAAGTTAGTGGATAGACTTACACAATCAGAAAGGGAGCAGGAATTAGTTTCAGATGATGAAAGTAGTAGTGCCCTGGAAGTTTCAGTAATTGAAAATCTGCCTCCTGTTGAGACCGAGCACTCAGTTCCTGAGGACATCTTTGACACAAGGCCCATTTGGGATGAGTCTATTGAGACTCTGATTGAACGCATCCCTGATGAAAATGGCCATGACCATACTGAAGGTATTTGCTAGCCACTGGGATTCCCTGTGCCACGCATGTCATAAATTTGATATAGTTTTTTTGTATGTTTATTTTATTTGGTGATTTGTGTCTCATTTTCTTTAAGCTTTCTGTAGTGGCTACTGTGTTTGTGTAAGCCCTTTGTGTTTTGTGCTTTCTTCGTATACTCTTGTCTATGAAAACAATCTCAAGATTGAGTAATGAGAATGCTTATGGAAAACAAACATAATAACCAGGCAACAGTGATCTTGCCTTTCTTTAGCTGCTGCACGTGAGGCCATGCGAGCTTTGAGTTTTGTTGTTCTGAAGTCCCAAGCTTAGCCTCAAATTAAGCACTTTTGCTTTTGTACATGAATATATTGGATTTTGTTTCATAATAGGACTCATCGCTTTTCTTACCTTTGCATACTTTAAAATAATTTGTGCTTAAAATTTTGTAATCATTAGGAAGTCATTTGCTTAAGAAGATTTCGCTATCATGAAATTCAAATTGTTGTGGATCTGTTTTTGATTCAGAAAGGTTGGAATTCAGATACCATTGGTAAACACTTTAAGCAAACAAACCCAAGGTAAAAATATACTTTTCATTTATGTGGTAGATAATTGGAGAGCGTACTCCAATATGATGCAGCAGACAACAAAAACTCAAACTTTGCACGATTTAAGTTGACTATAAGGGGATGATGGCTCTTTGAATTACAAAAAAGGAAACCATAGATGGCTTTGAAAAGTAGCCAGTGGTCTTCCAATATCTCTGTAATGAAGACTATTACTTTTAAATTTGGGTTATACAAAATTTCATGATACCATAGTCTAAAATGCTGCCCATCAATCAATGGGAATTAGTAAGTGAATGGGAAGATTATAGTTTGTAGGAATGAGTAATCTTTGAGCTCTTTTAGTAGCACACAGGCAGAAACTTTGCCCGAAAGACATATGCAGACTAATACGACGTACACATACAAATGCGTATGCTTTTATCCTCTCTCCTTTAAGGTCACCAGGACCGGGGCAAATGTAGTCTCTGGCCACACTGAATAAGCCCAGGATGGTCTGATCAACTCATGGTCAAGAGCTCTTATAAATCTCTGTTGTGATTTCTTTCAGACATGACCTGGAATTGAAATATACTTCCACAGGCAATAATAGGAGGTCCTAGCCAATTGCTCCACTTCTGCATACCGTTTATGATTTCTCTGGTGTTTCATGAACAAGATGATGGTCTTCTGGTGGGCAGTATTCTCTCAGATAGTTTAAAAGGAAACTCCTAAGATTACTAGAAATCATCAACTTATATAATTATTTCCAGTGCCCAGTCTTGATTAAAGAGATATGGAAGCAAATGGTTTTCATGATTCATATTAGATTTATTTCCCATTCCACCCCAGAAATCAGACAAATCACAACTTAGTATTATCTAAAATGCAATCACTAATTTGTGCTATCAAGTATTTGGAGAAGTGTCTTTCTTTCTTTGGATGAATCAGTACTATAGTTCCTCTCCTGTCATAGACAACCTCTGGCCATTCTGTTTTTGACCTTCTGTAGATCCACAGGATGAACAAGAACGGATTGAGGAAAGGTTGGCCTATATTGCTGATCACCTTGGCTTCAGCTGGACAGGTAAAAGGAGTGTGACCCATTTTTTTCAACAAAATCTGATATAGATGCATCAGCCAAGTGTCATTGCCAAGGAAAAGTTATTTTTGACCCCTTTGCTTGAGTACAAATATGTGGAATAATGAAAAAATAATAATAAACTGTGAGCTAGAAAATCCAGGCTCTTCATAGCTAACAGTGTAGCCCAGGGCAGGCCTTTTATCATCTTTGAAATTTAGAATAATAAAACTTTTGATATGAAAATTTTGGAACTATACCAACTTTTACCACCCTCCTTTGGCGTTTGTGGATATCTGAATTTGAGGGAGATTATGTGTTTCAAAAGCATTGTTAGATGTAATTTTCATAAAATCTAATTTGAGATTTAATCAGGACTCCTTTTAGATGTCCTATGTCAAATATCTTCACCGTAAACAGCACTAAAATTTACTATGAGTGTTAAAACACACATGAATGAGATGTTTCATTAATTTTTTGAGAAATTGAAGTGTAGAAATTATATGTTAAATCATTTAGTAAGGAAAGGTGAATTCTAAAATCTATACGCTTTATTTACAAATTATGATTTGTAGGTTTTAAAAACTATACACTTTCATCTACCCATGATTTAACATTTTAAAACAGGATTGTCACTCTGGCTTTCTTTTTAAGTCTGGTTTTCTTGTATATCATTTGTAACTACTACATTGAGACAAACATTAGAAAGTAAAATTTCCTTTCAATTTTTTATTTGGTGATGAATAGGATCCTGTAATACTCTTAAACATGACTGATAATTTAGAATAAATGACTAGAATCAGGAGGAGTAGTTATTTTCTCACTTTTAATAATTTTAAAATAATTTTTACATACTGATCAGACTTATTTAATTAAAGATTGAGGCAAGGGAATAATGCCAGACTATCTATGGTTGACTTATGGATATGTAACGTTCAAAATTTTTTATTTTGTTCCTTAAATACATATGTATCTATACATAGCAAAAGTAATATGTGTATATCTGTTGAAAATTTAAACCCTACAAGATATATAATTATATAAAATGAAAAGTAAATATAAATATGTCTCTCATACCTACTTCCGGTCTAGATCCATGCCTCAAAGGTAACTGCTTACACTTTCTCATGAATTTTGAAAAAATATACAATGTCCATCTTTATGCCTGTTATTGAAAAGTAAGCAAAATTTTACTTAATATTCCTCATAAATAGTCTATCAGTAGACATACATATCACATTATTTTAAGTGGCTGTTTAATTCCACTATATGGAGGCTCCATGATTTTATCAATAGCTTTTATTGATTAGTTTTTTTCTGTTATAGACAGTAAATATACATCTGCATTGGTATATATTTGTGAGTGTGTCAAGCATATTGCTGAGAAGTAGAAGTACTGGGGGGAAAAAGACATATATATTTTAAATTTTGAAACTTATTGTCAAATTGTCCTCCAAAAAGGTCACCCCATTTATACAATCCCCTACACACACACATGCACTCCATGATGTATAAGCATTCATATGGAATGTTAATGGTAGAATTTAAAGAAAAACTTTGTGGCTTCTTCCCTAGGTCAATTAATACTTCCTAGATATTTTTCTCACATGACATCAAATCAAAGAAAGGAATTTATCCAACCACCATAATATAGTCACAACCAGTATTTATCAACGTACCCAGAAACAGGATTTATAGTACTTAAAACATCACCTTTGATGATTAAAAGAGAGAAATGCTTTTACCTGTTTTTGGTCATTTATTTTCCATTATCTTGGTTAAATGTATAAGAAAATATTAATGATCTCATTTGCATTTTGGAATCAAATGGGCCTGAATTATGCATATTTTTTCACCACTTCCTCAAACCGGGGCAGAGAGGGGCTAAAAACAGTTTAAATTATTCCTTTTTAAAAATCAACCTGCAAGCTCCAAACCTGCTAGACATGGAATGTGAGAAAACCAAATAGCCACAAGTGGTTTTCCTGGAAATGCAATATAGTAATCAATTCACCTCCTTATCCCCGCATCCTCTCTTTGCAAAGTTATCGATTTACAAACCCTGCTTGTCATGTATACCCTGGAGACAACTTGTTCTTTGGGAATCTGGTTTTGCTAGATACCACCTTGCAAATTCCAAAGAAAAATGTATAGCTATACAACCTGACCCCCTCCCTTACCTAAACTAACACATAAAACCCCACTCCTCTTTCTCTGGGTTGCTCAGCCTCGGAGCATTAGCTCACTGAGTCACGCCAGCACTAATAAAATACTACTTCCTAAGATAGCCTCGATGTCATGGTTTCTCTGTTTTCTAGCAACAAAACTATTTTCTTTTCTTTTTTTTTTTTTTTTTTTTGAGTTGGAGTCTCACTGTGTCGCCCAGACTGGAGTGCAGTGGCCGCTCCTGGCCACCGCAGCCTCGACCTGCTAGGCTCCGCCAATCCTTCCGCCTCAGCCTTCTGCCTCAGCCTTCCAAGTAGCTGGAACTACAGGCGCGCGCTACCATGCCCGGCTAATTTTTGATTTATTGTAGAGATGAGGTCTCGCCAAGTTGCCCAGGCGGGTCTCGAACCCGCGGGCTCAGGCAATCCACTCACCTCAGCCTTCCAAAGGCACAGGATTACAGGCTGAGCCACCGAGCCCAAAAGTATTTTCACTATGCAGCGATCAATTATATACGCAGTTTTAAGGGAATAATTCTCAATTAGTACTAGAAGAACAAAAGCATATATGAGTCATTTCTAATATATAGAAATAAAATAAAAGAAGCTAAATACTCACCTCAATACAAAGACCACATCATTTACAAAATCACAAAGTGAGGTATAGAGACTCCAACCTTGAAGTTAGTGTGTTTATAAAGTAGTATTTTTATTTCCTAGAATTAGCAAGAGAACTGGATTTCACAGAGGAGCAAATCCATCAAATTCGAATTGAGAATCCCAACTCCCTTCAAGACCAGAGTCATGCACTGCTGAAGTACTGGCTAGAGAGAGATGGAAAACATGCTACGGGTAGGTGGGGAACTAAATGTATATTAGGTTAAAGGCGAAAATGGCTTGCTCAATAACCCATCTTGCAAATTCAGTAAAATAACAAATGTTATTAAACTACTGTACAACAGGTCCTCAAATAACATCATTGCATTCAACATCGCTTCCTTATAACATTGATGAGGAAAAAAAGAAAACAATTCCACTGTCTGTGTGTAGTTTGCATGTCCATCCTACATCTGTGTGGGTTTTCTCTGAGTACTCTGGTATGCTCCCACACCCCAAAGATGTGCACATGAGGTTAGTTGGCATGTCTGCATTGTTCCAGTCTGAGTGGGTGTGGGTATGTGTGAGTGTGCCCTGCCATGGGATGGCATCCTGTCAGGGTGGTTCCTGCCTTGCATCCTGAGCTGCTAGGAGAGGGTCCTGCCACTGAGACCCTGAACTGCATAAGCAGGTTGGAAAATGAATGAATAAACACTAATTATTATAAAATAAAGTTTTAAGTCTATAATAATCATACTAATGCCAATCATAAACAATGCAGTAGAAAAGCACTCAGTGAGTCTGCCATATTGGTTACTGTTCAGTTTTGAATGTGGTGGGAGGATGCTGTCTCTACAATTTTCACTTTGCAAACACTTATTCCTTGATTTGCTCCACCACTTCTATGAGCACTGTCACTAATTTTCTTCAAAAATTGGGTAAATAATTATCTTACTTGTTTTTATTAATCTTTCTTAAATGTATGTATAACTCACTTTTATTTCATTGTTTTATATTAGAAGATAATTTGGGGATCTTTACTTAGAAGCTTGGCAGTGTTTTTGTGACCAGAATGCCATAGGAACATAACTTCTGTTTATGTCACCTAACCTGTGATAAAATTGGATTTGTTATGCATCGTTTTGTTTAAAGTCACAGTTTCCAAGCACCTATTGACAATGCTAAGTAAGGACTGACTGAACTACTACAAGCAAATGAGAACAAACTATTGCTATTTCTAAAATATATATGTTGCATCAAAAATCTTGCACTATGTTTCCCTGAACAGCATTAAATGCGGGAAGTGATTATCAGCCCGGGCTTTAACAGAAATGTTATTGAAGTTCTGATATTTTCCAAATATTGATAAGTGGGCATAATTGCTTCATGTAGCATCATTTTATTGGTAGTGCATTTCCTGAAGTTCCTGCTTCTTTTACTCCTAAAAAACATAAGTGGAGAGAAAAAGTCAACTACATATCTTATTTTAAAAATTTATAATTGTTAGTCTTCCACATTGAAAAACATGGAGAATGATATAGCCCATGACTTCTCCTCAGCCCTCAGCTGGCGTAAATTTGTCCCTGCATTGTCTCCCTGAAGATCTACCTAGGGAGCCTCTCTTAGATACATTCAGTGTACATTCACCATTCCTTCTCCCTGCATTCTTCTAAGTAGGATTGTCAGATTCAGCAAATAAAAATAAAAGGACATCCAGTTAAACTGAAGTTTTAGGTAGTTAACAAATACATTTTTAGTATAAGTATGTCACATACAATATTTTGAAAATATTTATACTAAAAACGTATTTGTTTGTTTATCTGAAATTTAAATATGACTCAGTGTCCTGTATGTTATCTGGCAACTCTACTTTTAGGGCTGTGCCCATGCTGTCATCTTTTCTGCGCATATTTTCTTTTGTCTTTTTTTTTATTTTACAAAGACTGTTAATTAGGCTTTGGTTGTTTTCTGTACAAATGTCAAAAGTCTGGCCAGCTGCAGTGGCTCATGCCTGTAATCCCAGCACTTTGGGAAGCCCTGGCGAGAGGATTGCCTGAGTTCAGGGGTTCAATACCATCCTGGGCAACTTGGTGAGACCTCCTCTCACAATAAATTTTTTTAAAAATCTGGGCATGGTAGCACGCTCCTGTAGTTTTAGCTACTTGGAAGGCTGAGGGGGAAGGATTGCCTGAGCCCAACAGGTCATGGCTGTGGTGGCCATGAGCATGCCACTGCACTCCAGCCTGGGTGACAGAGTGAGACTGCATCTCAAAAAAAAAGAAATGTCATAAAGAAACTAAATAAAATAGATTTTTCTTTTTTTTTTTTTTTGAGTTGGAGTCTCACTCTGTCGCCCAGACTGGAGCGCAGTGGCCGCTCCCAGCCACCTCAGCCTCGACCTGCTGGGCTCCAGCGATCCTTCCGCCTCAGCCTTCCAAGTAGCCGGAATTACAGGCGCGTGCTACCACGCCCGGCTAATTTTTTGATTTATTGTAGAAATGAGGACTTGCCTGCCCAGGCGGGTCTCGAACCCGCGGGCTCAGGCAATCCACTCACCTCAGCCTCCCAAAGGCACGGGATTACAGGCTGAGCCACCGAGCCCGGCTTGAAAGAGATTTTTCAAAGACTACCTCTCAGATGTAATCAATACTTTTTCTCTAACATCTCAGATACCAACCTCATTGGGTGTCTCACCAAGATCAACCGAATGGATATTGTTCATCTCATGGAGACCAGCACAGAACCTCTCCAGGAGCGCATCAGTCACAGCTATGCAGAAATTGAACAAACCATTACCCTGGATCATAGTGAAGGTCAAACTGTGTGTGTGTGTGTGTGTGTGTGTGTGTGTGTGTGTGTGTGTGTGTGTGTGCGTGTGTGTGTGTTTGGTGCTAGACCTACTCTCCTTTTCCAAAGTCCTTTCCTCAGTTCCATGATGGCATGTCTTACACTTGCATTTGCTACTCTATGTCAGTACCCCCCATTTCTATGCTCACAACTAAGTCTATATCATGACCAATGCAGTACTACTTCCAAGGCCTAACTTGAAGCATTTACACTTCTCACAGTGCTAGCTGGTACACTGATGCCAATGGATTCCTAGAATATTTACCTACTGGGGGAAGGAAGGGACCCACTCTTCAAAAAGAGAATTTTGTTTTTAGGCCAGGCATGGTAGCTCACGCATGTAATCCCAGCACTTTGGGAGGCTGAGGCAAGAGGATTGTCCAGGGATTCGAGACCAGCCTGGGCAACCTGGCAAGACCTCATCTCTACAATAAATCAAAAAATTAGCCAGACATGGTGGCACACACCTGTAGTTCCAAGTGCTTGGAAGGCGGAGGTAGAAGGATCGCCTGAGCCCAGTAGGTCGAGGCTGTGGTAGCCGTAAGCATGGCACTGCACTCCAGCCTAGGCAACAGAGTGAGACTCCCCAGCTCAATTTAAAAATAATAATAATAATTGTTTTTCTTTTTTGGTCTCTCCTCGTGTTTATTCTATGCCTTTACCCTAGCTTACTATTTTCCTGATATTTATCATATCAGGAAATGTAAGTTCAGTGAGCACAAAAGTTTTTTCTATCTTGTTCACTGCTATGTAGCCAGCATCTGAACAACATCTACTATACAGTTGATACTCAATAAATACCTGTTGAATGGATGAATAAGTAGATGAAGTCAATCACTCTTCTGCTAAAATCTTTCAATGAGTCCTTGTTGTCTTGGATTTAATGAAACTCCTTAACCTGGCCTAAGAGACTCTACGTAAAAGAATCCTAGCCTTATTGTGTTGCAGTGAGGAGTAAACAAGTTAATACTTCCAAAGCACTTAGAACAGTGCCTGACACAGAGTAAATATTCCTCATGTAGTAGCTATTATTATTAATTATTCTTATCATTAGCTCTCACTCCTTTTACTCCTTAGAGTCTATTGACTATCACAGTCATTTCCTACTTACCATTAGATCTCCTTAAACTGTAACACCCGCTGGGCACGGTGGCTCAAGCCTGTAATCCCAGCACTTTAGGAGACCAAAAGGATTTGTAATTCCAACACTTTGGGAGGTGAGAGAATTGTCTCTCATCTTTGGGAGATGAGTTCAGGGGTTTGAGACTAGCCTGGGCAACTTGGTGAGACCTCATCTCTACAATAAATAAATAAATAAATAAAATTAGCCAGGTGTGGTGGTTCACACTTGTAGTTCCAGCTACTTGGAAGGCTGAGGCGGAAGGATTACCAAAGCCCAGCAGGTCAAGGCTGCAATGGCTGTGAGCACCCACTGCACTGTAGCCTGGGCAACAGAGTGAGACTCTGACTCAAAGAAAATAAATAAATAAAAGATGTAACACCCTCTGCATTTCCTTTCCAAATTATTTACCCTGTATTGGGTTCCTTTTTTTTTTTTTTGAGTTGGAGTCTCATTCTGTCGCCCAGACTGGAGTGCAGTGGCCACTCCCGGTCACCACAGCCTCGACCTGCTGGGCTCCGGCGATCCTTCCGCCTCAGCCTTCCAAGTAGCTGGAACTACAGGTGCGTGCTACCACGCCCAGCTAATTTTTTTTATTTATTGTAGAGATGAAGTCTCATCAAGTTGCCCGGGCGGGTCTCGAACCCTCAGGCTCAGGCATTCCACTCACCTCAGCCTTCCAAGGCGCGGGGTTACAGGCTGAGCCACCAAGCCCAGCTGTATTGGGTTCTTGAAGGTCCTGAAGGCAGACACATTATCTTGTTTATCTTTGTAATTTATGGGCCTGTGTCAGGATGTGACACATAGCAGTTACTTGATAAATATCCATTATATATAAATGACCTTCAATTAAATTGTTCTCCCCTTTAGGGTTCTCAGTACTTCAAGAGGAGCTAAGCATTGCACAACAAAAGCAAAAAGAGGAGCAAGCAGTTTCTAAAGAAACCGAGTCTGGTGATCACCCCCCTATCGTCTCAGAAGAAGACATTTCTGTAGGCTATTCCTCTTTTCAGGATTCCATCCCCAAAATGGAGGGGGACAGCTCAGCACTCTTTCCCCAAATTCACGAGGAGCAAGTTCAACAGGATTTCTCAGGGAAAATGCAAGACCTGGCTGAAGAGTCGTCTCTTGAATATCAGCAGGAATACTTGTGAGTTTCAAAAGAAAGCCTGTGAAATGTAAATTTAAAGAAATGGCCAGTGTGGCGAGGGTGCCAGGCAATACACAAGTGAAAATAGTTTCTAAATAAATTTAAAATTGCCCGGCCAATAACAAATGCCAGAGCAACCAGGGGAAGAAAAGCTTTAATGTGTAAGAGACATAACTGTGACAGTGTTGTGTGGCCCAGACCTACTCACCCAACTTCCAGTGCTGTGACTTTGGACAGGTCCTTAAGTGCTTTGAGTCTCCAATTCCACATCTATAAATTATGATACTAATGTATACTTTACTAATCTCACAGGGTTGAAGGTCAAAGTGTGTCTGTGAAAGCAGCATCTAAATTGTAAAATTTCCTGTGGATGCCCTGCAATGACATGTAGGGATTACTGCACCTCATTTGATGATGCCAGTTGGGGTGCAGTGCAAACCTGTGGATTCTTTGGCTCATTTCTAAAATGAATTTTAGAGCAGCCAACAAAGTTTCCAAACAAAGTTTATTAGCAAGAAAAAGCGAAAAAGCAAAAGGAAGATTTATGGCAGAAAGACCTGCCATGGGCATGTTTTTCAAAGAAGAAAAACCGTGCTTTTGCTCTCAATTCCTAACTAGATATAGCTACCTAGTATTGTTATACAAATAGTAGAGTCTAGGTAACCATGGTACCAGAGAGATTGACGTCTCTGGTCTCCTGATGGGAGGAGACAAGGGGAGGGGTCTTATCCAGACGATTTTGTTTCTTGCAGAAGACCTGGCAGACATTTCCAATTCACAAGTTCCTAAACTAAAAGATGGTCTTATTATAATTTCAATGGCTTTGGTCAGTTAAGGGGTAGTCTTTGGCCTTCTGCCTTTGACAGGGAACCTGAAAGCTTCTTAGTGATTATTACGATAAACCATGAATTGAAAGGTTGAGCTGTCCTAGTCTTGCATGTGATGGAGTTTTCTTTTGATTTGCCCAGGGAATGGGGAAGGCTGCCAGCTTGGCCTGCAGTAAAATGTAATTTTAAAAATGTCTGAACACTTCCTAAAACCTACCTATTGGAAATGTATCTATCTATGTAACCTGTGCTAGCTATCCTGCCTCAATTTGCTCTTCAGTGCTTCAGCTACTGAGCTTATTGTGCCCTGGCTGGTCTGGAGTTTGGGCAGTGATGGTATGGGTACCACAGCCCATGGTGCATTGCAACAAACTGCAGTGCCTAACTCTACTAGTATAAAAGCAACACCAAATTATTCAGACCAAATAAAAGACCAAGAATATGAGGTGGGATCTTCTTGAGAGCTTCTGGCTGAGGGAAGCTGAATGTTTATTCTGGGTCAGGCGCTGTTCTAAGTGCTTTGCAAGTATTAACTTGTTTAATGGTCTTGCAAGGATTCCAGTTGGTGCCTACAATCCATGCCACCTAAATCCAAACCAACCTGGATGCTTAAAATCAGTTAGGTACTTGGAAGGCTGAGGTGAAAGGATCGCCTAAGCCCAGCAGGTCGAGGCTGCAGTGGCCATGAGCGTGCCACTGCACTTCAGCCTGCGTGACAAGAGTGAGACTCCGAGTCAAAAAAAAAATCAGTTAGGGCAGGATTTTCAATCCCTGGCTAGGTAGGACTACAGCCCTTGTCAGCTTTGAAGAAGTTGCAGAGAAAGGACCTTCCTCCCTCTACACTCCACATGATTATGGAATTGAAAATCTCTACAGGGGGAGATGAGGCAAGCCAGTCAGTGTAAATTAGGCATAGTTAGATAAATTTCTTGCAAGCAGTTTTTGCTTTAAAATAGGGAAATCACTTGATTCGGGAAGAAACAAACTTAGCCAGGCAAAAGGAGACAAGGATTCAAAATCGGCAGGATTATAATCACTACAATAGGCCCAATAAAAGGAATAACCCAAGCAAACTCCTCATGTGCAGCAAGTAGAGAAATGAATTTGGGTATACATATTGACGGGGTAGGTGGTGGCTGATCACCTTTTGTACAGTGGTTTCAAGGCTTGCGAGCATAATTTAAATGGTAAACTCCAATTCTTATGGCTTCATTATAAGTAGCAATGAGATTATAGCAAGGAAAAGGCTAAGTAAACAAACCTCAGAGAAAAATATTCCACTTGTACCAGTCCCATCAACAACTGTGTCTCATTTTTAAAACCAATATTGCAACTGGGCTGGTTTTCTAAAGATAACACAAATAAACAGGTCTTTTATAAAAGACACTTCTCTGGAGACAGAAGAAAAACAGATTAGTGTCTGGAATCAACTTTTAGAGTTTCTGATGTATCTACAGACTGTCTAAAGGACTGTAGTTTGGACCAGGTACTTAAGTGAACCTTACATCAAATTTGAAAACATTAGTTTGGATACTTGTTTCCAGGAAAGACTTCATGATGCATTTTAAATTGTAGAAAATAATAAAACTTAAAACAATGAACAAGAGAATTTAAAACAGGTGCACTATAATTTCTTTTTTTTTTTTTTAAGTTGGAGTCTCACTCTGTTGCCCAGGCTGGAGTGCAGCGGCACACTGCTCATGGCCACCGCATCCTCAACCCGCTGGGATCAGGCGATACTTATGCCTCAGTCTTCCAAGTAGCTGGAACTACAGGCGTGTGCTACTGTTACTATAAATGGTTGGCAGCTTTATAGTTTCTTTTGAAATATAATTTCTTCCTTTAGTCCTCCATTTCTATAAAAGACAAATTATAGTAGGACCAGCTTACTTGCAAAATAAGCTTTAGACTTAATATATTTTATTGCATAAAGTGCACCACGAATAATTATTTGCCATATAGACTCTTTTAAATTGTCTTTGTTAGGCCAGGCCCGGTGGCTTAAGCCTATAATCCCAGCACTTTGGGAGGCTGAGGTGGGAAGATTGCCTGAGCCCGCGGGTTCGATACCAGCCTGGGAACATGGTGAGACCTCGTCTCTACAATAAATCAAAAAATTAGCTGGGCATGGTAGCGCATACCTGTAATTTGGCTACTTGGAAGGCTGAGGCGGAAGGATTACCTGAGCCCAGTAAATTGAAGCTGCAGTGTCCAGGAGCGTGCCACTGCACTCTAGCCTGGGCGACAGAGTGAGACTCCAACTCAAAAAACAAAAAATTGTTTTTGTTGGAACTCTTTCCATAAGGAATCTCAGATTAGATTAGCCCTTAATCTTAATTCCTTAAAGCAGTTTGTTCTGAAATATCTGAAATATCGCTAGTAAAGCCTTAGTAAAATAACCAGTATTTTCAATTACATCCTGTTACAAGAGAAAGCAGATTCGTATTAATTTATGCAAGCAACCATACTGCCATAAATCAATACTCACAAAGTTTTCAAATTCTGGAGAAATTAGAGAGAAAGAGATATGTTTTAAATTTTGCTTAAAGAGCATACTTCACTCATTTGTGAAAAGTTTTAAATAGCTTCAAGAAAAAAGTGTTTCTTTTGACTCTGAATACATAATAGTAAAAATAATTAACAGACAAAAAGGTTATAAAATTATTTGGTTTCTGGAAATTTCAGTTTCTGCAATTAACTCTGGTTCTGTCTTACATTGGATCAGCAATCCTCATGATCACATAACTTTTTTGTTTTTTGGTTTTTTTATGAGTCAGAGTCTTACTCTGTCACCCGGCTGAAGTGCAGTGGCACACTCCTGGTCACCCGCAGCCTCGACCTGCTGGACTCAGGCGATCCTTCTGCCTCAGCCTTCCAAGTAGTTGGAACTATAGGCACAAACACCTCTCCTGGCTAATTTTTTGGATATATTATAGAGACGAGGTCTTACCAAGTTGTCCAGGCTGGTCTCCAAGCCCTGAGCTCAGGCAATCCTCCCACCTCGCTTCCCAAAGTGCTGGGATTACAGGCTTGATCCACCGTGCCCAGCCTGATCACATAAGTTTTTTCATAAGAGTCCTGGAAGAAGATCTTAAAGTTGTTAGCAATTGGCACTGAAGAGACTTACCTAAGTCCTATAGCTGATTATAAACTGCTTCTTGAAAGGGACTAATAGTAAAACAATAATTGTGGATGACAGCCTGGGTAAGCCAAGTCTGATAAAGATCTTAGATACCATTTTTAGGTTTTGTAATAGATGCCGTTTATAAAACAATTTTTCTGACTGACAGGTACTACCCACTGGCCCATTATCGAGGCAGTTGAGGAGAAAGGTGTAGGGAGAAATTCGATCCCTAGAAACTGAAGCCACTTTTGGTTTTTCAAATGGCTTTTTTTCTCCTCAAAGCAGTCGTATGTTGATTGAGACAGCTTTCTCTCCTCCTCGGGAGTGGACAGGAAGGTAATTGGAAGTGAACTTAGAAAGAACGTATTTCTTCATTCCTATTCATAGCTGTAGTTTTTACTTCCTGACCTGATATTAATTCTGTTAAGACAATTGATATCACATAGTTGGACATATCAACATTATACAATTTTGGAACACAATGACACATTAATTTTACCTTAGGAAAAGTTAAACACTTTCATGTTTGACAGTGTTTCCTGTGTGATTTTAGCATACCAAGTGTTGTCTACTAGGATTTCAGGAAAACTGAAACACACAAAAAACTTTTTTAAAGGTTAGAAAGACTGAATTGAGAACCTGAAATTTTCATGTTGGAAAGTTTAGTAAATAGTAAAGGTTTTAAAAGCATGTTATCATAACACAGGATTAAGGTCACCACAAAATAGCCATTCATTTAGCCAAAAGGATAATTCAGAAATTCTGAAAAGCAAAGAACTTTATTCTTTGATAGCAGGGATTCGTTTTCTCAGGCAATAAAAAGAAACATAGCAGGGGGCCAAACGAATTTGTCCCTTCTTTCCCCACTTTTTTTTTGTAGTTTACCTTAAAAGTAACAAAAACCTTTTAATAGTCCTTGAAATTATACAAAAATGTTTAAAAGAGAAAAGTGGCCGGCTCGGTGGCTCAGCCTGTAATCCCAGCACTTTGAAAGGCCGTAGGGTTCCAGACCAGCCCAGGCAACTTGGCAAGAACTCATCTCTACAGTAAATTAAAAAAAAAAAGAGCTGGGCGTGTAGCACATACCTGTAGTTCCAGCTACTTGGAAGGATGAGGCGGAAGGATAGCCGGAGCCCAGCAGATCGATGCTGGGTCGCTGTGAGTGTGCCACTGCACTCCAGCCTGGGTGACAGTGAGACTCCAACTCAAAGTAAAACAAAAAAAGAAAAGAAATTTTATCCTAGCATGAGGGTATTAGTAACAAACATCAAAGCCCAGCTGGGCTTGGTAGTTCACGCCTGTAATCCCAGCACTTTGGGAGGCAGAGGCGAGAGGAGCCTGAGTCCAAGAGTTCTAGGCCAGCCTGGGCAACTTGGCAAGACCTTGACTCTACAATAAATAAAAAAATTAGCCAGGTGTGGTGGTGCATGCCTGTGGTTCCAGCTACTGGGAAGACTGAGGTGAAAGGATCTCCTGAGCCCAGCAGATCGAGGCCGCGGTGGCCATGAGCATGCCACTTGGGGTGACAGAGTGAGACTACTCCAACTCAAAAAAATAATAATGATAACATCAAAGCCAATTTTAATAAAACTTTATAACCAAACCTATCTAATTTTGATTAATTGGACCACAAGGTAAGATTTCTATGCAGATTCTTAATAAACTTATAACATTCTATAATTTTTCTTAAAGAATAGATTAATGCTTTAAAAAACCCTGTTATTCTGACATAGGGGCCTAGAGTCTACCCAAGAATTAGTACACTTAATTTATAGAAAACTAAGTGACATCCTTTAAATTTTAGCTAATTTGACCATACTTACAATTAATTTGACATAATCTTTAACAACTTGTATAAACCTTTATTTTTATTTTTATTTTGCCTTAGTATAAAAATTTACTTACTTTTCCAACTTTCTGGGTTTACTTGGTTTACCCATTATTTATAATCCCTTAATTTTTGCATGTAAAATTGTCTCTCTTACATTTGATAGATTTAATTACACACACCAATTACAAAATTAACTTTTAGTGATTCTTACTTTTAGTAAAGGAGGCAAGCAAATTTATTTATGTACCAGAAGTAGAGTTCAGCACAATGTCTTGGGGTAGGCTTTATATTTTAGCACCTTTAATTTGAAGATATAAGATGACAGACAACTTAAGTATAAAAGGTATTACAGAAGCAAAGTTTTATATTTTAAAGCATTTAGCAGAAATAGTATTTGACCAATGGACTAATGTAATGGACTTTGACAAAATACCTAAATTCTGAAGGCATTTTATTTTACAAATTTTAAAACTGCAGTTACTTATTAAAGATTATAAAGGTCACGTGAATGAAAGTCATGAGTTAAAGTTTCTATTTTCTGATAAAAATATGTTAAGCACTTACTTTTCTTTTAAGCCAATTACTTAGAGTTATTTTTTATATTTCTTTTTCATTTCTCTTTTCTACTTGTCGGTTCCTTTTCCTTTTTTTTTTCAATAGATAACTTTTTTGAATTCATAAATTGAATTGACCTTTAAGTAATTTTTGATTAAGACAAGACTTTTGGCCAGGCTCGGTGGCTCAGCGTGTAATCCCAGCACTTTGGGACACCGAGGGGAGTGGGTTGCCTGAGACCGAGGGTTGGAAACCAGCCCAGGCAAATTGGCAAGACTTCCTCTCCACAATAAAAATAAAAAGTCTGCCGGGTGTAGTAGTGCACGCCTGTAGTTCCAGCTACTTGGAAGGCTGAGGCAGAAGGATCGCCGGAGCCCAGCAGGTCGAGGCTGCGGTGGCCGTAAGCGGCCATTGCGCTCCAGTCTGGGCGACAGAGTGAGACTCCAACTCTAAAAATAATAAAACTTAAAAAAGAAAAATTAGCCAGGCTCGGTGGCTCAGCCTGTAATCCTGCGCCTTGGGAGGCCGAGGTGAGGGTATTGCCTGAGCCCGCGAGTTCGAGACCCGCCCGGGCAACTTGGCGAGACCTCATCGCTAATAAATCAAAAAATAAGCCGGGCGAGGTAGTGCGTGCCTGTAGTTCCAGCTACTTGGAAGGCTGAGGCGGAAGGATTGCCGGAGCCCAGCAGGTCGAGGCTGCGGTGGCCGGGAGCAGCCACTGCACTCCAGTCTGGGCGACAGAGTGAGACTCCAACTCAAAAAAAAAAAAAAAAAGACAAGATTTTTTCTTACCAGTTTTAAACGAGTATTTAATGTTTATACTTAGAACTGGCCAAACTGCATAAGGAAAACAAAATTTGGGGGGCTGCAGTGACCCTGTGCAGGGGCCTACCTAGGTGTGGGCGTATTACAGGGTGACTGACAAGGAATAAACAAGCCTTGTGGTAAAAACTTGTTAATTAGATGTTGCCTATGGGAGTTAATTTAACGGGAATATGAAACCTTTTAACTCTTTGGAATGTCATCAACTGCCACTGGGGAACAAGTGTTAGAGGAAAGAGGTGCAGCATGGGTAGCCAGAGCCAAACGACTGACACCTGTGTTAATTAAGAAATTAATTTGATTTCCTGCGCCCTAATATTTACTTGGGGGTTGCTGGGGTGATGGTAAAGCTGATGTGAGGCATTGTAAAAGATCCCTGGGTCTCCTCAGTTAGCAGCCATTTCTTGAGCCAGGTGTTCCCCCTTGCCTCCAGAAGAGGGCACACTTGCTCTTCCAGTGGCCCTTTGGTCCACACAGTAGACAAGGTCTAGGCCTTTGGGGGCAATTACGATTCAAGTGTCCCCGTTGATTGCATTTGTAGCAGTGGATACCATCCCCTTTTTTTCGGGTTTGTTCCTACCAGCTTTTAGTCTGATTGCCGGAGTTCTGTCTGATGGCCTCTGCCAATAGAAGTGTCTGTTTGGTGCCGTTGCCTCTCATGCTGGTGCCTCTTTTGTTTCCTCGGTATTTTGTTTGTTAGAAATTTTTTTTTTTTTTTTTTTTTGAGTTGGAGTCTCACTCTGTCGCCCAGACTGGAGTGCAGTGGCCGCTCCCGGCCACCGCAGCCTCGACCCGCTGGGCTCCAGTGATCCTTCCGCCTCAGTCTTCCGAGTAGCTGGAACTATAGGCGCGTGCTACCACGCCCGGCTGATTTTTTGATTTATTGTAGAGATGAGGTCTCGCTGCCCAGGCGGGTCTCGAACCCACGGGCTCAGGCAATCCACTCACCTCAGCCTCCCAAAGGCGCAGGATTACAGGCTGAGCCACCGAGCCCGGCTGTTAGAAACTTTTAAAGTTTCCTGCCATTGGAAGCTTGGCATTTGTGGTATTAAGTCTAGCTTTTGGAGCAGTGTATCTAATACCCCATAGAATATAATCTTGCTTGCACAGTAGTGAAATAAGGTAAAAAACGCTTATACATAATGGAACTTCTGACCATTATTGAGCTTACGAAATAACTCTAATTGCTGTATGAAATTAAAGCTAGGAGCTTTGTTCTTACTCCAGACCTTATTATCTGCTAATTTGTACTGAATACCGTTTGTTTGTTTGTTTGTTTTGTTTTTGAGTTGTAGTCCCACCCCATCGCCCAGGCTGGAGTGCAGTGTAATTCTCACCACCACCACCACCACCCCAGCGCTGAGCCGCTGGACTCAGGTGATCCTTCCGCTTCAGCCTCCCAAATAGCCGGAACTACAGGCATGCATTACCACACCTGGCTGATTTTTGTTGTTGTTGTTAATTGTAGAGACGAGGTCTCACCATGTTGCCCAGGCTGGTCTCGAACCCACGGTCTCAGGCAGTCCTCTCGCCTCGGCCTCCCAAAGTGCTGGGATTACAGGATTGAGCCACCGTGCCCGGCCTGAATCCAGATCTTAATGCAATAACATACTAACTTTTTTTTTTGTTTTAACCCATTTAATTATACTTTTTTCCAATTCATTAAAATTTGACCCAGTGGGGATTCTAAGGATGTGGATTGAGTACTACCTATTTTCTTGTTTGCATTGCTAAAAAAAAAACACCAGAATTTTGCCTTTGAACCCTCATGTGCTGTATTCTTCAAAGAAATTCTGAAACAAAAAAATATAGGTCATACACAGTGATACCAGGCATTCCTGGGTCCTGATGATCTCCTGGCCCAAGCGTCCTCAGCCCCCTTGAAGCTTTATGTTCCTTCAGTGTCCACGTAGGCGTCTCCCTAACTTGAGACCACAAACCAACTTTTCAACAGTGCCTTTTTGAAATGCCTTTTTGAAAAGCTTTTTGAGTGATAAGACCGTCTGAATGAGAAATGGTCAGTTTTCACCTGTTTCCAATTGTGAGCAAGCAGATTTGCTAAGACCTTTTATAGATTACTAAACTGCTGCTTTAAGAGGTGCCGGAGGTGCCAGGCTCTGTGGCTCAGCCTGTAATCCCGCGCCTTTGGGAGGCTGAGGTGAATGGATTGCCTGAGCCCGCGGGTTCAAGACCTGCCTGGGCAGGCGAGACCTCATCTCTACAATGAATCAAAAAATTAGCCGGTCGTGGTAGCACGTGCCTGTAGTTCCAGCTACTTGGAAGGCTGAGGCGGAGGGAGCAGCCACTGCACTCCAGTCTGGGTGAAAGAGTGAGACTCCAACTCAAAAAAAAAAAAAAAGAGGTGCCAGAGGTTTGTTTGAGGACTTTGAAAAGGAGTTATGAGGTATGCACAATCAGATGACAGTGATCAGTTCTCCTACCTTACAGTGCCACACAGAAAGCATCTAGCACTTCACCTGTCTTGCAGGAGTTAGCTTGGTGCAGTGTGACCAAACTTCTTTAAAAAAAAAAAAAAAAAAAAAACCTTTCCACGAACCTCATAGAATAAGCAATGGTGTTATCTAGCATTAGTGTTTTTTAAAAAAATAAGAGTCTTATTTCTCACACGAGTATTTTAAACATTTTGCTTCTGTTGCTGGGTATGAACTCTATGTACCTTCAGCACATGGTAAAGTTGTAGGAAGCAAGGTTTAAGTATGGACTTTTAAATTAGTTTTCTGCACTATCTAGTTCCCAGAATGCCTGGAATTTTGGTTGGAAAAGCAAGTTAAAATGGCAAAGGCTTTTTACTGTGGGTTAGCAGGATCCCTTAACCAGAGACAGGGCTTAAAATATACTGTGTGCTTCTAAAAGACTTCAACAGTTTTATAAGGACAAATAGTTGATTGTAATCTTTCTTGGGCAAGGCTCAAATCTTTAGAAACAGACTCACTTCTAAATAACCTGGCCACTAACACTTGAAAATAAGAAGAATTTGACTGCTTATACCAGAAAAGAGAGAAAGAAAGGAAGGAAGGAAGGAAGGAAGGAAGGAAGGAAGGAAGGAAGGAAGGAAGGAAGGAAGGAAGGAAGGAAGGAAGAAAGAAAGAAAAAGAAAGAAGCCTTCTATTCCTATTCCAAGTAGAAGTCATTTCCTCCATCCTCCTAGTAGAACAGCAAAAGTGAAGCATGAGAGAAAGAAAAGTGAGGTCTACTGGTAGCTGCTCAGAATAAAACCTTGGCTTCTTCCACCCTCTCTGTGCCTTCCATCAGGAAGGATTGTTCAAGTCTCAGTTCTGCATGGTGTCGGGTTTAGTCCTCATCCCACCTCTTTACCCTCCTGTAAGGGAGGTCCAATAATCCTGACTGGAAGGCGCAGAGATCAAGCTATGGGGGGGAGAGTCCATAGGTGACCTTGAAAAGGAAGAGGCGCGAAAGTGGAAGCAGTAAAGACTGAGAGAGAGAGAAACAGAAAAAGGTTTTAGCCACCATACTCAAAGTCATGTGGTGACAGCCATCACTGAGCTTCTCACGCCCTGTGTTCAGGCGCCAACGATGTTGCCAGGTGGGGTGTGGCAGAACACTTGTGGGATCTGTGACTGACTACTGGAAGGAATTTCTGAGCGGCCAGCAAAGTTTTTAAAAACAGAATTTAAAGAAAGAAAGGGAGAGAGATTCATGCAAGAAACCTGGCATGGGTGGATTTCTTGGAAAGAAAAACTGCACTTTTACTCTTTACTAGAAGCTTGATATATTTTCACAATAATAGACATGGTGATGAGGGTGGGCTACAGATATCTGCTGTGGAGAGATTACCACCTCCTCTGCTGATGGACAAGGGGGTAGGCTTTTCCCAGGACAGGCATTTTGCCTTTGACAGGAGACTTGTTAGACTTGTGAACACACAGGTTCATGAGCTAAAAGGTGGTCTGATGAACATTTCTATAGTTTTCAGTTCCTGGTCCTGGAATCACCTTGATGGGCTTATCCTTTGATGAACTGAGGGTGTATGTGGCCTGGTATTTCCGCATTCCAGCCTGGCCTACAGAAAAGGTGTCTGGATGCTTCCTTATTTTATTTTGTTTATTTTTTATTTTTATTTTTTTGAGTTGGAGTCTTACTCTGTTGCCCACGCTGGAGTGCAATGGCATGCTCACAGCCATCGCAGCCTCAACCTGCTGGGCTCAGGTGATCCTTTTGCTTCAGCCTTCCAAGTAACTGGAACTATAGGCACATGTCACCACACCCAGCTAATTTTTTGATTTATTGTAGAGACGAGGTCTCAGCAAGGCCCAGGCTGGTCTTGAACCCCTGAGCTCAGGCACGCTTCCTTATTTTAAACTAAAAACTGCCTACAAGATATTTATCTATTTACGTCCAATGTACACTGACTACCCTGCCTCCATGTGATTGCATCACAGCATATTCTTTGTCATTAAGTGATATATCTTATGGTATTGCTTTTCTTTAAATTTCCTTTCTTGGCCAAATACAAGAACGAACTAGTTTGACTAGCATAGAATGTGAAGATGAGTTCTATCCTCCCTTTCAATTCCCTTGCTTGAGCAGGAGGTGAAATCCAAATGCTCCCAGGGTATCATTTGGCTTTTTCATTCCAGTGTGACATCTCCAGGAACTGAAGTGTCAGAGACTCAAAAGACAACAGTAGTACCTGGCTCTCCGAGCAAGACACCTGAGGAAATTAGTACTCCTCCTGAGGAGGAGAGGCTGTACCTCCAGAGCCCAACGCCCAGCGAGCGAGGAGTCTCTCCCATTGTGCAGGAGCCAGAAGAGCGCCCAGAGCATAGAGAGGAGAGTTCGCCACGGAAAGCCAGCCTTGTGATAGTGGAGTCAGCTGATGACCAGCCACCAGCCTTCGAAAGACCCAGTGAAGATACAGCTTTTGAAAAAGTAAGACTTTATTTCCTGTTTCCTTGCCCACCTGTAACAAAGCTACAATCTTCTTCCAGTTTCCATTTCTCTGATGGTTTATTTTGTTCACTTCAAAACAAAAAAGGTTACCAAAAGAATTAACCTGAGCCATGGAAACCCTCAATCCCTTTTAAAATCTGAAAGCCAGTGAATCAGTTCCATTGCTAACTATTTGACCATAATCCCTGATCTTATCATTAGAAACTCTCTTACTAAGAAAAATGAACACTATAGTGAAACAATAAATATGATATAACTTTTTGAAGCTAGTAACCTTTGGCATGAAAGCTAGTGATAGATATTGATAGTCTCAGGTTAGTCTCCAAGACATGGGATGTGCTGAAACTAGCAATCTTGTTCAATCTGTGTGTGTGCTGTCTGGTGATGAGTACACAAACTTTGGTTATTGGATGAGGCTTAGCTGCCAAAATAAATTGTTATCATTAGTGGAAGTACACTTTCCAAGTTACATTTCCTTAGATTTATTTAAGGAATGACTCAGAAAAAGAATATTGTGCCTAAACTTACTGCTGTTTCTAAATGTTCAAATGCCTGACAGTCGCATGAGATTGCATCACAGAATTTTCCTTTTCATTAAGTGAGTTTTATTGGAAAAAGGGGTGGGGACAGTGTTAAGAAATTCATTTAAACCATTTATTCTCAGTATGTGGTTTAATAGTTCACATACCTCAGAATTGGTTGGGGAGCTTGATCCCACCTCAAAACTCCTGAATTAGAATAAATCCCAAGGAGAGGGAAGGGAGCCATAATGTTTTGCATTTTAAATGACTCCCCACATGACACTCATATACAAAAATGTGTGAGAGTCCCTTTGAATTAAATGTCATTTAACATAAATTAGATGTCATTTTTTTCTTTTAAAAAGTAATAGAATGCAAAAATATTTTATATCTCAAAATGTTTTTAGAGCATTCATATGAGGCGCAGCAGTAAAGATGAGCTATAAGAAATAATTAAATTGGGGGGGAAATGAAGTGATACAACGTATCTTCCGGTTTAAGATGTACATTTGTTTTTAATCACTTTGAGGGTGACATCTGCCATTGGGATTTATCTGAAATCATAAAATATAGGAAAGACCAAGCAAATGAGAAGCGTTTGCTGGTTTTAGCAGTTATCTTAAATATTGAATTCATCCTCTGAATGAAGTTTTACTCCAAGTTTGCTTTTGCACAGAATTATTGACCTTGCAAATTCTTGGCTTAAATGAATACTAGTAAAAATGTTTCATGCATACTATCTGAGCTTAAAAGTTTCAAATTTAGTTAAGAAGCCATAGGTTTAGTGAAGTTATACTTGAACAATTTTCTGGAAAATTAATATTATTTACTCTGTTCTCTGTAAATACATTTATATAAGTCCTGCATTGCACATACTGAATACAGGCCTGTTCCACTTATTCTTGATGGATAGCCAGTTCTCTCTTAAGCTTCCTATGTTGGTCCTTACCTTCTCACAACCCTAACATGGACATCCAATTTCAATCACTTTTCTTGCTGACCATATCACTAGGCAGTAGATTCTAACCCAGTGTCTTTCTTTACCTTTCTTTAGCAGAGATGAATATAGAAATGTAACTTGGGTGTTTTAAAATATGTTAAGCAAATCTAGTTGAGTTTTCTCTTTTTTTAAAGTAGCATTTTATTAGGAAAGAGTGATTCAGTGTGTGACTCCCAAGACCCTAAACTAAAATTATGCTTTTTGCCTCATCTCTGACTTTGAGCCAGAGCCATAAAATCTGATTGGCCTCTGCATCTCAACTTCTTTGAAAAATGCATCTGGTAGTATTGATAGCTCACTTTTTTTTTTTTTTGAGTTGGAGTCTCACTCTGTCGCCCAGACTGGAGTGCAGTGGCCGCTTCTGGCCACCGCAGCCTCGCCTGCTGGGCTCCGGCGATCCTTCCGCCTCCGCCTTCCGAGTAGCCAGAATTACAGGCATACGCTACCATGCCCGGCTGATTTTTTGATTTATTATAGAGATGAGGTCTTGCTGCCCAGGCGGGTCTCGAACCCGCGGGCTCAGGCAATCCACTCACCTCAGCCTCCCAAAGGCGCGGGATTATAGGCTGAGCCACCGAGCCCGGCTATAGCTCACTTTTTTTGATGCCAGGAAGATGAACTCCTGACTAGATAATAGCTGCAGGAGATGTTGACTTCCTGTAGAAAGGTCTGCTAGAAGCAGGAGACATTCCTATACCTTTGAGTTAATAATTCCAAGCTAAACACAAGTATCAGTGGCTCACAATTATTTATTGTGCTGCTTAAGTTCCATGTTTACATTCAGTTATTTTTATTAGGAGTTTATGTACAAGAACTCATGTGAGCAAGCTGCTCATTTCTTTGGATTGATTTTGACAAATGGGTTTTCCAACATCTCTTAGAATTCCAGATTTTTTTTTCCATTCATTGACCAAAAAACTATATTCTTATTGAAGGTTGTGACCCATATAATCATTTTCATCCCTGCTGACTTTTCCACCCAAGCCTCCATGTATAAAACTTTTAGAATACAGAATAAGCTCAAGCAAAAGCCAGTAGTAAAGTCATTCTTTAGCGTGTTAAACAAAACAATGCTTCCATGCTTCCACCAGGAGCTAACAGAGGAATTAGGAGAGCTGGAGGCCAGCTCTGATGAGGAGGCGATGGTAACCACCAGGGTTGTCCGCCGGCGAGTGATTATTCAGGTACCAGCTGTTCAATTGCTGCACGTTAGGGATGGCTCTGTCTTCATACCCTTAGATCAATGATCGACCTGGACCAATCAATGAAGCCTTGGCATGTTCCTTGGGTAGTGCATGGCCGTTCAAAAGCAGATCCCTTAACTCTCCTAAGTTCTGTTTGTAAAGACACGTAGTGGTCATGACATTTGAAGCTTACCTCCAAGACAGTCACCAAGCAAGGCCAAGATTTGGCTTCTTCAGCGCCGGCCACCTCACCTCTCGCTTATCTATTTTTGTTTGTTTGTTTACATTTTACCTAACTTGGGTCTGATTCCCCCAAGCATGTTACTACCCACCTGCTGTTTTTCTTTTAAACAAACTACTTGACAGGACTTTTGTATCCCAGCAATGCTTCTCAACATCGCCTTTGATTTTCTAACATTCCTTACATTATAAGCTCTTGGGAGTAGTTCCTCAGAATTGGTGTCAGACATTGAAGTGACCTTTTCTCCCAACTGTTTAGGGAGATGATATGCCTGACATACCCCCAGAAACAGTCACAGAAGAAAAATACATTGATGAGCATGGACACACAGTGGTGAAGAAGGTATTGTCTTGTGTATCCTAACGGTGGTTGATTTCAAACATCCTGTTTAAAATGTATCAGTACCCTGGTACTCTAACTCAAAAATAAGGTACATAAATGAAATATATTTCAGATTACTAGGAAAATCATTAGGCGGTATGTAGCCTCTGATGGCACTGAGAAAGAAGAGATTACAATGCAGGGAATGCCACAGGAACCTGTCAGCATCGAGGAAGGGGATGGCTATTCTAAAGTTATAAAGCGTGTTGTATTGAAGAGTGACATGGAGCAATCAGAGGTGAGACCACTTAATACTCCATATTTCATTTTATGGAGAGAAGCACAAATCATGCTCAAACAAAATAGATGAGATTATTTATTCATGTTGCCTCATTCTTTCTTTTCTATGGCAGTCTGCTTTTAGTTGCACTTTTTTTTTCATGATTCTGTGTGATTTTAAAATAACCATCAGGGAGATTTGTAACCATTGTATTCATTGTCTTTGTTTGGTCCTCTTTATTGCTATGTTTTGTTTAATTCATGGTTGACCACAGCAGAAATCCAAAAGTCAAATTTTAAAAGAATAAAATCCTGTTTGCTGGGCAAGCAGTATGTTATAAAGAGACCATGTACAAATCCATCATGGTGCTTATGCCTGGTTGGCATACCAGTATTCTGAAGGTCACTTTCGATAAGTACTTGATATTTCAAACTTTTGCATTTCAGAGTCACTAAAATTGAGATCTAGAAACTCCTTGATTTATAGTTTTATCTCTTTCTGTTTTACTTCCCTCTTTCAGGGACATATTTACTCTCTTTGGCAAATAATTTGTGAAATTCTCACCAATTTGCATGCATTCACATACTCAATTTTTTTATATTATACACAGGAGGTTCTCTAGAAATCCACTTTTCAATTTCTTATGGCTTTGAGAGTTCCTCCTTTGGGAGATAATTTTATATTTAAAATACTAAAAGAAACCATTTAAACATGAGAAAAGAGAGTTTATCCACAGACTGGTATGTCTACATTACACTGAGTTGTCAGTTTCTTATTCACAAAACTGACTGATACATTTTTGTTCACATTTTTGTGACTAATTAAGTTTGATTTGGTACTGGCAAGGTGCAGTTATTATAACCAATGGATTATAGTTTATTTTTTTCTAACTCTGCTTCCAAATACTGTTTTCTGGAAAGCTGGTATATAACATTATAGTTTTGTTTTTTGTTTTCTAACACAGAAAAAGTCATTATAGTTGCATTTTGGCAGTCAGACATTGTCTATTGTATGTCCTTCATTCATTAGGTCACTTTGTCTGAGCCCAGCATTTTGTCCAGTTCTTCACAATTTCAGGCTGAACCAGTGGAAGGCCGTAGAGTCAGCAAAGTTGTTAAAACAACTATGGTACATGGAGAGAGGATGGAGAAACATCTGGGGGATTCTAGTTTAGCTGCTGATCTTCCTTCAGCCAAAGATGACTTTGAAGAGGTATAGAAGCATCATCATTTTGTCTTTTTGTTAATGTTTTATGCTTGCTTTGTGTTTGAAAAAAATTGTCATTGTGTAATTCCATATATGAATTTAAGGAAGGGTGTGGAATTGTTCAAAAGAATAGAATTTCTGCTTGGAGTAACATTCACTCCAACCATGGTGTTCATTGGTGTCACCTTAAGCACTTTTAAAAAATCCAGATGGCTGGGCACAGTGGCTCACGTTTGTAATCCCAGCACTTTGGGAGGCAGAGGAGAGAAGATTGCCTGAGCCCAGACTTTCAAGACAAACCCGGGCAACTTGGCGAGACCTCATCTCTACAATAAATCAAAAAATTAGCCGGTTGGGCATGATGGCTCAAGCCTGTAATTCCAGCACTTTGGAAGCCAAGATGAAAGGATTGTCTGAGCCTAGGGGTTCGAGACCAGCCTGGGCAACTTGGCAAGACCTCGTCTCTACAATAAATCAAAAAATGAGCCAGACATGGTAGCACGCACCTGTAGTTCCAGCTACTTGGAAGCCTGAAATAGAAGGATCGTCTGAGTCCAGCTGGTCAAGGCTGTGGTGGCCGTGATCGTGCCACTGTATTCCAGCCTGGGTGACAGAGTGAGACTCCAACTAAAAAAAAAAAAAAAAAAATCCAGATGACCAGGATTTTCTTCTGCTGGAACAGACTCAAAATTTCAGGAGTTGGGATATGTCTATAACTCTTGTTTAAAAGTTGCAGAGGTGCTTTGCTCTTGCAATTAATAAGGGAAAGAAATAAAGATGATGCACATTATCTTTGCTAGCAAATATTCTCAAATTTGTGAACGATAGGCACTAAAGAAAATTCAGATATGTTTCATGCCAATAAATTTGAAAAGCATTTCAGTTCTGGCTTTCCAACAATTAGAAATGGTTCTACAGTAACAGATCTACAAACCCTCACCACAATCTAAAAATTCTAAGAACTAAAACAAATTTTATAAGTTAAGTTGACAGTAAAATTTGAAATAAACGGGCATAGAGCTATTATAACATGGAGTTGTTTTTTTTTTTAATCCTACTTAAGAGTGAATATGCATATGTTTTACTGTGTATGCAAAATGGCTTTTATTACATCTCTTTTATTCATCTCTTCTGGGGTGTTTGTAATGTACAGTAGTCATGCATCGCTTAACAACGGGAATACATTCTGAGAAATGCATCATTGGGCAATTTAGTCATTGTGTGAACATCACAGAGTGCACTTACATAAACCTAGTCTAGCCTACCACACACCTAGGCTAGGTGGTATAGCCTATTACTCCTAGGCTACAAACTGCACACAGCATATTACTGTGGTGAATATTGTAGGCAGTTGTAACACAATGGTAAGTATCTGTGTATCTAAATAAATATAAACATAGAAAAGGTAGAGAAAAAAACTGTATAGAAGATTTTTTTAAATGGTATCCCTGTATAAGGCTCTTACCATGAATGGAGCTTGCAGGACTGGAAGTTGCTATGGGTAAGTCCATGAGTGAAGGCCCAGGAAATGACCGTATGCTACTGTAGACTTCATCAACTCTGTACATGCAGGCTGCACTAAGTTTATTTTCAAAATTTGTTTTTTTCAATAATAAATTAACCTTAACTTACTGTAACTTTTTCACTTTATCAACTTTCTTTTAACTTTGGACAAAACACAAACACATTGTGCATTTGCATAAAAAGTACTTTTTCTTTATATCCTTATTCTATTAAGCTTTTTTTTCTATTAGAATTTTTTTTTGTTTTACTTTTTAAGCTTTTTTGTTAAAAACTAAGGCATAAACACATACACATAGGGTCAGAATTACTATCTTCCTCCTCCATATCTTTTCCCACTGGCAGTTCTTAGGGGAAATTACACACATGGGGCTGTGATCTCCTATGAGGACAATGCCCTCTTCTGGAATACCTCCTGAAGGGTCTGCCTGAGGCTGTTTTACAATTATCTGTTTTTTTATAAGTAGAAAGAGTATACTCTAAAATAATGGTAAAATGTAAAATGTACAGTATGGTTAAATGCAAAAACCAGTTATATAGTCATTCATTATCATTATTAAATATGATGTGGTGTATGTAATTGCATATGCTACACTTTTTTTTTTAGATTGGAAAATATAGTTTATTTAGAAAGTACATTAGAGAGAGGAGAGGAGACAGAGAGATATGAGAGAGAGAGAACAAGAAAGAGAGAGGAGATTCACCTATCCAAGGTAGGGGAGGGGGGCCAAAGCTTAGGAAAACATGGCCTGGCCATAGCTCAAAGAGCACATGGCCAGACGTAGTTTAGCAAAGCCATGGCCATGTGCTGTACTTTTATACGACTGGCAGCCCAGTAGGTTTGTGTAGACCAGCATCACCAAAAACATATGATTCATGCATCGTGCAATGAAATTAGAACAGCTACTACATTCACTAGGCGACAGGAATTTTTTGGCTCCATTATAATCTTGAGGGACCAGTGACATGTGTGTGGTCCATCATAGACCAGAACATCGTCATGCAGTACGTGAGTGTATATGCATCATATTACTTTTCTAAAATCCAAAAGGAAAACAAATCTGAATTTTGAAACACATCTGACCCCAAGGCTTTGATTAAGGGATTGTGGGAATGTGCAAATATCTACAAAATATTTTTGCTATTGAAACATTCTGAGGTTAATGCTGTATGTGTATCCTCTGCTATATCCACAATGTACAGTGAGATTATATATGAATGCATTAAGATGTTAAAAGCACAGCTTACTTAAATACTGTGAGTTTTCTTATTTTATTTAATTTTTTGAGTTGGAATCTCACTCTCACTCTGTTGCCCAGGCTGGAGTGCAGTGGCAGGCTTACGACCACCATAGCCTTGACCCACTGGGCTAAGGTGATCCTTCTGCCTCAGCCTTCCAAGTAGCTGGGACTACAGGCGCGTGCGCTACCACGCCAGGCTAATTTTTTGAATTATTTTAGAGATGAAGTGTCACCATGTTGCCCGAGCTGGTCTCGAACCTGTGGGCTCAGGCAATCCTCACCTTGGCCTCTCAAAGTGCTGGGATTATAGGTGAAAGCTACCACACCCAGCCAATATTTTGAGTTTTCACATGTTGCAGCTGGCAATCTTGAACAGTCAAAAGATGAATTACCTGAGCTATATACTTGGGTCTTGTTTTTTTCTTGCTCTGGATTTTGTGTTTATCATTAGAGTCTGCACTATAGAAAGAAGTGGGGTGAGGCAAGGAGGAGAAATTGAAAGTCAATCCATATGGATGGTAATTAGCAGCTTTTGTAATGTAATATAACAAATCTCCTTCACAAATGGGAGAAATTGGAGGGACTTGTGAAAAAAAACTCAAAACTTAGATCTCTTCCAGGAGCTGTTTTTATTTGTCCTTTCATGTATATCTTTTCATGCTGACGATGAGTTATGCAAAGCAATGGATTGTTTTAGAGTCTATGGCTTGTGATAAGCTTTATCTCATTTTCTTTTTTTCTTACTTCAGGCTTTGAGTTACACAGGTAGCCACATGAAAGTCCACTTCCCCAGTTTAGTAGAGAATGAAATCCTGAAAGAGGATGGATCAATAATTAAAAGGTTTGAGTTAGCATGGGGTGATGCTTTGCCAACTAACACCATAAAAACATTTCCAGTTTTGAGAAAAGAAAGGGAGACCCCCTGCGTATACCCTTTTATCCCTTGGGTGCTACCAACTCCTCTATGGTAAGGTTTTGGTCAAGTAAAAGATCTACCAGTGTGTCATATATAAATTATCCTCTTGATGCTTTAAAAGTAATACTAAGTCACAGTGATCGTGAGACTCACACTTATACAATCTGACTTCCTGGGTTTTAACAAGTTATCAGTTTAGTTGAAGCCAGCCAGCTGTGCTACTCCATTGTGTTGATAGATTTGGAGAACACAGGAAATAGAATCTAAATAATTGATTACAAATTAATTTTGTCATCAGCTACATTCAGCTCTATCTTAGTAAGTCGGTACTTTGAGTGGTACATGCTTTTTTTTTTAAAACAAGCTGTTTTATGGTTCTGCATGTGAATGTCAAATAACATAAGCATGAGTTTGATACCCATGAATCAAATGTACCTAGTGATGCTGAAACTAGGGGCTCTAATTAGCTAAGAAAGTCATGAAAGCCATAAGCAGCACATTTTTCTGCCTATAAAAGAAGGCTGACTGTGAGGCATGCTGGTCAGCCCCCATCTCTATCACAGATTTGATGTATAAATTTGGGCACCATTCCCTAGGTCTAATCTCATTTCTTGCTGATCCTCCAACAGCACTGTAAGTATTGAGATTAATACAATGTACCTAGTTTCTCAGTGAAAAGACACAAAGGAAATCCAAGTGACTATTGTGCTTTTCACTTCATTGAAAAGGAGACAAAAGATTGTCATTTATAGTACTCTACAGAGCTATTTTAAGCCTTTAGAACATAATAATTAGAGCAGCAAAATTAAAGGTCTGCCACAATCCCACCCTCCAATCAAATGTGAAAAGCAGCAGCAGCAACTAGGAATTTAAAAGAGTCTAATTGCTCTCTTAGAAATTTTAAAATGCTACATGGATTAAGGATAAAATGCCTTTTATACTCTGAACTTTTAAGTCTTTTATCCAATTATTCAGATGAAACCATATAAACCATGCATGCCCTAGCACCATGGAATCTTCAAACTGGAATAGATCTAGATACCAGTTTATCCAAAGTTCTCAATTATAGCTGGTGAATTGAAAACCAGGAATATGGACAACTTCATAAAGTTTCCACAGTTAGTTATTTGTAAAACTCTATTTGTGATGTACAGCAGTTTATTTTATACCTTGCTAAAGACATGTTATCATACACCTGTGCATATTCATCAACACACTCCTCTGTATATGCCTGTACAAAATACCAGGAAGTGTCCTTGATAGAAGCTTATTCTCTGATGCCAATAGTATGAAAACTTCTACTAGTTCTTGGCAAAAATGATCAGAAACTGCCATTTTTAAAAATTTTGTTTTGTTTTTTGAGTTCGGAGTCTCACTCTGTCACCTAGACTTGAGTGCAGTGGCATGATCACGACTACCTAGCAGCCTCAGCCTGCTGGGCTCAGGTAATCCTTCTGCCTCAGCCTTTCAAGTAGCTAGAACTACAGGTGCACACCTCCACACCCAGTTAATTTTTAAAATTTTATTGTAGAGATAATGTCTCGCCAAGTTGCCCAAGGCTGATCTCAAATCCCTGGGCTCAGGCAATCCTCTTGTTTCTGCCTCCCAGAATGCTGGGATTACAGATGTGAGCCACTGCACTCAACAGAAATTTTCTCCTTTGAAGAATAAAAAAAATGGATGCTGAATAGTTAGAAAAACATAATCTGATTTTAATTATTGGAATCAAGTTTTACCTTTTCATCAAGAGGAACAAATTAAAGTTTGCCTCCAGATGCAAAATAATTCATGTACTATCAAAGGAAAGGAGAGCAGTGGGCCATGGAGGTTCATGCCTGGTAATCCCAGCACTTTGGGAGGCCAAGGCGAGAAGATTGAGCCCAGTAGTCCAAGACCGACCTGGGCAACATAGCGAGACCTTGTCTCTATTTAAAAAAAAGAAAAGAAAAAGAAATTTTTTTAAAGGACAGGAGAGGAGAAAGAAGGAAACAAAGATGTTGAAAAGATAGCTGAAATTATTTTGGCTGAAGTATGTTAAAATTTTTTTAAAACCAGGATGATTTTAACAAATGAATAGAGGTATTAGAAGATGGGCAGGACTTTCAGCTTCTGAATACTAGGAATCTGTAAGGAAAATGCTGGGGAAAGCTACAGACACTAGTCATTTCCCACAGCGGTTTTGAGTAAAGAAGCATGGCACAATGGTTATGGACACCACTCCTGGAATCTGCAACTCTTGGCCCCACTGCATGCTAACTCTGTTATTTTTTATTTGGGGTGTTGTTTAAATTGTCTAAGATTCAATTTCCTTATTTGTTATAATAATAGTGTCTGGCATATAAAACACATTCAGCAAATATTTGTGGAATAGTGAAAAGAACTGAGTGAGCAAATTACAATATGATTATTTTCAAGTAGGGGTACAGTAAAATATTAGTGTGAGATACAATAGTGAGTTATAGCTCCTTCTCTCAAGTAACCACTAGTCTGATGAGGGAGGAAGTAAGCAACAGACTGTCAGGTGGCAGCTGGAGACACAAAGGGAAGACATGGGGGGCCTGAGAACAAGAGGAAGTTTTGTCTCTCAGTGGTTTCCCCATTTGTCCTTCCTCCATCGCCATCTTCAGGCGCAGTGTCAGAGACCTGGACAGACCTTTACCTGTTGATGGTAGCCACCTTCCTCTCTATTGATAGAATAATAGTTCAGGTTTTAAAGATCTATGTTTCATGAAAAAGCACTCCTAGAACGTAATTTTGGAATGTGACTGTAAAAATTCAGCTGTCAGCTAAGGTATTTTAAATGAATAAAATTTAAAACTTTTTTTTCCACTCTGTCAAAAAGTAGTTGTGGAATCACTATTACAGGATGAACCAAGTTCTATTAAATCAGTGCAACATAATCAAAAGAAGAATGATTGTATGTTTACTTTTTGAGAGAATCACATTAAAGCATGGTTTCATTTATCTGAATTTTTTTTTTGGAGGGGGGTGACCCCAATGTGACTGAAATGTTTCTTAAAGATTTTTTAAAAAGTACTCCTGTCCCCCCAAAAAAACCCACACTTTAAAAAATCTTGTGAATTTGTTTAAAAGAAAGACATAAAAAGATGTCTGTAGTTGTTTTACTAATAGCTTGGTATGGAAACATCTAGAAGACAGTAAGTACTCAATGTCATGGTCACCCTCACCTCTAGGGGCTGCCATTTAGCAGTGAAGAGAGCATAACTCTCTTGTCCTCTTCTTCCAGGACAACACTGAGTAAAGCCAGCACACAGAAGAGGGCTGTGGTGAAGGACCTGCATGGAAAGCGCGTGGAGTTGGAGCACCTGGAGGATGTTCCCGAAGCAAGAGACCAGGACGACCTCCAGCGCGACCTCCAGCAGCTCCTGCGGCATTTCTGCGAGAAGGACTTGAAGCAAGAGGCCAACTGAGGGGCTGCCCAGTTCTCACACCTGAAACCACACATTCACTCCATATGCAGCTTCCCTGTTTCATTAGAGGAGTGACTTAACTGGCCTAGTTAATGGAATACCCCAACCTTTCCACTGTTAGCAAATACACAGCATTTTGTTTGAGGTTCCCCCATCCTCTTTAACTGTAAGCTAATTTGTGACCAAAGATAGCATCCTTCGTACCGGATGCTGTATCCACTACTTTGTTGCATCTGTGCTAACCTGGGAACGGGCCACCTCTATTGTTCTCTGCTTCTGCACAAGATCCATGAAAATCCATTGATCAGAAGAACTTCACCTGCAGACCTCTTCAAGTGACGCTATCTAGGAATCCTTCCAAGGGATATCCGTGGACAATGTATATAGCTGAAATGCTCAAATGAACAACATGTCAAAATTAAAACCACTGCCTATCATAACTACACTGGGCATCATGGAGCGAAAGGCCTCTAGGAATTGCTGAACAATGGTTAATTAAGATATTGCTAACACAATCGAATGATGATACAGTTTTACTGCAAAAGAAGCACTTCAGACCTATCATGTCCTTAGAACTTCCAGAGTAGCCATTGCTCCTAGTTAAAGATGGGTTAATAACCTTGAGGAACTGTCCTAACTAAGAAGCTATTGCTGGTGCTGGCCAGCCATGATTTATGACTCTCCAACAGCCACTCTGAGGGTGGGGAAGAAGAGAGAATGAATGAAACAATGAGGTATTCAGTTGCTAGCAGCTATATCGCGTGACATGCTAGCATCTTCAGGTCTTTTCAATTTTGGACACGTTGGCAGGGTATTTTAAAAGCTATAACTACTGTAGTTTTCCAGTTTTCATTGCTGCTTTAGCAAGCCACGCTGTCTTACTGGTGGTCCTTTCTTCTGGCCACTGCACTGTAGATAATTCATTGAAAACAAGGTTTACCCACAACATGAAAGGTTAAACTCCTTCACTATGTTGGAGTGGTTTCTTTCTTTCTTTTTTTTTTTCAGGTTTATATCTTCTCTAATACCTGCATGTGGCATTTAAAAATCAAAACCACAGTCAAAACCCCTCTTCTAATCACATTAATGGTTTCCATTCTTTTTACCCTGAGTGAGCACTTTTCACTTTCCGACTAGGTCTGTTTTTGAGCTTGCAGACAAGATTGAGAAATCCTTGAAAATTTGATTTTGGTTAAAATTTTTGGTTTATTCATTTGAAATCCATACTCCCTTGGAAACTCTTAAGTGCTTTTGTGCACTTCTGTTTGTTTGTTTGTTTCAAAGAGAGGACTATAACAATCTGAGTGATTTCCACGTCCTATTCCTTATTCCTCTAGTGGTTGAAGCTGTGTAGCATTTTAACATATATATATTCACAAATATATTCATATAAACAGTATACATTTTGAATCAGTTATTTGTTAAAGAAAAGTATATTCAATGAAGATGAAATTAAAAAACAAAACAAAACAGAGTCTATCCTCCAGGGATTGAACATTTTCCAATTATCTGGTCTTTTCCTGTTGTGCAAAAATGACTCATTGCTCCGAATGTCAAAAACAAATGCGACAAACAATGGCACTTCATCTTTTAAAGTAATGTTGCCAATAGAAAAAAATTTCCTGGGAGGGAGGTTTCCTACAAGCCAAATCTCCTAAGCCTCAAATGCTAGCACTTTTTGGCAGTTGGATAGGAAATAAAACATTCTTTGGCAGCCACAATGACAGAGGCCCATGGTGAAACTTTTTGAGACACCCTATGGCCTTCTTGTCAAAACCTTCACTGGAGCTCAAGAAAAGCATTTCTGTTGTGTTCTTTGCAGTGCAGATGATGTCTGTGTAACAACATAATGGTTATTCACCTTTTTTTGATTTTGATTTTTGCTGTGTTATCAAAAAACTTGAATACTGTGAGAAGAAGTGAATTTTCAGTTGATGAATCAGCATCTTGTTCCCATGGTGATAACACTAATTGAATATATCTATGAGGGCATGTATTAGTTAATGGAAAAAAATACAACACTAACAATACATAGCTGCAATGTGTACAATGGCTGATTTAATTAAATAAAATGTACAAGTGTTAAATGTGGCGACAGTGATTTGTTCTTCTTTATCAGGATTTCAGGAGAATAAGAGACTAAACAAGATGAGATAGATTGGAAGCCAACAGAAAGACCCTAATTGCTTTTTTCTTACTGTTTTTATTCTAGTAATTAAGTATACTGTATGCCTGGCACTGTGTTAAGCTTTGGGATAAATAGAAAGATGTCATCTACACCCTCAAGAAACTTCTATTGTTGTTGTTATGCAAAAGGAAAAAGCAGGTATTTGTTTTTAGTTTGGGGATCACTGGTAAATGAAACACAGGAATTTGGGAACTTGCTGGAGATGAAAACTGGGTAAGCAGAGGTCTGAGGCACTGTCAGGCCACAGGGTAGGACAGTTTTGGTCCTCTCTCTTGAGGCTGAGGCTCTACAAAACACATTCTGCCTTTGGGAACAGCATTTGACTCTGGGGTTTTATTTCTGTCTTGCAGTCTGAGAATTACAAATTAAATGGATATATGAATATATATAAAGACAGAGCAGGAGCATGCAAAACTGAAATCAGTTGTGTTTGGAGAGTTTCTTTTTTTTTTAATCCCTTTAATGCTGCTAAAATATTTTTATAGAAAAAAACTAAACAAAAAGACATGGTTTAGAAACTGAGTAGGTTTTATTTAAATCTTATCTACTATGAAATATGAAGCTCGCTGGATCGTGTTTATTTGCCTGGTTGATTAACAGCTCTTTTGAAATTAAAATACTGATTGTGTTAGACATTTTTCAAAGAAAACAGAGACAAAGTTTCAAAAAAATGTCCCAAAGAGTGGAATTGGAGGAACTAACTGTCCCTCTACCCCTCATTTGTTTCATGTGCTGTGCTTTCTATTTCCAGCAGCTCTGGGCTTGCACTGCCTTGGGTTTGATTAAGGAGATCAAAGCATCAGAGAATATTCACCGTCTTCTCATGTTTAATTATTTGCTGTGCAAAATCCATTTTTGTAAATGAAACTTGGTGACTCATATGCCCTTTTTACAGAAATATATTTAAACGTATGGTGGGGGGAAACTTCTAGACTGAGGAAAGATTATACACAACTCACAAATGGCTTATATTAGTCATAGAGAGGTGCAAATGGCATATAAGCACACTGAAACAGGCTTGAATTGAATTTGAAATTAGTTTGCTTGAGGAGTCTTTCAGTTGGTGTCAGTATGGAGGGTCTGGGTGTGGGCAAGTAGGCAGACGTGATTAAATCAGACAGAGAGAGGTCAAATCTATATTTAAGAACTGACAAGATTTTATTGGATAATGAAATAAAGGTTTGCTTGCTTTCATTATGCTATAAAGGAAAAGAAATTGTTTGAAAGTCTGTGTCTTCAGCTGCTACCTCTACTTAAAAACGACACTCTCCTTCTTTCCATTAAGGTGTGATTTCTGTTTCTAATCTAATTAAAGCTAGAATCAATCTTAGAATGTATCACCTAAGTAAATATGTAATACAACTTCATCTCACTGTAGTAATATAGAGCATTTAAGAAAATCTTTTAAATACCTGGGGTGGGGGTATTCTTGCACACAAAACTTGTCTATTTGGTTATGTTAAGACTTTCTGAGAAAAACAAAATTATTTCCTTGCTTTAAATAAAGCTTCATGGTATGGAGTAAATAGTACATATAAATAGACTTTGGGTAGAAGTTATAAATGGTGGACAGAAACATTTGACAGTGGTACTTGCAGTGACTCAACAGATACCTTCAATCCCTGGAAATGTTCCATTGGTAAGTTTGTGAAATGTTCCTATGAGGCCAGATGACAAAATGGTTGAATGTGTGATTGTTTGTTTTTTTTTTTGAGTTGGAGTCTCACTCTGTCACCCAGACTGGAGTGCAGTGTCACTGTAGCCTCGACCTGCTGGGCTCAGGCGATCCTTCTGTCTCAGCCTTCCAAGTAGCTGGGACTACAGGCACGCACCACGACGGCCGGCTAATTTTTTGATTTATTGTAGAGATGAGGTCTCGCCAAGTTATCCAGGTTGGTCTGGAATCTGTGGGCTCAGGCATTCCTCTCACCTCGGCCTCCCAAAGTGCTGGGATTATAGGCGCCTGGCCACTAAATGTGTGATCTTAGCATAAGATCTGGTTTGGAATCAATCCTGTTATGTCAAGACATATTGTGTGACTTTGTGAACGTTTATCTTCTGGAACACAATTTCTTCATCAGTAAAATAAAGAGCACAGCACTTGCCTCAGATGCATCTCACCATGCCAGACACAGGGAAGGGAGCCAGTCCTGTCCTATTTGTTATCCCTTAGTCTAGAAGAGTTATGGTGGCTCATGTGTCCTTAGTGTCCATTTGTTATGGACCCCTGTTTGTGACCCTCCTCCTCTTTGGGCTAGAGTGAGCCTCAGGTAAGTGTTGAAGGTCTTAACTAACCTGTCTCGGTTAGAAAATAGAGTTAACCACTTCCTGTCAGGGTTTCACAGGAAGGCTGTCAGTTAAGTCCTATGATTCCCTTCCCATGCCAAGGAAGTCTTCAGGGTCTCTTTCTTTTTCTCAATAGACTCTTATAACTCAGTTACGGTTTCCATTCCTTTTTCAAACTTCCCCCACACTATTTGTGGTTTTCTTTTTTCTTCTCTCTCAAAACTGACTACATAATTGGATAAAGCCTCCTGAACTCTCCTGCAGAGTGGCTGTTCCCTACCAGCAACAGGCCCAGCATGGCTGCTTCAGAGGACAGGCAGGGCAGGCTTGACTAGAAGTGACTGTATCTGCACTGTCTTTGTAGATGTGCAGAAACTACTGAATTATGACATCAGCCCAAAATATGCATTGTGCCAGTTTTTCCTGGCATTGATCAGAACTTACCTGCGGCAACTTTTGGATGAGAGGAGCCTTTTGTGAATTTTTCAAGTGACTCATAAATATGTGGTACCTTAGAGAACCACCTCTCACCCCAAACAGTCAGAGGGACAATTCAGAAAGTCTATTCTAACAATTCAGTTAGTGTTTAGATGGGTGTATTAGTTTGCTAGGGCCGCCATAACAAAATAGTGCAGACCGGGTGGCCTAAACAGCAGAAATTTATTTTCTCAAAGTTCTGTAAGCTAAAAAATCTAAGTCCAAAATGTTGGCAAGGGTTGGTTTCTTCTGAGGCTTCTCTCTTTGGCCGGCAGATTTGGCCACCTTCCTGCTGTGTCCTCACATGGTCTTTCCTCTGTGTGCCCAGATCCCTTGTGTCTCTTTGTGTGTCCAGTTCTCTTGTTCTTACAAGGACGGCAATCATATTGGATTATGGCCAAGCCTGGTGGCCTCATTTTAACTTAATCCCCTTTTTAGAGACCGTATCTCCAAAGACAGTCACATTCTGAAGTAATGGCTATTAGGGCTTCAATATGAATAGGGCGGGGGACACAATTCATCCTGTAACAATTATATTTGATTTTTTAAAAATCTTGTAAGTAATTTTAAGAAGGATGGGACCTAAAGCAAGGGATTAGAAACCTACATAAGTGTTGGGAGAGCCAAAACAGTGAAGGTAGAGATGATACTGCAGCTTTGAAGAAATCCATAAGTGCAAAAATTAGAAATCCAAGCTGCCACTGATGGACTCAGCTTTGTGTAGCAGCAAAGTATGTGTTTCTTAGGAGAATGCCCAGATGTAGTTGCAAGCACTCCGTATGTCTTCTTCCAAAGTCCATGCACCTCTCTCCAGCTGCCCCCAAAGGAATAATAGTTTTCCTTCTTTTTCCTTTTCAAACCTTGGGCAAACACCTTTCATTAGCAAAATCAAATACCTAACTCCACTGGAAAGGGAGTCCAAAAAATGTAGCCCTCAGAATCTTCCTTCAATTTGCAAGGAATATGGTAGAATAGGGTGGAAATGATGATAGATTTCGGTGACAGAATAACAGTCTTTCATCTAACCACAAATGCTTGCAAACAAGACCTACAGTGTGCTAGTTTAAGTGCTGAGTGCTCAGGGTAGACTGGGCTAAGGTGATCACAATGGATCACTTTTATTGAAATTTTACTATTGCCAGCTATTATTCAAAGTGCCCCAGAAATTTCTTTCATCTCCACCATAATCCTATGATATATATACAGATGAAGAAACAGAGGGGTAGAGAGGTTGAATAACATGCCCCAAATCACACAGATAGAAGATAACAAAGCTGGGATAAGAACCCACGCAAACGGTACCAACGTTAAGCCACACTCCATCTTTGAAAGACACAGACTCTGCCCCTTGAATTTATAATCTTGCAGTGGAGACACAGCAGACTAATAACTGAGTAATAAATTAATCTTATGCTGAAAAAAATGTATATTTTATACAAAAAAAACAGACCTTGTTTAGTATTGTCATTTCTATTCTTCTGCAAAATCTTTCTTGCTTCTCAAGCCCACTTTCTCTTTCTCATCTGCCTCATAACTTAGCAGATGAACTGGACTCTAGAAAGAAGAAAGTAGATGTTAATAGGCATGAATTACCACATGTTGTATTTCAGGGCTTTCCCCAATAGAACCAATAGGTTAGGTGTTTGTGTGTGTGAGTGTGTGTGTGTGTGTGTGTGTGTGTGTGTGTGTGTGTGTGTGTGTGTGTGTGTATACACAAGATAGATCAGAGAGAGAGAGAGATGAGATAGCTAAATTTGTTGTAAGGAATTGTCCCACATTCTACATGGTTATGGACATTGAGAAGTTCCAGGATCTGCAGTGAGCAAGTTGGAGACCCAGGGCAGCTGATGCAGCTTCAGTCTGAAGGCAGGCTTGAGATGCAAGAAGAACCAGTGTTTCACTTTGAGACTGAAGGCAGGAAGAACCAACATCCCAGCTGAAAGGTAGTGAGACAGAAGTTTCCCCTGACTCAAGTCTTTTTATTCTGTTTAGACCCTGAGTTGACTGGATGAGTCCCACACACATTAAGGAGGGTAAGTTACTTAGTTCACCCATTTAAGTGTTAGTTTCATCCAAAAATACCCTCACAGAATATATCTGGGCATCCCATGACCCAGTTGACAACCAATGTCTTTCCTACCATTGCCTCCAAAATTATCCATATTTTCATGTACCCTAATACTTACTGCTCACAGAGGATGCTCTCTTGCTTCCTGGATATATGGCTTGTGTCTTTGCTATGATCTGAATGTTAGTGCCCCATCAAAATGTATATATTGAATCCCTACCACCTCAATGTTAGGAGGTGGGGCCTTTGGGAGAGCTTCACCTTCATGACTGGGATTAATGTCCTTATAAAAGAGATCCCATCCCAGAGAGCTAGCTAGTCACTTCTGCCTTGTGAAGACATAGCAAGAAGGTGCCATTCATGAACCATGAAGTGGGCTCTCACCAGACATTGAATCTGCCAGCATCTTGATCTTGGATTTCCCAGCCTCCAGAACTGTGGAAAATAAAATTCTACGTTTGAAAGCCACTTAGTCTATGGTATTTTGTTACATCAACTCAAATGAACAAAGACAGCCTTGTTGTTCTCTCTATGTCCTCTGTGACCTTGCTCTGTCTCTGGTGCGCTCACTAATGGTGTTCTCCGCTGGCTTTCTCTCCCAGCCCTATGAGCACATGAGGAGAAAAACAGATTTATTCTCTAAACCTGGCTTTCGATGTAACTTATTCTCTCTCTCTTTTCCCTTTTGTCCCCCATGTATGGTTTCACAGTTTTTCATGTCTCAAGCTTCCAGCAATCTGGCTTCAAAAAAATCTAATCACTAAACGTATTAGAAACCATGGGATACGGCTAAGCAGAGGTCAAAGGAAAACTAAAAGCCTTCACCAGGGTCCTAATTCCTATACCTAGAGTGACCAGACAGGAAAATAATGTGTGAATTGTCAGGGCATGGAAAATTACAAGAGGGGCTTAGGACAAACTTAGAGAGCATGCCACATAGTATATATATTGAGGTAAAGATAAGCCTGCAAGAATTAATTTATTAATTAAAGTTGAAAAATGTAAAAATACAAAACATCTAAGAGCTGCCTGTTAAAATAGTAATATAGATAATGGCCACTAACATAATCATGAGGTAAAGGGGTTAAGCAAAAAATATGCAATGTTAAAAAGGAGAATGAGGAGACAGAGATAGAATCATTATAAGAAAATGGTGCCTACTTTCATGTAAGTAAATACAGAAACATGAATAAAACAGATTTTTAACTTTTAAAATTTTTTATTTATTTCAATAGCTTTAGTGGGTACCAATAGTTTTGGATTACATGGTTGCACTATATACTGGTGAAGGATTCTGGGCTTTAAGGGTCCCCACCACCCTTACCCATGCACATTTTACCTGATGGGTGATTGTTTTTTTTTGTCCCTCCACCTCTTTCCCCCCTTCTGAGTCTCCAGTGTCTATCGTGCCATTCTCCATGCCTTTGCAGATCCTTAGTTTAGCTCCCATTTATAAGTGGGAACATGTAGTATTTGGTTTTCTGTTCTTTAGTTAGTTCACTTACAATGATGCTCAAAGAGATGGTTTTTTATAAATATGGAAATTACTAAAATCTACCTCAGAAGAAATTTATCTTAATAACTTTAGGGGTACAGTGGTTTTTGGTTATGTGAATGAATTGTGTAGTGATAAGGTCTGGGCTTTTAGTGTACCCATTTTTCAACCCCCATCTTCGTCCCTATCTCCCCCCTTCTGAGTCACCAGCGGCCATCATACCTATATGGCTGTGTGGACCCATAGCTTAGCTCCCATTTATATGTGAGAACATGTGGTATTTGGTTTTCCATACCTGAGTTGAATATTTAACCCCACAAGAAAGCACCACATCTAGGTACTTCAACAGATGGATTCTCTTAAGCTTTCAATATACAGATATTTCCAATAACATTTAAACCATCTGAGAGCCCTGGGAGAAAAATTCCCAACATTTTTTTTAAACAAAGTAAGTAAATCATTGGTACCAAAACTGGGCAAGACAACAGAAAAACTTCAAAATATCACAACAAAAATTCACAGACCAATTTCACTAAGGAATCTCATACAAAAATCACAAATAAGTCAGGTGCAGTGGCTCACGCCTGTAATCCCAGTACTTTGGGAGGCAGAGGCAAGAAGATTGCCTGAACCCAGGAGTTCAAGACCAGCCTGGGCAACATGGTGAGACCTTGTCTCTACAATAAATCAAAAAAGTAGCCAGGCATGGTGGCACATGCCTGCAGTTCCAGCTACTTGGGAAGCTGAGGTGGAAGGATCGTCTAAGCCCGGCAGGTCAAGGCTGGGGTTGCCATGAGCATGCCACTGCACTCCAGCCTGGGTGACAGAGTAAGACGCCAAAAAAAAAAAAAAAATCAGAAATAAATTATTTGCAAATATAATTTCATACATATTTTAAAAAATAAACTATGACCAAATGACTTTATTCCGAGATGCAATAATGGTTTATTACTATGAATGCAATTCCTCACATTGAAGATTAAAGAAGAAAAAAATATATACCCTTATTCCCATACATAGCCAAGGGGTGTTTGGTGTAAGTTAGCATCCATTCTTAATTTTTGTGTTCTTTTAAGAACATAGAACGAGACAGAGTCTTCCTTAAGATGATCAAATTCTCTTATGTGCATGTATGAACAGCACTTTCTCAACAAACGTTCGGATTAATTTATGGCTAAGAGCACTTACATTATGCCCATTTGAGCATCGCTTTTGCAATAATTTGCAGCTACACAGAAAATCTTATATTGCCTGCTTTGTGCTCACCAATTGGACCCCTCCTCTTAAACTGATATCTAAATCATCAGCTCATTTGTTGGTAGGGAGTTATTACTTAAGGGATATTTATGAATTCTTGTAAAAGGGTTGAAGTTAATATCTTAAGTTATTTCTCTAAAAACATGAAGAAAAAGAAAGGATATGGAACAAATAGAGGATTCTTTTCTTTGTCATAATGCAATTAGAAGAAATTTACTTTTAGGATATAGTTTATAAATGGTTCTGATTTTAATCAAAATGAGTGCTTCACTGGAAATACCTTTTACTTCCCCCCCTTTAGCTTTGAAATCTGGACCTTTTTTTTTTTTTTTCATGAAATAAGGGCACTAACGAGGAAACACACGTTCTTCACCCAAAATTCAACTTGCTTCATCATGAGCACTGGGAACATTCCTATTTTACAGCTATGAATAAGACAATAAAATCCACTATTTCCTTAGTGGTGTAATATTAAAGGCAAAATATTAAAGGCATAGAATTAATAAGAAAGTATGAGTCCATACCACTTGGTAAAAACAAAGAAATAAAGTATAAAATTAGAAAAGGAGAAGCAAACATCAAAATGCAAGTGATATGTTTGTGAATCAGGAACACAAAGGTAATCAACTCAAATAAAAATGTCATTTTTGCTAACTTTTCTTAGCACACACACAAAATCTCCAAATTTAAAAATGGAGGCAGGGTTCGGTGGCTCAGCTTGTAATCCCGGCACTTTGGGAGGCCAAGGTGAGTGAATTGCCTGAGCCCACGGGTTCGAGACCAGCCCGGGGAACTTGGCAAGACCTCGTCTCTACAATTAAAAAAAAAAAATTAGTTGGGCATGTGCCTGTAGTTTCAGCTACTTGGAAGGCTGAGGTGGAAGAATTGCCAGAGTCCAGAGACTCCAACTCAAAATAAATAGATAAATAAACAAACAAATAAATAAAAATGGAATGATACATAAATTTTTTTTATACTAGAGATCAAATGCCTAGTTGCAAATTGAACAAGAAATGTATAAGAGCCTATTTAAAAAGTGTAAAGGTTTTAGTTCAATAAATAGATGAGCATGAGCTATCTTTTACACATAATAATATAATATTTTAAAGACATCAATTCTTTCTTAATTTAGTTCTTAATGTGATCACAATAAAATTGCTTATAGGATTTTAACTTGAATTTATATGAAAAACACAAGCATGTGAATTAATCAAGAAGATTCTACAGGGTAGAAAAAAGGAATATTGTCACCTGACTTGGTAGCCCTACCAGATATTAAAATAAATATGAAGCTTTTGTTTGTAACTTTTAAAGTTTCCTGTTGAGCTGAAAGGAAAAAAACCTAAGCAACCCTATTAAAAAGTGGGCAAAGGATATGGTTAGACACTTTTTTTTTTTGAGTCAGAGTCTCAGTCTGTCGCCCGGGCTGGAGTGTAGTGGCACACAGCCACTGCAGCTTTGACATGCTGGGTTCTGTCGCCCAGGCTGGAGTGTAGTGTCACACTCACCGCCACCGCAGTCTTGACCTACTGGGCTCAGGTGATCCTTCCGTCTCAGTCTTCCAAGTAGCTGGAACTACAGGCCTGCTCCACCACGCCCGGCTAATTTTTTTAATTTATTGTAGAGATGAGGTCTCACCAAGTTACCCAAGCTGGTCTCGAACCCATGGGTTCAGGCAATCCTCTCACCTGGCCTCCCAAAGTGCTGGGATTATAGGCGTGAGCCACTGAACCCGTCCAGTTGGACACTTTTCAAAAAAGAAGATATACAAGCAGCCAACAGATACATGAAAAAATGCTCAGCCTGACTAACCATCAGAGAAATGTTATTCAAAACTACAGTAAGACATCACCTAACTGCAGTAAGGATGGCCATCATTAATAAATCCAAAAACAACAGATGCTAGTATGGGTGTGGAGAAAAGGGAACACTTCCACACTGTTGGTGGGAGTACAAACAAGTTCAACCTCTATGGAAGTTGTGTAGCGATTCCTAAAAGAACAAAAAGTTGACCTTCCATAAGATCCAGCAATAGCTTTCCTGGTACTATACCTGGAGAAACATAAATCACTCTACAAAAAAGACACTTGCACACTCATGTTTATAGCCGCACTATTTACCAGAGCAAAAACGTGGAACCAGCCGGGCTCGGTGGCTCAGCCTGTGATCTCACGCCCTTGGGAGGCTGAGGTGAGCCCGCGGGTTCGAAACCCGCCCGGGCAACTTGGCGAGACCTCATCTCTACAATAAATCAAAAAATCAGCCGGGCGTGGTAGCGCGCGCCTGTAATTCCGGCTACTCGGAAGGCTGAGGCGGAAGGATCGCCAGAGCCCAGCGGTTCGAGGCTGAGGTGACCGGGAGCGGCCACTGCACTCCAGTCTGGGCGACAGAGTGAGACCAACTTCAAAAAAAAAAATGGAACCAACCCTACTGCCCACTGAAAGTGGACTGGATTAAAAAATGTGGTACGTATACACGATGGAATATTATGCAGCCACAAAGAAAAACAAAGTCATGCCTTTCGCAGTAAATTGGATGGAGTTGGAGACCATCATGCTTAGCGACCCATCACAGAAGCAAAGAACCGAATGCCACGTGTTCTCACTCATAAGTGGGACCTGAACATTCATCACATGAGCACAAGTGAGGGATCGGCAGTCGCAGGACACTGGCACAGGAGGGAGGGAAGGAGAGGGGTCACCTAACAGCACAATGGGTACCTGGTCCCAAACCAGGGGAAATGAGGGCCAATTGCAGGCCCAAGCTTCACCTGCGTGCAGCCTATTTGTTTAGTGAATCCTTACTTGTACCCCACATCTCCATAATAAAATAAAACGTATTTATTTACTTACTATTTATTTATTTAGAGTTGGAGTCTCACTCCGTCGCCCAGGCTGGAGAGCGGTGGCACGCTCACCGCCACCCCAGCGACGACCCGCTGGGCTCCCGCGATCCTTCCGAGTAACCGGAACTACAGGCGCGCGCTACCACGCCTGCCTAGTTTTTTATTTATTGTAGAGTCGAGGGCTCCTAAGTTGTTGGGGCTGGTCTCGAACCCGCGGGCTCGGGCCATCCACTCGCCTCGGCCTCCCAAAGTGCTGGGATTACAGGCGGAGCCACCGAGTTCAGTCCTAAAATAGAATTTAAAAGAATAAAGGCTGGGCTCAGTGGCTCCGCCTGTAAACCCAGCACTTTGTTTTTTGTTTTGTTTTGTTTTTGAGTTGGAGTCTCACTGTGTCGCCCAGACTGGAGTGCAGCGGCCGCTCCCGGCCACCGCAGCCTCGACCTGCTGGGCTCCCGCGATCCTTCCGCCTCAGCCTTCCGAGTAGCCGGAATTACAGGCGCGCCCTACCATGCCCGGCTGATTTTTAATTTATTGTAGAGATGAGCTCTCGCTACCCAGGCGGGTCTCGAACCCGTGGGCTCAGGCAATCCACTCACCTCAGCCTCCCAAATGCGCGGGATTACAGGCTGAGCCACCGAGCCCGGCTAAACCCAGCACTTTGGAAGACTGAGGCGAGTGAATGGCCTGAGCCCGTGGTTTCGAGACCCGCCCGGGCATCTTGGCGAGACCTCGTCTCTACAATAAAATCAAAAATAGCCGGGCATCGTAGCCCGCGTCTGTAGTTCCGGCTACTTGGAAGGCTGAGGAAGAAGGATCGCCGGAGCTACTCCAGCCTGGGTGACGTAGTGAGGCTCCAACTCAAAAAAAAAAGAATACAGTTACCTGTTTGTAAAATTTGTAAAACAAGGTAGTCCCAGTGTAGCAACAGACAGTGGCTGGGGAGACACCCCTTATCAACAAGGGTGACTGAACGATGCATATTTGTATACTTAACCCTTAACTGTACCCCACAATTAAAAAAAATATATTGATAAAAAAAAAAAAAGAAAAAGTACAGGCAACAGATTGCTTGAGCCCAGGAGACAGAAGCCATAGTGAACTATGATGGTGCCCCTATACTCTAGCCTGAGCTGCAAAGCCAGATCCTGTCTATAATTAAAAAAAAAAAAGATGAATAGAAGAATATGAATTTATTGACTCTATAAAAAGATTCCATATATCAACAACTTAATACAAAAACAGCAAAGAATAGGAACTTGTTGACATAGGCACATGAAGATATTCAAATGACTTGTTTACTTGGGAAAATATCTCTCTCACCTATAATTAAAGAAATTCTACAATAAGCACTAACAATGTCTTTCAGAATTAAATATGTGCAAAATTATTTGATACAACAGTTCTACCTTAAGGAATTTACTGATAGTTACCATGCGAAAGGAAAATATGGTACCTTTAAAAAATAATAGCAAAAAACAACAAATATTATATCATAATAGGATGCATAATATATGCATAACAGTGTATAGATACTACCTTTAAGAGACATCTATGAATAAGTAAGGTCCAGAGGAGGAGGTGTAGTGTGCCCACATTTGTACAGAATATAATTTACGTGTGTCGGTGTGAACGTATGGATTTATTGATAGTTGTCCACTTCTCCTGTGGAATGAGAGATTCACCAGGTACTATGTAACCTCTGGTGGTGCTTAATTTCTCTCTCTCTTCTTTTTAATCTTATGCTATTTGAGTGGGGGGGGTACAGATGATCAAATTATTATAAATGATTAAGTCCAAGTAGAAATAGATTTGGTAGTAGGGTATTGCTATTACATAGCCAATACTTAGTTTCAAACAATTGGAGAAGTGAGGTAGACATAGGAAAACTGTAAATACTCAAAAAAGAAGAGCAATCCCTTTACGATTTGTATCAAAAAATTTTATCTACTTGGAATTTAATATGAATATAAATAATAAAAATATCCAGTATGTTTAACTTTCACTACATTATATAGCTAATATAGAGAGACTTTGTAACATGCAAGGTGAGTCCTCTGCACATAAATGGCTCTTGTCATTTATGTCATTTATGACTCTTGTCATCGATGTCACTTCTATTAATGTACATAAGAAAATGTCCCCAATCTGCCATGAGAGGGCAGCAGACATTCAGTCATTTGCCTAGATTGTGGCTGCCACAGTACAGTGGAAATCTCCCAACTTGGAGCTTTGGGATTGGAAATGTTGCTGACATTTAAAAAATCTGATTCACCTGTAATCTGGGGAAAGGGGTGTCGACGGAATGACTATCAGACCTTTGTCAACTCTAACAGGCTGTGATTCGAACACAAAGTTGTATCCACATGGTGATCATTAAATTAAAGTTTAACCATGTTAAAGTTGAACGCTGAAACAAACAAAAACTAAGCTCAAATCTGGTTGGATACTACTCCTTCTTTCAAACATCACTAACATTATCAAAAGCTTCTTAGGAGCCAAATACTGTTCTAAGCACTTTGCACTGTTATTTACGCAACACTCTTATTGATGTAGGTGAGGTTCTCATGCCTGTTTTGCAGATGAAAAGGTAAAGTATGCAAAGGGAAGGTTGCCCAGGGTCTCACCAGAATGATGGGGCCAGCATGGTAGGGCCACATTTGTAACTGCTCCATTATACTGGCAACTATTAGTGCCATGAAAGGCAATCCAAAATATCTAACAAAATGGTCATAATTGCATCTGGCTGACAATTCAGTTTTGCTCTTATAGAAAATGACTTTCTTAGGAGTTTTTGGGGACACACAATCACATCACTGCATCCTGTGCCTTGCTAGGTAATATTTTCTCATCATGAAAGCAAGCTGCATTGTATCTATTACAATTGCTGTTGATCTCTATGCTTATTCCTGCCGCTCCACCCACACTCCCCCATTTGACCCTCACGCCCCTCCACAGGCCCAGTGGGTTTAGCCGCTGGCAGTGTCTCCTGCACAGCTGTTCTGCCTCCTGATCTACTGCAGTTCATACACCTGCTCCCTGAAATGTCCCTCCCCCTTCAGTGGGAAACTCTCCCAAGAAATACCTCAAATATAATCTTTCCCTTCCTCTGATTCTTCGAGGCAGCATAAGGAGCTCTCTCTCACATATCTCTACTTTAACAACAATCTCTTTGTAGTATATTTGTTTATTTTGGTGCTTTTACAACCAGATGGGAACTCTTTTAGATCAGATACTTCCTCTATTTTCATCTCTGTACCCTAAGGCAGTAGTCCCCAACCTTTTTGGCATCAAGGACTGGTTCTGTGGAAGATAATTTTTCCATGGAGGGGGAAGGGGATGGTTTTGAAATGATTCAAGCACATAACATATATTGTGCACTTGATTTCTGTTATTATTACATTGTAATATATACGAAATATTATGCAACTCACCATTAAAAAAAAGAGGCACAGGCAGAAGTGGTAAATAAAATAATGGGCAGGCCAAGCAAAGATTGAAATAAGTGTCGGATTCTGACTTGAAGTCTGCCACCAGATGCAGCTGTACAATTGAAGTATATCAACTCACTTGCCACTCACCAATAGGGTTTTGATATGCGTCTGCAAGCAATAGATTTATTACGGTCTCTGTGCAGTCAAACCTCAGTGCTAATGTTGATCTGTATTTGCAGCCTTTCCCCAGCACTATCATCACTGCCTCAGCTCTACCTCAGATCTTCAGGCATTAGATTCTCATAAGAAGTACACAACCTAGATCCCTCACATGTGGAGATTACAATAGGGTTCCCACTCCTATGAGATTCTAATGCTGCTGCTGACTGCCAGAAGGTGGAGCTCAGGCAGTAATGTGAGTTTTGGGATGCTGTGGTAAATACAGATGAAGGTTTGCTCACTCACCCACCGCTCACTTCCTGCTGTATGAACCAGTTTCTAACAGTCCATGAACTGGTACCTGGGGGCAGGGGTATTAGGGAACCCTGCCCTAAAGTGTAGAGTAGTACTTGGAATATAGTAGATAATAATTATTTACTAAAATGATAAATGAAACAATGAATGCAGACTTTTCTTTTTTCTCATTTTCTTTGAGGACTTTAAAAAAAATTTTTATTATAAAGATGTGGGGTACATTTTGGGGTTAGGTATATAAACATTGATCATGCAGGTACCCTTGTTGATGAGGTATGCCCCTCCCTCTCCTAGCAGTTTCCCTCAACTGCCAATCCCAACCCCCACCTCACCCCCCCCCCAGTTTCCCACTACTGCCAATCGCTTTCTTATAGCATTGTGATTGTTCTAGGTCGGCTTATGAAGGAGAACATATGGAACTCAGTTCTATGTTTCTGTGATAAATCACTGGGTATGACCGACTCCAAATCCATCCAAGTTGCTGCAAAATTCATATATTTGTCCTTCTTTAAGGCTGCATAATATTCCATTGTGTATATGTACCACATTTTTAAAATCTAGTCCAGCTTTGATGGGCAACACGGTTGGTTCCATGTTTTTGCTATTGTGAATAGAGCTGCAACAAACATACGTTGTGCAGGTATCTTTTAGGTAGAATGATTTGAGTTCCTTCGGGTATATTCCCAAAAGGGGAATTGCTAGGTCATACGGAAGGTCAATTTCTGGTTCTTTCAGAAATAGCCACATTGTCTTTGAGGACTTTTAATCAATCTTCCTTTTGCATACCCCCCCCCCCGCCACAAATGACCTTAATGGTTTTGAATAACTTTAAGTAATTTTCTGTCTGGGTTCATTCAACTGTGATGACAATTCTTTTGTTGTCTTTTAAATTCTTGTTCCCAGGTATTGTTGGATGCTGAAGATTTTATGAACCATCTCTAGGTATAAGCAAGTGATTCTGAGAACCAGAATTAGATCTTAATTGCAGGAGAGCAGGGTTGCAAAAGCCAATACCATGTGAGAGAATCCGGACATCTATCCAGATCATTAACAACTGACGCAATGGAGAAGAGCAGTTATCAACTTCTGAATAAGCGATAGACATTAGAGTCACATAACTTCCCTCTAGAAACATCACACCTTGTCTGTGTAAGGGGGTCACTGAATTGAAAACATTCTTGCTGATTCTAAAACTAGATGATTTTTTTCTTCTCACGGGTGCTCAGGATTCAGGCCAATATAATGCCCGTGGGTTATCATTTAAGGCCCCTCTAGGTTAGCTCTGCTGGCTTCTGTTTGGTGTTAAACCAGCCTTTGGATCTGCCTCCCACCTGTGATGCTTTTTTTTTTTGTAAAATGTCTTTCTAAAATGGATGCCCTTCTATGTGCCAAGATGTATTGGATCAGTGCTCAGAAGACTTCAACCCCCATGATTTTCTACATTTGGAAATCTCTTCTTGACCTGTGGTTTTGTTTGTTTTTGGTTTTGTTTTGATACAGGATCTTGTTCTGTCACCCAGGCTGGAGCGCAGTGGCAGGAACGTGGCTCACTGCAGCCTTGACCTACTGGTCTCAGGTAATCTCACCTCAGTCTCCTGAATAACAGGGACTACAGGTGTATGCCACCATGCCTGGCTAATTTTTTATTTTTATTTTTTGTAGAGACAAGGTCTTGCTATGTTGCCCTGGCTGGTCTCGAACTGTTAGACTCAAGCAATCCTCCCACCTCATCCTCGTAAAGTGCTGAGATTACAGGCATGAGCCACCATGCCTGGCTGACTCGTGTTTTTGTTAGCATCTATCCCACTTTCTCTAATCCTTTTATCTCTTTGGAACATGAATTTCTTTCTCCTTGACTAAAATACATGCTTAAACTTTTCTGGCCTGATTTGAAACAATCTTCACTAGAATCTGATGTTTCCCTGTAATACATTCCATTTCTCTCTCCTTTCATGACAGAATTTTCAACTAACTTTCTAGGTAGGTGGGAAGATCCCGTAGAAACAGGAAACTGGAAATGAGCAAACCATGCAGGAACAATGAGTAAGGCATTTTCAGGGAAGTTTCCCTGATGGAGGAAGTTAGTTTTGGCAAATAATCTAGTTCTGGATAAATCTGAAGAGATGTTTTTAAAACTAAATTTGGAAGCTCTTGAATGCCAGGCTATGGAGTTTGGACATTTTGTGGTTGACCATGTACAACCACAGCAGAAATTTGCTCCGCAATGTGCTGGGGAGAAGAGTTTAAGAGGTACAGACAGGAGATATGGAAAGCTGTAGTGTGGTCTAGGAAGAAGGCCTTGACCAACACAAAAAAGGGAGTGAAAAGCCCAGTGATGGTATCAGGATCAAACTTATTGAAACAAAGAAGATTACTGGAAAGTAGAATGTAATTTACCAAGGACAAGACTTCTTAACATAAAGCTGTAACTAGTATTCGGAACTGTGTTTATAGTAGACTTTACACACAGTTGGAAATTTTCAATGAATGTTACTGTATGTGAAGCGAAATGCTACAGTACTTTGCAAAGGAGAAACACATGTACAAACCTATGCATAACTAATGTTCTGAGAAAACAAAGGAGGATTAAGAAGGACAAATCACCTTCCCTGCTGTGTGTGTGTGTGTGTGTGTGTGTGTGTGTGTGTGTGTGTGTGTGTGTGTGTTGGTGGGGGGAGGTGGCCTTATCCTGCCCTCCTCTCCCTCTAACTGCAGCTCCCCCTCTCCAGGGGCCTTCAGCTGACTTGCAAAACTTTCTTAGCCTTGTCTGCTAGGGGCAACCTCATCTTGCCATGTCTTTAAATTGAGTCCTTTCAGGCCAACTAGGGCTGGTTTTAGTAGACTTTCCCGTTGAACTTTTCATTCTTACCCCGGTAAAGAAATGTTACAGTACGTTTCGGAAAACCCCATGAGAACTATGCTTCTTTCTTTGACTTTGCCACCACATCACACTGAACCCACAGACCACACAGGCTATCTACCTACAAATTGCATATACACATGACTATCTGATGCAAGTTGCTTTCTTGAGTCTCTGAATTGCTTAGTTTGCCTTTGTGTATTTTTCTTTTCAATTTTTCCCAAGATTTCTTCCCTGTGAATTTTTTTTGACTTTTTTTCCCAAACAAGTTTAAATAAAAATTTTTAATACAAGTAACAAGATAGCAAATAAAATATAAGCAAAATAAATTGTATACAGCAAGTCTTTTTTTTTTTTAAGTCAGAGCCTCACTGTGTTGCCCAGGTTGGAGTGCAGTGGCATGCTCACAGCCACCCCAGGCTCGACCTGCTGGACTCAGGAGATCCTTCCACCTCAGTCTTCCAAGTAGCTAGAACTACATGGATGTGCCACCACACCTGGCTGATTTTTTTAATTTCTTGTGGAGACGAGGTCTCGCCAAGTTGCCCAGGCTGGTCTTGAACCCCTGGGCTCAGACAATCTCTTGCCTCTGCCTCCCAAAGTGCTGAGATTAAAGGCATGAGCCACCAAGCCTGGCCCAATAAACTTGTACAATTTAATAAAACTTCTTAGAGAAGGAATGTATTCTCTCTAAATGGTCTACTAGACTCATTTCTATTTGTGAAACTTTATAGTTTTGTTCTTTACTTTGCAAAAATGCTTAATAATTTATGCATTAAAATTAGTGAAATATTTATGCATTTTAAATTAGCATGTCTTAAAAAGGAGACCTTACAAGTGAGTTGATTTACATTTGGTTGAAGTTCAATTTGGGACATTATATTGCATTAGAAATTGTTTTGGTTCATAAATATTTATTGAGAAAATCTGATTAATGCATGAATATTCTTCTTTTCCTTAAGATAATTACAAAATAAGCCCCGAATCACACATATATCAACAAAATATGTAAATCATACATCAACAAAACTTTTTCCCTGTCACAAGACTGAGGGTTCTGAGTTTTCTCACGGTTTTGACCGAGGTCCCTTAGTCCTGCACCTTGTCAATACTTGTGAAATTTACTGCTGACCCTGAATTTGACCAATAACAAACTGAACTAATCATTCCACAAGTGCATAGGAACTTTCACTTTTAAATTAAAGTTTTGAAAGCAATCTTTACAAAACAAATCTGAACCCAAGTATATGTACAAGGATGTTGGTATTCTTTTAAAATTATCCATCCTTCAGATGACTGTGGGCCTGGGTTGATGATGACATGTGGGTTCTGAACGAAATGGGAAAAAGGAGTAAAATCAGCTTAATTTTGGCAAATCAAGATAAAAATGGGATTGGGCATGGCTTTCAAGCCAAAATTGGGATCTCAGCCAGGCACGGTGGCTCATGCCTATAATCCCAGAACTTTGAATGGCCAAAGCAGGAAGATTGCCTTAGCCCAGAAATTCAAGACCAGCCTGAGCAACATAGTGGAACCTCATCTGTATATATAAAAAAAAAAAAAAAAATCAGCCAGGCATGGTAGCACAGCTACTCAGGAGGCTGAAACAGAAGGATCTTCTGAGCCCAGGAAGTCGAGGCTGTGGTGGGCTGTGATTCTGCACTGTATTACAGCCTGGGCAACAGAGTAAGACCCTGACTCAAGAAAAAAAAATTGGGACCTCTACTATCCTCACTTCTTTATACTGACTTTCCCACCCATGCCAAGAGTGCCTTTCCTTAGCAAATGAGGAATGAGGTAATAAAATAGAGCACTTACTACTAAATATGCCTAAAATCTTTTGTCCTGTTTTAAAAGTGTAGGACTCTGTAGGAAAAAAAAAATGAAGTGATTGATTACTCATTCTCTGTCAATGCCCGAGGTGATTATTTTTAATAGGGCATTACAAAGGACTTAATATATTTGTCCTTCTTTTGGATTAAATAAGTGCAATTAATGACCATCTAAATGAAAAGGGTAGATCATGAGGATTTTTAAAATAAAAACTCAGTTTCAACAAGATAGCACAACAATGTTTATCAGTCTTCCTGTTTGGCTTAGGAAGGAATGGAGCAAACATATCATAGGGCATCTTTCCCTTCTCTATCGAAGGAAGATCTGGTAACTGAGCTATCTCTGAAGCAACTTGAGTCTTGCAACAAATGGAAAGTGATGAATAGAAGTCTTATTTGTTTCTGGCCTGGGTTTCTCAATAATGGTCCAAGATTTTATGCAGAGAACCAAGATTTGGTGCTGATCCAGGGTTTTGTATTAGAAGCCAATTTGAATCAAGAGCCAAGAGCTGAGGAGAGGTCAATGGCCTCTCATTGACAGAAAAAGAAGGATGAGAGAGAAGAGGACGAAGAAGGCGTCTCTATTCTACCTCTCTAAAATAGCTTGTTGTCTCCTTCAGCCTCAGCTCCTGAAGTAATGGAGGTCGACTCAACTCTCTGAACTCAAATCTCTCAAAATATGGGCATGCAGAGGGCATCCCAGAGGTGAATGTGGAGGTAAAGTTCTTCATCTTAAAGGAAAAATAGCTAAGTGTAGGCCTGCGGGGTTCCTGCTCCCGCCGGGTGTGGGATTTCCTGAAGGAGAGGCGAAAGAAGGAACTTACGACGAAAATAATATACTTGGACACCTGCTTGCAGGCCAGAAGCCTGCAGGACTGATGACATTTAATGTTAGTTAACTGAAATCTTTTATACCATTCGTAAAGGGGCAAGACAAAGAAAATTCCTTCACGTACATTATTTTTTAAAAGTTACCACCATCTAGCAGTCTTAGAAGCTACAGACAAGCCAAGAACACTACCTGCTTTTAGTCAATAAGTCTTTTTCATAAAGCCAAAAATGATAGTTTTAGTCCAAAGTCCCGAATTACAATCCTTAAAATGTCTCAAGAAAGTTTCCAAGTGCACATTTCTCCATGTAGCAGGAGTTTTCTTTCTGGGGCTTCTATGACCTTCAAAGCTTCGTAATCGCCTCTCTTGTCCAGGTGTCTTCATTACTTTTCTCTTATCCTGCAGTGTTTATTTCTAAAGAAAACTCAAAAGAAGCTTTTAGTGATGTTCCCAGGCTCCCAAGTTTGCTTTCTGTCTTTAGTTAATTTATCACAAAAGTATCCAATTAGTATATTATGAATTCAGTGAAAACTCACTCTATAAACGTTAACTTAGAATTTTAGCTATTGTATTAAGTAAAAACCGTAACGATTAATTGTCATCCTAAATCTGTGAAAACAGTGTTATAAATCACCTACATAACTCCTAGATAAGTGTTAGAACTTATAATGAATTCATAATGAACTTACTAAAAACTTGTGCTTCTAAAAAACCTCATGTCTAAACACTAAACTACATAATTCTAAATCAAATAAGGAGTGAATATACTTATATCATTTTTTACTCAAGCAATATCTAATAACTTATAACCAAGTGAAAGAAAGCATTCTTGATGTGCTTCAGAGTTTAACTATTGCGTATGTTAGAAAAAGCCAAACGGCATAGTGGGAAATGGAAAAATGAACCATGACATTTCCAGGTTAGCTGTGAGTACTTCACATAAACATGCCATTATCTTCTTCCACAACTGCACAGAATTCTTCAGCCGTACCAAACAGCAAAGGTGGAAGACAGAAGGGCCTCAGCTTCCCGGGCTTGCCCTGCAGCCCAGGGCCTTTGGCCCACCAGGACTCTGTCAATCAGGTGGGCCTCCAAGGCTGGCTCCCAACATATGCACTGGAAAATACCCAGTGCCCACACATAGTAAGTATTTAGTAAAAATGCTGTTCTACTAAATTGAAGTCGTTTACAAGTGGCTATTTGGTCTGGGAAAGAAGTTGCATAATATTAGAGTGAACAGCAAAGCCCAAACAAGTCCAGTAGATCAAAGTGCTTTTGGAAGCAGGTACAACCAAGAAAAACATCAGCCATCACTTCATCCAGTGGAATCCTCCAATCATGGTGATCCTGAGCTTGAGGACCAGATGTAGCCTCCACCTCGCTCTGTGGGGAGATCAACCATAGGCACTAGGGATCTGTTAATGCCTGGAGAAAAAGTTCATTGTGTGCATTTAGTGGCACGGGGTGCATTTAGTGGCACGGGGCTCAATCCACAGAGTGGAAATTCCTGAAACATGCTCCAGAAAACAGCAAACACCCATGGAAGTTGTTTTCCTAGGCTGAGAGAGAGAAGCCAATTCATCCATCCATATGAACACAGAGAGGATAGGATCTGGTCGTATTGTCTGCCATGGTTCATGCAAAGTTGTGAAGCACTTGAAGGTCACTCTACCTAGAGTAGAGTCTTCAGGGTCTTGGTCTGTTTCCTTTTTATATGTTCCTATCTTTTTATACATCCTCTCCTTCATGAGCTATGCCATATTCAGTTCTCAGTAAATCTCTGGTAGAATCATCTTATTAAGGACAAATTACCATATTTTATGTATCCCAAATATATTTGTCCTTTATTGGGGATGGACAAAGGGGGGAAAAAGCCATAATCCAAAGGAGTATATTTTCAAAAGTGAAATTTAGGGCAGTGTGTTAGTTAGGAGAGGCTAAACCATCCTGCCAGTATTCAGACACAACAGGATATTATATCTCATGCACATAACAGTCCAGGGTGGATGTCTGGATTATTAGATAGATTTCCTTCATGTGGTATGCGAGGCCACTGGTTAGACCAGAGGTGAGGGGGGTAAGGAGAGTGTTCAGGCCCAGAGTCTCTCTTAAAAGCTCCCATCTGGAGGTGGCATAACAACCTGTGCTGACAGTTCATGGGAGCGAAATTAGTCACATGGCCAACCCTATTTGCCAGTTTCTATTGTATTAGCCTGGAAGAAAAGTAGTAGGAATTTTGGCAGACAACCAACAGATTCAGCCAAAATCATCAGTCCAGACTGTGGAGATTTGTTTCTCGAGAGGAATGCAGACAATGAGGGACATGATCTTCTTCCTAGTAATGCATGGAAGCGTGTCCTGTAGCTAGTCACCACATCTACCTAAGCAGAAGCTTGGTGCTGCTGTGGAACAAATTCCCAGCATTTTTCAAATTCACTGGTATCATTCTAACTCTTTGCAGCTCTGCCTAGCTTTGTGACAATAGAAAAGTACCGTGTGGACCAGTCTATGACTGGTCACTAGAGTTAGAGCCATTTACCAGCTTCTCGATGGCTCCAAGTAGACACTGAACTCAAGGGTAAATCCCAAATGTCACTAGACTGGCAGGTGCTGCCTGCCCCTGCTCATCATCCAGGCGACTGGCTTTTGCTCTTTCCCCTGTTTCTTCTCTTTTCCCTTGACGGTCACACTGCTGATTAGCACCTGAACCAGATGGTGGTGAGAGGGAGAGAGAGAGTGATGATGATGAAATAAACATCAGCTTGGTAATTACTTCTGAAAACCAATGAAAATAGAGCTGACCGGTTGCAGATGAAATGTCGTCAGGACTGTGGATAATCATCCTTGATCTCTTCCTGGTCTCATAAGCACTGACACTTGAGAGGTGTCTGGGATACTACGTAGCACTCTGAATTGATCACATATTCATGTTAAGAAGAGTTTAATACGTTTTTGTCAATATAGTGTGTGATGTGTGACAAGAAATAATTATAACAGTAAATGTTGAAAGAAAGTGTGTCAGATCCATGGTTTGCTTTAGGTCCATGGTTTCGTTTAATTCTCACTACAACTCTAAGTGGAAGACACTTTTGTTTCCCCTACTTTCTAGTCAGAAAAGTTGGGATATGGAAGAGTTTACCAACTAGCCCAAGCGCACATGCCTGCTAGGAGGCCGAGATAGAGCTCAAAGGTAGAGCTAGTTAATTCCAGAGCCCAAGAGTTGAACTTTTGCATGATTTACCCTCCCTGATCCAGCAGTAAACTACAGCATGCTCATTTCTAAAGAAAATAGGGTGGATGTATTTTTCTCCTGAGAAAGTGAATTAATCTGTGAAGTTCTTCTTCCCTCCATAGTCATAGAATGGAATGAACTGAGAGTCAAGAATTCCCATTCTACATTGATGATTCAGCTCTTAGAGGAACACTCCCTAGACAGTCTTCATCAAACAACTGGGCAACGAAACATTATGAAATTTATCCCATTGTGTGGGCTGTCTCCCTGCTTTCTTGATGGTTTCTTTTGCTTTGCAGAAGCTTGTCCATTTGAGGAGGTCCCACTTGTCTATCTTATTTCTTTTTATTTTATTTTATTTATTTATTTATTTATATTTTTTGTTTTTTGAGTTGGAGTCTCACTCTGTCACCAGACTGGAGTGCAATGGCTGCTCGCTGCCACTGCAGCCTCAACCTGCTGAGCTCCAGCAATCCTTCCGTTAGGGTTTTGATAAGGAGTTGGTTGCCAGTTCCAATTTTCATAACGGTGTCTCCTGACTTGTCTAAGATTCTTATAGTTTGAGGTTTTACATTTAGGTCTTTGATCCATTTAGAGTTAATTTTTGTGTATGATAAGAGGTAGGGGTCTTGTTTCAATTTTCTGCTTGTGATCAGCCAGTTTTCCCAGCACCATTTACTGAATAGGTTCTCCTCTCCCCAGTGGTTGTCATTGGTGGCTTTATCAAAGGTGAGTTGGTTGAGAAATAGGGGTGCACCTCATCAACAAGGGTACCTGCATAATCAACATTTGTATACCTAACACTGAATTGTATTCCACATCTTTATAATACAAAAAAGAAACATTATGGAATTTAGACCACGCACGTACCCCCAGCCTACTATATGGGGAGAAAAAAAGTCAGCAGCAAATGAAAATGGAAACAGAGGGAGGAATCCATACTGTGTCCCCCCTATTCCCCACACAGAGGCAGAAGAGAGGCTGCTTGTGCTGTTGTTGTTGACTTCGCTTTGGAAGGAGCTCTCCTGTGAGGGTGAATAACACCTGTGGGCTGCCATCACATGTCCTCAATCCTTTTCTGCCCTTTCTATTCTCTAACTCAAAGAACTGTAAACATTCCTCCAGCAAGTGCCAAAGAAAGGAGCAATGAGTATCGAGCAGGCATCGAGGATCACTTGGGTATATACCAAAGCTGTGTCTAATGATAATATCAGAAAACCCAATTAGGCTCCAGAAAGTTCCCTTGAGCAATCCCTGATAGGGTGTTGACTTTTGTGTAGCCCCAGCAATGTAGAGCACCTGCAAAAGGACACATTAGCTACAGGAAGCATCTTTCACTGTTTAGCTGCACCTCCAACTCAGAAACACGAAATTCTTGGCAGGTAGAGCCTGTCAGCCGCTCAGGGGAATCTTTCCTTTGGTTTCAGTTCACAAGGCTTGGCAACCTCTTCAGTCACCTGGGAAGAAACTAAAAATCTCCAATAAGACACAGTCAATTCACTCATTCATAATAGTTACAGGCATACATGCTATTGATTGCTACAGGGTTCCAAGCATTGTCAAACACTTTCGAGAATATGTCTCTCTACTCAAATACAGAATGTTCGTGATGTTTTTCCTCCTCTGTGACTGCCCTCCTGTGTGTTCTGTTTTGTTAAGCCCCAAACTAACATAACACATTTACTGCCACTATTTGTTTTAGCACATTTGATTTGTTCTGTAGAGACCTTTTATAATACCTTTTTCTAGACATATAAGTTAATTCATTCATAGCAAATGACTTGCGAGATGGCTGCAATCTCACGAGCAGCAGCTTCCCTCATTCAGAAAGCGCTGATTTGCCATCTACCATGTGTCTGGAACTCTTTTAGAGCCTGGAGATAGAGCAGCAACGAGTCAAAGATCCCTTCTCTCGTGGAAAGAAATCTCCATAAATAAAATAAATGAATAAAATAAGTAACAACACATATGGTGAAGATCCTACTGAGATGAATGAACTAGGACACAGGGGTGGGCTTGTAGTTTTAAACAGAGTGGGCAGGGAAGAGTTCATCAAAGTGACCCTCCATCAAGTTCTGAAAGAGGTGTGGGAGAGTCTTGCCACTCCCTGGCTGCGTGGGAGGAGAGCGGCTGAGCAGAGAGAGCCGAGTATGGTAATATACACACATGTCAATTCCTTTTGATTCTTGCATTGCAAAGAGAGACGACAGTTGTATAGTGACTGGTGGTTTTTATAACTAAAACCTATACAATTGACTAATTGGTTTGGAAGAATTAAATGTTGTGAAGAACTCTCAAAAGATATGGTCTAAATTGGCCATGTTTGTACAGAGAAATCTGTTTTATTGTAAAACATTGTTGAATTAAGCCAAAATAGGCCGGGCATGCTGGCTCACACCTGTAATTCCAGCACTTTTGGAGACCAAGGAAGAAGGATTGTTTGAGCCCAGGAGTTCGAGACCAGTGTAGGCAACACAACAAGGCCTCATCTCTACAAAAGTCAAATATTAACTGGGCATGGTAGTGCGTGCCTGTAGTCCCAGCTACTTGGGAGGCTGAGGCAGAAGGATCGCCTTAGCCTAGGAGGTTGAGGTTGTAGTGAGGCGTGATCTTGCCATTGCATTGCAGCCTGGGTGACAGAGTGAGACACTGACTCAAAAAAAAAAAAAAAAAAAAGGAGGGGGGACGAAATAAAATTTAAAAACCATATTTTATCAAATAACTAATTTCATTATTTTTGGAGCAATTATTTTTATGGAAGTAACAGAAAAGTTTCTATAAACAGAGAAAAAGTGAAAAAGATATTAGACACTAATCAATACATACAAGTAAAAGCCTTCCTTCAATGGTAAATAACTGACTTGATTTTTCAGCTTTTATCAGTCAAATATAGCTAACAAAGTGAAAGCATTACATCTTGTAAGCCTGAAATGATACTGATCTCTGACTCTTCTCTTAATAACTGAAAATATCCCTTACCATTTTTGTGTGTGTATGAAAGCAAAACTTCCAGTCATCCCCTTCATATTTCTTTTTTTTTTTGAGTCGGAGTCTCGCTTTGTTGCCCAGACTGGAAGGCGGTGGCATGCTCACAGCCACCGTAACCTCGACTTGCTGGGCTCAGGTGATCATTCTTCCTCAGCCTTCCAAGTAGCTGGAACTACAGGCATGCACCACCACACCTGGCTAATTTTTTGATTTGTTGTAGAAACAAGGTATTGCCAAGTTGCCTAGGCTGGTCTCAAATCCCTAGGCTCAAGAAATCCTCTTGCCTCTGCCTTCCAAAGTGCTGGGATTACAGGCGTGAGCCACCATGCCCAGCTCCTTTCACATTTCAATAACCCCACCGGGAAATCCTTTGAGGCCTATGCAATCATTGTCCTATTTTCAAATGTGAGAAGCTGCAGCAGAGGGAAAGGGTAAGAAAACAAGGACGCTGTAACTCTTCAGCTGGTTTTTGCCCAGTGGGGACACAGCCAAAGACCCAGAAAAAGGAGACAAACATGACTTGAGTCTATCCTTTGTGTTCAGAGAGGGTACTCACTTGCTCTGGGCTTGTGGTGGGCACATCACGCTCTCAGATTCTTCAACTTTCAGTACAGGTTCTGCATTCAGCAAGAGTTTAGGAAACTTTTCAATGTGGACACAATGATTAGTCTTTAGGATTCAAAGGCTGGTCCTATCATTTTGAGTCAGGGACAGCACCAAGAAAGCCAAAGGAATGATCTCAAGGAGCTCTGGCAGCACACAGAGGTTCTGTGTTGGGCCCTGCGCTCAGAGCCGGGCTGATCTGAAGGTTCTGCCCCCTCAGAAGCACTGGTCCATTTAAAGCCACAGAGATTAAGAGTCATCCAGCACTTTAAACCTCTCATCTCAATATTGCCAAGTTCCAAGTTCCAGCTAGGAATTTATTTTGTTTTTTTGTGTTTTTTTGAGTTGGAGTCTCACTCTGTCGCCCAGACTGGAGTGCAGTGGCTGCTCCGGCCACCGCAGCCTCAATCCGCTGGGTGATCCTTCCGCCTCAGCCTTCCAAGTAACTGGAATTACAGGCTCACGCTATAACGTCGGCTAATTTTTTGATTTATTGCAGAGAGGAGATCTCGCCAAGTTGCCAAGGCGGGTCTCGAACCCACGGGCTCAGGCAATCCACTTACCTCAGCCTCCCAAAGTGTGGGATTACAGGCTGAGCCACCGAGCTCTTTTTAAACACAATTAGCCTTTGTTACTGGTTTAGGAGAATAACACTGAAATGGCCTCTTTGTTTGTGGAGACTTCAGGAATCTGTCTGAATTTTCAGGGACTTCACAACTCTCCAGTAGTGGTTTTGAGTTTTTGTCTTTGTTTTGGTGTGTTTGTTTGCTTTTAATTCAGTCTGCATTGTGTGACTTGTCAGCTAAATGGGTTTCCTCTATCTAGCATGTTGTTCTTAATGATTCTCTGTGGCATACTTTCCATTTCTCACTCCCTGACACCAGAAGTTAATAACAGTAGAACTCTAAACAAATGAGTCACTATTTCCAAGAGACCATTTCTGTCAGCATTAGATTATTTTTGTATTGTGTGAGGTTGTTGCCTAGGAGGCTTTTATTTTCCGTATCCACACTTTTTGTGGTTTCTTGATTTCAAAAAAGAAAGCAATTTTGGATTATATATAGAAAAATTGTCTCTAAAATCCTCAGTTACATAGCATATAATTCCCTATAAAATTCTTGCTGCAAAATGCAGAGGAAGAGTCTTTTCATGGAACTAATCCCAGGCGCTTTAATGCAAAGCTTATAGTAAAGAGATTTTTAATAAGCTAAGTACCATGTCCTAGGGCCCATTTAAATTCAATGGGTGAACTAACCATAATGATACAATTTCAGCCTGCTGAAAATGATTTTCCCAACCTGTTTATTCACTTGGAAAAAATCTCTAACAGTAGACAATGACTTTTAACCAATGGGGAGATATTTTGTTGGACTATATGAAATAGCCAGCTTTTTTTGCAGGTCCGAAATGATGGAATATCTGCAACATTATAGAGTTAAAATAGTATACTAAAAATGATAGAAAAAACATAGAAAAAAAATACAATGACTTGGATGAATACAAAAGGCTTGCAGAAGTAAAAGAGAAGGGATCTATAAGAGTAAAATAGGGCAATTGGGCAACCAGAGGCCAATTCTCCATTCCGGGTGCTCTTTGCATTTGGTCAAAATGTAATGATGTCGGCATCTGTGGAATATTTACAGTGAGCCGGGAACTATGCTAACTGATCGCGCTCTACAGTATATATGTGCCATCTAGAGATATGTTATTCATACTGTCAGTAATCTGTGAAGTATCTTCATCTTCATCTTCCTGGATAAAGGAATTAAGGTTCTCAGAGTTGAAGTAACTTTCCTAAAGCCAGAAAACATTCAAATCTAGTTTTGACTGATTCTAAAATGTCTGCTCTGAATCATGAGGCCATTTCATCTTGTGAACAGAAAGCAGGAGAAAGCCTAGGTGCTAGAAGGGGTTTGGGGGTGTGCCACTCTTTGTATTCACAAGAGAGGCTCTATATGAAACAGCAAAGTCTACAGTGTTTTTCTTCTTCTGACTTTCCCAAGGTTTTGTCTTCTTTTTTCTTTATATATCAGTGCTTTAAACCACCAGGTGTCAGAGTCATCAGGTTGTAAAAGGAATCATTGCATTTCCTGTTATACTTCAAAGATTAGACTTTGTTTTATTGACAGTTAGACTTCAGTGATAGATGCCATACTTCCTTTGTCTACCTAGGATGTATCGATGACTCGGCTACAAGAGCCATGGGTGAATTGGCATGGAACAGGAAGAGGCTGAGGTGACAAGAGAGCTTTCTTTCCCCTTTCTTGGTGGGAATGAGATGATGTCTTCGTGTTTCATGCCAGTGTCCAGATGCACTCAGCATATTTTAGGAGATGGTGAATGATAAACTCTCCCAAACTACCAGGTTTCCTTTTCCAACATTTTTTTTTTTTTTTTGAGTTGGAGTCTCACTCTGTCGCCCAGACTGGAGTACAGTGGCCGCTCCCGGCCACCGCAGCCTCGACCTGCTGGGCTCCGGAGATCCTTCCCCCTCAGCCTTCCAGGTAGCTGGAACTACAGGCACGCACTACCATGCCCGGCTGATTTTTTGATTTATTGTAGAGATGAGGTCTCGCTGCCCAGGCGGGTCTCGAACCTGCGGGCTGAGGCAATCCACTCACCTCAGCCTCCCAAAGGCGCGGGATTACAGGCTGAGCCACCGAGCCCGGCTTCCTTTTCCAACTTTTATCTGATTCATATTTTAGAAAATAAATAAAAATACAGATATAGCATAAGATGTGAAAACAAGGAGAGCAAAGGCTCTTTAAACTTTTAAGTTTTTGAACAAATCTCTGTGTAGTATCCAAATGTGAAGGATTAGACTCAGACTCTGTGTGAACTTGAGAATGCTTTAAACCCCACCCCATAGCCTCCCCTTCGTATTTCTTCTTCTTTTTTTGTTTTGGAGTCAAAGTCTCACTCTGGAGTGCATATACTCCGTGAACCATGAGGCTGGTGGCTCACAGCCACCACAGCCTTGACCTGCTGGGCTTGGGTGATCCTCCTGCCTCAGTCATCCAAGTAGCTGGAACCACAGGTACGCACCATCATGCCCTGGTAATTTTTTGATTTATTATAGAGATGAGGTCTCCCAAGATGCCTAGGTCTCGAACACCTGGGCTCAGACAATCCTCTCGCCTCTGCCTTCCAAAGTGCTGGGATTATAGGCGTGAGCCACCATGCCGGCTTCCCCTTCATATTTTTAAGCTTGCCCTTAACCTTGGACATTTTATATTTGGGAACATAAGGTGGATTTTTAAAAGAATCTCTTTTCCACCAGTCCTTCCTGAAAAAAAATCTGATGAAGCAGATGCAATGCAGGATTGAGACATGGAGAACTGGCTGGGCTGCCAGAGTGAATTCTAATATGGATCCCACACCACCAGAGAAACTAAGACTTTTCCTAGAGTCATTCAGGAGAAACGAGCTCTGCCTTTCCAGAAAGTTGGTTTATTGATTCTTTCATTACTATTGTTTTTTCATTGCCCACTTTAAGTCAGGCATTTTGCCAAGAGCTGTGGATATACAGATAACTTTGACATAATTCCTCCCCCTCCAGGAGAAGCGAGGATGGGATTCAGACAACTAAGCCGCCAATGACGCTGCACCTTGTAAGGGCTGCAGCAGAAGGGGGGGCAGGGAGCACAGGGGGCTGAGCTTCACCAGAGGGAATGAGAGAAAGTGTCTGCTGGGGGCCCCCAAATGAGGGGACTTCATACTGGAAGCTAAGCCCTAGTGGGCTGGTATTTCTCAGTTTTCTGTCTTGTGGGTGAAATTTTATTTAGCTAGGGCACAGTGCTTCTGGTCCTAGTGAAGCACTTCCTTTCTTGTGCAATATTTCTGTGATTGATCACATAAATGCCTCTTTTTCAACTGGCATCAGGCAAATGTGAAGAGAGGTGACAGGAGATTGGGCCACAGAGAGGGAGAAATGAGTACATGTCTATGCACAGACACTCACCTTCATGCTGTCAACCACAGAGAAAATAGCAATCCGTTAGGCCTGTTGTAACTAAAGGAACAGTAAGCATCAGAGAAAAGAGGGAGTTTTTGTAGCTTGTTTAAGAATTGGTGCTTATCTCTACTAATCACGAAAAAAATTCATCAGTCCTTTATTCAGTTTCTCAGTGCCTAATGAACTACATAGAACTCAATTTCTGCACAGCGAGTTGGCCATAAGGAGTAGCTAGTAGGCAGTTATCAGTCAACAACTGAGTTAGTTAAATACCTACTGGCATGGGGCTATCTTCTTGGATGATATGTCATCTTAAAAGGTAAAAGGAATTGGTCTCCCCCTCAGTTTATGTTTCTTAAAGTGGGGTCAAGGATCGGCTGCATTAGAATCCTAAGGGGTACTTGTTATAAATACAGGTTCACGGGTCCCTCTTCCAGATCTAATGATTCAAAATCTCTTTGCGTAGGGACTTCAAACATGCATGTAAAAAATACATTTCTCAATGATTTTCATGCACATTAGAATTTGGGAAATATTGCTATGTCTTAGAGTACAATCTGGAACAAATATACATGTAAAGCAAGAATACACAAAGAGAAACATAAAGAATACATTTAATCCATGGCAATAAATGTGGATTGAAAGAGAGAAGATTGCAGTCCCAGAAACCATTGAACACAATTAGAATCCTTCTTGTTAGAAAACACTAACCACAGAGATGTTATTTCTGATCAGTCCTAGATCCAGGAGTTGTAGGCAAATTTTCTGGTGGGTGAAACTGGGTCTTGTAGTATGTGCATCTTGCTAGTGGTAAGCTCAAGACTATTTCAGAAACACCAAAAGGCACCTTGGCATAAATATACATTTCAAACCAGAGCCCATTTTATTCTATAATAATTGCCAGGATCTGGAGTGAGGTGTCCTAGCTCAACCAAGAATTGTACAGGTTTTTGTCAGTAGCTTTATAAGGATTTTCTCAATTATCCAAGCCTGGATTAATGAACTTGCAGACGTAGAATCACACCTGTCTTTGGACACTATTCGACTCGCTATGGAGGCTGACTTATGCCACCCTCTTCGGCCCCTTCTCTCTTTTCCGGGTTAAAGGATCACATCTTCTTAGCAATCCCTACTAAATGAGTCATCCTAGGCCATGATCAACATGGCTAAAGCTAATTTGATAAGTGTGATAACTAGAAGAAAAAAACCAGAAGTTTCAAAAGTTTTCATTACATTTTTATATTTTTTATGTTGTATAGAAAAGAAGAAACAATGGTGAAGGAAGGGTAAGAAAGAGGGAACGGAAAGGGAGGGGAGAGGAGAGGAAGTGAAGATTAGACAGATATGAAAAGAAAGCAAGATTATGTCAACTGGAAACATCAGATGGCAGTATCATTTTATAAAGGCCAAACTTGGAGAGGGAGACATTTTTAACCCATGATTTGGAATAACATCATTTATTTCCCTCTTGTTACTGGTCCAGTTGTGTTCCCCCAAATAAGGTTGAAGCGCTAACCCCCATTCCCTGTGAATGTGGCCGATTTGGAAATAAGGTATCTGCTGGTGATCAAATTAAGGTGAGGTCATTAGGATGGACCCTAATCTAAAATGAATGGTGTCCTTATAAAAAAGGGACATTTGGGCACAGAAATAAACATGGATAAAGGGAAGACATGTAAAGACATGTCTTTCTGATCAGTCCTAGATCCACGAATTTTAGGGAAGAAGGCCGTCTACAGCCAACGAATGGATGAGGCTACCAGAAACTAGGAGAGCAGTTTCCAGCAGGATCTCTCTCAGAGATGTCAGAAGAAACCAATCCTTCCACCGCTTTGACATTGGGCTTCTGGCCACCAGAACTGTGAGACAATACATTTTTGTAAGCCACTCAGTTTGTAGTACTGTTATAGCAGCCCCAGGAAACAAGTACACTTCTTGAAAATTATATGTAAGAATTAAAAAAGGCAAATTAGAATGTCATCAAACTAGAAAACTTTGTTCTGTATGACAGAATTTTCTAAGCAAGTTCCAGTTTGATAAATGAATTGTTAGAAAGTAAGAGTAGTCATATAAGTTTGTTTGATAAATAAGGTTGAAACTCAAGGAGTTAAAGTCAAATTTTTCAAAAAACAAGGAAGATGAAAACAAAATTACCATGTGTTAAATAATAGGGACAAAATACAAAGGCCCTGGGTCTCAAGTCATTCTCATGCAGCTACGTGTGGACTGACAGAGCTGAGAGGACCCTCACACATGGGAACAGCATCCTCTTTTTCAGCTGAGAAAACGGAGGCCCAGAGCAGTCAAATTACTTGACCTAGATTATAAAACTACTACATTGGAAAGTGAACAGAAGTCTACCATATCAGAACTTACTGAATATACTTTATTACACAAAGTAATTAACTCAGAGGCAGGCAACATTGTCTGCCAATATGGTTTCAAAATCAGGCTGATTTTGGAGGAAAGGATATTATATTTCTACTGTGAGACTTTTGGGCAGTCATTGAATAGCTTCAGGACTTGTTTACTCACCTGAAAGGAGCAGGGAATCGAGGTATTAATGGGCAGGGTGATAATTATTGCCACCCTTTTTACATTTGTTTTATTATATGGTTTGAAGGTGACATAAAAAATAATTAAGTAATGTCTACTGAACCCCAAACATCCCTTCAGCAGCCCCCTGTCTCCCCCCCACCCCCATTTCTCTTTCTCTGTCTTTTCCTCTCTTCCTTCTTTCCTCTATCTCTTTCCATTGGGTAATAAACAGAATCTATTTCAGACTCAACTAAACATATAACTAAGGTAAAGATTCTGTATATTTATCAATGGGTAAACTATCATAGATCCTTTTTAATAATAATTTAAAAAATAACTTTTTACTTTGGAGGCAGTTTAAGTTTACAGAAAAATTGTGAAGATAATACAGAGAATTCCCATAGGTCCCATATCTAATTTCCCCTATCATTAGTATTGTATGTTAGTATGGTATACTTGTTACAATTAATGAATCAATATCATTGGTACATTATTAACTAAAGTTCATCCTTTATTAGGAATTCCTTAGTTAATACCTAATGTCCTTTTTCCGTTCCAAGATATCACATTACAGTTGGTCATCACATCTCTTAGGCTCTACTTGGCAGTGACAGTTCTTCAGACTTTCCTGTTTTTGATGACCTTGACAGTTTTGCGAAGTACAGGTCAGAGAATGTCCTTTAATTAGGATTTGCCTGATGCTTTTCTCACGATTAGACAGGATTATTTGCTTGAAGGAGAAGGCCTCCCGAGGGAATCCGCCATTTTTATCATACCTTTTCAAGGGTACATTGTGTCACCATGACATCATGATTGATGTTTAGCCTCGATCACCTGGCAAAGGTAGTATATGTCAGCTTTCTTCACTGTAACGTTAGTCTTTCTCTCCACTTTTCATTCCACACTCTCTAGCAGAAAGCCAATCTGCCCCACCCACACTCAGGAACTAGGTACTCACTCTCCACTTTCTTGAGGAAGCTATCTATGTAAATTATTTGGAACTTCTCTGCAAAGGAGATCTCCACTTTCTTGAGGAAGCTATCTATGTAAATTATTTGGAACTTCTCTGCAAAGGAGATAGACAGATTAATCCCAACTATTAATGTATTCAATTGTTTATTCATATCATTGTAGACCAAGGAATATTTATTTTTAACTTGGGTTATAAACCAATAATAATTTATTTATTTTGTTGATCAAATTGTTTCAGCTTTGGCCATTGAGAGTTCTTTCAGTTGGTTCCCGTGTACTTTCCATCCATTCCCATCACTATGAGTTTGCTTTTTTAAGCACTTCCTTATTTTCTGGGACTGTAAGATGCCCTAGGCTTATCTTATTTATTTCCTGCTCCAGTAATAGAATCAGTCAATTCTCCTAGGAGCACTGGCTGCTTTTATTAGAGGATGGCATAAGAGATGTGGGTACTAGGTGTGCTCGTTGCTTTTTGAGTATCATTTCTTCCAGGTCCTCTCAGCTGATAGAGCAAGGAAATATATGGGTGTATAATAATCTACACACACACATATAAGTAGAATTGTATGTGATTGTCAGTGTTTATACTGAGCTAAACTTAAATTCATATCAATGTTTCCAACTCTACTTCATAATACATGGATATCCCTTGGTCATTACTTTTCTATGTAACCCCCTTCCACCTTTTACTGTCCATTTACATGGTTATTCGCTTTCAGTATACACATGTTATTCATACCTTCATGAGACATGATTTTATTACTTAGAGTATAGTGCTTATATACAATTACTTTCACCCTTAGTCTTACAGACTCCATTCATTTACAAAGCTCTCCAATCAGCACCTTTCCCCCCACCCCTCTCAGTAAGGTTGTTTCATACAGATTGTACTGTCACATTCTGCATTCCATCCTGGGATCCTCTGACCTCCTATGTAATATTTTAAAAATTTGCATTCTTAAGATTCATTCTCTGTACTGTAAATTTCTATGCATTCTTATAGTGTTTGGTATCTATCACTGGCAAATTCATGGTGTTGTGAATCTGCCATTACGTTGACAAATTTATAGTGTTGTGTATCTACCATTATAGTATCATACAGGATTGTTTCACAACCATTAAAAAAACCCAAAACTTCTTGCACTTTACCTCTTTAGCATGCTCCCCACCCTCGAGTCCCTGGAAACCGCTCTATTTTGTTGTTATTACCATTGCCATTACTATTATTATTACTGTTTCAGAAAGTCATATAATTGGAATCATAGCTATATATCTTTTCAGACTGGCTTCTTTCACACTTAGCATTGTGCACGTAAGATTTATTCATTCTTTTGGTAAATTAATGGCTCTCTATTTTCATTACTGAAAAACATTCAATTGTGTGATGTGCCACAGTTTGTTTACCCATTCACCTTTTGAAGGACATCATGATTGCTTCCAGTTTGGGCTCATTATGAGTAAAGTTGCTGTAAACATTTGCAAACAGGTTTTGTGGGACCATATATTTTTGTCTCATTTGAGTAACTACCTAGAAGCATGATTATTGTGGGTTGTATGGTAAGGCTGTGTTTAGCTTCATGAGAAACTGCCAGTCTTCCAAAGTAGCTGTACCTTTTTCATTTCCACCAGCAAAGAATGAGAGTTCCTATTGCTTTACATCTTCAACAGTAATTGATACTGTCAGGTTGTTTTTTTTAATTTTAGCCAATCTATTCAGCATGTAATACTATAACAGTCGTGCTTCAATTTACAATTCCTTAATGACATATGATGTTGAGCATCTTTCCAATTTGTATAGGCTCTTTGGTGGATGTACAGACTTTTTTCCCACTTTTAATTTGTGTTGTTTATTTTCTTATTGCTAACTTGTAAGAGTCCTTGTATGTATTGGATACAATTCCTTTATCAAAAATGTGTTTTGAAAATATTTTCTTCCAATCTGACTTGTCTTTCATTATCCTAAAGACATTATCCTGTCTTTCACAAAGCAAATATTCATCTTAACATGTTTTTCTTTCATGGATTGTGTTTTTGGTATTATATATAAAATATCATCAAACCCAAAATCATATAGATTTTTCTCCTCCGAGGAGTTTTATAGGTTTTTTTCTAAAAGTGCTATAGCTTTCTATTTTTTTAGATTTATGATGCATTTTGCATTAATTTTTTGGAAAGTGTAAGGTCTGTGTCTAGGTTCATTTTTTGATTTATAGATGTTTGATTTTCACCATTATTTATTGGAAAGTCTGTCCATTCTCCACTGCGTGGCCTTTGCTCCTTTGTCAGTTGACTGTATTTGTTTGGGTCTATTTCCTAACTCTCTAATCTGTTTCCATTATCTGTGTGCCTATTCTTTCATCAATACTGTTCTGATATTGACTGCTTGATTACAAGAACTTTATAATATTGAAATTGAGTACTGTAAGTCTTCCAACTTTGTTCTTCTTCTTCAATATTGTGTTGGCTATGCTAGTTCTTCTGCTTTTTCATATATACTATAGAATTATTCTGTCAATATCTACAAAATAGCCTCCTGGGGTTTTTGTTGGGATTGCATTGAAGCTATAGAACAAGTAGGGAAACATTTACCTTTTACAATATTGAATCTTCCAATCTACAAACATGAAATGTCTCTGTTAATTTATATTTTCCTTGATTTTTTTTCATCACGGTCTATAGTTTTCTACATACGGATCTTGCAAATACTTTGTTAGATTTGTGCTTAATTACTTCATTTTTCTGGTGCTATTGTAAATAGTATGTTTTTAAATTTTGCTCATTGCTGGTATATATTCAGGAAATTGAATTTCTTACATTAACTTTGCATTCTGGATCCAGGAGTTTTTTTTGATAATTATTTAGGGTTTTAGACATAGGTTATCTTGTTATCTGCAATCAAGATAGTTTTGCTTCTTCCTTTTCAATATGTATTTCTCTTTTTTTTTTCCTTGTCTTATCGCACTAGCTTGGAATTTGGTATGGTGTTGTAAAGGAGCTGTGAGAGAGGACATTATGACTTGTTCCTAACCATAGGAAGAAAATGCCCAGTTTCCCACTGTTAAATATGATATTAGACATTCTTTTTTTTTTTTTTTTTTGAGTTGGAGTCTCACTCTGTCGCCCAGACTGGAGTGCAGTGGCCGCTCCTGGCCACCGCAGCCTTGACCTGCTGGGCTCCGGCAATCCTTCCGCCTCAGCCTTCCAAGTAGCCAGAATTACAGGCATGTGCTACCACGCCCAGCTGACTTTTTGATTTATTGTAGAGATGAGGTCTCACTGCCCAGGGGGGTCTCGAACCCGCGGAGACATTCTTTTTTAAGTTGAGAAAGGTCACTTCTTTTCCTAGTCTGCTACTTATTATGATAAATTGTGTAGGATTTTTGTCATATGTTTTTTCTGTACCAACTGATATATTTGTGTCATTTTAAAATTTTTTGCATATCTCTGTAATGGACTATACTAATTGATTTTCAAATATTGAATCAGCTTTGTATACTAAAAATAAATCCAAGTTGGTCATGGTCATGGTGTATAACTCTTTTTTATAATTGTTGTATTCCATTTTCTAAGATTTTTTGGAGAAATTTTGCATCTATGTTTATGAGGGAGATTGGTCTATAGTTTTCTTCCTTGTGGTATCTTTTTCTGGTTTTGGTGTTAAGGCAATGCTGACCTCTAGAATGTGTTAGAATGTGTGTACTCTGCCTCTATTTTCTGGGAGAAATTGTAGATAAATGTTTGGTAGAGTTCAACAGGGAATCCATCTGGGCCTGCTGCTTTTTTGGGGGGAGGAAGCAGGTAATAAATTATTGATTCTGTTCAATGTCTTTAACATTTAATATAGGCCTATTCAGATGATCTCATTCTCCTTGCATGAACTTTGGTAGCTTATGTCTTTCAAGTAATTGGCCCATTTCATCTAAGTTATCAAATTTTCAGGCATAGTGTTGTTCATAGTTTTTCTTTGTTATCCTTTTGGTGCCCATGGGATCAGTAGTGATGACCCCTCTTTCATTTATCGTATTGACAATTTGTGGTTTTTTTTTTCCTTCTTGGTGACAATTACTTCAAATCTTTAAGCTTATTTTTATTTGTTTCTGTCTAAGAAATCATTATTCACTTTATCATCAAAGAGTTATTTTATTTTTATGATAAACCTCCTTGGAGTATACATTGGAATGACTTTCTCTGAATAAGAGTCACAGCTCCTCAGACATCAGTCTTGCTCCAAGGCAAGAAGCATCCACCAGAGATGGATTCTGAACTCATATTTTCTATATTTTCTAATCTACAACAGGTTAAAATACTACTTGACTGAGGATGTCAGTGAAGTGTACAGGGCACATTTTTTGAGGCTGTAGGTCATTTGTTTGCAGTCTTACTTCCTGATATAAAATTGTGGTGTAAGAAATGCTCCCGTGACATGCCTCAAGAAGTTTGCAAATGTCTATAAAAACAAACAAAAACTACTAGTCTACAAATTTGGACAAGTCCAATATCCCACACATACTTTACTGTCATCCCATTCTCAGTGCTCTGGTCTTCCACAGTCATACCAACATGCAAAGGAAATGTAGTACCTTCCAATAAAAAACATTATGCCACTGTCGGATTCTCTTCAGATTTCTCTAGATGCCAGTAAATAATGATTTTTATTATGGGGAAAGTGTTAATAAAATCTGAGGTGCTCTCAGAAGTAGAAAAATAGATTAGAAGTGAATTATGCAAGTAAAAGGAAAATGTATAATTAGGAGATGTGACTTATGCTTCTTAAACTTCACAGCAGACAGGACACGCAAAATATAAGATCACCATATCATTGTATGGGGTTAATTTTAAGATAATGCCACAAAATTAATACAAGTGTTTTGATCTATTTCCAAAACACAGATAATAAAGTCATTGAGCAAGTCTGGAATCAGAAAGAGAGATTAAACCATCGTTTTAGTTTTGATTTTGCTATCTCTGTAGTCTTAGGTGAATTACTTAATTCTCTCTAACCTTAATTTTATCATATAGGGAGTGGGAGTAATAATAGTTGGCTATTGTAGAATGAGATAATGGATGCAAAGTACTTTGAAAGAGTGCCTGATACAAGTACCTGATAAATATTAATGATGATGGTGAAGCTGTTGATGATGATAATGATGATTAGCTGGACATAGAGAAGAGCAGGAAGCACATTTGCTTACCTTTTTTTTTTGAGTTGGAGTCTCACTGTGTCCCCCAGGCTGGGGTGCAGTGGCACGCTCATGGCCACCACAGTCTTGACCTGCTAGGCTCAGGCGATCCCTCCACCTCAGCCTTCCAAGCAGCTGGAACTACAGGCGCACGCTACCACGCCTGGCTAATTTTTTTACTTGTTGTAGAGACGAGGTCTTGCCAAGTTGCCCAGGCTGGTCTTGAACCCCTGGGCTCAAGCAATCCTCTCGTCTTGGGCTCCCAAAGTGCTGGGATTACAGGCTTGAGCCACCACACCCAGCCTGCCTACCTTTATTTAGCAATGACTTTTAAAAATCTCTGTTGAAATCTACTTCACAGGTCGGGCTCAGTGGCTCAGCCTGTAATCCCAGCACTTTGGGAGGCCGAGGCAAGAGGATTGCCTGAGCCTGTGGGTTCGAGACTCGCCTGGGCAACTTGGTGAGACTTTGTCTCTACAATATATCAAAAATTACCTGGGCGTGGTCGCACGCACCTGTATTTCCGGCTACTTGGAAGGCTGAGACGGAAGGATCGCTGGAGCCCAGCAGTTCGAGGCTGCGGTGGCTGGGAGCGGCCACTGCACTCCAGTCTGGGCGACAGAGTGAGACTCCAACTCAAAAAAAAAAAGAAAAAAAGAAATCTACTTCACATACTGTAAAATTTACTCAAACTATACAATTCAATGGTTTCAGTATATGTACACAGTTGTGCATTACCACTAATTTTGGAACTACCCAAAAGAAGTTCCATGTTGACCAGGCTTGGTGGCTCAGCCTGTAATCCCAGCATTTTGGGAGGCCACAGTGAATGGATTGTCTGAGCCTGTGGGTTCGAGACCAGCCTGGGCAACTTGGTGAGACCTCGTTTCTACAATAAATCAAAAATTAGCTGGGCGTGGTAGCGCACGCCTGTAGTTCCAGCAACTTGGAAGGTTGAGGTGGAAGGATCGCTGGAGTCCAGCAGGCTGAGGTTGTGGTGGCCGGGAACATGCCACTGAACTCTAGACTGGGCAACACAGTGAGACTCCAACTAAAAAAAAAGTTCCATATTTATTAGCAGACATTTCCCACTCTAACCCCACCCCTAATACTAGGCAAACAACCACTAATCTATTTTCTGTCTCTATGGTCTTGCTATGTATATAAATGGGATCATACAGTATGAGGTCTTTTGTGATTGTCTTTCTTAGCATTATGCTTTCAAGGTTCATCCACGTTGCAGCATCAATCAGTATTACTTCTTTTCATTGTCAAATATTATTCCATTGTATAGATACATTACATCTCATTTTTCCACTCATTTAATGGACACTTGGGTTGCTCCCATTTTGGGGTTGTTATGAATAATGTAATGCTGCTTTAAACATTCATGCACAAGCCTTTGTGTGGACATTTGAGTAGGGACCATTTTTAAGAGGAAGTATTAAACGCTCCTTTGATAAATATGAAGTACTGCCCAACTCCCCTTCAAAGAAAGACTTGCTGCTCAACTTGTGGTGAGTGTGATCTTCAAACCACCTTTAGCTCCTCCAAAATCTATCTCACCCTCAAAGAATCACCTTGATCAAGGTCATGCCCTTCCTGGGGTAGCCCACATAGAACGACAGACCGGAGAAGTATAAAGACTGGCCAAATCAATTGAATGTGGGACACACTAACAGGCCATCCCCAGCCAAGAGCTCCCCACTGGGGTGGTCAAGGTTTGATACCATTCCATTACAGTTCAACTTCTTCCTATGCCCTGTTCTGCTTTCTCCCCTTTTCTTCACAGGTGTTGATCCCTAATGAACATCTTTTGCTCCCATGATTGTTCTTCTGGTAATCCAATCTGGAACACTCTTGGATGTGGATGGTGTTGGGAAAGGATTAATGATGGTGATCACTTGATGATGATAATGAGTCCTTTTTTTACCTCTAGTCCACTGATTACTGAATTGTTTTATAATAATAAAACTGAGACATCTAGAATGGTGGCATCTTATCGCCCTTGGTAAAAAGCAGATTTAAGAGATTTCAGAGAAACATATCCTCACACATCTTAATAGCAGTGTGACAAGCATGACTCGGATTGGTAGAAGAACGTGGAAAATTCAAAGGATAAATCTGAGAATGGATTGACTTTTACAAATCCTGGTTCTACTGATCCATACTATCCCAATGAGATAGTTACCAAGAGGGAAAAATATAAAGATTATCTGAATTTGTCTCAGATTCTTTGTTCTTCTTTGGGGGGTGGGGAGCTTATACTGTTCAATTTGTGAAGAAATAAAAATGAAGATTTAAAAAATTAACTCGTTATTAATCTAATATTTGAACGTATCCTATGGATGAAAGTGAATTTCTGGCCTTCATCTTTAAATATGCTGTTATCCAAGGTAAACTATGAAGCAAACTCAACATCCAAGATTTAATCAGAACATTTGTTCTTTTTTGAATCCCTTCAAGGTAACCTGAGAGAGAGAAGAGAAAGAAAGAGAGAGAAACAGACAGACAGACAGACTGTGGGGTCGATGTCTCAGATAAATCAAAAAAGTCAGGTCAGTAGCCTTTAAACGTGGAAAATGGGCAATGAGCTTTAGTAGATCTTAAATATTACAGATTTTTAAAGACAATCTTATAACTTGTTATACTTACAACAAGTATTTTTCCATCAATCTTGTCATGTTAGTGTGCATTCTATTATTGACTACTGCCATGCTGTGATCTGTGGAAAATCGTGTATCCATCCAAACCAAACAAAATCAGACTGTTTTAGGAAATGAGAGATTCAATTGACTGGCACATTTCGGACTAAACATGGCCACTGGTTCTTTATTTCCTGCAGTTGCTTAGTTTACAATTCACATTTGGGTAATTTCTCCTCAGTAACCCCATTTTGTTAGTGGGCTCTGGAGCCTGAGTCTATTTTGTTTACTTTATTGAATTTCCTCCAATGCTGGTTCTGAGAACACTGCTTTGGCTCATGCAACTGAGGATTTACTTGCTGTCATCCATCCACAGTGGGCTTTTGACCTTAGGACACTCCCTCAGCTGCTCTCTAACTGCACCTGTAGCTTTGTGTTCCAGCTTTCAGTGTCTTCCCTTCGTTTTGCTGTCTTATTGCCAAACTGCTTTACATTGTCATGGTTTCGTGGGAGACAATTTTTCTATGGACGGGGCTCGGGGTGAGCATCGGGCATGAGATTCTCTTAAGGAGCGTGCAACCGAGATCCCTCGCATGCGCAGTTCACAATTGGGTCTGTGCTCCTGTAAGAATCTCATGCCCGGCTCACCTGACAGAAAATGGAGCTCCACTCACACCCACCTCTCACCTCCTGCTGTGCGGCCCGATTCCTAACAGACCACGGACGGCTACCGTCCAGCCCGGGTCGGGGACCCCTATTTTATACAAAACAAGATGGGCCAGGCATTTTCTTTTTATGGTCCATCCCAACCTCTTCATGTTCTTTCTCTTAGTAAAACATGTCTGTGATTTCAAAAGCCACATGGTTTCTTCCAGAATGTTCTCAACTGCCTAATTGGCTCTTCTTCACACAAAGCTCTTCACTGGGGTTTTTATCTCCTGCCTACAGGGGATCACCCCTGTAACCCCAGCACTTTGGGAGGCCGAGGCCGGAGGATTTCTTGAACCCAGGAGTTCAAGACCAGTCAGGGGAACACAGCAAGAGACCTCGTCTCTGCAAAAAATGAAAAAATTACCCCCGGTGTGGTATGGCAAGCGCATGTAGTCCCAGCTAGTCAGAGGCTGAGGCGGAAGAATCGCCTGAGCCCAGAAATTTGAGGCTGTGATGAGCTACGTGCCACTGCACTCCAGCCTGGGTGACAGAGTGAGACCTTGGCTCAAAAAGCTTTGGAAAATAAATACAGCCGGGCTGGGTGGCTCAGCCTGTAATCCTGCGCCTTGGGAGGATGAGGTGAGTGGATTGCCTGAGTCCGCGGGTTCGAGACCCGCCTGGGCAACTTGGCGAGACCTCCTCTCTCTACAATAAATCAAAAATCAGCTGGGCGTGGTAGCGCGTCCCTGTAATTCCGGCTACTCGGAAGGATCGCCGGAGCCCAGCAGGTCGAGGCTGCAGTGGCTGGGAGCGGCCACTGCACTCCAGTCTGGGCGACAGAGTGAGACTCCAACACACACACACACACACACACACACACACACACACACACACACACACACAGAAAATAAAATAAAATAAATATATAAATAAGTAACAAGATGGTGTGCACTTGGCTTTTTAAAGAAACTCATAGTTTTCTGTAGTCCTTACTGACAAATTACTAACATTTCCTCTCATCCCACTGAAGGACCATGCTGCCCTCACCTCCGCATTCCAAAGGAGCTCTCTTTAGAACCAGCACCCTGAGCAGGAAGGATTCTTCCTATAAGAATATTGGCAGAATTGTGATATTAAAAATTGTGACATTTTTATTGTCATCTTTTTAAAAAATGGTGCTTCATTAGCTATTTGTGCTGAATCTGTCCTTGCACTTGGGGGAAAGGCAAGCTAATGCTAATTTGAACTCTATGTAGGGTGTGTGTGTGTGTGTGTGTGTGTGTGTGTTTTAACCTGGGAAAGTTTGATTATGAATCCTTGCTCTGGCAGTGATATTTGAGTAGAACAGTTGCACTTTCTTTTTATGGTTCATCCCAATCTATGTTTTTTCTCTTAGTAAAACATATCTATGATTTCAAAAGCCACATGGTTTCTTTCAGAGTGTTCCCAGCTGCCTAATTGGCTTTTCTTTACACAAAGCTCTTCACTGGATTTTCTGTCTCCTGTCTACTCAACCTCTGTTTCAGCAGCAAGAAGACACTCTCCTCTGTCTCCAATTATCTTCTGAAGAGGCATAACCAGAAACTCTTCACCCTAACAACCTTGTTTGTCCTTCAGGACTAGATGGAATACCGTTTTGGTGTTCTGTGCATTGTTCACATTTTAATTAATGTTTTCTTCTAACAACCAAATGGTTCCAGCTCTTCAACGAACTCAAACATTTAAAAGGTTAATGTAGTTTTCTATAGCTTTTTATTTCATTTTTTTAATTTTAAAGATGTCTATAGCATTTTTGCTTTGCTGTTTTGCTCAAAAGCTCACATTCTTCACTTTCAAAGTAAAGTTATACTTCAGAATTGCTAGCTGGAATTCTCAATGCTTGGCTGCATCATTTGTTAAACATTTGGTTAAATGTTTTCTGTTAGCAGACAGAAATGCTACACCATGTTAATGAGGCCAAAAGCAATGACTCATCGTGCGTCTGGAAGTGCTGATTTTATTCTCATGGGATTGAGAGCAGAAACCTTTTTAATCAAGATGATCAGCCTCGTTGCCATGGTGACAGAAAGCATGTTTTCACAGGTAGTCAGAATTGGATGGCACTTCAGCATTCCTCTGGGGAAAAAGATACCACTACCAGCAACTGCACTGTGATCCCAGGTGATTTTAAGAATCAATTTCCTACCCTAATGATGGTTCTTAATTATTATGAGTCACAGTATTTGGTCAATCATGTCTGAAAAGTTATTGTTTCAGCCTTACATTTCTTAGACTTTGTTTATAATGATGTTACCTACTAGACACTATCTTTTGTTAAAAAAAAAAATCTGCCGTTGCCTTACTAGACTCTGGTATGGCCATGAGCTCTTAGAGCTATGGCTGTCACCATGTTTCCTGGCTTTGGCCCCGTGTTCTACCTTGGGGAGGTGAATCTCCTCTCTCTCTCTCTCTCTCTCTCTCTCATTTGCTTTCTTTCTTTTTTTTTTTTTGAGTTGGAGTCTCACTCTGTCACCCAGGCTGGAGTGCAGTGTCACGCTCACGGTCACTGCAGCCTCGACCTTCTGGGCTCAGGCGATCCTTCCGCCTTAGCCTTCCAAGTAGCTGGAACTACAGGCATGCACCACTACACCCAGCTGATTTTATTTATTGTAGTGATGAGGTCTCACTAAGTTGCCTGGGCTGGTCTCGATCCTGCGGGCTCAGGCAATCCACTTGCCTCGGCCTCCCAGAGTGCTAGGATTACTGGCTGAACCACCGAGCCCGGCCTACTTTCTAAATAAACTATATTTTCTAATCTAAAAAAAATTTAAAGAAAAAGACTTACTAATGAAGTTGCTTTTTGCTGAAAAAGGAGCATCTTTAAGACCCAATCTGAAAAAGCACCTACACAGTCCTTCATCTCTGTTACATCACTAGTCCTGGGAACATAACAGCTATTGTATGTTAGAGTTTTATTATTATAATTAAGTGGATAGTTTGTTGAGGACCTACTATGTGCCAAGACTCAGTAATAAAAGTTTCTGTCTTAGAGACACTCAGCTGGTTATTAATAGTTACATCTTTTTAAAAATTATTCTTTTTCCTTATACAAAAGTAATTAATACTAATTATAGAGCATTTGGAAGATTCAGAAAAGCATAAACAACAAGGTAGAAATTATCAGCAGTCCTTATATTTTGGCATTTTTATTATTAAAATTTTATACATTTTTATTATTAAAAATGGAATGGCCATCATCCTTGTTTCTTCTATTTATATAGATGCTTTTCTGCGATTATGCAAGTGGCATGATTCCATAAATATGTCTTTGTATTGCTCTTTTCATTAACATATCAAATGTCAACTCTATGAGTTTATATTATATATTCCATCTTTTATGATAAGCCCCATGTATTTAGATAGTGCTGCCTACTATTGTAAATATGCTGCCAAATCTCCGTGACTTAACCCAATAGCAGTTTATTTATTTCACACCTAACAAACCAGTGTGGGTAGTGTGGGTCTGCAGACAACATTCCCCGTGTGCATTAAGGGATCCAGGCTTCTTTCATTTGTGGTTTTGCCTTTCCCCTAGAGTTCCAAAATACTCTGTCAGTGCCGGATGGAGAAAGTGAAAATAGATATGCACACCTCTTTGACAGATTCTAAGTTTGAACGTGTCCCATATCATCTCCACTCACATCCTAGTCACATTGTTGGGAGCCGGTCACACAGCTCCACCTTGTCACACAGGAAGCTCGGAATGTGGGAAGCACACAAAATTCCGGTTATCACTCAAGTGTTTCTTACATGGTCCACCCAACTGGGCAGCCAATACCCATGTGCAAACTTCTTTCTATATATAGACCACACCTACTTTCTTTCTGAGGAACCAGAATTCCTTTGATCACTACATCTTTAAAACCCTTCATGAGCCGGCTCCGTGGCTCAGCCTGTAATCCCGCGCCTTGGGAGGCTGAGGTGAGTGGATTGCCTGAGCCCGCGGGTTCGAGACCCACCTGGGCAACTTGGCGAGACCTCATCTCTACAATAAAAAAAAAAAAAAATTAGCCAGGCGTGGTAGCGTGCGCCTGTAGTTCCAGCTACCTGGAAGGCTGAGGCGGAAGGATCGCCAGAGCCCAGCAGGTCGAGGCTGCGGTGGCCGGGAGCGGCCGCTGCACTCCAGTCTGGGCGACAGAGTACGACTCCAACTCAAAAAAAACCCAAAAAACCTACATGTCTGGGTAATGAGCAGTTCTCTCCACCCAGATCATGGAGCATGAACAGGATAGCTAGAATAGGGAGAATTGAGGTTATGTGGCAATATGATTTAGATAAATATATGGACTACAACTTTGTTGCTTGTTCCAGCAAAATTTTGACCAAGAGAGACAAGTCTCAAAACCAAGAAATAACCTCATTGTTTGCCTCAGGCAATTTCTACAGACCACTTTTTTTCTTTTTCAGACACAATTGTTTGCTCACCTGGGTAAATAGCTCGTTTATCAACATCAGCTCACTTATAAAGACAGCTTTCAGATCTTTTTTTCATCGCGTCAACCAGTCCTAAACCATTATATCACCTACTACTTAGCTGTCTCAAGCAGATCTCCATGTTGAGTGACTTACCTCGAACCAACTGATCCCAGACTCTAAAACTCTATAAATATATCACTTCTTCCTTCTACTAAGCCTCCATAAAGATGGTATTTTCTCTTTCTGAAGTAAGTTTTTAAATAAATTGAAGTTTTTTTAATGAACTGGTTATCTGATGACATTTGGGGAATTCAACAATGGAGAGAGAGACTGGAATCACACAGCAGTCACTTGTTCCTGGCAAAGCTGAAATCATTCTTGACTAGATATCAACAAGTTCTGTAGTAGGAATTCTGTAGCCCATTATGCTCTGGGTTCCCTAACCCCATAACCGGGTTGCTATTCCTTGTCCAATATCCTCAATGGCCATATCTGAAGTTGGAGAATGTCCTTTAGTTCTTTTGAGTTTTCTGTTTGTGTGAGTTGTGGGGTTTGAGGATAATGCTTAAATATTCAAGAGGTTTTTTGCTCAGGATTGTGAATTCTTTAACAATACAACTTTTTCTAAAACTTGGTTTCTGTTCTGTTTGCAGTTCCATATGCCATAACTATAACTAAAATTTTGTTCCAGATATTGTTAGGCTTGCTTTTTTATTTTCACTTTCTTGCCCAGGCCTTTCTCTAAACTTAATAGTGCTTATCTTAAAGCTATTTGAAACAATAGGTTTAAATGGGAAGGAAACACCCTTAATCTGATTTTTGTTCCCAAACTGAGTCACTTTGTTTAATTAAGAAGAGTAAATAATTTTTTACTCAAAACCTTTTCAGTCTTATCTAATAATATTTGAGTTCTAGAAACAAGCGGATTTTCTAATTGTGTGAAATCTCAAGTAGCTGGATTCTCTCTGCCCCTTTTGATATTTGCTTGTGACTAATCAATTCCTGCTTGAACTCATCTTTCTTCTAACAACTTGCTAAATACAGCCAGTAGCATGCTAACACAAGCAACACTCTAACTTAGGGCGACAGGCTCGGCAGGTGCTTCTTTGTTGTCATTCAGGTTCTTTTGTATTCTGTTGCCACTGCATAGCATGAGTCTCCATCTTTCTAACCTCCTGCATCAATTTCTGTCATCTATGTGACAACCACACAGATGAGGGGAGACCCCCCAAAAAAACTGGAATTATTTTCTGGAGAGCAGGTCCCTTGTAGTACAGGCTTTCCCCATTAGGTAAATGATCTAGGAGCCCATTGTCATCAGTGTACCAGCTAGCATTGTTGTGAGAGGCTGTGTTCGGCTTCAGTGAATTTTTTTTGGAGATTCTTTCAACATGTTTCATGGTAGGTGATTTATGAGCACACCTGCCCACTCCACGCTGAGTATTCAGCAGTTTTTGTCAAAACATTTTGCCAATGTGGAAGGGTGAAACAAAAAATGGCAGAAGCACTAAAAAATCGACAAGTTCAAAATTGTTTTGAGCGGTGGAAAAAGCATCTCGATAGGTTTATTGCATCAGAGAGTACTTTGAAGGTGACTGAAGTTTAAAGATGTAAGAATAAATACACGATTTCTTATAAATAAATTTTGTTTTGGGGGGAGTCCCCCTTGTGTTTTAGGATTCTGTTATAATAGCATTCTAGTCACAGAATACAATTTTTAGGATGAGATAAATAAATCCCCAAAATCAGTGTCTTTAAAAAAAACCCAGAAGTTTATATCTTGCTTATCAATCAGAACTGTGTGGGTATTCCTAGTCAGCAGATGATCTTTCATGACCTCCTTTAATATGTGGTTCTACACTCCCTGTTCCCCTGCCATCCAGAACTGGAAACCTTCTGTATTTAGCCAGTGACTGGGGAATGAGGGAGGGTAGAACACATACTCATTTTTTAAGGGTCTTTGGCCTTAGAACTGACACAGGTTTCTGTTCTCATTCCATTGGCAAGAACTAGGCACCTGACTACTAGTTCAAGGGCACTGAGAAATGTAGTTTCTTGCCAGGCAACAACTTTCCAGTAATGTCATCGTAGTTTGGACGCAGAAAATGACTTATGGTGGAAATTAGACATCTGCCACATCGCTTCTTCCAGAGCAAATTTCCTTTTGATCTGGACACCATAATACTAATCTTCTAGGTCATAGCTCTAACAATTACCCAGTGAAGTCACTGTTTTCATCATTGTTCCGGAGTCTTAAACATTACCTAGATTACTACAATATATTCCTAGTAGAAATCCTACTGCTGCTATTTACAAATGACCACAAACTTAGTGGTTTAAAATAATTCCTATTTATTTTCTTACAATTTTGAGGGTCAGAAGTCTCACGGGATTAAAAAGACAGTTTTGGAAGCCTTCTGGAGGCTCTCAGGGAAAAGCTGTTTTCCTGTCTTTTCCAACTTCTAGAAGCTACCTGCATTCTTTGGCTCCTTTCATTCTAAAAGCCAGCAGTATAGCATTTTCAGATCTCTCTCCTCTGCACCTTCCCCCCCCACACTTTTTTCTCTAATTTTTTCCACTTCTTTTTTCCGCTTATAAAGAAAGACCCTTGTGATTATACTGGACACACCCAGATAACCCACCCATCACGAGATCCATAACTTAATCACATATACAAAAATTACTTTAAGTGTATGTATCACCTATGTCCAGAATCTGGGATAAGGCAGGCATCCTTGGAGGGCTGTTACTACAATAGAATCCACATCTCTAATCTTGACCTATTCCAGTACAGACTCCAGGTAATCACTCTACAAAACAAAATGAATCAAATCATTCTTCTGATGAAAACCCTTCAACAGTTCTCTGTTACTGTAAGTAAATTCTGATAGTCTTCCTGTATATGACATGGCATGCTTTTTGCTGTCTGATATTTTTAGCATATTTACCTCAGCAGGAAATACTGACCATCAGTATCTATAGTTGTCTCCTGACAACCTCCCTGCTCGTCCACTTTTTGCTCCAGCAACACAAAGCTTCATGTAGCTTTCTGAACACGCTATGATATTTCACACTTTCATAGCATTGCACATTTTGTTTAATTTGCCTGAATCTCCTTTTTAGTCCTGCTGTCAAACTTCCATGATTATCTCAAAATGTAGCGTATGTATCACTCAGTTGAAGCCTAGGATGATTGCCTTGCCTAGCCTGACTAAATCCAACCATTGACTTGCTCCATAGCAGAACCTAAGCAGGTGAACGTACAAGAGAAAAACATCTCACTGTGCTGACTCGTCTCACTTTTTATTTTGTAGCCACAGGCCCTAGAGGGCTCTCAGGACTTCCAGCTATATTTCCCCAACCTGCACATTCTTCTCCTCCTGCCTCCCCCAAAATACGTTTTACCTCTTTCTCTCGAAAAGGCCAATGTTCCCTCTCATCCTTGTGCTAAGACTTGACTTCCTGTTCACGCTATCCATTCAATACTCTTACTTTCCTGTTTATAGTAAATTACGTCCCCACCCCCAAATTCCCAATTCCAGGGAAGATCTTCCAGTGTTCCCTTCTTCTTCTTTTTTTTTTCAGTGTTCCCTTCTAAGGCTGCTCTTCCTCTGGGTACTGGATTCTCAACGCCTTTTAAGGACTTTGCTCCTGCAATTGTCCCTCTCACCACTCCTCCAATTTGACCCATGTCATCACTTTCTGCTACTCTTAAGGGTCACTTCCATCAGCTTAAAAACATACAGCATGCTCTCCTCTCCTACAACAAGCAGCAAACATGACATGCACCACTCTTGGAACCAAATCTCTTCAACAGCTGCACCATTTATCTGCTCGCTTTTACAGAAAACCTCTTCAAAATAAAACCAGTAATTCAATAATTCAAAATAAAGTTAGAGTGAGTCTAGGTCTAGGAACCAGCCTCCAAGCTTGTCATCGTTTTCTGGGTAACACTGAGTGTGTTACAGGCTTTCGGTAACTCTGTGGCTTTCAGTTTCTGCGTCTCTCCTGTGGCGATAATGATAGTACAGCCTCACAGGGTTGCCAGGAGGATTATGCCCAGAGAGATGTATTTTGCTGCATTTCTTTTGTCCATCTTAAAACAAATAAATACTCTGTTATAGAAAAGTTAAAGCCCTATTTGACCACCATTTTTTTTTTTTTTGAGTTGGGGTCTCACTCTGTAGCCCAGACTGGAGTGCAGTGGCTGTTCCGGTCACTGCAGCCTCGACCTGCTGGGCTCCGGCGATCCTTCCGCCTCAACCTTCCAAGTAGTCGGAATTACAGGCGCGCGCTACCATGGCCGGCTAATTTTTTGATTTTTATTGTAGAGGTGCTGTCTCACCAAGTTGCCCAGGCGGGTCTCGAACCTGTGGGCTCAGGCAATCGACTCACCTCGACCTCCCAAGGCACGGATTACAGGCTGAGCCACCGAGCCCGGCTTTGACCACCTTTTAAAGTCCTATTCCCTACTTCCATGAGTCTGGTGTGTTTCCTACTAATTCAATTTTTATACTTTCACAAGCATACAGATGTATTACTTCACAATGTATAATATTGTCTGGTAATTTTTTTCCATCTTAAAAACTGATATGCTTTATGAAGTATTCTGTAACTTGCTTTTTTGGGGGGTACATATATATTTTTTGCTATTTCCTCGCCCTCATTCTAGAGCTCATGTTTGACCCAAATTCTTGTGCTCACTTACAGAAAGGTCTTAGGTAAACTTCCACTTGAAAACATCAGTTAAAACTTTTAGAGCTTTTTAGATCTGTGCCTTAAATTAGCAGTTAGAAAAAATGTCTTGAGGAATAATGATTTATACCTGAAGTTAAAAATAACTATCCTAGAGTATATGAAACTCTATGTCTTCCAATTCCCCTCTCCCACCATCCGCTGGAAATCATGAATTTAATTTCTGTCTCAATGAACTTGCCTGTTCTGGATATTTCATTTAAATTAACTTATACAAGGTATGTCCTTTTCTGTCTGGCTTCTTTCACTTAGCATAATGTTTCGCAGTTCGTCTATACTTCAGTGGTTCAGTACTTCACTCCTATTATGACTGAGTAAGAGTCCATTGTTTGGATATATCACATTTAGCTTATCCATTCATCAGTTGATGAACATCTTGATTCTTCCCACTCTAGCTATTATAAATATTGCTCCTGTGAAAAATCACTTACAAGTTTCTGTGCGTATATATATTTTAAATGTTTTGGGATATATACCTAGGGATAGAATTGCTGGGTCATATAAAGTTTATGAAATGCTATGCTACATTTGGGGGAGCTGCCCCACTGTGTTTCTTAGCAGGTGGGACATTTTCCATTCTTATCAGTGATTTATGTGGATTTTAATTCCTCCACATCCTTGCAAATATTTTCAGTTTTTGTCCTAGCCATCATAGTAGGAGTGTAGTGGTATCTCACGGTTTTGATGTGCATTTTCCTAATGGCGAATGATGCTGAACATACTTTTATGTGCTTATTGACTGTTGCATATCCTCTTTTCTTCATTTTACAATTGGGTTGTTTGTAATTAAGTTCCAAGAGTTTCCTCAATGTACTCTGCATCCTAGACCCTTATGAGACATACGATTTGCAAAGATTTTCTTCCATTTTGTGGTTTCTTTTTTCACTTTCTTCACAGTGTCCTTTGACATACAAAAGTTTTTATAATTTTTATACTGTCCAATTTATCTATTTTTTCTTTTCTTACTTATGATTTTTTGTGTCATAATAAGTCACATAGAGTTTTAATCTCCAGCAATATTCCCACCAAAATAAGTAAGTAAAAATACATAAATACGTACACAAAACAGATATTGCAACTAGGCTAGCATAACCTATGTTTTCTAAACATAGGTTCTCAAAACACAGAAAAAGAATCTATAACAAAATTAGGTAGTCTTTTATCCCCACAAACCAAAAATTAAGATCCGGTGTGGTCAAACTTTTCCAGTTCTAAACTCCCGTGGTTTAAATATCTGTGTGGGAGGAAGTAGAAGAAAACAAGTGGGCACCTGAGGAAACTGAGAACAAGAGAACCCAAATCTCCAATTCTCCAAGCCACTGGAAGCACAGTGGGCCACGTGGGAGCAAAGTAGCGGAAACTGAAGGGGCCTCTGGCACCGTCCAGTTCTTAGGCCAATAGTGAATTCTTAAAATAAAGCAGCCAAAGGGCTCCTTCCAGCACAGAAGCCCACATTGGTTGAACAGGACTGGACTAATAGGGACACAGAAGAAGCACAGCTTCAGATAAAAGCTTATGAGAGAAAAAGAGCCAAGAAATCTCTGAGAGTATAACACCTTATTGCCAAATGCTTCACAAACCCTAGAATGGAGGAAGTTCTGAAGTTGTGAATATCGATAGCTGTCCCGGCCAACTCTTTCTTTACAGTCAGAGCAAAATTAACTTTACGTAAACATAAACAACAGAAATGATTGTAATTGAATCTCATACAGAGTTATAATAGGAAGGAAAAATAAAATAAGGAGAAGATTAATATCTCTAAATACAACTATGTTGTCATAAAGACATGACAACAAGAAAATAACATCTAATATTTTAAGATGAACTAAAATAGAGAAAATAATAGAATTATGAAAAACATAAATAAGAATTAGAAATACTTAGATATGTGACAAAACTAAGGAAAAAAATTAGAAATAAAAGAACAAATAAATTTGGAAACGAACACTGCATTACATGGGAGTCATGCCATTTTTGGTAAAAAATTGTGGAAAGAAAGACTATACTAGAAGGAACCCATAGAAAGAATATACATAATAGATAATACCTTAAAAGAAACAAAAAGATAAATTTTAAAAAATTAAATAAAAAAATTTTAAAGAATGCTTTCTTCCCCTTCCTTCCTTCCTTCCTTATTTCTTTGTCAGGGTCTCAATCTGTTGCCCAGGCTGGTATGAAGTGGCATGATCATAGTTCATCTCAGCCCTGACCTCCTAGGCTCAGGTGAGCCTCTTGCCTCAGCCTCCCAAGTAGCTGGCACTACAGGCAAGTGCCACCATGGCTGGCTAATGTTTTGTAGAAATGAAGTCTTGCTATGTTTCCCAGACTGGTCTCAAACTCCTGGGCTCAAGCAATCTTCTGACTTGCCACACACCTGGCCAAGAATGAGATTTTAAAAAATATTTGAAAGTGACTCATACATAGAAAATATTTGTAGAAGGAAACCAAAACAAAGAAATAATTAAAATTCATAGTTCAAAAATATCTTCTTTGAAATATTTTTTTAAAAAGAGAGAATTTAACAGTGAAAAAGCATATTATACTATACGTTCAGAAAAAGCAGACTAGAATGGCCATTGCCAAGACATATTATAATAAAATTACTGTATTTTATGAAAAAGGCAAAAATTATTTGGGAAACCAGCCAAAAGACCAAGTCATCTATAAAGGAAGTAAAATCAGATTGTTATTATATTTTTTACAATAATGCTTTATCCAAGAGGAAAATGGAGTATGGTAAATATCTTTTGAATTAATATTTAGACAAATAAACAAATGAACAACGTAAATAGTTCATCATTTTTATTTTGTTTCCCCACTGGATCTCTTTCTTTACCTCTAAGATGCACTTAACAATCTTTGGGTTAGCTGAATGAATTATAAAATATCCATAAACATGTATATTATAATATTTTCTTTATTATATTAGTGGAATTCAGTAACCAAAATAATTTTTGGTTACATAATTGCATTGTATAGTGGCAAAGAAGTCTGGCTTTTAGTGTACCCACCACTACCATCTGTGTACATTGTATCTAATAGGTCATTTTTCATCGCTCTGCCCCTACCCCCTGTTCTTTCTGAGTCTCTAGTGTTCATTATATTGTTCTGCCTTTGCAGATCCTTAATTTACCTTTAAATTACAAGTGAGAACATGTGGTGTTTGATTTTCTATTCTTATGTTAGTTCACTTAGCATGATGTTCTTCAATTCCATCCAAGTTGCTCAAAAGACATTGTTTCCTTCTTTTTGATGGCTGAATGGTATTACATAGTGTATATATACCACATTTTTATTGTCTACTGATCAGTTGATGAACATTTAGGTTGATCCACATCTCTGCAATTGTGAATTGTGAATTGTGCTGTGATGAACATGTAAGTGCAGCTGTCTTTTAAATATAACAACCTCTGTTCCTTTGGGTAGATACCTAGCAATGGGATTGCTGGATCAAATGGTAGATCTACTTTTAGTCCTTTGAAAAATCTCTGTAATAATTTTCAAAGAGTTTGTACTTATTTACACTCCCACCAATGGTGCATAAGCATTTTCTTTTCACCGCATCTGTGTCAGTATCTACGGTTTTTTGATTTTTTAATAATGGCCATTCTGCTGGTATAAGGTGGTATCTCATTGTGGTTTTAATTTGCATTTCCCTGATGATGAGTGACATTGTGCGTTATTTTATATGTTTGTTGGTTATTTGTATATCTTATTTTGAGAGGTGTCTATGTTGCTTGCCCACTTTTTAATGGGGTTATTTGCTTTCTTGTTGCTGATTTGTTCGAGTCCTTTCTAAGTTCTGGATATTAGTCCTTTGTCAGGTTGTGACTATCATCTCCCAATCTGTAGGTTGCCGATTTGCTCTGTTGATTTCCAGTTTAATTAATTCCCATTTATTTATTTTTGTTATAGTTGCATTTGCTTTACATACATTCTTTGCCTAGGCTGATGTCCAGGAGAGTTTTTCCTAGGTTTTCTTTCTATCCCACAAAGTTGGGATTACAGGCATGAGCCGCTATGCCCAGCCAATATTCTTGAATATTTCTACTTAATATGCTAAAATTTTTCCTCCACCTTTTTTGCACATATGAAATATAAGTATAATAACAGTTTTAATTAACATTAAATTTAAACATTTAATTTAAACATTAAACATTTAATTAACATTAAAACTGTTATTATTAGTAATAGACAATTAGTAGAATTGTCTACTAATTCTGTCATCTGTGTCCTCTCTGGATCTATTTCTTTTATTATTTTTCTCCTAATCATGGTTCATTTTCTTGCCTCTTTGCATAACTGATGACTTTTTATTGAGTGCCAGACATAGTAAATTATTCCTTATTTATTGCTGAGTACGATGCTGTAAGTAATTTTTAATTTTTAAATCACTTGCAAACAGCTCGATCTCCTTTTTTTTTTGAGTCAGGGGTCTCACTCTGTCACCCAGGCTGCTGTGCAGTGGCATGAACATGGGTCACTGCAGCCTTGACTTCCTGGGCTCAGGTGATCCACCTCAGCCTCCCAAGTAGCTGGGACTAACAGGCAAGCACCACTATGCAGGGCTAACTTATTATTATTATTTTAAATGTGGAGTACAATTCAGAGTCAGGTTTACAAATGGTCAATATGCAGGTACCCTTGTTGATGAGGTGTGATCCCCCTCCCCCAGCAGTTTCCCACTACAGTAAATCCTGCCCCAACCGTCTCCCCTGGCAGTTTCCCACTACTGCCAATCCCTTTCTTATAGTATTATGATAATTGCTCAAGGTCCGCTTATGAGTGAGAACATGTGGTACTTAGTTCTTTGTTTCACCAGCATCATTCTTCTCAGACCTGGAAACGCCAACACAGAAATTCATATGGAAACATAAATGACCATGAATAGCCAAAACAATTCTCAGCAAAAGAAACAAAGTAGGAGGTATCTGTCTTCCAGACTTGGAACTTTATTATAAGGCTACAACAATCAAAACAACCTTGGATTGGTACAAGAACAGGCACATAGACCAACGGAATAGGACAGAGATTCCAGAAGCAAAACCTCGATTTCTCAGCCACTTGTCTTTGACAAAGCCTCCACCACCGAACCACTGGGGAGAGGAGAACCTATTCAGTAGAGTGCTGGGAGTACCGGCTGACCACATGCAGAAGATTGAAACAGGACCCCTACCTATCCCCATCCACAAAAATCAACTCTAAATGGATCAAAGACCTAAACGTAAAACCTCAAACTATAAGAACCTCAGAAAATGCAGGAGACACCCTTATGGAAATTGGAACTGGCAACCAATTCCTGAACAAATCCCCAAATGCCCATAAAAGGGCTAATTTTTTTATTTTTTGTAGTAATGGGCTAGTTTTCTCCTACTTTAGGGACAATACACATTTTTGAATGTTCTATCCTATGCCCAGTGAATTGCCAGTATTTTCTACTCTGGTGAAAGAAGAAACTATTCCTGGGCTTATTTGAGCCCCAGGGGTTTTCTGTTTAATCCTTTCATGTGGTTTTTCGGCAGCCTTACTAATCAGTACTCAGTTGAAAGCTAAAGGAGAATCCTCTGCAAATTCCCACAGAATTCTCTGTGTTGTCCTCTGCTCTCTGGCACATAGTCCTGTGAACTCCAACCGCTTGGACCTTGTGCTGGGGGCTGCAGACTCTCTCCAGGCTCTGTGCTGGAGCAGTCACTGGGCTCACCTTCTTTCTTCCTGTCTATAAAATCACCACCCTGTGGTGCTTGACAGCCAATGTCTGAAACCATTGTTTTATGTTTTTTGTCTGATTTTTAAATTATTTCAGGCAAGAGAATAAATCCAGCCCCTGTTATTCCATCTTGGCTAATTTAGAGTAATTTTGGGTGCTTGTCTTCTCCACTCTCCCCACCCTACAAATGTCATCTTCCTACAGTCAATTACTATATGTGGCATGATTACGGCTTACCACAGCCTTGACTTCTTGGGCTCAGGCAATCCTTCTCCTGTTGCTGTCTAAATGTATTTTTCATCATATTCTAGTCATCAATGTTTGCCTGTACTTTACTCTCATCTGACATTAAGTTATAAATGTAATATCCTAATCACTGTTTATAGTCTATCATTATAGATGTATCAGGGAAGGGATTAATACCAAATGATCTTTGGAAACATTATTGCATTTGTGATTAGTTATCTCACATGTCTTTCTTATTTCATCTAGGCCAGAAGTTCTTAAAGTGTGACACAGAACATCTGGGCGCGGGGGGTGGGGGGTGGGGGCGTCCCTGAAATATTTTCAAGGATTACATGAGATCAAAACTATTTTCTTTATAATACTATGGTCATAACTGCTTGTTTCATTCTTAGTCTCTCATGAGTATGCGGTGAAGTTTTCCAGAGGCTTCTTAACATGTGGTGACATCATTGCTCTGAGAGCTAATAGACAATATTTTCCTGTTTAAACACTTTTTCATTTTTAATTTTTTAAATGGCAAACATCAATAAATATAACTTATACAAATAAAAGATTTATGAGGTTATCAATTATTTTTAAGGTATAAAGTGTCCTGGAGCTAAATTATTTGAGAAACATTTCTCTAAGTTTCATAGATTCATTCTGTTTCCATTTCTGTTTTAAAATTGGCAATGGCTATTCAATTCCTTGGAATTTCTTTCTTTTCCCTTCTTTCCTTCCTTTTCTCTCTTTCTCTCTTTTTCTCTTTCTCTCTTTCTTTCTTTCTTTCTCCAGTCAAGGTCTTACTCTGTTGCCCAGACTAGAGTGCAGTGGCATGATTACGGCTTACCACAGCCTTGACTTCCTGGGCTCAGGCAATCCTTCTCTCTCAGTCTCCCAAGTAGCACAGATGTGCACCACATGCCTGGCTAATTTTTTTTTTTTTTTTTTTGTAGAGACAAGGTCTTGCTATGTTGACTAGGCTGTTCTCAAACTCCTGTGCTCAAGCAATCCTTCCATTTCAGCCTCCCAAAGTGCTGGGATTATAGGTGTGAGCCACCATTCTCAGACTTTTGTTCAACCATATTTCTGCATGGTTGTCCATACTTTGTTGAACCTAAGCATTGAAACGGACACTTTCTCCTGTATCTTTGGGTCTTCATTCTTCATTTATTTGCCTGTTAGATAAACTTGTATGCATTTTCTCCAATGAATTTGCCTCTTGCAAGTTGATTTTTCAACAACCTTCAGAGGGCCAAGGGAAAAACTCTTCGCTCCTACACTCTGAATAGCAGTAATATTCTGGATATTCCCTTCTGTGTGGCGCCTTGTATTTATCACTAGAGCCAATCATGGTAGCTTAAAAATGTTGCAGATGACTGGACATCAGAAAGTACACTGGACATGAAGTGAGGAAACCTGGATTTGAGATAACATTTTGCCAGTAAGTGTGCTTGGTTATGTCATTTGATATCTCTGGCAATTTCTGCTCTGTAAATCATAACTGTTCTGTGAGATTGAAAGTAAATGGATGACTCAGTATTTTCTCCTCTGGCAATTTCCTTAAGGAAATAATCAAATGTCTGTGCAAAAAATTAGCTACAAGTGTTCACTTCTTATTGTAGATCATGTAAAAATAAGAAAAAACATACATATCCAACAATAAGTTCTGATCAAATAAATTGTGTGTCATTTAAATAAACAGACCTATGTGGAACCACTTTAAAAGTCATGTTATAGGAGCATATTTTTTGATATGACATTTGTTTGTTATATGCTAGTAAGTTAAAAAAGCAAGTTACATAAGAGAATGTATAGAAGGATCTTTTTTTGCTATATTTATGTAATTGGGAGAACAGAACAGAATGATATGAATAAAAGATACTCAGCACTTTGAAATCTCTTTTATAAAATAATCATTAAAAGTAATAGTGTGCCATAGTTTTTCTGATAAGTTTAAAGAAACGGAAACCAAATATACTAAGAATAAAAGAAAACGTTGATGGCCATGAAGCAGTCAGCAAAGTATTTCCTTTCTGTGTGTTGGAAGAATTCATATTTGTTCTTGGGAGGGTGTATCTATGCTTTAACTGATTTTTTAAAATAAGATGTGAATGAAGAACACAATGATGGGGTTAAGCTGAAAGAGAAATAAATGAGAAATAAACTTAAGGTTTCACCATGCTGAGACCCAGAGCTTTAAAACCCTCTCTCCCTCACTTCCTCTTTCTCTCACTTCCTTTTCACTTCTTACCTCCAAGTATCAGCAGAGAAACCACACTGAGCCAGACCAGGATATTCTCCAACCTCAGCGTCTCAGTCCTGAGATTGGCTCTTGAGAAATGAGCAATGGCTTGGATGGTGAGAGATCTCCCATGGGTGTGACTTCTTCCCAATGTAGAGCATATTTATGTCGATAAGTCTTAAGGAGTTCTGTTGGCTTAAGCATGAATCTCTGATCTCTGTGGTGGGGGGAGGTGGGATGGAGGGGAGGTGGGGTGGAGCCAAGTTAGAAACTAGATAGAAGCCCACAGGTGTAATCTTCTAAGAAAAGGGCTTGCTCCTTCTGGGAACAATTTTATCACAGTGCCTGTCACATAATAGACCTTCAACCAATGTTTCCTTTAGTTCTTGTTTCCCGCCTGTTTCATTTTTTCCATTTATTATCTCGAAGTAGTAGCTCGATGCCTCTTCTCTATTCCAGAGTGCCTCTGTTTCCATATCTTTTCATATGTATGTGTTCCTGTGTGTATAAGTTGAGTCCCTCATCCTTTGGTAGAGCGGACCAGCTCATTTGTTTATGAACTGAAAGAGGAGAATGCAGGAGTGTAAACTTGTTTGTCACTTTTAGAATTAGTTCTCTTAGTCCTCTGCCCTGGAGAAAGTTCTTCAGTTTGAACAATAGAGCATTTGCTTGTTTTATTTGGGGGTGAAAATGTGCTCATGACAAGATTAAAAGGGCAATGTGAGAGGAAGGTAAATTCTGAAAATTAAGGCTTTTGTGAAACTGTGGTGACTAACCAGCTCCATCTTCGACTGTGGTAGAAAATGTCTCTGAGTCACCTGTGATGAGCAACAATGATACTGACAAAAAGCAGCATTGTGCACACAGCACCACCTCGCTGTAAATCACTTAGCTCAAAACTCCTTCCCACACAACAGTGAATTGTTTCTTCAGACCATGGAGGAACAGGTTCTGCAGATAAACTAAACCGCTTCTTCTTTTGTTCACTTTGCCAGGCAGAGTCAAGTGGGTGGATTGTGATCACTGATGTTTACTTGGTTGCTAGCCCCCACACACACCCCCACGTTCCTACTTTATTTGAAGTAATAAAAAAGAAAAACAGAACTGAAGAAAACTGATCACCAATGCGGTTTCAGGCACCAAGAGGTCTTTACTTTGTTTTAAAAAAATTTTTCACTTGGCTGGGTGAGGTGGCTCACGCCTGTAATCCCAGCACTTTGGAAGGCAGAGGCAGGGGGATTGCTTGGGCCCAGGAGTTTGAGATCAGCTTCGGCAACATAGTGAGATCCTGTTTCTACAAAAATAAAAAATAAAAGAAATTGGACGGGTGTGGTGGCACGCGCCCATAGTCTCAGCTACTTGGAAGGCTGAGGCGGAAGAATCATCTGAGCCCAGAAGATCGAGGCTGCAGTGAATCATGATTGTGCCACTGCACACCAGCCTGGGTAAAAGATGGGACTCTGGCCAGGCTTGGTGGCTCAGCCTGTAATCCCAGCACTTTGGGAGGCCGAGGTGAGTGGATTGCCTGAGCCCGCGGGTCTGAGATCAGCCTGGGCAACTTGGAGAGACCTTGTCTCTACAATAAATCAAAAATTAGCCAGACATGGTACCACACGCCTGTAGTTTCAGCTACTTGGAAGGCTGAGGTGGAAGGATCGCCAGAGTCCAGCAGGTCGAGGCTGCGGTGGCCGGGAGCATGCCATTGCACTCCAGCCGGGGCGACAGAGTGAGACTCCAACTCAAAAAAAAAAAAAAAAAGATGAGACTCCAACACAAAAACCAAACAAAGCAAAAACAAACAACGCCCTCCCCCCGAAGTTGGTGAAGGGTGAAGATTTAGAGAGGGAAGGAAGAAATTCTGGCTTAACAGACTCTTCCAGAATTCCTACAGGAACTTTAAACTGAGTGAGATGTTTAAAGCTTCCTAGTATTAAAGAGTTATGTGATGAAAAATTATCCAACAATGGCTCGGCACAACAGGAACATATAGAGAGAAGGTATCAGTGAATGAGACCTCATCTCTACAATAAATCAAAAATTAGCCGGGCGTGGTAGCGCGCGCCTGTAGTTCCAGCTACTTGGAAGCTGAGGCGGAAGGATCGCCGAAGTCCAGCAGGTCGAGGCTGCGGTGGCCGGGAGCGGCCACTGCACTCCAGTCTGGGAGACAGAGTGAGACTCCAACTCAAAAAAAAAAAGAGAGAGACTTAGAGTTTAAAGAAAATAGCAATTCATTTTCTCACATTGCATTCTTTTCACAACTCTCATTACGTGCATAGAATTAACAACGTTAAAGGGAGCGTTGTTAGAAAAACAATGATTTTTCTAACTTTCTCTATGTACTTACACCAGACAATGTCAGTTCCCAAACTCTTTCTTGGGGGAAAAAAACAAAGAAATACAAAACAGTCTCTCTCTAGGTATTCACCCTTTCCTGAACACCCATGGTCTAAGGGAAGGTAGGTCCCGTTTAACTCAGGGTCAGGTCCTTATTGGCCTAATCCAAAAAAGATATGACTTGTGATCCCCTTCTGGGCCAACCAGGCAGTTGGGTTGGGGTGCTGGGGAGAAGACATGTAAGACAGAGAGCAGGAGGTCACCTTCCAGTGGATGCTGACCTGCCTGATGTGTCACTAGGAACTACGTCATGCACTTTGGAACCATGCGGTCGCTTAACCTGGAGGAGAAAGTGTACACTCTTGCAAGGGCAGAGTTGAAAAATGGAAAGAATCTAGAACATTTTTTTATGTTGTTGAGTATGAGATAAACAGCAGAGCTGCCTCATCTAGCTCTTGTTCTGTAAGTAATTTTTTCTTATTATTCAAAGGATTTGGAATTTAGTTTTCTGTTCCTTGCAGCCTAAAAAACAAAATTCTCAATTTGTGCAATGATGGCCAAATGTGTTCTTTAGCAATAGTAGAGTTTTCTTTTTTTATCAGTTGGTTCTAACGAAAGCAGTTTACAGTCTTTGGGATCACTGAGGCAACTCATATATGTCCTGGGAGCTTCGGGTTTTCCAACTCTAAACAGGAGAGCAACCTATTCATTCATTTATTGTCACAAGTATTTATTGAGTCCCTACTATTTTCCAGACATTTCTCGGAGCTGGGAATGCATCAGTGAAGAGAAGAAATGAGAATCTCTGCCTTCACGGTGTGTATAATTTAGGGGAGGAGATAACTGATACAAAGGATAGATAAAATGAGGAAAACACGAAGTTAAATAGTAAGTGCCAACAAGAAAAAAATCAGGGAAGGAGGATAGGAACTGTCCTGTGGGGGAGGGAGTTCGAGATCTGAGCTAGGGTTATAAGTGAAGGCTTTGCCAAGAAGGTGACTTTAGTTTGTAAAGAAATAAGAAAGTAAAGGAGTTGGCCACTTGGCTCTTTGAGAAAGAGTATTTCAGGCACAGTCAGGAAGTGCAACAGGCCTGAGACAGGGGCATGCTTGGCGTGTCCACAGAAGAGGAAGGTGTGCAAGGTCATGGTGGCCGAACGTCTAGGACTGCCCCAAATGCTCCTCAAAGGGCTCACTTTGTCTCATACTTCGAGTGAAAGTGGAAACCATGGAATGGATGTGAGCAGAGAAGTGACATGCTTCAACTTATATTTTAACACATTCGTTCTGGCTGCTGCATCAAGAACAGAGACAAGAGCAGAAGCCAAGAGAATAGTTAAGAGATATGCCAACAATACAGACGATTTGGGTCAAGAGAGGTAGCAGGTGGCATCGTGAGAAATGGTCACTTTTTGGTTGTATTTTGAAGGTGATGGGCTTTCAAATAGAAAGAGAGGAACTAATAATGACACCAAGAGTTCTGGTCTAATCCGTGGAATAATTTGAGTTGCCCATTCTTGAGATATGAAGAGAACTGTAAGGGAAGGTTTTGACGAAGACTCTCAGGACCTCAGTGTTGGACATGTTAATTTGAAATGTCTATTAGCTATATAATGTAGATTTCAAGTAAGCAGTTGGATATATATGCTTGGAGTTCAGAAGAGTGATCTAGGTTGGAGATATATATTTGAAAATTATTAACATAAAGCCATTGAGATTAGATGCAATTATCCTTGGAGAAAGTGAAGATAGAAAAAAATAATAAAGAGTTTCATGATTAAAACTCAAGTCAGGCATGGTGATGTGCACCTATAATCCCAGCTACTTGGGAGGCTGAGGCAGGAGGATCGCTGGAGCCAAGGAGTTTGAGTCCAGCCAATGCAATGTTTGAGATCTTGTCTCAAAAAAAAAAAACTAAACAAAAACGAAACAAAACAAAAAGTCAAAATGCAAAGCAGGGCTGATGAAAAGGTACCAGTTAGATACTGAGGAGGAGCATCTAGAAAGGTAGGAGAAAAATCAGGTAATTGTGTTGCCTGAAAGACAAGATAAAATGTGTTCCAAAATTAAGACGGTGATCAGCCTGGGCAACATAGTGAGACCTTGTTTCTACAAAAAAAAAAAAAAATTAGCGGGGCATGGTGGCACATGCCTGTAGTCCCAGCTACCCGGGAGGCTGAGGCGAAGGATTGTTTGAGCCCAGGAGGTCAAGACTGCAATGAGCCATGATTGTGCCACTTCACTCTAGCTTGGGCAATAGCTCTCCAGCCTGGGCGACATAGTGAGACCGTAACTCAAAAAAAAAAAAAAAAAAAAAAGATTGTGAACAATTTTGTCAAATGTTGCTGAAAAATAAAATGAAATGAGGTAGAAAATCGATCCTTAGACTTAGCAACATGGTGGCCACTGGTGACTTTGAGGAAAACTGTTTTGTGGAGTGGTAAGGGCAATTGGAGTGGGTTTAAGAGAATGGGAGGAGATAAATCACAGGCAGCACACCTTTCCTCCAGGAATCTGACTATAAAGAAAACTAATGGTGGGAATGTCCAGTGTAGAGGAAATGCTTTACAATGACAAGGGGAGGTGGGGACGTTGCCAGAGCCACACCCGTGAGTCCGGAAGAGGCAGGTGGGAGTTGGTGCAGCGACACGGGCACTGGCCTTTGTCAGTTGCATGACCTATTTGTTCACAGAAATGGGAGAGAAGAGAGGTGCGTAGACAGAGGTGGAGAGATTACTTCGCTTCTTGCAGTGAAGTAGGAAGGGAGGTCCTCACCTGAGTTAGAGGTGAAGAAATGTTGGAGATGGCAAAAGGAAATAAAGTCAGAAATAGTTGGTGGGAGAGTGGAAGACAGAGTGGACTAGGGAAATGAGATTCTCAGGAAGTCGTAAGGACCCGCGTGAGGGAGATGAGTGGTCTTGAGTATCTGACCAGATCTGTCTGCAGAGTTGGGTGCCTTCTTCCAGCCACCTTCAGCTATAGGAACGTGAGCATAGCCCAAGCAGATACGTGCATGTAACAATGGTTGTGGGTGTCCAAGGGAGTGAAAAAGCCCAAGGAGCAAGGGAATTAAGTTCCAACAGCCTTGTAAAGAGTTAGCTTAGATTAAGCCTGGACTAATTAATACAGTGCTAACACAAACAGTATGTGTTAGCAATTGAGTCAGGCCTTATGGCAAATCAGTATAGTCCCAAAGCAGTTTCTTTTTTTTTTTTTTTTTGAGTTGGAGTCTCTCTCTGTCACCCAGACTGGAGTGCAGTGGCCGCTCCTGGCCACCGCAACCTCAACCTGCTGGGCTCCGACGATCCTTCTGCCTCAGCCTTCCAAGTAGCTGGAACTACAGGCGCGCGCTACCACGCCCGGCTGAATTTTTGATTTATTGTAGAGATGAGGTCTCACCAAGTTGCCCAGACGGGTCTCAAATCCGTGGGCCCAGGCAATCAACTCACCTCAGCCTCCCAAAGGCGTGGGATTACAGGCTGAGCCACTGAGCCTGGCTCCAAAGCAGTTTCTAAATATCTAGTTATAGACAGAAAATTACTAGAATTTGTATAAATATATAACAATTTACTCTGGCACTACCTACATTGGTTCAGCAATAAAAATGAACTGACAGTCTTGACCATTCTAGACTTTGCAAATAAGACATAATAAACTTTTCAGGTAAAAAAGCTTAGCAAATCAAATAGTACCCCAGAAAAAATTAGTGCTCTGAGTTTATTTTTGTGGACTTCAATTTTCTTGTTAGAATGAAATCAAAATAATGTCAAGTATTTTAATAGCAGAGGCCTCACCGGAAGACCGCTGCCTCAGGTAGTGTGATTAGGGATGCTGGGAGCACTTCTTCCACGAACCAAAATGCCCATATCTGCTCCCTGGGACCTGAGGTGCCACCAGAGATGCTCTATGACTTTAAGAAAGGAGTCAAAACCTTCAGTGTGCACAGGAGCCAGCAGTCAACTGAAAGGGACAACTTTGTTGTGGCAGGGATGGTGAAGCACTTCCTGTCTCTCAAAGAGACATCAGCTTCTCTATCGCCACAGTGAACACAGAACCAGAACCAGAGGGGCAGTACCTTATCGTTTTCCAAATTAATTAAGCCAGACTTTTATATGAAATATCAGACTAAAATGTTGATGACTTACTTAAGAAGACCCTTCTGGGGTAAGAGTACTGCTTATTCTGTTATCAGCTTTTCTTATTCAAGTCTGCAGGAGAACATTCCAGCTCACTTTTGAGAACTGGTTTCATATGATAGAAAAGCAGGAACATTGTAAATATTTTGTGCTGCTGTCTCAGGTCAAGATGATTTGTGAGTGCTTATTGTTCAGATCATATGTACGTGGTGTAGTACGCTGGTATTCATTATAATCTTCTTATACGTTCTCACCTTTTTTTTTGAGTTGGAGTCTCTATCACCCAGGCTAGAGTGCAGTGGCATGTGCACGGCCACTGCAGCCTCAACCTGTTGGGCTCAGGCGATCCTTCTGCCTCAGCCTTCCAAGTAGTTGGAACCACAGGCATGTATTACCATGTCCAGCTAATTTTTTGGTTTATTGTAGAGATGAGGTCTTGCCAGTTGCCCAGGCTGGTCTCGAACCCCTGGGCTCAGACAATCCTCTTGTTTCTGTCTCCCAAAGTGCTGGGATTACAGGCATGAGCCACAACGCCTGACCCATCTTTTTTTTTTTTTTTTAATCTGACAAAGAAGATCACAAAAACCATGAAACATTTGTAGAAGTCAGTGGAATTTTATTGTATGAAATCACTCAAAAGTTGTTTTCTAGGTTTACCCTTACATTACATGTAATTTATTTACATAGAGATTCAAAATTTCAGTTGCTTAAGATTAATAGTCCTTGAAAATTTCCCTGGAAAATATATTAATTTACTCCATTTCATTTTTCCTACTTTCAGCTAGATAACTACCTCATCAGTGTCTCTCAGCCTCTTGCTGAGACATCTGAATACAAGTAGACCCTTAGCAATAATATGTAAAGTAAACTTACATAGGAGAGCGGCCAACAACAAAACAAAAAGTTACACCCCCCTGAGTAAGGAAGAGTGGTAACAATAGGAGTACTAATTATTAATATCATGATTAGAACAGTTATAGCTGCTACCACTTAATATCTACCAAATATTATTCCAGGTACCCTGAAACGGCTCTCTCTAATCCTCACAATATCCTTCTTTTTTTTTTTTAAGTTGGAGTCTCACTCTGTCACCCAGACTGGAGTGCAGTGGCTGCTCCCGGCCACCGCAGCCTCGACCTGCTGGGCTCCGGCGATCCTTCCACCTCAACTTTCCAAGTAGCTGGAACTACAGGTCCGCACTGCCACACCTGGCTAGTTTTTTTGATTTATTGTAGAGATGAAGTCTCGCCAAGTTGCCCAGGCGGGTCTCGAACCCGCGGGCTCAGGCAATCCACTCACCCCAGCCTCTCAAAGGCGTGGGATTACAGGCTGAGCCACCGAGCCCGGCTACAATATCCTTCTTAAATTGGTATGTTTATTCTCATTTTACAAATATGAAAGCTGAGGTTCACAGGGAGGAGGCACCTTGCTCAGAGTATCAGGACAATGGTCACAGAGCCCCCATGAAATCCAGGACTATCCAAGGGCACCCTGAGGCTCCCATTTACAGGCTGGCCTCAGCCCAACAACTCTTTATTAACAATATTTCCTTTCCTGGTCCTGGTTTACAACTACAATGATGAACACACAGCTCTTGCCCACAGAGGCATTATACTCCAGTAGAAGAAACAAAATAAAAATTCAAAACAACGTGTGGCAGGAGAGGTAAATACAAACTATTGAGCAAGTGCTGAAAGAGACAGCAAACCCAGAACAGGGCTTCGGAGGGTCTCTGGAGGGCATGAGACTCTTGACAGAATCCTAAGGAAAGAGTGCGAATTAGTGTAAAGAAGTGGGGGATGAATATTCTAGGTACGAGACACAAACAAGCCGGGTTCAGTGGCTCAGCCTGTAATCCCACACCTTTGGGAGGCTGAGGTGAGTAGATTGCCTGAGCCCGCGGGTTCGACATCCACCTGGGCAACTTGGCGAGACCTCATTTCTACAATAAATCAAAATGAGCCGGGCGTGGTAGCGCGTGCCTGTAATTCTGGCTACTCGGAAGGCTGAGGCGGAAGGATCGCCGGAGCCCAGCAGTCGAGGCTGTGGTGGCCGTGAGCAGCCACTGCACTCCAGTCTGGGTGACAGAGTGAGACTCCAACTCAAAAAAAAAAAAAAAAAAAGAGAAACACAAACAGCATTAACAGCTGTGAGAGAAAGTGCTGCTCTGAGCAAATAAAAAGCAGTTGAGCACCTGTGTCCATTCAAGTTCAAGCTGCGGAGTAGAAGCCAGGGGGCTGTCTCCTGGAGATGGTAATACCAAAGTGTCACGTGGTCAGTCTGGATTTAAAAAGGGACATTCTAGCAGCCATGTGAAAGATGGACTGGAGGGCATGTTTGAAAGTTCTTAGGACTCTTAGTTTTTTTGGGTTTTTTTCCTGGTTGTTCCATTCTTCATTTTTAATTTTCTTTTCCTGTTAGCAGAAATCACAAAAATAGCAGTGGGGGTTACAAGTAGTTTTGGTCTGGGCTTTCTTAGTTCTAACTACTTTGTCCTCAGCAAAATTTTCCCAGGAGAGACCATTGTTTTGCTCACAGAGAACAACTTGCCATCATCACCAAGTGCCAGCTGTTCAGTACTAAATGCAAAAATAGTAGGCCACACTGCCCTTGGCACAGCCAGCACCATGCATGCATAGATACAGTACCTCATCCTAGAAAGAAAGATGGACGATGTATTGTCAGCAGAAATCACAAATTTATTAACTCTTAAATATATCAATCAATCATTTACCATTATGGCAAGAAATATATACAGTGTCCCATGGTAAACTGCAGTGTTTCAAAGTGATAGAAGATAATAAATGCGTAATTCGATTGTGGTGGAGAGAACAAATCACAATTTCTTCACATCTTAGTGTGGAAGACAAACTTGATCTACGGTAATATTTCAACACCACATGCTAAGTTAAAAGTGTAAAAAAAAAACACTCTACACCTATATTTTTTTAAAAAATACATGTATGCCACGTATAGCCGCTTCACAAAAAGGTAAAAGAAATTAAAAAGGGAAAAATGAGGCCATTACTTTTTCACAGATCTTATTGGCAGGTTAACATGGCTCAATACATTTACCGTATATATTTATTTTAAATATATATTGTTTTAAATTGTGTAATAATGATCAGAAAAGCTTTAACCCATCTACCAAAACATCCACTAGCAGTAATATCTAAAGTGATTAGTAATCAACACAGAAAGGTGACATGAGAGAAAAGAGGGAGGGTTTTTGTTGTTTTGTTTTTTGCTTTTGCTTTAAAAATAGGCTTTCTGAGGACTGTGAATTACTATCATTAAAATAACGATGATGGAGATTCCATGCACTACAAAGCATTTCAGGAAAGAGAAAAAGCCTCATAGGAATTGAATCAACAATGGAAAAATGAGAAGCACAAAGAAAACCCAGGACATTTCCCTTTGCTTTTTTGTTTTACACTGGAAAATCCTAACTCCTCCGAGGACGATAATGATACTCTGACTCAATCAAGAGAGAATCTAAAAAAGCACAAGTCACAAGGATCAAGTTCAAAACACTTATGAGAGTGGAAAACATTCATAAGTCTTCTAAATCTAGAAAACTAGCTAGTGATGATGCCAGAGCGGCCCTTGCCTCCCACAAGGCGGAAGTGAGTGCATTTGCACAAAACCCTGCTGTGCTATCAACTTTGAATTCTCCTGACAATTGTCCCAATTAGTAAAACTTTGCAGTTACAGGAGGAACCTACTTGCTTTTATCATAAGTTCAAACAATTTGAATATCTCCAACATATGATACCTAAGTCCAAAGAGAGCCTAAGCAAAATTTAAAACCTCTAAATCTTGACATTTTTGTGGGCCCTTAAAATAATCAAAAGTGCTAGTTTAGCTACCTCCAAAAGACCTTGATTTCTATTTTACCTTAATTATGCAAATTCCACTTCCATTCTTTTCTCACACACTACTACTCACCCAAAAAAGAAAAGAAAAATAAGTAGGAAAATAATGGAACAAAAGAAAAATTTAAAAAGGAAGTCAACAAAAGAAACAAAGAAATAGGATAAAGAAAACAGCACAGATTTAAGAAAGGAAAAAAAATTCAATCCAGCAAATTCACCAAAACACTTTGAATATGTCCTAAAGTGATTAAATGATGTGAATTTTTCCAGTTTGCACAGTTGACTAAAAATAGCATGGCTTTAGATGGCAGCAAACCAACTGATTCTTGCTTCTAAATTCATAAGTGATTTTACCCACATATCAAACCACTTTACTTGTTAAGCAGCAAAGCTTTCAATGAAAAATCATCCATTTCAACCAGGATCACACCAGGAAACTGAAGATATATTTTTTGCCTTAAAAAACAAAAACAAAACAAAAACCAAGCCCAAACAGATTAACAGTAAAGAGTTCTAAAAAATTTACATTTCTCTTACAAACTGTCATTCAGAGAGCAATAGTTGTTAAGTCTGTTAAATCTTGGCATAAACAGAGAAACTTGATGAATAGTTGAACTTGGAATATTATGGAATTTTTTTGTCTGACCTCCCCCTATTGTTTGCCAACAGTAATTTAAGTTTGCATGGAAGATCCCCATAGTTGAACTGTAAACAATGTATAGGAAGGAATCTATGATAAGATGATGCATCACATATGCATTACACGTAGGACCTTCACAACTTCATGCACTCGGAAACATGCATGAAGAGGAGGAGAGGACGGCCCAGGGTCACCATCCGGGTGCCTTGAGAACAGAGAATGCAGAAGTGGCACTGTTGATATTTAGCTGAAAGGAGAAAAGAGGAGGAAGAAATAAAATACACTGTTCTATAAAATATCATCAAATTGCTTTTCCATAGATGTAATTAGGCTACAATTTTATAACTCAGCTAGCCAATAGACTGAAAATGCTATGTGTATGAGATCTTTGCTTGTGATCAGTATAAGAAAAAATACAAGATGTTAAAGACAGTATTAAAATAGGAAATCAGTATTAATCAACTATTAGTTCACACAAAGCTAAGCTAAAAATAATGAGACAGATATAGGCTTTAATCATATTGTTAAATCTAAATATACATTTTAAGTGTTCATATTAACTAGAAAAATTAATAAACGAATATTAACATTTGGTGAAACAGACTTAAATTCAAGTTCATCCTTTGCTTTTGTCATTATTCTCAGATTCCTTGGGAAATCAAACCTAGAAGTCAATTTAATAAGGCATATAGTCTCAAAAGTAGACAAAGCATGATTATTCTTATTTAATTGGAGATCTTTCTTTTTTCTTTTATTTATTTATTTTTTTTGAGTTGGAGTCTCATTCTGTTGCCCAGGCTGGAGTGCAGTGGCATGCTCACAGCCACTGCAGCCTCGAACTGCTGGGCTCAGGCGATCCTTCTGTTTCAACCTTCTAAGTAGCTGGAACTACAGGTGCGTGCTTACCACCCCCGGCTTAGTTTTTGGTTTACTGTAGAGACGAGGGCTGTCTCTACAGGCTGGTCTCGAACCCCTGAACTCAGGCAATCCTCTTGCTTTGGCCTCTCAAAGTGCTGGGATTATAGGTTTGAGCCACCATGCCTGGCCCGAAGATCTTTCTTTAAAGTAACAGCACGGAGCACTATATCTTTAAAAGCTCTGTGGTTCTGTGCTTTAAATGGGGCAAATATTCACAACAGTACCACACATATCTGAAGTTTGTTCTACCATGTTTAAGGAAAAAAATCATGAAAAACAACAACACAGGCATGAAGTTAATTACAGTAAACTTTCAATTATCCTCCGGAATTACCCCATTTTATGAGTTTTAAATTTCAGCTTGACTTCCTCCTGTGGCCTGTCCTCATGGTCAAGTACCATTACATTCAGTCAGGCACAGCAAATTAATTTACAGATTAACTTCAGCCAACTGTTTATAGGAATTGCAACCTCCTGAAAAAACAGTAAGATACCAAAGGATCCTAAAGCTTAATATAAATTAGGTCTGGATAATTGAGAGTTGCCTGAATTGACCCAGACATAATTTTCTTTCAATGTAAGAACTCCAGGATGCTAAAATGACATAATCCATATGTTGAAAAAAGTTCTCAGAGTTTACTGACTTTAAAATAACAGCTATGTTACAAAAATGCGACTGAACATTAGACTCAAGAGCTCATGCAAAATTGTTAAAAATTTCAAAGACCTTGTATGTTTTTCATTTAATATAATGCAAGAGAAAATACTTTCAAAAGGAAGAAAAACAGCCATGCAGCTTTTCAGTCATTAGCTCCAATCACAAAGTCTCATGGAGCAGGATGCTACTTACAAGACCCATATGGGAATGGTTTTCAGGCCTTAGATGTTTTGCCACAAAGAGGTGCCTCCTGAGAAGTTTTCTTTCCCATTTGGAATACAGGGTGGCCTATTAAGAGAAGCCCCATTTAAGCCACCTGGCATGAAATGAAGTTTTCTTAAATAGGCTCTGTCCCATAAACACAGCAGGGAATTGCGGAGAAACATAGCCCCCCAAACACTGCATGAATGTAATCCTTCTATATTAACTGGCAAATTGTGTTGTACCTCTTTGGGGTAAAAAAACACACAAACACACAAAAACAGGTGTCTTCATTATCTTCATATTCCTTTTGTATCTTTCTCTTAATTACATAGCTACTGTTTTTGGAATAAATTTCAACCTGTTTCTTTGTTTGGGCTTGGTTTTTGTGTTTGTTGACACACTTTTTACAAATCCAACAGTGATACATAATAATTACAGCTATAGAGAAGGCCTCTGAAAACCACTGTGGTATGTTCTCCAACTAAGAAATCCTGATGGATTCTCTGGAGTGAGTTGAATGGCTGTTTGCATGAACTTGACTCTCCATTCCACACCCCAAAGAGTAACAGGTGATACTGGTTAGAGAGTGTGGAAAGAGATCAGCAGGTGGCCAAACTCCTACTAACTGAGTGAGACTAACTCCCCTTCTCGTTTTCTTCTCACTTCGTTTTCCTGATAAACTCTTTTCCATTACTCCCTTTACTCTAGTTGGAAGCAGCCTTCCTAACCCATGATGCTCTATCATATTAAACTAACATCCTGACACTATACTTTTCTTCATGATGCTCCTTTAGTTGGACTATCTTCCTTTTGTTTTTTCTTTCTGTCTCTTCATTTAAGACCTCGTCCAACACTCAGTCTTATACACAAAGTATACTTCCAAACTGTTATAAACAATTTGCTACACTGGTCATTCGTTCCACTCTACCCTGAAGTTGAATATAAAATTTATTATATAGTTTTTTTTCTTTGGAATCAGTGTTTAGTTTTTTCTAGTTTTTTTTTTTTCTTTCATAAACTAGAACACATGTTCCTAGAAAGCAACATTTTCTACCTCACACTGAATCTGGCACAGGTTAACCACACAGAAGATGCATGATAAATATTTGTCTAACTGTTGACTGAAAGAGCAAAAATCCGAGGGAGAGTGGTGAGGTGAGAAAGACACTGATATTTAAGTGCTGTCTTTTATAAATTTTAAAGATATCTGTAACTGAGCCCCAGGGGATAATCTATAAAGTAAGACTTCTGAAAATACATTGGTCATTTTAGAAACTACTCTTGATAATGCTTTTCTCTTACATGGCCTTCCTCTGACAATTGTGAAAATGAAGTCACAAATATTATGCCTTATTACATGAATACCCCTGATTTCAACCTGTGAGACACCACCTTGATAAGGTAGTCTCTAGTTCTTACCTAAAACTACTGTCTACTGCTCTATGGCAAGGTTCGGCCCCAAAATGGCTGGTCTGATTGCTCTTTCCAGAGAACTGTAGACTTTTTCCACAAAGGCATTTATTTCCATTAATGGTACCAACCACTAGCACTAAATAACTATGCTATGCTATTAAAAATGGAAGAAGTAGAAGGAGCTGACCATGGGCATATTAACAAAGAAGCTGACAGCCTGGAAATATTTACTTGATGGGTACTGTTGGTGACCCGGAGCGATGAAAATGAACATTCTGCCACTTTCCATCCCGGCGGTGCCACACACGGGTCTCTTCTGACTGCATTGTCTTTGGCATTCCACTGCCATCCATGTACTGCGTGAGCCTAATATATGCTATGCAGGCAGCATCATCTCCCACCAGATGTACATGAGGGTTCAGGATAATAGTGTGGATTGGTTTATTGCTTTTGGACAAAGCTGAAAAAGAACAACATAAAAAGCAAAATTTAGTTTCTATGTAAACTAAAACCAGTAATAACGTCAGTTGGGATCAATAAATAAAATGCCATTTATCCTCTCATTAATTAATTATTCTACTAAATGTTTGCATGAAGCAATGATGGTCACTGGGCAAAGTATCAAGGATAAGAGAAAGAGCAAAAGCGGACACCGTCTTTCTTTTTTTTTTTTGAGTTGAAGTCTCACTCTGTCGCCCAGACTGGAGTGCGTGGCCACTCCCAGCCACTGCAGCCTCGACCTGCCGGGGCTCCGGTGATCCTTCCGCCTTAGCCCTCCAAGTAGCTGGCATTACCGGCACGCGCTACCACGCCCGGCTAATTTTTTGATTTATTGTAGAGATGAGGTCTCACCAAGTTGCCCAGGCAGGTCTCGAACCCGCGGGCTCAGGCAATTCACTCACCTCGGCCTCCCAAGGCGCGGGATTACAGGCTGAGCCACCGAGCCCGGCTTTTATTTTCTATGATTTTCTTTTCTTTTTTTTTTTTTTTTGAGTTGAAGTCTCACTCTGTCGCCCAGACTGGAGTGCAGTGGCCGCTCCCGGTCACCGCAGCCTCGCTGGCTGGGCTCCAGCAATCCTTCCACCTCAGCCTTCCGAGTAGCCGGAATTACAGGCACGCGCTATCACACCTGGCTGATTTTTTGATTTATTGTAGAGATGAGGTCTCACTGCCCAGGCGGGTCTCGAACCCGCGGGCTCAGGCAATCCACTCACCTCAGCCTCCCAAAGGCGCGGGATTACAGGCTGAGCCACTGAGCCCGGCTCTATGATTTTCTTTACAGGCAATTTGTATGCCCCTCTGGAAATTTTGATTGATTGTGAGAAAAACTAGAGGGATGTAGTCATATATAACTGAAAGTGATTAGTAACAGAAGCCACAATTCAAATAGAGGTGAAGGAAGGCTGGTCAAGGGCACCAAATGCTTCCTGTCTTGTCAATGAATCAACTGCTGGGCAATCGACAAGACATGTCGATTCTTGTGGTGATGTTCATTTTTGTTAGTCGCTGAGGTATATGGAAAGGGAAATGTATTAAATATTAAGCATGGAGATCACAGTCTCCAAAATTGGCTGGCAGTAGCATAAATTTATTTCTGCATGTCATCTTGTGACTCCTCCATTCCATGATAGTCCAGTTGTGATCAACTGGCAAAAAATCCAAAATCCTAGCCTGGTTCTGATCCTCCAGCTCCTTCTATAGACTGAGTAGCCCTCATGAGGCTCTAGCCTCTGGTGCTTTGACAGTAGCTACCCATGCTAATTATTCAATCACTAAGAACTATGAGGAAAATTAGTGCACATTACTTATTGATGCTGTTTCTCTCTCAGACCACCAGAACAGGTTGAACTGCTAGCTGTTACCCAAAAACACTTTCCATTCTCAGAAAATATCTATCCAAGTTACATGACATATTATTAAGGTCACATAAAAGAATGTCCTTATTATAAAGAATATGCATTATGGAATGCAATGATGTAAGTGTTATGCTGAAATAGGTTAAAATATTGATGGCTTAATTAATTCTTTTATTAGAGATGAGATGTTGCTGCTAAAGAGTCCACTGGAGCAAACAAGAGACACTATTTAGTCAGAGTGCTGGAATACAGAGAACATGAGAACATTGACCGAAGCTTTGTTAAAGTGAATGCATCAAGTAGTTCTTTTTGATTATTTGTTTATGAATGATTACTGCATTTAAGAAAAAGTAATTCATTCAGTACATCTTAACTTAAATATCCATGCCAAGATAGACATCCTTATCAGTGCTTAGGATGACTGACAGTGACTTGATTATCCTAATCATTACTACAATTCCTATTTAATTCAACAAGATCTCTCTGCAAAAATAGTGAATTCACTTATGCAACATGTAAACACAATGCAATGTCTAATGCCACTGGGTGTAAGAAAAAGGAGAAGAATCAAGGCTATTTCTGGCTGACACTTTCTTAATGATCTGCAGCGTTTCTGTAAGAGGACCTTCTTTTGTCATCTTCTCTGAAATGCGGCTGTTTCCGCTGAGGCCACTAAGACTCTTGCAATTTGAATTGAAATATTTATCTACGTAGTCATCTTCATTTATAGTTCACTTTGAAAATAAGCATCAAATGTGCTTGAAAGCACCATTCTATATTGAATATTCTGTCATACTGTGGTTTCTTTTAACTTTTCATACATAGTTTTATGAAATAACATTTTTTGGTAGATCATAGATTATATTATACATTCACTGGGATCTATATGGGGTGGGTGTACTCAATCAATATTTTTTATACAAAGTCAAATATTTTTCAAAACACACTAAAACTGCAAGCCTGTCATATACTTATTTTTCAGTTTCAAATACAAAAAACGTATGTGTTTGAAATGCCAGACAAAGGTAGAAATTCTCACTTGAGAAAACAGTCAAAGAATCTGCAAATCTGGGGAAAAAATCAAAGAGAGGCTGCAAAGGCATATTATTAAAATTAAGAATATATGTACCATTTTCAAAGTAGAATCGGTGAAAGTCCATCCCTTCCACTAAATTACCCAAAGCTTCAGGTTCAAAAGCAGTAAGGCCTGGGTCACAGATTTTTCTGTAGGAAGAAAAATAATGAAAATAACCAATAAGTAAATGCTTTAATGTATTTTTATTGCTTCATGTTTAAATATTCTTATTTATCAGTCAGTGAAGGAAAGAACCTCTAAAAAACACTTAAAATATAAAATTTCTAAGGAGGTTGAGGTGTGGACTCTAAAAAAGATACTTTACAGAGAACTCTGAGAGACAAACTAATGTAACCAATTCAAGCAATGATAATCCACAAGATTTTAGGAGTCTCCTTTTTCAAATTTCTATTTCTTTATTTCCAAGGTGAATTCTCCAGTTTTTCAAACATTCAACTGATGTTTATTATTTTTAAAAATGTTCTCCAAGTTCTAGAGTTCACGTCTGATACACCTTACAAGTCCTATAAAACTATCTTTGGTTCTGAAGTCAAATGCTTTTGAAATAATTTTTGATGGACCACATTCATGTCAAATATCGATATTATAATTAACTTGGAGGAAGGTATCACATCCTATACTTCCTGGAAATATCCACAATACTTAATTACCTTGTGTTTATTTTACCTTTAAGATAAATTAATAGGAGATATAAATGCATATATTAGCTTTCTTTTTAATTCCAGAAATATGATTCAACAAAGGGGCTACACAATTTAAAAAATTCAGAGAAAGCCAATGGACTTTCTTTGGATAAATTTATTTATTCAGTAAAGAATTGCTAAATACTTACTATGTAGCAAATATTCTTCAAAATAAGTAATTTTAGCCAGATGTGGTGGCTCATGCCTGTAATTCCAACACTTTGGGAAGCCAACACGGAGGAGGGTTGCTTGAGTCCAGGATTTTGATACCAGCCTGGACAACATAGCAAGACCTTGTATTTACAAAAAATTAAAAAAAAAAAAAGCTGGGTATGATAGCTTGTGCCTACTGTAGTTCCACCTACTCAGGAGGGAGGATTGCTTGAGCCCAGGAGTCTGAGGCTGCAGTGAGTCATAATTGTGCCACTGCACTCTAGCATGAGCTACAGAGTGAGACATTGACTCAAAAACAAAAAAACCCCAAGCAATTGTAACGCAATAATTAAAACTAGAATAGAAGTAAATGCAAAGTGCTTGAAACAAGATTACTTATAGATGATAGACTGGAAATACTTAAGAAATAAAGAATATTTGAGCTGGGCTTTGAAGAACAGTCAAAAGCTTTCCAAGTGTGTGAGAGGTGGTAGGCAGAGGGAGGGAAACAGGTGCAATGGTTTGGTCTGGGGAATGATGGGTAGCTGTTTGATATGGGAAACACCGGGTCACTGGGCTATGTATGGAAGGCCTCTGGAAACAGAGGGGAAAAAAACATTTCCTGTGGCCTGTTGTGACCAGGGTAGTCTTCTCAGAGAAGGTGACAAAATCTGGATTTGAAGAATGCGGGAGTTCAGAGGATAGATAAAAGGAGTACAAGTCAAAGATTTGGGACTGTTTATTAATTTGCCCCAAAGAGCAATATAGTGGATGGGGCCACATCTAATTTCTTATGGAAATTCTCCATTTGGGAGACAAAATTTCTTTCTTTTTTTTTGAGTTTGAGTTTCACTCTGTCGCCCAGACTGGAGTGCAGTGGCCGCTCCCGGCCACCGCAACCTCGACCTGCTGGGCTCCAGCGATCCTTCTGCCTCAGCCTTCCAAGTAGCTGGAACTACAGGTGCGCGCTACCACGCCCAGCTAATTTTTGATTTATTGTAGATGAGGTCTTGTCAAGTTACCCAGGCGGGTCTCGAACCCGCGGACTCAGGCAGTCCACTCACCTCGGCCTCTCAAAGTGCTGGGATTACAGGCTGAGCCACCGAGCCCGGCCATAAAATTTCTTAACTGTTCAACAGAGATACAAATTTTAGAAGTCAAATTCAGTATGGTTCTTCAAAATACAGTACCATTTATAGAGTGTGGAACGGGTGTTTTAAAAAAAAGTACTTTAAAAGAAGAAATCACAGAGTGGTTATCCTTTGTGTTAAAGAAGTCTTCAAGGGGATTGGAGTGGGTAGAAATGATAAACTTCACCTCAGAGTGCTTGCTGGGCAGGTATTTTTAAGCTTAAAACCAAATAAATATAATTTCTTTCTTTCTTTCTTTCTTTCTTTCTTTTTTTTGAGTTGGAGTCTCACTCAAACAAGTCGCCCAGACTGGAGTGCAGTGGCCGCTACCGGCCACCGCAGCCTCGACCTGCTGGGCTCCGGCGATCCTTCAGCCTCAGCCTTCCGAGTAGCTGGAACTACAGGCGCATGCTACCACACCCGGCTAGTTTTTTTAAAATTTTATTGTAGAGATGAGGGCTCACCAAGTTGCCCAGGCGGGTCTCAAACCCACGCGCTCAGGCAATCCACTCACCTCAGTCTCCCAAGGCACGGGATTACAGGCTGAGCCACTGAGCCCGGTTTATAATTTATTTCTAAGGAGCAAAATGGGAAGAACTGTATTCCTATGGTAATAGAAATTTATTCTGCCAGCGGCTATTTCCTCTATAAACAAGGTTTTTGATTGTCAGTATCAATGAACCAAAATTTCTTACTACATCAGCACTAACATCATCTGGGAATCAGGGTGCTATGATGAATCTTTTTATACAACCATCCAATGAGTCAATGTATTTTAAAATTTGTTAATCTGTTCCTCCATCCATTCATTCATCCAGTCAGTCATCCATCCATCCATCCACATCCACTTACCTATCCATTTATCCATCCTTATACCCATCACCTACCTGCCCACCCACTTACCCATCCATCCATCCATCCACCCACCCACCCACCCACCATCCATCCATCCATCCATCCATCCATCCATCCATCCATCCATCCATCCATCCATCCATCTCCTTTAATAGGCTTTGGATTAATAAAAGATTCATAAAGCTGCCATTTGATATGTGGGTGTGTGTGCTCTGAACAGGTGTTCTAAGGACCAGCTGACATAGCTATGTCAGTACATCCTGCCATTCAAAAAACTCCCAGATGGAAGTCTTGTTGGATTATCTCTGGGTTTGAAAGTACAAAATCAGGCCAGATTATAGGCCTCCATAGGCAAAGAAATTAGTGAACTAATATGATCCCAAGATTTTGCATTATTTAGAATACCCTATTTTAAGCTGTCTAAGAATATAGTAAGTACCCATTTTTGCCTGGCTATAGTTGTTCACTGTCCCTGAACTAATAACATCAACAACAAAAAGCAACTTATTACCATTCCATAGAGGAATGCTATTGTAAAATAAGATTTTTTTTTTTTTTTGAGTTGGAGTCTCACTCTGTCGCCCAGACTGGAGTGCAGTGGCTGCTCCCGACCACCGCAGCCTCGAACCGCTGGGTTCCGGCGATCCTTCCGCTTCAGCCTTCCAAGCAGCCGGAATTACAGGCATGTGCTTACCACGCCCGGCTGATTTTTTGATTTATTGTAGAGATGAGGTCTCGCTGCCCAGGCGGGTCTTGATATAAGATTTTTAAAAAGACGACTCTTATTCTTTGGAGAATCACATGTGTCTAATAATAATAAAACAGAGCAGGTGCTATGGCACAAAATTACAAACAATTGTTTAAAGGGAAACTGTTGTTTCTGACAAAAAAGTGTGTTTTGACACACAAAAAAAGACTGTCTTTTTTTTTTTTTTTTTTTTTGAGTTGGAGTCTTATTCTGCCACCCAGGCTGGAGTGAAGTGGCAGTGGTGCACTTGTGGTCACTGCAGCCTCAACTTGCTGGGCTCAGGAAGCTATTCCACCTCAGCTGGAACCACAGCCATGTGCTACCATGCCCAGCTAATTTTTTGATTAATTGTGGAGACACGGTCTCACCATGTTCCAATCCTCTAAACTCAGCCTCCCAAAGTGCTGAGATTACAGGCGTGAGCCACTACGCCTGGCTAAGAGTGTTCTTTAAATTCCACTACTTTTTATTTCTTTTATCACAAATATACTTTATTAGGTCGTGTTAAGGAATTTATATGCTCATACATACACATGTAAGTGCACAGGTTTGTATATATGCGCACACACATTTAAGTTATAAGAATCAGTTCTTGAATTTAATTTAGTCTTTACACTAAATTACTCTGCTTATATAAAATCTGGAAAGAACAGGAAAGAAGCAGGAAAAAGATTCACACATAATTTTACCTCTAAGAGGCAACTTCTTTTTTTTTTTCATTTTAAAAACTAATTTGACGTATTTCACTCCACTCTTAATGCTTTTTGCTCATTTAGCTGGGATAATTATGTAGACACCCTTTTATAGCCTGCTTAATTTTCAGCAAAGATATCATAAGTATTTTGTTAGGTTGCTAGAAACTCTAACCATTGTACTAAAGGCATCAAAGATTACTTAATGATTACCATAATGTTGGATATATATGTTGTTTCCAATTTTCCACTATTATGAATATTGCTTCATAATATATCTTTGGCTACAAATTTTTGTTCCTATCTTAGATTTAAAATTTGTGCTCATGTTAAGTTCTTACAAGTAGAATTACAGGATTAAAGTGAAATGAGACTTGACAAAAGCTTTCTAGTATATAATGACTAACTCCCCCTATTCCTGTCACCACCACCATCCTGAAAGCTTGTTTCCATTTATGCTCCATCTCAGGGTATAGGAAAGTCACTATTGTTCTGCAGTATCTGCACCTCACTGGTTGTCAGTAGAGTTTATATCTCAGCTGATTTTATAAGCAGATAATGCTCTTGCACTCAAATTTGCATATACTAAATAAGTAAACACAAATATGCTTTTATTAGTTTACTTGTCAGTTATATTTCCTCTTTTGCTAATAGTTCATTACCCTTACCTATTTTTCGTCTTTTCAATTGTATCCACTTAATATAAAAAATTAACTTTTGACACATCTTACAGATATTTTTCTAAGTTTGTCTCTTAGTTTTATTTTTGACTTTTTAATGAAAGTATACACATTTTATTTACTTAGGCAGAATAATCATTTTATATTTTCATTTATGATTACTTCTGCTTTTCAACTGAGAAAAATATTTCTAACCACAGATCAGATAAAATCTATTTTTTACATTTAACTCTTTCACTTGAGTGGAACTCATTTAGTTGAATGGTACAAGAAGAAGGCTTAGATAGATTTTTATTCCCAGATAGCTAAATTATTGATCCATACACTTTGTGCAATAAGCCTTCATGCCCTATTTAAATTGAATGCTTTATTTTTACTTTAGCAAAGTCATTTCCTTTGTATTCCCTATAATCCAGTAGTTTATAAATTTAAGCATTAGAACTCCTTCTTCAAATAAAATATTCCTTAAGAAACAAACACACAAAAGAGATGCAGATGAAGTTGAGCTGTGCTGGCTGAAGCCAGAGAAGGCTTTCTAATATCTTTCTCTGCCCAGGCACCTCTGCAGAACTGCAAGGGAAAACATTTTTTCAACCAAAATGCACATTTTGTGTGCTTTTTTTTTTTAAATGGTTTGGCTCCCTGGGATGCCATTCCCTCATGTGGACTTGTGGGAAGTTACACATCTATGCATTTATGAAGAAATCTCTAATCCCTGGGTCAAGAGCCTCCGGTTTTCTCTCTTTGAAATCTTAAATATGTTTATTACTCTTGGGGGAACTTAGTCATTAATACCTTGAAGTAAGACTGCTATGACATGTCAGACTTGGAGTTGAACACACACAAATTTAGAAGAATACATTTATACAGAAAATACATTTGCCCTATGCATTAAAGTAAAATAAATGTCCCCCACTCACGTGTAAGCTTCAAAGTCCCCATTGTTGATAGCTTCGATCAGTTGTTCAGTGACTTTGATAATCTCTTGCTTTCGTGCTAAAGGTAAAGATGTAGAGTTGGGTGAGAATGAAATTAAAAGCCATATAAAATATTATTCTAAAAGTATTGCTATCTTTTTAAAATAGGGTATTCACATTTAAGATACATCTCTCACAAAAGCAAGTGTGGTGTTTCTTTCTCTACAACCTTGCTGCTCAAAGTGCACATATCAGCAGTACATACTCTGGGAGCTGCTAGAAACACATAGTCTCAGGTCTCACTCCAGACCTACACATTCAGAATCCGCATTGTAACACGACTCTCAGGTGACTCCTGACTACATTCTCCTCTGGGAAGCACTACTACTTTTAAAAACTTTGTTTAAAAAAAAAATTGTTAAAAACCATAGTCTGGGCGACAGAGTGAGACTCCAACTCAAAAATAAATAAATAAATAAATAAAAATAAATACATTAGTCACCTGAGAGGTCAAGGCTGTTTTTTTAAAAAATAGTTTTTACTACTTTAATCAACTTGATTAATTTTTAAAACATATTACTTTTCATCATTTATAAATATTATATTAAAAATAATCCTCTTAAAAAGTATAGTTCTAGCAGAGTATGTCTATTTTCAGAGTAAAGATGACATCTTGCACTGAGACATTCAACTTTATGTAATTATTGGCATTTTCTTACTATTCAGCTCAACTAACACTACAAAAGAGGACACCAACACTGTGACTGGCCATCATATTCAGATGAATGGCCTTTAGTAAACTCTGTAAATCGGAGAAGTGACATATGAATCAATCCTGTGGATGAGGGCAGATAATCAGATGGAAGTCCCCTAGTATAGCCGTCAACCTCAACACTGATCATAATTTGTTCTATTAGTAGCCCACAATTGGTATGATTATTAATAGCTGGTTTGGTTCAAATCTCATCTATTCAGTAAATTTGTTTCTAATTACATCTGCCCTCAAGTATTCTTTCTCTTTTTTGAAAGCTTGCAGTTCCTCTATCATTCACTTGGCAATTATGCATATGCTATGTCTTGACACTTTCTTCAGTTAAACCATATTATTACTTGTTTTAAAATGTCAATAAACTTTGTACACTGTGTAACATGTCTTCCTAGTTCACATAAAAGCTCCCTAAGGGCAAAGACCATGTTATTTTTTTGTATCCCCTAAAAAGCTTTGTTCAGTGTATTTTATAGATGCTCAGTAAGTTTATGAATTTGATCAATTGAGACTAATAATAATCTTTCCTTGATTATTATTAACACTTTTTTAAACTTATAACATCACTGCATAAATATTTTAAAAATTAAATTTTATTGGATTTTGTTTTAAGATATTGTGATATTCCCTAAAAATCACTGAAAATAGACCGGGAGATCACAAAAAGTTACTTCTAACCTATCTCAGTGAGGTAGCAAGGCTGCTATTTACCACAGAAAAAGCTGACCTCTGGTGTTTGTTCTTTATCGAATAAAGAAATCAGTTTGCATTTTTAACAAACCTGATTTCATTAAGCAGATTTAAATGCCTACATTCACTTTCAAACTCCAAGTTATCCAGGTGATGACATTCTTTATTTAAAAACAAATGTTCTGTAAATTCACTTTTACTTCATTGAGACTCTATGGCACAATCTCAGAACAAATCCAAGCAATAGACTATCTTATAAAATGTTAATATTGTCCATAATAAGTCTGCTAACCATGTCAAGGCCTATAATATTAAAAAATCACCACATGGGTTAAAATTCATATTTAGTTACATAATTACCTTTCATTTATATAAAGTAACACAGGGTTTCTTAGCTCCTATACACATCTCAAACATTTCTTGCCCTTATTCATTTGATTGATGAATGTCAAAAACATATCCAACATCAAAACATACTGGCAGAAGTAGTAGCCGGGAATAATTTCTGTAATGGGGATGCTACCCGTGACACATTTTAGCTTAATTTAGTTAGGCAGTAGGTGATTCATCTGTCTGTGGCCTCAACAGTATGAACATTTGGCAAAAGCTCAAGGCAGTTGACCCGATTCTAGAATATAAAGGACACTGGTGAGGAGGAGCTCAAAAAATGAAAAACGTGGCTACCAATACTTCCTCCTTGGATGAAATCCTTATTTAAAACTCACAGTTAAAAAAAAATATGGTAGAGGGCCCACTGGAAAAACTACAGTTTAGAAAACATTGTCAATTTTTAAAAACTAACAGGAGAATAAAAATGAACATAAGGTCAGTGCCCTTTGTGGAGCTTCATTAGGCTAAGACTCAGTTTACAGAGTGTAAAAGGTTCAGGATCACTTCTTTAAGTGTCTGAAAGTCTCTGCATTCCTTTAGAAGCATAATGAGGAATTAGAACCGTCGGGTGTGTATCTCTCACTCTCTGAAACACGGGCGGAAATATGCATTAGCTCTTCAATGTTTTGCATGCCACAACTGGCTTAAGTTTTGTCCTGCATCATCAAAACAACTCAAATTGCTTTCTCTCAGCTCTTCTTACACTTAGAAGCAATGGTGCTTTTGCTGGCAGAAAAGCAAATGGGAATTAGCCAGGATGCTTCTGTGCTGCGTCATCAGAAGAGCAACGTGACTCTGTTGGCTTAGGAGAGGCCTGGAACTCAGGAATCTTTAGAGTGCTTATTTCCCTGGGGCAAAGGAGCTTGAGTGAGTCACAGATGGCACATGACAGCTGACTCTTTAAAGGAAAGCAGAAGGCTGGAGTGAATCATTTGTATATAGTAGTCAGCTTGTAGCTGGAACTGTTGCCACAAGCCCACGATCTGACCTGGAGGAAGAATGAGGGTTTGATGTTGGCTAACTCTACTCTCATCAGCAGTGAGGTTAAGGGATAGTTGCTGTGTGAGGGGCCTGGATAGACACATTCTGTGGGGACGGTCCACTCTCATCTGACCCTCCCTCTTCCAGAATACCAAGCAATGAACACTCCAAAAGTCAAAGTGGGGAGTGCTTGTGATGTGTCATTAATTACACCCCGAAACGGCAGAGTGTGTCAGTAACATTCCCAGAATACCAGAAGCTCCTTCCACCCCAGATCTAGCCATTTAATCACAGAAAGTTGACTACTCAGTTTTCTGTGATTTTATTTCTAGAACTGAAGTGCTCAAGTCTATACCCACAGGTCACAAAGTAGCTTCTGGGGATTTCTTGGTGCCTAGGGGAAAGAGAGAAGAGTAAAGCAAGTGGGAGAGATGTTCTAGATTCTGAGTGGAATTACTTTCCATGTAATTATGTAAAACAATGGGGAACATTTTCACATTGAAATTAATGTATTTTTGGCTCTTTTATTGTTCTAAAGAGGCCTGGAAGGGTAAGGTAAGGATGTGAACCAGTGTTTGAAAACAAAACTAAACCAAACGCAAGAACTGAGGGTGATTATTTATGTATGTGTGTGCATATGTGTGTGTGTGTGTATATATTAGATTGCAACATTTCCTCAAACATTAGACTTGATATAACAATACTCAGCTATGCAGACACACACTGAGAATAAATATCTGAAGAGAGACCACAAAACCTTGCATAATGTGGACCCTGCCCATCTCACCAGATCCAGGCTCTTTTACTTTATTCCCTCCACGCCACCCTTGCTGCCTTGTTTCAGTAATTCAAAATAGCCATGTTTCCCCCTGTCACCAGCCCTTCACATCTACTGTCCTCTCATCTTGGAAAATTGTCCCCCATCTTTGCTTCTTCTACTTTGATCAGATTTCAACTCAACTCTTATTTCTTCAGAAAGGCCTTCCCTGACTCGAATGTTATATAGGGTCCCTGGGATATTACAAATTCACACATATTCTACACTTGATTTGAAAAAGTACTCAGTACACTTGTCTGTAATTGATTAATCAGCTTTCTCTGTTCATTTGTAAGGGACAGGTACCACACCATTGCAATCTCTGCATCTAACACAGTATATGGCATATTGGAAATGTTCAATAAATACTGGAATGCACAGTGGGTCCAGAATAAACTCAGTGGTTTCTGATTTCCAATGCAATGGCTTTTTCAAAACATGACACTTAGATTATTTAGTGATGGTCTTACAGCCTTTAAAAAATATAAAACTGACAAATGGAAATAATTTAAGTATAAAGTAGCAAGTCTTATTGCTTATTGACAATGAAAAATATTTTTCTTTTTGATTTGTCAAAAATTGGTCATCAAACTCCTTTATTTCCCTGACCTCCTCATTTTTGCTCATGAAACCATAATTCTGCCAGTCTTTCAACTCAAAACCATAGGTTTCTTCTGGACTCTGCTCTTCCCTTTGTCTCCATATCCGATCATCCATGAACCATTATTTTTCCTTAGTGCTTACGATGATGTCTCCCAGGGAACATCCTCAGCCTCTTACTTACTTCATTTGCTTGCTCTTTATAATCTCATTCATTCCTCTGACTTGGACAACATGGGGAAGACTGCGATTCTCTATGACCGAGACCTTATGTCTTTCCAGGCACCACGTTCATATTTCTCGCTGCATGGTTGTGCTGGCATGTCAGACCCAGCATGCCCAAAATGAACCTCAGTATCTTCCTCATGAAACCTGCTGCTTCTCTCAAATTTCTCATCTTGGGTACTGGCATCATAATTCTACTTAGTTGCCCAAACTAAAAGCCTTGATACCTCCTACAGTTGATCACTATATTCTTCCAAATCTTTCTCAGAGACATCTCTTTCTCTCTGGGCTCATTGCCACTGCTGATTGAGGTTCTCAAGTGTTCCTGACCCTTTCTGCTCCAAGGTCTTCTCACACACTGGGCTCTCTCACTCCTCACTGATGTAGAATCATCTTTTTACAGTGCCGAACTGACATTGCTCTCCTTGACCCCTTTACAGTTTTCAGTGTCCCTCCCCTAATGGGCTTCCAGAAGTCGAAGTCCAAACTTCTTTGTTTTAATGATCTTCTTACTTTACTTTTCCAGCTTTCCATCTTCTGATACTTTTGTCCCCTAGGGATCTTATATAATCTGTTCTCCAGCCACACCAAGGGATCACTCTTCCTCAACTAGCCCCGGCTATTTGATAATGCTATGCCTTTCCTTCTATTATTTCTTTTGCCCAGAAACTCTCTCTCTTTTGCCTGAAGTCTCTTTCAATACCCTGAACAAATGACACCTTCTCTGATTGTCATTCCGGAGCATTCCAGACCTGGCTACTTTATCTTATTGTGATATTTCTGCATTATCACGGGATGTTCATGTATCTGACCAGAACTTCACTATTTTGTACCTTGAACACCTAGTACCAAGTCAATTTCTATAAATGCATACATGTATGAATGAATAAATACATGGATGGACAACATATATAAAATACTGTGTACATTTTAAAACTACTTGATTGCCCAGTAGGAGACAATGATCATGTCTGATAACAAACTGGATGTGACTGTGCTAAGTGACAAGGTACTCAGAGATCTTGGATACTTCAGAGTTGGCATAATGATATATGAAGCAGGAGGCTACAATGTTTTAGATGATGAAATAGCCACAGGTTTAATCTTAAAGGTCTAGTAAGATTTTTGATTAATATATTTATTGAAGAGAAACTACTTGATGCTAAACCCTATTCAGGGGTCTGGCTGATTACATTTTGAAACTTGCACTAGGAAATAAATTAAATTTTTACTTGCACATTTATCTTCATTGGTATGTTTTCAGAGTGTCACATGTTGAAATCTTTTAGTAAACTGCCTAAAGACTACTTAATCAATGATCAAAAGTTGCACAATTAAAATTTTTTTTTTAGCTGTTTTGGGGGTGTATTATCTTGGCTTAGCAGTTTTCTTCATTTACTCTCTCTCTCTCAATATGTATAGTTCTATTTAATTTATTTTTTTCTACATTTCTCACAGGTTACTGGGTACTTAGCTGCTAGAGACTTGAAGGTCAAGGAAGTTAAGTGACTTGCACAAGTTAACCAGCAAAGTCAGAGGCTGTCCCAGGGTTAGAGCTTTATTTGGCTGGGGCTTCTGTCTGCTGTTTAATTCACCGATTTAAGTTCTTTTCCAGCCCACAGTGCCTACTTCAATATTTTGAAATCATAAACTTAAATGAACCACCTAAACGCCTTTGAACTTACTTTGGCAAGGTGAATGACTACTTAATTACAGAGCTAGGGTTATAATTAATTATTACACCAATTTCACACAACTGGGTGCCCCATGGTTTTATTGTCTTTTTCCATGCTGCCATTAACAAAATTAACCTTTGGGAATAGTTATTATTCTAGGCAAGTATACAAATTATGCTCTTGGTAGTTTTACAGCAAAAGGTGTCTATCAACTCAGCTATGTTTGGCATTCCTTGAGCAATTAACAGCTTGTTTTTTAGTGACTTCATTTTTACTTCACTAAACTGATGTATTAGTTAACACTGAAGAGAGCAATTTCCATTATTTTGGTTTTAAAAATCAAAACTATCAAAGATTCTAAAGTTGATTGGTTTAATAATCTATAATATTTTATTTAAATATAAGATCTGGCAATTACCACATTTCTATTCAAGAATGCTTTCAATAAATTGCTGTAGCTGGACTTGGTGGCTCATACCTGTAATCCCAGCACTTTGGGAGCCCAAGGCAGGAGGATTGCTTGAGTCCAGGGGTTCAAGACCAGCCTGGAAAACATAGCAAGACCTCGTCTCTACAAAAAATAAAAAAATTAGCTTGGCATAATGGCATACTCCTGAAGTCCCAACTACTTGGGAGGCTGAGGTAAAAGGATCACCTAATTCCATAAGGTTGAGGCTGTGGTGAGCCACGATCACACCACTGCACTTTAGCCTTGGCGACAGAGTGAGACCCTGACTTAAATAAAAAGAAAACAAAAAACAAGGAATTACTGTAAAGCCCATTTGTCCAGAAGTCACCTGTTCAATAACATCAACTACTCAGCTCTTAAATCACTAGAGACTCTTGAGATATTTGTTAAGAAAATAAATTATTCAAACCATCTTTGAACTTTGCTCTATAGTGCAGAATAATTTCCACAGTATAAAATGTTAGCTAATTGAGGAAGAAGTGATATTATTCTTAGCCCTGCTAAATTGTTATGGCCTAACAATAAATAATTAACAAATATTTATGAACAGAAAGATCTAGCATTGGGATCATTTAGTGTAAGTGTAAATAGGGTTAGATTTTTTTTTTTGCAAGATGTTGCTGGGCTACAGTAAAATATGGTCATGTTATTTCTAAAATTACCTTTGATCTAAAAATAAAGCAAAGGATTTATTATTTAAAAAGTCAAGAGATATGTAAAGCAATTATAAATATTTTCATAGAAAAATGACTTAAGTAAATGTTTTAAAGTCTAGAAACTATAGTTACATAGAGCATTTACTTACGTGAAATGACTCACCCTTGCCCCACATTAAATTTATTGGGTAACTATTCTGTCACCCCCAGCTTACTTGTAGAAGCTAGAAATAGCACAGTATTGTGACTATTGAGTATTTTAGGTATTAAGATGTTTCATGAATCAGATAGGTGTGGTACCAGCTCCAGTTAAGAGTTGTTGACATGGAAGAAAAAGATTTTAAGAAACTAATCAAGAGCTGGGTGTGGCAGTGCATGCCTGTAGTCCAAGCTACTTGGGAGGCTGAGGCAGGAGGATCACTTGAGCCCAGGAACTTGAGGTTACAGTGAGCTGTGACTGCCTCACTGCATTCCAGCAACAGAGTAAGAAGCTCTCTTAAAAAAGAAAGGGAGGGAGGGAGGAAGGGAGGAACTGGTCAAATACATCATCTGCTTGGAGTTAAGATTATAAAGTCTCTTGACATTCAAGTTTATATACTTGCATGATAAGAGAACATCCAAGCATTCTCAAGGGGTATCTCTTCCATTGAAGAACTAAGGCCATGATCAGTTATTTTCTTGAAAGAAAAAATTCAGATTTAGAAAAGAAACAATGAGACTAAAAATTTTAAAATATTTTGAAAGTTCTTTTTTTGCCTTTTTCTTTTGTCATTAAAGAAATCCGGCTGCCTCCAAATCTTGGTACTGTAAGGATTGCAATCAACCTTCCAATCAATTTTATATAATATTAATCAGAAAAGGGCACACATCTTTCAGGTCTAAATTTAATTTCAAAGTGTTAGCAATGCTCTGTCCTTCAGTATTAATAGCCAGAAGTAGGTCATTGCCTTGCTAAGCTATGGTGTGGCCATGTGCTCTTCGAGCTATGGCCAGGCCATATTTCCTGGCTTTGGCCCCCTCCCCTGCCTTGAGGAGGTGAATCTCTCTTCTCTCTCTCTCTCATTTACTTTCTAAATAAACTATATTTTCTAATCTAAAAAAAAAAGCCAGAAGTAGAAGAATTGAGAATGATCAAAATCCTGTTCAGCCTTGATAGTAGGTTTTTAATTTTTTTCAGTATTTTTTATGATAACTGATTCCACTCCTTTATGAAAAGTATATAGTTTGAATTTAGTAAGAAATATAATTCAGTATATTCTTGGGCACATGTATTTATAACTATATTTTCCCCAAATAACTGGTAAATTTGTGAGTGCTCCCTTGGATCAAGAATGCAGGAAGAGCATGTCCCCTCTGCCACGTAAACATATCCCTTCATTAGTATCGAAAACAAAAGCAAACCAAAAATCTACAATATCAACTGAACTGTGATGTCCTTGAATTTGTTTTTTAAGAAGACTTAGTCTGGTTATAATAAGAATACTCCAAAATGCTCTTCTGCCTCCACATTTACTGAACTCCATGTGATATTTTTAAAGATCTTTCTCCCTTTATCTCCCCGTTAGCACAGGGTCTCAGACATGTTTTAGTGTTTCTCACACTAATGGTGCCTCAGTAAGGTGGAAGTTAAGCAGTTTTAACACCTAGGGTTGTATGGATATTTCAACCCTAAGATGTCATTTCACATTTTCTATTAAGTGTTAAACACTTCTTATCGCCTTTTGACTCAGGAAATCTCTCCTCCTTGAAGAAAGTGCCAAAATAACATAGCAGATCTTACAACTATCCAGGAATATGTTGCATTGTATTTTCATCTTTTCTAGCTTGTTCTTATTTTCAGCAGCTGCAAAAATAGTAGCTTGTACTTTCATAACAAAGTCTACTGTTACCCAATCAATAGCTTCCAGAATCAATAAAAGAGAATCTTTAAGGGCAGATTCCACCCAGTAAAGTGAGAAGAAGAAGGGACAACTTACAAAAAAAGATGGTAAAATTCAGTCTCCCCTCCATGTATTGTTTAAAAGTGCTAGAGCATCTATAATCAGTAGTAAATGGGGAAACTAGTGGAAAAAAGTTTATAAGAAAAACAATATAATTTAAAAATACATGTTAATTTGGAAAATTATGGAAAAATGACACATTTTCTTGATAAATCAATAGTATAATACATTTGTCTGTGACATTGTAGATCCAAAGGCCAGGGCTCAAATATGTGTGGCTGTCCAGTGTTGATGATTATTATAGCCTTCTGAGATGTCAGCCCATTGGACCAAAAAGACACAGCAGCCGGCCCTGATAAATTTATAACGGTCTGTCACAACTTACAAGACTTATTCAGATTATTCAGATTTGGAAGAAAATTTTTTATACCTTGCATCTTCATCACACACACACACACACACACACACACACACACACACACACACACACACACACTCACAAAGTGACATGAATTCCTGTAACTCTTCCAATGTCCCCAAGCATTTGACAGCAGTGATAAGACTTCTAGGACCAACAGCCATTTTATGCTTAGTTACTACATTTTCCAAACCTTCATTTGGGAAGATGAAAATATCCTATCAGTCCAGAAGTTCCTAAATGACTCACAGTAGCAAATGCTTTTTATTAAAGGATACTTCACATTGGTACTGTGTAATCAGTTTAGCTCTCGGATATACTGCGTGAAATCAACATAGAAAATTAATTTAAAAGTGCTTGTTCTGACCAGGCATGGTGGCTCACACCCATTAATTCCAGGACTTTGGAAGATCAAGGCAGGAGGACTGCTTGTACCCAGGAGTTAGAGATCAGCCTGGGCAACATAAAGAGATCTTGTCTTTCAAAAAAAAACAACAATAGATGGGCATGGTTGTGCACACCTGTAGTCCCAAATACTTAGGAGGCTAAAGTGGGAGAATTGCTTGAGCCCAGGAGGTTGAGGCTGTGGTGACCCGTGATCCTGCCACTGTACTCTAGTCTGGATGACAGAATGAAACCCTGACTCAAAAAAATAAATAAAAAAGTTGGAATATTGTGGCTAAATTTCACAGGCACAGTAAAAGTATTATTGGTTTAACCAATGTGACTGCAGTAAAAACTAAACTTAGGAACCATATACTTCAAAACCAACAATATATTATTTGTTCTTACTTATTTGAACATGTATTATACATGTAAATTACCATAATTTATCAAATTATTATCAAATAAAACTTATAGTAGATACATATTTGTGAGTAGGAATATATCATTTTCCCTTTACAGGCTGAATTAAAAAGATTCTAATTTTAATCTCTTAATTTTAATTAATTATTTTAATTAATTTTAAAAACTTATTATTTAATTAATTATTTTATTGAAGTTTATTAAATTTTATTATTTATTTATTATTTAATTTAAATTTTCTCCTCTCTTGTAAAGTTTATGAATGAAGAGCTATTTCTTGAAGAAATAATAAAATACACAATTTCATATGCTCACACTATTACTACATTGCTCAAAATACCTCTTTAAAAAAATCATAGCAATCTTTTGAAAATAAGCTATCTTTTCTGTCACTATAGACCATTAACATTTTCAGAGATAATTCTCTACTGTTTGGTAATATCTTTACATTCTTGTGCAGCTTAACTTTGTGTAATGTGTTTGATTAGAATACTATAATTCTCTATAAAGTGGCTAGGCATAGAGTAAAAATACACTACTTAAAACACACACTGCACCCACACATATTTTCTCCAGTTGAAAACATTTCCTAGTCTAAGGTGGAAACAAATGACATTTTGGAGCAGAATTTCTTTCTTTTAAAATTTGAAAGCATATAATAGCAATGGGTTTTTGTCTATTACCCAACTTTTTCTGAAATCTAAATTATCTCTGTAACATTTGCCATCTGTGTTTTGCTAGATAGACAGTGTAAATAACCTCATGCAGTGATGTTAACAAAGAAACCAATGATCCTGTATAGACTCATTTCCAAAAGAAACAAATAATACGTCTTTTACATTTAACCTGTTAACTTCTATAAAGATGGTTAGTGTCTTTAGTGGAAACTATGAGCCAGGTAACCACAGTCTCTAAAAGGGATACTACATGTGCTGGGTTTAAGTGGTCCTTAACTTCAATTTTAAAGCAAAAGTGTACTTGTTTTCTGTACCTGAGCAGTCTCCACGTTTATTTATATATGTAGGTTGGTGGGTCCTAACATTTATGGATATTTACCCACTTATCTAAAATAAATCCTTAAGAAAACAGTAACAAGCCGGGCTCTGTGGCTCAGCCTGTAATCCTGCGCCTTTGGGAGGCTGAGGTGAGTGGATTGCCTGAGCCCACGGGTTCGAGACCCGCCTGGGCAGCGAGACCTCATCTCTACAATAAATAAAAAAAATCAGCTGGGCGTGGTAGCGCATGCCTGTAATTCCGGCTACTTAGAAGGTTGAGGCGGAAGGATTGCCAGCGCCCAGCAGGTCGAGGCTGCGATGGCTGAGAGTAGCCACTGCACTCCAGTCTGGGCGACACAGTGAGACTCCAACTCAAAAAAAAAAAACACAAAAAAACAGAAACAATGATGCTAAAAACGAACAAAAGCTGACCCCCCCCCAATCTAACATAGGCCCTTTTGGATTTATGGACTCTTAATAGTAAACTTCTGGGTTAACATCATCTACTCATAGGGAAAGGGCCAGGAATAATATAAGTTCATTCAGTTAATATCATAGGTCAGTCATTATACCAGGCCTTAGAAGTATCTCCATTCAACAAGTGCATGCTCTATTATTGTTATTATTGTTAGGTTGAGCCATATCAAATTACCACTTTTGTAGGTAAAAAATGATTATGTATTACCATACTATTATCCCTATTGTACATAGGATTCAGAGTGGTTTACACGAGGAGTCAGACTGCATATTCAATAAAGAGCTGGGCTGGGATTCAAATCTAGTATTAAAGCACATGCTCCTTCCAATAGGAAAAAAGGTCCTATGGCTTACTGCTATGGTTTGAATGTTTGTGTTCCTCTGAAATTTATATATTGGAATTTAACACCCAAGGTGATGGTAGTGAGAGATTATTAGGCCAGGAGGGCTCTGTCCTCATGGATGGAATTAATGCCCATACACAAGGGCTTGAGGTAACTAGCTAGTTCCTTTCATGCTTTCTACCATATGAGGACACAGTAAAAGACACAATTGTGAAAGCAGAGAGCAAGCCTTCACTAGACACCAAAACCATTGGTGCCTTGATCTTGGACTTCCCAGCTTCCAGAACTGTGGGAAATAAATATCTATTATTTGGAAATTATCCAGCCTCAGGTATTTTGTTATGGCAGCAGAAATGGACTAAGACACTTTTACAATTTGTATTTTCTGTGTTTTTACCTCCTAAATTATGGGGGTGGGATAGTCATATGAACAAAAATCTATGCAGGTAAAAAACTCTGATGTGATCATAACTTCTAGAGAATTCTGATCATTTTAGTGGCTGCTAGGACTATGGACTAGAGTAATGACAGTGAAGTTGGTGAGCTAGCTAATTCTAAAAATAAAAAAGTGTGTATTTTGAAAGAGAAACCAGTAGGATTTCCTAGTAGACTTTATATGGGATATAAACAAAACTGAGGAGATTTTTAAAAAGCTCTAAGGTGGTGATCTAGGAGTGTTAAAGAAACTAGAAAATAACAGAGTCATGTAAAATTCAGTTTTCACGGATGCGTTTTAACAGAAACATGTAAAAAAAGGTTGAGACATAATAGAATAATGCAATTAGAATATGATGACTGTAGTGTCAGTGCCATAGATGTGAGGAGGAAATTAAGGGGCACATTCTTTTTTTTTTTTTTTTTTTTGAGTTGGAGTCTCACTCTGTTGCCCAGACAGGAGTGCAGTGGCCGCTCCCGGCCACCGCAGCCTCGGCCTGCTGGGCTCCAGCGATACTTCCGCCTCAGCCTTCCGAGTAGCCGGAATTACAGGCATGCGCCACCACGCCCAGCTGATTTTTTGATTTATTGTAGAGATGAGGTCTCACTGCCCAGGCGGGTCTCGAACCCGCAGGCTCAGGCAATCCACTTACCTCAGCCTCCCAAAGGCACGGGATTACAGGCTGAGCCACCGAGCCCGGCAAGGGGAACATTCTTTGGAGGTATCAGAATACACTGACATTCTAAAAATATAACATATACTTTATTATTATAAATATGTAACATAAAATAGTTTTATGGAGAGTTTCTATGTTTGCTCTTAAAGAATAGACAAGTGAATAGCTTGGGAATGTTCAAACCTTAGTTTGATTTTCAAGTTTTCTGTTCTAATCTAAAGGGATCAAATCAGCCATCCAAAGGTATCTGCATATGGCAGAGAATTTCTTTTGGGTACTAAAGTACATACATATATGTAATCATTGGGATGATAAGATTTTTATCAGAGATATTACTTTTTCCACAGTAAAATAAATCACAGCAATACCAATAACTAAGTCTTTTTGTGCCAAAACCATGATGCTTATTTTCACTTGATGGATTGCCAAATTCTGCTAAACAACAATGGGCCAATGGAAAAATGTTAGGTGATTAGCTATCAAATAAATAATGAAAGATGGACTACCTAATTCACTGAGTTTTAAGGACCAGTCATTTTATTCATGGACCCTAGAAGAAATTTTCTTTGACACAAAATAAAGTTTTAATGAAAAAATAGCCATTCACTAGGGAAATACACCACAGATATAATTTTATTAAAGAGGATATTATAAGACTAAAAACTCCCCAAGGGAAAAGCCAAACATTTTTAGCCCCAGTCTACCATATTCAGCACATAGTAGGTGTTCAATCTTTTTTTTCTAAAATGAATGAATCCACGTATTTTGAATAGAGGTCTCTTTGTTAAAAATTACATATGGCCAGGTATGGTGGCTCATACCTATAATCCTAGCACTTTGGGAGGCCAAGACAGGTGGATCTCCTGAGGCCAGGAGTTTAGGATCTGCCTGGGCAATATAGCGAGACCCCATTTTTACAAAAAATTTACCTATGTTATTATGTCTGAAAGTTTTATAGTTATTCACATATGACTGTAGCTATCCTTTATGTTCATTTTTTAATACACATATTATTCCTTGTTTTAGTATCACCTGGATACTAGCCATAAACAAAAAACTGGGAAAAAAAAAAGACAACCATGCTGTAGCTGTTGGAGAGAAAATTTAACTTTGTCCCAGGATGCATCCGTTTTTGATATAAGAGAATAAAATGGATTCAGGAAAGTTATAGTCTTAGTGACCCCAAGGTCTAACATCAAGCTGGATCTTTTGAGGCTAGGCAGCATACAGGAAAACAGTCTTAAAAGGAAAATAGTAAAAGGTCAAAATCAAAAGCAGAAATAGATCAGGGGAACTAATATGGAAGGTGAAAAAAAACCCCAATTTTTATTTAAGTGTAAAAGGGGAATCTAGGAGAAAGTCTGTTTTCCATTTAAGCAAGAGTTGGTTAAGTCAAGTAAACAGATCACTTTATTGATATTGTATTAAGAATCTGAATTTTGTGTTGGAGAAGTTAGGAGACTCGTGATGTCTGTGGGGGTATTTTGGAGCAAAGAATTTAATTCCAGACTTGTCCAAACTTACAATTTTGACTGCAAAAGGTACTATCTATACCTATACATTCATTCTATCCAAGCTTCCCTTCCCTCTGCCCTCCCACGCTGGTCCTAGTTCTGATAGGCATAAGCCCTATCCCTTCTATCCAGCCATAGGTTTTAGTAATCCAACACTGAATTTCCAATGAGTAATTTACAATTCCTTCTCCAGGTCTTTATGGACTACCACACCAGGAATAGCGTTAACATTTTCCTATCTCCTTCTAAGGATAACAGTCTAGATTCCTGGTGCCTGGCAAAGCACTTGGTCTTTAAAGGGAGACGATTAGGGTTGCTGTGACCCCAGATCTCTGTTTTTCCTATGGTTATAATGTCCTGAATCCCCTCTTTGTTGTATTTCTTGATTTTACAAGATGAAATAAGGTCTAAAAAAAGCCATAAAACTCGTTTTTGATGATAAAATGTTTTATAGATACAATGGTATAGCATTTCACATATAAGATAGATGCACAACACCAATTGCTTCTATAAACTGACCACACGCTGTTATCATTGAAGTCAATACATTCATTTACAGTTGAAGAGTTAAACCTTTGTAAGTAGCATGATCTTAAGCTTCTTCAAAAGACAAGCTAATACCTTGAATTATGTTTCATCTTTTCCTCATTATTTAGGACCTCATACCTGATCCTGGGAGCAAAAAAAGGTTCCTGCGGGTTCAAGATTAGATTGTGCCACCTATCATGGAAGTCTTCATGCTAGAAAACCTCCTAGGCAAGTGTCTTTGCCACTAACCGTCCTGGAATACATTTTATTTTACTATTTTATTTTATATTTTTGAGTTGGAGTTTCACTCTGTCAGCTCACTGCAACCTCGACCACCTGGGCTCAGGTGATCCTTCTGCCTCAGCCTCCTGAGTAGCTGATATTACAGGCATGTGTATCACTACACCCGGCTAATTTTTTTGCTATGTTACCCAGGCTGGTCTCGAACTCCTGGGCTCAAGAAATCCTCTTGCCTCAGCCTCCCACAGTGCTGGGATTATGGGAATGAGCCACCATACCCAGCCCTGTTACATATTATTAAATGTTTAGGATATAATATTGGAGTATGTGAGGGCTGAGGGATTCTATAAATCCATAAGTGGTTCGGTGCAATGGCTGAAAGCATGATCTCAGCTCCTGTTAAACCACTTAACTGGTTACATGATTTAACCTCTCTAAGATTAATATTGTTCTTCTGATGGACTGCGTTAATAAGACCTATCTAATGGTTGAAGTTTTTATTAGGATAATATAAGATAAAGTCTTTAGCTATTCTGTGATCATTTTTATCACAAAGGAGAGTCTTTGGTAGAAACTACAAACCTTATTTATTATCTATGTCTCTGCCCTAAAATGCAACTTTCATAGAAATTGAAATCCTACCTATATTGTCGCCTATGACTATCAGTGACTTTAACAGGGCTTGGCACCCAATAAACCCACAATAAATATTTTTTGAAAGAGTAGCTCATTAACTAAGTATAAAAACAGAAAATTTCTTAACTCCTATTTGTCCTTGATCATCAGCCTACAAACAGCATCTAGACTCACTCATCCCGAAACAGAAACAAAACAAAGCTCAACCTGTCCTTTAGACAGTTTTAGGACCAGTCTTACCATCTTCAGTCTTGTAGCCTCAAATGCCTGTGCCATAGAATTGCCAGGCAGTTTCACCTATAAAAATTCAATCACATCACTCCTCTACTTAAAACTTTCTGATATTCCTCAGTTGCTTGGGACGTTATCTCACACAAACATCTTTATCTATGATCTGTCTTTGATGTACAAAGGAGGGAACCCCAAAGAATGGAATCTATTTATTAAAAATTGTGTATTTATTCTTACATGTTTAAACTCAGTTGCTTTCAAAGTACTCTCTGTTTGATGCAATACACCCTTTGAGATACCTTTTCCATTGTTCAAAACAGTTTTTGAACCCATCAAGTTTGATGCCTTTTAGTGCTTCTGCCATTTTTTGTTTCACCTCTTACCCAAGGGGAAAACGTTTCCCTTTGAGGATTTTTTTCATCCAGGGAAACAACAAAAAAAGTTGCTCAGGTGAGATCGGGTGAAAGGGGAGAGTGGGGCATGGGGTCATGCTGTTTTTGGTCAAAAACTGCTGAACACTCAGCGCAGTGTGGGCAGATGTGTTCATAAATTACCCATCATGAAATGGGCAAATGCATTGAAAGAATCCCCCTCCCCAACAAAAACAAAAAAAAAAATCACCGAAGCCTCTCATAATAGTGCTAGCTGGCACACCGATGCTGATGGGGTCATAGGACCCTTGCCTAGCAGGGGAAGCCTGTACTACAAGGGGTCCAACCTCCAAAAGATAATTCCAGGTTTTTGTGGGTCCCCCCTTGTATTAGATCAACTCAAGCTCCCTAGCATGGCTCAATGCTCCCTATGACTAGCACCTCACCTTCCCTCTTCTCAAGTGTCTACTACCACTCTCCAGTTTGTTTTTCACTCTTCAGTCACATCCTGAGCTACCTGCAGTTCTTCAGATATACCTAGCTTTGTTTCTATGCCTTCTATCTGGAATGTGTTTCTCCTCTCCCACTATCTTCATCTGGTCAATAGTTCCTGATTCTTTAAAGAGGAGTCCTTCCAGCATGACCCCAGTCTGAATTAGTGTTCTGCTTTTGTGCTCTCACAACACTGAGGTGCGCCAACTCTAAGAGTGTAGGATCAGCAGTTTATGAGGACCTGGAATGTGGCAACCTCACTGCATCCATCTTGGTAGACCCAGTGACTAATGCAGGACCCAGTACACAACAACAGTAATACCTGAAGCACATATCAAAAAGCAATCAGATACTCAACACTGGGAAAAGCACTTTAGGTATATCATCTCTTTTAATTCTTAATATGTGGAAACTGTAAATAATGCTACCATTTCCATTCTACAAATGAAGAAGCTGAGTTTCAGGGAATTTAAGTAGTTCTGCTAAGTTCTCATAGTAGGTGACAGAGCCAAGATGAAAACTGGTAATATTTAACCACATCTCATAGTTATTGAAGGGACATGAAGAGTGAATAAAATCTTTCAGAGTAGATCAGTTTTCTATAAACTCAATTTTCAGCAGAAAATCACACAAAAAAGATACAAGTAACTATTTTTAAATTTTTTTTTTCTGGTCTCAAACTCCTGGCCCAAGTGATCCTCCTGCCTTGCCCTCCCAAAACACTGGGATTACAGGCACGAGCCACTCAGTTGAGTATAATCTTTTATTTTCAACCTCAAAACTGTTCTTATAAAAACTCAGTAATTCAGTCTTACTATACTACAGTATTTTAGAAAGGGAAGTTTATAGCACAGATATGAACAGAAAATGTGTGCCAATAAATCTACCCAGTACATGAAGCATATTGTTATCTTATGGCCCCAAATACCTCCAAGAATTTTAAGCCCGGATCTACAGAATCTCTATATTTTCCTATATTCAACTTCTGCTTCCTAATACTGTACTTACATTACAGCCAAAGCTGTTGAATTGACTGGCTATATAACATTCCAATGCACGTTTAGGAAAGTTGCCCTGTTGAGTACCCTTCCCTCGATGGTATGTAATCACTGAGTTTAGTTAAGTGCTATTGTTTACAGTTCACTTTGTATTGATTTGTGCTAGAATATAGTCCTTAAATCCAGTCAGAATTAGCCCAGTCCATTTAAAACTCTCTTAGCCATTTGTGTCTTTGTTTGGAACATGATCATGCAGAATCATCTTTGTCTTTTCCAGACTTGCTCCCTGAGTGCAAAAGATGGGGCTAGAGTTTAGTTAGCCCATCGCATGTTGCAGATGCCCACAAAAGATGGGTTGCACTAAACTGAATGAAAAAATTCTACTGTTTCAGATGCAAAAAATACAAATTCTTTATTTCTACAAAGTCTCTTTCATTAAGTTCCTCATTGAATAATGCCTTCTCTGCTTCTCCTTGCTTTTTCATTTAGCACATTGGCCTGAAATGGAATGACCTGTAACCTGGTAGAATATTAAAACTGCACAAGACTCAGATTAATTTTTTAAACTACTTTCGACCTAATTTCTCCTGAGTGAATCAAGAGGTTTATAGTAGAAAAACATAATAGAAAAAAAATTGAAGGTCTTTTCATTTATAAGAAAAATCACTATACAGACATATAATTTTACATAATTTATAGATATATTTATTGGTAGAAATAATACAAACTCATCGAAGGATATAATATTTCAATCAAATAGTTATTTTATTCTAATATAATTTCAGAATTAAATACAATTTATAGTTAATGAAAATATAGCAAATAATTAGGATTTAACTTCTATATGGAAATGAATGAGGTCAAATTAGTTTAATTTCAGATATTAAAGTAACTTTGTGCAGAAACTTTAGAAACATGAAATATGACCCCATAATAATTTTTACTGAAATGTGTTTAAAGTAGTCATTTTATAATCCACTGGTACTATTGATAACATTTTGGTTATACAGGTTAATGGACACAATTTTCTTTTTCAATTCTAATATTATTCCCTAAAACAGCAGCAATTTATTCCTTTTTCAATTTTGAATTAAATGTCTCTCTATGATTACTTGAATCACTTTTATCATTAAAATACATATTATTTTATATTATCTTACAAGGTATAATTTTACATGTTAAAAATATGAGACCAGAACTATCTACTAATAGTACTGTATCAAAGTGAGGTATCAAAGGAGCTTATAAGTCTGTACTGTTGATTTCAATATCTAAATTTTGCTGTTACAAGGAAATCTGAGCCACAGAGGATAGAACTAGCAATATAGATTCCAGATTCCAATCAGATCCTTGTTGTCATTTTATCAGTTAAAAAAAGAGTGATAAAAGTGATAATCTAAAAAGTTGAAGTTTTATACTCAATATCTGTGCAACTCTATTTTAAGGTATAGCACATTTGGCTAACTAAGAAATTTTTGATTACATAAATTGTGAGTCTGATTACTTCTTATATTTTTAACTCCCACATAAAATAACAACTATTAATAGTTAATGTCAGATTTTTAAATTCTAAATTATTAAACTGAATCCAAAACTAAAAAACGGATAGCTTAATTAAGGTTTAGAAAATGATGGAAAGAATCTTACCACATACATGCTTTTAGATTTATGCAGTATTTTATAATAAACAATGTTACATTATCTTTGCTGTGAAGACATTTTTAGAGACAGGGTCTCACTCGGTCACCCAGACTAGAGTGCATGGCATGATCAGAGCTCATTCGAACTCCTGGGCTCAAGCAATCCTTCCACCTCAGCCTCCAGAGTAGCTAGGACTATAAATGTGTACCACCCTGCCCAGCTATTTAAAAAAACAAAAACAAAACTGGGGGCAGTGGCTCACACCTGTAATCCCAGCATTTGGGGAGGTGGTGGCAAGAAGACTGCCTGAGCCCATGAGTTTGAGATCAGCCTGGGCAACCTGGAAAGACCTCATCTCTACAATAAATCAAAAAATTAGCTACCTGGAAGGCTGAAGAGAAAGGGTCGCCTGAACCCAGCAGGTCAAGGCTGTGGTGGCTGTGGGCATGTCACTGCATTCCAGCCTGGGCGACAGAGCGGGAGTTGGACTAAAAAAAAAAAAAAAAAAATTAGAGACAGAGTCTAGTTATGTTGTCCAGACTGGTTTTGAACAGGCCTCAAGTGATCCTTCTTCCTAGGCCTCCCAAAGTGCTGGGATTACAGGCGTGAGCCACCTCCCTGTTCCCGCTGTGGATATTTTTAAAACTCAGTATGGAGTTCTACAAACTTGCAAGAAAAGTACTTTATAGAATCTTTGAGCTGAGAAAGTTTATTAATATGGAGTGAGCCTGTGTTTTTCTGGTGATAAAATGAGTAGCTACATTTTTTTGTTTGTTGGTTACACTTGCCTTGTTTGATTTTGGACCTTGTTTTAAAGTGGGGTCCGCAACAGTTTGAACTCTGTATTTTGTCAGCAGGGCTAAACAAGCCTGAGGCTATTATTGACAAATTTAAGATACAAATTGGCAGAAAACAAAGAGTAAAGAGAAAAATAGGGTGTAATAGGAGGTAAAGTAGCAGGGATGTGAAAAAGAAAACACAGAGAACATGAAACTATTTTACCTTGGTGGTAGAGTAGATTCAGTCCTGATTCTCATTTAGAAGTTAAAACATCAACAGATAGGCACATTCAGGTAAGAATTTTTCTAAATAAACTTCTTTTACAATAAAATTAAAAACCTGAAAGAAGTTATTTACACTATGCTACAGTTCCTCTATGACACTTTTAACCTTATGGGATGACACAATTATCAAAGTCCTTAGGAAGAAAAACATCCAGGAGTTTCTTAATTTGCAGATTTTCTGGAAGTGAGGAAATGCAAGACAAATCCTGAGATACGAAGTATGGGGATGTGAAGAAGACTGGTTTCATGAGATCATCTGCCCCAGGAAATTCTACACTGAAATGAAGGTTTTCATAGATGAAACAGAACTTGAGAATAGCTGGATCTGATCATCACACCAGCCACCAATGCACATATGTTAGAAAAGACACACAGAAAGCTCATTAACCAAGCCATTCTGTAAATTAGCTGAGACCAGAATATCCAGGTGTCATCAAATTTGAGACCCCATTTAAGTGATAAGGGTGCCAACACCTTTGCCTTTAATTGGGTCCTTTGCAAACATCCTATGCAGCTTCATTACTATCGCCTATTAGTCAAGGAAAAAGAGGTTGACAAGGATGAAGTCCTGACACACAGTCAGTCTCTGAGCCATATGTTTTTGCTTGCTGTACTGAGCTCCGCTGGCCCAGACCTGTAAAAAGGATGGAATGCATAAAGAGATCCAAGCAGGTGTGCAATGGTAGCTGAAGAGAGACACTGGAAGCAGGATGATGATAGAGACGACATATAGACATGCAGGAGGCCAACTTTGACAGGTGATGCACAGGAATGCTGGGAAAAGCAGTAGATGGACCAAACAGACATGCAACCATCAGGAAGAAGTAGGTGACTCTGAGCAAGGGTGCTGGGTGGGTTATGAGGTGGAGAGGCATTGTGGCATTCAGCGACAGGCCCTGTAAACTGTAGCTACAGCCACAAATCAAATGACAGTCTTCAAATGTATACATGTGGAAAGGATCCCTGCTACAGATCATCGGCTTTAGGCACACTCACACCCCTGGAGAGGAGCATAGTTAGTACTCTTATCTGGTAATCAAAGGATAGCAATGACAGCTATTTGAACATGCTTGAAATTAATGAAAGTCATGATTTTACTAGAAATGGATTTTAAAATGGAAATGACTATTTCAACAATTTTAGATGTAAAAATGTTGTATTTTGAAAACACCAGTTAGTTCTAATCGGAAAACTTCTTTTGAGCATAGAATGGGCTGTTGTTACCACAGTGCTTCTATGGTGGTGATTATGCTTTATTAAGATGCCCATTTACTTTTAAACAGTTAGTATTTCTCCATGACACTGAGTTTGCTGCTGAGTTCACTGACAATGCATCAGAGACGAGATTTGGTTTCTGAACACAGAACAAAATTAGTCCAGTTTCTCAAAAGATCAACACTAGGAAGTCAATACAATGCTCTGAAGAAAGCAAGAAATAAAATGTAGATGCTTTTTATAAAGAAGAGTTGTAAAACAATTCAAGTCCCTTAGGATGCTGGAAGCTTGGAAAGGGAAATGTTGTGCTTATAATGGTTAAGGTCTTTTAAGAAAAAAGGAAATAAAAGACTTTTAGATTTAAAAAGTGCATTTATCTTGGGTCTCACTGTTTTCCTGGGTCTCACTAAGTTTTTATTTTTATAGATAAAAAATATTTTATCTTATGTCTCACTAAGTTTTTTTGATAGTTATTGAATCAAATAAGAGAAACAGACCTAAATTATAGCATAAAAAGATTCATGTATGAAAGAGTATTTTGACTCTGGTTAAAAATCTCGTGAAAAAGACTAGTTCACAAAGAGAAGCATGTGGGCTCAGATAAACAGTAGGCACTCAATAAATATTTGCTGAATGAATTAAGAAACCGAGATAACACAGATGGGGGCCTCAGAAAATGATAGGCCATTCTGAATGGAAGCTAACAAAAAGGGTGAAAGGAAAATGGGTCTTCTCCAAATCCTGCCTTTCTAGGATGATCCAGGTTCTTCTGACCATGAAGGACTATTAATCTAGTACTAGTGCTTTCCTCTGTCCTTAATAACAGCTATCTATCTACCTTTTTCGACTCCAAAAGAGGCCAGAAAGAAAAACCCTGTTGTTGGTTTACCTTATTTCTTCCTTTGACCAGGTCATCAGGATATGTTAATCCCCTTCACCCTCACCCCATGCTTCTTGACAGTAGAGAGGACATAGATGCTGTCCCTGCCAGATTAGTCCTTGGGGATGGGGCAGAATATGTACCACACTGGCATGGGGAGGCATGTGATATAAGCGATCATGCACCATCATGAAACAATGGAAGTCTAGGAGCTGGTGTTATACACATCCAGAAGCTGTTGTATACAAGACAGCCAGCAGGAATGGACAGGGCATGTGCGGCATGCAGAAGTATGCTATAGCACCATGTCTTTCAGAGTGTGTTGACAAGAGTGGTGTCTTACTCTGATAACAAGGCTGTCTACAGAAGGAAGAAGGTTGAAATGAGTATGTTGGAAGACATGCAATTCTGTATTTATGTGACATGGTTTTAGAGAAAAGATAAAGTTTTGTTCAGGATTTTGAGTTCCTAGATTGTTAGATATATAGGTAAATTTGGGTTCTAACAGAGCCAGATAATAAATATACTCCTTACTAAGTACTGGGAACCACAGCAAATTCTAAGGTAAAAAGAAGAGAGCAGAATTATTCAATTATAGGGTCTTTCTTGAGGAGTGTACACTGATAAATGGAGAGATTTCCACACAAACACATCATCAGCATAATAAATACATTACAATCATTTAAGACTATTTTATGCACCACCTAACCTAGTCAAAATTATGACCTGGGTAATCTTTCAAAGTGTCTTCTCGTCTTCAAGGTTTCTAATATCATTCAATATTAAAAGGATTAGCCACCAAAAGGATGCATGGGTCCAAGAGAGAACACAAATGAGACTGAATGAGCTATAGTTATGACTCTGTGGCCGGATCCATGCCAGTCAAATTAAGCAGAAACTTAAATAATGTATTCATTAAGTTTAAAAAAAAAAAAAAAAAAGATTTTGGGTTCAATCATCAACTGGACATTTCTTCTAATCTCAATTTCATGCTTAATTTCTCTAATATTCGTTGTATATAGACTCAGCATAATTATAAAGACAAATATGATCTCAATTTATGAAGTCCAAGAGGCAAGATGAAATTCATATCATTCATTGTTGCAATTTGAAAAGGAGAATTATTTTCTAAGAACTGATGATATTATTACACGTTGTAAAAAAAATTACAAACTATAAATTAATACTGACAGGGACCCTGTTTTTACATTAATATTTACATAGATTAACAGCAATGATTCTGAATCATAATATAGTTAAGGGTCAAATTCAGGTGAGAAAGATCACTTATTAAAACACTACTCATGATCAACTGGGAATAAACATGTTTCTTGGCAGATGACCTATATATAGTGAGGTGTTGGTATTCTCCTGATTTTACTTGGTTATTTAAAGATTCAGTCTCTCTAGTGGATAATGTACAGGTTTTCTTATTCTTGCTCAAGGGAAGAATGTAAAAATGCATATAAAACATTTGTCTTAGCTGAGAGAGCTAATGAGTCAAATACTTTTAAAGATGAAGTTTCCTGAATCATTAGGAAAGATAAATGGCACATCTGTTTATTTGGCTAATAAAAAAAGAATCTGATTTATCTAAGATAGCTGGTATCAGTGATTCATAAAATTAGTTTAAATTTTAGCTCAGGGGCAAGAGTGATATGAATAGACCCACTAAATAAAATCCTTGACACAGATATCTACCTTTCCTCTGTAAAAAATAACGACTGACTACCTCTAGCTAAGTTAGGTCAGTGTGCTTGGTAATATAAATAGTACCAATAGTACTAATAGCGTCAGCTGTTCTATTCAAACACAAAAGAAAAAGTCAGCAGAGGTGACTGGCAACTTGTAGTAGATAGCCATTTTTATTTCCTTTAAGTGTCCATATGTCTCCTTGACCTGAAAATTTCCAGGTCCTTTATTCTATAACATGAATACAACTTTTCAAGACTATATCTTAGAAATGCTACATATGGAATTAAAGCCTATGGTGATACCATTAAGTTAGTAATATTTCCAGATAAGATTTAATTAATTTATGAATTGTTTATCTCAACTTACTTTATATAGCTTTTCAACTGAATGTTTCTGCTTTAAATATCCTTATTGTCACTATTCATTTTCAGACTGTCTTCTAGGCAACTGACCTATAGAAAGTGTAGTTATGCGCACTCAATTACAAAAATAAGAACACCAAACTGTAATGCAATGGATGTGGAACTAACACTTCTAAAATAGTGACATAATGTGCTATCTGCAAATGTGTGCTTAGTATGTGTGTGCAGAGGCTCTGAGAAGTCAGTAGAAATGCTACCAATGACACATATGTATAGCTAAAAGAACTTTGGACCAAAGTGTGTGGTGGTCAAGAATATGCCAGGAAAGTACATGAAAACCTAGACAGCCTAAAAGTTAGGTTGTCAAATACAAAGTTCTATTGATACTCATTTTAGACTATTGAAAGTTAAAAAATATGTTATTTTCATATTTCATACTGCATCCTTGAATATAAATTGTTTTCAGATAGATTTTATGAATGCACCTAATGTGCATACATTTTGTTTTTTTTTGACTGATATATTTGCGAATTGTTCCCAAATGGTCATTACTAGTTATCATTACTACAAAGTGCTTGGCTATACCACATATTGTCTATAGTTTAAAATATATAAAATAATATGTGAAAAAAATAACTAAATCAATAAATGGTATTAAAATAATTGTGTGCTTACAAAAAGAAATGTATTGTTGTGTATTAGGTTAGGCCTACTTTATAAACGTATTAATCATTTGAACCAGTTTTTTTGTTTTCATATATATATGAAGCTCTTAGGATTTTCTACTTCTGGTTAAATCATACCTTTTACATCTTCATCCTCAATTGTTGTATTTGAACTCTCAGTTGACTCCTGTTGAGAAGAAAACACTTTTTTTTTTAAAGTTCCACACAATGAATATCTTTGTAAACAATTGGCTAGTGACATACATATCATGCAAAATTCTTCAGCAGGCTATGTGCATATGCTGACATGCAAATGGACAAATACATTAAGTGGTTTTTTTAACAGAAATGAAATGTCAAATGCTGCAAACATTTCTAAAAGGGAGCACTCTGGTTGCCTAATCTCCAAAGCAGTCAAAATTGAGGTAACTTGTAGAAGTAGCAGAAGTATGCAGTTTATTTTAAAAACTGTGTAAGGATGTGTTTGTGTTACAGTGCCCCATAAGGTGTGCTTTTTCTGTTTGTTTATCAGCAATTGAAAACCTTAGCCAAATGAATTTGAAACTTAAAATACAACTTTTACATCCTACTAATTAATCAGTGAATAGTACTTTTTTTGTGTCAAGCACTATGTTAAGCACTGAATTTGAAGCCTGTATGCCTGACTCTTTTATAGGGAGAGAACGTATCTCATTGCATCATTTGATGAAACAGCTAAGGGTACTAAGCTGAGATACACTGAAAGTACTTTTAAGAAGAATTTTCATGTTTGTCATCCGTACAATGGAATTATAATGAATAATTTAATTTCAAGAACAATTTGATTTTTTTCATTTTTTTTCTAAATTAGGAACTGGCAGTCATTAATAAGAAACTTACTTTCATAATAAAAAGACAAAGCTACTTCTTTGTGAAACAACAAATTAAGTTGAAGATTAGTAAGCACACTTCAAAGCACACTGTAACTGCCAATATTAAGATACACTTCTTAAAATGGCTTGATAAATGTTTTCACTAATAATGTACAAATAAAATATTTTCTAGCAAAGAAATTTTGCAATATTCATAAGAAAGACACAATTTTCTACTTGGAATGATTAAGGCTCAGAGCCAAAAATAATTGGAAACAAACCACCAACCAATAGCTATATAACTCATAATGAAAAACAGATTTTGGAAAATAATGTAAACACCAGTCAGGGTCATTTTAGAGATTCAATATCTTAAAAAGTGACCAATTAATATATGATATACAATATTTAACCAAAGGGATAAACTAAGTAAAGATAAATCCAGAGTCTCCATACACACAAAATTAAAAAAAAAAAAGTCTTCATGCATTTCTTAATGTGACATAGTATTCAAATTTAAACTTAAAATGAGGTAAATCCATGCACTGTAAAAAATAAACTAATTATGTAAGCAAGAAATACCATGCAGCAACTCTTACAAATGATAAAGCTAGAACTACTGGAGTGTCCATTCCACCGGTTATGCTTGGTCTTTCATTTGCTAATGCTATTAAAAAAATTGTTTCCATATGTGATGATCCTGACTACCTCAATCTTGCAGGGACATAGAACATTTTCGGTGTCATGAAATATGCCTCATATTAAAGAACATAACACTTGATTTTTTTTACCTGAATGATTTTAATATTTATCCACTAAATGTTAAACCAGAGAAAAAATGTGTTTTCTAAGCCTTATGAAAAATGTATTTTCTAAATCTTAAACATTGTTGATAAGAGTATAGAGAAAATTCATGATTATATTTAAAATTTGAGAAAATTTTGATAAAGTATTTTTCTCCCCCAGAGATATAACTTATGAAAAGCAATAAAATGGAAACACAGAATACATTCAGAAAATATCTCTTTTCATCTTATAGACATATACACAAGTGCTGTTATTTAGTTAACATGCTGTGCAAATAATTTTCAATGTATAGGAAACATTAGTCTTCTTTCAATATAAGTAGTTAAATGTCTGTTACTAAAAAGGTACATAACTCAACAACAAACATTATTCACAAGTGAATAATGAAACTCCCTGATTCTCCTCAAATTCATGCCAAACACCAACAACATGACAACAGCATCATCATCATCAACAGGGAATTTTGAAACAAACAAACAAAAAACCACTCTGACAACAAAACAGAATAAAACTCAAAAGCAACACTAAATTTAAAAAAATACAAGAAACTAAACTATAAACTCAAGTTGATATATTAGAAGACAATGGAATGACATAGCAAGAAATGCTAAAATTTCGTGCAGAATACGTCTACAGTACAAAGCACAAACAGTCATGGGGGAAGAAAAATGACTAGATGGCATTGCTTAAGATACACAGTCATCTTGACAAAGACTTCAATAATGTTTAGCCTGACTTATTGACTAATGGTAGCATTAATTTCTCTCTCAAGATTCATTCATTTTTTATTTGAAAGTAGTATGTGTATAGTTCTAGACAAATTAGGTCCAAAAGAAAGTGTGGTAGAGAAAGGCTAGAATTTTCTTTCTTAGTTTTAGATAACAAATTAATTTTGCTTTGAATATTTGATGAGATGTGTAATCTTGTGAAAACAAGATGATGTTGATTCTTTCTGAATACCTTGTTTCCATCAGGGTTGTGGATTACAGTAGTTTGGGGTCCTGAGTGAGAACAAAATAGAGAAAGAAACAGTTTGCATTGGTAAATACATTCTTTATAGTGTGAGGGACAGAGCAGAATGAGTCAGCTGACAAAACTAAATAGTGACAAGAGCTAAAGCGATGTTAACTGCTGTCAGAGGTTGCAGCTGATAAGATCTCTGATGAAAGATCTCCCTGGGGAGCCCATAAGATAGGACACCTCCCTGCCCAGAAGCAGCATGCAAAAGACCTTATTCCTGATCAGCACAAAATCAAGGCTTTGAAGTTTGGAGACTTAAAGAGGCACTCACTGTTTCACCAAGTCCTACGGCTTTCCTTTCTTCTTTAATGAGTGGCCTGTTAATGTCTGTCCCATTAAAAACTGGCCAAGGACACTGGAGATAGAACTCTCTGAAATGATCTCAAATTCTTTGAGAAGGTATTTTTTCAGCTGTATTGCTTTGGGAATTGATTAGGGTATCATCATTATAATTAACACATAGCTGAGTACCCTTGGAAAATCTAGAACTACTGAACCATACTTTAAAAATAAATAATTATCCTAAATAAATTTCAAAAGTCCATGAGAAATTCTAAGGAACATTTATAATGTTCATTGAAAGGGCTCTAGAACAAATCATATAATCACTATAATTTGAGACATATTGCTGTTAAATCCTATGTCAATTCATCTCTAAAAGAAAATTCTTACTTTACAGACAACATATACAGAATACTTGGCTATAAAGTCATTTCTTCCATGAAGAAAATATTATTTTTCCTGTTTTCTATTAGAAAAGTGAAGAAATATTGTGAAAAATATCACTCAAATAACTGATGTAAAAAAAACATTCAGTGTGCATACATTGATGGCACACTTGGCACTTTCATTTTGTGATGTCTTGGCAACTGGGTGGTATTGCAATTCACTGGTGTTCTCAACCATGGGCATCCCCACCAACATAGTTTATACTGCAATATTGAGAGAGCATTATTTTTTTTTGAGTTGGAGTCTCACTCTTTTACCCAGGCTGGAGTGCAGTGGCACACTCATGGCCACCCCAGCGTCAACCTGCTAGGGTTCGGCGATCCTACCACCTCAGTCTTCCAAGTAGCCAGAACTACAGGTGCACGCTACCATGCCTGGCTAATTTTTTTAATTTTTATTTTTATTGTAGAGACAAGGTCTCGCCAAGTTGCCCCGGTATGGTCTTGAACCTATGGGCTCAGGCAATCTACTTGTCTCAGCCTCCCAAAATGCTTGGGGGATTGTAGGCTGAGCCATCAAGCCCGGTGAGAACATGTTTTTATTTTTTATTTATTTATTTTTTTTGAGTTGGAGTCTCACTCTGTCGCCCAGACTGGAGTGCAGTGGCCGCTCCCGGCCACTGCAGCCTCAACCTGCTGGGCTCTGGCGATCCTTCCCCCTCAGCCTTCCAAGTAGCTGGAATTACAGGCATGCACTACCATGCCCGGCTGATTTTTTGATTTATTGTAGAGATGAAGTCTCGCTGCCCAGGTGGGTCTCGAACCCGCGGGCTCAGGCAATCCACTCACCTCAGCCTCCCAAAGGCGCGGGATTACAGGCTGAGCCACCGAGCCCGACTAGAGAACATGTTTTTAAATGAAGCCTTCTGGTTAACTCAGGTGAAATATTCCCCTAATACTTTTAATTCATTTAAAACAGCACATATGTATGAGAACAGCAAATAATTGGAAACATTTCTGAAAATTATAAATCAAAATATAAAATAGTTTGGGAAAACTATTTTTAAATTCTGAGCACTAAATGCCAATATTCAAAAATCTAATTTTAACATAACACCATCTCAAAGTTTTAAACTGATTTAGTTGTTAATTATGTGTATTTGAAATAGACAAAATTGGTTTCCATTGAAATGTTAACGTTCTATGCTATGCAGTTTCATCCTTTGGATTATAGTGAAACAGTGAAATTTTAGTTTAAAACACAACAAACAACAAGCTAATTTATCCAATGCCTCTTTATCTCATAAAATGAGGTCTTACAAAGCCCTGTTGTCCTTTAAAAGGAGGGAAATGAGAGCTCTGAATAAGGTCGCTTTTATGTTGTCTAGCAATAATCTAGTTAGCTCTCTTTGATGTCAGCATTTGCATCATTAAAAGAAGAAACCATTGTTTGCAAAGTCTAGGACTATCAGAAGAAGAGCTAAGAGAAACCAAAGCACATTCTACTATATTTCTAAGGTGGCATGCAACAATTTCAACTACAGAGACCACAGCTATCAGTACAATGTTCAACAATGAAATGAGATAATCTCATGTTAGGAACACACTGCTTGACAACTAACTTAACAAAAAAGAAAAAAAGAAAAGAACGTTTGTCATATCTTAGAAAGCAAAAAAAAAAAAACCAACAAAATAAAATATTTAGATATATGTATCTATATAGTGAAAGCAAATGAGAGAAACAACAAAAACAGTAAAGAACTTAAGAAGGGTTACAAAGAATCCAGGTATACCAGCGCCGGGGTAGGAATATTTTCTTTGGGGCTGGTTACCACGTTGGCTTTGTTGTTTATCTGTGGGTATGCAGAAAATAGAAACAGAGATGCCTTAAACCCCTTGGTAGCCAATGTCTCTATACGCAGCATGTCTACATGGAGATATAGACATGAAAATAAGGGCCACTGAAGATGAATGTGAAAGACACTGTGATGGTGGACAGGAATGATGATCACTTCGTCTTCAATTGGTCACACATGCTAGGACTGTGTCTGTGATGGTGCATTGATAAAACAGCCCCTGTGGCTGAGCTACTTTAGCAAATAGAGCTGCTTCACTGAAGCTCAAATTAAGTTTCACAGTATGAAATGAATATGATCACTTTCATACTCTTCAAGTTGGATTCTGTTTCCAAGCTTACAATTTTTCACTGTTACAAATATATTCCTTTTGTTTTTCATTTTATTCTTGAGCCTGAAATCACACATAGATCGTCTTTCTCTGGTGAGTCATCATTACTTTCTTTAGTTGGTATCCAATTAAAGTCAGATCTGTTGATGAAATGCAGGTGATATAGTATTTTTTAAAATGTTGAGTCTAGGTGTCTTATAAGAATTACATTTTCAATTATAAATGGGGAAACAAAACTCCTTACTATATGCTGAATGTAAAAGGACTTTAATTTTATAACTGCTTAAGAGGAAAACACTATGTTTTCTGTCAAAGTGCTATTGCTATCATTGAAGATTATATTTGGTAATATCATTCCCTTGCTTTAACATAACTGATTTGACCTCACAGAAGACAGTATTGCTGCTGTGGAAGCCACATTGTAAAAGCAACTCAGAGGGTAAGTATTGTGACGGCCCACAGAGAAGACGCTTTGTAAACCAGTGGCAACTTAAAGCTACAACTAAGTTTGGGCACTAAAGAATCAAAGACTAAAAAGTAATAATCAACATTCTTTCAAACACATGCATAACACCTTAACATTATGATTACCAAACAAAAAGATAGATTAACATTCATTTTCTTACATTATATTATCTAGGTATTTTCTTCATATATTATTTTCTAAAGGAATAAAACTCCATGTTTTAATAGAAATGTACTTAAGGACTTAAAGAGAAACACACACTGAATAAAATAGAAGAATATCAAATGAGTATTTACAAGTGATTACATCAATTTAACTGGGTTTTCTGGGTAGTCTATACCTATAATCCTACCGAAACAAGCATTGAGAGGAAGATAGAAAGTAACAGAAAGCAATTTAGGTATGTAATATACTGTCTTTCTATTCGTTCACATTCATGTGATTATTAATATCAGTATTATGGAAATAAGCTGTGACACTGCTCCATGACATGCAGAAAAAGAGAAAATGCTTAAACTTTCCTTTTCTGGAAAACACTTTAAACGTTAAGTCATCAGTCTACACTTTGCAGATAGTTTACATTTTTTTTCTTTAAATCAAAGTACACAGAATTTAATGTAAAATTTGTAAAAGAGCTAAAAAACAGATATGAGGTAATAATGTCTATTAAAGAGGGATCAAAATTCAGTATTTATGTTAGTAGGCTATGTGAGAAAAGGGCAGTGGTGCAGACACTAGTGATTTCCTATTCAGGAAGAGTGCTTGGCAAAACAGTTGGCTTCTTGCCAGATGATAAGGGCCATTTATGATTAAAGCATCACACGTCTTTAATATACTATATTTAGTTTACATCAGTGAATGCAAATGAAAGAGAAATATTCTGAGATATTTTTATTTCCGTTTTGAGATAAGATACTTAATATTTTTCTACAATGTGGTTGCCAAGAACTGCTTTATTTTAGTTAAAATGCCCCACATGCACATCTATTTGTAGAAGTGCACAGGTGACCCCCCACAGCGCTACACACATCCACACAAAGATACACAGCATACACATACAATATTCTCTTCCAAATGAAGGCCATGGTGTCTGGCTGAACTATTGTTAGGGATGGGAAACTTGAGTTGAACGAATATGTACTTCAACCACCACTTTTGATCATGATTAAATATGCAGTTAAAAGGTTTCTTGCTAAAAATTAATTTAATGACCTTTTCTTTACTATAAGAAATATTTTGGAGGATTTTTTTCCTGAGTTGGGAGTGTCTGTCACCCAGCCTGGAATGCACTGGGAACAATCATTGCTCATGGCAGTCTTAACCTCCTGGGCTCAAGTGATCCTTTCACCTCAGTCTTTGGAGTAGATGAGACTTCAGGCACCTGATACCACATCCAGCTAATTTAAAAAAATTTTTTTTGGAGAGGTGGGTCACTCTATGTTGCCAAGACTGGACCTAAACTCCTGAGATCAAGCATTCCTCCTGCCTTGGCCTCCCAAAGTGCTGGGATTACAGGCATGAGCCACTGTGCCTGGCCTGGAGGTATTAATTCAAGAACTTCTTCTCAAAGAGTCAAATATCAAGTATGGGTTCCACTATGGCTGTCTTTTAAACATACAAGAACTCTGACACTTTTGTGTGATGTAATTATTTTATATTGTGGTAGAAGTGTATTTATCTTTTAAAATAAAGCTTGAACCAATCAGGTATTTGTATGATGCACTGGATTACTCTTATAAAGCATGGGAAAGATCTTTTTATTTCTCATGTGCTGAATTTATTAAGTTTTGAGGTTAATACATATTTCCTTTAACAATGCTTAACTAGAATAGGTCCATTGTAAGATCACTTTTGCACTCTTTATAAACTCTATGCTGACTGCATTGTGGTGTGTCTGAACGAAGACTCCTATTTCAGCAAACTTGCTCAACATTTAAAAAATAATCATATAGTGTTTCTTTACTTATCAGTAAACACATATTAGTTATGTCATGGTCTTTTTATTTTCAAAGAGAAAATTAGATCTTATCCTTGTAAAAGATCAAACCGGTTAATAGCATATGGACGAAGGTTTAATTTTTTACATATTTAAAAAATTTAATTTCATAGAAAAACATCATAATGTGTAAGTGGGGGAGTAGGATTTGATAGTTGATAAACACTAACTTGTAACAGTCCTACACTTTCTCCACTTACACTAACTTAGGTAAATAAGACTGTTTTATTCCTAAGTATGAATTTTCACAGGAGGAGAAATCTGGCAGACAGAGATCCTCACCATCATCTGAACACTCGAACTGGACTTCCTTTTCTGAATTGACCAGTCAAAGAGAAAGGAAAAGAAAAAAAAAATATGACCGGTTGAATTTAAAGTATCAAAGCATGGAGTACAGAATAATTTTGTCTTCAAAGAGGAGCTATAGTTTAGAATACAAAAAGTTCTGGAAATATTTCTTTCTATATAAGGATAGTAGTGAAAATAAATATCTTAGTAGGAACTATGAGCTCTCCATTGCTGAATAGTACAGAAAACCCCAGGAGAAAAAAACATAAGGAAAATTTAAAGTACCACATTTCCACCAATGTAACATTGGGAAAAAAGGCAGACATCAACTGTTATTATTAAAATCTAAGTTGAATGAACTAACCAAAAGGAAGATCAAACTACAGGTTGAGGAAAGCAATTGGTAAGAGGAAAGTGTCATCTTAACTGGAATTGCAAGTACATGGTCACCAGCACTCTGGTTATTTCCAAGTTTTTCACACAGACAGGTGGTGAAAAAAATGACTGGGCATGAACATTTAAAGTGACAAATGATTTTCTGTTATATTTTCAATATGAACTGACCACCTGACTTAAGGTCAAGTTCAAATGTTAGGATGTTAATTAGTTCCCAAGAATGCTGAAGTGTTGATGAGGAATGTATGCATCTGCCCTTGGAAGAAAAAGAAAAGAATTAAAGAAATAAAACATTTAGATAATACTCTAGAAGGATAACAAACATCATTATGCAAATATAAGGTTACATCGTGTCAGAAGTAAATCCCCTTGAAACAAAATACAATGAGCACAAAATAAATTACATTATTTTGTTTAGAAATCCAAGGAAGTTAAAATATTCTGCTGCTATTTTTTCTTGCAAAATTTTCCTAATATTTGTTCAGAATATTCACCTTGACTATATCTAAATATCTTATGATAAAACACAGGAACAATTAATACCTCTATAAAAACTGCCCCAGAAGAGAAGTTTAGTCATCCAACATTCTATTACCCCTATCCAACGTGAGGTTTTTTTCAGTACACTTCAGCAGTCTTCAAGTACACAGCTTAACTGGTTGGAAAAGCATTTGGCTTTTATAGATTTTTATGTCACCATAGTAGTTTGGGACTGCAGTAAAGCAGAGAGGATTTAGGCATTCAGTTTTTATTGGAAGTCTATATTATATAACAGTAATCTTTTTTCATGATTATTTAATATATAATAAAATAAAATGCAACTTTTCATGGTGTAAATATTAGTTATCTTTCTGTATTAAACTATTTCATATTTCAGCCTGCCTCCTTAATCAGAAACTATACTAAATATAAATTGCAAAGACATAGGACTTATATTTAACATTTAAAAATTATCCAGCATCTGAAAGTCAGAAATAGATTAGAAGCACCTGTTTAACTTACCTTTACCCCATCTGGTTTCTTCAACAAACTCTTGGCTGCTGTAGAATGAGAGCAAAATCAGTTTAGTGAGTTATTCACAGAAACTCATAGCCAGGCAACAAACAGTCAGGTTATTATCTCCTTCTACTACCTCTGCTGAATTATGGCCAACATATGCCAAGTTATCAAGGTCACACTGATGAGCGCGAGCTTACAGGACATTGAAATACAGTATCACTTTTCTTGGTTTGCCACAACAAATTTAGAACTAAAGAATAGTTCATTGCATATAATTGAATACTTTGCCAGTTGTGTTTATTAAACTTTATTCCACTGTTGGTTGCGAAAAGGATACTGGAACTTTAACTGGACTATCCTTTTATAATCCAGAAAGTTGATTTCAGTCTTGAGACATTAGCTGACGGATTGTATTACATGTTCATTCACGCCACAAGTATGGTGACCATGTCAGTTCTGCCATTTAAGCCCCTCTTTCTAGAGGTTGAAAACTCATTTGTAAAAATTTGCTCTGGCTAAATACATCTTTATTATATTTTTGAAATCAAACAATTTCAATCTTACAAACAATAGTAATAACTGTATTCAAATGAAATGGCATATTATTGACCTAGAGCAAATTTTTATATGCTTAGCATGTGACCTTTAAAAAATGGCATTATGAATTATTTTATACTTCAAAATCAAAATTCAAAGTCTTCATTAAACAAAAGCCTTTACACTGAAAAAGTAAAAATCATAAAATTTGATACAACATAAAAAAGAAAATAAAATTTTCAACTAAGAGAAATTCTAAAGCATATGGTCTTATATGAAACTTCATTTTTCTTGGCAGGGAGCTTTTATCATTCCTTCTGCTATTGCACTTTTTGAGTATATTAAAAGGTGAAGTCATCCTTTTAAAAAATATACTTATGAATGGTACATACACAGTGAACAGATAATATAAATGTCAATGACAACTGTACACTAAGTGTAGAACAGTAACAAATATGCAGGACACAGTACATACTTTAACTTCAATTTTTAATTATATAAATTTTTTAAGTATATAAAAATGGAATTTGGCACCAGAAGTGGAAACACCTGTCTGGACTAGAACTCTATGAACATGTAATTTCCTGACATTCATTTGGTATGGGATATTACTTTGATATCACTTTGACATAATTTTAAATTTACTTAAAAGATACAAAAATGTTAATTGTAGTTAGCAATAAAGATATTAATTCGATATTAATTCGATATTAATTGATATTGTAAGAAATAGTTGCCTTAGCTATGATACTGTTTGCCTGGAGCTAAAAAGCAATATTAAATAAATCCTGTGGCAGTTAATCGATTAGAAAGCAAACTCAGAATAACTGGAATTGCAGTAGCAAGCAAAGAGAAGACAATGATTCAGGGTAAGCAGGGATTTGGCCTGAAAGATGCAGAAATGTCCCTTTTGGTTACTATTGACCTTACCTCACAAGAAATACATTCCACATAAAGGGAGAAAAGAAAAAATAAAAACAACTTTATAACCATATACTTATGGACATATTACTTTAAAGAGCATGTTTGGCAATGAATTAGAATGAATCAAATACTCAAAACTAAAATGCAATATCAAGTACAAGATGTCATAACTAGTCTAATGTTATTCAGTTGATTTTGAAGTGATGGATAAAAAAAGTTTGCTTTTCATGCTAAGACATCCAGAAACAATATAAAAATCAACATATTAGTCATGGGTTTTTAGTTTACGGGATGATGAAAAGGAAAATGTGAGGTAAATAAAAAGCTTCTATATATGGATATATCCGTTAATAAAGGCCCAATTAATGAATGCTTAAGAGTATCTCTTTACAAAATACACAATTTTAATTTTGGAGATTTTTTTTTCCAGGTTAGTTTGTCATTAATAATTTATGCTGTATAAATCATCCTACCTTTTAGTAATTCACTAATTACTGGGCCACAGTGAAATATTCATTTATTTAAATATAGGCTATATTAGTTAATATTTAATGAGATGGCACTGAACTCACCCACATAATTGTCAACTATATTAATCAAGTGTTTATAAAACAGGTAACATGACAAAGGCAGCAACAAGATTGTATTACACCAAACAAATTGGACAAAATACATACAACTGACCAACACAGTCCCTCAGTTTGTAGCATTACTCATTGTACTGTTATCGCTGTTGTTTAACAATCTTTGGAAGATATCTTATGGCTTTATGTTAATTGTAACTAAATGCAAACAGGAGGAAATGGCCACTTAATATAGTTGTAAATAATAACTAGAGATTGGTTAAAGAACATGTAATAATGATATGATGGATCATTACCTGATAGCACTATAACACCCAGGCTAAGTGTGAGGCAGGAAGAATTAAATAAAGAATTGAAGAAATAGCTGGATAATTTGGTGCCACGGATCACTGTTATGTAAACAGTATACTAACTAAAGTGGTTGTATTTTTGGCACTAACATTTGAGAAGTGTTCCAAGTCTAAACAACCAAACGTTATCAAGTGTAGATTACTTGCTGCTCCAGTCCCTTCCCATACAGAAGACTGTTAAGCATTTACCAACATCTTATGAACCTGGTCCTTTGAGATAATCTATTAAAGAAGGGACTTCCAAAACAAATAATTTCTGAAAGTAACACATACTTTATTTTAAAAGTAAAGAAGCAGTTTGGCTTCCTTTAGCCCATTAGCTAACAAACTTACTTCTACCATGGAATTGTTTCGAGGAATGCTTATTATCCTATGATAGAACTGTGTGGAAAGTTCTTTGTAAATTCTTGAGTTAGATACCTTTGACATTTGTAATCATTCTTATAGCATGCCAAGATACTACTGTGCTTTCAAAAGAACTTATGTCTAAGAGAACTGGGTTTCTCAATAATGGTCTTCTTTTAAAAATCTTGTAACAATTATTGGGATTCCCTATGAAAATGAGATTTTAAAAAACTTATTCATAGTTATTACTTTGTGAAGTATCAATACATTCTAGGTTCAAATGCTGACCTTGAAAATGAGGGAGTACATAGTTCTATAACTTATGTGCACCCCAGCATTTGACAAATAGGTTCAGTCCTGCATCAGCTCTGACTGTTAGCCTGGGGTGCTTTTGTGAAGGGTGCAGACATGGAAGTTCCGTGGCAGACAGCTCCCAGGTGAATGGATAATAGCAGCCACAGATGTGGAAGGAATTCAGGCCACACATTTGCCATCCCTGAACAATGGGGTTTTTCTAGTTATTAGATTGTTTTTTAATTCCAAAAAGACCAAAAAAAAAAAAAAAAAAGCTACTCAAAAAGGAGACCGCAGGATAAGGAGCAGAGTTCTCAATGTATGTACCTGAAAAATTCCTTGTAGCCAGCATAGTTGTCAAGATGGCACCCTGTCAAAAACATAAGAATACAAAATCAATGTTGCCTCTGACCTAATGAATACACGGTCTTTGATAACAAATCTTCTCCTGGCCTTTCTTTCAATTAGGGAATTTTTGGTTGTTTGTTTTTGTATTTTGGTTTCCTGAGAGTCATAGCCCTGTGTCTCTCATGATGCTGGGATAGCCCTCATGTGTGGGCCAGATTCAGATTATCAAATTGCACAGCTGTTTTCCACTGAAGGGAGGAACCATAGCACGTATTGCTTCACTGATTCTAGCTTTTCACCATAGGTTTGATTATGGTGGATATTACATTTTCAAAAGACCCAGAAAAAAGAATAATAAGAGTATTGAGGTCAATACACTTAAAAGCCTTTGCTAAAAGTTCTTTTCCTCATATAGTATTTCACTTCTCACTCTGCCAAATCTTCCTCTCCATAAAAATGTAAATTTCTTACCTTTAATTTTCTTCTAGCATTAAACTTCTTCAAGCAGTCTACAGTCTCCTGTCTGTGCATCATGGAAGCAACAGTAGAACGTTGCTGGAAGAAGAGAAGAAAAAGTGACTTAATTGAGGATATTTAAAATATACAAGACATAATCATATTCTCAACTTCATCAAATCTTTATTAATGGTGCTGCACCTGTATGATTAACTTGTTAAGTATTCAATTGCCAAAATTACCTAAAAGGAAAAGACTGATTTTGCTAAGACTATCTATGACTAAGATGCAACACCGATGTATAGAAAGTATGGAAATGATCACCAATAATTTCTCAATTATCTTTCCCTCAATGTCTATAATCACATTTCTATGAAACTGCTTTTCAGTTACTTAGCACCATATTTATTGCTTTAGCACTTCACACTCATCTTTAGAAATGTACTGAAGTCGCTGGATCCCCCTCCAAGTTTCATACTATGTTTCTTAGTACTTCTAAGCATATTCATACCTGCTATGTCCATTCTTTTATGCAACTAGAACTCCACTCTCAGCTTCCAAACTTCATACTTACTTCTGAAGCTGCCTAATGATAAATAATTGAATTTTGTCTAACCTTTCCTTTTGGGACACATTTAATCTTGCTGTTATTTTCTTAACCTCTATTCAGGAATCATGTCAATAACTGATATGAGGAATACTCAATTCTTGTTATTATGGGCAATATTTATTTAACAAGCAAGCAAATCAGACTTTGCTACTCAAAATGGCATTTTTCACCATCATAAAATTCATTTTCTTAAATGCCTTGGGTAAAAAATTCATTCATTTTGAGTTTCATCTTTTTTTTTTCTGCAAAATTACTCTTGATCTATGAAAAATAGATGAAAGAAGAGTCTCTTTTTAATTTTAGTCCCTGAGTTTTTGCAGAATTGTTACTTACACAGATCCATGGGTGTTTCAGTGCCTCTGAGGCTGTGATACGTTTGGCAGGGTTGATTGTAAGCATTTTATTGATGAGGTCTTTGGCTTCAGGAGTCACTGTGTCCCATTCTGGTGATGGAAACTTCAAAAATATAAATTTTTATTGTAAAGAGTTTAAAAAACAGATACACTCAGTTAAACAGCAAAGAGCCAAATACATCAATCATTTCTTCAAGTGATTTTCTTCAAGACAACTACATAGTAGTGAATTTCTTCAAGACAACTACATATATATGCAAGCGTGTATGTGGATAAGAGGGGGGAACACCTGAACAATCAGAATTTATTTGTAAAAAGTTGTGTATTTATTCTTACATGTTTAAACTTCAGTCACCTTCAAAGTACTCTCCTTTTGATGCAATAAACCTATTGAGATGCTTTTTCTACTGCTCAAAACAAGTTTTGAATTTGTCAATTTTGATGCCTTTTAGTGCTTCTGTGTTTTTTGTTTCACCTCTTCCGCAAGGGCAAAAACGCTTCCCTTTGAGGACTTTTTTCATCCAGGGAAACAAACAAACAAACAAACAAACAAAAAAATGGCATTGCTCGAGGTGAGATCAGGTGACATGACATTTTTTTAATCAAAAACTCCTGAACATTCAGTACACGGGCGGCAGATACGCTCATAAATCACCCATCATGAAATGGGCAAACATGTTGGAAAAAAATCTCCAAAAAAAATTGACTGAAGCCAAAGGCAGGCTCTCACAACAACACTAGCTCAGCCTGTAATCCCGCGCCTTTGGGAGGCTGAGGTGAGTGGATTGCCTGAGTCCGCGGGTTCAAGACCCGCCTGGGCAGCGAGACCTCATCTCTACAATAAATCAAAAAATCAGCCAGGCGTGGTAGCGCATGCCTGTAATTCCGGCTACTTGGAAGGCTGAGGCGGAAGTATCGCCGGAGCCCAGCAGGTCGAGGCTGCGGTGGCCAGGAGCGGCCACTGCACTCCAGTCTGGGCGACAAAGTGAGACTCCAACTCAAAACATAAAAATAAAAAAAATAAAAAAATAAATAAAAGTTTGCACAGTAGCCCATTAGGTAAACAATATAAAAAATTAGATATGGTGGAATGATGTTCTATTTGCTATATTGATCATTACAAAATGTTGACACATAATTTAAAATTATGTGATAAACATTTGAGAATATAATTCAACTAAAGAGGCATTAATCATTTCTAAAGAAAAAATATTACAACTTTTATGTGTTTTAAAATGCACTGAGATCTGAAAATTTTGACAAGTAAAGTCCTTCCTTAGGGACTTCAAACTGCTTTTTCTTTCACTCTTAGGAGACAGTGAGCTAAAAGGAAATATACACCAAAGACATATGCTGAATTTCCTTCTACTCATCTTCCTTTCCCTAAGAAAAGGGAAATAATAAGGGAAACTGGTGAAAACTGTGGTTAAAAGAACAATAAAAAATATGGCTCTTGGTCAATAAACAAAAAACAAGCTGTCATAAAATTTATATGAATTCTTATTACATACATCATAAGCTCCAGCCTTGATCTGCTGATAGAGTCTGTGTTGGTCTTCGTCCCAGAAGGGTGGGTACCCCACCAATAGAATATAGAGAATGACACCTGGGGGAAATTAGCATATTGACACAATGTAAGTCATATAGACAATGATATGCTAACTGATATTAAACCACACTCATTAAAATAAAGAAAACTGGGTTGTAGCAAAACTTCAAAGATATATGTTGTGATTTTTCTAAAGCACTCTGTGGAGGGTAAATGCTCCTCTTTGAACACTCAAGAACAGACAGTATGTCAGTCAACACGTGGACCAAAAAATTCGAAGGAGGCATGGTAGGGCAACATCTAAACACTAAACTTACCTGCCATTTTGGGTGACTCATTCTTTGATTTCCTTGAACTCTTGTCAGTATATGATCTCCCTGCACTCTTATCTATATAGATATTGTGTTTAGTCATTGTGTAGGTTGCAGTTTAAAAATTGAACATTGTTATTTATTTCCTCACAGTCATTTTGCTGGTAATTTGGACATTCTGTTGAGTAATAGTGTCCTGGTTATAAATTCATGCTCTAACTAGCCAGAATCCCTGGAAGTGACAAAACCTTTTTCTTTTCAGTGATCTTGGTCTTCAAAAAGAGAGTTTTTGAATAAAATAGCTAAACCAATAGCTTAGTTTCCACTAAATATGCACATTTTCCTAATAAACATCTAACCTTAGGCTGTTATGAAATTATAAAACAGTCTCACACCTGTGACATGTAGCATTCTGAACTTATGCTATTCACTCTTATGAATCATGTCTGCAGTTGACATGATGTGGGGCTTCTCTGAAAAGGGGGAACTCACAGCAGGCTCAAACCCCAAGGAAAGCAGTCAATTCACACATAGATGCACACAATTTAATTATTTGATGGAGGAGTTTCTACCAAAAAAGTACTTAAAACAATAGCATAAACATAGGAATTAAAAAAAAAATTATTAAAAGTAAAGCAAAACGAAAATTTTTAGGCCCAAGGACATAAATAACAAATAAAAACTACATAGGCACTGCTGAATAGACTGATGTGAAATTGTCAATGCCTATTTAACCAAGTATTATTTTATATGCACACTTCGACTTACTTACTAGACTACTGTCTAAGACTTGTTTCTCAGTTATGCTCTCTTGTTCTATTTTCTGAAAGCAAGAAAAACTACGAGGGTCATGGCATAATGATAATGTAATGTTAAAAAGTATTGACTGGGCATATTGGTTCAAGCCTGTAATCCCAGCACTTTGGGAGGCCGAGCAGAGAGGACTGCCTGAGCCCTGGGGTTCAACACCAGCCTGGGTAACTTGGTGATATCTTGTCTCTACAATAAATTTAAAAATTAGCCAGGTGTGGTAGTGTGTGCCTGTAGTTCCCGCTACTTGGAAGGCTGAGGTGGAAGGATCGCCTGAGCCCAGTAGGTCGAGGCTGCGGTGACTGTGAGTAAGCCACTGCACTCCAGCCTGGGTGACAGAGTGAAACTCCAACTCAAAAAAAATAGTTTAATTGTAGGTAACATTTACTGAGCAGTTAAGTGTGTATTCATGCATTACCTCGTTTACTCCTTGTACAATACGATGAGGTAGATATTTTTATTATCTACATTTCCTAGATGAAGAAAGGAGGCTGAGATTAAATAACTGTTTCAACCACAAGCAGGACTGACATGGTAATGCCCTCAACATTCTCTGCAATCACCTTTTCTTTATCTATAAACTTCAACAACGATGGTCATGCAAAATTTTAAACTCCATGTTGTCTAACTGAGAGACCTTGGTTCATTAGCAAAGGGTGTCTATTGGCTCTGTCTTAAATCTTCACTGCAGGCACTTTTCCTTTAGCTGGGTACTTTGAACATGTGGATATTCTTAAAGTGTTTGTTGTTCTAATTGAGAGATCTTATCTCACTGATAAGGTTCCAATTTATCTTTTTCCTATTCCCCTACTATTTTATCTTTTTTCTAGGTCAGAGAAAAAAGAAAGGAAAAAAAAAATAGTAACTCTTTTTCTTTGCCTATATAACTAAGGCCCTAAAATCTTTAAAAGCCAATGAAAAAGTTGTTTGCTTTTTGTTGTTGTTTTTCTTCATTTTTTTTTTCTTTGCAGAAACACTTTGGGATAGTGATGTGACCTGTCAATGCTGGGTATGTCTCATGATGTTAGCAGTCTTTGATGATCACTGCCTCGAAGTTTTACTAGGATTGCAAAACGATGATATTCTAATTATATCACACTTTCTTTAGACTAAGAAACACTTATTTTCTTAACTACCGGTTACCCTAGTAACCAAGGGCAGTTCATACAGGAAAGATAGGATAATTATTTATTTACTTCTCCCTTTATTAACCTGTTTTCAAAATAATGCATTGGATACCCAGCATTCTCCAAAGGTTAGGACTTCTGTTGAATTTTGATTATCATTATCAATTCCTGGATTTAAACTCATCTGATGTGTTTCAACCAATTCCTGATATTTTTCCTATCGATCCTCTAATTGCCCCATCTTTGATCAGTGTCAGCCTCCTCAAATTGGTTTTTGCATCCTGTTAATACAAACCTAGTAGTGCTAAGTACATTCACATTGTCATGAAACAGATTTCTAGAACATTTTCAGCTTTCAACACTGAAACTCTATATATACTAAACATGAATTTCCCCTCCCTCTTCCCACATTTCTTGGTAACCACCCTTCTACGTTATTTTCTATGAATATGACTACTTTAATACCTCATATGAGTAGATTCAAATAATATTTGTCCTTTTGTGACTTTCTTATTTATTTCACTCAGCATGATGTCCTTTGTTCATCCATGTTGCACATGTGATAGGATTGCCTCACTTTTAGGGCTGTATAATATGCCATAGTATATGTATATCACATTTTGTTTAATTCAGTCATCTGCCAATGGACATCTGGGTTGCTTCCACCTCTTGACTACTGTAAATTCTGCTGTTATGAACACAGGAATGCAAATATTTATTCAAGATCTTGCTTTCTACTCTTTTGAATATATACCCAGAAGTGGGATTGCTGGATAATATGACCCCAGAGAATCTTATTCAATGGTTTTGAGGGTGGACCCCAGGAAGCTGCATTATTGGTAAGCACTTCATGTTACTCTGAAGCACGTGGTCTGTGGTTTACAGTTTTAAAAATACCAAGTTAGGGAAACCACACAGAGCAATTTAAGACAACATATAAGTTCAGAGTTAGAGAATATTGGTAAAGACTGTGATTGGGAGTAAGGCTTGACAGGGTGAAAACTGTTGGAGATGTGGAACAAAAAGGATGAAGGCAGACAGCCTTCTAATTTGGAGGTACACCTGTGATTGGCCCAATGTAAGGTGATCACAGAACTGGTAATAGAGACAAACTGTCCAATAGGCTTGGGAATTCAAAATGGTAAAAGTGCCTGATACTGACTTATCCCTTATCCCAGCTGGAAAAAAAAAACAACTAAGCCCCAGAAATCACACAATTGCTGAACCTAAATTTACTACACAAGAAAAGAAGAAACGTATTCCATGTAATTCCAAAGGTTTGTCCAGAGTCAAGGTATAGTCTGTGACAGCCACTAAGTTATCACTCATAACCATTCCAAGTGATATCTAAGTAAGGTAGAAAAGTAGTAAGACAACACATATGTATGTGGGATGGGAAGGGAGCAAACGTTTATTGGATAGCAGGGTTTTTTGTTTTTTGTTTTCATTTTTTAAATTTCAAGCCAAATTGTAGAAAGAGCTCTGTTAAAAACTAGTGATCCAGTCACATCTCCAAATATTTGCTCATTTCATTAGGGAGTTATGGAAGCAACTGTATATATAAGAAAGCCATAAAAATCAATTTACTCTTGTTAATAGCAGAACACGAGGCTATGTTCTTGCTTCATTAACGTCTGCTATTTACTTTCCAGTAATGGACTAGTTGCTTTCAAAGACGAACAACAGGTCAGACCTCATGCTCTGAAATTTCCTGTGTGTAGATAGTTGCATCTTTCTAATAAAACAATATAGACTTCTTTTAGTCATTACACCAATATTGTGTTTCGCTTTTCTCTGTCTCAACTGCCAAAATGACAAAGAATCTGCTATAATGAGTGCTCATAGCTTAATTTACGAAGAAGACTAGCTGTCATTCTGCTAAATGGCTTGTTCTGCATTTCTTTTGTTATCTGAGTGGGGTCATTTCTTACCACACCACCCAGTGTCTACTCTTAAAAAAGAACTCTGTTAATTGGCAGGAGCTAATGATACGTCATAACCTAAAAGTAAACAAGTAATGTGGACATTACTGTGGTGGTTATTTCAATAGTAACAACCAAGGAAACATCCTCTTATAAAGTGAATTTAATGTAACTTTCATGTCCTGAGTGAAGTGACATATAGTAACATGGTAAGACAATTCCAAACTGACAGCAGTGACTAAGATATGCTTTAAAAAATTCATTATGATGTTTCCAGTGGGGATTATTTCTCTCAAATATATGATATTAGAATTCCTAAGACATTTTCATGGCTGTGTGATCCCAAGTGCATTTCTAGACACACAGTTTAAAGATGTACACAGTCTCTAAAGAAAATGGGAGTTAGCAGCACACATATGCTCTGAGGCATGGCCCATCACAAACAAATTTTACTATTTGCATAACACTGTGTGAAGAAAGAAAAGGTAGACAGAATACAGCAAAGTGAAAGGTAGCTCTACCCCTGCAAAAGTTGGGGTTACAAATCTATAAAATGCCCTATAGCTATAAGTTTCTAAGAGTCATTCATGAGAACTGTGTGCATGTGTATACATGTGTATGTCTGTATGTATGTAGTATCTAGTTATCTAATATTTATCTTTTAGAAGATGTCATACAGCTAAGACAGCAAGGAGGGAAACCACTCTCCAACTATCCTGCTTCCCTTTTCTAGCCAAAAAAATTAGAGCTTCTACTATTTATCTCATATTTCACAGATGTAAAATTTGATTATCATAAGACATTCCATTATTTTATTTTATTTTATTTTTTTTGAGTTGGAGTCTCAATCTGTCGCCCAGACTGGAGTGCAGTGGCCGCTCCCGACCACCGCAGCCTCGACCTGCTGGGCTCCGGCGATCCTTCCGCCTCAGCCTTCCAAGTAGCCGGAATTATAGGCATGAGCTACCAAGCCCGGCTGATTTTTTGATTTATTGTAGAGATGAGGTCTCACTGCCCAGGCGGGTCTTGAACCCGCAGGCTCAGGCAATCCACTCACCTCAGCCTCCCAAAGGTGCGGGATTATAGGCTGAGCCACCGAGCCCGGCTTCATTCCATTATTTTAAAAGGTTAGATATATAAACTGTATTGCAGAAATGTACTCACACAGAAAGTTCAGAAAATAAGTGAACTAAAGATACCAAAGTAATATTAAAATTGAACATAAATGTTTTGTGAGTCTAAGACAGGAGTCTACACCTTGATAATATGTCACAGGTTATTAAAAATGCAGTGCCTGTATTTACCCCAGATCCACTACAGTAGAGGGCCTGTGTGGGATCTGGACACTTCTATGTAAAGGCGTTTTATTTTCTTTGCTTGACTGTGCTTTGCATATGTTACATTTTTTACAAATTGAAGGCCTTTGGCAACCCTGGGTGAAAGAAGTCTACCATTTTTCCAACAGCCTGTGCTTACTTCATGCCTCTGTGTTTTATTTTGGAAGTTCTCACAACATTTTAAACTTTTTCATTATTATTATTATCACTATTATTTCTGTTATGGTGATCTGTGATCTTTGATGTTCTATGGTAATTGTCTTGGGATGTCACAGATCATGCCCCTATAAGACAGCAAACTTAAGCTGGGTACTGTGGCTCGTGCCTATAATCCCAGCACTTTGGGAGGCCAAGGTGAGAGGATTGCCTGAACCCACAGGTTCGAGATCAGCCTGGGTAACTTGGTGAGACCTCATCTCTACAATAAATAAATACATAAATTAGCTGGGCATGGTGGCGCATGCCTGTAGTTCCAGTTACTTGGAAGACTGAGGCAGAAGGATCACCTGAGCCCAGCAGGTCAAGGCTTCAGTGGCCATGAGTGTGCCTCCTCTTGCACTCCAGAATGGACAACAGAGTGAGACTCCAATTAAAAAAAAAAGATGACAAACTTAAATGGATAAATGTTTTTATGTGTTCTGACTGCTCCACCAATTGGCCATTCCCATCTCTCTCCTTTCTATGGGGCTGTGAGACACAGCAGTTAATAACTCTATAACGTCTGCTAAGCATTCCAGTGAAATGGAGAGTCTCATGTCTCTCATTTTAAATCAAAAGCTAGAATGATTAAGCTTAGTGGGGAATGCATAGTGAAGGTCAAGATAAGGTGTAAATTAGACCTCTTGTGCCAAAGAGTTAGCAAAATTGTATATGCACAGGAAAAGATCTTGAAGGAAATTTAAAAAGGGCTACTCCAGTGAGCATACAAATGCTGAGAAAGCAAAACAGCCCTCTTGCTGATATGGAGAGTTTTAGTGGCCTGGATAGAAGGTTAAACCAGCCACAACGCTCCCTTCAGCTAAAGCCTTATCTAGAACCAGGCCCTGATAAGGCCTGCTCTTTAATTCTTTGAAGGCTGAGAGAGGTGAGGAAGCTGCAGAAGAAAAGTTGAAAGAAAAGTAGAGGATGGATCGTGAGGTTTAAGGAAAGAGCCACCTCCATGACATAAAAGGGCAAGGTGATGCAGCAGGTGCTGATGGAGAAGCTGCAGTGAGTTATCCAGAAGATATTGCTAAGATTATTGATGAAGGTGGCTATATTCAACAACAGTATATCAATGTAGATGAAATAGCCTTCTACTGGAAAAGATGCCATCGATGACTTTCCTGGCTTCAAAACTTCAAAGGACAAGCTCAGGCAGCTGGTGACTGTAAGTTGGAGCCAATGCTCATTTACCAGTCTGAAAATCCTAGAGCCCTTAAGAATTATACTAAATCTACTCTGCCTGTGCTGTATAAATGGAACAAAACCTGGATGACAGCACATCTATTTACAGCATGGTTTACTGAATATGTTAGGCCCACTGTTGAGACCTGCTCAGAAAAAAAAAAAAAATTTAAAAATACTACTGCTCACTGACAGTGCATCTGGTCACTCAAGAGCTCTGATGCAGATGCACAAGGAGATGAATGCTGTTTTTATGTCTGTTATTACAACATCCATTCTGCAAGCCAGAGATCAAGGAGTCATTTCGACTTTCAAGTCTTATTAGTAGTAGTAGTGGTAAGGGTCTCTGCTGCCTAGACTGGAGTGCGATACCACAATCATAGCTCACTGCAACCTCGATCTCCTGGGTTCAGGTGATCCTTCTGCCTCAGCCTCCTGAGGAGCTGGGACTACAGGCATGTGCCACCACACCTGGCTACTTTTTTTAGTGATGAGGTCTCACGATATTGCTCAGGCTGGTCTTGCGCTCCTGGGCTCAAGCAATCCTCCTGCCTTGATCTTCCACAGTGTTGGAATGACAGGCATGAGCCACCATACCAGGCCAAGTCTTATTGTTTAAGAAATACATTTCTTAAGACAGCAACTGTCATAGATAGTGATTTATCTGATGGATCTGAACAAAATAAGTTGAAAACCTTCTGGAGAGAATTCACCATTCTAGATACCATTAAGAAATTTCATGATTATAGGTCAAAATATCAACATTAATGGTTTGGAAGAAGAATTTGATTCCAATCCTCACGGAGGATTCAAGACTTCAAGGATTCAAGACTTCAGCGGATAAAGTAACTGCAGGTGTGGTGGAAACAGTAAGAGAACTAGAATCAGAAGTGGAGCCTAAAGATGTGATTATTTTGCTGCAATCTCTTGCCAAAACTTTTATGAATGAGGAGTTGCTTCTTATGGATGAGCAAAGGAAGTGGTTTACTGAGATGGGATCTGGTATTGGTGATGATACTGAAATGACAACAAGAGATTTAAGATGTTTGTTACATAAAGTCAGCTGATAAATCAGGAGCAAGGTTTGATAGGATTGGCTCCAATTTTGAAAGAAGTTCTACTATGGATAAAAATGTTATCAAACTTTATGAAATGCTACTGAGAAATCTTCCATGAAAGGAAGAGTTAATTGATGTGGCAAATTTCATTGCTGCTTTATTTTAAGAGGTTGCCACAACCACCCCAACCTCAGCAATCACCACTCTGATTAGTCAGCAGCCATCAACATTAAGGCAAGACTCCCCACAAACAAAAGGATTATGACTCAATGAAAGCTGAGATGATCACTAGTATTTTTTTTACAATAGAGTATTTATTTTTTAAGTAAGGTGTGTACATTTAGACACAATGCTATTGCACACTTAATAGACTACTGTATAGTATAATCATAACTTTTATATGCACTGGGAAACCAAAAAGTTTGTGTGACACTTTATTTTGACATTCTCTTTACTGCGTTGATCTGGAACCAAATCTACAATATTTTTGAGGTGTATATATCTTTATATGTTTTGTTATTGATTTTTCTGCATTTCCAGAGAAGAATCCCTGTATAAACTATTAGCACTTTGTTTTTTTTGATGGATCTGATATTCTTCAACACTAATAAAATTTATGAAAACATATTTAAACATTAAAAAAATTATTATTATTATTATTTTGAATGACAAATAATAGTCAAATGTATTTATGGGGTACAATGTGATGCTTACACACACACACACACACACACACACACACACACACACACACACACATACACACACTGTGACATGATTAAATAGAGCTAACTAATATACCCATCACCTCACTTATCTATCATTTTTATTGTGAGACATTTGAAACATGAAAAAATGTTTTCAATGTAATAAAAATTAATAATTTGCTTAAATTCTTTTTTTTTTTGAGTTGGAGTCTCACTCTGTCACCCAGACTGGAGTGCAGTGGGCGCTCCCGGCCACTGCAGCCTCGACCTGCTGGGCGCCGGCGATCCTTCCACCTCAACCTTCCAAGTGGCCGGAATTACAGGCATGCGCTACCACGCCCGGCTGATTTTTTTATTTATTGTAGAGATGAGGTCTCGCTGCCCAGGCGGGTCTCGAACCCGCGGACTCAGGCAATCCACTCACCTCAGCCTCCCAAAGGCGCGGGATTACAGGCTGAGCCACCAAGCCTGGCTTGCTTAAATTCTTTGATTGAGTGAAGTATGATTCAGAAACTGTGAAATCTGTCCATAACATTTTTTATAGATTAAAGAAACAAAAGAAAATAATTTAAAAGTAAAGAAAGACAAGAGAGAGAGTACATGTGTTTGGTATTCAGGTAATCAGATGAGGGCATTCAGCTGATATTCATGCCAATAATGCTGAGTCATATATTAAAACATGTTTTTTAAGCCTATTTATTATGCTACATATCAGTTACTGAGAAACTTCATTTATAAAGAAACACTTTGTATAATTAGTAGTGATATATTATCACTACTATGCCCATTATTAGGTAGGTGAAAAGCAAAGACTTGAGCCCAGAAGTTGTGGCTACAAATATGAGTGTCCTTCATTCCTGGATTCGGTCAGTTTAAGATCAAACACCAAGCTGCTGTTGTCAAGGAGATAAAGCTGACAAGAAATAAGTGTGCTAACACTTTGTATTAAAAAAACTCCTATCCTCTTGGCAGTTTTAAGCATATGACAAGTACTGTCATTATCTCCATTTATAATAGGAAGCTGAGATATAGAGATGAAATAATTTGTGCCATATATCAAGTGAGTTGAAGAGCTAGGTGTATTTTGCCAGCCACTATACATACTGCTTCCTATCTATGAAGCAGAGGGGAGGAAGGAAGAAAAAAAAAGGAGACAATAAGAAGGGTACTAGGAAAACAAGGAGAGAGAAAGAAAAAGAGCAGGGTAGGTGGGTCAGTGAGGGGAGCACAACATCAATAAGCGTATCTGATCTCAAACCAGACAAAGCGGGGAACAAAGGGAGGCCCAAACTTTACCTATACGATGACCACTTCTATACCTAATCCTGTATTATACCCCACATCCTTAAAATAAAATAAAATCAAATGAAAATAAAAAGAGCAGAAGAGGTTGGAGAGGACCTTGCAACGAAGTAGGCAAGGAAAGACTATGAAATGCACGTTGTGTGGAGTGCTCTTTCCTCTGGTTATTGGCCACGGTATACCACACAATCCTTCTATTGTTCAAGGATCAGGGAAGCATTTTAGCTACACCTCTCATCTTCACAAAAATATGACTATCATATTTTAACATTTTTATATGATTCTATCCTCCACAAAACCCATGTGTGTCTGCCTGACTCTCAGGTCCATTCTGCTGCTTTTCAAATTCATCAGCAGAAATTGATTTATGCTGGGAGCTGATTTATTGCAAGGAAAATATTTGAGTACCTGCCATTAACATTAAGATTTGAACAAAAATATTTTGTGACAGTGCTCTAACTCAAAGGCATTTTAGAGTTCATGAGAAATTCTCAGGTAGAGAAATTCTCAAGTCTAAGTCAGGAGGACAACGGAGCTTGGGGCATGCCTGACTTTATTTGTTAACTAAGTTAGCAACTTTACAGACATTTACAAAATGTCTTCATTTAGAGTGCACTGCATTTGCTCCTCCCACAATTTAATGAGGGTAGTATGTTCCCATTTTACAGGTAAAGAAACTATCTCAGAGGTATTGAAGAGACAGGGCTAGTAGGTAGAAAGCCCAGAGTTGTGCCTACTTCAATATGAGTGTCCTACTTCATTTCTTTCCAGGCATGGAGGTAACTTGAAGCCCAAGATTCAGTCAGTTTAAGATTAAACAGCAAGTTGCTGGTGCCAAGGCGATAAAGCTGACAAGAAATAAGTGTGCAAAAATCTATCACTATAAAGTAGTGGTGATAAATTTATTTACTTTTTTTTTCTTTTCTGAGTTGGAGTGTCACTCTGTCGCTCAGGTTAGAGTGCAGTGGCATGCTCATGGCCACCACAGTCTCGACCTCCTGGGCTCAAGTGATCCTCCTACTCCAGTCTTCCAAGTGGCTGGGACTACAGGCATGTGCCACCACACCCAGCTAATTTTTTGATTTATTGAAGCAATGAGGTCTTGCCAAATTGCCCAGGCTGGTCTCAAATCCATAGGCTCAGGCAATCCTTTCACTTTGGCCTCCCAAAGTGCTGGGATTATGGTTGTGAGCTACCATGCCTGGTCTAATTTATTTACTTTTTAAACTAAAACCAAAACTAAAAAAATTATTTTCAGAATCAAATAAAGCTTTTTATCAGCTCCTTCTAGGCTTGCTGACAAACACTGAAGGTGATGAAATCTGTCTGCAGCACACTAAAGCCAAACTATGATAGTTAAACATCTATTTATACACCATTAGCAATAACACAGTATCAGAAATTTAGGGAATTAGTTTATGTTGACAATCTTAGTAGAAAAATATTTGAGAGCATTCTGAAGTAACCTTTCAGTCTTTTACCTATTTGAAGTATATGTTCAAGTATGTGTTGAAACATAGAAATGTAGAAATCCTTCCCGCCTGCACAGGATACTTTTTTCATTCAAGATGAGTGATAAAGACCTAAATCAGCATTTGGTCCCCACAGGATTGTCAATTTCATGATTCTCCAAGATTTATTATTTTACTCTTAATCTCTACCAAGCATGTTGGGCAAACATAATATTTATTGGAAGGGCTGGCTGGGTCCATGGAGAGGACAATAACCACTATGGGGGGTGTTCCATATCCCTGTTCTCAAAGTGTCCCCTAAGATCTTGTTAAAAATAAATATGCCTACCTTAGGCATACTGAATCAAAAACGCAGCAATATTTCCTTTGACCGTTCTCCATGGGATCTTTCTGCAGGCTGAAGTTTGAGAACTTCTAATTCTAAGTTGATCACTAGAGTGTATCAACTTCAAATTTAAAAGATATTACAGGTTAAGTATTCTTTAGCCAAAATGCTTGGGATCAGGTGTTTCAGGTTTCAGATTTTTCAGATTTTGTAATATTTGCATTTAAATAAAGAGATATCTTGGGGATAGGACCCAAGTCTAAACATGAAATTCATTTATGCTTCATATCTATATCACACAATAGCCTGAAGGTAATCTTATATAATATTGTTAAAATTTTGCGCATGAGACAAAGTTTTGACTGTTTGACTGCAACCTGGCACAGAAGATCAGATGTGGAATTTTTCACTTGTGGCATCATGTTGATACCCAAAAAGTTTTGAATTTTGAAAGCATTGCGAATTTAGATTTTTTGATTATGAGTGCTCAATCTGTACTTTTAATTATAACAATACTGGCTGCTACAGCTTGATTTTTTTATGCCCCTCTCCCCTCCAATGCATATGTTGAAATCCTGTCTACCAATGTTATGAAAGTGAGGCTTTTTGTAGGGTGGAGGCCTCATTAATGGGATTATTTCTCTTATATCAGAAACTCTGGGCGCTCCCTTGCTCCTTACATCATGTGAGGACACAAAGAAAAGATAACTGTTTACAAACTAAAAACTAAAAAGCAACAGATGCCAAAACTGTTGGTGCCTTGGTCTTGGATTTCTCAGCCACCAGAACTGTAAGAAATACGTTTTTGTTATTTAAGCCACCTGGTCTATGATAGTTTGTCACAGTACACCAAACAGACTAAGACACTAGTATATTATACCATTTCTTGAAAATATAATTGCTTACCACATGCCCACATGTCCACTGGCTTTCCATAGGGATCTTTACGTAAAACTTCTGGAGAAAGATATCCAGGTGTGCCAGCAAAACCTAGGGAAAACAAATGTTAATGAATCAGAGTTTACTTGATAAAATAATATGAAATAGAAAACTAAGTAGGAAAATGTTTTGAGGGTTTGTTTATTTGATGATATGTTTTTCAAAATAAAGTAAGGTTCTCAGAGTAATAATGTAGAACATATGTTCTCTGTATAGCAATATCAACACATTAGTCTGTACTAGCCTGGGTAGCTTATTTGAAAAAAATAGATATTTTTTCCAGCTATGGAGGCCAATCTATGTGCTCAACAGTCACTGTGTTTACTTAAAACCACTTTTAATGAGCAATTCTTAGTGTCACTTACATATATGGGAGTTACAACAAAACTTGAAAATAAATGAGGAGAAGAACTCACCAAGGGAAGAAGTACAAAATATGTCAAAGAGCTCACTACGTACTAATAAATAATCAGTGTTCACTTGTAACTGGTAACTAAAGAGAAGACTCAGGAACATTCAGATAAATCCCTATTGAACAAGTATCAATTAGACACTCAAGAAGGAGGATGTGATAAGAGAAACTAGATGACAAAGAAAAGCTTCATACTCTATAAACGAGTGCAGAATTCAATAAGTTACACTGAATCAATTTATAGCTAGACTCTAGAGTAACATATTTCTTATTTCTGCAAATAATAGTTCTGAAATAAAAGCATTTATTTGAAAAATACTGGAAATAACTATTCTTATTTGGAAGTTTTCTTTAAAAGTACAAATAAACTTAAAAAAAATTCTTTAAAAGAATATGTAATCAGAAATTCCTCCAACCACAGATCACGTTGTGCATTTATGGGGATGCGAAGTGCCCAAGAAAGGAATTTTTTTCCTGTATTTCTGTAACAATCTTTTACTTATTAAGCACTAATGGTATGCAAGGAGTATAAAAAGTAGTATATGTAATGGCATAGTTACTTTTCTCAATAAATCAGATTTAAAAAGAGGCAAAATATTTTGAGCTCCTCCCCCCATTTTCATTACCTTTCTTTTCCCTTGAATCTTTTGGAGGAAGTTGGGTGGACAATGAGAAGGGACTTCAAGAAAAGACCTGTGTGTTGTAGTTTAAGCTTCACATGGGTCCACCTTTACCTTAACTTTACTCGAAAGACATGTTTAATTGGCAGTTGTGAGGTGAAAAGAATTACTGAGCAACGATGGTGGCTGCACTGCCTATAGTTTGAGGATTACCTGAATGAGGGATGGGGAGTCTGTAAATTCCAAGGCAGGAATAGAGCACAATTGGTTTAAAGAGCTCTCCAGTGTTTCTAATAGGCCATTCCTGCCCCCTCCATTCCCACCACCCTTTTATAGCTCTTCTCAACCTGAGGCCCAGGCAAAGAGAGTCCAATGAGAAACTGATGCCAAAGCCCAAATTCAATCCAATATCCTTAGCATGCCCTTTCAAATCCTATATCACCTGCTTTCCCTTCATTCATCAACCATGATAACGTTCTCCTTCTGAGTTCCTGACCTGACTAATCTCTTTAAGGTCTCATGAAAATGGACTTCTCATTCTCATCCTTGGTGCTATTTTTTTCTGTTCCATGAGTCTTCAAGTTTTTCTTCTACCTTTTGTCTAATAGAGGCTGCCTCTAAATTATTTTCACTTTAGAACTCTCCTTAACTGCCTACAGTCCTCAGTGATCCTTTCTCAATGAATTTCAACTACTCTTTTATATATAATCTATACACTCCTTTTAAAATAGTAAACTTCAATAATGTATGACTTAAATGATTTATAATATATGGCCAAGAGTAGGAAACGTAACAATATTTCTCCTAAGGAAGATAGCGAAGTGAGTTACCATGCAAATAAGAAATGAAAAGATCATTTTAAATGTAAATTATTACAAATCTCTTCTGGAGACTAAAATGCTAAGAGTACATTATCATGTTCCTTCTTATTTAGTTACAACCATCATTTGAACAGTAGTAAGGTCCTTACCCCAGGAATATTGAAGCACATATCTAAATGCATGGACATTAGGAAACAATGTGATCTCATAAATACAGAAATAATGATGGGTAAAATAGATAAGGCCTATAGTGGGAGATTAAACTTGTAAAAATCTAGGATTATCATGATGCATGCCATCAACAGGGAAATCAATGAGAACTTGTCTTTGTTAGGGATAGCATATGTTTCTTACTGAAAAATCAGTAGAAATATCAAAACAGATAAAACAAAAAGAGAAAACATAATTACTTACTGTTTGGAAATGTATCCACTGCGACACATTATCATTAAGAGAAGCTTAATATATTAAAAAAAGAGACATAATAGAAACCAAGCAAAATAATTCTTCCATGAAGCAAATGTTGATAGTTATTTTATTCCCCCAGCAGCAACAAAATACTAAAAATGTACTGCAAAGAACATTTGCAGTTCCATAGGGGAAAATAGGCTATATTTGAATATTTATCTTTGTTAAATTTTCTAGCCATGTTACCAAGTGTAGTGACAGGGTGTTTATTTCTAGCAGTTTTAGATGGTATTCAAATACACCAGGATGAGGAAATGAGAACTGAATACAGGAAAAAACACACTTATTTAGACTTTAAAATGATAATTTTTTAAAAAATGAAAACACAATGAATAGCTTCCATAATATATTATATAGTGTGCTGTTTGTATATATCCATATCATATATTTTTCTTTTTTGTAGATCTCATATATTTATTAAAATAAAATCATACAAATGCTTGAAGCTGTGGCATTACATATAACGAAGACAGAGTCCTTCTGTTTTTTAAAAAAAATTAAAATAACATGGTTTTTCCTCCCTAAACACTGATACTACATTTTAAAAATAAAATTAGTCTAATATATGAGACTATAATGGCAGATAATAATGAATGAATATCAAAACAAATCATTCATATTAAAACATGACTTTACTCCCAATACCTAAAATATATCTGGCAATACATCCAAAGAAATGTAATACACCACATGCCTTCTTCTCCCTCAGGTTACTATGAGGATTTATTCAAACTTCAAAAAAAAACAAAGAGAAAAGAACTGTATTCTCTTAAGTGTAGAAACCATTTTTTTTTATTAATCAATATTTTTTATTATGGTTTTGTGGGGTACAGTTAAGGGTTAGGTGTACAATTACGTTTCATTCAGGCACCCTGTTGATAAGAGGTGTTTCCCCATCCCCAGACAGATATTTGCTACTGTTAATCCCATTCCCCTCCCCCCCATAGTTTCCCAGTACCGTCAGTCATTTTCTTATAGTATTACATTGGATGTTCAAGGTCCATTATATGAGTGAGAACATGTGATATTCAGATCTTTGTAGAAACTATTTTTTGACACTTCTGAAATACTGAATTTCCTTGGAAATTGAAATGCACTTTCTTTTAAGTTGTTAATCTTAACAGGTACCTTAACAAAAACTTAGCTGCTGATAGCACTATATTGCTGAAGAAGTAGAATTTTACTGTCTATCATTGTTTTTTTAAGGACCAGCTTGCATTTAAAAATGAATGGTTGGGCAACCCCCTCGAGTCCCCTCCACTGTGGGAGCTTTTCTGTCCTCTCAATAAATCCTGCTAGCTACAAAAAAAGAATGGTCACAATTTGAAAATCTGTATACTTTTATTTGAATGCTATTGTTTTCACTAGCCTGATATTCAGTCTTTCACTCACTGATTCACTAAACAACTTTCACTGAATAGGTAAAGATCTGTAACATTTTGTTTCATATCAAGATGGTTTTGAAAACATACTGGACATCTTTTATAGCTCAGTCTTGTTTTTATGGACTACTTGCCTTAGTCTCTTAAGAGCCCTGTGAAGGAGAGAGTGATCATCCCACTCACAAAAAGGATAGTGACCTCACAGAGTTAAAGTGACTTGCTCAATGCTATTAAGAATCAGAGCCAAGAATTTATATTTGTATTTTTATATTTATAAAATTTATAATAATTTATAAAATTCAAGTATTCAAATTCAAAAAGTAGAATTTTTTTTTTTTTTTGCGACACACAGTCCTGCCCTCAAACTACATGTGACCTAGCAGAGGAAAAGCATAGAACTCAGAAACAGAAGAGATTTAAGGAGCTTGATTCCAACACCAAGAAAAGTTGCTGATGTTAATTCTGAGTCTCCACCCTGCTTAATCCTGACACCCAATCATCATCCTGTACGCAGTCCTGACAATGAAATCCCTGGGCCTCCATCTGATTTTGGTAACTTGCCCCACACCACAAGTCTTTCACAAAGTAGCGTCCTGCTTTGCACTGGAAAGGCCTAGAGTCCTGATTTTGAAACCAATGTCTGGGATTTTCATTTATTCTAAACAGATTCCCTTAGAGTGCAGAGTTCCTGTCTACTCTTTGTTTTATCTGGAACTTGCTCACTCCTATATACTCCCTAGTTAAAGCTACTATCATGCATAATTTGAATGACTGCATGGTCCTACCTGGGTCCTTGCTTGCAGGTTAACTATCTTTAAATCATCTTCCACATTGCTACTGAAAGCATTATTACATGACATATTCCCAGCTATGGCCCTCTCCACCAAAAATTTTTCACCAGATCCTTGAAACCTCTAAAGTAAATGCCAAACCCTTCAAAAAATAAAATAAAATAAAATAAAATCCTTTCCCACTTCATTAACTGCCACTCATCCCAGTATAATTTATACTTTGGCTATATTGAACTTCCTGTTATTCCTAAAATAGAGAAAATGATTTCAGGCCTCTGAACCTTTGGTTGTGTTGATCCCTCTGTCTGGAATAACTTAATCTCCTTGCATGCCAGTAGAGAAACTCCCAGTCACCCCCTTGGCAGCTATAGGTGTTAAGGTAATTATTAAAGCTTTTCCCAGAGGCAGATTTGTGTACTTCTGGTCTTGTGTTCCCAGAGCACCTCATGTATGTCTTCTACGCTGAATGGTGAATAGTTAATCTATATGGAACCCTCAGCTCCTTGAGGGTCAGGGACCTATTTAATTTATGTATCTCCAGTAATTTGCTGTTCTCAGCTCTGTGGTAGCCCCAGTACTTCCTGCTGTATCTCTAACTCATGTTACTATATATATATTTTTTTTTTTTCCAGGACCAAGAGATTTATTAAAGTGGCTGTTATAGAGGGGATCTGTAACGGGAAAAAAGAAAAAGAGAGAGAGAGAGAGAAAGGAAGTGGGAGAGAGGTGGGCAGAGAGCTGCAGAGAGGGAGGGAGTGACAGAGAGAGAGAGACAGAGGTTACTATATATTTTTATCTGTGTCAACTATATTCTATCCCAGGACACAGAAATACATCTGAATCTCCAACGTATACAACTAATTCTAGGTGCTATCTTCTTTCACATTGGAGTTAACCGGAACAAGCTTATTCAAATGTTAAAATCTCCAAATGACAAGTATGGAGGTATTAAATTTATCTGAGGTGGGGGTGCATAAGAAGACAACGTAAAAGGTAACATTAAACGTGGCAGGGGTCGTAAACATATTGATGAGGCACTACTGGAACAGAACAGGCAGCAGAAACTTAGGCCCTGAATTAGGCTGCCAGGAAGCTGGTCACACCATTCACTATCATGTTGGGGCAGATTGGAGAGATGTGGCGACTCCCACACTATGCGTACATCTTAAAAGATGTGTATGTTACGGATGCAGAGAAGCATTTGCACATAAAACAAAAGAAATATTCATGTCTTGAGTCCTCTGTTCTTGCTATTCAGAGGAAAAGAAATCAGAAATGAAGGGCATTTGAACAAATTATCTAACCATAACATACTGAAAGTCAGAAGAGAAGTAAGACAGTCTTGGGGAAAGATTATATTTTAGAACTCTATGTGAGAAATGGGTTAATACTAGGAAATGGCAGAGAGGCATAAGAATATTAATGAGTAAAATATTTATTTGGGCAAAATATCGAAGCAATACAAAAGCCTGGTTAGAAATATTATAAATTTGGTTTTTTAAAAATAGAGATGGGGCTTCATTTATCACTCAGGCTGGAGTGCAGTGGTGTAATCATTGGTCACTGCAGCCTCTAACTGTTGAGCTCAAGTGATCCTCCCATCTTAGCCTTCAGAGTAGCTGGGACTACAGGCACACACCAGTGTACCCAGTTTGTAATGTAAATTTATTTAGAGTTAATTTCTTCCTTAATTGTCAGGAAACAGAAATTTTATAATTATCCGAATTTTAGATAGGAAACTGACATAAAGAAACAGAAGATAATGAAGATGAAATACACACATAAATATGTGCTTTATAATAATTTTTAAAATCTTTAATCTTTAATTCATTAATCACAAAATGCTGTATGTGCAATATTTTTATTTCCTGAGTATCTACTATTTACATAGCAGTTTTCGGCATCATGTGAGGTTGCATGTAGACAATCAACTTTCTCTCAAATGAAAAAATTACTCTTTTAAATATTGTAATCCTCTAATTAATTCTTAGCATAGAATCCATTTTCTCACCATTTTTTAAAGAAAAAAGTACCTGTATTCCTGAGTTAATATTTTCCCTTTAATTATTTATAGATTATATATGCTTTAATGTCAGTGAAATTGTTTTTAAAGACAAATCTTAAAACTGATCAAATTGTTATTAGAATAAACTTTTCCATTTTATTTTGGCTAGGAAGTGGGGGACTGGAAGTCAGAAGTAAGAAGCCAGAAGATTACAGGTAGCCTAAAATATAGAGAGGCCCTACTCACCAAACCACGCCTGCTGGTCGCCTTGAACTTCTATGGCTAAGCCAAAGTCTGCCAGTTTCACAGCTGCTCCCTTGGATTTGCTAGCTAAAAGCAAATTCTCAGGCTTTATTTAGAAAGAAAAAAAAAAGAGAGAGAGATTGAAGTGAGAACCTATTTTAAATGACTATTCAAAATTAACAACATTTTACAGGATTAGGGGGAAAAAAATCATGCACTGTTGTCTTTCCCGGAGACTGCCATTCCTAAATCTCAGGGAAAATATAGTTAGAAAATGATTTAAATTTATCATGTGTGCAGGCTTCAGACAGATGCATACATTTGCTAGAGAGATAGTGGGTATAAGAGATAATATACTTGGGGAGAGACTGAATGAATGAGAGCACCTGTCTTGACCTGCTCACATGTTTCCATGGACAGCTCAAGATTCAGATTTGGCCATGGACATCGACTTAGAAGCCTAACAGAGCACAGACATTTCCAGCAGAAGGAAACTTGGCAAAATGATAACAAGAGTTGGACCAATCTACAGACATTTGGCAAATGAAACTGTGCAAATTAAATCCTAGTTAACTTCAAGAGTTTGGACCCAAATGTAGTGATTTTGATTTCTCAATGTTTCCAAACAATTTCTGTGCAAATTTTGAGACTTACTCTGAATTATGTATTAAAATTGCTGTCTTTAAGAATCTGTTTATTCTTAAAGGCAGAAAGAGTATACTACTATTTGCCAAATGTTATAGTTAGCATTTTTTTCTTTATAAGGCTGCTTTTTAAACATAATTTAAATTTCTTCAAAGTGTGATTCAGAGCATTACTTATATATTTATTCTCTCATCTCAGAATATCACAAGAAAGATCTATTTTTATTTTCTTGAGAATCTATCATTACTCAAGGACTCAGTCTTGGAATAAGGCTGTGTCTATACCACTGTTTCCCAACCAGTGTATCAAGACACACCAGTACTTTGAAAATAAGCACTAGGGCAAACTCTTCCATTTCCCTGGACCCCCACTGTGGATTTTAAGAAATGAAGGGAAAAAAATAATCAGAAAAAGGAGGCTGGGTTAGTAAATATACATGAGATAGTGGCTCAATGTCTTTCTACTTTGAGATAAGAACTAGAAAACTTAGAGGTATGTCAATGACTGAAAAGAGTTGGGAAACAATGGACTCTACAAGTGCCAAAACAAATGTCTGAAAATCTAAAAATTCAATCAAATTGATTTTGTTTACATGTTGGCAAACAAGTGATTTCATATTTTTGAAATCAAATAGACTACTTTTTTTGTACTGAGTTAGTCAATTCTGATGGTTGTTTTGGCCTTGTGTAAACACAGTCTAAACCAGTATTTAATTTATTAATTAAGCCAGCCATGCAAATTAGCAAAGACCCATAACCAGAATTTGAAAGAAATTAGGTTACATCTATAAGAAATCAGAGTTTGGGCAAGTAAGTTTTAATCAAGTACCAGGCTTCTTCAGGCTTTTGCTGCTCACTGCCATCAGATTCGTCACTACTGTGACAATTGGTGAATGTGAGAAGACCTTTGTAATGTTTTAGGACTGACGGGGTTTTTGATCTAGCTCAACACTAGATACACAATTTAATTTGGAGTATGGGATGAAGATGTCTCAAGAGTATGAAAGATCTTCGTGCTGAATAACTTTTAGTAAAACCTGACATTTGAAATTATTTGGAACTTTGTTCATCTACCAATATACTATACTATCGAGTTAACTTATTCACATTTGACTTCTTTTTTTACAACCAAAATTGGTAGACTACCACATTCCCACATTTTCTAATGTGATCAAGAAGTAATTTCCAATCACTAATTTATGAAATAAATAACTTGGAAAAAAACACACCAAACTGTAAGCAAGAGTTGGGTCTATTTCTTTGTGACCTTCACTTTCAAAAGCATTGACATGTCAGAGATTTCTGCTAATACACATTTGTCCTAATTTGTCAACCACAGACTCACTCAAAAAAAGAGTTCCAATCACTTTAGAAATCACAGCCATTTTAGGTCTTTTAAGTCAAGTGATATTGAAGTTTGTTGAGCAACTGCCGATGTCATTAGGAATAAACTTTTAAAAAATTGTATGTGTTTTCTATTCTTATTACTAAATCAAAAAGTTCCTGGGCAGTGCTGTATACATTATGCCCTCAAACACCATGTATCTGCCAATTCAGAAGAAATGGAGCACCTTAGAATTTTATCATGCATGGCCTCTGAATGACTGGGGCAAATATTCATAACTAGAGATGAGCTAGAAGACCTCACGGTAGAGCCTTGGGAGTCATCCAGAAAAATAATAAATCCATCTGGATCAGTATTTCACCTCATACCCATAGACTGTTCAGCTGCAGTTATGTATAGGAAAAGGCAGGGCTATTCCATGATGATTTCAAAATTAATAGCACTGAAACGATCACGTTTATGTAAACCTTTAGGCAAACCCATAATACAGAGTTATGGAAGGAAAACTGAAAACAAGGATGATTATTGACTTTATTAAAGGGTTATTTGTTTTTTTAATGCTTCATCACGATTGTCTTAAAGAGCAGTTCCAATAAAACATTAAAAATCATACAAGTTCAATTTCTATGTAACTTTTTGGAATACACCAGTTTGAATAATCCTGTTATATTCTGCAAAAGCGTGGGAGGCTTTATCACCAAGACTTTCTAAAGTACCATTTAAATCAGGTGAGGCACATTTATTCTGATTTTCTTGAATCACTACCACTCCAACTTAAAAACATAGTGGACTGCAAAACTTAATTGGCCAGAGATTTCTGTTTAAAAGTTTAAATTTAAAAGTTTAAATTCTGAATGACCACAGAAAGGAAGATAATTTTGTGGGTATATCCCACAAAAGATGAAAGGGTAGAATTTATCTCCTCATCAGTGATGACCTTCTCAGAAAGAATCACTCCTATACACATATTTGCTATTCCCCTGTTTTTATTTTCTAAGGCGAATGAGACAGGTGAGGTCAGAAACACAATGCAGGTACAGCTAACCATGAGGCACAGCATGTGAGAGAAAGAGGCAGCATATAGACCTGAGAAGAATGGGAAGATCTAGGTTCATGTCCAGGCTCCTCATATTGGATCTTATTAATTCCTTCATCTCTCAAAGGAAGATTATAATGCCACTAAGTTATATCCCGTAGGAGAATCTTTGGAATGACAAAATCTCCTGGGATTTTATCATAGGAGCGCCCTCCTCTGTAGCGACAGTATCATAGGAGCTCCTTCCTCTGTAGCGACAATATCCACATTAGTGATTAGCTGCTCAATTCCTGTGCAGTTGGCCATTTCAACGCGCAGAACACTTAATATTTATAAGAAATGTTCATAATCTGAGATTAATAATGCCAACTTAAATGCAATCTATTATGTTAGTTTTTATATGTTGAGATGATCTCTAAATTCTCACAATGCAATCACTTTTTAAGATGGTTTTTAAATAGATCTACTGACATTCTTACACATAGGTTCATTCCCCACACCCATTTCTTCCTAATGATGCAGGATTTTCCATGACATCTGGTCTCAGTGTCAACAACCATTTATAGCATATCAGCTGTAATGAGCAGCAACTGTTTGCAAGTTTTGTTCTGTGATTCCATATGAATACAATGGCAACTTCTTTCAATTTGAGTCAAGATTTATTGAAACCGTTCACAAGCCTCAAAGTACACAGGCAAGTTGTTGGAATCATTTTTACAACTGGAGGACCTAGAAGATAAAATAACTCAAACTCTTCAGTTTCTAAAAGAAATAGGGAGGTACAAAAACATGAAGCCAGGACTTGAAGCCAGATTTCCTAATTCCTTCCTTTAAAGATGTGATATTGAAAAGACACCTCTGAATGTATAAAAATGAATCATTTTCAAAAGGTAGTCTATTTAGATATCTTTAGAAGTAGATATCTTTAGAAGAATTTGAAGTACTCAAAAATATTATCTCCAAAACTTATAACATAGATATAGTTTTAGTTTTGCTTCCCCAATTATTATGATCTTTATTAAGAAACTGGGAGATTCAGTAAAGGCAATGATCATCTTTAACATCAGTCATATCATGGGTTTATCTATGTGTGACTGTCATCTAAAAGACATAACCGTTAGAAATATATATGTGAAATCATGTGTTTTACTTCTTTTATATTTTGAATATTATAAAAATATCAAATTATTGTTATTCGATGTTATTTGATTCTTACATTCTCTTGGATATTATTTCTTTAAAAGTAAAAACTGTCTTTTAAAATTTCTTTCCTCTATCGGAGAATCTCATTATCTTAACAGAAAGTTAACCATTCTGTGCTGTGGTGTGTTTTCAGTCACTTTTCCTTTGCCAAAAAAGGTGTGAACAAAGCTCCTAGAAATAAACTAAATTTGTTTGTTTGTTTTAGTTTTGCATGAATTGAAAGCTTGAAGTTTTGCCTAAATTAAAAAGCTTGAATGTGGAGCTTAGGTATTTCAGTCGTGTACATGTATAAATAATTTTAGTACATGAATGCCTGAATTTGTATACTTTGCACAAGGAGTTTCCAGCTGACACAAGTGCTATAAATTTCCAATTAAAAAGTACTATTTCTATTGCCATGTATATATGAGCAAGTTCATAAGAGTCGCTCTGTTTCATTTCTGTTTCTTGATCTACTTCTACATTATCAGCACATGATGCTGGGGAGACTGAAAGAGCCACAGTGTAACCCCAGTGGGACCATGTCAATTACCTGCTGCTTCTCCACTGCCTGACACATGCTAGGTACCAGTAAAGAAACACCAGAATGACTAAATGAATAACTGAATATTTGGATAAGTTTGTTTCTAAAATATCTAGACATACATTATACACAGAGGATATGTTCCCTAAACTTTTATCTAAACATGACTCTAAGAAAAAAATACCTATGATTTTATAATTACTCAAAATGTAAAATTCACATTTTGAGTAATTATAAAATTACAAAATTTTTATTTATAAATTCACATTTTGTAAAATGTAAAAGCGATATATTTATTACTCATGACCAACACAGATTTACAGAATGTTTCTCATTTTCCACCTCTCCCAGAAAACTAATTCCTTTCTTCTCTGGTCATAAGTTGGATTTATTTCCTTAAAATTGTCTTTAAAATCCTCCCAATCTGCAAAATTATTCTTTTATTAAAATATCTATCTACCCCAAACTGATTGTCTTGACATGGCCTAAATTAAATGTGGTAAATGCATTTCATTCCTCTGTCACATTTTCCAAAGGCTGTGCCCAATGCCACTTTACTGATTTTCTGAATAGAAAATTTTTACTTTATACACTGGTCTATTGTCAAATTATGTTGCCCCCTACTCTATATTATATCTTTAAAATATCTTATTGCTTTTACCTATTCTTTGGTTTTCAATTCATTCAAACATCTACACTTGGAATGAAATTGCTTGGTCACAAATAATATCTTACTAGCTATGAATATGTTCTTTCACTTGTGGTTGCTACATTTTCCTTTATGTAACATAGGGAATATCATGGTTGTTGTGTATTCCATATGATTGATAACACACTGCAAGGTACATGGAAACTGTCTGATAAATGGCATCTCTTACCATTTTTACTATTAAGGTTCTGCCTTGATCCAAACCCTCCCAAAGACTACAGTCCTATCCCTGAACTATAGCACTGTAATCATATCACCACTGCTAGGTCTCCCTACTATCACTTAGATTTATTAATTAACATCACTGGATGTACCCTAGACAACAGGTTGTGGTTCATGTGTCCACTGGATACTTCCTGAAGCTGACTGACATACCTCCTTTCTGCTGATATTCCACCACCCTGAACCTTTTCCTACTGTTCATTTCTAGGACATCCTCAAGTTGCCTCTTGTGCCTCGGCCTTGTTTATAGGTTGGTCCTCATAATTTTCCATCTGGTAGATTCTACTGTCTAATGAGCCCCAATGAGTGAGTGGCAGTTATGCAAATATTCAAATAGTGACCATTATTCTGAAGATATACTTAACCTCTTTTGTTTTTCAAATACTAATGAATATACTTAATGATATATTTTATTGAATATTGTCTTTTATATTATAAATGTACTTTTGGTTGAACTTCATTTCTAAATTGAAGGAATGTGTTTCAAGTATTTGCTAGGTATAAGGTCCTATGCCAGGTACTGTGGTGTAACACACTTTGTTAAACAGCTGCTGTTCTGAGAGGGCTTATATACAAATCGCACAACACCTACATGCTCATAATTGTATATGATAAACATAACGTTTTGATGATGACAAAGGTAACATTTCCTGGTTGTTATTATTATTTTTTGAGTTGTACTCACTCTGTCACCTAGGCTGGAGTGCAGTAGCACGCTCACAGCCACCCTGGTGTTGACCTACTAGGCTCTGGCGATCCTTCCGCCTCAGCCTTCCAAGTAGCCAGAACTACAGGCACGCGCTAACATGCCCGGGTAATTTTTTGATTTATTGTAGAGATGAGGTCTCACTATGTTGCCTAGGCTAGTCTTGAACCCATGGGCTCAGGCAATCCTCTCGCCTTGGCCCTCCAAAGTGCTCGAATTACAAGCATGAATCACTGTGCCTGGCCTGTTTTTTCCCCCCTCTCACTGATGTGGACCCATTAAACTATGTGCTTTTGTATATGAATTAACATATGAATTGAGATATGGAAACAAATACATGGTATAGAAATAATAAGGACAACTTTTTGTTTAAAGCCTGGTAACAAGAAATTTCAGCAGTTGATCTCCTTTTTCATTGTATTATATTAGTAAATAAGCTTTTATAAGCAATACATTTATCAGATACACTGTGAGTATAAAAGGCACAAAATAAGGCTGGGATTCAGCACACGCATGCTGTGTGTAAATCGCCTCTAATGCACAGTCTGGACTATGTTAGTATGTTTATGAAATGGCCTACTAAAGCAAGCACTGGGAGCCAAACTCAGTTGAAGTCTATCCAAGTCAGAAATTTGACATAAACTAGGACAACAATTATAAAAATTATAACAAGCTCTCTCAAAAATTCATTTCTGTCCTTTTCCAAAATCAGAATAAGAATAGAGAGTCAAAATGTCTTTCTCCCTTGAAAGAAATCTGATGAGTAACACAGCAGGCTTCTTTTATAGTAAGCCTCCCTAAAAATCACCTGCATGAGTTTTTAATTAGTGACTTTAGCTCATATGTCAGAAAACATATATTTTTCTCCACAGCCCATGTTCTAGGCTTTCTGCCATCTTTGATTAAAGTTCAGTCCTTGAAAAGCTCAGTTGAGTTCTGACACTTATAGAAGTCCCATATTATGATTCCACAAAATATAACTTAAATTTCACGGAGAATTCACATTTTTCATGCTTGGCTTTTAGAGTAAACTTATTGTTATGTAACAGAGAACAAAATGTTTCAAATAATCAATTTACTAAATAGAGCAACTGACAAAATAGCACAAATAAGTGCATGTCCACATATGTTCACTTAAAAGAAAAGTAGTACTGTGTATTCTGAGAGGTAACAAAAGGGGCCTCTGTACATGCCTAGTAAGGAATTTTTTAGGTGATTGCAAAAGACGTGAATTTTGAAAGAAACATCGTGTTTTTCCTTTATCCTAATGAGTAAATGTTGTAAGCACTAGAAGATAGACACAATCCTATTTTGGTTCTTCAAAAGAAAATGCCCTTAACCATGTCTTTGCTTTTGATATATAAAGCTCTCATAATTAACTGAAATCAAAAGGAGATTCCAGAAAACTAAAGCAGTGTTTTGCTTACAAATCACATCTCTAGATAATGGGTTTAGAGACATACTCTTCTAGAACATTGACTGAAAACTGTGGCTTTACAATTTAGCATAACTAGAGAAGTTTGCGTGTGAGAAACAGTCTAGGTCCTCCCACTGATACACACAATTTTAGACTTCTATATTAACCTTTGCCATCTTTGTCCTAATGCTGAAAAATACTGAGGTTGCAAACAAAGAATTGCTCACATTTGCTATTTCACTTATCTAGTAGTTTTCTTTCATTTAAATTTCTAGGCCTCATTATTTCTCTGAAATTCCGCAAATAAAAGTAGAATGCTGAGATAATAGGACAGAAAATTTATGAAAAAGTACTCTTTGTGAACTATCTCATGTCTAAATGATCTAAAAATTATATGATAACACTTAGTTGGCTAAATATTCAACCTTCCTCCTTACCTTCCTCCACTACAGAGACTGGAAGAGCTAGGTGTTTGCTTTCTCAGCCTGCTGGCATCTACAGTTAGGCATATGACATGGCTCTGGCCGATGCAACCTAAAAGTCTACTGGTAGACTTCTGGAAAAGCATTTGTTTTCTTTATTTAAAAAAACAAACAAAAAACCCAGCAGATATATCTAGCACAACCTCATTATCCTCTTCTTCCCTGTCTTGAACTTGAATGTGATACTTTAAGTTGCAGCAGTCAGAACTATGAAGCCACAAATCAACATTTTTAAGGCAGAAAGACAGAAGGAGCCTGGGTTTTTATGATACTGGGAACTGCTGCACTGCTCTTGTATTAACATTTCCTTTCTCCAGACTTTAAGATGATTGCTTTTGTGACTTAGAAAAAAACAGATCTAAAAATTTCTTGCCCTCAAGAGGATAGAAGCTGAGTGAAGGCTTAAAAGTATTAGTAGGCATTCCAATGAAATTATAAATATACGAGCACAAATATATATTTGCTACATAAATATTATTTGATGATAAAATATTTTACTTTTTTAACCACCTGTATTTTTAAAAAGCAGTAGTATCTGGGCCCTTAGGAACATAAATAAGAAAGAAGCAAGATGCCTCAGTGTCCTCAGAATTCCTAGGACTAATGTTAAGGCAAAGAGAATGCCAGATTTCAAAATGGGGTTCTTTAGCACCCAATCACTCAGACTAAAAGGCTACTTAATAACTTTATCTAGCCAGGCATGGTGGCACATGCCTGTAGTTCCAGCTACTTGGAAGGCTGAGGTGGAAGGATTGCCTGAGCCCAGCAGGTCGAGGATGCAGTGACCATGAGCGTGCCACTGCACTCCAGCCTGGGTGACAGAGTGAGATTCGAACTCAAAAAACAAAACCCAATCAAAACAAAACAAAAAACTTTATTTTTACTCACTTTAACATATTGATGAATATATATGTATTATTAGATGTATATAGTAGGATATAAAATAATGTTTAATCAATGCCCATAGAACAATTTTAGAGCGAAGAGATCATCAGCCCCACTGAAAGTCACATTAAATACTATATTCACTCTTAGGAGAAAAGAAACATAACAATCTATTTATTGGTAATGTTAGGAAACTATTTCCCTCTGGATAAATCAGGATTTATATGTTTCAAGTGTGTATTAGAGAAGAAATGAATACGACCCATCATGGTGGGAGAAAGTGCCCGAGTAATGTGTTGGAATCAGGCCATATAACTTTATTGCTTAAATTTTCGCCTTTATAGGCATAATTGCAGCTGAACAGTCATTAGGAACTGTGTGGTGGCTTATCTTCTCCAGTGGCATTACTCACCTTCAGGTCCCGATGGACTACGCCCATCTGATGGCAGTGTAGCACAGCCTCCAGGATCTGCTGAATGCAATGACTGCATGCAAACACCAGGGGCGTGTGTTAGTTCCAAGCTTACACTCACTGTCTGTATACCCTCAGAGAGACTGGGTTCAAGTGCAGAGCTAGCAGACAACTGGGGTTGTACTGTACCACTGTCAGTCATGTGAACATATTGCTCAAGTAGAGTGACTACTACCTCAGAACAATCAAGATCTTGCCAGATGTGAGCCAGAATGTGGATCTACTGCTTCCAGAAAATTCCGTCTTGAAAGTATTTCCCTTCATTCAGGAGCTCATTTCATGGTTATAAACTCTTCCAGGAAATGAACTGGAACACAAATATAATCTTTATACTGTTATGTGCCACCTCCAATCTATGCACAAAACTACTTTCCTATTCACTCTCATTTTTCCAGTGTTGTTCTGAAAGCTGTCATATTAGCAGTCAAGGCACCATTAAGGTTAAATTAGGATACGTAATGAATTTTTGATAAATCATTAACTTCCCATGTTTTAATTTAGCTGGCAATTATTATCTCTTGCCTAAGGGTTCGTCAGACTCAAATGGAGCAATGCGTAACCAGTTGTTCTGCTACAGCAACCCGTGGTCTCAGAACAGAAGTGGTGTTTAAACCTACAGGCAGACATACATCACAGGCCAAGTGTGTCTCCAGGCAAATGCTAGACACTTCAAGAAAGCCTGCCTCCAACCACCTTCAGTAGGTTAGTGCTTGGAAACTTAATAGGTTGTGTTCTTAATATGGTCCTTCTCTTTTTGTTGTGATGTATATGTAGCCTGTAGATAAGCAAACTGAAAGAGGCATCATGCATTATCATTTCACCATTTACTCATTTTAGAAAAAAGCTGAGAAAGATAAGGGAACCATTTTAAATATCCACCCTCTGCCCTTACCCCATAAAAAACAAAACAAAACTCCTTTGATTCAGATTTATGGACTCCATATACTGACCTTCAAGTCCCTGTGAACTATGCCATTTAGGTGACAATGATTTACACTTTCTAGAATCTGCTGTATACAATGACTGCAAAGATACAAGGGCAGAATGGAAGGTAGAACGTTTTAAAGGCACATAATCACATTGAATATGAAATAAAATGAAACTTCAAACGAAACAAAAAATTTATTCACTTTTTAGCTTTACACTGTAATAAATAATGCTAAATAAAGCTAATTCTGGTTCTAACAAAAATGACATCCAACACAGAATTTGTGACATGATCAGACAAAACAATTTGAGTTGTGTTTTTTTCACTGTAAGTCTATAAATTAAGTCATATGTACAAAGAAGTTGAAATTTTAAACATTTATAAAGAAAAAATGTATAAATGATTCCTGTAATGTTCTGGGAAAATTCTTCAGAGAGAAAATTTCCAGGAATTTCTTGTACACATCTAAACTGTTTAAAATCTGAGGTCACAATTAAACATAGGTGTTGAAACAAGAGGGTAAACACAGATGAAGTGGCAGGTGAAACACAGGTCAAAAAAAAAGGAGGGACACATTTACCATTTTGACTCAGAAGTGTTGCTTTTTGTAGAGTATATAATAGGAAAACTGATGCAAATCTCCAATAACAGAGGGAGAATTTAAAGTAAACCCATACATAAAATAAACCCCTCTTTAGCAAAATACTCTGGGGAAGGGGTAGGGAGCTTACAAAACAATAAGTAAATGCAATTTTAAAATCCCCTGGAGCATCAGTAGTTGCTAAAACCATTTCCATACATTTCAGTGAAAGAAAACTTTTGCTTATTATCATGTCAAAATGCACATTTTATGCTAGTCCTATTAAAGGCTCACTGATGTCGAATATACTACTAATTAAATTAGAGAGCAGATATCTTTGATTGGCACCTACAAGGTCCCAAGAGCTGTCGTTCAACATACAATTATGTAAAACGTATCACACTGATGAATTTTGTACATTTCACTGTGCAATTCAAATGTACGTACAGAACTACATTTACTCACTGAAAGACGAAGCAAACATTTTCATAAGGACACTTTTAACCATTTACTGTACAAAAAATATTACTCTATAGGAAATTCTTAAAAAGCAATCATCATCTGATTTATTACAATGTAAAGATCAAAAAATTTGATCATGCCTGTGATTTTCTAGCTCTCACTCTCTTGACAATATCACTAAAAGAGCCTCATAATGAGCTGGGCACTTTGGGAGGCCAATGAGAGAGGACTGCTTGAGCCCAGGAGTTTGAGACCAGCCTAAGCAACATAGCAAGACACTGCCTCTACAAAAAAAATTTAAAAATTAGCTGGGTGTGGTGGTGCATGCCTGTAGTCCCAGCAACTCAGGAGGCTGAGCTGGAGGATCGCCTGAGCTCAGATGGTCGAGGCTGCCATGAGCTGTGATTTTGCAATTGCACTTCAGCCTGGGTGAGAGAATGAGAACTCAATCACAGACTAAAAAAAAAGTGCCTCAAATTGGTTGTTTTTGTTGACTACATAGCTTATCTGAGTGTTTGCCATTATTTTTAAACCATAGGACTCTTTTCCTTCTACAATAATGTTCACTTTGTATTACTTTTTAGGAATATTTGTCTTATTCTTCTGAAACCACAAATATACGTTTTTGGGCCTAGGGAATAACAGAAAATACACTATATATTAATAAGGATAACGGATTCAATTCTTAAATTCTTGAGGACTAGTAAGAAAGACTTTGGCTGGGCACAGAGGCTCAAGCCAGTAATCCCAGCACTTTGGGAGACCGAAGTGAGAGGAGAGCCTGAGCCCACGGATTCGAGACCAGTCTAGGCAACTTGGCAAGAACTTATCTCTACAATAAATGAAAAAATTAGCCGGGCATGGTAGTGCCTGCCTGTAGTCCTGGTTACTTGGAAGGTGAGGTGGAAGGATCACTGGAGCCCAAGAGGTCAAAACTGGGGTGATCATGAGCTTGCCATTGCACTCCAGCCTGGGTAATGGAGTGAGACTCCAATTCAAAAAAAAAAAGAAAGACTTTAACAAATCTTTTATGCTTGCAGCAAGGAAGAGGATCTTTCTTCTCTTTGTTTTTCTGTGGGACTTATCCTAAAAAAATTCTGTCATTAATTCTTAAACTTAATATATAAGCATGCAAATTTAAATGATCCAACCCAGAGAGTATATCCTATTATCTACAGAGCTCTTTAACAATGAAAGTAGTCTATTTTAATTTTCCCCCAAATTTTGAAAGGCAAAATTAATGAAATTCCCTAACTTGTTTACTACCTTGATTAAAATTATTACTCTCTCTAGGCAAGTGGGCAAATTGCTACTTCCAGGGATGCTCTGAGGTCCCTTTTGGGAACCAAATGTAAGGATTCTGGGAACGATGATTCATTCATGGTAGTATAAGTGACACACTACTTTCTATTTGACTTTGGCCATACAAAATTCCATCAAAACATTAGAGAGTAGTCGTATACCGATAGATTCACAGAATACCATACATAGTAGCATTAAACTAAGAAGAAAAATGAGAAATTTAGAAGTGAGCAGGCATAAGCATGTATAATTTGGAGGGAATGGAAACCTCAATATCAGCTGGATATCTGTTGAATGTCAGGCTATGGTGAGACTAGCAAGCTTTGGGAAGCTCTGAAATACTAGAGGATGGGTGCAGAGTTAATAATCGAATTTTCATAATATCTCATTTACATGGCTTATAAGGAGCTAATCATCCTTGATCAGATTTTTCAAAATAAATGACAGTTACAGAATATATATATATAAGAAATGCAAAGGAAAATTAATACCATGGAATCCGAGTAATGTCTAAGTCAGTGGCTAATGTTACTTTACTCCAAAAATGTTGCCTTTGGGTAGCCTAGGAAGTTTCAAATTAAAATAATTACTTTTCAAGTCAAGATTCCAAGGGTTTTAATGAAATTTCCAAAGAGTTAGATAACTAATAATAGAGCTTTAGGAAGGCCACTGAGGCTTTTTTCAGTCTGTTTTTGTTTTCTGACTGGATACTTATTGTTCAGTAAAACTTACTGCGTTGATAGAAATGTTCTATATCTGGCCTGGTCAACTGGTAGTCACTGGCCACTTGTGGCGATTAAGCAGGTAGAATGTGGCTAGCCCAACTGAGAATCGAATTTTTAATTGTATTTCATTGTAATTAATAGAAATTGAAATAGCTGCACATGACTAGTGGCTATCCATGGGTAGCCTAAAATCTGTGTAGGAACTAGAAGACCTCAATCTTTGATCTCTGATCTTTGCTAAAATATATTGCTTTAGCATAAGTCATTCCAATTAGGTGGATTTTTTTTTTGGTTTGTTTTTAATATTGTTTTTAATAAATATGTACTCTACAGATGCTAGATAAAATTAAGTTTAGACCAGATTCATAGGGATTTTTCCCCTAAAAAACATTTTAGAGATCCTTCAAAGAGAGAACTATCAATTTAAAAGGACTCATCATGAGAAGAAATCCAAGATGGTATTATGTCATGATACATTTGTAAAGAAATATATCCAGGCAATCCCCTGGTCCCCTCCTGTTCTGGGAACTTTTTTGTCCTCTTAATAAATCCTGCTTTCTCAAAAAAGAAAAAAAAAGAAAAAAAGAAAAGAAAAGAAAAGAAAAATATCCAACATGTGTTATTTGAATGGTGAGTCTTGTATCTTGTCCAGGACAAGTCACTTACCTGGCATCAGCTTCACTATAATATTCTCTTGCCACTATGTCTTCAAACAGTTCACCTCCAGTAACTCTGTGAAGACACATAACATAATCACATTCTAAAGACGAAAAACGTAGGTGTTACTAGGTTTGCAACTGTATTCATACAGAAATTTTTTTTAGATTATTTTTTAAATTATCAAAACAAAGTATTTTAAAACATCATGAGACTTTTCGTTAAGCCAAATGTCCATCACTCTAAACATTTTCCATCTTTTCGATTTGTCTTTGTATCAGTAGATCCTGAGGTCACAATCCTCTGTGTAAATGAATATATTCAGCGATACTGTTTAAAGAAATTGGCTTTTATAAAAGTTTTCATTTCAGTTCACCAAATATTGATATCAGACAAAATTCAGAGGACAGTGTAGAAACTTCTTCTGAACAAAGGTAGATGGCACACATCATGGCTGTTGAGTATGAGTCTGCAGGCTGCATATCTCTGTGTGTCTTTCAATTTTTATGTGTGTGTATCCTTAAACATATGTTTTCCCCTTGCAAACACATACATAAAAATACATGCTTTTCTCACAAAAGTGGGATCATACACAATATGTAAATAATTAAGCTAATTGCCTTTTTCAGTTTACATTAAATCATGGACACCATTTCACATCAGAACCATTTTTCCCTATTTAACATAACATAGTAATGAATAGAGATATACATGTGTGTATGTGCATGTGCACACAAGTGTATTTACATATTTGAGGGTGTTTCTACAAGATAAAATTTTTGAATGAAAAAAAAATCCACAGTTAAAAACTTTGTTAGAAAGACAGGGCAAATTGCCTTCCAGAATAATTGTACCCCTAACATTGTCAAGGTGCCCACAGGCCCAAATCATTACTAATAATAGTTATTATCAATAAATAAAAATATATAATTGCAAAGAAAAGTCTTCTCATGTTAAATATCTTGAATATTAGTGAGGTGGACAATTTTATCATATATTTTTCAAACATTTCTTCCTCTGTTATGACCTGACTTCATTTTAAAAGGAAATTTCATCTTTGGGGCTTAAGCTTATAAGAGCTAACGTTTACTGAGTGCTTACAATGTGCTGCACAGTGTACTAAGCACCACAGTAACTCATAAATCCTCACAATTACCCTCTGAGGTAGGTTTATCATTAGCCCAGTTTATTGGCGAGCAAACGGAGGCCCAGAGAAGTTAGGTAACTTGCCCAAGATCACACAGGCTTTAGTGGACAGGTAGGCCATTCACTTTACAGCCCGTGCTCTCCACCACTCCACTGTGCAGTCTTTCTAATAATTACACTGCCAACCCTTCTAGTTTAGAAGGTATGAGTCATTGGGAAAAGTATTAAGTGACACAGGCATAAAGCTCTGTGTATGAACACTATAGCATGAGACAAAATGACTCTAATGTGATTTTTCTTTTTGTTCACTTGTTTGCTTTAAGTTCTGAAACATCATCAAATGGCAGCATGTCTCAGAGAACACCAGTTACTAGTCTCGTTTCTACTCTCTCTTCTTAAAAAGAAAATATGGGATACAAAAAAAAAGAAAATTTGTCTGAATATTTGTGCAACTTCTACTCCTCTCAATTATATTCTGGAAACTCAAAATTCCTTTAATGTCAGTCATTATTTCCAGTCCTATTATTCTTACATACAAAATGTGTACCTAAATCATATAAGGCTTCACATAGGCTTGTTCCAAAAAACATGGGCACGTGCCCATGTAATTTCATTTAATAGCATGGCTGTTTTTTCTAGTTAGAGTCTATAATAATAATGTAATTTCACAATAGTCTTACATAAGTTGCAAAAATAACAAAAGAGAGAAAAAGTACTTTCAATGAACCCATCGTTGTCCCTATAATGATGGTAAGAGTTTTGTGAGATTTCTTTCTTTGAATGTGACTAATGTAAAAATATAAATTGACATATATTCATATTTATCTTTGTTTTGGACCATAAGTACCTAGAAAACCTGCATATATTATAAACAGTTTTAGATAGTTAAAGTGTTGAATAAATATTGATCAAAGTCCATTGTTATTAATAAGATCGCTGCTGTTTACAATAGCTCCTTAAACATATTGTTTGCCCCCTGAGAACTGTCAAATCCTGGATCACCGGGATCTTGACTTACTGATCTTTGTTCCTTAGCACCTAACTCAGCATTAACACATAAAATTAAGGACTGTTAAAGTAATAATTAAATGAATGAATCCAAACCAGAAAATGATGCGATCTATTTCATTTACTTTAAGTCTGGACTTTATGGGAACTTAAAAAGAAAAAAAATCATGCGCACACCAAAGTTTTGCTACAGTGCAATAGGTTTTATTTCCTAAGGGTTTGTATTTAAAGGAGAATATTAGAGTCAGTGGAACTCGCATTAAGGTAGTTTTCAATTAGTTATAATGGCTTTAAATAAATCTAAGGGTGTAGAGTTTTACGTTGTTTCATATTACATAGTTAACCATCACTGACAACATTCTCTCTCATTTTCCAGTATTCATTTATCCCATTATTTAAAAATATCCTTATGCAAATGATACTATTTTATCATTTTTGCTATATGTATGATAAATGTCTGAAAAGGAAAAGATTAAAGCTGTAATTGAATTTGCTGCTTTAAAGAGAAGCTAATGAATTTTCTAACTTTAACATATTTCTATACTTACATTATTGTTTAATGGAGCACAAGATTAAGCAGTAGTTATTGAATATTTTTGAAAATTTTTGGTATGCTATATGAAATTTCATATAATGCCACAAATTAAATCATTCTCATGAATAAAACTGATAGATTAAATAACTAATTAAAGATTTTGTGAATAAATTGCTGTCAGAGTTCTGCTACATGAAATATATCAATTACAGATTTGAAGCATTAATTACCACTTATGAATCTCAAGAACCTTAGTGCTTACAGAATACAAGAACCATGAAAAGATAAAACTCCACATATCAGAAAGATACATATTTTTGTGTTGTTGCTATTGTTATTTATAGTGATGTTGATTCACACTGTATTACCCTGCATAATGAATTGTACTTTTGTTTCTAGTTCATGTGTTTGTGACATAACAGAAATGGTCAAAAGTAGTTTCACGTTTATTCAAGTTTATTCATCTTGAATAAAACATTTATAAAATGTCATGAGTAATACAGCTTTGACAATGAGGCTTAGCAGCTGGTAAAGTCTAAGACTGGGCTTTTAAAAATAAAATGGTGCTGTGGTCACCCAAGAAATAGCACCAACTTGTAGATTAGAACCAGTGCCCAAAGAACTGGAGAGAGTCAGCAACCTCAGGTGGGAGCTGAGTTGCAAAACAGGAACCAACCATAGGGCCCAGCTAGTGAGGAGGAAATCTTGCCAGGGAAGGACTGAGAATATCTCCTGGGAAAAGAAGAAATCTTCCTGGAAGATATGTGTAAAGCTGGGAGGGAAAAAATCCAGTGAGCTGGGACCACCAGGCCTGAAATCCAAGCCTCTGACTAGATGTATCAGGGACTCATTAAGCAGTTAAACAAAGAATCACCACAATTAGATATTTGTCAAAAAAGATATCTTACACTGCCTTGCATTTGGGTGACTGCTATGTCTTTGTCTAGTGAGGAAGACAGAAGTTGTAAGGATGACACATCTATGTCACCTGCATGGTACTTAGCACACAGCCTTCCATTTGTTGAACCATAAAAATAACAGCAAATAGTCACTGAATGCTTACCATGTGTACAATGAACTGAGTATTTGTGCCCCTCTCCCCAAATACATATGTTGGAATCCTAACCCCAAAATGATGGTATTAGGAGGTGGTGGCCTCTGGGAGGTAATTAATTCATGAGAGTAGAGCCCTCATGAATGAAATTAGTGACCTTATCAAAGGAACCCAAGAGTTCTTTCCCCTCTTTCTCCATGTGGGGATAGATAAAATGAAAAGTCATCAGTCTGCAACCCAGAAGAGTGCCTCATCAGAACCAGGCCATGCTGCCACTCTGATCTTGGTCTTTCAACCTCCAGTACTGTGAAAAATAAATGCTTGTTGTTCAAGCCCCCTCAGGCTATGGTATTCTGTGATATTACCTGAAGAGACAATATGCCACAGCCAAGCACATTTCTAAGTGCTCTATAGACTATAACACAACAACCCTATGAAGTAAATACTAGTGCTATTTCCATTTTACAGATAAGTAAACTGAAATAATGGAGATTAAGGACTTTTCCCAAGAATACACAGTACAGAAAGAAAAAGGGCTTGTTTTTTCTAGTCTGTGCTGCCCTAATAGCTTGCCTCTGGACACAATTTGAAAAGTAGAAGAAGAGTAAGTCAAGGGTCTAGATAGCCCAAAGGACCATGCAAAAAAACTAGGAAGAATATGGACATAAAGAAATTCCCACTTTTATGGTCTTTAATCATCTGATTGAAGTCAGACTTTTTGACTGCTCGTGAGGGTAGTAGTCATTGATAAGAGCGAAGTCATTGATAAGAGTGAAGTGGATCAGAGTTCATTCACAGGAGTGTTACTGGCTTTCTTGGCTAAACAATCAATCATTATGTGCATGGGGCAAGACTGTCAGCATCAGGCCCTATACTAGGTGTCATCTACAGAACCTTGTTAGTGTGGCAATTAGTGTGCCAATCCCACCCATCCCTGTCACCTCAGTGGTACCCTAAGGATCCATGAGAGAACCACTGAGCTAAGGGAACAAAGTCTATGGGGATACAATGAAAACTGCAGGTCTCCTTAGCACCACACTCTAGGATGAAAAGTAAATCAAGTCAACCACTGGTGTAAGGGTCTGTCAGGCAGAGAACATGAATAATGGAATATTGCATCTTCAGCACTTCACACAGTGTCTAGCACATAGAAGGAGCTTAATAGATGTTTGCTAAGTGAATAAATGATAAATAATTAAATGAGCAAAGGAAACTAGATGCATCAATTCACAATTTTTTGGTTTGACTATTTAAGCTTAAATCTGAGGTTGAAGAGGCCTAACCACTTTTCTTTTTTTTTTAATCTTCTGATCTCGAATAGAAAAACACCAGGTGGAAGATGTCAAACAGAATGACTATTGTACAACATGTATCAGTGAACCTGCAATGCATGTCGGTGACTGTTTCTCATGTTACCACAGGTGAGAAAAATGTAAGATATAAAATTTGATTTTTTGGGTCATAAATAAGTTCCTCAATGTCCACAATTCCAATATAAGCCAAATATCATTACAATCTATAGTTCCAACACGATGCTATTTAATATGAAGTGGTTTGTTTTTCACTATTTGGTTAAAAGTTGCAGTTGAGTTGCTGGTAGGTGATCCGCAAGATGTCTCTGAGTGTAAAGAGTTAGTAACTTGCAATCATTAAGTTATATATATATATTTGACCCTCCTGCCTCAGCCCCAGCCTCCCAAGTAGCTGGGATGACAAAGTACTTGCCACCATATCTGGGTTTTTTTGTTTTTCCTGTAGAATCATGGTCTTGCTATGCTGCCTAGGCTGGTCTTGAACTCCTGGCCTCAAGCGATCCCCCTGCCTTGACCTCTCAAAGCACTAGGGTTACAGGTATGAGCCACTACACCTGGCTCATGTTTTTAAAAGAGTACAAAAATCCACCTGATTAGAGACAATTTTGTGTACATGGAAAGGTTATGTATTAATGATTCAAATTCAGTAAGCCTATCAGAGGTATTATTGTGTAAAAGATAAATTAAAATCTCAATACCTATGTTACCTTTGTCATTCACTAGACTAAGTTAGAAGCAATATAATGTAGGCATGATTTTTTTATTTGTATGTTAAAATCATTGCCATTTAAATTATTTCTTGTATTATTATAATTTTGTTCATATTTTGCTATTTATTATGTTTGGGTATTCCTTAGAGAAAAATTATAATCACTCAAAAAATATATCTGCCATTAGCCCTCTGATGTATGTTACTAACCAAGTATCATCCCCTGATAAGCTATATATCATTACTCTTTTACATGTATTGAAACAGCCTAGGAATCCTGCTGGGGTTAGGCTGAATCTTCCTATAAAAGTAAGTGTTCACTGATAATGCCCAGGCAATGCCTTTGATTAAAATTATTAACACAGTTAAATTTTGCTTAACAAGTTAATTGGGTTGAAACAGTTTCTGTATCTCAGCAAAAAGCTGGCATTAGTCACTAGAAAAATGAGCTTTTATTTAACCACAAAATGTGTATATCATGTTATAAAGCAGCAAAGCTACTGTACATGATGGGTAAATTTGTACTCCAAAGTTCAGATTCAAGTATATTTCTAACAATACTCCAGAGAGAATACTGGAATAAAGATGACAGATGTTGAAGCTACTGATTTCCTTTAAAACAGCAGGTTTTCCAGATTTTGAAACATTGCGGGTTTACAAGACGTCAGACATAAGGGGATTCTACAATTCATCAGTCTTGAAGAGCCAGGAGATCAACAGACCTTCCGCTGGAGAGGACATATTGTTGATCCCCATGGATGTGTAACTGTTTAAAAAGGAAAGGATCAAGCTCTATATGGCTGCAAGCGTGACCACTTTGCTTGCTGTTTTGAGAAGGTAGGGATACCAGAAGAGGCCCTGACAGGTTCTCCAGATGGAGACTCATTTGTTGGCACAGATTTTTTTTGCTGCTAATACAAATAACTTCTTGAAGAGTTGAACTTGTTACCTACAGGCTAGAATCATTTATATACGAATGCTACAAATGTTACTGAACTTTAACCCTCATACTTATGAGGCTTACCCATGCTAACAGACAGGGATACAAAGAATTGAGTTGTAAGTTTTATCACCAAGCATCTGGTCTAGTGGAGGAAAATGAAACATAAATCAAAAATTATGTTCCTGTGGAACATGCTTTAACTAAAGCATAGGTCTATTTTTAAAGCCAGAAATTGTAAGGCCTGGCAAATCCTAGACTAGGGAATCATCTTATTTACAGAGGAAGTAGGTGTGCCTGTAAGTGCAAAAGTTTCAGCCAACACTCATCTTTTTGGCATGATGAGAGGAAGAAAAATTAGCACAAAATGGGACATATGTGGACTCTCTGTGTGTGGACTCACTGATGAATAAACAGTAAGTAACATCCACACTGGAGCATTACACCAGTCGATGCCCAATGCCAGCTGGGAAGCCTGGGTGTCCTGTCACATCTCGTCACTTATTGCAGTTTATAAAGAATTCTTGCTACTTCCTCCACTTTCTATGCTTTCACAGAAGGCTCTAGATCACTGCAATATAGATTCAGGAAGTTACAATATACAAAGGACAGGCAAGAAATGAAGAGTGAATAATAAATTCACAAAGGCTAAGAGAAAAGAAAGGAGAAAATAAAAAATTATTTCTGGGAGCGAGAGAAACTTCCACAGAGGAGGTGCTGCTCCAAGAGGACCTTACAGAAATGAGGAAGAAATGTGAATAGCAACACCCAGGCAGAAATGGGGGTTCAACTGGAGAGAGGGGAGAAAAAGGGGAGAATTGGAAGCAGAAACCTCAATCTCTTAATTGACTCCAATCTTTCCTCTTATTCCTCACAATACTCAGGATATATCTTATTACCAAAGGAACTTGCAGAGGCTAGCTTCTCCCAAATGCACTCAGCTTCCTATAATCTACTAACTTCTTCCAGGTATGCTCTAGTGACTGCTCTTACACAGGAAACTAGTAGCACATTTCTAGTCTCACAATATCTCCCCATTTAACTGAATGAAGGCTTAAGTCAATCTAGATTCTTTTGTTTTTCATTTTTTTTTGAGTTGGAGTCTCACTCTGTCACCCAGGCTAAAGTACAGTGGCATGCTCCTGGCCACCGCAGTCTCGAACTGTTAGGCTCAGGTGATCCTTCTGCCTCAGTCTTCCAAGTAGCTGGAACTACAGGCATGTGCCACCATGCCTGGCTAATTTTTTGGTTTATTGTAGAAATGAGGTCTCGCCAAGTTGCCCAGGCTAGTCTCAAACCCATGGGCTCAGGCAATCCTCTCACCTTGGCCTTCCAAAATGCTGGGATTATAGGCGTGAGCCACTGCTCCTGGCCAAGCTAGATTTTTAAAGAAGATAATGCCGGATTAATTTTCACAAAGGCTTAGAAAAACAAAGCTTCCTGAGGGGATGCCTAGAGTAGTAATCTCTTTTAAAAAAACACCAAGAGTTAGTACTGGTTTTATTCCTAAACTTTAAATTTAACCAATAGCAAATAAGTGATTTAGTAATTGTTTCTAGTTTTAGCATTCAATCTTCACAAGTTTACCATGCTTCAGCTTGAGTAGTCTGTTGCCAATGTACTATACATAACATAGAACAACAGACTGCTTTTTTACAGGGTCTCTGCAATATTACCGAATGGTTTATTGTACTCATGAATGCATATGAGAGGGACTCCCCCCCAAAAACAGAATTATTTTTTTGAGCACTGGCCCCTTGTAGTACAGGCTTTCACCAACAAGTAAGCGTTCTAGGAAACCACTGGCATCAGTGTACCAGCTAGTGTTGTAGAGGCTGCGTTCAGCTTCAGTGAATTTATTTATTTATTTTTGGAGATTCTTTCAACATGTTTGCCCATTTCATGATGGATGATTTATTTATGGGTGCACCTGCCTATACTGTGTTAAGTGTTCAGCAGTTTTTGGCCCCAAACGGCATGAACCCATGCTCAACTCATCCTATTCACCTGATCTTGCCCCAGGAACTTTTGTTTGTTTGTTTGTTTCCTCAACAGGAAATGTTTTGCCTATGCAGAAGAGGTGAAACAAAAAAACTGGATTTTATTTATAAAAGATTGTGTATTCACTCTTACATGTTTAAAATTCAGTCAACATACATGCTCACTTAGCAAACGTAAAAAAAAAAAGCCGCATTTGCCTTGTCAATTTTTAGTGACTTTTTATGAGACATAAAATTTTCAGTGGATTTTTTTAAAAGTAAGCATCACAGCATAGCTACAGTAATACAGTTTAATTAGAAAAGAGAAGGGTAGTCTGAAGAGCCATATGTCTGAATTATGGAACAATTTTCTCAGGAAGAAAAACTATATTTCTTTTAAATAAAAGGTAATAGAGCCTTGTTTGACTTCTTTACAAATTAGAAATTCTGCCAGGGATTCATTAAGAAATAGCTAAGCATTAGCATGCCACACGCAAATTGCCATGTTAAGTACTTATTTGAAATCTTTTTTTTGTTCGCCTTAACATATTGCCTACCTAGAACAGAAAGATTGACCTTTCCGAGATCATTCAAATTGTCAAGTTAAAAATTATTCATTTATTTACATATTTGTATGTTATTTGTACCAACTTCTTAAAGGAATTTTATTCAGGTAATATGTAAAAGGAGTAACATCTATACTTAATTGCTGCTTACAAAGAACTATACAATCTTATATTGCCTTCATTTTGTATTATTCTAATAGCTTAGTAAGAGAAAATGTGCTTGAATGTAATAATTGTTTGCTGAATCAAAAAATATTATTTGTTGCTTGCTTATTATGTGCAAGCCACTGTGCTAGGCAACTAATTTACTGAATCTTGGTTTAATCATTTGGTTCAGTAAGTTGTTGTTGTAGTTGTTTTTTAATAGACTATTAGGTTCTCATATATATACAGCTTTATTTAATTTGATTCATTATTGCAGAACTACAAACTCTTTATTCACAGTGAATAGTGGTTTTATCACCATTAAACAATAAGACAGTATGATATTTAGTCATGTACTTAAAATATATTTTTACATAAATATTAAACACTGTATTTGTAGGTATCACTAACGGCAACTTACCACTGGAATACAAATGTTGAGTTACTACAATGCAAATCAGATTGCACATGATGTCAGATGGAAAGCATACATAGACACTCTGGATCTGGGTGTTTATGGTTTAATGTGTGGGTTTTCTTTCACTAAAAGCTTTATTTCACCTTATTTCTCACAGAAGCCTCCCTTCTGGTTCTTGAATTTTCTTTCCCCTCTCCTAGCCCTATTCCTACAGGGAAGGGAGTGTTGCGGAAATCCTGAGCCATTTTGATGGACTCTAAGAAGGACATGCTAGAATGTTTCAGTGTCCTGGATAGACTGGTAGATGATGCTATCTCGTAGATCTCTAAAGTTGGAGAAGGAAAGGTGATTACCTTGGGATCCATGGGGAAGAGGTGGTGGCAGAATTCTATTTCCTTGATCACTTAGAAGTCATTTGTTTAGCCCCATTTTTCTAGTCTGGAGTATATCTATATTCAACTCTTTATTGCATCAAGAACAGTAAGAATAAACAACTTCAGCACAGTATCACATCCCCCCTTCAAATATACTTAATATCAACTTTTATGTTTTGCTTAAGCAAATGTTAGCATTGGCAGTCTTTGCGAAAAGGAGGAGAGAAAAATTTAATGAAAAATATTACAAACTGTGATAGTGTTGAAGTAAGCTAATCTAGAATTTAAAAAATCCTATGGAATCTAAGAAGTAGAGACTCATGCCAATAACTAAACTTCTTTAAACTCCCATTTGTAACTGTTAAATATCTACTTTTCCACTTATAAAATGTTCCTATATTAAGAATTCTTTAACCTGAAACAATTTTACTAGATTCATTTGCATATATGTGCTTAAAGTGCAATTGCAAGGCATCAGTGACCTCTTCCTCAAAGAGCTAACACTGATTGGCCAGAGTATAAAGTTTCAGTCCTTGCCTTGACATACATTGAATTTCTACTCCCTGGCACTTACTTATTAAGCTCTCCAGCTTTCAAATTCCACATAAATTGCCTGGAACTTTGGTTAGCTGCATATGTCTCCATGTATTTTTAATGCAATTCCTTGCCAGTATTGCCTAGGCAATCTTGATTTTGCTTTTCTTGAACTTAAACATTCTTTAAGAAAGAGCCCATATTTCCTCTAGAAATCCTTCCCTGAAATCCATCTACTGTGCTCTCTTAGCATACTGTGCTTGTGTGATTTAAATTTCACATGACACTGAGACCATCTGCTTGCATAACTACATCCCTTATTAAACTTCAAGACAATGAAAGACAAGAACCATGTTGTACTCATTTTTTTGTATCCCCTGAGCCTAACATGTGGGCCTAACACACCGTCTGAGTCACATTTGTAGCTCAATAAACATCAGTTGAATTAAACAGCATGTGAAATAGAAGATGCAAATATGTAATCAGTTAAAACAGAAAAGTGAAGCTACGAATTTTTATTAAAATTTTCATTTAAAGAGGGAATTTAAACTTTTATCCTTCCAGTAATTTGTACACTATTCTTTTAACAATTTATACTAAAAGTCTATATATTAGGCCTTATGTTACATGGGGAATATGATGTTCTTTAAAAAAAAACTAGAAAATACATAATGTAAGAGAGGATATAATCAGATATAACAAATATCCATGTAATACATAAAAGGGTACCCATTCAAATTTTTCAAAGCATAAATGCTTGGCTAATACTACAAATAAGTCAGTTAAAACATCACATGAAAGCAGTTAAGACAGTTAAAGACTCCAAAAAAAAAAAAGACTTTTGACTACAAGACGAGGCCAATCACTAATCAGACCAAAAATATCTTGCCTTACGGTCACTACCTGCAGACAAATCTATGATTTGAAATGTTTTCAGTCAGTACCACAGTGTACTGGTTTGAACTCATCTGTGCAAGACAAGATGTCATAGATCATGACCTTTGCCACCCAGATGACTGATTCACCTCAGTTTGAGGTTCATTTCAATTCTGGGAATGTTGAAATGTGGAACAAAGATGGAAATGTAGAATCTTCTCTGAACTCAAGAGTCTGGCTTCCTATAGAACAGAGCAAAATGTAGCAGAAGCTAGTAATGTGCTCAGATTCACCTTTGGAAGGTTTTGTTGTGTTTTTTGACAATCTGAAATATCAATCAGAATTTCTATGTATTTTTCTCATTGTAGAATGTTTTAACTTCTATTAGTTTGTTCTGTGAAGTTATTACCTTTTCCTTCCAATATTATCTCTAGTTCCTACACAGAACAGGAGCAATTCAGGATAAAGAGGAGAAGTGAAGTCACTCCCTTTTTCCCCAGGGAAAAGTAGCTAAAGAAGTCATCTCATGACAATGAATCAGCTCTAGCAATTCTGGCCCAGTGAAGGAAGCAGGAATCACTTTCTTTTTAAAACCCATGTTCTTTCCTAAATCTCTGAATGTCCAACATTCTTCACACATTTGCACTATATGCAGGATTCAGTCATTTTTAAAAGTCCAATTTACCTTATGAAGGTGAAATACAAGTTTTTCCCTTCTTTACTGCCCTCACCCATACCCAAATCACTACCATTTTTTTCTTTGACTCCTGCAATACCCATTTCCCCACTTCCATTCTGCCTTCCTATAATCCCTTACCACACTGCAGAAAGAGAGAGCTTTGTAAAATGAAATCGGATTATTTCATTTCCCATCTTTAAACCCCTAACGCCTTCCTGAAGCATGCAGTATAGCATGTAAATTCCTTTCCTGGCCTACAAGGCCTTTTGAGCTCTGGCCCATACCTATCTCATGCACGATTTTATAGTCCCACACCCTAGAGCTTGTGGCATTTTGTGCCACACTGACCTTCACTCTGCTCCTTGCTAGGGATCTCTTTCTTAGAGCTGTACTCGTTCTCTCTAGGTAGAATCTCTACTTCCAGAGTTTCTCTATTTTAGGTTTTTGTGCCTGACACCTCATAGTATTCTCTTTAAATTAGTCATCAGTTCCTACTCACTCACCAAATATCATGGTTTTCTTCATAGCACTGGAACTGAAATTATCTGGCTGAAATAACTTGCTCACTTAGTATCTATCCCCTTGGCCCCCAGCCATTACAATTTCAGTTCTGTCTTGTTCATCACTGTATTCCCAGGGCGTGGCAGAGAACATACACATAGCAGGCATGCAAGAAATGTCTAGTGACTGAACTAGCTAATGAATAATCACATACACTGACATTAAGATCAAACCATCAGAAAGGTAGACCAGAGTCAAGGAATGAACATTATACATGTGCAGACCCAGAACAAATGAGATTTTTAGATCCCATATCTATTATTCTGTGATAAAGAAGAAAATCTCAGACCCCCAAGTAAAACTTTGTATTTCTAAATTTTACAATCCTAATAAAACTGTATATAGTTAATGCTTTTGGTATATCTCCAAGAAAATACTGAATGATAATTGAAATTGGTTAAAATGACAAGCTTAGAAGTTAGCCATCTTGTATTAGAACTGTGACTTTGCTAGTTAGCTATTGAGGTCTTTAGCTGTGTGACTTTGGAGAGTCACTTAAACTTCTCTGAATTTTAATGTATTCATCTATAAAATGGCAAAAACAAGTATCTTATGGTATTCGTGTAAAATTTAGAGTTAACACATTTAAGAACATAAACAGTGTCAAGTATACGCTACGCACTCAATGAACTTTAGTTATAATGATTAATATAATGAGTCCACATTGGTTGATATACTGCGACCACATAAATAGACATCATTGTATTGGGTATTGGTTTTATATACTCAGGGGAAGTAATTAACAATAACTTATTAGCTGGGCGTGGTAGTGTGTGCCTGTAGTTCCAACTACTTGGAAGGCTTAGGTGGAAGGATCCCCGGAGCCCAGGTAGCCGTGTGTGTGCCACAGTACTCCAGCCTGGGAGATGGAGTAAGACTCCAACTCAAAAAAAGAAAGAAAGAAAGAAAGAAAGAAAACAAAACAAAACAAAAAACCTCAATAACTTTATATTAAACTATAAGATCTATAAATAGAATATATCCACAATGTGTGTTCAGGTGTCTCAATTTTTTTATGGACAAGTAATACTTTTTAAACTATGGTAAAATACATGTAACATGAAATTTATTCTTTCAACAATTTTTAAGTGCACAGTTTGATGGCATTAAGTACATCCATAATGTTGTGTGACTATTTGATTATCCAAACAGAACCCTGTGCTCATTAAACAAAAGTCATCCATTTATCCCTCTTCTCCATCTCCTGGTAACCTCTACTCTACTTTTTGTCCCTATGAATTTGCCTGTTCTAAATGCTTCATATAAATAGAGCCATACAATATTTGCCCTTTAGTGTCTGCTTCTTTCACTTAGTATGATGCTTTCAAGGTTCATCATGTTGTGGCATATGTCGGAATTTCATTCCTATTTAAGGCTGATTAATATGCATTGCATGTGTATGCCATAGTTTGTTTATCCATTTATCTTGGTGATGGACATTTGGGTTGTCTCCACCTTTTGAAGGCTGTTGTGAATAATGCTGCCATAAATCAGAGTATAAATATCTGTCTGAGTTCTTGCTTTCAGTTCTTTTTGGTATATATTGATAAGTTAAATTGCTAGATCATATACAAATTCTATGTTTAACTATGTGAGGAATTATCAAACTGCTTTTCACAGTGACTGTGGCATTTTACATTCCCGCTAGCAACATACAAGGGTTTCAGTTTCTACATATCTCTGCCAACACTTTTGTTTTGTTTTGTTTTTATAATAGTAATTTTAATGGATATGAAATGGTATTTCACGGAGGTTTGATATGCATTTCCCTAATAATTATTAATGCTGAATTTGTTTTTGTGTGCTTATTGGCTGTTTGTATATCTTCTTTGAAGAAATGTCTATTCAAAACCTTTGCTATTTTTTTTTTTTAGTCAGGTTTTTACTTTGTTGCCCATGCTGAAGTGTGGTGGTATTTTCACAGCTCACCACATCCTTGATAGCCTGGGCTCAGACGATTCTCCCACCTCAGTGCGTGCCACTATGCCCAGCTAATTTTTTGATTTTTTATAGAGACGAGGTCTCACTATGTTGCCTAGGCTGGTCTTGAATGCCTGGACTCAAACAATCTTTTTGATTCAGCCTCTCAAGATGCTAAGATTACAGGCATGAGCCACTGTGGCTGGACTTTTCCCCCATTTTTTATTTGAGTTCTCCTTTTTGTTGTTGTTGAGTTAGATGTGCTCTTTATTCTGGATATTAATCCTTAATCAGGTGTATTATTTGCAAATATTTTTTCCTATTCTGTGGTTAACTTTTTACTCTCTTAATAATATCCTTTGATGTACAAATGTTTTAATTTCGATGAGAGAGGTCCATTTTTTTCCTTTGTGGTTTTGTGTCATATCCAAGAAATTTGTTGGTAAATCCAATGTCATGAAGATTCACTTCTATATGTTTTTCTAAGAATTTTATAGTTTTATCTCTTACATTTAGGTTTTTTATTAATTCTGAGTTAATATTTTTGCATTGAGGTAAGGATCCAACTTCACTATTTTGCATGACATATCCAATTTTGTTCTAATAATTTTGGTATAATGTAGGAAAATGGCTGAAAGGACCACATGCAATTTGTTTGTGTTGCTAGAGAGCAATTAAAAGTGCATTCAAAATTTGCTTTAGACATAGACTACTATAAAATAAAACAATACACCTGTTACCAGAATTGTAAGTAATTCACTTTTAAATATCTCACACAATAATTTGAGAGAATTGACCAATATTTAATCTAAATCATTATAGTACAAAACCCTCTCCAAAGGTCAGAATTCATACATTCTATTCTTTCTAGGATAATGTGTCTATAGAAAATGTTAAAATAGCCTTTATACTACTGTAGTTTTAAAAAATAAATTTGTAGCAATAATAAAATACAAACGTATAAACAGATTCCCCAAATTATAAGTACTTTACAATGAAGTTTCTCTTGTTTTTTTTTATGGTGAATATAATCTAGATAAACTAGTTAAGAATGAAGTTCTACCAGTAAATAAATTCAGTGAAGTTGCAAGATACAAAATCAACATACAAAAATCAATAGCATTTCTATACACTAACAATAAACTATTTAAAAAATAAAAAGGTTCATTCATAAATAGTTATAAAAAAATGCTAAATAAATTTAAGCAAAGAGATGAAAGATCTATATACTCAACACTATAAAACATTAATAAAAGAAGTTGAAGAAGACACAAACAAATGGAAATCTATTCAGTTAAAGAATTAATGTTGTTAAAATGACCATACTGTCCAAAATGATCTACAAATTGAATGCAATCCCTATCAAAATTCCAATAACATTTTCACAGAAATAGAAAAACAATCCTAAAATTTTATGGAACCACAAAAGACCCCAAATGACCAAAGCAATCTTGAACAAATAGAACAAAGCTAAAAGCATCACACTATCTAATTTCAAATGTGATTACAAATCTACAGTAACAAAAACAGCATGGTCCTAGCATAAAAACAGACACACAGACCAATAGAACAGAATAGAAAGTCAAGAAATAAATCTACACACTTAAATCAACTGTTTTCAGCAAAGATGTCAAGAGTACACAAGGAAAAAAAGACAATTTCTTCAATAAATGGTGCTGGGAAAACTGGATATTCACATGCAAAAGAATGAAATTAGGTCTTCTTTTCACACCATATACAAAAATCAACTCAAGACAGATTACAGACTTAAATGTAAGACTTGAAACTGTAAAACTACTAGAAGAAATCATATGGGGAAAGCTCCACAACACTGGTCTGGGGAATGATTTTCTTGATATGACACTCAAAAGCTCAGGCAACAAAAGCAAACATAGACAAATGAGATTACATCAAATTTAAAAGCTTCAAACAATAAAAGAATCATTAAAAGAGACAACCTTCAGAATGGAAAAAAATATATTTGCCAACCATACATCAGATAAGGAGTTAACATACAAAATATATAAGGAACTCAAACAACTCCATAGCAAGAAAACAAACAACTGGATTTTAAAAAATGGGCAAAAGACCTGAATTGATATTCTAAAAAGAAGACATACAAATGGACAACAGGTATATTTTTTAAAATGTTAAACATCATTAATCATCAGGGAAATGCAAACAATAAGATATTAATCCACACCTCTTGAAAGAGATATTACTTCACACCTCTTAGCATGATTGTTATCAAAAACATGTAAGATAAAAGTTGGTGAGGATGTAGAGAAAAGGGAATCCTTGCACACGGATGGTGGGAATGTAAATTAATACAATCATTATGAAAAACAGTGTGAAGATTTCTCAAAAGTTAATAAAATATAATGACCATGTGTTTTAGTAATACCACTATTGCATATAAACCCAAAAGAAGAGATATCTGTACTCCCATGTTCACTGCAGCATTATTTGCAGGAGCCAAGATATGGAATCAATCTAAGTGTCCACCAACAGATGAATGGATAAAGAAAATATGGTATGTAAACACAATCAGTCTTTAAAAAGAAGACAATCTTATCAATTGCAACAACAGGAATGAACCTGGAGGACACTATGTTAAGAGAAATAAGCCAGGAAGGAGAAGATAAATACTGAAGGATCTCACTTATATGTGGAGTGTCAAAAAGTGGAACTCACTTTTTGAGAGTAGCATGGTGGTTACCAGAGGTTAGGGGTTGGGAGGATTAGAGAAATGTTCCTTAAAAGACACACAATTTCAGGTAGAAAGTAGAATAAGTCCAAGAGATGTATTGTATATCACAGACACTACGGTTAATAATATATTGTATAATTAAAAATTGCTTAAAAACTAGATTTTAAGTTATCCTTAGCATATACAAAAATAAGTATGGTGAAGTAATGTATATGTTGAATAGCTTGACTTAGCCATTCCACAATGTATACAATACATGCCATTTTGTACACCATGAATCTGTACAATTTTACCTGTAAGTTAAAAAAATTAAAATTTAAAAAGAATGCAGCTCTGAACAGACCAGAATACTTTCTACTCATGAAAATAATATATATCCCTATTTCTTTTCCATTACTTTGCTATTTGAAGCTTAGCTCACGATTCTCCATAATTTCAAAATAACTGTCATAACTTGCTGACACAACAAATAACACACCAAACTTGTCATTGTATAAATCACCCTTCACTGCAAACATAAAGGTGTATGACTAAAGTATTCATAAGTTTCCATCTATTTATCTTTCTATGACTAAAAGATAAACTATAAAAATAAGACTGTAATGTTTCATTCTATGCAAATTAAGTTTAAGATAATGATATTACTCTTTCTATGAAAATATTTAAATAATTATTTCAGTATGAAGAACAAAAGAATCAAAGTGGTCTAATGTGTTTCAAGAGAAGTGACGCTCACCTAGATGAAGAACATTCACATTTAGAGTGGCACAAATAAGCATAAGGAAGAAATGAACAGAGAATCTAAAAGCAATGCAATAATAAGCCTTAGATACCCTGAGTAGTACTCAGAAAAAAATGTTTGTAATCCAAAGGGTCCTCATCAAACTTTGCATTTTTGCTCTACCATTAACTGTTCTTAGGCAAGTTATTTAACCTCTGTAACCAGCACTTTTTTTAAACAAAGAGACCAATAGTTGTTTTGTGTTTACACATGATTAAGCTTATAATGCACTTAGCAAAAGACTTAGTGTACATTAAGAAGGCAACAAATTTATCTATCTTTTTATTATCATAACGATAGAAAAGCATGGGATTTTTCTGTCAACCATTATGTCTTGCTTCTATTCTTGAAGGTCATGCAGCATAAATAGAGATTTGCAACAAAAATTCTACCTATAAAATGAAGAGACTATATTTGTGTGAAGAAAATATTTTAAAATCATGCCGTACTTTGTTCAAAATAAAAATATAAATAAAATTTACAGCTTTTAGTTAAGATGTAATTTATTCCAATTGTCTTATTTATCCAGAGACATTATGGCACAGAGAAGGCAGTATATAGACATCTATACATTTATAATAAGCAAATAGATTAAACTTCCATGTTCCAACCTTTCACAACTTTTTTGGTGGAGGGGATGTCAGATTATTGCAATAAGAAGCATAACATGTAAATGCTTATACCTCTGAGATCCATCAACGAGGAAAGTTATACATAAATATTCATGCTTAGTAATAATAAGCATATATTTCATAGCATAGGAATTTTATCTTTCCCAACTTCTACCATTATTACTTTTTTTTGGTATCCAATAACACATCTTTGTGTCCAGACAACTCTTTTTCATTATGCTTTTTCTTTTCTTTGTTAGGCTGATCAGATGCTGGGAGACAAATTGTCTTAAATAGTTCAAAAGACCCAATATATCAGAGACTTGGTCTTTTGAAAAGTTAGTCTAGCCCTGCTTCCTTTGTCTTTGGCCTACTGTAGAATCCTTAATGGGAGACATCCAAAACTGAAGAGCTAAGTAGGAAACATCAAAGTACCCCTCTTCCAATGGTGACTTTATGACCTGAGGGTATTTGCAACAATAGCTGACAACTAAAGTAATATATAGGATTTATTCAGCACTAGCTTTACTGGGCATTTTATGGACATTGTCTTGTCTTATGAAGAAACACCTTATGAAGAAAATGACATTATCTTCCTTTTGGAGATGCAAAATGAGAGGCCTGGTATAGGTAAGTTGCAGAAAATCACAAAGTTAGAAAGTAACTCATCTGGGACACATAAATGGATCTTACTTCATATATCATGCTCTTAATCACAGTACTTACTGTATCCTACAAAGGTAACACATAAAACAGAACCTATTTAGTTTTCATCATATTCTAGGCATTGGCTTTCATTATGGGCTATATTATATCTAGCATTTATTGTGCATCACCTGTATGGAATTATCTTTGACACTAGTAAAATATGGAAAACAATAAAATTGAAAGAACTGCAAGTTCTGAAAATAGACACATAGGCAGAGACATTATAAGACAGTGATGGACATTATGTTAAAAGTTTGCCAATGCCAAAAATAAGATTTAAATGTTTGAAAAGAGAAATAAAAAAGTAATTACCAATAAAAGTTCTACTATAAACAAGGCTTCTCTACCATTTGCTTATGTTTGGAGAGGGAGGTTTGATTGTGGAGAACAAGACATGTAAAAAATTCCTTAGACTTACCTACAGATGATTTGCCTCCAAATGTTAGGTTGACTTTGACAACAATCTGTTCTGCATCCTTCCCTCTGTAAAAGACTCTGAATTTCAAAGGGTCACATGCCCAGTGACATAGTAAACATCAGGTCCTTATTGCCTGTCACCTGTCTTGTTTCGCTAATATTTTCTAAGCATATTTATAGAAACCTTCTAGGTCAGATTGTTTCAAAGCAGCTTTGGCAAAAATGTCAGTCAGAAAATTGAGAATATTTCAGATTAAAATCATTAAGGAAATAAAAAAGAAAACACATGTCTGCACTTTGATATATATGAACAAAGATAACGAATTGTTCATGAGACTTAGCCTCCGAATATATAAAAGGCTGACTTTTAAAAAGGCTTATAATAACAGAAATAGGGAATTAATTAGAAACTTGCAATTTACACTAAAATACTTTCTTTTATTAAAGTTATTCTTTTCAATAGGGAGTTCAAAATTGTTAAGAGCTCATCACCTAAGCTGACAGAGAATTAGACAAATCAATTTTTATGTTTTTATATCAGTTTTAAAAATTTTCTAGAAACTACATGAAGCTAGACTAATAAAATATCATTATTTTTCTCAATAATATTCACTTAGTGTAAATGACAAGTAAGAAAAACAAACTATGTGATTTTAATATTTCAGTTATTATTTATAAGTAGGTTAGTTTCCAATCTCTTTCTGTAAAATCTGTCTATAGTTATCTGTCTATGGGTCTAGCAATCTATCTATATTACATTCTTTTTATGTGAGATACTAGTTTCATAAGGGTTATTAACAGAACACAGACTGCACTAGTGAAGTGTGAAATCCAATTTGGAGACAATAAATTCAATTAACTAAAAAAATGTACTCTCAAAAAACTTCAAGAGCCAACAGCAATCTTGTTTATGTAGAGAGACATATTAGCTCTGATTCCTGCAAGATTGTTTTACTTCAAGATGGGTAAAAACCTGGAACAGGACGACAATTCCCAAATCAAAACCAAAAGGAACATTTTCAATATCTGTTATTTAAAAGGAATTACCACCATGGTAAGCTTCAGGAGATGATGCATTCTTACCTCCACAGTAGAGCTTACTAAATCAGAGACTAAGCTGCTTAGAGCTCATTTACATAAGAATCGCATTAATATAAATGTTACAGAAGAAAGAAAAATTATCTGGGAACATATTGTTAGCTGACAAGGACTGACTGCCTTTCAGGTTGTTCCTGTTCTTTCCTTCTGAGCTTTACTCGTCAGTTTCCCCTCACTCCTTCATCTTTTTGCTGTGTTTTCAATATCTCCTCCTTCACTGACTCCTTCTTATCTGCTTATAAATGAGTCCCTCATCAATATCTCTATATATCCTCGTTCTCTCTCCATCTATTACTCCCTTCCTTTTTAACTACCTCCAGTAGATGTCTCATGGACATCCAAAGGCATTTCAGGTTATGCAAAAGTATATTCATCTTAATCTATATCTGCATAATAGAATTATAATGAGCATGACTCCTTCCCCCATCAAGCTAAATTATTGGCTCCACTTTCTTCCTCACCATTGTATACAGTGGCTTACCACCTTCTGCCAAATTCTGTCTCCAAAATACCCCTGTACTTGGTCTCCATTTTCCATCCCACAATTCAGTGCTTAACCACATCTCACATAAACTCCTGGACAACTGCTAATCAATCTCCCAATTCATCTCTCCTTTTCTACAATTATATTCTTTACACTGCTGCCACAGTTACTATTCTAAAATGCAGTATGACTAGAGTACTTCCCTAACCAAACACATATTTAACTCCATAAATAGCATCTGAATAAATCATAAGTTTTCAGAGATCAGAAAGGACTGTTCTAGCACAGAACAGTGGGATAATCTTTCCCAGTTCATCAGCTATTAAGAATAAGGGCTGGTGTTAGAACCCAAAGGCCCTGATTCCTTACCACCTTTAGGTCAAGCTTATTTCCAAGTCTGAGTCTTGGTTCATAAACTGAAACACTGCTTTTCTCTTTCAATATCATGCAATCATTAAATGCTCTTTTCAAGTCGACATTATAAGTAATCTGTGAAGCAAGATATGCTCCAGATCTTAGAAAGATTTTTACAGAAGTATTTCACTGGACAGTGAGAACATTTTTCACTGTTGACGTCAATGGAAAAAATGCTAGCACTATTTGCCAACTCTTAAGCCCTGTTAAATGTTAAATGTGTATTCAAAAATGGCTAGAGAACGTTATAAATGGAAATATTAACCTAATAGCTACAGAAAGACACTGTCACTACTGGATTTTAGAACTCTAGAAAGGTTTTTAGAGGCACAGTTTTACCAAGGAATGTCTTCCTTTGTCAACAGCATATGGTGTGACATATAGGTGGAACAAATTGAAGAAAAAAATGAACAGAGCATCTGTGCACTCACTTCTTCAAGTTTTAACAGCCAATTAGGCTTTCTACATTAATATTTATAGCTCCACAAACCTCAGGTAATTAATATAATCATTTTTCTCCTTTGGAGAATGTAGACTGTTAAACCACAGAAGTGAAGAGTCATATCCCCCTCATTCGCTGTCATAAGGAACTTAAAAAAGTGGGATAATTGTTTGATGACTACCATCCACTCTGGGGAAAGAAAGAAAATATACGGACTAATGCTAAGTGCCTGTATGCTAAAATGCATTGTTTTCATGCAACGAAATGTAAAACAATTAGAGAAACATTTCATTTGCTTGTTATCATTAGGGATGGAACTATTTTCATAAATTATATGTCCAATTTGCAAGATTACTTCTTTAAAGTTCCAAATTTTTATTTAATTATTTTGATGATTATATAAAAATATACTTTAAATTCGTTGAATTCTTAATTTAAATATAAAAATACAACTTTCTTAATGACCCAATATCATAATTATTATAGAATTTTGTGTTCTATATAGTTTTGGGTACTTAAGAACTATAGAAATGGCAGACATTTGCCTCTACACCGTCATCTCAAGTCTCTTATTTCTTTGATTTTTTTTCTCTCACTTAAAATTGCTTACTTCTTCCTTTAGTCAGTCAGTTCTTTCTTCTTGTTGCTGCAATCAGTTTATCTATTTAGTACTTACTGGACTATACATCTCACCTCTAAGTAGCTGACAACTTGGCTATTAGATCACAAAAGTTAAAATATATGAAAGGCAATGTGTCTGATGAAAGGTCTGAGGTTCTTTATGAAATAAAGTACATGAGCTTCAGTGAATTTTTTTGACAAATATTTTAGTTATGTAAAATCACTTTTGCTTATGGATTTCCTAATAATTAGGGATTTAAAACATGAATTATATTGTTAGTTTCTTTAAAGAGAAACTTGGTAGATCTTTTTTTTTTGAGTTGGAGTCTCACTCTGTCGCCCAGACTGGAGTGCAGTGGCCGCTCCCGGCCACCGCAGCCTCGGCCTGCTGGGCTCCGGCGATCCTTCCGCCTCAGCCTTCCGAGTAGCCGGAATTACAGGCATGTGCTACCACACCCGGCTGATTTTTTTTTTTGGATTTATTGTAGAGATGAGGTCTCGCTGCCCAGGCGGGTCTCGAACCTGCGGGCTCAGGCAATCCACTCACCTCAGTCTCCCAAAGGCGCGGGATTACAGGCTGAGCCACCAAGCCCGGCTGGTAGGTCTTTTATAAGTACATTCTAGTTAAAATAAGAAGATACTTAGATATCAGTTATTAAGGCCTTTTAATATTATTGTTTTGACATTAAAAAAAAAACAGAAAAGACTGAAAATCTACAGATCCCCAAGGTTTAGTGCTATCACACATCTTGGCACATGTGCTTTCAATCTCCCTTCTTATCTTTAAAAAAATCACCTTGCTGGGTGCAGTGGTTCATGCATATAATCCCAGCACTTTGGGAAGCAGAGGCAAGAGGATTACCTGAGTCCATGAGTTTGAAACTAGCCTGGGCAACTTGGCAAGACCTTGTCTCTACAGTAAATAAAAAAATTAGTTGGGCATGGTGGCTCCCGCCTGTAGTTCCAGCTACTTGGAAGGTTGAGGCAGAAGGACTGCCTGAGCCCAGCAGGTCGAGGCTGCGGTGGCAGTGAGTGTGCCACTATACTCTAGCCTAGGCAACAGTGAGACTTAGACTCAAAAAAAAAATCACTTATTTTTTATTTATTTTTTTTTTGAGTTGGAGTCTCACTCTGTCGCCCAGACTGGAGTGCAGTGGCCGCTTCCGGCCACCGCAGCCTCTCCTGCTGGGCTCCGGCGATCCTTCCGCCTCCGCCTTCCGAGTAGCCGGAATTACAGGCATGCCCTACCATGCCCGGCTGATTTTTTGATTTATTGTAGAGATGAGGTCTCGCTGCCCAGGCGGGTCTCGAACCCGCGGGCTCAGGCAATCCACTCACCTCAGCCTCCCAAAGGCGCGGGATTACAGGCTGAGCCACCGAGCCCGGCTAAAATCACTTATTTTATAAAAGTAAAATATTCTCAGTATAAGAATGAAAACAATGCAGAAAAGTACAAACATAAACACAAAAAGAAGAAAATCTTTCTGAAATCCACAAGCCAGAAATAACTATCATTAACATTAAAAGAACATCAAATCCAATTATCAATCCAGAAGTGTGTGCATATGTGTGTGTGTGTATTCACACAGAAAAGCATACTACTGAGAGAAACATAAAGAGATATAAAAAAAGAACGATACAGTTATTAATCCTAATTTACAGAGTATTAAACTTAATTCAATTTAAAAGTAATAAAAGAAAACAAAGCGAATCTTTAAAAGTATTACAATCAAATATTTTTCAACTGCAGAAATATTTCATAAAAGGACACTTTTTTTTTAAAGATAAAAAAATTAACAGGCAGAATAATTTGTTAAGCACATGTTTTAATTTCTATAGTATCAACTGATTCCCTGTCTTCAACAAAATATGAGGCCATTAGCATATTGGTCTCATGATCCCTTCGAATTCCTCTCCCTATTTTGGTTAATTATAATTTTTAAACTACCTAAATTTTACTCATTTCATTTCAAAAGGGATTAAATGCTCACAGTCAGTTCTTTTACCACAGCATTTTCATTCATATTCTTAACTTTATTGATTTTTTTTTTTTATTGTTGTTAGTTCTCCCTCCCCCAGGTAAGAGTCTAGTGAACTGTATATTTTGGGTTTTTTTTTTTTTCACGTTTGAGAATTTTTACTGCTGGTTTTCCTTAGATGGCATCTTGTTGCCCGAATGCCTAAAGAATTATTTCTTAATCTTAAAAGTTTCACAGCCTGGGTGCGGTGATTCATACCTGTAATCCCAACACTTTGGGAGGCATAGGCAAGAGGAGTGCCTGAGCCCAGGAGTTTGAGACCAACCTGTGCAACTTGACGAGGCCTTGTCTCTATAATAAATCAAAAAATTAGTCAGGCGTGGTGGCATATGACTGTATTTCCAGCTACTTGGGAGGCTGATGTAGGATTTCCTGAGCCTAGCAGGTCGAGGCTGAGGAAGCCATCAATGTGTCACTACACTCCAGACTGGGTGACAGAGTGAGACTCCACTAAAAAAAAAAAAATTATCAGCTTATTAGGACTCATCTAAGATTTATGTTCTGGTTCAAAATTTTCTGGAACATATTGTGCTCTTTTAATATACAGATTCAGTTCTTTCTTCATTTTCTATAAGCTCTCTTGAGTTATACATTCTGTTCCATATTTCGGGTTTTTACTCAGGAACACCAATTATTCTTAGGTTGAACAAGCTTTACCTCTGTTCCATATTCTCTAAAACGACTCTATTCTCATCTCTTTCATTCATATACACTATAATGATTACAAGTCTTCTCACCATGTCACTCTTCAGATAATCAGTGGTGTTTATCAAATACCTTGTATTTTGTCAGTTACTTAGTTCCAAATTGACATTGGTTTGACCCTCAATTCGTTTCCTTATATATAATATTTGCTTTATCTTATCTTCTAGGCTTTGGGCTCTCACTTTATTTTTTTATTTTTTATTTATTTTTTTGAGTTGGAGTCTCACTCTGTTGCCCAGACTGGAGTGCAGTGGCCGCTCCCGGCCACCGCAGCCTCGACCTGCTGGGCTCCGGCGATCCTTCCGCCTCAGCCTTCCGAGTAGCCGGGATTACAGGCATGCGCGACCATGCCTGGCTGATTTTTTGATTTATTGTAGAGATGAGGTCTTGCTACCCAGGTGGGTCTTGAACCCGCGGGCTCAGGCAATCCACTCACCTCAGCCTCCCAAAGGCGCGGGATTACAGGCTGAGCCACCGAGCCCGGCTTCTCACTTTATTAAATACATGTTCTTACTAAGTGATTCTTATTTTTTATTTTTATTTATTTATTTATTTAAATCAATATTTTTTATTATGATATTGTGGGGTACAGTTAAGGGTTAGGTACACAAATATGCTTTGTTCAGGCACCCTTGTTGATAAGAGGTGTCTCCCCGTACTAAGTGATTCTTTAGTGTGAAGTAACTGTGAGATTTTCTTTGAGTTATTTGTGTAACAGTTTTTTCTTTTGGTTCTTTGTATATTTAGTTTTTCATTCAGCTCTAGTAGGTTTGTATAATTCTTTGCATACATGTGCTATGGCATGTTTTTCCCCATTCTCTGTGTGTTTGAACATCTCTGACAAGACCCTGTTTTTGCTCTGAAAGAGTGTCCTTGGTTGAAGTCTTTCCTCTCCATGAATAAGACCATATGCTTTTCTCCCACCCTGAGTTATGATGGAAGGCTAGGTGTTTCACGATCCTATAGCTTGAGGGAATGGTAGCGTGAAGAGGAGTGCAGAGTTTGGTGTATTGTTTTTGTTTCTTTGGTAGAAGATAGAGGCTCTACTCTAAAAGTAGATTATGTTTTAATTAGATTATGTTAGATACACCAGGGTTCAAGCCACCTCATTGGGGTAAGAGACTCTATTCTCATGGAAAGACATTCTCACACTTTGGATCATTTTTCCAACAATGAAATGCCCATTCAATTATGTCATAGTGAGCCCATTTTCCGACATTCCCGCTTTCATTCACTTTTCTTAAGATACTGTTTTTAATACCCGTTGGTCAGAAAAGGAAAAGAACCCACAAAATATACTTCTCTACAGATTTTGGTATTTGTGAGAATTGTCAAGATTAAGTCAATTCAGTTACATAGCTCTAGAATTATAGAGTGGGTTAATAACTAAGCTACACTGTGCCTCTCTGTTCCATTTCAGAATCATTTGTTTTCTATATTGGAGACAAGTTTTTCAAGTATATTACCTAAATTTATGCCTCATCCCCCTATTTGGTTCATTTTAGTTCAAAAGAAAATGTCTTAGCTAGTTTTGCTCATTTGGTAGGTATTGGGGAAAGAAGGCAGCTGAACTTTTATGTTGCAGTTTCAATATGATATCTTAAGACAGAAATTTTACTCAAGTTTTCAAAAAAATAATTTGTCACAGAACTAAACAGATAATTTAAAAATACATAGATGTATTCTTTTATTCTTTTTTCCCTAAATACTTACAAATTATAAAAATCATCATACAATTTTAACTGAGAAGTTTAGGAGTTAAAAAAAAGCAACATTTTCTAAAGCAGCAAAGAGCATTTTGAAAAGGACTGCCCTAACCTTTTGCAAAAAAGCAGCACTAAGCTATAGTCTGCTACTACTGTTAAATGATAACTTCATTACTTTTACAATCAAATTATTCCATAAAACTGAGCTCACTTGAAAAATGATAAACAACTTTTTAAAAGAAAGAATATGTTGGAAAATAAAAACTCCTTCTCCAATAAGCAGGGGGAATACCTCTTAATTTTAGCTATCAAATAAACAGAAAATAGCAAACTACAAAACAGGAAGCAGGCTTGAGTTATGTGTTACCAACCATTTATAATATTTTCTCTCCTAAAACTGATGCAATGTTTAAAAAGGCCAGTTTACAAACTATATTCCACTGAATGTTTGTGGAGACAAGAGCTCTGAAGATAATTTTTTCTGTAAGCAGGAATGGCTACACAAGTGGTATATGATGGCTGTGTCGTTCATAGAATTGTTGCTTTTTTCCAGGTTTGACTTTTCCTCTACTCTAGTATTCCAATATCCACTCTCAAAAGAACATCATGCTCTTCCTTTGACTTTTCCTCAAACAAGTGTTCTTTTAGCATGTTTGAAAGAGCCTGATATTTTCAAACTGGACGTTATTAGAAACCAGAAAAAAATCATTAAAATATTTATTGAAAATACAGCCACTGCTCAAACATATCAACAGCCCAAACTATAGATTTTCCATCCCAAGACTTCCAGTTCAACACAGAAGAGTTTTTCTTCACACAACAGTTACTTTTTTTTTTTTAGTTGGAGTCTCACTCTGTTGCCCAGACTGGAGTGCAGTGACCGCTCCCGGCCACCGCAGCCTCGACCTGCTGGGCTCCGGTGATCCTTCCGCCTCAGCCTTCTGAGTAGCTGGAACTGCAGGTGCACGCTACCTCACCTGGCTAATTTTTGATATATTGTAGAGATGAGGTCTCGCCAAGTTGCCCAGGTGGGTCTTGAACCCGCGGGCTCAGGCAATCCACTCACCTCAGCCTCCAAAGGTGCGGGGTTACAGGCTGAGTCACCAAGCCTGGCTACAACAGTTTTTTATCCTACACACATTTAAGGCCATATTTGACTTGCATAGCTGCTTAAATATCGATTTGGTTTTCTTTCTTCCTAGATCTCAAAATTTACAATGAAAGACACTATCTTATTTTCCAAAACAAGGGGGTGATCTATTCATTTAATTCTATTTTAAAGCCAAATACCATGACCTTAGTAATTAAGCTCTTTCATTCAAACTTGGATGCACCTAGCCAATTCAAAAAGCAATAGAGAATGACATGTTTGATGCTCATGAGTAACTTAACGCTCCTTGGTTGGTTCCGTAACTTCTGAGATATTCTATTATGCCATGGTTAGTGAGTGTTCTCAAAGTTCAAATGGAAATGATATTCATATTGTGTTCATTAAAGTGCTATAATATATTAACATTATAACCCTACAATAAAGGTAATATGATCAATTTAGTACTGGTTCAATTTGATGAACTACATTTTACTAAGCATAGATATAACTCCCTCTCTCTAGTTAGACAAGAGATTCAGAAAAATAATTAAAATCCAAAAATTAACTGATGGTTCCTTCCTTAGTCCCAACACAAGAACACATACTCTTTGGTGTGATTAAGAGATCACATTCAGAAGGTCTGTTTGGCCTCAAATACAGATGCTAAAACTTACTACTATGGAGCTGTAGGTAACTAACTTAATTACTATCTGTAAAATGATGATGATAATAGCAATGACTTCAAAAGATTAGCAGGATTAGATAAAATAATGTGTTCAAGGCTTGGAGTACATTGGCTAGCACATATTTAAGCACTTAATTCGAGTTGGCTATAATCATTTTTTAAAGCCATACTCCAGTCTTTTAGGCAGAGATCTTTTTTTCTAATTTTATTTTTTAAATACCAGTTAACAAAAACACGGTGTGAAAGTAGAGGCAAAATAGTTTTCTAACAAAGATAATGTTTTATTAACATACAGAGATACATCAGTAGCCATGACTCTCTTTTACCTTTCTTATACCTAAATAACTGTATAGGAAGGAAATTAAAAACAAAGAAACAAAAGACCAAGAACGGTGTCAAGTTCTTCCTTAGAAAGTATTTTATTTGGTTTTTAATAAAGGTCTGAAATTTTCAGGTGAAAATAGCTGACAGAAATAGCCCAGGGGATACAACATCAATAAGGTACCTGATCTCAAACCAGGCAAAGTGGGGACCAAAGGGAGGTCCAAACTTTACCTGTATGATGTCCATTTGTATACCTAATCCTGAATTGTACCTCACATCTTAAAATAAAAAATATATGTGTAAAAAAAGAACTGAAACACACACACAGCACACACAGACACACACAGACACACACACACACACACACACACACACACACACACACACACTAGCCCTGACTATTGCAAGATTCTGTTCTTCTTTCTCACTACTATACTCTACACTTTAGGAATAAAAGAGGTGGCACTAGCAAAAATGTGATAATCCTATGATTTAGGATTAAGAACATTAAATGTCATTGAAAAAATGTCCTGTCTTTTTATGAACACCAGAATTCACATCAGCTATATTAAGTAAAAGTAGATCTATAGGGGAAAGTCAGGGAACTCAGTTACAAGTTAAGTTAAGCATCTAAGAAACTCTAAAGTCATTAAGGTACTATGTTTATCTCTTTTTCTATGAAGAAACAGGGACTCTTGCTCAGGGCTGCTCCACATAACTGCTGAATTCTCCTTCCTTACTACTGGCTTCTTTTGCATAACTTATTTTTGCAACTCCCCATGACTCTCACTTAACCAAAGCTTTCAGAGAGCATGTTTTGATTCTGGTCCCTAATCTCCAAATCTGTACAATCTCAGTCTGTGTCTTGGTTACAAACCCAGGTTGTCCAGTTAGATGTTCACAGTTGATCGAATAGGCTGTCTCTAGAAGGTCAGACTTATGTGACATGCAGAGTTGCCCATTCTGGGGTGTGTGTAGGATTTGTTTTCTAAGAACAGAATGAAGATAGGAAGGAAATGTATACATAAACCATAAGACAAATAAAAGCATTTGGACACATGCTTCTATTTAGCAGAGCTATCTCTTTGACCTGAATTTATTGAGGTACAATTTACATACAGAAAAAGTTACCCTTTTTAGTGTACAATTCTATGAGTTTTGACAAATGTATATAGCCACGTGCCCACCACATGCAATCAAGACAGAGGATGCTTCCATCATTAACTCATATCTAAAAATTCTCAAAATTGTTTATCTTAAGTATCCCTCCTTTCATTTTAAAGAAGCCAGCTGGTAAGTTGCTATTACTTAGAGAAAAAAAAAAATCTACCTTTAAGAGATAACAAAGATTTTATATGTTTAGATATTGGGACTTCAGTATTTCTACTAATAGCCTACTTCAGGTTGTTATTTAAGTAAACATTGAAGGGACGACTTCAAGCTAGGACTTCATGAAACACAGTATATAAGGGCTCACATGAAGAATCTCTGTACAGTATATACAGTAGACACTTATTGTTATAGGCTTTAGACAATGTCTGAATTTAGACCACGGCTTGCTGATAAATATACACTATCCCATGGCATGCTGCCAGAGGAGGAGTGGAAATGCTTGGGAGATAATCAAAGGTCACAGCTTTATTTAACACTGTCACACTCCAAATAGGAAGACAGGCACTCCCTATTGGGGCAGAGACAGTCTGTCCTCCCGTGACTGCTCTTCTGCGGAGTCAAATCCTGCCTTTAAAAGGTGGGGCTCACCAAGTGGCCTAAAACAGGTCTCATCTTTCATCAAGGGCTTCTAATTTTAAAGTGCTGCCATGCTAAATTTTATCTTGAGTGTTGCTCCACCCGGTTTGTTGAGATGAACCACCGGTTTTAGACAAGAATTTCCCAGGGCTGTGAATTCCAATGTGCATTGTTTAGTACACAGTCTTCATAGGGCACAAAGTAATGCAAATTGATTAAGCATTTGAATAAAAACCTCACTGACCAGCTTTAGCTATATTTCATGTGGGTATACTGAAGTTAGTCTACAAAAATACCAATCTCTATTGATATCACCTTCTGCAATAACAGAATCTACTAAGAAGAAATTCAAAACAAAAACAATTGTTTCCTGGGATAACAAGTTAGAATTCCAATTTAAATGCTACTTAGAAATGCATTGTAGTAGCCTTATGAGTTGGACTCAACCAGTAAAAATGGGTGATATCGCCTGCTATGAAATTCAATTCCTCTAAATGATGAGGTAGCATGATTCTTCTGGATAACTCTACTCAGAACAAACATATCTCTAGTAATATGGCCATCAGGAAAAATCCAACTAATAATTGCTGTTTAAGGAATTTATGGTTTGAAATGAGACCCCTTTTAAAAATGAAATTTTCAGTATAACTTGTATACAGCTAAGCTTATACAAGACAAGGGCACACACAAAATGTACTTACAAAGATGCAGTTATTTAACTTGTCCATATAACCAACTACCTGTTTTATTTTTCTCTGTGTATTATGAGATTCAGCTTCCTTCACATAGATTAACCTCACCCAGGCATGCATTTCATTCCCACAGTGGACTAGCAGCTCAGAGGACAGTGCAGATAGGCTGAAATGTCTGCATCAAGGACACCATTACTGTCCATTTACTGCATTCTTTGCTTTGTAGCAAAGGAAATACATGCTTTTACAGACCTGAAAAATGTACTCTTCCATAAATCTTAATTATTGGCTAGGTTGTGGAGAAATCTGATTCTTGTGTTTATGTTATAAAATCTGACATAATGTCAGAGCATACCTGGGTATCTCAAGTATTTCTAGCAATTTCTTCACTGTCAGTAGAAAGGTGTTTTTTTTTTTAATCTATAGAATGTGGGTCTAGAGTTGCTGCAGTCCCTCATAGCTCCATGAAATGTGAAACCTAGGATCCCTTGCTTTCAGCATGAGGGTAAAGCTGTACAAACTTCTATGGGAGTGAAACGTGTGAGTTGAGGAGTAACTTTAAAATGTAGGGGTTCACAGGGTGACTGCCACTAGCAGGGCTAAAGAAGGGCATGATGAAGGGAGTCCAAGTGGACCCAGAGCACAGAGGCTGTGTGAGTAGAATGTGAAAGGAGGTAGCAGGAGATGTTCTCTCCTCATCTTGATGATGCGGATGGAGAACACGGGAGAGGCATCCTCTCAGCAGGCAGGGAGCCCCTGGGTTCCAGATGAAGGATGTAGAAGGCATCTTCAGTCAAATCAGGTTATTTATTGCCATTCAAACAAAACAGACCTCAACTTTGACTTTTGCTTACCCTGACCTCTGCCTAGAATTTCGATTCTTTCCATTTGTGAAAATTTATACAAACTTACCAACCAAGTACAAATGATGTGGTTTCTTATCCTCTAGTTGGAAAAAAAACCCATCTTTTCTCTAAACTCCCTGGAAAAAAACCCCATCTTTTCTCCAAACTCCCTGAGCTAAATTTGAACATTTCTCATGCATTTCTATCTTGCATTATATGTAACTGTATCAACTACCAAAATCATATTGTAAGCAGTTTGACAACAGAAACAATGCTTTTTATGTAACTTTGTATTTCCTATAGCACTAGAACAGGAAACAAACAAACAAACAAACAAAAACCCAGTTAGGCATTCAATAAATATTTATTCACCAAAACAATATGGTGTGAATGAGGAAGATACAACAGCAAGTATTTTTTTCTTTCTACAGAATTCACATTTATAATTAGATAATACCTACTAAGTGTTTATTCTCTATAATGCATTTGTTCTGTAAGTTTTCCATCAATCAACTCATTTCATTCTTACAGCAGTTCGGAAGTTTTATAGTACTGCTATTTCTGTCTAACAACCAAGGAAACTGGGGCCCTGAGAGGCTAGGCAAAACGTTTGAAGTCACTGGAAGTTACTGGCAGAGCTGGTGGTCAAATCTCAGCAAGAGGGTTTAAGGGCTTAAGTCCTGTACTTCACGTCACTGTCTGGTTGATATGAATATGGGCAGAGTTTGAGGTCACTGGAGTGAAGAAGAAAGATAGTTTCTTGAGACTGGACAGGCTGAGGCCTTAGTTCTCTTTTCTTTTCTTTTCTCTGTATCCTCAATTAATTTAATTCTCTTTGTTTCTTTTTCTATTCTCTTTTCTTCTCCTCCTTGCTTTTCCTTCAGTTTCAACTAGGGATTTGGGTTGTAGGCCACAGGAACCAACTTTGGCTTAAGTAGGAAGAAACGGTGTTTTGTGGCAGGTTATGAGGCAGTTCACAGAATCAAAGGGAGGCCAGAAGAAGCAGGCCCAGCAGATACAAACCAGAGAGGCTTCCTGGTTCCTGGTGGTTGGAGTGGCTGTGTCTCCTCTAGACGTCTCCACCACAATGAATCTACTCTTATGTTTTTTTCAGTATTTTAGTTATTTGACTTAGGTTTTCAATTCCAGAGGAAGGGGTGAACTTAACAGGCCTAGCTCAGGTCTTGTACCTATCTCTTAGATAAGGAAGGAAAAGATGTCTTCTGGGGCAGATGTACCAGGCTACATATCATAGAATGGGTTGATCCTGCAGTTAAACTGCAGAGGTTTCCAAAAGAAGAGCAGAATAGCAACAGCAGCAGCAACAAAAATTCAAGATACCTACCTTTTATCTTAAAGAAAAAAAAAGTTCTTTATCCATTTTTGCCTAATGACCTGTTAACAGCAGTGGAGGACTTACTATTCACAGATGCCAGCTGAAGCGAGAACCAGAGAGCTGAGTCACTCTCTCCTGCTGCTTGTCCGGGTCCCACACCAGCTTGCTGTCCTTTCTCATCATCTCACTTTGGGCCAAATGTAACTAGGGACCTCACAGTTTATTTTTAGTAACTGTTAGTTAAACATGGTGTGTTCAATTCCTTCATTAATAGTCTCCACACGGAGGAGAGCAGATAAAACAGGTTAAAATTTGTACCTATTTGTGCATTAAATTATCTACAGATAAAAGAAGACCAGGCACTGTTTGAATTTCAAAGTTAGAAAATGAGTACTAAATTAAAAAATCAGCAATATTTTGGTATAATCAAATGTGAGAAATTTCAGAATTGAAGTTGAAGCTCCAAAGTGATTTTTTTCCTAAGTCTCATGAGATGATCCTCTCCAGCCTGTGTATATGCACATAAACATACGTGCATAAATATTTGATGTATACATACATATGCATGCAAATATATGTATACACACATACAGATAATTTTCATATATGATGAAACATATATAACACACACAGGGTAATTCACAGATGTTATCTGATTTTATGTTATGTTATGTATCTTTATTCTTTTTAACTTTTTGAATCAGAAAGCCATGTGTCCAGATAAAAACTCATTAAGCAGAAATCCACAATCATCTGAGTTTCTCTGATAATGACCAAACTAAATATGCAGGATTTTGAGTGTACAGTATAGATTACCATACAAATCTTTATGCTTGAAAAATAAAAGCAATTTTTAAAAAAGGAGTTTTGGTTTTATAAAGATAACTTTTGCATATTGCTTCTAGTATTAAACTAGAAGTAATTATGTTTAAGGAATCATGTTAACTAGCACGTATTAAGCCTTGCTCCTATTTGCCCAGACTACTCTCTTTAATCACTTGTTTCCTTTCCTTGAAAGGTGGTTTTGCTTTGGGCTTGATTCCTGGTTGCTGCTTCTTTTTATCTGCCTGAGTGTGTCTGTGTGTGTATGATTTTTTATTTTTGGTCTGCCTACCTCTCCTCTAATAATCATACTGCTTTTTTCCTTTCGTAAATGACCTCTCCCCTACTCTTGGCCCCTTTTTTTTTGGCTCCATAGGCTAGCATGTAACTCCCTTGGTCAAAATACTTTGTTCAAGGATAGACAATACAACACAATTTTAGTACATCTGTTGGAATTAAATTGCAGTGAGACTTACTGCTCTAAGAATAACGTAAGGATCTCCAAGAGGCTACCATATTGGGAGAAGGTGCTGGACAATGAACCAGAAAAGAGGACATGGGACCAACTGAACTTGGGTCACCTTTGAGCCATATTTGAAATGAGTGTACCCATGAATTTTTCAGTTATTTTTAGGAAATATGCTAACTTTTTGACCAAAGCTATTTTGGATTTCTGTTCCTTGAGATATAAACAGTCCTGAAGAACTTACTAACTTTTACAGGTTATTGTCAACCACTTTTCAGCAAAAACACTCCCCGAATCAATCTACCTTATGATTCCAGCTACAAAGGTTTTGGTCCCACTTGTTTTCTCAAAAGAATAACCTAGGATATGAGGCTTAGCTCAAACACCATCTGATTATGCTCATTTAGATTTAGTTCAAATAGGATCAACTTTCATAAACCTAGGGTTTATCTATGTATTTAACAAATGAGCCATCTCCAATACTATTGATATAGGGTCTGTAACTTCCAGAAGCTTATAGAAAAGCTTGAACATTTGCTGGTTAAAATAATAGAGAAATGAAATTGCTATTCTGTTAGCTCCAAATTCAGGGCATGCAGTTAAAAGAATAGACCCATGGAGTGGGGAGGAAATATAGAATTTATATAAAAAATAACAGACTTCAGAAAGTTCCCTCTTAACATTTGGATTAAAGAAGGAGATGATAAGAAGCAAATCATTCAAAATTAAATGCAAGCACATAATACCCAGCCATCTAAATTTTGTTAAAGAGTAAATGTGAAGCAGTATTTTATAGTTGTTCATAGCACTGTCTTAGGTGTCAGGCAAATTTAAGTCCTAGCATAGTCACTTTTTTCTGTGACTTTAGGCAAAGCAATTAAACTCTTCTTCCTCAAATTCATCTGTAAAGAAGAATTATAATAATACCATATATTATAACTACTATAAATGAGATCATTATAATAGTATGCTTGTCATAGTTTGGGAAGAAGGGGTTCATAGTAAGCACTTAACAAACGTTAGCTCTTATCAAGGTCAGACTTTTTAAAAAATGGCTTTTCAATAATATAATGTATTGATAAACACAGTTCAATAACATTTACCTGGGCAAATTTCATTTGGGTATATGTCGTCTTTTCATTCTTGGGTTTTATTCACATAGTTTTGGCTTCTATTTAGCAGAGACCAATTCAATATCATAGTCTCCAAAACTCTCTCTCTCTTTTTTTTTTTTTTGCGTTAGAGTCTCACTCTGTCGCCCAGACTGGAGTGCAGTGGCCGCTCCCGGCCACCGCAGTCTCAACCTGCTGGGCTCCAGCAATCCTTCCGCCTCAGCCTTCCAAGTAGCTGGAACTACAGGCGTGCGCTACCACGCCCGGCTCATTTTTGATTTATTGTAGAGATGAGGTCTCACCAAGTTGCCCGGGCGGGTCTTGAACCCGCGGGCTCAGGCAATCCATTCACCTCAGCCTTCCAAGGCATGGGATTACAGGCTGAGCCACCGAGCCTGGCTCCCAAAACTCTCTTTTTACTGCAACACTCAGTAGGAAGAGCAGGGTCTTTATTTTTATCCCTTTCTGTTTTTTTAAAATAATGAGACTACCCGGGTAAACAAAAAAAAAAAGAAAAGAAAAAGAAAGAAAGAAAAAGAAATTGACATGTTGAGGTGGCCAACAAGAGAAACAGTTAATATTAAAACACAAAGTTACAGAAACAAATCTTTTAGTCCAAGTATATGCGGAAAGAATTCCTTCTCCAGAATATCAGTAGCTATTAGTTATAAAGCTTTTTCAAGCACTAGCCATAAATTTTAAGGGTCTTGGGTCTAAATATTGCAATTCTATTCATCATTCTATTGATGCCTTCTATTCATCATTCTATTCATAGTCCTCAAGTGTTTTCAGTTTTAAGACTATCAGATAGGCATTCTCTCAGAAAAAGTTCACATCATCACTAATGCTAGGACAAGAAACCAAATATGATGATGTCCCTTTTTCAGATCAGTGGGTTTCTTTGTTGAAGCAAGAGAGGGCACAAAATATTTCTTACTGCCCATGAAAAGGCCCCAGTTGGGTCAACATTTCTGGAAGGGGTTGAATAGTTTTCAAATTCCAAAATAAGTGATTAAAAAAGCAAACAAAAGAGTCTTTCTTTCCAAAGACTCCAATGAGGAATGCAACCACTGAAGAAATACATTAGGCCATGTATACATTGCATGTTTCAGTCTTGGCACCTTGTGAGTCTGAGAGGGAGAATAACAAGAATGACTTCACTTGTCTAAATAATTACCATAATTAGCATTAGGTTTCCAGAATAATGAAATATCCTAATTTTAGTTTACTGGCTAAAAACAAGTAACCAAATGTCCCTAAGAAAAAGTCAAGATAAATTATATATATATATATTTCAATTGTTTAAGCATCATAATAATCAAGAGATTCAGTATTGGAATTTAAGCACATCATAATTACTGTGTTTCATAACCTTACATTTATTTTAACCATACAGGCATATGAGGGGAGGAATGAAAAAAACTAGAATTATCTTTTGGGGGCGGTTCCCTTATAGTACACTTGAAATTCTGTTGCTCTGATAAAAGCCAAAAAAGTTTTTATCTGGGAGTTTTGAGAAGGGTGCATCATGATTTGCAGAAGAAACATCCTGAGTTGTGGCAAACAGATGACTGGTTCTTCTACTATGACATCATGCCTGTCAACACCATGTTGAGTGTTTAGTAGTTTTTGACTAAAAATGGCATGATCCCTGTTCCCTACCCTCTGTATTCACCTGATCTCACCCCAAGTGACTTTTTTTTTGGTTTATCTGGAAGAAAAAAGTCCTCAAAGGGAAATGTTTTGCCAATGTGGACGAGGTGAAACAAAAAAGTCAGAAGCACGAAAATGCATCAAAACTAACGAGTTCACAAACTGTTTAGAGCAGTGGAGAAGGTATCTTGACAGGTATATTGTATTAAATGAAGAGTACTTTGAAGGTGACTGAAGTTTAAACATGCAAGAATAAATGCACAATTTTTTATACATGCTATGGTTTTTTGGGGTCTTCCCTGATAGCTACATTCATTTCTTAAAATATGTGTTATGATGTCACATTTATATATTTAGCTAAACTACATCTGCAGTTTTAGTATTCACTAAAAATCAATTTCTGTGATTTTTGAGCAATAGTTGGCACCGTGGCACCTTTATGTATCCAAAGTAGCAAGTAGATGAAAGAAAACCTAAACTATCCACTTAAACTTTCTAAACCCTTGACAAAACAAATTTGCATTCTCAAAAGCTCTCTCACATGCTCTTCTGAGAAAATACGTATTGAACATCTACTGTGTGTAGGTTCTAGGGTTAAAACTGATCAAAAAAGTCCCTGCATCCATGACCCATTCTAGTGGGTGATATACGTAATTAATGAGATGTGTTAATTAATTAATGGTAGATTAGGTAGTGGTAAGTGTCACAAAAGAAAGAAAGAAAAAAGGCAAGGAAGGGATTGGAAAGAGTGAAGAATGAAGAGTAGCTTTTAGATTGGGTGAGCAGGAAAGGACTGGTTGAGGTGACCTGTGAGCCAAGCCCTGAGGGCAGGGAGGAGTAAGCCATGCAGGCCTCTGGGAGAGGAGCACACTCAGGACCAAGAGAACAAGGAATGCAAATACTCTGAGTTGGGTTATATACAACATCTTCCAGAGGATGAGGACAGCATGGCTGGAGCCCAGTGAGTCAGGGGCAGAAGGACAGGAGATGTGACAGTGGAGAGTTTTGAGCAGAGGAGTGACGCTTTTGAATTTTGATAAGATCTCTTTAGCTGCTGTGTTGAGATTAGACTGCAGAAAGCCAAATGTAGAAATGGGGAAACTAATTGGGACACTTTCACAGTGATCCACAGAAGAGATGAAAGCAGTTTGGGCCAAAGTGGTGCTGTGGAGATGGTGATGAGTTATCAAATTCTGAATGTATTTTGAAGCTAATAGGAGTTGCTGATGAATCAGATACAGTGAGTAAGAGAAATAAGTTATGAGTGAATAATTACTCTAAGGATTTTGGCCTGAGCAACTGGCAAGATGGAGTTGCCACTAACTGACAGAAGCAAGTTTGACCTTAGGGAAATTAGAAAATCTGTTTTAGGTGTCTTAAATTTGAAATAGCAATTAGATATCCAAGTGGAGATGGTTAGTAGGCTACAAAATATTCAAGTCTGGAGTCTGGGCAGAGGTCTGAGCAGCAATCTTAAATTTGGGTGTCATTATAGACAGAATTTAAAGCCATGATACTGTATGAGATTCTTAGAAAGTGAATATAAACAGAAAATTCATGAGGCCCAAGGAACAAGCCCTGGAAGATGAGGAAAGACAAGTAAAATAGACACAGAAGGACAGAAGGAAATTATATACATGGTATAGCCAAATTACCTCTATAGTGTTTTGAACATATGCATGTTGATATTAAATGAATATTCAAAAGACTTCACATCCTTGAAGAGAGGCACAATATTTTTCTCATTGTGGACTCCAGGTACCAGCACTGTACCAACTACATAAAGGACACTAAATGCATTTGCTGAATTAATATGTGAATGAATAAATGAATGCAGGATCTTGAGAATTCAGTTTGGCTAAACAAATATTTATTAGTATGTTTTAGTTCCAAGAACTGAGCAAAACACTGGAAAAGCAAAGATAGGCAGGTAGAGGCCTATTCAATAGAGAAGACAGACAGGTTAGCTTGGTAGTACATAGGTTTAATTTCTTGTTAAGTGCCAAATCAGGCCATTAAACATAAATATATCAAGCATAGGTAAACAAAGCTTGTTCTTACGGGAATAAGAAAGCTCCCTTTTATTTACAAAAGTATTATTTGCTAAGATCTGATTCCTCACACTCATGCTCACAGAGATATGAGAAATTACAGTAAAATCAATGTAAAATAATGATTTAAGAGAGCAAATCTCCTTTATATAAAATTTTTCATAAACACATCTATCACTGCACTAAAATAGCAAAGAAGAAAGATGAACAAGAACACAAATTATAATTCTTCAAAATTCTATGTGAAAAGCTTTTTTTGGAAAAATCCAATGGAATTTCTGATTAATGTTAGGTCACTGATTCGAAATGCAAACATAAAATTCAAAAGCACTTATAAAAAATCACATTTTTATCTTTTAACTATTCTTTAAAATATAAATCTTACTTAAGACAATTATTCTTGTATATCTAAACCTTAAATTGATAACCACACCAACTCATACAAAATACACCAATAACAGTTGTAAACACACACAAATGGCTCGTTGGATGGCTGGAAAGATTGATGGATAAATAACAGGTAGGTGAGCAGAAAGTCCAACAGACAGATAGATAGACAGGCATAATGAAAGACAGACGATGCTTAAGTACCAACTCACACTGAAATTATTAGTCAAATATTAGCCACAAAAACTATTACTAAATTAATATTAGCCACTTTTGATATTTTAAATGTTTCAGTTCTACCTTTTAAAATAAAATCAGTTAACAAGCTTATGATTTTCTTAAGTTTCATCGAGACTACTGTGATGGAATAGCTCTGCTCAGTTAGATATTTGCCTCACCACCTTACAGAACTGGCAAACATCACACAATATGAGCATATGTTAGGTAAGATATCTGTATACATAAAGAATGAATATACACAATTTATATTGATATATACAAAATAATTGCTTCTATTTTTTTGACCTATTTAAAATGTCAAATAATGTCATTAATTCAACAGATATTTACTGAGTGCCTAGTATGCTTTAGTGCCATGTATATCCTTGCATTGTTAGTAAAGAGAAGGTCTTTTCTCAAAATCTGCTTGTTTGTCAAAAGTCATATACTTTCCTTGACCCTACTGGCATTATCTTTTTTATTTTAGACATTTTACTTATTTTATTCACATAGTCAAAATTCCGGAAACACTGAACGCTATTTCTGAGTCTGCTAAATATCTACTAACAAAACGTCATTGTGCTAACTAGTCTCAATTACACAGCTATTAATTAGCAAGTCAAAGCATTATAAGAGATAAAATATCCTTTTCTATAATTAGATTATTGTAGTTATTTAGAAATAAAATGGTCTAAACAGAAGACTTCAACAAAGAGTTTCAGGCCCAATTAATTATCATATCTATTACTTCTACCACTTTTAATTACTCTTAACACTTTCTACTTCTTCATTCCCACTGCATTGTTTAGTTCCCAAAACTAGCATCTCTCATTAGTATGCCAACACATTCCCAACTCGTAGTTACAATGATTTTTCTAAACACATATCTCGTTTACTTCCATTGACTCCCTTTTTGCAAAATCAGGGTCTATTTTTAGTGTGAGGAATGATAAATCTAGATGGTGTTTTGGGAAGTGGGTTCTTCAAATCTCAAATTTAATGGTTCATCTACACTGAACTATAAATTTCTACAATTTTCCAGTCTCTCTCCTTTGAGCCTTAGCATATATTGTTCCTCTTGGCATTATAGGGAGGAGTTAGAAATTATAATTAAGTAAATTCTACTTTTTAAAATATATTTTTATTTTAAAGGTGTGGGGTACAATTCAGGATTAAGTATACAAGTGGACATCATACAGGCAAAGTTTGGACCTTCTTTTGGTCCCCACTTTGCCTGGTTTGAGATCAGGTACCATTTTTGATGTATGATACCCCCATCATCTGCCCCACCCTGGCAGTATCCCACTACTGCCAATCCCTTTCTTATAGTATTATGGTAAATGTTCAGGGTCTGCTTATCAGTGAGAACATGTAGTACTCAGTTTTTTGCTTTAAATTATAGTGTAGAGTCTCAAGTGTTCCCATTCCCGAGATCATTAGACATCATTTCCTTCCAGGTGTCTTATCCCTATTAGGCTGCAAGCTCCTTGTGGCAGGGCAGGGACTATATCATATTCATGGTTTTATCTTTAGTATTTAGCAAAGTGCTTCACATACAATTAGCACTCAATCGGTATTCACTGAATGAAATGTATTATAATAGCAAATCTATTTGCAGAGAATGTCTAAAGTACCAAAGCTGGGGGAGTGGGAGGTTGTGGTTGCAAGCCAACAGTAGAACCTGCCAAGTTTGGGTGTCTCAAGTAGAAGTGAAAAGTAAGCAGGGATTAAGTGGGAGTTGGGCTTCTTGCCTGCAAAATCCAGGCTGGGAGATGAAATGGATGAGCGCATGGCAGAAAATATCATCACATACTGAAGACGCTGTTAAACTTAGTCCAACCTCTTTTAAACTGTAACTTTTCCAGATTCTCTTTCATAGCAGAATGTCACTGACAGTCCACAGATACAGTTTGCAAAATGACAATTAATGCCCAAGACAGCAATTCTAACCTTTTTCAAGGAGAACCATCTGACCCAGAAGCTGCAAAGAATTTACTTAAGAAGGCAGCACTTTAAGAAGCATCTATGATTTTACATTTAATTAGCTTTTTGAGAAAATTGTGCTTTAAAAATGTAGTTGAACAAAGGAGGTAGTAAATCTCTTTAATGACTCAGGACATAAAATTTTGATGGAGTGTGATTTTTTTTAAGTTTTCGTTTTTTTCTAGAAACATCAAACTATTTTATCACTCTTGGCTATCTTGGTGTATGAGAAACACTTGGATCAGACTAATTATTCTGCACATGTCTTAAACATTTAAATTTCTAGTCTTGATTTTGACCTCCATATTGAATAACTATGCCTTGCTTGTATTTTGAAATCTAAACATTTTAGAAGCCTTTAGTTGTATTTTATAAAATTTAAGATTAGAAAAAAATATTGTAAGATTTTCTGGTTTCTGGTCTAGCATGTAAGGAGCTTAAAAGTCATCACTCTGTACTAACAACAAGCAAAAAACTGAACTAAAAAATTAACAGCTCTTCTTAGATCTACCGAAGAAGTGAGGTTACAGTGTAAACTAGGGCTTCTAGAATTGGTGAGTAAGACAGCTAGATAAAGAGTATCACAATTTACCAGAACAGAAATTTATGAGCAGAAACCCCCTCAGAATCATCAGGAGGTAGGAAAACATGAACTTTAACATGATGCTGTCTGATGGATTGCTGAAGACTCAATGTGAACAAGTCTGAGAGCTTAAAAACTCTTAAGTGAATCCAATTATAGGGAGGGGATTTATCTCCAAGAGTTGTATCAGGTCCTCATAGTAAATATATCAGAGGAAAAATCTCTGCTTGCTTCTGGCAGAGGGAGGAGAAAAGAAACAATTTTGAAATATGGAAGAGCATTCTACTCATCTTAACAAGGTCTGTCGACAGAAAAACCACTGTAGCAGAGCCTTAGTAGCCTGCCTGAGTCTTATTAGAGATGAAGGGACTTGGAAGAATGAAAATACCTAACTCTAAATAAGCTCCAGCCTTAAGCACTAGTGAAGGTCACAGCCTAGGGGTCCAGATTTACCACAGACTTACATCTTATCATAGGACTATGGAACACTTCCTTTCTCCCAACACCTTCCCACTACATTACTGTAGGCTTATTTACTACAGGCTTTTTTTTAACCCATATTTTCATGCCCACCTTTCAGCAAATTACACGTCATACTGAAAGGCAAAACACATTTGAAGAGACTGTATAAGTATCAAAACCAGAGTCAAATATGAAAGGAATGTTGAAATTATCAGACCAGAAATTTTTAAAAAATATAAATCATATGTTAAGGAACTTAATAGAAAAAGTAGGCATCATACAAGAAGAAGTAGATGATGTAAACAGAGAGATGAAAATTCTAAGAAAGAAACCAAAATAGGCTGAGCGTGGTGGTTCAAGCCTGTAATCCCAGCACTTTGGGGGGCCGAGGAAAGAGGATTGCCTGAGTCTGGGGGTTCGAGACCAGCCTGGGAAACTTGGTGAGACCCTATCTTCACAATAAATCAAAAAATTAGCCAGGTGTGGTGGTGTGTGCCTGCAGTTCCAGCTACTTGGAAGGCTGAGGTGGAAGGATTGCCTGAGCTCAGCAGGTCGAGACTGCGGTGGCCATGAGCGTGCCACTGTACTCCAGTTTGTGCAACGGAGTGAGATACCGACTAAAAAAAAAAATAATCCCAAACAAATGCTAAAGATGTGAGAAAACTGTAACAGAAGAAAAAGGATGCCTTTGTTAGGGTCCTTAGGAGACTAAAATGAATCTCTGAGCTTGAGGGTATGACAACAGAAAGTATCATAAGCAAAACAAAACCAAAAACCTCCACAGAATATCCAAGACAACTTAGACTGTGAGGCACTACAAAAATGTATAAATATGTGTAATGGGAAGAGCAGAAGCAGAAAAGTGAGAAAGGAATGGAAGAAATATTTGAAATAATAATTACCAATAATTTCTGGAAGTAATTATTGTCAGACAACAAATTTCAGAATCAGGAAACTCAAAGAACACAAAGCAGGCTGAATACCAAAACTGCATATAGGTATACTGTATTCAAACTTCAGAAAAACAAAGATAAAGAAAAAATTCTGAAAAAAAAAACCAGAGAGAAAAACACTTATGTTGGAGCAAAGATAAGAATTACATCTGACTTCTAAGAAACCATGCTAGCAAGAAGAGAGTGGGGTGAAACAAAGTGCTATGAACTAACAAAATCAAAACCCTAGAATTTCATACCATGTGAAATTATCCTTCAAATGTAAAAACAAATAAAGACTTTCTCAGACACATAAAAAATAGAAAATTTATAGACCTGTCTTGCAAGAAATATTAAATAGTTATTCAGAGAGAAGGATAATTTATAAAGCTCAGAAACTCAGATCTATATATAAAAAGGAAGACCATCAGAGAAGGAATAAACAATGGTTACAGAAACTTTTATTTTTCATATTCTAAATTGATCTAACAGGTAACAGTTTGTTCAAAAAAACAGCAACAAAATTTTCAAAGATGTATATTTGTGTGTATATGTACTTATGTATTAATCTAACAGGTAACAGTTTATTTAAAAAAAGCAATAACTATTTCAAATACATATGTTTGTGTGTATGTATTATGTGCATATGTACTTATATATAAGTGAAATGAATAACATCAATGAGACATAAGAGAAGAAAGGGGAATAAGAAATATTTTGTTATTTTAAGGTACTATGCTACGAATGAAGTAGTGTAGGCATACCCTGGAGATATTGTGAATTTAGTTCCAGACTACTGCACTAAAAACAAATATCGAAATAAAGCAAATCACACCAATTTTTTGGTTTCCCAATACATATGAAGTTACATTTACACTATTCTATAGTCTATTAAGTGTGTAATAGTATTGTCTCTCAAAACAATGTACCTAACTTAATTTAAACATTCTTTACTGCTATAAAAATGCTAACATGATCATCTAAGACTTCAGGGAGTCATAACCTTTTTGCTGATGGAGAGTCTTGCTTCAGTGTTGATGGTTGCTGAATGATCAGCATGGTCATTGCTGAAGGCAGGAATGGCCATGGCAGTTTCTTAATATAAGGCAACAATGAAGTTTGTCACATCGATTGATTCTTCTTTTCATACAAGATTTCTTTGCAGCACATAATGTTGTTTGATGGCATTTCACCTATAGTAGAAGTTCTTTCAAAATTGAGTCAATCCTGTCAAATCTTGCTACTGTTTTATCAACTAAACTTATATAATATTTTTAAATTCTTTGTTGTCATTTCAATAGTGTTCACATCTAGATGCCATCTCAATAACTCACTTTCTTTGCTGATCAATAAATAGCAACTCCCCATCCATGAAGGTTTTACCAGGAGATTGTAGCAATTCATTCATATCTTCAGGTTCCACTTCTAAGTCTAGTTATCTTGCTATTTCCATCACAACTGCCAGTTACTTCCTCCACTGAAGCCTTGAATACCTCAAAAGCATCTATGAGGGTTGGAATCAACTTTTTCCAAACTCCTCTAAATGTTGATATTGTTACCTCCTCCCATGAATCAGAAATGCTTTTGATAGCATCTAGGATGGTGAATACTTTCAATTTACTCTATCCAAATCCATCAGAGGAATCATTACTTATGGCAGCTATAGCCTTATGAAATGTACTTCTTAAATAATAAGACTTGAAAGTCAAAATGACTCTTTGATCAACAGGCTACAGAATGGATGTTGTATTAACAGACATGAAAACAACATTTTTCTCCTTGTATATCTCCATCACAGTTCTTGGGTGACTAGGTGCATTGTCAATGAGCAATTATATTTGGAAATAAATGTCTTGTTTTGCTCAACTGTGGGCTTAAAATATTCAGTAAACCATGCTGTAAACAGATGTGCTGTTTGTTTGTTTCATTGTGGAGTACAGGCAGAGTAGATTTAGCATAATTCTTAAGGACTCTAGGATTTTCAGAATGATAAATGAGCACTCACTTACACATAAAGTCACCAGCTGCATTGGCCCCTCACAAGACAGTCAGTCTGTCCTTTGAGGCTTTGAAGTCAGACACTGAATTCTCCATTCTTACTATGAAAGTCCTCGATGGCATCTTCTTCCAATGGAAGGCTGTTTCATCTACACTGAAACTGTGTTTAGTGTAGCCACTATCATCAATGAGTTTAGCAAGATCTTCTGGATAATGTGCAGCAGCTTCTCCATCAGCACTCGCTGCTTCACCCTGCACTTTAATGTTATGGAGATGGCTTCTTTCATTAAACCTCATGGAGCAACCTCTTTAAATTCCAGCTTTTCTTCCACCGCTTCCTCTCCTCTCTCAGTCTTCAGAGAATTGAAAAGAGTTAGGGCCTTGTGCTGAATTAGGCTTTGGCTAAAGGAAATGTGACTGATTTAGTCTTCTATTTAGACCACCAAAACTTTGTGGATATTAGTAATAAAGCCATTTTGCTTTCTTTTCTTTCTTCTGTTAACTGGAGTTGCACTTTTCATTTCCTTCAAGAACTTTTCCTTTGCATTCACAACTTGTCTAACTGGTGCAGAGGCCTAGATTTCAGAGCCTATCTCTGCTTTTTACATGCCTTCCTTATTAAGTTTAATTATTTCCATCTTTTGATTTAAACTGAGATATGTGCAACTCTTCCTTTCACTTGAACACTTAGAAGTCACTATAGGTTTACTAATTGACTTAATTTCTATGTTGTTGTGTCTCATGGAATAGGAAGGCCCAGGGAGAAGGGAGAAAATGGGGGAAATAGCTGTCAGTGAAGCAGTCAGAACACACACAACAACTGATATATAGATTTAATGCAATCCCAATAAAATCTCATCAAGTTATTTTGTGGATATATACATACTGATTCTAAATTTCATATAGAGAGCTAAATGACCTAGATTAGCCAAGATATTATTCAAGGAAAATGACAAAATTAGAAGATTAACACTACCCAATATGAAGACTTACTATAAAGTTACAGTAGTCAAGATACTGTGAGACTGGCAAAAGAATCTAAAATTAATCAATGGAACAGAATAGAAAATATAGACATGTACTCGCATGAATATAGTCAACTGATCTTTGACAAAAGAGCAAAGGCAATACACTAGAAAAAAAGGCTCTTCAATGAATGGTGCTGAAACAACTGAACATCCATACACAAATTAAATAAATACATACATATATAAATCTAGACACAGACCTTACATACACCCAAAAATTAACTCAAAGTGGATCACAGACCTCAATAAAAACAAAAAACTGTAAAACTTCCATAAGGTAGCTAGATGATCTTGAGTATGGTGATAAATTTTTAGATATAACACCAAAGTCACCATCCATAAAAGAAATAATTGATAAGCTAGACTTAATTAAACCTAAAAACTTCCTCAACCGGGCACTGTGGCTCATGCCTGTAATCTCAGCACTTTGGGAGGCTGAGGCAGGAGGATTTCTTGAGCTAAGGAGCTTGAGATAAGGCTAGGCAACATAGCAAGACCACATCTCTACAAAAAATCAGCTGGGTATGGTAGTGCACACCTATAGTCCCAGCTACTCGGGAAGCTGAGGCAGGAAGGTCACCTGAGCACAGGAGGCAGAGGCGATGATTAGCCATGATCATGCCACTGTACTCCAGCTTGGGCAACAGAGTGAGCTCCCAACTCAAAACAAATAAAAACTTCCACTCCACAAAGGGCACTCTCAAGAGAATGAAAAGAAAAGCCAGGGACTGGGAGAAAATATTTCCAAAAAACACATCTGATAAAGTACTCTTATCTAAAACATACAAATAGTTCTTAAAGCTTAACAATAAGAAAATAAACAAACTAACTAAAAAACAGTTGAAAGACTTGAATAGACACCTCACCACAAAAGATGCACAGATGATAAGTGAGCATATGAGATGTTAAACATCATATGTCATTAGGAAATTTCAAATTGAAACAATGAGATACTATCACACACATTTAAACAGCCAACATGAAGAACACTGACACCAAATGCTGGTGAAGATGTGAGGCCACAGAAACTCTCATTCATTGCTGGCAGGAATGCAAATAATAAGCCAATTAAGAAGACTAGAAATTTTTGACAAAACTAAACAAACTCTTACCAAGTGATCCATCAGTAGTGCTTTTTGGTATTTACCTGAAGGAATTAAAAACTTATGTGCACACAGAAACCTGCATGTGGGCTACATGCATTGGCTTACGCCTGTAATCCCTGCACTTTAGGAGGCCAAGGCAGGAAATTGATTGAGCCCAAGAGTTCAAGACTGGTCTAGGCAACACAGTGAGACCCTGTCTCTACAAAAAATAATAAAAAAATTAGCTGGGCATGATAGTGCTGAAGCGGAGTCTGTGGTGAGTCATGATGGTGCCACCTCACTCCTACCTGGGTGACAGGTTGCGATCCCGGCTCAAAACAAAACAAACAAACAGAACAACAACAACAAACAACTTTGTGTGTGAATATTTATAGCAGTTTTATTTATAATTACCAACATTTGGAAGTAGCCAAGACATCTTTTATTAGGTGGGTGACTAAACTCTGGAATATCCAGCTAATCAAATATTATCCAGCACTATAAGAATATAAGCTATAAAGTTATGAAAAGCCATGGAAGAAACTTAAATGTCTACAGTTGGCCCTTGAACAACACAAGGGTTGGAGTGACAACCCCCCCCACAGCTAAAAATTTTGGATATCTTTTGAGTCCTCAAAATTTAACTATTAACAGCCTATTAATTCTCAGAAATCTTTTTGATATTATAGCTGATCAACACTTATTTTCATGTGTTATATGTATTATATATTGTATTCTTACAGTAAAGTCAGAGAAAAATTATCAGAAAGAAAATCATCAGGAAGGTAAAATATATTTACTATTTATTAAGTGGAAGTAGATCTTCATAGAGATGTTCATCTTCATCACCTTCACACTGAGTTGGCTAAGGAGGAGGAGGAAGAGAAGGCGCTGTTCTTGTTTTCTCATGAGTGGCAGAGGCAGAAGAAAATTCATGTATAAGTGGGCCCGCACAGTTTAAACCTGTATCGTTCTTTCACAAAGTGAAAGAAGTCAATCTAATAGGCTACATACTGTATGATTCCAACTGTAAGATATTCTGGGAAAGGTAAAAGTATGGAAACAATAAAAGACTAGTGGTTGCCAGGGTTTAGGGTATAGAGAGGAAATAACAGGTAAAGAACAGAAATTTTTAAGACAATCGCAACTATTCTGTATGATGCACTACAATTGTTGATACAGATCATTAAACATTTGATAAAACTCATAAAATGTCCAACACCAATAATGAACCCTAATGTTAATTACAGACTCTGGGTCATAATGATGTATCAAAATAATCTTATCAAATGTACTACTGTAGCAAGTATACTAATGTTACATGGGGATTCTGATAGTGGAAGAAGTTGCGCATGGTTGAGAACAGGAGATATATAGGCTCTCTATATGTTTCACTCATTTTTGCTTTGAACCTAAAATTGCTCTAAAAATAAAGTTTAATAAAGTTAAAAAAAAGTCAGTGTTTTCTTTTACTCATGCCAGCTCTGGCATGTCACTCTTTCTTTTCTCTCTTCTTTCTCTAATAAGCTTTGTTTAACAATGTAAAAAAAAAGTTTAAAAAATCAGCAAAGTTTCAAAAAAATCCTAAATTTCATAATATTTTCAGTTACTTCATACGGATTTATATGACAGGAAGTTAATATAACACAAATTCAGGTTTCTATTAAAGAATAAAAATTATGATGGTATAGATATATCAAGAAGGCATCCTTATTCACATTAAAGACTAAAAACTACTAAAGTGATCAGATAAAACAGCAATTGGCCCTCTAGAATTTATGACAATTATCCCTGACAACAGATAACATTCTACAGATAACATCAAATGCTATTCCTCATGAAAAGCCTACCTCCTTTTGTAGGCTGCAAACTAGAGTCCTCATAAGACAAGCTCCTACCTTATCCCTCTCAAATGGAAAGTTTTCATTAACATAAATGAACCAAGACGTGTGGGTAGAAGAATTCAGTTTGCTACAGTGGAGTACCACAATGCACAAGAAGTTAATCATGTATTTTGCTTCTACTTAGAACAGAATCAAAAGTATATGAAAAAAAATCCTTTTCTATGAAAAAACAAAATGTAATGGTCATTTAAAGTGTTCTTCTTTAAAAAAATATTATAGAACCAGTGATCATTTCATTAATTTTTCAATAAAAAAATCATTCAGATTTGTCTTTTTACCAGAAATTGTAGATAAAAGAATAATAAAAATGGTTTATAACTTTTGAGAAGCCTATATTTTCCCAGAGACTTAGTAACTAGACTCATATTTTCTCTATAATGGACATTGAATTTTATTATAAAATATCCCAGATGTTTTGATTCAAATATGATTTTAAAAAAATTAGAAAGGCAGTATGTTTACAGCATCAGAGTTTTTATTTAAAATAGTCTCCATTTTATACAGCTTAACTGTTTCTTGAATAAAAAAAGCCAGCTAAACCCAAAATAGACTCAAATTTCTCAAAACAGACTCAACAGTCTTTTATAAAGCACTTTCAAAGTACTTATACCTTTTTAGTTTTTTTTTTTAATTAGTCATACCAAAACTTACCTCAGCAACTTTTAACTGGGTTAGCCGCCTCTAATCTAAGAGTTTCTTTTCAGTCTGTGTATGCTGAACACTATCCCAGCACAAGTTGTACTACATTGTAATTATTCATTTATTTTTGTCTCTTAAGTAGGTATTGACCCAATATACACATGATACAGATTTTCTCTGACATAGGATTCCTGAAATACATTTGTCACTAGTGAAGGTTAACAAAATATGTCACCCCAAATACATCACTTTGCCACAAGAATTCTTTTTTTTTTTCCCTCCGTCGCCCAGACTGGAGTGCAGTGGTATGCTCATGGTTACCGCAGCCTCGACCTGCTGGGCTCAGGTAATCTTTCCACCTCAGCCTTTCAAGTAGCTGGAACTATAGGCATGTGCCACCACAACCAGCTAACCTTTTGATTTATTATAGAGGTGAGGTCTTGCCAAATTGCCTAGGCTGGTTTGAATCCATGGGCTCAGGCAAAATCCTCTCTCCTTGGCCTACCAAAGTGCTGGGATTATAGGCGTGAGCCACTGCACCCTGGCCACAATAAAAATTCAATTGAGCTGAAAGCAACTGAGAAGAAGCAATATAAGAAAAGCTCTTTGACTTCCCCCGATTTGCCTAAAAACAGGACATAAGTTTGTATATGTGTTCCTCCTTATCCTCTCTTCAGTGAAGACAGAAGTTAACCACTAGAGACAACCCTAGACCCTTATCTGCCTGAAGACTGCACCAGAGGAATCTATATAAGGAACTCTAATAAAAACAAGCCCTTATCTGCAATTAATTTTCCTCATATAGTTATCTTCCCACATAATTTGCTGCCCTTAGGGACTCAAAATCCTTTTCCTTTGTTTTGTTGCTTCCTTAAAAATTTACTGATCTTGTTTCCAGCCTATAATCCAGCACTTTAGGTAGGAGGCTAAGGCAGGATGATTGCTTGAGACCAGAAGTTGGAGACCAGCATGGGCAACATAGTGAGATCTCATCTTTATTTGAAAAAAAAAAAAAATTGTTCTTTTGGTAAGATGGTATATGAACCCAAGTTCTAATCACCCCTTTGAGTTACTCAACTCTGAGTATTCCCATGTGTATGCATGACATACATGCTAATAAACTTCTGTTTATTTTTCTCTTCTTAATCTGTCTTCTGTCAATCTGTTACAGGGCACCTGCCAGGGGAACCTACGGTCAGTAGAGGGAAAACAGCTTTCTCTCTATGTTAACACATATATTCAGATGACTGCCCTTGTTAAGACTTTATTTCTCATCAGCCCTAGAAATGAACTGGATCTGCCTGATCTGCTTAAGGCCAAAGTTCTTGCCTAAAGGCTTCTCTACCTTGGGGACTATAATCTAGCTTCATTTTCTCTCTTAGATTTCAGGTAAATCTGCATTTCTATAGATTTATCCCCTCCTGCTCCCCAGAGCTGCTAAAGTGTGCCTGAAAATTCTGCTAGGCACACACTCTGAGAAAGAATGATTAGGAAAAATCGGGGCAGTTCATTATTTGTTATGAAGATGACTTTGCTTTTATGAAGGCCTTTCCCACTGATTCTTGAGTCTACTTGCAAAAGTGACTATTAAAGTTTTGTAGTTGAAAATAGCTATATATGCCTGGACAAAAATATATACATTCAAAATAGCAAGAATAATTTTTTTCCTTAGAACTCATATATTCCTCTGTTTTGCTCTTTACAAAGTAAAAAGTATTCCATTAGAAGAAGACTCAATGCACCTATAAAAATAGAACTTCCATTAGATTATGAATAGCTTACATTCCACAGGAAGTATGCACAAGTACCACACTGCCAAAACTATCATCAAAAGGAAGAATACAAGAAACATTCCTCTTTAGGAATTCAAGCAGTTATTTTATCTTGAAACTGACTGGTTAAGTAAGTGGCTTCCAGTTTTCCCATACGAATATTTGATTGATATCTTTAAGACTTACTTTTCTTAACTATATTTAAAATGTGCCCTTTTCTAAAGCTTCTTACTATTCTTTTCATAGATCATCTCCATAACAATCATGTAATTTTGAGGAATTATATACTTAAATCTGTTATGCTCTCTTTTCAGTCATCGAAAATATGTATTTTTAACCACTGTTTTCCAATTGTGCTCTAAAACTGTATACTTTACTGGATTGTTTAACTAGTTTATTAATCTCATTTACTGGCAGAGTATTTTGATAATAACTACTGATAACCCTCCTCTTCAACTTTACAAACTTCAGGTAGGGCTCGGTGACTCAGTCTGTAATCCCAGCACTTTGGGAGGCCAAGGCGAGTGGATTGCTTGAGCACGTGGGTTGCAGACAGCCTGGGCAACTTGGTGAGAACTCGTCTCTACACTAAATCAAAGATTAGTTGGACGTGGTAGCACGCACTTGTAGTTTCGGCTACTTGGAAGACTAAGGCAGAAGGATCGCCAGAGCCCAGCAGGTCGACGCTAGGGTGGCCATGAGTGTGCCACTGTACTCCAGCCTGGGCGACAGAGACTCTGACTCAAAACAAAAACAAAAAACCCTCAAATACTAAAGAATAATTGCAAAGAGTATGAGCTCCTCATTCTAGAAGCATAAGTTCAGTTGCCTTTTGCAGTATACTTCAAATTACTACTGTTTGCATATAAAGTTTCACCCTAGTTAAAAATCATTTTTTGTTTTTACTATTTTCATTAATATGTTCTTTGGCAATTTCTGAATTGGTGCTGAATTTTTAAAAAATGGTACATGAAACTACATGATTCTACATGATTCTTATCACTGCCTTACTTTAGAAAGAAATATAGAAAGCCTACACAATTTAAAGTGTAAATACAAATAACATGATTACTGGAAAACTGGCAGAGTCGAAAGATTTCACCTAATACTCAAGTGCTTCCTGCAGCAGAAAGGAATCAGAATACGCCACCCCAAAATATGCCACTTTCATAAGGATTATTTTGAGCTAAAGGTAATTGAGAATCAGCAAATGCAGGAAGAATCTTCTGCTTTCCCTTATCTATCTAAAAGCAGAGTATAAATTTCTCTTTAAGAAAGGTACTCCCTTTTTCCTCATACCAATGAGAAAGAATGGATTCTTACCAGAATGCAGTCAACAGCAAGATGAGTTTCCAAAAACAGATCTTACTAATATAGACCTTTTCTTCCACTAGTTTAATCATATATTTACTAGCTACTTCTTCATAAATCAATTTTTTATTATCCCTTGAAGCTCAAATACTCTTTTCTTTGTTAAACGAGTATAAAAGCCCCTGAGTCTAACTGCTGCTACTTTGAATTTCACTTCTTGTGAACTCCCTTGCACATAAACATTAATAAAAATTGTGTGCTTTTATTCTGTTAGTTTAATTCTCATGTTCTGAGACACTAAATCTAAATGGGTACAGAAAAGGTCTTTTTCTCCTGACAAAGTTGTTATCAAATCCAATTCTGAATGATTTTACTTAAGTAATGAGAACTATCAAAAGTGTTTCAGTATTTGTCATAACATGAAAGACATACCTCAGTTTATAACACCATACTTTGATTTGTAGAGCAAAGAAGAGTTGAAAAATTTAATCCATTGAGAAATGACAATAGGTCTGATTTAAAAACAAAACGGAAGATGATGCATTTTTCCCATTAAATATTGAAAAAACAAACAAACAAAACAAAACAAAACCTGTGTTCCAATCCCTGTCCAGCAATAAGGAAATACCACCCAGGCATATCAATTGAGCCTGAGTGGGAACTCTGGTATCAGAAAAGGCCTGCTAAAAAATTATTTAGTTAATCCAAAGTTTCATAAAATAATACCTTAAATGTCCAGAAAAATCACTCATCATATCAAGAACCAGGAAAATCCCAATTTGAATGAGAAGATAATCAACAGAGACTATCACCAAGAAGATGACACTGTTGGAATTATCTGACAAAGATTTTTGAATCCAACATCATTAAAAAAAGGTTTCAGTGAGCACTTTTGAAAACACTTAAAACAAACAAAAATAGGAAGTTTTGGCAAAAAAAAAAGAGAGAGAGAGAGAAAAGAGAGAGAGAGAGAAAATATAAAGAAGAACCAAAAGGAAACTGTAGAACTGAAAAATAATATAATAATAATAACTGAAATTAAAAAAATAAACTCAATGAGCTCAACAGCAGAACTAACAGAAAGAAAACAGACTGGGGGAAAAAACAGCCTCAGGGATCTATTGGACTATAACAAAACAGCCAACATTTGTATCATCAGATTTCTAATAGGAAAGGAAAAAGAAGGTAGGCCTAAAAATTTTCTGTTTGTCAGGCATAAATCTACACATTCAATAGGCTAAGTGAACCCTAAGAGATTCAAGCCAAGACACATCACAGACATACTTTGGAAAACCAAAGACAAAGGAAAAACCTTTAAAGCAGTCAAAGTAAAATAACACCTTATCTTTAGGGAGAAACAATTAAAATGACAGGCAATTTCTCACAAAAAGCCAAGAAATACAGAAGGAGGTAGCATAACATTGAAATAAAAGAACTGAAAACCTATATAATTCTATATCTGGCAAAAATATCCTTCAGAAATAAAGGAGAAATGGAGATAAAGGAAATCTCAGAAAAAGGAAAACTAAGAAACTGTTGCTAGCATGACTACCCTAAAAAATGGCTAAAAGGAAATTCAAGAAAGAAAATCATAAAAGAGAGGATCCCGGACTAGCAGGAAAGAACAAACAATGAAAAAGTAAAAATAAGAGCTCCCAGAGAGAACTGAAGAGGAAGGACTACTAGAACAACATAGAGTGGTACCAAACTACAGCCACATGATCAAGCCATGGATGGACTGGGACTGCAGAAAGGAGCCTGTGCAGTAGGGCTGTGCATAAGAAGAACTTTAGTCTTCTATAGCATACACATGTTGGTTGCCTAACCAACAGGCAAGACTTGCCTTCTTTCTTAGTAACAAAATCATAGTTTAGTTCTTTTATGGGCTTCATATGATTCAGAGGTGGTCAGTTCCCTTACCAGATCTACAGAGTAAATTATGATTAGCCAATGCCAATTGTTGTTATTCCATTCTCTTTACCAATACTTGGCTTGAGAAGCAAATCATGATAAGGATTCATTAACAGACATCTTCGGAAGGACTCTTGAGAAAGGCTTTCTCCATGAATAAAAATTCATACAATAGAATTATTACTCCTTTTTTTCTGCCTTTGGAAGTCACCGTGACACCTGAAAATGGAGTCAACTTCAGACCATAAGGGAATCCTGAGCATAAAGACAAACCCACACACTATCAAAAACAGAACGATAGAAAGAATATGGTTTCTTAAAGAAATCATAGAAGGGGTGAATTAATCAAACTTAGTATTAACCTGCCTTCAGATTCATATCATGTGGAATACTTTTTTCTTATATTTTCCAAAACTCTTTGTGAACATAACATTTAAATGCTGGAGAGTGATCTATTATATGAATGTACTGTAATTATGCAACTATTTCTCTTTTATTGAATCCTTAAGTTGTCTTTTTCCTTTCTTTTTTTTCCCCATTATAAAGCATAATGCAATGAACATCTTTTTTCATAAAATTTTATCTGAATTTAAAGTATACTTTCCATGGACTTTGCTTCTAGAAGTAAAATTACTATGTCAAATGATATGAACATTTTTGAGTCTTTCAATAAGCACAATGGTGTAAAATTGATTTCTAGAAAGTATGTTCTTATTAAACACCTACAAGCCATATGTGTGAACTGTTTTACTATATCCCTGCCAAGAGTTATTATTTTCCCTTCAACCTTGCTGATAGAATCTCAGTTGAAAAGTCCTGATTAGATTAAATCAATTTTAGTAATCCTGGCTTCTTGCTTGAGTCTTCTTTTTGCATAGGATAATAAATTTTACATATTCTTTGGAAATTCATTGGAAAATTTTGCTTATGTCAGTCATTTTTGTACTGCAGGGTAAAACTGAGAACTACTTATGACATAACAACGGACAATGCAAAAAGAACGGTCATGTTTCACTTATGAAAGTTAATTTAAAGTTTTAAATAAAACATTGCTGACTAGTAATCTCTTTTCAAAAAAATTAGAGTTGAACGTAATTAATTTGGACTATACAATGAGAAGAATCATATTTAGTTCAAAACGGTCTTCAAATAGACTACAAAAATAAATAAACACAGAGTGTATACTTACAAATCAAACACCAAGTAATGAAAGCCTTCTTCTGATATGCTGTCATGAAGTCGCACTAAAGAAAAAAAAGGAAAAAGAGATGAATTTGTGTTATACACAAGACAATGATCAACATTAAGGCAGACTTCTTTTTTTTTTTTTGGAGTCTCACTCTGTTACCCAGGCTGGAGTGCAGTGGCACATTCATGGTCACCCCAACATCGACCTGCTGGGCTCTATCTTTTTTTTTTTATTGTAGAGATGAGGTCTCTCCAAGTTGCCCAGGCTGGTCTTGAACTCGAGGGCTCAGGTAACCTACTCGCCTCGGCCTCCCAAAGTGCTGGGATTACAGGTTGAGCCACCGAGCCTGGCCAAGTCAGACTTCTGATGAGAGTCTATCTCCCAACCAGAAATGCTAGCATTACACTTTATTTTAGCCTCGGAGAAAACTGTATCCTTTACATCATGGCTTGGGTTCAGCTAGAAACCAAAGTTTAGGCTCTAGTCTGAAAAAAATTATCTATGTGATCTTGAAAAAAATCCCTTGTGATATTAGTGTTTATAGTTCATAAAATGATTGAGATTAAATGAGACAATAAAAGTAAGTCTACCTATTTCTAGGTTAAGGCTAAATAAATGTTAATAACCATTATAATATATATCCTTATATTCAAAGTTATCAAGTTCTAGCAATTCTCCCACTTCCTTGCCATTTCCTTGGCTGTTACCATAGTCCAAGTCTTTATCAACTCATGCTTGATCACTATAATAGGTAGTAAGAGGGATCTTGAGTTTAATAAATTGTCTCCTGTCTCTGCTCTCCCCTTTGTCCAAGAATTTTTACGTGGCACACCCTGGTCAACTGTCAAAACACAGTTTTTATTATACTACTTCTTTACTCAAGTCACCAAAATCCATTTACCAAGTAAATAGCCAAAAATATACAGCTAGACATTTCAATAAAATAATCTACTAGTTCCTCAAATTAATATTACTTTAAATTTTCCAATGAGCTAAACTTTTATTGACAATGCTAAATTAAATCACATATGTAAAGCTGACATACTGCTTTTTGCTATTTATGTTAAGTCCCTGCCTCTCCTAAGTCACTTCCCATAGACAGTAAATTCTTCCTATTTATCCAAACCACTTGAAATGATGCCTTGACCTTCACAGGGGCCACAGAAGGCAGGAAAAGTAGCAAACTTTTAGAACACAATTGCTTTCACAAAAGGATAATGATTTCTACTATGACTTGTCCTGTTCCTCATGCAGTGATGCCCTGTTCTCCAAATTTACGAAAACATTTAGGTTATCACATAAACTACAATAATCTACACAGGGAGTCTGTAGTACCCAATGAAATACTCAAGCTTGTAGACTTAATACAATTTCCATTATTTATAATTAAATTCCCTCCCCTTTGGATCTCACCCTTGGCCCACTATTAAAATCTTTTCAGAATCCCTCTCCAGAAATTTCTTGCCCTTAATTATAGATTATCATTTGTAAAATGTGGATTTCTTTTTTTCATTTATTTTATATATATGTATATTTAAATGTGGATTTCTATTGCCATTGACATGAGGAGAAGGTCTATAATGGAAGCAATTGGGAATGCAGCCAGCAGTTGTATCTCAGGCCCTCTACTCTTCAGTGCATGAAATGTAAACACACTGCACTCTCCCCATCCTTACATTATTTGTATGTCAGTGTTACCCTTGAGTTCACTGATGCAGCATATTTTATCTTTATTAACTACATCTAATACTTTTCTCTTCTCCAATATGTAAAACCTCCTTCCTCTTCCAAACAGGAACCATAAGTCTTTACGTCCCACACGGAGATCTGGCACATTGTAAGTGTTTTTTCATTAAATCATTTTCGAACATTTATTATACCAGGTTTTTGGACAGCAATTTTCACCAAAGCTCAGTATGCCTATATATGCAAGTATATCTAAGATAAAATTATTAGTCGGGCGCCGGGCTCAGTGGGTCAGCCTGTAATCCCGCACCTTGGGAGGCTGAGGTGAGTGGACTGCCTGAGCCCGTGGGTTCGAGACCCGCCTGGGCAACTTGGCGAGCCCTCATCTCTACAATTTAAAAAAAAAAAAATCAGCCAGGCGTGATAGCACATGCCTGTAATTCCAGCTACTCGGAAGGCTGAGGCAGAAGGATCGCCGGAGCCCAACAGGTTGAGGCTGCGGTGGCTGGGAGGGGCCACTGCACTCCAGTCTGGGAGACAGAGTGAGACTCCAACTCAAAAAAAAAAAAAAAAAAAATAGAATTATTGATGCACAAGCAATTCTCCTGTCACTTTGTGTGAAAGGCATTCTTTATGTTGCCAATATCAGGGATGCCTGTTACCTTTTTTTTTTGAGTCGGAGTCTCACTCTGTCACCCAGACTAGAGAGCAGTGGCATGCTCACAGCCACCCCAACGTCAAATTGCTGGGCTTTGGCAATCCTTCCACCTCAGCCTTCCAAGTAGCCGGAACTATAGGTGTGCACTACCGTGCCCAGCTGCTACCTTTGCTTCAACTTATGCTGCTGAAGAAAATCAATGTTTTGGTTTGATGTTACATCTTCTTCTCAAGATCATTCAGCACAGTAAAGAAAGCCAGGTTACGGCTAACTCAGTGGCTTTTTGAATGACAGTCTCAGAGATACCTAATTAAGCAGCTATAACATAGTCTGTGTTTAAATGAGTTTAAATAATGGTATGGCTGTGTAAAGGACTCATGTAATTTTTCTGGAAAGTAAGATGAGTGTCCATGCCATCAAGTTAAAATGAAAAATAAAATTCACAACATGAGGAGGAAATCACCAGTACTTTCTCTGAATAAGCAGTACTAATTTTTGGTTATACTGGGGGAAAATTTTCTTAGCATGATTACCACTATCTTATTAATACTAATTGATACTAAATAATCCTTATTCAGAAATGAATTATTTTTTGAATAAGTGAAGAGTTTTTCAGTTGCAAGCCTAATAAACATATGATACAAAAGCGTTTAACCAGTGAGCATGTGACAATGGTTCAAGAAAAACTATTTGGCCAAGTTCACACAATTCAAAAATAATCTCTAATATGTCTAGCTGCCATTTGATCATGTGACCATGTGAGATTAATTCAGAATAAATAATGTTATTGATATAGTAGGAAAAAATCACTATCATCTTTACTTGGGATGAATATGTACCCATTTCCTTCCATTATTCCTTCCTTCCTTATGTCCCTCCCTACTTCCTTCTACTCTCTCTCTCTCTTTTTCTTTTTTTTTTTTTGAGTCATGATTATGGCTTACTGCAGCCTCAACCTGCTGGACTCAGGATTCTTCCACCTCAGTCTCCTATCTGGGACTACAGGTGTGCACCACCATGTCTCTTTGTAGAGATGAAGTCTGGCCTATGCTGCCCAGGCTGGTCTTGAACTTCTGGACTCAAGCTGTCTGCTTGAGTCACCCAAAGTGCTGGGAGTACAGATGTAAGTCACCATGCCAGCCTCTTTTTTAAAAAAAAGGAACTGGGAAAACAGAAATACATGAAATTCTCACAATTTTCACTTAATCTACTAACAAAATGACATAATATAGGCTTCACAGAGATATTTCATGTGTTTACAATTACACTGAGGATGGGTATGTTTTCTTTAGAAATTTGTAACTCTTCAACTATTATTCTTAGAGTTGACTGTATGTCTAATCAGTCTGGAAAATGATGTCTTACATAGCCTCTGACGTCATCTATTTCTCTTCAGGCCTTTTCTGTTGGTCAAAATTACCTTTCGTCTCCATTCCTTTTTTTTTTCTTTGAAACAGTTTCTTAAGGGTTGAAAATTGTGTTTACTTTTACAAAATGTTACATGAATTATTCCCTATAACTGTCAATTCCTTTTCATACAAATAAGTTACACGGCGTTCTGTTCATCACAGCTGTCAACTCAAGACTGACAGCACAGTCAGCCTTGAAAGCAACGTGGCTACAGCATGTTGAAGCATACTGCACCACACTCTTGCTTTGACTGTTCTGCTATTGCCATAAGCTGCACATACAGTGCACACGATTACCCTAATAACAGCTGTCCCTACAACATTTTTAGAGAGAAGTTTTAAAGAAGACAATGAGAGAAGTATATGAGAATACAGGTTATAATACATTTTGGCAGTCATTCCTTTCTGAAGTTTGCTGAAACGTAAAATCAAGTCTATGAATACACAAATTTTCAGAAATTGAAACAGCATAACTTCTTATCTGGAATAAGATTTTAAATTCGAGAATTTTAAATATGAAATTTATGCTGGGCTCAGTGGCTCAGCCTGTAATCCCGCGCTTTGGGAGGCCGAGGTGAATGGATTGCCTGAGCCCGTGGGTTTGAGACCCGCCCGGGGCAACTTGGCGAGACCTCATCTCTACAATAAATCAAAAATTAGCTGGGCATGGTAGCGCATGCCTGTAGTTGCAGCTACTTGGAAGGCTGAGGCGGAAGAATCGCCGGAGCCCAGCAGGTCAAGGCTGCAGGGGGCCGGGAGCGGCCACTGCACTCCAGCCTGGGCAACAGAGTGAGACTCCAACTCAAAAATAATAATAAATAAATAAATATGAAATTTATAAGGGGAAAAAAGTACTTCTGAGGCTAAAATATTTCCAAAAGTTAGTTGACCATGGTCTAATTTTTTTTTCTTTCCTATCTCTCCTGCATGCATTATCAAATTAGCAGTTTGCATTTGAATGATCACAAGATTACTCGTTTCTTCTCTTGTCCTATGTTCTTGCAAGATTCCATTGCAATTCTAGCTGTTAGCACCACAAAGGCAGGGAGGCTAAATTGAACCGTGTTCTTGTATTACACCATAAAATAAATTTTATTTAAATATGATAGACATTTTCTATTTATTTTAATACTTCAGTTCATTTAAGGGGTTAAAAGATATAATAAAACCTTAATAAGCTGAAGAATTCTGAAAGCTTGTCTAACAGATAAAATATCATAAGTTTAAATTATTTTCATTTCCAGAAATTGATATTTCCACATCATGGACATTATGATGACATGGAGAAAAATGTGTGTGAGTGTGTATGTGTAAGTGTGTGTGTGAGATTGGAAGTAGAAATGGATGGGCAAGGGCAAAGAGGGAAAAGAATAGGAAAATTAAATACTAAGCAGAAGCCTGTCAAAGTTGCTTATTAGATTCATCTTATCCATTTTGATGACACATATTAAGAACATTTCTGTCAAAAGAAAGTGAATACAGAGATTTATTATCTTTCAAAAAAGGTTGAAAGGATACAAAGTCTATTTTTTAAATTTCAGCACTACATCCTTTCTCCTCTATTTCCTAAATAAGCACCCCATACACCAAATAAAATCAAGGTTGTTAATTATAATTTTGTGAAATTGTTTATACAACATATTATTTGGCTCCAATTATACTGATTCTAACTCTTATACAAACCCAAACTCACTATCTGTGATGATGGGGATTGCTAGCTGACAACAAATAAACAGAAAACACTTCATCTGAAAGGTGTGATTGACCACATTGTCCTCAAATAAGTCTTCCAATATCATAAGCAATTTTTAGCATAAAAAGAAGAGTTTGACTTCAGGAAATACGGAAAAATTAGTAAAAATATCTAAAACTGAATGTGGTACAGCAATGCTGCCAATGTTATCACAGTATTAATAAAGAAATTCATACAGAACAGATTGTATTGTATCCTCATAATCACAGTTTGTCAGCTCTGAGTAAGAGTCCTGGTTAAAAATGAGGGAGAATTTACATTTTTAGCTTTACTATGTTGCAAGGGTTGAGGTAGTTGGATGTGGTTTATGTACTGGGATATAAAAATGGCAGCTTGTAAGTCAAATTCTTTTTATATTCCCATAAGTAGTGAATTATAATTAACTGCTAGAGCAAGCACTAGCCAAATTAGTCCATACAACATGCCAAGTCTTCCCCAAAAGAAGGACACCAACATTTAGTTTATTTGTAAATTCACACACACACACACACACACACACACACACACACACACTACTATTAGGACATTTTAATAGTTAAATGGCACCAATCTAGATAGCAATCTCAGCCCAACCATTACTCTTGGCTCTTTTATGACAAAGCTAGTCATTTCTAGAGAGAAAAGAAAACTTTTTAAATAGAAAACACAAAAGCACTGAAAACTAAATTCAAAATAAAACTAATACTTCTAGAAAAGTGAAGACAAATCTGCATATACTTTTTTAAAAAATCTGTATTTCCTATAACACAAATAAAACAGATAATAAAATGGCACCATTTGCTTATCATCTTCCCAGTATAAAATACATAAACTTGAATACATTTGAAAAATATATGCTCCCTTTTTAAAAAATATAAATCCATGAATATTGTTCATTTTACATTAAATTAAGTTGATATAGACATAGACATATAGATATTGATTGTTTACATTGCAGTTGTTAGAGTCTCTCATTTTATATGGCATTTATTTTGATTTTATTTGTCTTAACATGGCATTTAAAAAAATTCAGCATAAAAACTGGGGAGTTTAATATAGCTGGCTAAGGCAAACAAACTGGTCAGACACAGAAGCCACAGTCTGTTCTAATTTTAGATATTTGAACATACAAATTCCTAAGTTACATAAGGGATAAGTATTTTTGACAAACTATTTAGCAGTATACACCATTAATAAATGCCAAATAAATCATTACTCATTAATCAAAATTAAAAACTCGTTTTAATAAAATTTTAAATATTTTTCCTGTAGTGACAAGACAATCTACTTTTTAAACTTAATATTAACTAACATTAGATTATACTTAAAAGCAATTCACTACTTATACTTAAGAATAGGGAATAAATATTATGTAAGCACTTTTGAAATAATCAAATCTAATTATTCCATGAATAATTACTGCAGTGCCATATATATCACTTTAAAAACTATTTTAAAAATAAACAATAACAGTCAATGGATGCCAAGATAAATCCTGAAGGTCTAAACATATCAACTCTGCTGACCTCCATTCTTATTCCCAAATTCTCACCCCATTCCTGATTTAAGATTAAAAGCCAACTTTAGACTAGTTTCAAAGTCTATAGGACATTGAATGTCTATAGGAGCTATAGGTTTAAGTTAGTAACATTCAGGACTGACTAGAAGAAATCATTATGTCTTCTAACAAGCCAGAACTAGTTACAAGCCAAGAAGACTCAATGGGGCTTCTGATGGGTCAAAATATCTGTTACCTGGAAGAATTTCAATCAGGAAGAAGTTAGGAAGTAGGAGATATGATTGGTAACTGCTGACTATATAGTTATCAGCCACACTGTATACATGACACCAAAAAACAGCAGGAGAGAACAATTAGTTATCTTGCTTTAAAGAAAAAAGTCATCAATGGCTAAATATAGAAGCTCAGAGATGGCCCAAACAGTATAAAAGTAATAGATAATTCATTTAATACCCTGTTCTGTTCATTGTTAGTAAAAATATATATGTAAGGGAAAATTAAATCTTAATAATATCTGAATTTTTTTCTTTTAAATAATGAGATTATCCTGTGGCATACTGTAATTGCATTATTCCATTTTTTTATTGTAATTTGTTTTTTGGAAAAGTGATTTCATTTCTTGGAAAAGCTAGTACCTACTTATTTCAAGTTTCCTTTATTTAGAAAAATCTTCCCTCTTTAATCTTGTGTCAATATAATTTATTTTGTTATTTCAATCAGCAGTTTCAACTTTCTTCATTTCATTTTTTCTTGCCTTATCTTTTTGTTATTATATATTTCATTATTTATACTAAGCTAATTGGTGATCTCCCATGGATATCCTTCGTCACTTGGAATATTTAAAAAGGAAGAGAGACTGTTGTCCTCTTCTATGGCACTGTACTCCCAACCTTAGAAAAAGTTTTGATGAGTATGGGAGAGGTAAGGGAAGACAGAAAATACTCTACGGAAAAGTGAAGATATTCCTGAGATGTCAAATCCCTTGCAGATAGAGAGATGTTACTTCTGCAATAAAAGAATAGAACTTTTTTTTTTTTTTAAATTTCAGACAGTCTTGCTGTGTTGCTGAGGCTGGGCTCTCAAACTCCTGGGCTCAATCAATCTTTCTGCCTCAGCCTTCTGAGTATGTGGCATTATAGCCACATGACACCATGTTGGCCTAGATAAACTATGCTTTAAAAAAGGAAATAAAAAAAAGAATAGACTAGAACATAGTGAAGTGCATTTCATATCAAAGGTAACTATTGCTTTGTGAAACTTTTGCTTGAGTCGTGTGTGTATGTGTGTGTATGTGTACATGTTTACACACACACGTACATACACAGGGGTGCCAAAAAAATGTATACACATTTTTCATATGACGTTCGCTCAAAAGATGGCATTAATCAGATGAATGCTAGTGTCACTATCTGAAAGGTAGGACAGTCAAAGAAGTGGCAGAAGTAGAGTTGAATGAATATCATACTACACATTGCTATCAACTTTGAAAAGTAATACATAGATAACATCTCTTAAAATGTGTATATATTTTATGACACCTGATATATATATGAAGTATTTTTACATACATATGTAAAATCTTCACTGGTTCACGCTATAAAAGTTTTTTATACTCCAAATCACAGTAAAAATACTTGCTATGCACTGGATTAGATGATTCTTTAAGAGGATCCTATAATAGCCTTTCCATCTCTAGGTTTCTACATTTTCAGATGATTATGGCTAACAGTACAGAAAATAGAGAATACAATTATTCCCAATACGAAGTTGAATACAATTCCCTAAATGTGAGATTTTTCCGTCTTTAACATTCCAAAAAATTTAAACCATACTTTTTATCAGAATTGTTTTTAATAAAAAACTATAAAGAAAACTTACAACATTTATCTTGCCAAATTAGAAATATGCTCTCTTCAAAAAAATTAACCAAGCACATGAGTTGCTCTTTTGACACAGCCCTTGGAGAATAGAGCAAATGGAAAAACGTATTAGCTCATCCTCTCTTGATAACTTACTACCAAATTATCTTAACACTTGCAACTGAATGTTCCCAAAAGACTCACCAGCCCAAAATGCTCTCATCTTTCAAACTCTTTTTTGAAAATTCATTTCTTTCATTTTTCCAAACTTGATTGTCCAATAAGCAGGAAATCTATAAGTTTAAAATCTTACTAAAATGATAAAAAATGCAATGTAAAACTGTAGCTAGTAGACAATATTATCCAATAACATTTTTCTCTATATGTTTTTATGATGAAAGTACTTAAAGTATCACTGGTTTTTCTCTGGATAACATATATAAATGAAGCATAAGAAAAAAAATCTGTATTCTTAGGTTCACAATTCAAGAAAAAAGATGAAAATGATTTATGAATTTACTCATGAATTAGAAATCACTGGAATAATAAAGGATATTGATAAATATAGTTTCATGTGCTGTTATATCAATCTGTAGCTATCGGGTACCTGCTAATATATTTTTAATTAAGCCTTCGATGGAACCATTAATTCAGCCTAGGTTGATGATTAATTTTTAAAGTAAAGAATAATTGTCAATCATAAAATCAAGGAAGTTATAACGAAGTTCAGACATCTCAAACACGTGGTGCATTTGCTTTCTTCATAGACATCCTGATTCAAACAAGCCCAAAGAACTCATGCTCTTCCCCTTAAACCTGCTTCACCCATAGTCTTTCATCTTTTCACTTGATCAGGACAAAATTCTCAGTATAATTCTTGGTCCTTTCTGTGAAAGTAAAACTCAATTTGAAAACAAATCCTTCAAAATATAATCAGGGAGGAGTTATATATATCTATATAGAGAGCGAATCTAACCACTTTTCACTTCCTCCGTTGTTAGGAGCCTGGCCCATGGCATATGTCAGTAGCCTCCTATTTCATTTCTGTGTTTCTATCCTGATGTCTCACTGTCTTTACTATAGAAGGAAGACAAGCCTGTTAAAACTTAAATCTGATTATTGCTCCCTGCTTAGAATTCTTCAATGGCTCTTCACTCATTGCCTCTGAGTAAAAGCCTGAATCCCATTCATGACTGAAAGGTACCCCCACCCCAACTCTCATGATCACCCTAGCCTCTTCCTCTGGCCATGATCACCCTACTACTCTTCCTCTGGCCTACTGTGCCCCAACCATGCTGCCCTCCATGCTACTTTTGGAGAACTCCAGACAAGTTTCTGACCCAGAGTCTGTGCACTGGCTATTTCCTCTGCCTGGAACTCTTTTTCCTCTGATATTCACAAGGCTCATTACCTCATCTCTTTTACGTTACTATTCAGCCTTGCAAGGTGCCTGCTTTTGAAATAAAGTTTTACCTGAAATATAGCCATATCCATTTGCTTATGTATTATCTAGGACTGCTTTCAGGCTAGGACTGCCTTGTTTAGTTGCAACAAAGACCTGTGGCCCAGAAACTGGAAATACTTAATATTTGGCCCTTTACAATCTAGAGGGCTAGACTGTTGAAACAGAGTAGGTAGAATGTGAGAGGTGAGAATGTGGCATGGATACTCTTTGTTGCTAACTAAAGCCATGAAGAATGATGGTAGAGATGGGGAGGAAAGAACATAGTATGTTCATAGTATGTTAGTTACTATATAGTAAAACAAATGAGCGGAAGTACCAAGAGAATGGTAGAAAACTGTTGCGCTAAGAAGTGTAGGATGCTACAATCTGAGAAAATGTGATTGGAAGACAGAATGGAGGCAGGATGGAGGTCGAAGATATTGAAGGAGGAAGTGTCAACAGTGGTCTTATGAAAGTAGTAAAGAACAAGGAAACACCTGTTCACCCTCAAGTTCAGCGGTGTGTAGAGGTCAAAGAAAATAGACAATACTTTCTTAAAGATTATTATACAGGAGGCAATTTGCACATACCATGACATCAGATTCATTATTGTACAACTAAAGGGAAAAAGAAAATGGGTAAAATAAAAGGTGCTCAAGTTGGCAATTTTCTCAGTCTAGGTATTAACCCAATAGTTATTCAAATTGCTGAAGATTCTCTCATATTTTATAAATGTTCATATTTATTTCTTTTTTAAAAGAGACATATTTTAAAGTAAATACATTAATTTTTAAAGACAAAATTTAAATAAGTTTTTTTTACTACTATACTTCTGTGGGGTTCTAAATCTTGTTAAAGTGTTATTGTGATTTTAAATATTTATGCATATGTCCTGTATTCATAGTATCTAAACTACTCACAGAACAAGTTAATCTAGTTGCATTAATTCATATTATAAAGATTTTAATATCTTCATATTCAGTTTGAATATTCATTTTAATAAGTTTTCTTCCTGGGTCATATTTGCCAGACAGGAATACTGTAAAAATGAATACAGAAGATACATTTTTAATTTGTTCTCAGTAAAAAACATTGATATGACATTTCTTTTTTTGATAGAAATTGGTTTTGTCATCCCTACTCTCAAGCAAAAATTTTGTCACAATGTCTTTCAACCCTGGGAAAAAAGTATTAATAGCAAATATGCTTCAGTATTATTAGTAAGTATCTTATATCTATAATCTTGACTAGTGTGCTCATTCAGAGATTCTAAGTCAATATGATAAATGTTTAAGGGGTTTTTTGAATGGCTGTACCTAAGATTTTGAAGAAGAACCAGCACAGTATCTGTAAGAAATAAAGTTCTTGAATGGTGCGTTCTTTCTGTCACTCAGCAAATTTTCTTGAATATTATATGCTGGAGATATAACTGTGAACAAGTAAAAGAATTGTGGTCTCAGCACGCATACAATCACTGGGACAAAACCCATTAATTTTGTGATTGTTCTAAATTATTGGCTTTGCAGCTAAAGCATATTCTCATAGTTTTTTTTTTTTTTTTTTTGAGTTGGAGTCTCAATCTGTTGCCCAGACTGGAGTGCAGCGGCAGCTCTCGGCCACCGCAGCCTCGACCTGTTGGGCTCCGGCGATCCTTCCGCCTCAGCCTTCCGAGTGGCCAGAATTACAGGCATGCGCTACCACGCCCACCTGATATTTTGATTTATTGTAGAGATGAGGTCTCACCAAGTTGCCCAGGCGGGTCTCGAACCCGCGGGCTCAGGCAATCCACTCACCTCAGCCTCCCAAAGGCGTAGGATTACAGGCTGAGACACCGAGCCCAGCTCATAGTTTGTTTTATGGTTTTTTTCATTCTCCATGTCTTGAAGAGTACAGGAACATAATATAACTATGTGGCAAACAAATCTAGACAAATTATAGGTTATAACTAAATGCACTAAAATGTTTTCATCTATATCGGACTACTAACTAAATCAAGTCTTTATCCACTGTTCAGCTTAATTCTTCAAACAACATATTTCCCTGATTTTTCTTTTTTCCTGAATTACTTGCTATTTAGAAAATTTAACAAACTGTTTAACTTGAAAGACAAATTTCCTGCTAAACAACCATTTAACATCCTCTGTGCCCTGCCTCAAATCCATTATCCACAAGGCAATCATCCTTGCAAAATGCAAATCTGATTACATCACACTCACCCAGTTTAAGATTCATCAATGCTTCCTATTGATTTTATGTTAAGGCAAAAACTCCTCAATGTGACCCACTTATCATATAATTTATCATCCGAACTGGGACACTTGGAGAATGAAAGAGGGTGATTAATTTTTGCACAAGTGAACCAGGACAACTCCTGGAAAAGAGGTTAATGTGGTCATCGCACCCCAAGGCCCTGCTTCTTCAACTTCCCTCACATCCTCCCTTATTTTCTTCTCCAGTTCTCTCCAGCAACAGAGGCCTCCTCTTAGACTCAGTTACTCTCAGTTCCCTCATGCAACAAGCCACATTTCCACTGCTAATTCTTTGGCTTGGTCCTCTCTTTCTTTCCCTCTGGGTTACCCCCACCTATCCTTTACAACCTAAGCATCACTTCCTCCAGAAACGTCTCCTCTGGTCTCTCAAACAAACTCTCATAGCACCACCCCAACTCTTGCTCATGGAACTGGACACAATTAAAATGGCACCTTTGATTCTATCATTTGATTAACATTGGCTTCCCTTACTTAACTGATCCATTGACTAGATTCATACACCCCTAGTAAATACTTTCATAGCCTTAGACACCTCTGTTAAGACAAAAAAAATGTGTGTGTATATATATATATATCCCAAACCAGCAAATGATCGAAAGAACAATATATGTCTTTTGGATGACATGAAGAAACACTAACTAGCTTGCCCCAAGGATTATTTAATTTCCTAGGATAAGTTCTTTGTTTTATTAGTCACTATCATTTGAGTTTTAATCAGGAATCTGCAAACCATAGTCTGTGAGTCAAATTGAGACAGCAGTCTGTTTTTGTATAGCCCATGAGTACAATAATGGTTTTAACATATTTAAGAATCTGTCAAAAACAGGCCGGGTGCGGTGGCTCAAGCCTGTAATCCCAGCATTTTGGGAGGCTGAGGTGAGGGGACTGCCTGAGCCCACGGGTTCAAGAACAGCCTGGGCAACTTGGTGAGACCCCATCTCTACTATAAATTAAAAATTAGCTGAGTGTGGTAGTGCATGCCTGTAGTTACGGCTACTTGGAAGGCTGAGGCAGAAGGATTGCCTGAGCCCAGCAGGTTGACACTGGGGTGACCGTGAGCATGCCAATGCACTCTAGCTTGGACAACTCCAACTCAAAAAAAGAAAAAGAAAAAGAATCTATCAAAAATAAAAACAAACAAAACCAACCAACCAACAAACAAAAGAAGGATATATAACAGAGATCTTATATGGACCATAAAGTCTAAAATATTTGCTACTTTACAGATAAAGTTTGCCAATTTCTGGATTAAAGTTTTTCACTTACAGAAAATTAATGACAATACAAATGATTCTCAAAGATTATAGTTTTATTACTGGTACAGCAATAAACAGTTTAGTTCTGTAGCAATCACATTCTAACATTCTTTCTTTTAGTGACTATAAATATTTCCATTATTCTACACTTTTTTTATACTGGATCTACCATTCTGTTAGTTACTACATAATTAAGTAAATCTTTGGCTGTAGATAGATGATCCCTCTCTCTCTCTTCTCTCTCTCTCTCTCACACACACACACACACACACACACACACACACATACCATGAATCACTTACTGAGATACATTCTGTGAAATGGGTCATTAGGCAATTTTGTCATTGTGTGAACATCACAGAAGGTACTTAAATAGCATAGTCTATCACACACTTAGGTTATATAGCATATCCTTTTGCTCCTAGACTACTAACTTCTACAGTATGTTACTATGTGACTCTACTGAATACTGTAGGCATTTGTAACACAATGGTGAGTATCTAAACAGAAAAGATAGAGTAAAAATATGGTATTATAATCTTATAAGACCACAGTCATATATATGGTCCATTGTTAACTGAAATGTCATTACCCAGAGCGTAACTCTCTGTGTGTGTATAATATATATAATATGCAATATAATATACATATATACATAATGTTTTAACTGGTGAATAGTATCACATTATATAGCTGTACCATGATGTACTTAACCAATGTGCTAGGGAAGGACATTTGAATGGTTTTCAGTCTCTTGTTCTTCAGTCTTATTGCTATACTCACCCTCAAGGAGCGTCTCATTATTTATTACATATACTACATTGCCCAGCCAGAATTTCAAGGAACAGAAGTATTTAATTGATACTTTGTTGTCTATACTTTATACTTTACACAAACTGGACTTCATGTTCTCCCCTCTCTAAGCTCTGAAGCCCAAGGGCTTCCTTTCCTGGAATGCTACCTCCTCCTCCAGTCTCTGCTGTAGAAACCCTTATCCATTAAGATCAGTTGCCAGCTGCTACTGATTCATGAGCTCATTGAGGACGTGCCTTCCTTTATTTCCATAGTCCTTTGAGCATTATTTCAAGTAAATTTAAGAAAAAGGCAGAGTAAAAACTACCCACTGAAGTAAAAATGTAAAACTCAATCTATCTTGAATAAGTTTATCCATCTTGTAAGTAACACATCCTAAGAGTTTGATACATAACAAGATAAAGAAAATCAGAAATTATGTCAAATTTCCATCCAGAGCCAGGTGTACCATGGAAACATGTCTTGAATATAACTGTTACAACAAACAAAAGGCCTGAATCTTCTCAATCACCTTGTAACATGCTTGATATAAGCCAATATTTTAGCTACTTGGCAAAAAAAAAAAAAAAAGGAACATGGAAAATAAAATTTTTTTATATACCTTATTCAATTAAAATGAACATTTGCTCTGAATATTTATTTGGCAACTTTCTGTTCTTTTTTTTTTTTTTTGAGTTGGAGTCTCACTCTGTCGCCCGGGCTGGAGTGCAGTGGCATGCTCATGGCCACTGCCGTCTCGACCTGATGGGCTCAGGTGATCTTTCTACCTCAGCCTTCCAAGTAGCCAGAACTAAAGGTGTGTGCTATCACGCCCAGCTAATTTTTTTTTATTTATTGTAGAGACGAGGTCTCACCATGCTTCCCAGGCTTGTCTCGAACCCATTGCTCAAGCAATCCTCTCACCTCAGTCTCCCAAAGTGCTGGGATTATAGGCTTGAGCCACTGTGCCCAGCCAACTTTCTGTTCTTAACTTGTCTTCTTAGGTGAACTTTCATAGAAGTGAGACAACACACTAAGCAATCTGCATGGCTATATACCACAAGGTATTGTGTTCCTTGAAGCCTGGTGCCATATTTCTGGTGTCTATTTTTATTGTGGCTAGTATATTGAGGAATATATAGGAAACTAGGTTGAAGGAATAAACAGATTCTAGTAGATACTGGTTTAGGCTGAATCAGTCTCCTGAATCAAATCTCCTGGAGAATGATAAGCTCATATCTCTGCAAGTCCCAAATAAATAAAAAGTCAAACTTTGAATGCATAGTGACCTATAATCAACACATTGGGACCCTAAGAATTGCTTAGAAAGCTTTCACCTTCCTACACAAAAATTAAAATCCTCTTAGCCACAAAAATACATATCAAATCTTTCATTTTCCTGAAGTTTTGTATGTGTCTTTGACAGAAGCAAAGTCCTTTCTTCTCTCTAACCAAGCACATGGAATCATGAGGAAGAGACCACCTGCCTAGTTAGCCAGATGTCTGGTGATCACTGGAACAGACACAGGAGGTTGCAGCAGGATCACACTTGTCTTGAAGTTATTTGTATTTGCCTTCTTTAATCCATGAAATGATGAAGACTGGGAGCAGTCAATAAGAAGGTGTTGATGAGTGAAACCTTATTCTTCTAGTAAATATTTACTGAGTTCCTACACTGTGCAAAGAACTATAGGCACTCAGAATAAAAGCAGGGCACAAAATAACATGCCTGACCTGACAAAGCTTATGTTCAAATGTGGAAAGACTAATCAATGTTAAAAAATTATATGCAAGAGTGTGATAAGTCCTTTGAAAAACAATAAAGCAAGACAAAAGGAAACAGTATCAGGAGAAGGGAGAGAGAGGGTATTTTGGGGGAAAAAAAGCATCATTGGTAAGACAAATTTCAAGGACAGGCCAGGGGAAATGAATAGACCAAACCATGGGGTTGCCTAGGGAAGATCAGATAGAAGATAGAGGTAAAATCAGATATAAAAGTCCTAAAGCAAGACTATACTTAACCTGTTGGAAACAGTGTATCTGGAAAAGAGCGAACAAGGGAGAGGGTAGCAGAAGATAAGTCAGAGGTGTGAGTATGAGTGTGTATGTGAGGAGATCATCCCGGGCCTTACAGTAGGCCACCATTAAGGGCTTTTCCTATGAGTTAGATGAGAATTCGCTGTAGGTTTTTGAGGAAAAGGTGATGTGTTCTGCTTGTTTTAAAAACAACACCATGACTGATGTGTTGAAAATGCACTGTAAGGAAGCAAAGGCAGAAACACAGAAACATGTATGTAAAAAGCGGGGTGAAAAATAATGAAATTTTAAAGCAGGATAGTGGCACTGAATGTGTAGATGTGGTCAGATTCTGACAGTATTTTAAAAGCATAGCTGCTAATGGCATGGGATGTGAGAGGAGGAAAGGAATACTATATGATGTCAAGGGTTTTGTCCTGAGTAAACGGCATACTCATAGGCAAAGATGAAGGAGAAGCAAATTGAGGAGATAAGGGTAAGTAGGAAATGCCAAATATATCATTGAATGGGGAAACCAAGTTGAAATGAATTCAATCTTTAGTAAATGCAATCTGCTCTTGGCTTGCATGAATATAGCACATGCAGACTAGGTTCCAGCCCAGCAAGACCTTGTTCCTACAAAAGAATCAGAAAATTAGCCAAGAATTGTGGTGTGCACCTGTAGTCCCAGCTACTCCAGAGGCTGAAGTAGAATTTCCTGAGCCCACAAGGTGGAGGTTATGGTAACTCATGATTGTAGGGCCGCACTACAGCCTTGGTAACAGAGTGAGACTCTGACTCAAAAACAAGGAAACAAACCAAAGACTAGGTTATCAGAATACTGCATGTTATGGTTGAAAGCAAGAGTTTGGAAGCTGGATGAATGTCATGCACAACTGTAATTATTAAATTAATGGCTGTTACTAATTACATTAAAAGAAATTATTAAATGTTTTAAATTTTGTATTAAATCAAAAATTAAATTTTGATTAATTTACTTTTATGAGTATATATTATGTGAAATAAATCTTTTCATACTGTGGTCATCACTGGGCAGTTATTTTAGGATGTGTGACCATAGGGTTTTGGAGAATAGACAGCCCAAAGAAAAAGAGAAGCACGTGACTGAATCAGGAAGTGTTAGTTCAGGCCCTGACTACCAATAGTTTGTTCTCCAAACTTGGAAAGGTTCAGAATGGATCTGGGCCTCCATTTCTCATGTGCACTTAAGGGACTGGAGTCTCAGCCATCTTCTTCAACTAGTACAATCCATCAGCATCTAACTTTAAATCCATTTTTCATAATGTTGACTACAGAAGGAGTAAGCTTTTTCATAGAGATTTGTAAAAAGAGTTTTTTAAAACAATAGCCTTTAGTTTTACCCATGAATAAAGCAGCAAATTATCACCTGGAAACTTTCCATTATTTTTCTTTAATCATCAATTTCCATATGATGCTCTCTTTAAAGCTAAAGGAAGCAGAGAAAAATACCTTTCAAAATAATTATACTATTAATGGATGCTTACAACTCTGTAAAAATGTGTTCCCTTAAAAGTGAATATAAATTTGATTCTTTCAGTTTAACTCTTTTCTCATCATATTTCACTATAACAAATTTCAGATTGCTTAATACAGGTGGTTTTCATTATTTGCAGTATTTATGTTCTATATAGTCAGTATGAATATTGAAAGAGCAAATATTAAACCACTGCTCCTGAGGGAAATACAGGGTTAGTTTCCTGAAAGCCTCTAGCAACAACACTTTTGCCAACTAATCAATATATAACCTTGTTTTATGTGTGTTTCTGTGTAAAGACAACTTAATTATTATATATTGTTGATTCATTGACATTGAACCCACGGCCAACAGCACTATAACTCATACGTGAATGAAGCTTATCTAACACACAGATTTTCACCATAAGGCACCATCACATCCTTCTTGAGTTTACGAACACGAGACAGCATTTCAGCATTACACTTGGAAGTCACTTTAAGCAGCAAAAATTGCCAATGAAAAGCACAGAAACATGACAATTTGCTCAGTGTATGAAAGCTGAAACAAGAAGGCAAACGTTGCCTTATTAGACCTCAGCTGGGAACACATAAGCACATACGGTGAGTCAAACTTCTCTCTACTCTGCACATGTCTGTGAACGTCCATGAGTGGCCACAAAAGAGCTGTAAGTATAGAGGAAGGTTACAAATAAATTTTCAAGAGAAGGAAAACTTACAAATACAGAAACTACAAATAATAAAGATAAATTATATTTATTTCTTTATTCATTGCCAACTGACCATGGCTCTTAGATCTTTACTTTTATCTTATCTTCAGAACTATCATCAATATATTATTTATAAATGATCACAAATACCTAATTGTAGATGAGAAAATCATACCTATGTGTTTAACTACTCATAAAGTTAAACCTTTTATGAATCAATTACCATCTAGTCAATCACTTTACAAGCTTACATTTTCTACATACAATCTTCCTAAATAATATTTCATGAATCATAAAGACTAGCTGTAAATGATGACACTGTGTTAGGTACCACATTAGGAAATTATACTGCAGTTTATAATCTACTATAAGATTAACCTCCAGTCAGGAAAGGAAATAAAAAATAAATAGAAAACAAATTAGAGATACAGCCTTGTTAATTTAAAAAAGTTATTTTTATTGTTAATATGAACCATTATTAACACCAATATAAAAATTATATTTTAAAATGAGCAGTAAAACCAGAAGTTTGGGTGACCTTTCTTCTGGATTCTTAACACTAAAGTTTGAAGTGAGTTTGGTATCTGTCACACCCTCTGATCCTCTCAAAGGACTTATCTCTCCTGCTACAAAGCTTCTGGGTGTTCAAATTATTCATCATTTCATGACATATTTGGGGCTCCCTGGAAAAAACAGCTCTCTAAAGATGATGCATGTGAATAAAAAGGGTAGAAAAGAAAGTCTTTTATTATATAATGACAAAATGAAGATAATGCCTTCTTTTTAGCAAAGGTGAATTTCTTGTTTTTCTTCTTCTTTTTTTTTTTTTTTGAGTTGGAGTCTCACTCTGTCGCCCAGACTGGAGTGCAGTGGCCGCTCCCGGCCACCGCAGCCTCGACCTGCTGGGCTCCGGAGATCCTTCCGCCTCAGCCTTCCGAGTAGCCGGAACTACAGGCATGCGCTACCACGCCCGGCTAATTTTTTGGTTTATTGTAGAGATGAGGTCTCGCTGCCCAGGCGGGTCTCGAACCTGCGGGCTCAGTCAATTCACTCACCATAGCCTCCCAAAGGCGCGGGATTACAGGCTGAGCCACCGAGCCCGGCTTTTCTTCATTTTTTTAAGGACAGTAAAATCTTAGAAAATGAAATTATTTCAGTATCATTTTGGAAAAGTTTCAAATCTTAGTATCTCCTAAACAGAAATGCTTTTGAACTAGATTGAAAGTTTGTCTGAACAATCTGAGAACTGAAAAAAGAGTCATTGTACCTGGTCCTCTGGCCTGAGTAGCCAGTAATACAAAGCAAAATTTCATCCAACAACACAAGCCCAGTTAGAAGAACATTTCTACCAACTTAAAAAATTCTTTCTTTATAGAACTGGACAGAACATCTAAACAAACAAACAAAAGAATTATACCTAATAGTACACTGGAATTAAATGACATTTACTATTTTTATTTGGGTCATACTCTTTCATTTACACAACTCATTAAACACAAAAAATGAAGAAGAAACTGTGCTAAGTGCCAGGTTGAACAGAACTAGTCATTGAACAAAGACTTGGAAAAACTTTTGTAAACTACTAATGTAATTGAGTCATCTGAATACATAAGTTAGTAGCACAAACTAGAACCTAAGGTAACATTTACTGACTATTTGTGCCATAGTCAATCTTGAAAACCAAAACGACTAAAAACATTTGTAATAATTTAGGTTTTTAAAATAAAATATGGCATTAACTGACCAAAAGTAAGTTTGTGGTCTTTAAACTTTTTCAATAAGAAATGACTCCCAGTAAAAATTACATTCTATATAGTGGCTCAATGCATAGACAGATAATATACATACACACCAAACAAACATAAGTTACATAAAAAATACTTAACCTTATGACATGTAATATAGTCTAACTTTTTTTTTTTGAGACAGAGTCTGGCTAAGTCCCTCAGGCTGGAGTGTGGTGATGCAATCATAGCTCACTGTAACTTAGAACTCCTGGGCTCAATCAGTCTTCTTACCTCCCCCTCCCAAACAGCTGAGACTATAGTCATTCCCCACCAGGCTTGGCTAGTTTACTACTTTTTGTAGACACGGGATCTTGCTATGTTGCCCAGGCTGATCTCAAACTCCTGGTCTCAAGCGATCCTCTTGCCTTGGCCTCCCAAAGCACTGAGATTATAGGCATGAACCACCATGTCCAGCCCACTCTGACTTTTAATGACATTTATTTCATTACATTTAGAGATCACTAATGGGTAACAATGTAAATTTTAAAAAACACCAAACAATAGTACGTCATATCTCTCCTAGGTTGGGACATCAATGCTAGCAGTGAAATGACTTAATACTGAAAAAGAATTTCATTTCTTCTCAAATTCTTTAGATGATAATATATGTCAAGTAAACTTACTCTTGTTAATTGGATTATGTTCATGGTAAAAAGTGGAAAGAAGAGAGGGAAAAACAAATTTCCCACTCTGTCATTTTATTTTGATAGCTTTCAACTCCAACTTTGGGTAGACTTACATTAAGGAGACAATGTATAATTTACAATGTTAAAAAGCTGTTCAGCAGACATTAAGGATACTGTCTAAGAAGAGTAATTTAATTTAGTAGTATGATGAATCAGGTCCACTATACAGACCGGGTAATTCAGACATAAATTCAACACTCAGGTTCACCTGTATCTTTCTTTCTTTTTACATGTAATTCATATCAGTGTACTAAATTAAATAGCCACTTGTTGGTTAGCAAAAAATGAATGTGTAATTCTTTTATTTTCTTTTCTTTTTGAGTTGGAGTTTCACTCTGTCCCCCAGGTTGGAGTGCAGTGGCACGCTCACAGCCACTGCAACCTCAACCTGCTGGGTTCAGGCAATCCTTCCGCCTCAGACTTCCAAGTAGCTGGAACTACAGGCATGTACCACCACATCCACCTATTTTTTTTTTTTCATTGTAGAGATGAGGTCTCGACAATTTGCCCAGCTGGTCTGGAACCTGTGGGCTCAGGCAATTCTTTCACCTGGGCAAACCAAAGTGCTGGGATTATAGGCATGAGCCACCATGCCCAGCGTAGTTATTTTCATTGGAGATAACTGTTTATCTAGAGTTGAGTCATTGGGATATGAAGGATAAAGCATAAATAGGACCATTTTTTAAAAAAGGAAACTGACTTGAGAAACATCATCAATAGATGTTTGATAATACTATTGATCTGAGGTTTTGCAAATACATAGTTATGGCTACTTTTCTAGATCGTTCATTCTCACTAAAATTAATGAATTATTAGAATGAGGTAGTAGGTGTGATTTTAAGAAAAGGTGTGATTTAAGAAAAATCACTTACATATTTGTTCAGTTTGGGTTCTTAGGCTTATTTGACTACAAACACTAGGATCCACTGTATCTATTCTAAGAAATTTATTAAACCAATGTTGAGTAGCTTCCAGAATTGTTGGGCTGGCTCAAGACTAAGTTTCCAGGAAGAAAAAAAAAAAAAAAAATCCCAACACTAAGCTCTAGAATTAGCCTGGTGAAAAAACAGCTGCAACTACATTTGCCACCATTAATACCAATAACGTACACCAACTGCCAATGCCACCACGATCAATATCACTTTTGTATCAAGAATTAGATGCTATATGGTTGACTCCTAAAACCAGAGCCCTCTACTGTCACAGTCACCGAAGGAAATAGAAGATCCATGAAAAACATATCTCCTGATAGTGATCAATCCCCAAATGATGTCCAGTAAACATTCATTAGATTAAACAAGCCTACAAGCCTAGTGACATGCCAGCATTCCAGCTGCATGACAGGCTGAAAATTTGATTTCGGACTTCTAAGTTGGCAAGAAAAAACTCATAATGCTATAATTTCATGAATTTAGAAAGACTACTCAAAATATTATGGAATATGCCAATTTTCTGCCACACTTGTATTCTGTATAGCATGTGATGTTAAAAATAAAAATATATTAAGCATATTTAAAAAAAAAAAAAACAAGACCTAGAGTTTCAGAACTGACAGGAACCTTAAGAAACAATCACAATCCAGCTCCTTTGTTGTAGAAATGAAGTCTCAGAGCTTTTTTTCTTTCCTTTTTGTTTGTTTGTTTGTTTTTAGAGACAGTGTCTTGCTTTGCTGCCCAGGCTGGTCTTGAACCCCTGTGACACTCCTGCCTTGACCTCCCAAAGAGATGCGATTACAGGAGTCACCCACTGCACCTGGCTGGGGACTATCTATTCATTTATAAGAGAGTCACAAATTGGTATTCTAAATTCAAAAATTCCTCTTTCCAAGTCGGGCTCGGTGGCTCAGCCTGTAATCCCGCGCCTTTGGGAGGTTGAGGTGAGTGGACTGTCTGAGCCCGCGGGTTCGAGACCCGCCTAGGCAACTTGGCGAGACCTCATCTCTACAATAAATCAAAATGAGCTGGGAGTGGTAGCGCGTGCCTGTAGTTCCAGCTACTTGGAAGGTTGAGACGGAAGGATCGCCGGAGCCCAGCAGGCGAGGCTGCAGTGGCCGGGAGCAGCCACTGCACTCCAGTATGGGTGACAGAGTGAGACTCCAACTCAAAAAAAAAAAAAAAATTCCTCTTCCCATGTCCTATCACTAGTATTATTTGTAAGCAGAGAATGGCTCTGTTGAAAAGGTAGGGAATTACGTTGAAGGTGGCTACATTTGATGATTTTCAACAGCATCTAGACTGGTGGCAACTGACACTTCCAACATCTGACTAACATTCCCCTCACCTGTGAGAACCTGCTACCTAATGATCTTGTTAGTTGTTGCCCATGAGACAGAGGGCTTCTGGAACACTTCTACTCCCCCTACCCACCAACATACAAAATAGCAAGTCAAATGCCGTGGAGGAATGCCCAAACCGAAACCAAAATGTTAACTGGGTAAATATTGTCATTGGCATCTATTTATCTTTCATTAGGTTAGAATTGGACAATAGCTCCAGGGAGATCATTAAGCATAGAGTGCAGTGATGAAAATATGGTGCCATAAACCTACTTGTAATTAGTGACAGGATCTGGAAATTAATTCAGAAGGGAAATACACATCCACACCAAGCAAAGAAACAAGTGTGCTGGATGACCATGCTTTCCTCCTATGATGGAGAAGGTAAGGTATCTTTGTAGAATTTATTTAATTTGGAAGTTTGAAGGAAAATATAAAAGGACAGAGGACTCCAATTATGGAATTGTAGATACACACCAGCTTTGGTTAGTCAAAACAGTATTACTTAGAATTGGGAAGTTACTAGGCATATGTATTTATGACCCTCTCTCAGGAACTCTGGCAACTGAAATTACAGAATAACAATAAGATTTATCACATATTATCCAACCAAAACTTGTATGATTTGAACAGAGAGGTCTCTGATCTAATTGAGAACATTCCCCAAATCCAAACCTATGAGTTTTCACACTTATCATACATTCTCTTTCTTTCCTTTTTTGTTTTTATTTTTTAGAGAGATGGGGTGTCACCCAGGCTGGAGTGCAGTAGCGCCATCATAGCTCACTACAGGCTTGAACTCTTGGGCTCAAATGATTCTCTCACCTCAGCCTCCTGAGTAGCTGGAACTGCAAGTATGAGCCACAGTACCCAGCTTTTCTCTCACTCTTGACATTAAGTGTCTTCATGTTCTTCTCTGATTTGCAACTCTTCTCCTCTGCTGTCAACTTTAACATTAACCCCAATGGAACATAAGGCCTGACCCATTTAAAAATAGAGACAGAACTCTTAGAATGAGCAAAAATATAAGCAACCTATCATTCATTTTGCTGTTCTGTGTGTATTAGCATGAACTCTCATGCTCTCTGATTTGGAATTAGTATCTTTCATTAGCAATAATGATTGGTTCATACATTCATAGTTTCTAATCATTAAAATACAACTTCAAAACATTTTGGAATGTTTCAATATAAAAATAGTCAACCACATACACTTGCCCCTCAAAAAAAAAAGTAGAGAGAGCTAATGATACTCATAATGGCTTGCTTATAATACTCACATGACTTACTCGTTGTCCTCCCACAGAACAAAACATAATGTAGTCACTAAATGGTACCCATCCTGTTAAATCTTGGTTTCAAAGTTTATAGATTCTGAAAGGTGCTTTTAGGGAGAAACAGAACAGAATTTGAGCAATTTCAGATGCAACATGTAGGTCCTTCTCAGCTTGAACTGGAATCCTGACAGCATGGCACAGAATTACAAAGCACTGAAAAGCATCATAAAATGATGACCATGATGACCAGTGCATATGTCCCTAGGACTGCAAAATATTCCTAGGCATAAAGTCAGTCTTGTGGTTTTTAAAAGGTAATTTGTTTCCTATAACCATATGCTCTAAATGGAAGAACAGTTTCTCAAACAAAGACAAAAGTCAAGATAATCTGGACATAAAACTATAAAGTAAATTCTATTGAAGAATATTATTAGAAGCTTTGCAAACAAATCAGTACAAGAAAACTAAATGCAAGCATTGAAAAGGCATATATGTTAAGATTAGGTATGGACAAAAACACATTTCTAAAAAGTTATCTACCTACCCATTTATCTATCTTTGCCACTTTTATGGGCAATAATCAAAAAATAATTTCCATTACTGGTGGGTTTTATTTCCATTCAAAGGCTACCTCACCATAGTTACCAAAATGACTTAAGTTCTCTTCAGAAGGATGCCCTCAAAGGACACGATTCAAACAGCCCAATACAGAAAACAATGTCAATGCAGGGAGCAAAAAAAACAGCAACACAGAGTGCAATAGGACACCAAGTCCATACCAGCAGTCGCAGCTCCAAATAATGTAATTTGTAAATCAATTAAAAGCTGCACTCATAGATCTCAGGCACTCACTCAGTTTACCAAACATAATCAAATTACACTTCCAGAGGGAATTAATGTCACAGTATATTTGGTCTTTACTGCAATTGTCATTTCCAATAGGATAAACAAAATAATCTCAGGCCACCATAGCTGTCACTGAGAGACACAGCACAGAAATGACTGTTGGCTCCGCAGGCAGAATGCCTGGTATGCAATACCAGCTCAGCCACTTACTGAGTAACTGTGGCCAGGTGCTTGGTGGCTCTGCCCTTTTCCCCTCATTTGTCAAAATGAGCATAATAAAATGTATCCAGCTCAGTGGGGTTACTGTGACTCTTAAGATGATGCTCACAGAGCATTCAGCATTATGCCTGGCACAAACACACTTTCAGTAAGTTTGTAAATTTTTTTTTATAATTGGAAAAATTAAGTGCAAAAAATTTACAATCACATAACAGTTGGAATGGGCAACATTACTGGGCATGTCTTACTAAAAATATTTCGAGAAAAATCTTTGTTTTTAAAAGTAGGACAGAAAGCACAAGTAGAACACATAGTCCAATCTCTGGTAGAGTCCTACAAAAAACTGAAAAGTATTTCCCAAGCTTCTAGAGTGTCATTCACAAAACAACAGCCTTGAAGCTTTCCCTGTCTTTCTTCCCCATTTTGATCCTCTACAAACTGTCTGTATTTTAAATTACATGTTGCACAGGATAGTTTTGGATCATTCAAGGCACTGTCCACTGCTAGGTTCTGACATATTTATTCAGGCTTGTCTAGCAAATTGGAAAAGGTATTGGCTGTAAGGAAGAACTGAAACACCCCTCTAGAAAGAGCTATTCCAAAGAAAAGAGACAAACTGGGTGTGGTGGCTCACGTCTGTAATCCTAGCACTTTGGGAGGCGGAGGTAAGAGGATTGCTTGAGTCCAGGGGTTTGAGATCAGCCTGGACAGCTTGATGAGACCTCGTCTCTTCAATAAAACAAAACAAAAATCAGCTGGGCATGGTGGCACATGTCTGTTGTTCCAACTTACTTGAAAGGTTGAGGTGGAAGGATTGCCTGAGTCCAGCAGGTCGAGGCTGCATTGGCTTTAAGCATGCCACTGCACTCTGCCTGGGCGGCAGCGTGAGACTACAACTCAAAAAATATAAAATAAAGAGATAATTGGACAATTCATACTGACCCACTAGTAAAATGGGGAGTACAGTTTTTTCTATATCTGTTCAGTGGGGAGAGAAAAGTTGGTAAGTAAAATCCATAATTTAATGAGGAGAGGAAAGAAGACCAAGATTGAGCATAAAAAGACACCAAATCTAATGTTGGCAGTCACAGCTCCAAGGAATGTCATTTATAAATCAATTACAAACTGCATGCACAGAAATAAGATACTCATGCAGTGTCTGCTTCCCTCAAAATTCCATATGATGCTGAGGTACAAATGGCACTCTAGTACTTTGTTTCCATATATTAATTCAACAAGTATTTTTTGGGGGCACTTATTGTGTGCCAGGAAACTTCCTAGGTATTGGGGAATCAATAACAAACAAAACAGTCTTGAAACAAAACCTCATGAAATTTACATTCCCACCCATCTGGGAAGGCAGCCAAGGCATACTCCTCAGATCTTCCCAGAATAAAGAGGGATCAAGGCCTTGAATGCACAGGACCTTCAGAATCCTAGAAGCCAGGCTCTCTTTTTACCCAACATACATTACCTGGCCTTGTAATTATCCTCACATAATGGCATACTGGCTGGGCCCTGAAAGATCAGAGCAAGAAAGAAGTAGAATCCTAGTCCTATAGAAGCTTATCAGCAAAGTGAGGGGTTAGCAAGTCACTTGGAGATAGAGCAATATATAATTGATAACTGATGCTGTACGAGAAAGGATTTTTTGCTGGATTAGAATTTTTATTCCTTAAAACAATGTGAAGTCATCTTATTTCCAGCTTAACAGATTTGTTTTCAGAAAAAGGAATAAAATGTAACTTGTTCCTGCAAAAAAAGATAGCTAAGTAGAGTATCCATGACTCAAATATAGGTCTACTGTACTTGAAAGCCAGTACTTTCAAATTAGTTTCTAGCTTTTAAAAATATGTTAATGTGTTAAATACTTGTATTTAATCCCTACAAGAAAACAGAATCAGGGAGTAGAAAAATGTAATGAGGAGAAAATACATGTATCCTTCTTATACTTTCATTTTGGTTTTAACAGGGAATCTGCATATATGGTTTATCCATAAAGTTTGTAGTTTATCTGTAAAGGCAGAAAATGACCAAAGTGGCAAGGATATCCTTAGCAAAGGCAAGAGCATGTTAAACTGATATTCTGCAAGTAGAGAGCTGAACAGCCATGCTCATTGTTAAGTCAGGCATCTCTGAGTGGTTGGTACTCAGGCTATACTGGTTGTTCAGTATTTTAAATATCATACATCATTCCTGGTTGATGCTGTCAACTCCTGATTTTATATTTCCAGCCCTGATTTCTACCAAACTTCAGACTCATATCCAACGACTCCTTTGGCATTTCCACTTGGAGGTCTAATGGCCATTTTAAAATTAATGTGCCAGGAACTAATCCTTTCATTTTCCTATCACAGGATATTACCTCACTCCCACACTAGCTCACCACCCATCTCCATTGGGACAACTCCATCCTTAAAGTTTCTTGGGATTTGTCCTTGACTTCCTTCTGTCTGCAACAACCCACATCCAATTCACCAGTATTTTCAGCTCTATCTTCAAAACACATCCTGCACCTCACCATGCTGCGCTGTCTTTACTGCTACCACCCCATCTCAAGCCACTGATTACTACAACTGCCTCCTAACCTGTCCTCCAGCCTCTGCTTTGGCCCTTGCAGCTCTCTTGCAGCACAGGAGTCAGAATGATTCTCTTTAACCAGAAGTCAGACAGCTCACTCCTCTCTTCACAATTTTCTAAAGTCTTTCCATTCCTACTAGTCTACTCAGGCTGCCACAACAAAATACCATTAGACTGGTGGCTTAAAAACAGACATTTATTTCTCACAGTCCTAGAATCTAAGTCCAAGATCAAGGTGCGGGCAGATTCAGCTCCTGGTAAAGGTCTGCTTCCTGGCTTGAAGGCTACCTTCTGGCTGTGTCCTCAGATAGCACAGAGAGCTCTAGTCTCTTCCTCTTCTTACAAAAACACTAATCCTATCATAGTGGCTCCACTCTCACAATCTCATAGAAACCTAATTACCTCCTAAAGGTAATTCCAGTAACATCACACTGGGATGGGACTTCAACATATGAACTGGGGGGAACACTAACATTCAGTCCATAACAGCATCTCACTCAGATGGAAAGTGACCTACAGGCTCCTGTCACCTCTCTGGCAGCATCCCTTATGACTTCCAGCCCCCTCATTCCACAATACATGGTAGTGCATGGCCTACATGCTGTTTTCAGCCATGCCAAGCAGGCTTCCACCTTCCTGGCCCTGAGAGGCTCTTCCTTTGGGGATCTGCAAAGCCTGCTCCCTCGCTTTCTTTTGGGCTTGGCTCACTTCTCACAATCTGACCACTAACAGCCTTTGTTTATTTGTTTATCCTCAACTCCTACCCTTAGGATATAAGCAATATAAGGGCAAATAATTTTCTCAGTTTTGTTCACTGCTGTATTATGGGTGTCCAGGTACGGGATATTCAAAAAAGATTTGCTAAATGGATAAATAAATGAATATGGCCAATTTTGCAGACTAAGAGCAACTCTAACTATCCAATGATTTGCCTGCAATTCTCAAAATAATTCTATATCGAAAATGGAGGATATCTCCAATGTTTCATTTTGTTTTTCAAAATAATGCAAAATAAAACATATCAAATGAAATAAAGAAGTCTAGAGAGAGCAAGCTTAAGAGGGAGTTATTTAAAGTCCCATTAGCAGGTTTCATAAACTTGTGAGACCTTATCTTTCTTCTCTTGGTTTCATTCGTGTTTGGTTTCAGTTCTCACCGAAGAAGCTAAATGCAATCTTTTGTTTTGGTTTGGGCACATAATCAACAATCTTTAGTAGCAAGCAAACAATGATCCAACTATTCAGGAGATTTCCTTGAAATCTATCATCTATAGATTTACTGTGGTATAAACTTGGATGCAAATTGCTGTAAAATATCTACCAAGAAAGATAAAATCTGAATTTTTTCCAGAAATTATAAAAGTATAAATTCTTTTTTTTTTCTTCTGGTCTGTGGGTTGGTTCCCAGGTCTCTACTGTGCAGGGCTAAGCTGCCTACACAAACTAAATCTTTACACAAGGTCGAGGTCTCCGAACTGGTTTCCTAGGTTAGACATCAGTTCATGGACCAAAAGCAAGAAAGTATTACCAGCCCTGTCCATATCCACCCTTCCCTGGGCATACAGCTCTCCATCATCCCTTCCCCAAATCTGGTATTACATATCCACTCTTGTCTCCCAATTTGTAGCTCCAGAGCCTGAACCCAGTCACTTTTCTAACTTCTGAGCACTCTGAGCAGAATTTATGAGCTGACAGTGCCCTCAAAAAATTCTGTACGTTTGTCCATGCAAAATATGAATAAACAAATTCAGGTGAAGAAAAGGGAAGTTTGACTGGGAGATGAGGTAGAAAACTATGGAGCCTGAACAGGAACACAGAAACAGCTCTGACTAGAAAGACAGAAAGCTAAGAAGAAAAATTAGATAGTTTTTTTGGAGCATATGAGCCTGTGAATAATGAGAGCTAAGCAGGAAGTGTATCATTTTCTTTTCTGAGATGTGATTCCCGAAGGGCATATCTCCCTAGAGGGAAGGTTAGGTGTTTATAAGGCACAGAATACAATGTGTTCAGGTAGAACTAAGATAGAGTTATTGAAAGTCTCATTAGCAAGTTCATAAATGAAATTTTTAGGATACAGTTTGGAGTTAGAGGTAAGAGGCAACTGGACCACTTTATGATCTTAGCAAAGTGGGGTTTAAGAGAATAGTAGAGAAATTTCACCCTCAATAAACAGATACTTGTTTCTAGAAAGCAAACTCATTAGGACTATGCTCCCACTCAGCTGTCGTGCAAGCAACTCTGAAGAAAGTACTACTCAAACATCCCCCAAATCTGCCCCCAACTTAACTTAGTCACTAGGGAAAAAAAATGACTTAGAGAAACATATGGGCAGTCCAAAGACATGTTAGAGAAGCAATGGTAATAAGAGCAGGCTTCTCATGTAAATTAAAAAGTACCACTTAAATCTGCTTCCTCTCCTTCCCAGGTAGCTAATAACTTAGACTTATTGTGAATCAGAGAAAATAATAAATACAAAAGACGCATAACAATTGTGAAAGCAATGCATATGAACAGGCATGATTGTTATGCCATACTTTGTGCTAGATTTAATGACAATTTGTGTGCTAGGCCCTGAAGACGAAACGTGAATGAAATGTGAAGATGAAATGTGATGAAAAGCTCCCTGAGGCCAAGGAGCTAAGTTTTTTGGGAAAAAGTATATGTAAATAAGTAATGTGGTACGAGGGCTCCCACTAGCCTGCACTGGACCACTGTGTAAATTAGAAAAGGGAAGCCCTGCACCAGCTCTGACTCACCCCTTTAGCTAGGCCTTTCGGTACATTTCAACACACACCTCAGAGTACCTATTCGGGGTGTCATGTAAGGTTGAGGGGTGATGTCAGAGAAGGCCTAAGAAAAGAAGGTGATAACCCAGACAAAGAGGGAGGGAGCAAAAGAGCATTTCTACCAAGAGAGTGTAAGTGGAAAGGCATCAAGAAAGGACAAAAAAATCTGACAGTGCAGGGTTGGGGGAATGGGTGCCCATATGGCTAGAGTTAGAGAACAAATAGGGGAACTGAAATGTGGAGGAATTTGCAATGTCAGGATTTTAGAATTTAGCCTGAGGAACAGGGGAGCCATGGAAGGATTTTTTTTTTTTCTGAGTCAGAGTCTCACTCTGTCGCCCAGACTGGAGTGCAGTGGCCGCTCCTGGCCACCGCAGCCTCGACCTGCTGGGCTCCGGCGATCCTTCCGCCTCAGCCTTCCGAGTAGCTGGAATTACAGGCACACGCTACCACGCCTGGCTAATTTTTGATTTATTGTAGAGATGAGGTCTCGCTGCCCAAGTGGGTCTTGAACCCACGGGCTCAGGCAATCCATTCACCTCAGCCTCCCAAAGGTGCGGGATTACAGGCTGAGCCACCGAGCCCGGCTCCATGGAAGGATTTTTAGGGAGAAGAGTGAAAGACCTGATTTGCATTTTTTAAAAACTTCTTTCTCCATACCAAAATGAAGCATTCAAGAGGAGAGACATATTAGAGCATATGGGTTAAAGAGAAGGGGATAGATTTAGAAGGCACTGAGGAAGTTACAGTGAGAAGAATTGCCAAGGTATTACATAAACTGGAAAGGGAAAGAGAGACTGACAGGATGACACCAGGATGACACCTTAGGCAAGGCTAAGGTGAGGCAGGGAACATAAGCAGAGGAGCAGGTTTGTGTGGAGGCTGGGTGGGCAAGTGTTGGAAAACAAGGTCCATTTTATGCAGCGTATTATTATTAAGGTACCAGTATAGCTCTAAGTGAATATTCCAATAGGTAGTGGAAAATGTATCTAAAGATAAACGTTAAATCCTCTAATATAGATTTGGGAATTACCAGTACATTAATGAGATGCCCTGGGTAGACTGAAGAAGTAGGCAGAAGAAGAACTCGTGAAGGAGAATGGGAATGAGTGATTAAAGATAAAGAAGAAATCTAGAAAGCACTCATGTTACAAAAGTCAAAGAAGGTGATTCACACTTTCAGCCACAGAGAGACATCAAGTAAAAGCAGACCAAGATGGTTCCACTGGACTTAGTAATAAGGAGGAGGTAGTAATCACCATGACAGTGATTCCACTGAGCACCTAACAGAGCCTGAATGCAGAGGCTTGGGAAATGAATGGGCATTAAGGAAATGAAAATAGAGTACTTCTCTCTCAAACTGTTCAGTGAGAAGGGAATGGGGGAGAATTACTTACATAGCTAATTGTGTGGTGACAACTTCTAAAATGCAGAAGGATGACTACTTAGCATTGCCCACAGAAAGACTCATTTCAACTTTCATAATTTGGGAGCAACATTACTCCTTCCTTCCTAAATCTTGTCCTTTCAGATATTCAAATCTGTCCAATGCCCTGTAGAAAACATTCCACAGACAGTATAAGCCTCTCCCTTCTTTATACACGAGGAAGGACCCCCAAAAAACACAAAATGATTTTTTGGAGGGCAGGCCCCTTGCAGTTCAAGCTTCCCCCACTAGATAAGTGTTCTAGGAACCCGTCAGCACCAGTGTACCAGTTAACTTTGATGTTAGAAGCTGTGTTTGGCTTCAGCGAATTTTTTTTTGGAGATTTTTTTTCAACACAATTGCCCATTTCATGATGTGAATTACATTTTGCCAATGTGGAAGAGGTGAAACCAAAACGGCAGGAGCACTAAAAGGCATCAAAATGGTGAGTTCAAAAACTGTTTTGAGCAGTGGAATGGCATCTTGATTGGTGTATTCCATCTAGTGGGGAGTACTTTGAAGGTGACTGAAGTTTAGACATGTAAGAATAAATGCACAATTTTTTAATAAATAAATTCTAAGTCTTTTGTGGTCCCCCCTCATATCTAATTTGGGCACCTAATTATATGCCGCTTTGAACTGTTGAGTATTTTCATGTGTAAATGTCCTAACTTCCCTCACAAGAAAGAAGCCCCTTACATGTTAACAATGTTTGGGACCATGTTGATCATATTCTAATGCTTTATTTAAATAAAAAGTAACACAGCTGCAGAGAGAGCTCTCATGGCTTTGAGCAGAAGAGGAAGTAAAGAACAGAAAGCTTAGGTAGTAGAAACATGAACTTTGCAATCAAACAAATGTATTTGAATCCTGGTCCCACCCTTCATAAACTAAGCAACCTCAGTCAAATTAATCTATTTGAGACTCAGCTTCTTCACTTGTACAGGGCACATAGTAAATACTCGATACTTATTTAACTTGGTCAAAAAATGGAGATAATGTTAACATCTGCAGAATAGTTGGGAATATTAAATAAGATAATATATTACATGTGCAGACATAATAGGTTTCAGGTTAGCATTATCTAAGAATCTATCTTTCTTACAGATTTCATTCTCTAGTCTTGGTATGAAAAGGATAAAGAGGACAGAGAGCCTAGGAATCCATAGAAGTGAATAGAAGATTCCCAACCCAAAGCTTTACTGGAGATTTAGTTCTTTATAATATCATCTCTAGAACAATTGTTTTGGTAAATAGTGGTTTTGAAAACATATCACAATCACTTGGGTGCTTGATTTAAAAAATAAATAAGTAAATGAACAAAAAAGGTAAACAAAAAAATAAATAAGTGGTAGATTCCTAGAGCCCTCTCCTGGTCAATTTGTAAGACTGAAGCCCAATTTTATCAAGGGAAATAGATATAAAGAATGTGTCAATGCTTCAGAACCACCTTCTAAAACCTCAATTCACCCTGAGAGTATTTTTCCCAGACTTACCGTGTTCTAAAACCATCAGGAAACAACTTTAGTCTTGAGAATTCACTGGACATTAGAATTATTTTTTGAGATTCCCATTCATGATGGGCTCTATAGGATCACTTTTATCTCAAGGAAGCCATATCTTACAGTGACCTAGAAGATGGGAGGACGAGGGGTAGGAAGATTCAAGAACTACTCCTTTCTAGGGTTGTAGAAAGTCAAGGAATAGGAGGACATGATCAGAACCTTCATTCACCTCCACTCCTCTGCCTCCCACATACAAGTGTCACCAGAAGTGGACAGCTGAACATGCTCAGTCTGATGTAAGTGTTTAATTAGAAGGGAACTTGCCTTAGAATCCTCAGGATCCTTCCAGGTCATGTGTGGCAGGGGGAGTGAAGCTATTTATCCTTCCTACCTTTTTGGTACAATGTTCACCATCCAGCCTAAAGACTTATTTTCTTCTTCATGAAGAGGCTGAAAGACCATGCCTCTCTCTTCCCAAGACTGACTGTGGGTGCTGGCTAACAAAAAAGAGATTTTTTGTAACTTTCTTCTCTCATAGAACCCTGAGAGTTTTCATTACTCCAAATACAAGTATACGTCAGGTTCTTCTTCTTGATCTCTGATATGAAAAATCATGCATTTGGCAGGACTGTATCCATGACAATATCAAGAACCTTATGGTTGATGGAACAGTTAAAGCTCCTTTTCAACGTTGTCTGATGCAGATTGAAATATTCATTTAATAAAATACAATTTCTTGGAATTAATATTTTCCATTGCCTATTTCTTTGTTCAGATAGCTACTTGCTTTCCAAGTCCTGATGTTACTAGGTCACTCATTAGTATAACCATTATGGGAAACCCCTTCATGTCCCCTCCCACTGTGGGAATTTTTCTGTCCTCTCAATAAATCCTGCTTTCAAAATACACACACACACACACACACACACACACACACACACACACACACACACACATATATAAAACCATTTTATCAGGTAATATTAAAAGACTATAAGAACTATTTACACACTCTCTCAAGGTACTTTCAAAAAGATTTTTTTTTCTATGAAATGAAATTCTGTCAATACTTTCTAATAATAGAAAAATGCCAAGCCAATAAATTGGCTATTAGCAACTTAATAAAATCATGATACAAAATGCGCTAAGTCACAATTCATTTATACTGATCAATAAACTCTTTGGTTTACAAAATGAACATGGGATTGTCTTCATTCATTTAGTGCTGTGTTGCTACAACAAAATATCTGAGGTTAGTCATTTATAAAGAAAAGATGGCCCATGAAGAGCAAGTCAAAAAGAGAACCAACTCAGTTACATCAATTGCCAACAATACAAAAGGGGCTGAACTGTGTTCATGATTTTTGGAGGCCAGGGAATTCTGATAAGCTGCCCAAACAAAGTAAGAATTGTTCTCCATTTTGGCAGCTTGCAGTCTACATCTACGTACAAGTTAAGTAAATGAGGGTGGGTCGATACCTCCCATGCTTAGCAGCAGAAACCATTAGACTTGCCTCTACCAACCATCTTGATAATCTGGCTCTGTGTCTTGATGTGGTTTGCTCACTAGGGGAAATTTCTATTAAACCAAGTAAGGTCTAACATGTTCAGAGGTGTATCGTCCTCTCTCTTTGAGTAATGCTGGTTTCTTCATCAGTGTTCATGATGCCCCATTCAAATTAAACTGGGCAGAGTTTTTAATTTGTAAGACTGAAGCCCAATTTTATCAAGGGAATTTAATATAAAAAAATGCGTCAACGCTTCAGAACCACCTTCAAAAAACCCAATTCAGCCTAATCTATTTTGCCCAGAGTTACTCAGGTCAGGTTTACAAGTGAAAAACAGGTCCAAGAAACAGGCCGGGCTCAGAGGCTCAGCCTATAATCACAGCACTTTGGAAGACCCAGGTGAGTGGATTGCCTGAGCCCATGGGTTCGAGACCAGCCTGGGAAACTTGTCAAGACCTCATCTCTACAAATCAGCTGAGCATGGTAGTGCACACCTATAGTTCCAGTTACTTGGAAGGCTGAGGCGGAAGGATCGCTGGAGCCCAGCAGGTTGATGCTGGGGTGGCCCTGAATGTGTCACTGTACTCCAGCCTGGGCGACAGAGTAAGACTCTGACTCAAAAAAAAAAAAAAAAAAAGAAAGAAACAAGGGACTCTCCTCATGTGATTTGTAAATGATTATGAATATAATATGTTCTTTTCTATACTTTCCAAAAATGGTCTTCTATTACATAAAAATAATTTCCTTCCAGTTTGTAACTATTATTGTCTGGATGGGGTTGCATTATTAAGAAAGACAAGCTCTCAACCAGTCATTCTAACTTCAACTTCATAAGAGGTGCAGACTCTGGTATTCCTAGGGTGTTTTGAGGGAAATGGAGGAGAGGATGGGTTCAAGAAGAAGAAAGCATCAACAAAATCAGAAAAAACAATATCTTATCATATTCCTAGATTAGATGGCAGTAAATCTGCCAACTGAAGACAAATTTGTATACCATATAGGAGTCAAAAGTTTGAAAATATGAGAAAAAGGGGTCAAAATTATTCCAGAAGTAGCACATGTATATAAATCTGAAAGTAATCTGAAACAGATTATCAGTTTCCAAGGAAAAAGAATAAAGGTAAGGCTTGAGTGGTATTAGTTCAAATTCTAAACCAAATCTAAAATTCATAGGTTACCTAGGTGTGGCAGTTGGCTGATAAAGTCACCAAGGAGTGAACAGCAACTATCTAGAACCTCATCACAAGGCAGGACTCTAGTCAATGGGCAACTGAGGGCATAGGCTACGGCAAGATAAAAAGCCAGACAAGCAAAACTGAACAACAGAGGTTAAGGCTATTATATCACAATAGTCCTAGAATCTGGAGCAGAGCTAAACCAGAAATCAGAGTTGAACTGATTTAAAATAAAATAAATTCAGAGGTGAAAAACAATGCAGGTCATCATTGTACTCACATATTTTAGCTTCTCTCTTCTAAGATTTAAAATCTACAAGTGGCCAGGACACACAAATAAAGCTTTTTGCCAGATCCAAGAAAAAAAGCATTAGAGAGTTTAGAAGACATCCAAAGTCAAGGAACCCCAAAGATAGTGTCCTAGACTTCAGAGCAAGGGTTCGCAAACTATTTGGCCCACAGGCCAAATCTAGACCACCATCTACTTTTGAACAGTCTATACTGAGAGTGGTTTTTACATTCTAAAATGACTTTAAAAAAATCAAAGAATCATATTTTATGACATGTAAAAAAAATAAATAAGACAGATTTCAATGGCCTTAAGTAAAGTTTTATTGGAACACAGCCACACTTATCCATTTATGAAGCGTCTATGGCCACTTGTCTATGACAAAGTTGAGCAGTTGAAACAAGAGATAGCATAGCCAGCAAAGTTCAAAATATTTACTATTAGGTGCTTAACATAAAAAGACTGCCAGTCCCTGCTCTAGGGCAGGACTTCCAAGTGCCTTAAATGTATTATAAAAGTGGGAATAAGAGATAACCAACCCTCTTTCTTTACTGACTTTGGTAACTTCATTTGAAAAATAGCCTTTTTGTTTTAAAGGGTGGAGTAGAAAAATCAAGGGCTATCCCAGAATGAGCTTATCCAACCTTATCTGAATAAGTAGGCAATCTGGCAAGGAGAAAAAAAAATCTATGGCATTTATTGGTAGTACAATGCACTTTCTGGGGTATCATCAGGAGGTAGCTAGAAGTTTTAGGTGTCTGCCAGATAAAAGAGACAGTGAGTCCCCTGATACTCCTGACAAATATGACTCAAATTCTCCAGAGTGTGTGCGAAACTCATCAATGAATACCAAAAAGGTCTGGGCCAAGATTCTAGATAGCAGGATGGGAATTTCAGACTATGATAAGGAGATGTTTAGGGAGGTCAGCCAGTAAAAAGAAATATGCTGACTCATGTGGTGTGTTGTTTTACCAAGTCAGATAGAAGCCATGTTTTTGTTCTCCTGTTTGAGTGTTTGTTTAGGTGTGGGCCAGCCCCAGGCCATCGATAATCATTTTAGCCAGAAGGAAAGCAAAAGCCTGCTGATGAATCTTGCAATTAAATAAAATACTTGCATCATAAGTCACAATTTATGTTTTTCTTCTGATTATATTAAAGTTTGTTCCTTTCAAATTATCTAAACTTGAAATCAATAAAAATATATGCACCCATGCATTGTTTAATTCCAGTAACATTTATATATTGAGCACAAACTCTATGCTAGATGGTTTTTTAGGTACAAGAGTAAACAAGCAAAGACCCCGTTCTCATGAAGTTTTACATGCTAGTGTGGAAAATAATCAACAAGTAACTATACAATATCATGCTAAATACAACAGAGATAAATGAAGAAAGAAGGATGCCAGGGAGTGAGGGTGGGCATGGGGGAAGGAGGCTACTCTATTACATAGAGCTGTCAGGGGCACCTTCCTTTCTGAGTGAGCAGAAGCCTGGAGGAAGTACGCCAGCGTGCCTCCCTACTGCACCCTCAGAAAGAACTCCAGGCAAAGACACTGTGGCAAGAGGCTACCAGGAACAGCTAAAGAAACACAAGGAGCCCAGAGTGGCTGAAGCAGAACAACTGAGGGGAAAGAAGTTAAGATCAAGTCAGGAGGTAAGGGAGGAGGGAGAATGCTCATTGTGTAAGGCCTTGCAGGCCATTGTGAAGTCTCTGGCCTGTCCTCTGAGTGCAGAGGGGTCAACTGATAGGTTTCTGAGCAGAGGAGACACATGTCAGACTTTCAGCAGCCAGAGTAATCCTGTTTAAAATTAAGCTGGGGCCGGGCACAGTGGCTCAAGCCTGTAATCCCAGCACTTTGGGAGGCCGAGGCGAGAGGACTGCCTGAGCCCGGGGGTTCAAGACCAGTCTGGGAAACTTGGTGAGATCTCATCTCCACAATATATCAAAAAATTAGCTGGGTGTAGTAGCATGCGCCTGCCTGTAGCTCTGGCTACTTGGAAGGATGAGGCGGAAGGATCGCCTGAGCCCAGCAGGTTGCTGCTGGGGTGGCGGTGAGTGTGCCACTGCACTCCAGCCTGGGTGACAAAGTAAGACTCTGACTCAATAAATAAATAAATAAATAAATAAATAAATAATTAAATAAATAAATAAAATTAAGTTGGATATTGCCACTTCACTATTTGAACATTAAAATCTTCCCAAATGAAAAAGAAATAACTGCGTCATAAAAACTCAGCTCATTTATTGTCTCAAAAAAAATCTTATTTTCTAGTTACAGAAATATCTCATGATAGACTTACATCATTTAAAAAATGTTATTGGAAGATGTTTTGCAACTGCTACACCATAATATCACATCACTGAAAAGACTGTCAAAATTAATTAAAATATGAAACTATTCTGTTTTATTTAAATAAATTTTATTCATGTTTTGTGTGCTAAGTAGGGAATCAGGCTTGCCAAGGTTGCCTAATAAAATTTGTTCTGATGAATAGATTTTTAAAACATTGTAATTAGCATATGTCAGCACTAGACTACTATGCTTCCTTGGCTTCTGCTTACAGTGCGATTTCTATGTTTCAATTTAATTAGACATTTATAAATTGTTTCAAAGGCAGTTTATTCTCTACTAGACTTGTCCTTTATTTAAGGAGATGCACTCATTTTTTAATAGAAGAAAATTGCCCGGCTCCAGAACTAAACCAAGTAAGGTTGGCTATTTGTTTTTTTTTTTTGCTGCTATTGTCACTTTTACTTTAAATCAGGGTTTCTCAACCTTAGCACTATGATACTTTGGACCAGATCGTTCATTATTGCTCGAGGCTGTCTTGGGCATCTTAGGATGCTTAGTAAGGCCTCTATCCAACAGACACCAGAAAGGCACTTCTAGTGTGACGGTAAAAAAATGCTTCCACACACTGCCAAATGTCTCCAGGAGGAAAAGAGAATGGAGAGGCCAAATTCATCACAGGTTAAAAACTATTACCTTAAATCAATGACTCTCTGTCTTTCTGTGGGTGAGGGTAGTGGGGAGAAAATGGTCCTATCTATTTTCTCTTCTCTATACTATAAATATATTCTTAGAAAATGACCAGGAGATGTAATTTAATCTTTAAGGGCAGATTTATATGAAGAAAAGGTCACTGGAATAATCAACACATATGAGAATGACATTTGCAAACCATGTTTTATCAGACTTTTCTTTGGAAAGTTTCTAACAAATAAGCTTAAGTGTATATTTGGCATTATCAGCTCTTAAATGAGAATTATTTGGGAGATGGCAATTGGCAGAACAAAAAAAATGATCTTCAAAATAGTAATTTCATTACAGCTTCAACAAAATTAAGTCTGTTAATAAACTTATAGCCTTGGTACTTTTTTTATAGTTCTAAGAGTACAAATTGATGTAACTCTATTTAAAATCTATGCAATTGAACTGTTATTGTGAAAAGGGAAAAGAAGTCCATATTGTACTTTTGTACACATCAAAATATTCTGTCGCCAAATATAATTTCCTTTTATTCACCTATAATAAACATTTAGCTGTTCTATATATCAAATATGCTTTAAAGCACATTCAGAATAAAATAATCTAAGAAAATGACTGTGGTTGTTGCTCTTTAAGACACATTTCAGGCCAGGCGTGGTAGCTCACGCCTATAAACCCAGCACTTTGTGGGATTATAATCCCAGCCAAGGTGAGAGGACTGCCTGAGTCCATGGGTTCCAGACCAGCCTGAGCAACTTGGCAAGACCTCATCTCTACAATAGATCAAGAAAAGTTAGTCAGGCATGGTGGTGCATGCCTGTAGTTCCAGCTACTTGGAAGGATGAAACGGAAGGATCACCTGAACCCAGTGGGTCAAGGCTGTGGTGGCCGTGAACATGCCACTGCATTGCACTGCAGCCTGGGTGACAGAATGAGACTCCGACACAAAATAAATAAGTAAATAAAATAAAACACATATCTTTACAAGTAAGAATTTGTCATCATTCTGTCTATGGCCCTCTTGATAATCTCATACGCTGGGTAGGTTCATTTACTCCTTCCATCTCATCCATTTAGATGACTCAGAAATATATATCCCCACTCTCCAGAGCTCTATGTAGTGTCTCATACACAAGGAAGATGGGATATATATAAATTAAAGTAGTTGAGCCAATAAAAGATCCATGTTTGGGTAAGGCATGAGGGTAAGAAAGACGTGAGCTTTACTCTAGTAGACTGAATGTGAGGAAAAGAGCAACTTAGAAATAAAGAAATAAATGCTAAGCCACGGTTAGGTGGAGTTAGGTGGGGTTGCTGCTATAGTTGCTGCAGTCATTATTTCGCTTTTTAAAAAAATACTTAGAGACCCAGCTTGACTGCTCTTGATTTAACAGCACTCAGTCTTAGTTTAAGATGGATGATCGTTAAGTCACTGCCAATCACTTCCATTCTCAAGAGAAATGCCCAAATGGTAAAAAGCATACAATTCCTGCCAAAAAGTGAAAGATCAGGGGTTTGGGTAGTATCAATTGCTATTTCATTTTTTTCTCTTTTGTCCATGGTCTCCCCCCAAAATGGATATTTTCCAATCCTTAAACAAATAATAATTTCATCATATTTTCAAATCAGCTAAGTTTCTAATTTCTCCCAATTTTCTTTTCCTCTTTTGTTCCCTATTTTTAGTTAAAAGAATTTTTTTTTTTTTTTTTAGTCGGAGTCTCACTCTGCAGTACAGACTGGAGTGTAGTAGCAAGCTCACAGCCACTGCAGCCATGACCTGCTGGGCTCAGGTGATCCTTCCACCTCAGCCTTCCAAGTAGCTGGAACTACAAGCACGCGCTACCACGCCGTCTAGAGTTAAAGAAATTCTTAAAGGAATCAATATCTTTCTAGTCACCCAAACCAGAAACTTCAGAGAAACCTCCTTCTATCTCATCTGCCACAGTTTAACTGCTGCCCAAGATCTCCTGATTCTACAGCAACATCTCTGGTACCTTTGCCCTCCTTGCCATCCCTGTTTCCACTGCCGTGGCTCTAGCACTTATTGTGTCTTACACCTAGATTAATTTCAAAGGCTTTCAGATGTTCCTTCAACACCCATTTCTTCTAACTCCAGTAGGAGTTACACTTATTACTACTACAATTGTCCTTCTAAGAAACTGACAATCATGTGAGTCAACTAAACAAATCTTTAATAATTCTCTACTTTCTACAGATTTAAAGTCAAATTCCTTTCCAAAGAAAGTCAAGACTACTATTCCTGATCAACCTTTATGGCCAATTCACATATAATATTCCAATCATTCTGTATTTTCTATCAGTCTTCAAGTGTGACAAGGACTTTTACATCTGATCTTTTTCTTTTATTGACCTGTCATTCTATAATGCTATTGAGTCCAATGCCTATTTCTTTACAGTAAAATTCTGTTCACCATCTAAAATATTTCAGTTGGAATTCTGAGCTTGGGACCTTATTAATGGCTTCATCATCATATATAATCACACTATATTTTAGTTGCATGCATAACTATCTGCTCTTTAAGTTGCCAGTTACTTATAGCCAAGGAATATGTCTCAATCATTTTTGTAGTTGACCAGTACTTTTGCTACAACAGAGTTAGTTAGCATGCCACTCATTCAATCTTAATACTAATCACAACTTCCAAATTATACTTTTACTTTTCTCATCCTTCATTTCACCTTTACCTAATTTGATATAATTTTCTTTAATTCCAACATCAAACATGAATAAAAAAACTAATCCAATGATTGTTTAAGAAATTAGAAGAAAAAATAATGGGTGGCAAGAAATTAAGTCAACATATTTTCTTCAATCCTATTTTTCAAAATATTTTAAGAAACATTTTCTGAGCGAATCAAAATATGTTTCATCACTTTAATTTGAAAGTGAGAGTATTACTCAATGAAAAATAGATAAGAAAATTAAAGCATAGGTTTTTTTGGTTTTTTTTTTTTACCAATATTCCATACAAATTGACCTAAATATGCAAAACCACTGACACCCAATTGTAGATATCCCTGCAAAAGAATTGTATACATAATGTAAGAGTTCACATGGATATTTGTAAGTAAAATCATTAATTTTCTGAACAAAGCAAATACTACAAAATATATTCTCTACTTTAAAGTAATGTGTTCACAAAAATTATTGCCATTTTCTTTGGTAAACAACTTTGTAGGCTTCAGAAGTTTTTCCCCTAATTCTAAGCTCTTGGTTAAAACACACAATTAACTCATGACTAAAAATGAAAATTTGATCTTTGAACACCGAATTATTAAAACTACTGAACTTCAATAATGTGAGGAAAATCTTACCAAATAGTCTTTGTGTCACTTCACAGAATGTATGTAAATTACTACTGAGGTGAAAAATGCAAAAAAAAAAAAAAAAAATTAAGTTGTATCATTGTATGTATCTACTAACCTTCCTTCAACATAGTCCATTAGGCTTTTAAACTAAATAATCAATAAAATACATTACATCAGACAATGATCTAACATCATCACAAAGCCAATTTTGTTAAACAGATTCATTATACATCAAATTCAGAGAGTAGACACTTCTACCTATGGAGTATTAAAAAAAAAAAAAAAAAAAACAGAGCCGGGCTCGGTGGCTCAGCCTGTAATCCCGCGCCTTGGGAGGCTGAGGTGAGTGGATTGCCTGAGCCCGCAGGTTCAAGACCTGCCTGGGCAACTTGGCAAGACCTCATCTCTACAATAAATAAAAAATCAGACCGGCGTGGTAGTGCGTGCCCGTAGTTCCGGCTACTCAGAAGGCTGAGGTGGAAGGACTGCTGGAGCCCAGCAGGTCGAGGCTGTGGTGGCCGGGAGCGGCCGCTGCACTCCAGTCTGGGCGACAGAGTAAGACTCCAGCTCAAAAAATAAATAAATAAATAAATAAATAAAAATAAAAAAACAAATGTCTAAGCTTTAATGTATAAATACAACGAAGCTACCTTTCTTTTTTTTTTTTGAGTTGGAGTCTCACTCTGTGGCCCACTGGAGTGCAGTGGCACACTCACAGCCACCGACTTGCTAGACTCTGGCAATACTTCTCCCTCTGCCTTCCAAGAAGCCAGAACTACAGGCGCGCACTACCATACCTGGCTAATTTTTGACTTATTGTAGAGATGATGGCTTGCCAAGTTGCCCAGGCTGGTCTTGAACCCGCGGACTCAGGCAGTCCACTCACCTTGGCCTCCCAAAGTGCTGGGATTATAGACTGATTCACCAAACCTGACTAAGCTACCTTTCTTAATGTGGCAACTTTTCCACCAAATGAAACCATGTCTAGCATTATAAAGTGGTATAAATAAATGCTATAATTGTACTTCAAAGTGAACTTTTAAAAGTTATCTCAAAAGTCTAAATTGATATTTCTCCATATACTCTATTTATGTTAGTTACAAGCAATGGTTGCTTTAAAAGAATTGAGGACTTACTCTGACCTTGATTTCTTTTTATGATTTGTTTTGCCATATGTTATATAATATCATATTAATTACTGTTTGTTTCCCCGGCCTTTAATATTTTCTGAATATTATTTTATTCATTTTTCTGATCAATAAGATAGGAAAGTAAAACATTTTCTTGCACAGAAAATAAATAAATAATTCAGGGACAAAGTGGCCATTTAAAAGACAAACCAAATTTTTCAACAAGATACTAAAATTTGTCATCAAATATAATTAGTTCTATAATATCTGCATCTGCCATGAGTGTTTGAGTAATAATCTTTTGCTAATATCTCCCTCTGGAACAAGGACTAATAAAATAGAGTAAAATTATATAATTAGAAGTTATAAAATTATATAATTTCTCTAGGTAAGGATTTTTTAACTAATCATAAAATTTTAAGATTATTTTCTCTACTTGTTAAAGAACAGTGTGACTAATCCAAAGTTATACAGCAACTAAGAGAAAATAGCACACTGCTGAAAAGCATGGACTTCATGCCAGAATATGCTGTTTGAATTCCAGCTCTACCACTTACTAGCTACCTAATCTTGGTTCAACTGTGCAACCTCTCTGCGCTTTAGAGTCCTTGTCTACAAAAGAGAGACAAGAATGGCATTTGTTTGTTATGAAATTAAAAGGATGAATACATGGAAAATACCTAGATCACTGCCTGATAACACTGTTAACAGTTTTATCATCAATTCTAGTGGCAAAATTCATTGAAATTCAACCTAATTTTTTTACTTCAGTTCATCTTCAAATATTAATTCAATTGCTTACCGTCAGTAAGTTTGTTTTTATTACAAATGCTAGCAGAAGAAAGGGAAAAGAGCAATACTTTTTCATTACGGAGTGCCACTAGTTCTTCAGCTCTCTTTAAGGCTTCCCAGCTACATGACAGGAAAAGGGAGTGGAGTTGGGATCTGCACAGCTCAAGTCCCAATAAAACAAGCAAAGTTCTAGCAAGGTTTGGAATTATTTTTATTTTGAATTTCAGTTTAGGGTATAATTCTGAGCCCAAGAAATCACTGTAAACTTCTAATACTCTGTTAGGGAGTTCCACCCTGAATGCAGCATACCCAGGACAGGACAGAAATAAAAAAGGTTTAGTAGAACAAATCAGGAGAAATATTTGAGTAAATATTATCCACTGATCAAAGTATAAGTCAAACTACATACTGTCTTTCATCTGTAACAGAAGGACCATTTTTCTCTAGTTTCACATATAAATCCACATACTTCTAACATAATTCAATGAAGTAGCTTTTTCATTAGTATACGGAAAAAAGTTATTTATTTACAAAGGAACCAATAACAAATGGATTCAGATCCAAATTGACCAAGTAAAAAGATTTAAAGCACTATCTTGAATATATAATTTTTATATCCACATTTTATCTTTCTATGAAATAAGTTGTTTACTTAAAAGATGATGAATTTAACTTTCAATTAAGAATTATAAAGAGTACATCATTGGAACCATATTGTATCAACAACAAAAAGCTAGAGTAGATAATGAGAATTTTAAAAAATATTTATTAGAGGAGAAAAAAAATCTCTCTGTGCTGTTCTCACATTTCTTAAAAGAGGATAATCAATTCTGAAGACAGTAATATATTCTAAGAAATAATTTAGACTTCTCACCAAATAATCAAGATAAAGGGGTGAAATTTAATTAAATAAAAGGACAACATAAAGCAAGGTACTTTGCTTTTTACTACTGAATAGTATTAAGTTACCTTTTACCTGTTGGAGAGTCACTAGAAAAGATAGTTAGCAATAAAAACTTTTTTATTCTTGTGTAATTACAAACTATTGTGATTATTACTTATAACCAACCATAAGGAGAAAGGTCATAGAAAAAACTGCGTCACTTTCTTGAAATGTTGAATATTTTTATGCCATTGAAAAAGGCTTTTTTTTTTTTGAAAAAAGCTTTTGATGGTTATTCATAAAACTATTCACTTGTTTTCTCAGCAAATCAGTTAACATTTATTCTACAAGAACTCTATTCTCCCTTCCTATGTGACTTTCTTTTGAAGGGTTAAAAACCTGGAATACTGTAGCAATAGACACATAAAGTAATTTCATCACTTTATAAGTAAATGCTGGATATATCTAAAGTTAATATTTAGTGAGTTTAATGTCTATAATGTGATTGCATCGGTTCCTTACAGAACCTGAGGAACTTGGAAGACAACTGAATGCAGAGTAGACTAAATAGGCAAAATTACTGTTGGATAAAGTCATCTGTTAAAAAATAAAGAACAAACAAATAAAATATGGTAGTTAATTTTGTCTCACAAAAATTTGAGGAGTGGTATTTGACCTAATAATTTTTGCAAAGACCCAGGAGTTCTAAGATTGTGGCAAAAATATTACTTTTTACAGAATGACATCATATCACTAAGGTCAGGGAAAAGAAGAGACTACATGCAAAATGAGGTAATAAATAGGCATGTTTTTCATCTCTCTGGAGATCTATATAAGACCTTGGGCACATTATTTCACTACTGAAACCTTCAATCTCTCTCTGTAGAATCTAGTTTGGGCTTAGATAATTTCTAAGGGCCCTAATAGTTTTACATTTTAGAAAAAGAAAAGTATATAGATCCTAAATGCCATTATTACTCATAGGCAAGGGAAATCTCCATTTATAGAAAATAAAGAATTTATATATTCTTTAAACTCAATCTCAGAGTATAGAATTTCATGTACTGTTATCTATGTCAAACAATAATGTGTGCAAGCAGAGTATTTTTCTAAAATATATTGGTTCCATACCAGGCTATATAAGAACTCCTCTACCCTTAATGTAGCCTCTCAAAAATCTTCCATCCACTGACCCCCTCACTCTACTTTTTGGCTATAAATCTCCAGCTGTCTTCGCTGTATTTGGAATGAAGCTCAGTTCCTTCTCCAATAGCATAAATAAATTCAGAATAAATTATGTATGTCTGTCTGTGTGTGTGTGTGTGTGTGTGTGTGTGTGTGTGTAACTTACATTCTCCCAAATTTAAGTTTTCTTTTCTTTATTAGTATTAGAAGTTTTAAAATTAATGTTTAGGTTATGTGAAGGAATGAATTAATTTGAATCAAAAACAATTATTCTCAAAAGAGAACAAAAACACCATATGTTCAATCTTGTTGCTTCAAGAGGTTCCTGAAACATCACTACCTCTTTACAGAGGCAATAAAAAATTTAGGTCTGGTGATGTCATTAAAGAATTGTGACCTTGGACAAGTCACATAGATGGAACATACCTCAAAATAATAAGAGCCATCTACAAGGCACCCACAGCCAGCATATTGCTAAACAGACAGAAATTGGAACTATTTCCCCTGAAAACTGGAACAAGACAAGGATGCCCACTCTCACCCCTCCTAATCCACATAGCTTCAGTAGTTCTAGCTAGAGCAATCAGAGAAGAGAAGGCAATCAGGAGTATATACAAATGGGAAGAGGAAATCAAGTTAACCCTCTTTGCAGATGACATGATTCTATACCTCAAAAACCCAAGAGAATCTGTCAAAAACCTCCTTGTACTAATAAAGGACTTTGGCAAGTCTCAAGGTATAAAATAAATGTGCAAAAGACAATCGCATTTCTATACAATAATAAACAAACAGAAACCCAAATAAAAAGCACAATTCCATTCACAACAGCCATAAAAAAATGAAATACCTTGGCATCTTCCTAACCAGAGACGTGAAAGACCTTTACAATGAAAACTACAAAACACTGCTCAAAGAAATCAAAGATGACACAAACAAGTGGAAAAATATTTCATGCTCATGGATTGGAAGAATTAACATTGTACCTAAGGCAATCTACAGATTTAACGCAATACCCAACAAATTACCAGCAACATTCTTCTCTGACCTAGAAACAACAATACAGAAATTCGTATGAAAACATAACCACGAATAGCCAAAACAATCCTCAGCAAAAACAAAAAACAAAACAATAAGCAGGAGGTATCACACTCCCAGACTTTAGACTTTATTATAAAGCTATAATAATCAAAACAGCCTGGTATTGGTACAAGAACAGGTATATAGACCAATGGAATAGAATTGAAATTCCAGAAGCAAAACCCCAATTTCTCAACCAACTCATCTTCGGCAAAGCCTCCACCATCAACCACTGGAGAGAGGAAAACCTATTCAGTAAATGGTGCTGTGAAAACTGGTTGAATACATGCACAAGATTGAAACAGGACCCCTACCTATTCCCATATACAAAAATCAACTCTAAATGGATCACAGACCTAAACGTAAAACCCCAAACTATAAGAACATTAGAAAATGCAGAAGATATTCTACGGAAATTGGAACTGGCAACCAATTCCTGATTAAAACCCCAAGTGCCCATGCCATAAGAGATAAGACAGACAAGTGGGACCTCATCAAACTGACAAGCTTCTGCAAAGTCAAAGAAACCTTCAAGAGAGCAGGGAGACAGCCCACAGACTGGGAAAAAATGTTTGCCGACTGTATATCTGAAACGGCCTAACATGTAGGATCTACAAGGAACTCAAACATGCTGAAAAGAAAGAAATAAGCAGCCCCATTACAAAGTGGGCAAAAGATATGAATAGATAGTTCTCAAAAGACTGTCTCAAAATAGACAGTTCTCATACGAGCAGCCAACAGATACATGAAAAAATGTTCAGCCTCACTAGTCATCAAAGAAATGCAAATTAAAACGACACTGAGATACCACCTAACTCCAGTCAGAATGGCCATCCTCAATAACTCAAAAAATAACAGATGCTGGAGAGGATGTGGTGAAAAGGGAACACTTCTATACTGTTGGTGGGAATGTAAACTAGCACAGTCTCTGTGGAAAACAGTGTGGCAATTCCTAAAAGTTCTAAAAATCGACATTCCATATGACCCTGCAATCCCCCTACTGGGAGTATACCCAGAAGAACTCAAATCACTATATGAAAAAGATACCAGCACACAAATGTTTATCACAGCATTGTTCATAGTAGCAAGAACATGGAATCAACTGTGCTGCCCATCAAAAGAGGACTGGATAAAAAAAAATGTGGTACATATACACAATGGAATATTACATAGCCAAAAAAAGAACAAAATCATGAATTTCGCAGCAACCTGGATGGACTTAGAGTCTATAATCCTGAGTGATCTTTCACAGAAACAAAGAACTAAGCATCACATGTTCTCACTCATAAGTGGTCCTTGAACAACTATCATAATACTATAAGAAAAAGATTGACAGTAGCAGGAAAAGATTGATAGTAGCAGGGCGGGCAGGGAGGTAGGACTGGCAGTAGTGGGAAACTGCCTGGGGAAGAGGAGGCACACCTCATCAACAAGGGTACCTGCACAATGGTTATTTGTACACATAACCCTGAATCATATCCCACAATTTTAAAATAAAAAATTTAAAGTTTAAAAAAAAAAAAAAAAAAAAGAAAATTTAGGTCTGGTGATGTCATTAAAGAACTGTGACCTTGGACAAATCACATTTGGAGAATTTTAATTTCCCCAATTATTAAGACAAAAAATTAGAATTTACAGTTATACTAGAAGATCTGTTATTGCAATATTATGATTCTCTGATTATATATAATACATATTATATGTTATATACAATGTATAGTACATAGTATCCGTATTATAATATATAATATATAACATACACATTGTATAATACTTAAAAGTTTTTTTTATTTTAAAGATGTGGGGTACAATTCAGGGTAAGGCACATAAGTGGTCATCATACAGGTAAAGTTTGGACCTTCTTTGGTCCCCACTTTGCCTAGTTTGAGATCAGGTACCCTTATTGATGTTATGTGCCCCTCACCTCCAGCACCCTGGCAGTGTCCCTTTACTGCCAATACCCTTCTTATAGTATTATAAAAATTTCTTCAATATGCTTCCCCATTGTTGAATATACATCTCTCAGGAAGAAACTACTACTTATTAAGAAATTGACTAATTACTTACTACTTGATAAGTAATGCCTGATAATAATTCACTCAACTATTTATTTAAATTAATCATCCTCCAAAGTATACTAACTCCTCACCAAAACGAGATGCACTAATTCTCTTTAATGACTCTTGGAAGGAAATTACAAAGGTAAATATTTTCTCTGCTTTACAAAGTGAGGAACTAAAATTTAGTGAACAGATGGGATCTGTAGCAGTTCACAGAACAGACTAGTGTCAGAAGCAGATAAAACTGGGGCTCAGTTAATCTATAGAACTTTCCATGAATATTGTCTTTCATTTTCTATTATACCTGATATTGCAGGAGTAAGTGTGTCTATGTGTTTTGAGGTGGAAGCTATGAAAGCCCGTAAGAAGAAAGTAATCATTAAGTTATGATAGGATCTCAGAAAAATCAATTCATTGTACTAAAGGTTCCAAGGCATTAATAAGCACTATTTTAAAAAGGCCTTTGGCTCTGTAGCTACTGAAAATAGCTACTGAGTTTCACTGAGCTGTATCAGTAAAGTCTTACCTTCCAAAAGATGGTGGTGATCTACAAATAAAAAGATTGCCTCCAGCTTTCAAAAATTGTTTTGCTCTTTCTAAAATCTATACAAAGTATAAATAAAGGTCTTCAGGGAATGAGATAAGCCAGCAACAGAATTTATCATCCCCCTAACTACAAAGTTGTCTCAAATATTGATCTTCTCACAAATAAAGGCCCATACGTTTTTATCTTCTCACTTGGGACAACAGATAAGTTGTTTCCTGGCCTAGTTGTTTTCAGATTCATGGGGTTGAATTAAATGAATTTTTTTTCCTGTTTTCCTACTTTCTCTTTACTGTTTTTAGTTAGTTGGGCTTCACCGTAGGTTTCAATAAGTTTCTCAATAATAATGCTTATCAAAAATCACACATAAAAACAATTCAAATATAGAACAGTTTTGAGAACAATTTAGCCATTAACTCAAATATTCTATTTCAATACTTAAAAGTATTTTTGCCCTTCTTAATTAATCAATATGGAGACTGCAGCTCAAAACTTCTACTTCTTTTTTTTTGGAGTCTGAGTCTTACTCTGTCACCCAGGCTGAAGTGCGGTGGCACACTGACAGCCACCGCAGCCTCGACCTGCTGGGCTCAGGCATTCCTTCCACCTCAGCTTTCCAAGTAGCTGGAACTACAGGCCACCACACCCAGCTAATTTTTTTTTTTTTTTTTTTTGTAGAGACAAGGTCTCGCCATGTTGCCCACGCTGGTCTTGAACCCATACTCTCACCTCTGCCTCCCAAAGTGCTGGGATTACAGGCGTGAGCCACTGCACCCAGCCAAAATTTCTTCTTTACCACAAATTTATTTATACCTCAATTTTGTTAAAGTAAAAGACGAACAGGATGATGAAAAATTAGCTAACAGTGGCACAAACTAGGATGTTCCTTCCGAATTGCTTCAAGTACCCTAAATGTTTAAGGTTCAAACAAAAATTGCCTGGCTAGAGCAGAACAAAGATAGTTTCTTAGAAAATGGGTTGTACTCCCAAATTTGCTGATTCAAATATACATGGTGTTTGCATGGGCTATGTGGACCACATCAAAAAGGGAACCAGTCTGGAACTGTCTAAATTCTTGCCCAAAAGATGTAGTTGAGGGGTATTAGAATGATAGAGACTAGATTCTGATGTTCTGATTGAACATTATCCCTGATTGTGCTCATGTGACAACAATCCATTTTACACACAGCAGACACAGCAAATCAGATTACAATTCACCCTTGCTTAAAACTCTTCTATTGTTTTCACATTGCACTTAGAATGAAGCCCAAACTCCTAACCTTGGTTATGAAGCCCTATGTGATTAGACACTTACCTACCCTGCTGAGTCATTCTTTCTCCTGTGGCAGGCCATCCACTGCTCTTCCTTTCCCTAACAAGGAAAGCTTCCTCTGCCTGAAACTCTTTTCCCCTGAGCTCTTTCATGATGGCTTCTACCTGTCATTTAGACATCAGTTTAAACGTGACCTTTACAGATATATCTTGCTTGACAAAGCCACTCTAAAACAGTGACAAAGACTGTCTTCTTGTCCAAACTTGAGACATATTCCTTTCTTCAATTAGACTTCATCCTTGTACAGTGTCCCCAACAATCCTAAGCCAGTCTAAGTGAAGAATCCTCCCAAGTCATCTCCTACCTCTGACACAACAAGATTTAAATCCACACCCTTGATGTCTAAGTACTTGGCCTGCCTTTAGCAAGAATCTTATTAGGCCAGTTTAGTAAGAATCCCTCATCCTTAATTCTCCTTTCAAAAATCTTCCATCTACTCTCCCCCACACTCTGCTCTTTGGCTATAAACTCCCAGCTGTCTTTGGAATGAAACTCAGTTCTTTCCCTGATAGCGAGATTTCTGAATAAATTCTGTCTTTATCGCTTTTAATTAGTGCCTGGCTCTGTTTGTCTTTTACAGTAGCTTCCCAGCCCTGTGGTATCAAATTGCCTTATTTTAATTATCTGCATAAAAATAATCCATGTGACATTTTGATTTTTTTTATACACTAGGATACAAGACTTTGGGAAAGCAGGGACACTGTCTCTCTTGACCAATGCTTCATCACCAGTGCATATAGCCTAGAGTGAAGCTTGGAAATGGGTATTCACTTAAGAAATTTTGTCAAGTGAGACAATTTTCATGGTATATCCAAAGGGATATGAAAATGCACACAGAATGATGACAGCATATAAAATGGCAAAAATGAATAAATCAAATATTAAAAGTTGACACCTCAGGTTTCTTCTTCATACACTATTATATTTTCCAAATATTTCACTGAGTGTATGCATTATTTTCTTTCTTTCTTTCTTTTTTTGAGTTGGAGTTTCACTCTGTCACCCAGACTGAAGGGCAGTGGCATGCTCTCGGCCACTGCAGCCTCAACCTGCTGGGCTCAGGTGATCCTTTTGCCTCAGCCTTCCAATTAGCTGGAACTACAGGCACGCGCCACCATGCCTGACTAACATTTTTTTTTATTGTAGAGATGAAGTCTCGCCAAGTTGCCCAGGCTTGTCTCGAACCCGCATGCTCAGGCAATCCTCTCACCTCGGCCTCCCAAAGTGCTGATATTTCAGGCGGGAGCCATCATGCCTGCCCGGTGTATTACTTTCAATATTAGAAAAGCATAATACTAATGAAAAAAAGTGGTTTAATGAATCACCACTTCTGGTTGGTTTAAAATGTGTTTCTTTGGGGAAATATTCAACTTGCTGTAAATTCTCAAGATTATTAATTCTGTGCCAAGAGAAAGACACATAAAAATATAAAAATAAGCTGGGCTCGGTGGCTCAGCCTGTAATCCCACGCCTTTGGGATGCTGAGGTGAGTGGATTGCCTGAGCCCGTAGGTTCGAGACCCACCTGGGCAGCGAGACCTCATCTCTACAATAAATCAAAAAATCAGCTGGGCGTGGTAGCGCATGCCTGTAATTCTGGCTACTTGGAAGGCTGAGGTGGAAGGATCGCCGGAGCCCAGCAGGTCGAGGCTGCGGTGGCTGGGAGCGGCCACTGCACTCCAGTCTGGGCGACAGAGTGAGACTCCAACTCAAAATATATATATATATATAAAAATAAAACAAGCAAATTTTTCTGAGGGAAAAAACTGTCAAAAATAGTTATTTCCTTCCTTGAAGTTCTAAAACCTAACAAACTTTAAAACCAAGTAAATAGTAAAACAGAGGAAAGGGTAAAGAAGATGAGCGTCTGATACTACTTAGATATTGCATAACTTATGTCAGGGAAATTATGAACAAACGCTGTTTTCCTGGTGTAACCTGATTCACCGGCAAGTGCTGGTGACTCATGTGGTACTGGTGACTAGGTGCAGTGAGCTCAGCAGGAACAGCAGCACTTTGCTCACTACTCTGTGGTCTCTCTCTCTCCAGTAGACTCTCAGATGTCCATTTATGGCATCTGTCTTCAAAACACTTTTTTTTTTTTTTTTTGAGTTGGAGTCTCACTCGGTCGCCCAGACTGGAGCTCCCAGCCACCGCAGCCTCGCCTGCTGAGCTCCTGTGATCCTTCTGCCTCAGCCTTCTGAGTGGCCGGGAATTAAAGGCATGCGCTACCATGCCTGGCTGATTTTTTGATTTATTGTAGAGATGAGGTCTCGCCAAGTTGCCTAGACGGGTCTCGAACCCGCAGGTTCAGGCAATTCACTCACCTCAGCTTCCCAAAGGCGCGGGATTACAGGCTGAGCCACCGAGCCTGGCCAAGTCATTGTTCTTTACATGAGTAAGCACAACATTATCCGTTTACATGGCATGGAGACTCATCCATTAAGAAAACTAAGATAAGAAGAAAAATAATTCATTCTCATTTCTCCAATTAGATCAAAACCTTTGATGGAATCCACTGGCCTCAGGGCCTTTACACAGGCTGCTTGTTCCCTGTGCCTGCAATGCTTTGTTTCTTTTCCAGAGAGTCAAATGACTTGCTTCCTCCCATCTTTTAGGTCTTTACTCACATTTCACCTTCTCAACGAGACGGTCCTGACCAACTCTATAAAATTGGAATCCCCAAACATTCCCTATTTTCTTGCTCTGTTTTCTGTTTTTCCTCAACAATGATCATTGTCTAATATCCTTTATATCCTTTTTTTTTTTTTTTTTGAGTCAGTCTCACTCTGTTTCCCAGGCTGGAGTACAGTAGTACAATCACAGCCACTGCAGCTTTGACCTCCTGGGTTCAGGCAATTCTTTCGCCTCAGCCTCCCGAGTAGCTGGGATAACAAGTGCACACCACCATGTCCAGCTCACTTTTTTATTTCTTGTAGAGACGAGGTTTCACCAAGAGGCTGGTCTCAAACCCCTGGGCTCAGGCAATCTTCTTGCCTCTGCCTCCCAAAATGCTGGAATTATAGGCATGCGCCACTGCTCCCGGCCACTGTCTAATATCTTATACTTTGTTTGCTATCTGTTTCCCCCAACAATGCAAGCTCCATAAGGACAGGATTATTGGTCTGTTTTGTTTCTACTATGTGCCCAGAATTGTAACTTGTTGAGTGAATGAACGACATAGGTGAAGTTGCTAGTATGATGATTTTTGAGATCGTGCCTCATAAATTGAATCTATCTATGATTTATACTCTTAGGATTAGACTCACTAGAAATCTCTCTTGTGGTTAGAAATGGGTCTTAGGGTTCAAGGACCTGGAACTTCCATAGCTCCCTTTATATTCCTGAAATCTTGAGAGACAGAAGAAAACCTCAAATGAGGTAACCAAAGAGTCATACTGTTTGACAGCAATGTGTCCCTGAAAAATATAAGCACTGTGCCAGAATGTGCTGAGGATGCGCTCTAGGTCACAAAACACTAGAACTCTCCTCAGTGTATCTTCCCTTTTTATGATAAATTTAGTCCGCATGTAGTGTCAAAATAAAAAACAGTTCTTGTTTTAGTCTGGCATTCTTATAAAATGTTTGCCTTTGGTCTACTAGAGGAAATGGAAAAAACTAGTTTTATTATCCACAAAAACCGAGTTTCAAAGAAGGACCTCAATAAAAACAAAAACAACAACAAAAAATGACAACCCTTCTGCATAGGAATTGTAAGTTCATTAAAGAAATATTTCATTTTATCTTAAATTTGAGCAAGAGCAGTGCTCTTTGAACTATAATGGGTAATTTCTATGTAAATTCTCTTTAGCCAATGTTATGGACTAATGGTGTCTTTCCAAAATTCGTATGTTGAAGTACTAACCCCACCTCAGAATGTGACTGAATTTGGATATAGGGTGAGTAAGGGGTAAGTGAAAATGGGATCTTTAGTGTGGGCCCTAATCTAATATGATTGGTACCCTTACAAGATGAAATTAGGACATAGATAATTATGCAGAGGGAAGATCATGTGAAATCACAGAGAGAAGACTAGCTAAGGCAGAGGTCTCAGAAGAAATTAACCCTCTCAACACTTGATCTTGAATTTCCAGAGCTGAGAGAAAATGAATTTCTGTTGTTTTACCCATCTAGTCTGTGGTACTTTGTTATGACAGCCCTAGCAAACTAATAAAGCCAACCAAGAAATACCATACACTTTTGTCAGAGTAAACTCTTTTTGGGGGGGGAAGCAGGATTTATTGAGAGGACAGAAAAACTTCCAGAGCAGGAGGAGGCCTGTAGAGGTTGCCCCGATTAAAGACTTTTTTTTTTTTTTTGAGTTGGAGTCTCACTCTGTCGTCTAGACTGGAGTGCAGTGGCCACTCCCAGCCATTGCAGCCTCGAACTGCTGGGCTCCAGCGATTCTTCCACCTCAGCCTTCCAAGTAGCTGGAACTACAGGCACGCTAACACGCCTGGCTAATTTTTGTTTTATCATAGAGATGAGGTCTCGCCAAATTGCCCAGGCGGGTCTCGAACCCCGCGGGCTCAGGCAATCCACTCACCTCAGCCTCTCAAAGTGCTGGGATTACAGGCTGAGCCACCTAGCCCGGCTTTGATTAAACACTTTTAAGGAGATTTACATCTCAGAGCTGCTTTGTTCTCTCTTCAAATCAAAAGAAAACCATTTAGATAGCTGTCAGTATGCTAATAGTTTAGATTTACTCCACAGTGTCTATTCATTCACTTAAAGTCTAAGATATCTAAAATGTAGCGACTAAATGCAGGATACTGAAAACTTCAAGGCAGGAATAGAAATTGAATGCTCCTACACATAAAAATAAAAGACCTACAAACTTCTCAGTGAAAGATTTTGCAAAGTCTACATTAACCACCCCCTTTCTCTCTACTTCTTTTTTGTTTTGTTTTTTGTTTGGGTTTTTTTTTTTTTTTGAGTTGGAATCTCACTCTGTCGCCCAGACTGGAGTGCAGTGGCCGCTCCCAGCCACCGCAGCCTCGACCTGCTGGGCTCCAGCGATCCTTCCTCCTCAGTCTTCCAGGTAACTGGAATTACAAGCGCGCACTACCACACCCAGCTAATTTTTTGATTTATTGTTGAGATGAGGTCTCACCAAGTTGTCCAGGCGGGTCTCGAAGCTGTGGGCTCAGGCAATCCACTCACCTCAGCCTCCCAAGGCGCGGGATTACAGGCTGAGCCACCGAGCCCGGCTTCTCTCTACTTCTAAATCAGAAATACTTACGTTGACAATAAAATTGAAAGAGTTGGGATGGTAATATCTGTCCAAAGTAATCAAAACTATTGCCAAAGTCTAGTTGACACTTTTTTTCCTCTTTTTCCTGTGTTTGTTTCTTCTGTTTCTCAAATTCATCATTTTTTAAATTTTACAGTTCATCAGTGATAATATGATTTATCAGTGATAAACTATTTTACTAATTTCTGAAATGAAATAATTGAATATAAGGTACACTTTTTAAAGGATAGGTGAAAAGTAATTTAGCTGACTAAAGTAATGATGTAAGTTCTGTTTCTCCATACTCCAGCAACAGCAATTGAAAAATTCTTTTTTCTATTTTTTTTTTTTTTTTGAGTTGAAGTCTCATTCTTATCACTCAGGCTGAAGAGTAGTGGCATGCTCATGGCCACCGCAGCCTCGACCTGTTGGATTCAGGTGAACCTTCCTCCTCAGCCTTCCAAGTATTTGGAACTACAGACGTATGCCACCATGCCTGGCTAGTTTTTGTGATTTACTGTAGAGACGAGGTCTCACCAAGTTGCCCAGGCTGATCTTGAACCCCTAGGTTCAGGTAATCCTCTCGCCTCAGCCTCCCAAAGTGCTGGGATTACAGGCTGTGCCACTGTGCCTGGCCAAAAAATTCCTAAAGACACATAAAAGCACTATGCAACTGGTAACTTATATTATTTTTATTTATCTTTTTAGTTGGAGTCTCACTCTAGTTGCCCAGGTGGAGTGCAGTGGCACGCTCACAGCCACCACAGCCTTGACCAGCTGAACTTAAGTGATCCTTCCACCTCAGCCTTCCAAGTAGCAGGTACTATAGATACTATAGTATGTGTAGAACTATAGTATTTATGTATCTATAGTTCCAAGTAGCTGGAACTATAGATACATAAATGCCTGGCTAGTCTTATGTAATTTATTGTAGAGATTAGGTCTCACCAAGTTGCCCACGCTGGTCTTGAAACCCCAAACTCTGGTAATCTTGCCTCAGTCTCCCAAAGTGATGGGATTACAGGCTGAGCTGCCTAGCCTGGCAAACCTTATATTATTTTTTAAAGTGTAGTTTATATAAAATTGTTACCTTTTGAAAAATATATTTACATATCTTTTCAACATAATTTTTAGGCATACTTCATTTTTATCATCACAACTATTCTCTAAATTAGGAAAAGGATTATTATTTTCATTTTATATGAGTCTAGAGAGGACATCAAACTAAATATAACAGACTCCAAAATATGTGGCTAAAATAAAGCTAATATTATCTAACCAGGTGTTACCTAAATTTAATTTATTATTTAAATTTTTCTCTCTTTTTCCAGTGATTGGTGTGCTGTCAACTTTTAGCACAACATGAAAAAATGCACTATTAATTAATTAACATAGAATCTTTATTAATTTCTACAAATTAAGATTAGTTTAATATTTTTCCATTCCTACTTCAACGATTACAACAAACAATAAACATACAAAAAGAAACTTTAAAGAACCAAATATACCCAAGACCAGAAGTTAGGAACCTATTTGTTAATAGTTATAGATATTCTAAATTATCAAATTAACATTTTTGTTGTACAATATATATATATATAAAACATAAAATTTTGAATTAACATTGAACACATTTCCTCACCAATATTGGGGTGCTTCAAAAGACGGCAGATTCTAGCTTCCCTTTCCAGTTTCTGATGATCTATATTAAAAAAAACCAGACAAATAAATAACAATAAAGCAAAAAAGAATAACACACAATAAACAGCATACCAAAATGACATAAAGACTTATCATTTACTTATCCTTTGATTTGTTTTTAAATAGTGATCATATAAATTTGGAATTCAGTGAACAGCATACAATTCAACAATCTAATTTTCTTAATTTAATTTATTTTATTTTATTATTTATTTTATTTTGGCTTAATGCATGATAGAGCTGAATTTAGGTCAGGCTGGGAGAAATGGCAGAAAAAGCACAAAACAATACTATTCTTTCTTACCTTTGACTTAAATACATATTGCTACAACATAAGTAACCAAGCATACATATACCCATGTAGACCACAGGGTGCACATCTGGAATTGAATTGCCAATAGAGTCAATGGTAAATAGGGTAATTTTAGTTTATCTCTAACAGAGAAGTATTCCCTGTTCAGTCATATATTCTGTCAACTACTCTTCATACAATTGTTGGTCCAACTTCCTAGTTATCTGATGCTCTCCCTAATACCAAGGATCTCCCCAAATCCCTGATTGCTTGCTCATCTTCACCTTTCTATGTTTCCTTAAGCATTTATTTAAAGGATGAACCACTGTAAACCTGCATTTTAAGAACTACTTTGATAATTTTCTACGTGGTGGTACATATACATATAATTATAACCAAATCATTCACCATAGCACAAAATAGATAACAGAGAGAGACAAGAACACAGCAGAAACACATGTTGATGATAGGACTAGCAATGGTCATTAGTGGAGAGCCTTTACACAGAACATATTATTTAAACATTACAACAATCCTCTGAGATAGGCAATATTGTTACCCCTATTTTTATTTTTATTTATTTATATTTTTTGAGTTGGCATCTCACTCTGTTGCCCAGGATGGAGTGCAGTGGCATGCTCATGGTCACTGCAGCCTTGACCTGCGGGGTTCAGGTGATCCTTTCGCCTCAGTCTTCCAAGTGGCTGGAACTACAGGTGTGCACCACCACACTCGGTTAATTTTTTTATTCATTGTAAGACAAGGTCTTGCCAAGTTGCCAAGGCTGGTCTTGAACCCCTGGGCTCAGGCAATTCCCTTGCCTCTGCTTCCCTTGTATGTTTATTGTTTGTGCTGGTAATACAGACATGAGCCACAGTGCCCAGCTGTTATCCCTATTTTAAAATATAAAGACTAATAGTAGTTGAACACTACTGCCTTGATTCATACAAAGGCTCTAGCAATTTTATCCAGTATTTGTTTTGCTATTTGTAATGCAACACATGTCAACATTTATATAAATTTCAAAATAATTTTTTAAGGCAAATGATGTCTTAGTTTTATTTTAAAATAGTTATGACCTCAAAGATTCCCTAAGAGTTTCAGGGACTCTCTGAACCTGTAGACCATACTCTGAGAACCACTGGTATATGTTATAAAGAACAATTGTATACAATAATTTTTTTGGCAATTTAGGAAAATATTTTAAACACATTTAGTGTTATTAGTAGCTCAAAGTATTAATAACAGAGTCTTAATAAATCAGCATAACCTTGGAGAGGGTCTAAAAGTGTATCCATTATATCTGGATTGCCAAATATAAAGATGAATATTTTTTGGCCTTACCACTATCTAAAACTATACCTACTTTGCGTAAATGTAAATTCTTCAAATCTCCTATCTTTTTAACAGGTCCTTATTCTGAAAACAAGCTACTGCTAGAATATTCTTATTTAACAGTTTACAAGTAAACACCAAAAGTTAAACCACTGAAAATGCATCTAACACCATTACCTTAAACAAATACTATAAAGTGTTATAGGGAAAGCATATCATGAAAGACTTATGCTTGTGGGGATTATAGTTTTATTGTGTATACAAAGGTATGTAAATATATGTGGCAAACCATGTGATATATATGTAAATCACCTGAAACTACATAATCATATTAAAATAACAAAAAACAAAGAAGCAAAAAACCACTACAAACAATAAATTCTACAGGGTTTTTGCTATGGTAACATACATAATTATAGAATTTTATATAGCCTATTGTTATGAGCTGAACTGTTTCACAGCAAAATTCATATGTTTAAGTCATCCTAACTCCCTGACTACAAATGTGACTGTTTTTAGCAATGGAATGTTTAAAGAGGTAATTGAGTTAAAATGATGTCATTAATGTGGATTCTAACCCAATACAGTGGGGGGGGACCCACAAAACCCCATAATTTATTTATAAAAAGTTGTGCATTTATTCTTTCATGTTTAAACTTCAGTCACCTTCAAGTACTCATTTAATGCAGTGCATCTATCAAGACTTTTTCCACTGCTCATGTAGCAGGAAAAATAGAGAGATCATGACACTGAGACTATTATAGGAAGTGGCACTTTATTACGCTGGCCATTCCAGCGGGCCCGAGGGTCCAAATCGAGTGCCCCAGAACAGGAGAATTGGGGTCTTATACCCTTGTTTAGGTAAGGGAGGGGGTCGTATTGAGTGATTACATACTTCCTTTGGAACTTTACAAGGTTATACTCAGCAAAATCAGCTTTTTCAAAGAACAAATGGTTTCCAGGAACTGCAGGCTTGTAAACAGTCAACTTCAGAAGGGGGGGTTTTAGATAAGTCTCTTTTCCATTTCCATGAAATGGCCAGTCTCTGGGCCATTTGGCCTTTCTTAAACAAAACCTGCCTGACACCTGGTGAGTCTTTAAAGTTGCAACTTGCCTTTCAAAAGGAAATACCTTTAACTGCTAGCAACCCCTCCTTCTGCCGCTGGGAGTTATTCCAGGTGATTGCCATAAGATCAACTGCTGATCCCGAACCAGCTACATGTGTTTCTGTGTTTATTCACTCAATCATACAAGAAATATATTTAAGCATTTGCCACATCCTGCCACACTCAAAACAGGTTTGAAACTTGTTACTTTTGATGCCTTTGACTGCTTCTTTCCTTTTTTATTTCATTTCTTCCATATCAGCAAAACATGTCCCTTTGAGGGCTTTTTCATCCAGGGAGACAAAAGAAAGTTGCTTGGAAGAGATTGGGAGAACAGAGAGGGTGGGGCATAGGGGTCATGCCATTTCTGGTGAAGAACTGCTGAACACCGAGCATGGTGTGGGCAGGTGCACTCATTAATCATCCATCATCAAATGGGCAGATGTGTCGAAAGAATCTCAACAACAACAAAAAATTCCCTGAAGCCGAAGGTAGCCACTCACAACAACACAAGCTAGTACACTGGATGCTGATAGGTTCCTAGAATACTTAACTGGTGGGGGAACCCTGTACTATAAGGGGTCCATGCTTCAAAAATTTATTCTCTTTTTTAGGTCTCTCCCGTAATGTGAAAAAACTATTTCACCAACATGCACAGAGGAAACACAGGGAGAAGACAGACATCTACAGTTCAAAGAGAGAAGCCTCAGTAGCCTTTTAGCCTCTAGAATTGTGAGAAAATAAATTTCTGTTATTTAAACTTTGTTGTGGTAGCCCTAGCAAACTAATATACCTATGTTTATAACTAATGGTTTATATTACCTATATATACTATTTGTTTATATACCTAATATACCTAATAGTCTTCTATTACTATATATCAAATACCACAAACTTACAAGCTTAAAACAACACATATTTATAATCTCACAGCTCTATGGGTCAGCAGCCTGGGTACAGCTCAACCTAGCCCTTTGCTTTAGTGTCTCTCGCAGGGCTGCAATCAAGGTGTCAGTCATGGCTAGAGTTTTATCTAAAGTCTTAACTGGGGAGGCTCTGCTTCTAAGCTTGCATGCTTGTTGGTAGTACTTAGGTCCTCAAGGATTGTCGAGCTGAAGGTCTCAGTTCCTAGTGGGCAGATGGCTGGAAGCTGCCCACGGTTCTTGTATGTGCCAACTTGGCAACTTGTTTCATTAAAGCCAACAAAGGAAAGGGTATGGAAAGCAAAAGAAAGTCACTATCTTTGTAGCCACAGGACCAGCCCAAACTGGGCCTACTTTTTTGATAAGAGAATGTCAAGTTACCTTGCAGGTTTAACAGAGCCCAAATTGTAAGGCATGTAGCCCAGGAATGCACAACAAAAAGAGCTTTGATCTCTAACAACACCTGGAACCAACAATTCCTCCCAGAGATACCAATCAGACAGGGACACAATCAGAACTTGAATGCTGGAAGTCTTTCAGAAGCAAGAGATTTGTTGGACAGAAAGATCTAGGACTAAAATTCACTTCAATATATTCCACCATAAATAGTCAAATTTGAAGCCTTCAAATCATACCCTGCCAAGTCTACATTTCTAATTCCTTTTCTTTGCTCTCTGACCTGTTACAACTTGCCCTAGACCCCAAACTGGCGAGACACATTTGAGATGCATCTCCCGTCTCTTTGATGGCAGCTTCTCAGTAAAGCCTTTCTTTTCGCAAAAGCTGATACCATTGTATTGGCTTCTATGCACGTTGGGTAGTTAGCCCATTTGTTCAATAACATCTTATCTAGCCTCATCACAGAAGTGACATCTCATAATGTTTGCTGTATTTGATTGGTTAGAAGCAAGAAACTAGGATGGCCCAATTTCAGCATACAAGGGCATGGACACCAGGCAAGCATTACTGGGGCATCTTTTCTGTCACAATAGACTTTACAATAGTCTGATAAACTTTCTCTCTGACAAGCAGCTTAATTTACTTTTTCTTCCATATAATTATGTAACTTAGTGATCGCATATGAATCACAGACATTCTGCACTCTCCAACTGGGGCATGTTTTGACATTCCAAACACAATGACATACCTAAATTCTAGTTTTCATTAATGCTAGACAATGATGGAAATGCACATCACCTGGTATGCTTCACCTTCAACATCAAGTTCACAAGTTTTCTTTTAGAGTAGGTAGGTGAGGAGTGGAGTTTAAGTACTTGTTACGGTATTACCAAAAATCAAACATCTGTATTTATCCAGCTAAGATGATGAATTAGTTTTACATTTAAAGTTTCCTTTACTTTTAATTGAGTTAGCAACAGAAATCATACACCCTGCTGCAGCATTCCAAGTTCTCACAACTACAATGGCAAGAGGCAACAATAGATTATAAAAGATAAGACATTCATAACAATGTTGGGCACCATTTGAAGATTTTCTTTTATCCACAGGCCCTGAAGCTATTGTAGAACCTGCCTCAATTATCATTTAATATTTATTCAAGTACTTGAACTACAATAGTTTGGTTTTATTCTTTCTTTGAAGTTCAAATTCATACTATTATGTGAATAAAAATATAACCTTTCAGGCTGCAATCTTGTCAGGTATTATAAGGTACATGCTGTTAGCAATATATGATTGAAGACCTGCCATATAAACAATGTTTTAAGGAAAATATTTTATCATCCACTTTGACATAAAGTCAGTGGGGAATAATATTACTCAGTTCAGAGACCTCTGGGAAAACATTTCCTGAAAATTTGAGTGAAATGTTGTTATTTCTTCCCAGTTAAAATACTTTTTTTTAACTTACAAAATATTTTATTTCAAATGCAGTGAAAAATGTGAATTCAGACCTAATGAAATAAATCCTTCACTTCTGTTCCAAACCAAATTTTAATCTTTATGCAAAATAGTAACTCTGATCATACGTGCAAATTAATGTGCTAGCCTTGTTTCACTTTCACACCGCAGTAGGAGGATCACTAAAGTTACACAAAGCAACAATTTACCTGTCTGGCAATATCAGAGAACAAGTTTTGTCAGTAAACAAATTTCAAAATAAATGTCCCCTAAATATCCAAGCATTAAAATGTTAAGCTGGTTGGGGGAATTCTAACAGCCATTACTTTCTTAAATGGATGACATATAAAATAACCTAATCTTTCTTGACACCACAGGATCATAATTATTAGCATTAATTATTACTCAGCTATAATCCAGGGAAGCCTACAGAGGTCTAAAGACCTACAGGTCCCTGCCCCACCTACCAAATGCCAAGAGAGGGGTTTGGGCAGTGGGAGGAGTTTAATTTTCTGCCATAATTGATCAGTTACCCCACTTCCCTCAACACACATACACACACACACACACACACACACACACACACACACACACACACACAAATATAAACATAAAACCTAAGGAGGGCTTAGGTTTGCCATAGTCAAGCAGGTTGGACTCTGGAAGCTTCCTCCACAAAGAGAACCCCACTTCTAAAATAATCTTACATCAAAATTATGGAGGAGTTCTCCCTCAAACCCATGAAAATGAGGTGTTTAAAATCTAGTACCACTAATTTTTGTCCTGCTGACCTTTCAGCTTATTGGCTTAACTCCTTGGTTCTTGCCTTCCTTGGCCTTATGCTTCAGTTTGAGATCAATGCCTCAGATTTCTCTGTTTTTGAGGGCAGGTTAATCCTGCCACTCTGGTTTCTTTACTACAACCAGCCCAACTGGATTTTCAATTGTTTCGCATTTGTCCTATTTCCAAGAAACTACAGTCTCAAGCAAAAGACAATACCCTTCCCCTCTTAGAAGAAACCTGGCTAGCTATTCATCCTCAGAAGGGGGGAGATCAAACAAAATGGACCTAAAGTATTTTAAGTTTTGTATTGTTGCATATGTTTAGAATACTTTTTCTATTTCTTTACAAGCTTCTGCTGTCAGCTCCTACTTCTGCGAATATCTCCAATACATAAAACAGTTTCAGGGGCAGATAACAGGCATTAAAACTGGCAGTTATTCAGTGTTATAGTATACCCTAAATATTTCAAAAATAAACAAGAATTCAGGAAAAACTTATTTGGCGGAGTGTAAAATTTGTAAACAAATTAAATTGACCAGCTTTATATAAAACTTACTATATTATTTTATTAATTCATTTCACATATCCAAAACATATCTGTTCCGAAAAATAATTTATCATATAAAATTGTTTAGAGAAAGCTACTGGATAATATATTTATTCTCTTTCCCAGAACTGTAAAGGATAATAATATTTGATGGCATCATTATTGTGCTGTCCTGTAGGAGAAATATTTCCCTTCTTCTACCAGAATAATGACATTCATTCAGAGTTACAAAAATACTTTAACAAAATTATGAGACTGTAAAACAAAATCTATATCTTAAGGTTTTGGTTCAGTCGTAATTTAAGTGAGGATACAACTTGTAGACCTTTTAAAATTATGAACAATAGTGCACAAAAAGTTTTTTTTTTTTTTTTAAGTTGGAGTCTCACTCTGTTGCCTAGGTTGGAGTGCAGTGACATACTCATGGCCACCTCAGCCACGAACTGCAGGCGACCTTTCTGACTCAGCCTTCCAAGTAGCTGGAACTACAGGCGTATGATGCCACATCCGGTTTAGTTTTTGATTTATTGTAGAGACGAGGTCTCACCAAGTTGCCCAGGCTTGAAACCCTGAGCTCAGGCAATCCTCTCATCTCGGCCTCCCAAAGTGCTGGGATTACAGGCTTGAGCCACCAGGCCCAGCCTATACAAAATATTTTTACATAAATGTTTATTTACTGTCTGATCATATAAAATATCTACATAGCTACTGAGGTGATGAGAATACTGTTAGAACCTAATTGAAGTCTTAGGAGAGCCCCTCAGTAATCCACTAGTTCTAGGTGATAGCCTAAGGGGAATTTGAACTAAGATTTTACCCCTTGGGAGAAGTTGGAGCAACAGGGTATATCTCAGGATACCTGGTGTTGAAAAGACTGTTGCTGGACTATAAGAGTTCCTCTAGAAGATAGTGGAAGTAAGTAAGTAGGAAACATTGCTTTCCCTCCTTGTAGCACTACTTGACATTAGCCAGCCCTCCTCAGTTCTCAGCCTCTGTGATGGTGTTGCCATCTTCCTCTCACAAGAGTGCCTCTGCCTGCCTTTGTGTCTATCTGTCTGCTAATGTGACAACGTCACTCATTTCCTACTCATCTCCCGTTCTAGGACAGGGAATTAGAGTGCAGATTAGAATTGCACCCGTTTAGTCAGACTTGCCCAGCTCCTTTATAGCTCTGCCCTGAGGGCCCACGGGTAGCCAGTGAATGGGAGAGAAAGTTAGGTGACAAAAATGTCATTACCACCTACCTCCTTGACAGTCTAAAGAGGCTGTCAAGCCTGAAACAGGCCTGACCTGAGGGGAGAAGTTTTCAATGACATTACACAGGTCAGGACTTCTAAATTTCTGAAATGAAATTCTTCTTGTGACTGAAAGGAATTGCAAAGTTCCAAGAGCTACCTAAGACTTTATAAAGGGCAGATGTATATATGTATCTTTTTGCCGTGGGTCTGAAGCTGACAAGGAATATGGTAGTTCCCAGTTGCACTCCATTAAAGCTAGATGGTTAGTTAGTATTCTGATTACAGCATTTTAATATAATAATATATAAATATTTTCTTTAACAAATATTTTCTTTAACAAATATAAATATTTTCTTTAACAAATATGTAGCCATCTAGAATTAAAATTTACTAAATACTATTTCCTTCATATCATCCCTCTGTTTTTAGAGTTCCTTGTCCGTGTCCCTTTGGAAGCAGAGCTAGGAAGAATAGTCTAGGTAGACTATACTAGAGCGTTGGTTAAATATGCTTGCATACTTTCCAATCACCTAAAATTTGTCTAGATAACTTACACTTTAGGAGTGTATCATCTCATTCATTCTGATATTAAAATTATAATGTATCTGAAATGCAGGATAAAATTCCCCAGACTGAAGGGAGTGACATTCTTAACTCATCATCATTCCAGATGCCTTCCTACATCATTCATTGAGAATAAATCTCTACCTTTTACCTAGAATGCTCTGCCTCAATAAGTGCTGCATCATCTTGAACATACATTTGGCATTGCCATGGCATTCCAATTGGGTCAGAACTAAAGCAAACCCTGCCTGCCTTGATGCCCACAGTTTACAGGGAAACACATTAAATACCACCTAAATTGACTGTGGCTCCTTCTAAACTCTGAAAGAGGAAGGCGCCTCTGCGTGGCTAGCTTTAAAGTCAGCAAAAGCCTGCCCTGGGCTGGACAGTTAATTTCCATTCCCACACGAAATTAACAGACTCACTACCCACCTGCTGAGTCTGCAGAGTGACACTGAAAATAATTTCTGATTTGTGTTAATCCACAGAAATTATCAGAGTTAAAATAAGGCTTCTTAAGAGCTGGAAAGGAAGCAAGGGAGTCACAGGAGCTTACTGAGTTTTTGTGTGTCACAATTAAAATAAATAAATGGTTACCTCTTCCTAGGGAGTAAAACACTAGCAGCACTAAGGTGAAACTCCTACTATTTGCTCCTTAAAACTTGAGACTCTGTGAATTCTGCCTAGTGACCTGAAAATAAAGGAATGTGACCAGAAGCCTCTGAAGAGAGACCCCTGCCTTCACTTCTTGCGGTTGAATGGAGCGTACAGCTAATATCCACACCTACATATTCCATCTTGGACAACTCACTATTTCCTACACAGTAAATCTCTTTTGCTCTTCACATGGCCTAATTCCTGACTTATTTGTCTCCACCCTTGTTTTACCTTCTCCTTTCATTTTGATACTATTTTTAGAAAATCTTATTGTAAGAAGAATCGATTCTATCTTAATATATATATATGTGTGTCAGTTAAAATAAATAAATGTGATGTAAAACTCCACTACCTAGATATACCACCACTTACATTTTGACGGATGTCTTTTCCTGGGCATACACATAGCATATTGCTTTTGACTTTAAAATACTAACTTATACACTTTCATAAATTGGCTAGATCCCTTAGGTAATTACTTAGTACACAGAGGTTGCTCGCTGGTCAGATAAGTGAATGAAGAATGATAAAAGTGTACCAACATGAATGGGGGAATGGGCATGGGAAGACCCTTTCCCAGTGCATCCCCATCCTATCAGAGCATGTCCCTCAGTGCAGTTTCTGTCCAAAGGATCTAACTAATTGGCTCCTCAAGTTCCCATAGAATTAGAGGGAAATTAATTAATCTGACTAAAAGGCTCACTTTGGAAAAAAGCAAAACATGAGACTGCTATGTAAAGAATGCATACGCAAAGATAACTTTAGTCACAGAGTTAAAATTCCAAATAAAGTTTAAAAAATTTCAGACTTTTATGAAAATAAAAACAATGGCACCCTCCATCTAAAAGAATTGTGCTGTTGACTTCATTCACAATTTATCACTATGCTTTATTCATCGTCTACCACTTGCCTTTGGGAAAGCCAAGAAGTTCTGGACAGGCTCTATACAGGTGATTAAGACACAATTCCTGTCATGTTGGAAACTACAACTCAAATGGGAAGATTCCTTTAGTTCGGATTTTTATATCTCTGTATGATGTCCAAAATTCAATGAGAAAATATAACAAGGAAAATCCAGAAACTTTATTTCTATCATAACAAACGATTCAAATCTTATGAAATGCTTATTGGCACCCTAGGTGATTCTCCATCCCCCTCATCGTTCAATGGCTTTATTATTAAAGACTTGGCATCTAGCCAGTCTTCACTGAAAGACTGCCACCATGCTGGGATACTTCAACAAACACAGAGCTAGCTGGTCCAACACTCAGTTTCTCATCTCCTTGACCCCCCTGTCTCCAGTAATCTTTACTTCCACTCCATTTCAATCACCACTCTCATAGTCATTCTTTAAAACTTGGTCATCCTCCTCTGGCATCAGAAAGTTAAAAATACTAGTCTCTGACCACCAACTGCTCACTTTCCAAATTGTTCAGAGTCTCCTAGAATGACTTTTTTCAAACCATCAGGACCAGCAGTCCACTGACTCCTCCACTTTTCCCAATCTATAAGTCCTCTTTGTTATTTACATCCGTATGCACTTTTTTCCCTAGCCATATTGGCCTTCTTTGAGTGGCTCAAATATGCCTTTTAAGGAGTTGAAAATATGCCACTCCAGCATATTGACTAACTTGAATTAAAGGCACTTGAAAAACAGCAGGTGCAAGATCATTCTGACCTTCCTTCTGTTTCTTAAAGGCAGAAAATGTAAAAGGTGCCCTCCCTATACTAGAATGAAAGTAACATTCTTTTCAAGGACGGAAAGTTGAGCCCAAGAGAATTCCGTACAGACCTTGCTAAAGTAATTGTTGTCTCTTAAGCCTCCCACGTAATTTAGTTGCTTTTTCACATATTCCTTGTCCAATTCAGTATATAAGTGACTTACTCTAACAGCTTCTTTTTGTCTTCATGAGGGCTCCCATGCAGTGTAAAAGTTGCATTAAATAAAATTGTATGCTTTCTTCCTATTGATTTGTTTTATGTCAACTTAATTCTCAGGCTTAGCCAGAAAGAAACGCTGAAGGGTTAAAATTCTGCCTTGTTCCTCTCCACTGTGTATTTGACTACTTCAGAACCTTTACGAATGCTGTCCCCACTGCTGAAATACACATCACTCTTCTGTCTGATTTTTATCTGTTCATTCTTTATATCCTAATACAAGTATCTTTTCTTCAAGAAAGCCCAACACAGTTAAATCCCATATTATTGGCTTTCATACACAGCACAAATTTGGCTTTTTATAGTACTTGCCACATTTGTGATTTCTATTCAGTTTTAAATGTTTTTTAATGGTCTGACTCTGTAATACAGTTAAGGCCCAGGACAGCAGGATCTGTGTTGACTGTTTTGTTGACCATTTCATACCAGTGCCTGAGACAGTACATGGCACATAGCAAATATTCACTAAATATTTATTAAATGAATTTATTTAAAAAAACAGACGATGATACAAACAGGAGAGTGGAAGTAATAGAATGAAGACTAGTCTTGATGCAACTTGACTTACTTCATTCTTCAGGGAACTTACTTGTCTTACTTCCTTCAGACAGACTATCTGGCCAATCAATCTAGAGGCTGCTATGAGTTAAGACAGGGGAGTGTCATCTGAATAAGAAGACCCGTACCAACACTGGCCACTGGATAAAAATTGAGCAGAATGTGAAAAAGTCAATGTTTATTGGATTGACAAAAAATAGGATTACTCATTAGATTATCAGAAGGCTAAAACTGTGTGTGTGTGTGTGTGTGTGTGTGTGTGTGTGAAAGTCTGAAGTATAGGCCTTGAATTAAGGAAAGAAATCAGTTGAGTAAAAATAGTTCCATGTATACAGAGAAAAAAGTAGCTTTTTGTGGTAGTAGAACATATAAAAATCTAATAGGGATATCATGCTAGTGTTAAGTGGAAAATATGCATAGAAAAGTATCTAAAGCCGGGCTCGGTGGCTCAGCCTGTAATCCCGCGCCTTTGGGAGGCTGAGATGAGTGGATTGCCTGAGCCCGCGGGTTCGAGACCCGCCTGGGCAGCGAGACCTCATCTCTACAATAAAAAAAAAATCAGCCGGGCATGGTAGCGCATGCTTGTAATTCCGGCTACTTGGAAGGCTGAGGCGGAAGGATCCCCGGAGCCCAGCAGGCGAGGCTGTGGTGGCCGGGAGCGGCCACTGCACTCCAGTCTGGGCGACCGAGTGAGACTCCAACTCAAAAAAAAAAAAAAAAAAAAAAAAAAAGAAAAGTATCTAGTAGTATCTTAATAAAACTTAAGAGATCAATCAAAACTGTCTTTTAAATAGCTACTTGATAGAATAACTGTCACAAAAGTAAAGATTTTAAAGCTATGGTAGCATTTCAAAATTCTTTTCTTTTTTTTTTTCAGTTGGAGTCTCACTCCATTGCCCAGGCTAGAGTACAGCGGCACACACGCTCACAGCTACCCCAGTGTCGACCTGCTGGGCAGTCTTACTCCATTGCCCAGGCTGGAGTACAGTGGCACACATGTTCACGGCTGCCCCAGTGTCAACTGCTGGGCTCCGGTCATCCTTCCACCTCAGTCTTCCAAGTAGCCAGAACTACAAGCACGTGTTGCCACGCCCGACTAATTTTTGATTTATTGTAGAGACGAGGTCTCGCCAAGTTTCTCGGACTGGTCTTGAACTCAGGGACTCAGGCAATCCACTTGCCTCGGCCTCCCAAAGTGCTGGGATTTCAGACTGAGCCACCGCGTTCGGCCTATAATTTCTTATATTAATAGAATTTTATTATATAAAATATATATTATAATTTTATTGCGTTATTTTATAATTTAATGGTTCTGGTAAACTAAAAATCAGGTTACCTAAGGGCTAAATAAATTTAAAAAAACTTTTTTATATGCATTATCATTAGAAATCCTTATAAGTTTTGTTAACTTATACTCTCTTTTTAATAAAGTCCTGTGAAGAAAAAGTTTTGTGAGACTGGCTGAGCCACACATTGGAAGAACATTAGCAGCAGGGCAGATGGATGAGAGAGCTCTTCAGAAGGCTCTGGGCGGACCCTGGGCAACTTTCCTGATCTCACCGACCATCAGTCTCCTCAGCTGTACAGCATGAAATCACGGTACCATAGGAGACCCGCAAGACCCAGAGCCCTTGAGGCAATCTAGTCCTCTTTATGACATCAGGAGGCTAAACTAAAACCTTTTCCATTTCTGTGATTCTGTGATTCTTTGTTTCAGTTTTTTTATTTTAACTGATGTAATAATTGTACGCATTACGGGGTTCCGAGTGATATTTAATACGTGTATACAATGTTTAATTATCAAATTGAATTAATGAGCATATTCATCACCTCAAATATTTATCTCTTTTTTGTGTTAGGAACATTGAGAATCCTCTTTTCTAGCAATTTGAAACATACAGTAAGTTATTAACTATAGTTACTCTATAGTGCTATAGAACACGAGAACTTAAACCTCCTATCTAGCTGAGGTTCTGTGATTCTTAAAAATCTAGGGAGAGGTGAAGTACATCTAGCCCAAGGGCATTTTCCTAGCCCAATTTTTTTTTAATATGTATTTAAGTACAAAATACAAACAGAAAATTGCATATGTCATAAGTATTGTACAATGATCTTTCACAAAATGAACACACCCTTGTAACAAGCACACAGATCAAGAAACAGAACATTACCAGCAACCAGAAGCCCCTCTTTTTCCCAGTCCCTTCTTCCCACACCAGAGTAACAAATATCCTGATTTCTAAGAGCAGAGATTTAGCTTGTTTTTATACTTTATGTATTAAGAATAACACACTATGTACTATGCCTTGCTTTTATTTTATCCCTAGAATGCATTCTATTCACATAATGCTGCTCTGGGGTTCTGGGGCAGCAAAATCATTAAGACCTGCAAAATTTGTTAAGATGAATGAATGAATAGGTGAAAAAACTAATGAGGAATTATGAAAGGCTGTAAATGCTAAAAAACGAATTAAACTTTCAAAGGTTTGTTGTAACAGATATAATTTACTTTATGACCACACCATAAATAAACAGTGGGTAAAGTCAAAAGCAGTTTATGTTTACTAATACACCCTTGTCAAAATTTGGACCCCTATCCTGTTCTCTACTGATAAATGTAGTTGTTTTTTAAATGCTTGCCTCTCTCTAGCCCATTTTCTTTTCTTTCTTAATTCTTCCCTAGATGTCCACCAACATTTTAGTCATATATTCCCTAGTCTCTGCTTTTCTGCTCTGATTTAAAAAACCCAATAATGACATGAAAAAGAAAACAGAGAAATACTAAATCATATATTTTAGCCAAGGGTTGGGGTAAATCAAATATAAAAAAAGCTAAATTGAGTTTTGACAACTCTCATTTCAAAATATAAAATAATTTTAAGCCAAATCTCTTTGAAATATGTTGTATATCCTTCACTTTCAGTGCAAAGTATAAACTGGAAATTGAGGTACAAACAAGGAAATACCCTTCATTACAACATAAAATCTAATTTTCTCAGCATATGACTTCATAGCAGCTGTCATACTTACTAGTTTTGTCTAGATAACCAAATCTAAATCATTTAGGAAAGTATTTAAAAAAAGAAGAAGAAATAAATACAAGGAAGGAAGGCCTCTCACAATGACTTATTTGAAGACCAGCTAAAGAGCACCTCCCTAAAGTGACTGAACTTTTCCTTTTTGAGCATGGTTTGTTTTAATATGAAGATACAATTTTCAAGTTAGTGAACTACAAAATATGAAACAAGACTAATATAAAGAAGTCCATTCATTTATGGATTAAGGATTTCCTTTCTAGAAGTCCACTTTTTCATATTATTTAAGTTCTCATCATTGGTCAGTTTCCTTAGAAACAGATGCTGAGAGAGCATGTAGGGTACAAGATATTAGGGAACATTTGTAAGATTTTATCAGTAAATCTGTAAAAGAAGGGAGGAAGGTCAGGTAGCATAAGAAACTGAATGGTAAGGCAAACTCAACAATGTCTCAACACAGTGGAGTGCCATGGAGCAAATGCTGCCAATCAGAGTAGGTTAGGCTCTCAACTTGGTTACAGATATCAGCTGCCATGAGAGACAGATGGTCTCGGAAGGGCTAGCTCTTTACCGCTGAAGTTGCCTACCCTCCTTGGAGGGGGATCTGAGTGGCCTATATCCGTGTCTGTCACAGTTCTTTAATAGGACATCAGCTTAAAGAAATAGTTTAATAGGTTCCAGAAGCTGACTGGGACGTGAGAAGAAAAAAGATATAAGATAAACTCTAGGGTAAGTTCTTCTTAAGAATTACCTGGCTACAGACTGCTGCTTTGGTAGATGAAAATACTGAGGCATAGAGGGGAAATCTGCCCAGTCACTTAGACTAGAGGAAAAAGGCTCTTTGTGTCATAGAAAAACCTGTCCTTGGCCTGAATGTGGATGACTCTCATTAGGGTATAGAGTGATGGCACCATCCTGTGCAAGAACTGGAGACAAATGAAGGCCTCTTACTGATAGGTCTGATTTATGGAACATCTCTCTCTGGGGTAGCACTGGGATCTTGGCTAGCATGGACTAATTAATCTTCACCATCTCCCTGTGAGACAGCTAGGTCGCAAAGAGCATTACCCTAAATTAAGCATTAGAAAGAATGAAGTACAATGGGACTTCTGTAACTTTCCTATAATCCTTCATTAAATTAAGGAAGTAGAAGACCTAAGTATCACCGAGCTCCTTGTTGACTGTAATATTGAAGCAAATATTCCATTTTATTGCTAGCTACATTTAAACCATATTTCTCTCCATTCCTACTCGCCATCTATTATACATAATACTTCTGTACAAAAATGAAAAATGGGATACATTGCATATTCTTCATTTCAGTTCAATGATAGTGCATGAGATGGCCAATCTCAGGAAAACATTCACTAACCACAGAAAACTTTAAGATTGTTTTGAGTAACAAAAATCTCACCTCAAATTTTACTCTGAATTCATTCCATGCAATAGAAATAAGTGATCATAAATTGAGGAGCAAAAATCATGGATAGATACCTGATTAACACCATTTAATCAAATCCTCTATTGAGATTTTAATGACAACTCAAATGTGAATAAATATTTTGTTTACATAACTTTTGTTTAAAATATGCCAGAAGCCGGGCTCGGTGGCTCAGCCTGTAATCCCGCGCCTTTGGGAGGCTGAGGTGAGTGGATTGCCTGAGCCTGCGGGTTCGAGACCCGCCTGGGCAGCGAGACCTCATCTCTACAATAAATCAAAAACCAGCCAGGTATGGTAGCATGCACCTGTAATTCTGGCTACTCGAAAGGCTGAGGCGAAAGGATCACCAGAGCCCAGTGGGTCGAGGCTGCGGTGGCTGGGAGTGGCCACTGCACTCCAGTCTGGTCGATGGAGTGAAACTCCAACTCAAAAAAAAAAAAAAAATCAGAAAGATATATGAGAAAATACACACACTCCAATTTTTAGAAATTGAATTAAAAATTGTAGTTTCAATAACTTTTCTAAATTTCAGATTATAATTTACCATTTTTCACATTTTCAAAATTATGAGGTGTTTGAGTTTAACTAGACATTGTAGTCTGAATGCTTAATTTATTTCAGTGTCATTCAGACTTCAACTTCTAGTTCAGCACTGAAGAAAATTATGCAATTATGTAATTCTGAGAAGGCCATGTGTGTCTTCTTTCCACCTTTTTTCTCCTGTATTCCAAATCAAATGCCTAGAATCCTCAAATAATCTCCATCACTCTATCTTCTATTTTGCAGAAATCATGCAAAACCTTTACTTTGGTATTTATCTTATTTAAAATTAAGAATCATATCATCTTAGTATTTATTTCACCAAACACGAGAAAAGTATTCCTCTACTATTACTACTCTGGGCAAGTATCTTAATTCAAATATTCTTCAGTTAAAATAAAAATGAGTCATCAACGTTTTGCAGGATCAATGAAGGACTGAAGTACATGTGGCTCTATAATCTGAACTTTCTGATTTACTTAGAGAAATAAAAGGCTCTTAGTTTCACCATGTTCAATCATCTGCTGGTTATCCTAAATACGCTTGAATCATATGGTCTATAATCCATCTAAACGGAATAAAAGGAGGTATTGAGGAATTAGCCAACGCTCATCCAACATCTGGAAACTGCCTTTCTAAATTAAAGTGAATAGTAAACAGAAGTCTGAGGAGCAAAATATTTTAAACACAACTAATAGTGTTATTTTACCCCATTTATTACATTTAAGTGGGTGATCTCAACTCCAAGTAATGGGCTAAGTGCACTAACTTTTCCCCACCCACCTCTTATCACACACAGACAAAAGAGACAATTTCAAGTGGGTGTCATGGTTCAGTTTCAGGCATTTCAAAATCCTCCGCCACCTGCACAGGAAACTGTGACTAAAAACCAGACACGACACCACAGAGCAGCAGCAAGGGTATAGAGCATGACTGAGAGCTAAATCTGGTTACTAGAGAGTTGAATGAAATTGGCACAGGGGATGTGGCACTCCCAGTTAAAGTCCCATGACATTTTTTTTTGTAAACAAGAATTTGTAGCCAGATTTTGGTTGCCTCCACCTTCTTGCAATTCTAAGATACAAACTGATTCAACATTGAACTCAAATACTGACGATATTTAAGTGCCGCCTAAGAATCAGGCACTCTGCTAGGTGTGCTGAGGATACAAACATGAGGCAAAGATTTCTGATCTCAAGAAGACTTACAGGCCAAGAAGGAACAAAAACAGATAAATAAACACCACCATACAATGAAAGAGGCACCAAAACAGAGTTTTGTGGGAACACAGAAGAGTGAATATACAATTTTACTACAATACATAAAAGAGGTAAATTTGATCTGGGCTATGAAGAATAAATGTTTTCCAGAGAGACAAAAATGAAGTAAATTTTAGACAAAAGGCATAGATAGCATGATTAACATCACAGATTCAGAAAAATATTTGGAAGGTTTATAGAATAGCAAATAGTCTGATGTACTTGCCTGTGCACAACGACCTTGATTGTGAGTGAACCATAAAAAGCTGACAAATTAGTCCTATGTTAAGAAGTGAGAACTTGCTGCTGCAGAAAATGTGGGTTTTAATCAGAGGGGTGCGGTAACCTGATTTTGTTTGCAAGGCAGTAAAATAGAGTAAAGTGTACAGATGTTAAGAGCATTGTGACCACCATTAGAAGGTTTGCGACTTGGGGCAAGCCCCTTGACCTCTCTTTGCCAGTTTCTTCTACTATAAAATGAGGACATTAACAGTATCTACTTCATGGAGTTCTTGAGAGATTTATACATAAAAAGTCAGAACAACATGTGGTGGCATATAGGAAGCAATACAGAAGTGCTAGCTACCAATGCTGTTTTAGAAAAATAGAGTTGATGACGTCTGGGCAGCATAGAAAGACTCTTTCTCTACAATTTTTTTTTAATTAGCCAGGTACTGCATACCTGTACTCCTACTTACTTGGGAGGCTGTAGCAGGAGGATCACTTGAACCCTGGAGTTTGAGGTTACAGTGAGCTATGATTATGCCACTACACTCCAGCCTGGAAAACAAAACAAGATCCTGTCCAAAAAAAAGGACTGGGCTCGGTTCAGTGGCTTAGCCTATAATTCCAGCACTTTGGGAGGCCGAGGTGAGTGGATTGCCTGAGCCCGTGGGTTCGAAACCAACCCAAGCAACTTGGCGAGACCTCATCTCTACAATAAATTTAAAAAATACCTAGCCAGGCATGGTAGCATGTGCCTGTAGTTCCAGCTACTTGGAAGGCTGAGGCAGAAGGATCACCAGAGTCCCGCAGGTCGATACTGGGGTGGCCATGAGCGTTCCACTGCACTCCTGGGCACAGAGTGAGACTCCAATTCAAAAAAAAAAAAAAGGCACAAGAGATGGAGGGAAGGAAGGAGAGAAGGAAGGAGAGAGGGAGGGAGGAACGTGAAGTATGGAACCAGAGGATGAAAGACCACAGGCAGGGATGTCAATTAGGAGGTTAATGAAAATTATACATATAAAAACTAAATGGATCTGTAAGTGCATTTTTCTGTAGAGATGTCCATATTGAATAGCCATGTATCATATAAACTAACACATAATCCAAAATAGATATACATAAAAAGTCAGACGTGTATGTGTGTGTCCAAATGTTTTAGAGAAACTGATATGTTAGGTGACAAGTTGTAAACAAATATACTCCCTATAGACAACCTTGTAGGCACTGTATGTATAACTATAATCTGAAAGTTAGTAAGGTGGAAGGTAGATGACTGAAAATCACAGATTTCTTTCTTCTCTGTGTAAAAGAAGTCTCTTTTAGAATAAGGAAAGAGGAAGATTATGTACCCGCTCTGTGAACCCATCTAATAATACCGCCAGACACTCAGGTCAACAGGAATAGAGGAAGCACACTGCTTCCCATCCCCCCTTCTGCCCAGAAAGTCTGTTACTGGAAAAGCTTCAGAAATCTTTACCAAAATGTTCATTTAAAAGCTTGAAATTCTATTTCTCAGAAAAATAATATTACTCTTCAGTCTAGAAACAACATCCAGGCCTCAAAGTGCTATACTGTCATTACTTCTAAAAATAAACTGAGCAAATCCAAGTCTTGAGGTCAATTTCAAATAATGTGCTACAGCAGTGAAACAAGCAGTGGCCCTCCACTGTCCTGCTGGAGGTAGTGACTCCCTGAGAGCACAGGCCTGTGCTTCCTCACCTCTCCGGAGAGCTGGAAGCAATTTACCAGACAGGCCTCTAAGACAAAAGAGGCTGAGGAAAGTTCCTTCCTCTTGCTTATTCTCTGTAGAAGGTGCCCAGAGAGAGCAAACCAATGATAGGAGAAAGTCTCCAAATCAACCCACCTTTCCAAATGGCATTTTAACTTTTCTCCTGGTATCCTCTAAATGATCTTTTGACACCCCTATCACCTGGAAGAATCCTTGATACTACCTTATATCATTTGACCAGATACACATAACTTACATGTCAGACTTTGAACAGGAATCTCAAGAGCCCATGAAGAATAGTAAACTGAGTCCATAAATTATGAAAAATTGAAGAAAATAAACAAAATTAGGTAATATTGCAAAAGTACTAAGTAGAGACATTTTAATTTTATGTCAGTATAGTCATGAAAAATGTTTGTTTACTAGAATAAACAATGGTTATCTTTGTTAATGAGTATAAACATTTAACTAATATTTCCTCATTATTTCTGTGAATATTGGCAACTAAAAATATAAATTTAATAAATTAATCATGAATGAATGCCAAAACACCAAGGTGCACTTGCTAAGCAACGCTTTGTTACTAAAATTTAAATTAATTTTTATCTTGAAAGAAAAGGAAATAATTTCTCAAAGTATTTTCAAATAAAGTTCAAATAATTGAAGCTTATCTACATAGAAAGGTGTCCTGTTGTACACCTTAACAATGTCAGTCTCTGTACATTTTCTAATTTTTCTATAAAATTATCATAAGCAGCATATGGTGCTTATGTATCTGAAAAGGTACAGAGACACACCTATGTTCCCAGGTATTTTGTTACAAAAGTAAAGTAAAAAAGTTTTACTTCTCCTTTTTGCTAACAATAAATTGTCAAAATCTCAATCTATCCTCCTAATTGCCATAATGATTCTAACAGTTCTTTAGTATCTTCTTATGAGATGATTTTTATTACATCTATGCATTTACCTTAAAATTTAAGAAGGAAGCACACAGTTTACTTCTGGAATCACTTTCTTTAATTTAAAAGAAATTAGAAATTTTGGATATTAAATCTGTTAAAATTCTGAGTCACAACTCAAGCATCTGGAGTCCTATAACGCTCTAGATATATTTTGAATATGACCATTGAGAAAAAGATTCTAGCTCCGATTCTCAATAAGAGAATCATTCTTTCCCTTATTGGTTAGTGTGAGGTTTTATGCCAACTTTCAAGAATTTTAATACAAATTTATTAAGTGTCTTTCTTGTTTACAATACAGGGATCTGCACACACACACACCAAATTGCTCAAATAATGATTATAAATTTAAGAAAAAAATAACATGGTCCGGTGCTTTGGCTCACGCCTGTAATCCCAGCACTTTGGGAGGCCAAAGCGAGAGGACTGCCTGAGCCCAGGGGTTCAAGACCAGGCTGGGCAACTTGGTAAGACCTCATCTCTACAATAAATCAAGAAAAATTAGCTGGGCATGGTGGCACATGCCTGTAGTTCCAGTACTTGGAAGGCTGAGGCAGAAGGATCACCTGAGCCCAGCAAGTCAAGGCTGCGGTGGCTGTAAGCAGTGTGCCACTGCACTCCAGCCTGGGAGACAGAGTAAGACTCTGACTCAAAACAAAAACCAACCAAACAAACAAAAAAACATAAGAGAAAGGGAACAACAACAAAAAAATCCTCACAATATAAAACTCCAGATTAATGGATAGAAGTTTTCCAGAAGGGAATATATGGTGTATATATAAATGAGTATAAACATTTAACTAATATTTCCTCATTATTTCTGTGAATATTGGCAACTAAAAATATAAATTTAATTAATGAATAATGAATGAATGCCAAAACACAGAAGGGAATATATGTGTCTGTGTATATATAATATTTATATTAAAATGTTTACAAAATTCACTTGGGAATGTAGGACCACATGCATTCTCTTCTTTGAGTTTATACTGATTTGTACTGGTTTTGACCTTTCGTAACCTAAGTACAGGAAATTTTAACCTTCTCTCCCATTCTCCGTTTGAGAGAAAATCTAACAGCCCCCTTTAGATTTTTAGCCACATGTAACTGAAGTGGAGGAAAATATATTTTGGAGCATGTAATAAACATTTTATATATCCTGGCATTCTGTTTCACATAATTACTAAGTACAATCAATGACAGAAAAACCCTAGCAATAAAGTGGGTGATAGGACTTTCTTTTTTTTACTTGTACAAATTTATGAGGTACATGTTCAATTTTGTTACATGCATAGATTGTGTACTGGGATGTTTTTTAATTGACAAAACATCAATTAGCCTTAAAAGTCATTTTGGGGGGGCCTATAGTTACAAACCATCTTCCTAAGGGCAAGCCAGGTTATCAATAAAATCCAATTCAAATAGTTTAGCTAACTTGCATTAAAAAAAAAAAAAAAGCTGATATCCTAAAAATCTGTTCATCCCTTTATTAGGAGCACTAGTGACTGAAATGGGCCAGTGGACATATTCCTTCAACTCAGAATCAACAATAAAGTCAGACAAAGGGTAATAAAACAGTTTGCTTATAAGAAAGCAAATTTGCTTATGGCCAAACAAGGAAAACTTCAGTCTCTAAAGCTTTTTATCTGGCATATGTTTTGTAAGAAATAAGAAACTCAAGAATTCCTTGGACACCTAACCACCAGCTGAAAATGGGTAGCTTCTGACTGTTCTTATCAGTAACACAAAAGCAGCCAAATACAAATGGGCTATTTTTATGCTCTCCTTGTCCTTAAGATGAAATATTAAACCATCAGGCACTCTGTCTGTTATCTACATCCCTTGTTGGTTCAGTCTCACAGAGAATCTCACATAAACATTGCAATTTTCAGATGGCTCCTATTACAAAATGATATGTGAATTAAAACTTCTAAAGCACTATAACAAAATAATGATTATATTTACGAAATAAAACACACACACACACAGAAATAAAACAGCCATTTGGTGGATCAGGGTCAGCATAGGAAAACATTTAATTCTCTTAATTACCAAAAAATTACCGATTTCCTATAGTTGCTAAATTTGAAAAAGACTTCTAGAAAATTCTGCATTCCAATGTTATCTATCAAAACTATGTCTATTGCAAAGCAGTCCAAAACGCTTGCAATCTGAAAGCAGCATGAGGCAAACTAATGGATCTCACCTTTACATTGCATATCTGCCAAACATTCGTCCTTCACAAGGAGGTATGTTCTCAGAATTTCATCTGGTTACTTACCTCATTCAAAAGGGCTTATAAGCTTTAGGAGGAAGGAATGTGCATTCTCCTTTCTAACTATGCCCAATCTTTAAATATGTGAGAATAAAATATCTTTCCACCATTTTCCATTTAAATGACATGCTTTCTGCCATATATACTTGACATTAGAAATGATATAGTAACCTGCATCTATTTACACAATTTCATCTCCAGGTACACGTTTCTACAACTTGTGTCTCTAGCCTGACATCTGTTCTGATTTCTAAACATTTTCAGTTGCCAGAGGTCCATTTCCAGATAGCTGTCCCACAAAGCACCTCAGAAGCACTCTCCACAGAACTCCATTAATTCTCTTCCAATTCCTGCTGCTCCAACTTGCTCCCTCACTTTCAACTCCTTGCTTCCCTTCATCCACATATGCAACAGAATTGTCGACTTTTTGACCCTACAATCTCTCTCAAATTCATCTCACCTTTGCCTTCCAACTTCCAGTGACCTAGGACACATCATTATTGCTTCTTGTTTAAAAGGTTAAGATGGATTTATAACCATTTTCAGTCTCTCAAATTGGTCCTACACCCAAAAAATGATCACTGAAGAAAAAAAGCACAAAAACAGGTTAACTTATATATAAGGAAGAAGCAAAAAAACAAAGAGGAATGAATGCATTTTTTAAAAATGGTCAAAAGGATAAATTAGAACAAAAGGAAAGAGAAAGAGAGGGGAGAAGGAAAGATGGAGATCCAAAGAAGTAAATTATTTTCCAATTCATTTCCTACTCTTGCCAGACCCTTAGAAAGAAGGCTGTCCCCCTCCAGCCTCAAATGAGCACAAAGCTGTCTGATGCTGAATAACCACCACACTAAATTCCATCTTTAAAAACACACTATTAATGAGAGAACTCTACATCCAATATATAATTATTTGTAAGTATATAACTGGATCTGTTGCTATCTCAATTATTTACCAAGTATTTAAAAATATAAAAGTAAACAACGTTCTGAAAAACAAGTCAAACCATCAATATTGAACACCTCCCCATGGTGTGATAGATATATGCTGTAGTACTCCTCTTTAGGACTAAGGTACTCAACTCCCCAGATATTGGAATTGTTGGAGATGGCTGCCCTCAGCTGAGTCCTTTTTCCAGGGACTGTTCTCTGCTACAGATACTTGCTTCACTGAAGGCCATGCATGGCTATAAAGACCTGGCCCCCAGTCTAAAAGTGGGACAGTTCTGAAGGGTTATCCCTTGCCTCACTGAGCCTACTGTAAGATAGACCAAGGCTTCTCTTGGGATGTATTACAGTTCCAATTTCTGACTCTGTCCAGTTCTCCAGCTTCACTCCCTGCACTTCCTGCAAAATCTCCACCTCAGAGTTTATTTCAGGGGGAACCCAACATAAGACTTAAGGTCTAAGTTCCTACTAGACTGGCCATTTCCTATCTCTCCAACCTCATTTCATTCCACTCTCCCATTTGCTCATTATACTCCAGACACATTAGTGCCCTCTCTTTTTCTCCATCCTGCCCTTCTTACTCTTGTCTCAGGGACTTTCCATTTCCTTTCTTCTCTGGCTGAAATGTTTTCCCCTTGGCTCCTCCATGGGTAGCTCCTCCTCAGCATTCAAGTTTCTGGCTCAAATGTTACCAGCTCACCTTCTTTTACTGCTCTCTCACACCAGCATCTTATTTATCTGAATCATATCACATTCTTTATTTCCTATTTACTTCCTTAGTAGTGCTTACCATAATCTGAAATTATCACATCTTTATTTGATTACTTGTGTTTTTTCTGTTCCCACCCCCTGCCATTCTTCTATTCTCACTAGAATGTTAACTTCTTAGAAGCAGGGAATTCATTGTTAGGTTCATCATTGTTTCCCCAAAGACTAGAAAACTGCCAGGCATATAACAGGTACTCAGTAAATGTTTTTTGAACAAATGGAACTACTTCATAAGAATTAGGTTTGAATGTCATCAATTCCATGGTGGGGAAAGAGGCAACATGGAAGAAGGTCCATGCAAAAACAAAATGTTTTCTAACAAGTCTTGAACAATTTCCATACCAGTCTTAAGCAAGTTTCAATTTGAATTTATTCAATACATACTCATTGATTTCACTATGCTCTTTGTAGTTTGCTAGATTTATAAGCTATCATAAGGCTAAAATTCAAGAACTGATGTTCTGTATATGTCATTAGTTTCCACTAGTCTTAGGCCAATTGTCTTCTCTTTCTGAACATTTCTGTATTGATACCAGTAGAAGATCACACAGGAAATATAAAGGGATTATTTGTGAATACTCTGAGGACCAAAATCCTTAGACACAAACTAAGATTAATTGATTGCACTAAAGAAGTTATTATAAACAGAGAATAATTAAGATTCACAATTGTCTTGGGATTTACAGCACAGAATATTTTTCTTTCTTTTTTTTTTTGAGTTGGAGTCTCACTCCTTCGCCCAGGCTGAAGCTCAGTGGCACGCTCAAGGCCACCCCAGCGTCGACCTGCTGGGCTCAGGTGATCCTTCCACCTCAGTCTTCCAAGTAGCTGGAACTACAGGTGCGTGCTACAACACCCGGCAAATTTTTTGATTTATTGTAGAGATGAGGTCTTGTCAAGTTGCACAGGCTGTTCTTAAACCCGTGGGCTCAGGCAATCCTCTAGCCTTAGCCTCCCAAAGTGCTGGGATTACAGGCTTGAGCCACCACACCTAGTTTGGAATATTTCTTAATAGCATGCTCTGGATTTATAATAATCCAAAGGCATTATAGCAATTAACCATCATCACTGTCACAAAAAGATACTAAAGAATGAAACAGTTTCCATTAAAATTAAAAAGACACGGGTCACCCATTACATCACTTTGAAAAACTAGGAGACAGAAAGGCTGTCTATTCTGCATGTACTCCTAGATTTATGCACCATAGCTGTTCAACCAATACTTTAGAACACGAAGATACATATTTTAAAAGAATAAAGCTAGCTGGGCCTCCTAAATGGTAGACTGGCTGGAAAGAAGAGTATAGCCTGATGATAGAATAAAGGCAATGCCATCAGGTTGAGTAGATTTTTCTGAGCTAGTCATTCTATGGATAAATCTACATTAAAAGGAGTAAATATTCCTGAATGGCTGGGGAAATCCCAATTACATTTGCCACACTTAAATGGGTGGTGAGGGAAACTGGCCTAATTATGTAATTAATCTTCTGTAAAGTATGGCCAATGAATATAATTCTGTGTTGTACTTTAATGACATTTTCTTCCTACTCCTGAAAAGGACAAAGCAAAAAGCCATTGCATGAGAAGAATAAAGTCAACCATGAAACAATTACATAAGCAAGAATGAAACCGCCACTGAGGAAATCACTGAATAATTTAAGAGTCCTTTTGCTAAGTGCCTTAATCTTCAACCTCTTATTCTCTAAGAAAGGATGATCTCTAGCTCTTTGGGCTCTTTCATAAATTCCAAGTACCTTGTCTCTGCATAACAGTTTTCTATTGACTATATTTATTCTATTCATAAACTAAGATACCAATTCAACCCTATGTGAGAATGCAAACAGGCATCTAGTATCCTTAGACGGCCTGATTAAAATATTTAAAATAAGTAACATCAATTTGATATCATTCATTAAATAGAAATATGTCTATAATCTTCAAAGTTTGTGAACATTGAGTAATATTGAATTTTGATGATTGGCATTTACACAGTAGTACTATAATTCCTGCGGCCCCAAATAGTCATAGAAAATACACATGTACAAAACACTTGGAAATAAATATACACACTGATATTATTCACTGGATATAAGTGTATGGATTTTACATATTCCTAGGAACATTATCTTTATTGACTATTTTTTAAAACAAATATTGTAATCAAGTTCTATTACATCATAAAGTCACAGGGTTCATGAAAGTTTTTACTTTTACTTCCTTCAGGCAGGAACCCACAGGAACTCATTTATGTTCCTTTTGACCAACAGGAGATGTGAAAAACAAATAAAACAAATCTGTAGCAGCTGACTGAGCTGGTTCTAAGCTAACCTTTCTGAGGAATACCATCCATAGCACAAAGAGCAAGGTATTCTGAGTAAGGGGTCAGGATAAGAAAGCCAATCCTCAATAATCTCTTCAAGCAGCAGTCCTGGCCAGTGTGATCTCATTATGTTGTAAAAAGCAACACTGTAAAGTTTATGGGCTCCAAAGCTGCCATAAAAAATTCCTAGGAGACCAGCCTGGAAGTAAAGAAAGCCAAAGAGGGCCTTAGCTAGTTCTACTAAATTCCAAAACGCTAACAGATTTTTTGAGACTTTATTGGTGTAAGGTATTTAAAATGCTGCCTTTTATTGGTAGCTTCAGTTAAGCCCTTGCTAAAGATTAACTACTCACTTGCTAGACCCAAATACTACTCTGGTTCTGATCTTCATGGAGAAAATGGAAACAGCAAGTAAAGGAAAGGCAGCAAGTGTCAGAGGAGAAGGAATTCATGTTCTATTTCCTTCTGCTTATGTCTAAGTGTTTCTCATATTCCTTGCATTCCAACTGAGATAGAAATGTTTGTTTTTCGAAAGGTGGGGTTCTATCAGAAATTTTTGCTTAAGACCTAGTAATTTAGAAGTATGTTCTGTGAAGTCTGAGGTCAGATAAGGTTACAACCAAACGTAAGTATTAAAATAAAACAATATTTTATTATCAATAAAAATGTTTTCATTTGTCTAGATTAAAGTTGTTTGGACATCATCCACAGAAAATATTTTAGTCTTTCTTACACTACCTAAAATTTTTTTCTAATTTTAATAGCTATTAAAATGAACCCAAATAGAAAGACATATCTGCTATAAACTGTTCTATAAAGCATCCCAAAGCTAAATGAACCTAAGTTTTATTTGTATTCACTTTCCCTCACACATGCTAGAGTAGCATTACCAAGCAAATGCCAAAACTCTCCTCTCCTATATACAAACTTTTCATGTTTGCTAGTCTTTAAAAATCTTTCATGAAAATAAAAGATGCATTCATTAACCATATTAGCTAGCAGTTTATCAGGGGACAGGATGATTAATCCAGGGATGTAAGAACCAGTCAATTTGTCCAGAGAATGGAAATACCATATGATATCATCTGACCTCAAACTTTAGGAGTTTCCTGACCCCTAGACCAATGGAGCATGAAGATACACTAAAGACTTCAGGAAAAGGAAGATCTAGTTTCTTACCCACTGCTGGTTTATTAATGAAGCATTAATACAAACTTTCATTAATGCTTTCAGCTCTTACAGTTCAAGTGCCTTTTAAGTGTCACTGATGTGTTTATGATTTGAAAAGTTAATAGTAAAGAAAGAAGGCGTCTTGCAAACTACTAAAAATGAATGAAAGCAAACATCTGGGCTTACAAGAGACTCTTATTTGGGGAATGTGAGTCACATGTTCACAAACTTTAGTGAGAAGGGGGAAGCAGGTTTGATGAGAACACCTCCCGAGGATATCACCAAAACCTGTGGGTATTGGATGGACTGGAGGGGCAGATCCCATCTGCTGTGCACTCCACCTACCCTGAGCTGCATCCCATCTACACATGATTAAAAGAAAGCAATTCATAAGAACATTGTAAAAACTACGAAAAGAAATTTTAGTATATGTCATAGTACACAACTAAGGCACAATTCAAAGCTGTCTTACATGTGCTCTAATTGGTTTGCCTGTGTGAGGCCAGGCTCTCTGCTAATTAGCAAATTTCTTGAGGCTAGAGACTTTTAGTAATATTTCTCGTATAGTCTCAGTACAGGCAGTGTTCTATACATGTTTATAGGTTGATTCATGAATTATTAGCAAATAGTTGATGCAAAAATAAATACTTCTAACAAAAGGAACATGAAAATAAGTTTCCAACTTTCTATTTAGAACATGATTTGATGACAACCTAAAAATTGCCAAGAAGAATCTTTCACCTCACTAAAATGAGTATTTACTCTGATCACATCTCAAAGTGAGAAAAGAAAACTAGAATGTTCCTCCACATCCCCCAAGCTGAATGATAACTGCCAATACTATGGCCGTCTTGGAATCTATGGGTTGGGAATACGAGTAAGAGAATAAGTAAAATAAAGAAAGAGAAACTAAGGGGATAAAAGATAGGAGAAGGTCAGAAGGAATTTCCAGATAATTTGCCATCCAGTCTCAACAATTCAAATACTAACTCTATATTGACAGGCCCAAATTTACATCGGCAACTCTGATCGCTCCCCTGAATTCCAGACTATATCCGAGAGTCAGCTCTTTATCTCCATCTCAATGACTAAAAGGCATATCAAATTTAACATGTCCAAACTAAGCTCTTGTTCTTTCTCTCCAAACTTACTGTTCCTGAAGTGTTGTCCGTGTGAATAAATGATAATTTCATCCTTCTAAATTGCACAGGCCAAAAACCTTATCCGTGATGCCACCCTTCCCCTCATGCCCCATACCTAATTTATCAGTAGCTCCTAAGGGCTCTGCTATCAAAATATAATGAGAATCCAGTTTCTTCTCATCACCTCCCCTACATCCACCCAGGTCCAAACCAGCACTGTGTCTTACCTGGATCACTTTAATAGCCTCTTAATTTGTCTCCCTGCCCCTGCCTTTGCTCCCCTGCAGTTTATGTGCAACACAGCAGCCAGAAAAATTCTGTTGCCTCCTAATTCAGATAATGCTATCCCTGCACACAAAATCTTCCAAAGGGTCCCAATCTCACACAGCATAAATGATACCTCTCTTGCTATGATCCACAGTGCCCTTACCTGGTCTGTGGCTCCCCTTACCTGATCTCTGTGAGTTTACTGTTCCTTAAATATATTAGGAATGTTAGTATCTCAGGACCTTTGCACCTCCTGCCCCTCTGCTTAGAAAGTTCTCCCCACAGATATACACATGGCTCCTTTCTTTCCTTATTCAAAGTTTTTCCCAAATGCATCATACTAAGTGAGGCCTTTTCTAACCATCATATTTAAAATTGCAACCACACCCCTACAAAGGCACACAGCACACATACGGGTGTACATATTATCCCTTAGCATCTTCTCTTGCTTCACTCTTCTCCTCAGCCCTATTGCCATCCCACAAACTAATATTTTACTTATGACTAAAATGTAAGCTCTATGGGGACAGATATTTACTTCTGGTTTGATCCCTGCTCTATCACCAGGACTTAGGATGGTGCCTGACAAATAGCAAACAATCAAAAACTGTTTGTTTAACAAATTGGTAGACCCACTAAGAAGCAAGTGTGAAGAATTAAAGTCTCTGCACAAACAATAGCTTATAATAAATCTTAAGTCATCTCTCCTGCCTCTTGAGAGTTGTTATTATTCACCTTACTAATAATCTGTTAATAGCAGTTATTAAGTAAATATGTCTGTGTGGTCCAGGGGCAGCTTTTGCTTTCTCATCTTCATCACAGATGAGACAAAATTTATACAGAAGCAGCACAGTAATAACAACTAACATTTGAATGCTTACAAGATGCTAGGCACTGTTCTAAGAATTTTAGTGGATTATTCAGTCCTCACAACAATTTCAAGAGGCAGGCTTCTACTTCATTATTTTTGAGAGAAGAACACAGAGACATAGAGACTTTAGAAATGTTCACAAGCTAGGAAGTGAAAAAACCAAGACTCCAAATCAGGTCATCTGTCTAGAGGCCATTTTCTCAACTCCAGCATCTAATAGAAAGACAGTTCCATTATGGAGTACAGTGAAATTAATGCACAAGAATGTTCTGAGGTAGACTGCAAAGCAGCATATAAGAAATAATACTTGGCTATACAAAGAAGCACAATGTCTGTTAACTTCCAGAGAGTCTGGGTTTGGTACAAGAGGCAGTAGTGACCTGCTGTAACTGAGCCAGGAGGTCAGTGGTGCTGGCTAAGGGTCTCACTATAAGTACACAAACTCTGGCCTCAAGGTTTTGAAAAGATTGAAGAAAGAAGAGAAGGCAAAATGTACATACGGAAACATGTACATGTAAGAGCATAAAGACAAAAAAGAATGCAATCATTCACTCATTTGTTCACCAGTTACTCTAAGCCTCCTATACTGTAGGCACTGTTGTATGTACCAAGAGCACTGAGAACCAGTGCATGATCCCTGTGTTTGAGTTCATCTCCTGATATAGGTAGTTATAGAGGAGTGACAAAGAGGGCAGCCTAAAGAGACCAGATGAAGCAGGGGAAAGTTGTGGGAGAACACTGGGGGAAGAGGTCAACAGACAAGAGATTATGGAGGATTTTGAAGGCCAGGAGTTTGAATTTGGCTGTAAAAATATGCTAGTTATATGTTTCTGAGATACACAATAAACATTTTTTGAAAGAAGGAATCACTGTTCTAAAACACTTATAAAGACCTAGCCTAGAATCTACTTTTCTTTTTTCTGTGCTTGGATAATTATTGCAACAGAGAAAATCATTTGCTAGAATCTCTCAACCCACCAATAATCTTGGAAAATATGAGAAGGATTCTTTCTGACCATACTAAGCCAGATCTCATAAGAAATGACTCATTTAATACCTCTTTGTTCTGAGATACCCACAAAAAAATTCCAAAACACAGCTGATTTTTTCCTCTGAAAATGACACCCTCAAATAGAAGTCCTTGGAATTGATCAAATAGCTTATTTTCTCCTTGAATTAAACTCCTAAAAACCACTGCAGAAGCGTTTAAAAGAATCTACTTTCCCCTTCCTTCCTGCTTACAAAACTAGCAAGCCACAATGTTTAGTCTTCCAGGTGACATAGAAAAGATCATTTATAAATGGCAATGCAGATACTCCTCAACATATGAGTGGGTTACATTCTGGAAACCCATCATAAGTTGAAAATATTCTTGCCAGAATCCAGCTCCAGCGGGTCAATGTTTCCTGAAAGAAGGACGACATTGGCGCAGGAGAAAAAACTTGAACACTGACTCTGCTGCAAGTAGGACAAATGCCAATTTATTGTCTTTTCCAACTCCTTGTATGCCCTACATGTTTTTTGTTTCCAAGGCAATCAGTTACAATTTAATGGACTGGACAGGCAATGTATCTTTGTTCATCCTGTTTTGATCTTAAAACATTATCATCCTAAACATTAACTATAAGTTTTATAAACTTCTAACTTTTTTTAATGATTACCATTTCTTAATGTCCATAAAAAACTTACTTATTCCTATAACTATTACATTATAAATCACTACCAAGTTCTAAACACTATAATTGCACACAGATTAGCAAGTCACACCTGTGACCTTACACAGCAATTTGCAATTAGCTGTGGTAAAACAACATTTTCAAGGTTTTTTAGCGGCAAGTTGTCCTGACTAGTTTTCCCTAATTTCACACCTGGTGTTTACAATCTGCATTAATTATTTCCTGCCAGGGAGAATGAGCTTTAATGTTTGTAAAACAAAAGGTCTCCAGGGCTCAAGTCATCTCAGTTACAATCTCTAACCAGAATTACAAGCTTCCTTAACAAAGGGAAGTAAAGGCAAGGGTACTCTAATATTTATGTGATTGTTAATTTTTTAAGCATAATATACCACTTGTAGAACTTAAGAAATTAAGTAAATGTAATTTTTGCATTGATACTCTTCCTAAAAATACAAACTGTAGCTTCTCAAATTTCTCCAATTAGTCACCAATCAGAAGAAATAAAATCTTGCAAGTAATTATCTACCCACATATGATATTTAAATCTCTATTGATAATTTCCTGGCAAGGCCAGTGAGTTCCCTGACAAACATTAAATCGAGCACTTTCTGATTTTTTACACTTTTCCCAACTACAATGTTTAATCAAGTGATTGCATGATCTAATACCAGGAGGCTGGGGACATGGAAACCTAGGGAGGAATTCAAATGAAGGGAAGGTAATTTTTCATGAATTCCCCTCTTGCCTTTTTGCAAGGGGTAGTGTAGGTGTGAGTGGAATTTTACTTTCCATCCTCAGACTGTACAGAACTTTTCAGCTGCACCAATAACAAAAGTAGAAGCAGCAAGGGTCTCAGCTGCCCAGGTTCGCTTTGCGACTCGGGGTCTTCAGCCCCCTGGACTTTGTCAGCAGGCAGGCCTCCATGGCTGGCCCCCAACATATTCTTAAGGTGAAGATAGCTTAGCCTTGCATACATCTTAGCTTAGCCTAGACATCTTAAATATGCTCAGAAAACTTATATTAGCCTGCTGTTGGGTAAAATCATTTAACACAAAGCCTATTTTATAATAAAGTGTTAAATATCTTACATAATTTATTGAATACTATACTAAAAGTAAAAAAAAATAATGGTTGCATGGGTAATCAAAATATGGTTTCTAAGAATGTATATCACTTCAAAAATTGGTAAGTCGAACCATCGTTAAGTCAGGGACCATGCATAGTCAATACTTTTATTCTATGTTCTTATTTGACTTGATGTGTACATATAACCAATGATCTCTCTGTGCCTCAGATTCATAACCCATAAAATGGAAACTTCAATAGATATACTTTGTATAGTTTCAGTGATAATTTAATAAATAAATACATGTCACATTTATTTACATGTCACAATAGTTCCTAGCCTACCATAAGCACTCAGTAAAATGTTGGTTATCATTATTATGATTATCTTATGTACCTTTATTTTATAGAGGTCTATATTTTAATTTAAAATATTATACAGGCCGGGCTTGGTGGCTCAGCCTATAATTCCGCACTTTAGGAGGCCGAGGTGAGTGAATTGCCTGAGCCCGCGGGTTCAAGACCCGCCTGGGCAACTTGGCGAAACCTCATCTCTACAATAAATTAAAAAAATGAGCCGGGCATGGTAGCACGTGCCTGTAGTTCCAGCAACTTGGAAGGCTGAGGCGGAAGGATCGCTGGAGCCCAGCAGGCAGAGGCTGCAGTGGCCAGGAGGAGCCACTGCACTCCAGTCTGGGCAACAGAATGAGACTCCAACTCAAAAAATAATAATAATAAGCCAGGCTCGGTGGCTCAGCCTGTAATCCTGCGCCTTTGGGAGGCTGAGGTGAGTGGATTGCCTGAGCCCACGGGTTCGAGACCCACCTGGGCAGCGAGACCTCATCTCTACAATAAATAAAAAAATCAGTGGGCGTGGTAGGGCATGCCTGTAATTCCGGCTACTTGGAAGACTGAGGTAGAAGGATCTCCGGAGCCCAGAAGGTTGAGGTGGGCTGGGTGACAGAGTGAGACTCCAACTCAAAAACAATTAATAATAATAAAAATAAAATAAAATATTATACAAGTGTATTTACTGCTAAACAATTCAAACAGCAAAGAAGAGGAAAAAGTAAACATGAACATCTCTTCATGCCCATCCCTGACTCCCTTAATCCCACTTAGATGAAACAAGCAAATTGTGGGACAATTTATATAGTGCAATTCAATGTATGGGTATACAGATATGTTACCTGTCATAAAATATGTCTGGAAGGACATGCTCACAAGTACACCTTTGGAGAGTGGGATTAAGAGAGTCAAGGATGGAGAAGAGAGGATTTGCATGTTTACTTTTTCTATGCATTCATACACTTTGGAGATTATGTCTGGATAATAAATCTAAAGTGTGCCTACTGGATCAATGGTTATATCTAAATTGCCATTGGCTAAATATTGCCCAACTGTCTATAAGAAATGATATACTTCAGTAGTATTTTACCAACTAAGAACAAATATGGTGTGAACCCTGGGCTTATCTACTGGCAAAGGTAGCTATGGGGGCAGAGTTTCCCACTCCCCGGGCACTGGCCCATGGTCTGCTAGGAACCCGGCCCCACAACAGGAGTCAGCAGCAGGCAAGTCAGCAAAGCCTCATCTATGTTTTCAGCGCTTCCTGTCACTCACGTTACTGTCTGAACTCGGCCTACTCTCAGATCAGCAATTGAGTTAGATTCTCACAGGAGCGCGAACCCTATTGTGAACTGTGCATAAAGGGATCTAGGTTGTGTGCTTCTTATGAGAATATAATGCCTGATGAGCTGAGGTGGAGCTGAGGCACCGATGCTAGCACTAGGGAGCAGCTGCAAATACAGTGAGGTTTGACTGCATATCCGCACATCCCCCCACTCCCGTCGGTGGAAAAATTGTCTTCCACAAAGCCCACCCCTGGTCCCAAAAAGGTTGGGGACCACTGCTATAGGGGACCGATTACGACATCAGCCTTAACAGACCAGAATTGCAGACGTTTGCTGGCAAATAGTTGGAGGGGGGAAGAGTATATTTCTCATAGTCTATAAAATTAAAGTAATAACCATCATGAAAAATGTTACTTTTATTATGTTTTTCTGATATCCTTCTTATCTTTTACTATTTACAACACCACTCACACACCTGAACTACCAAGATTCTCTTTCCAATGTATTCTCAGAAAAAACAGTGATAAATTTAAGTACTGTCAATTCTTTTTTTTTTTTTTTAAGAGATAGGATCTCATTATGCTGCTCAGGCTGGTTTTGAACTCCTGGGTTCAAGCAGTTCCAAGTGGGCCTCCCAAAGTTCTGGAATTATAGGCATCAGTCACCATGCCCCTTTTAATATTTTGTAGATACTCAAGCATATAATTTAAGTTTAATAAGCGGTCAGCTCTGCTCTAACATCAGTCTAGAAGCTCTAGAAAACAGGTGACACTATCACATTCTTACTTTCTTCTTCTGTCCCTTTTTCCAATCTCCTTCCATGGTCAATCAGTGGTTTACATAATCTGTAATCATTTCATTCCCATCCTCAAGAAAAATAATAAGACTGATGGAGAATGCAAAACAGTCCTACATCAAAATAACAAAACAAAACACATTTTGGGAACTCCAATCTAGTATATGGAGAGAATATAAATAAAATATCACTCTGAACGCAGAGAACAATTTTTTCTGATGTAAATTTAAATTTAAATTAAGAAACAATCAGCCGGGCTCGGTGGCTCAGCCTGTAATCCCAGCACTTTGGGAGACTGAGGTGAGTGAATTGCCTGAGCCCACGGGTTCGAGACCCACCTGGGCAACTTGGTGAGACCTCATCTCTACAATAAATCAAAAAGTAGCCAGGCGTGGTAGCGCGTGCCTGTAGTTCCAGCTACTTGGAAGGCTGAGGCAGAAAGATCGCCGGAGCCCAGCAAGTCGAGGCTGTGGTGGCCGGGAGCGGCCACTGCCCTCCAGTCTGGGTGACAGAGCGAGACTCCAACTCAAAAAAAAAAAAAAGAAACTTAATCCTATATATCTGCATTCATTATATATATATAATATCTGCATTCATTATATGCAGGCATTATGGCATAATTCCTTTCAAGTTGAGAAAATTACCATATACAGACATAGTATTTCTTTCTCCTCATGAGTCTCAAGATTGCAACATTTGTAAGAGTGTACGCTATTTCAGCTCCTACTGAGTCACTGATATTGGTTCTTTTAACGATATATATAAATAAACATCTTAACTTGTATTTTGATAAGCCAAAGGCAACACTTTTTAGGAAAAAAATATATGAGCAAGAGGCAGTCAGCTTTTTAGAAAACTACTAGGTACTTTTATCATGGAAATGTTCCTTGGGAACTATGAGTCATGGTAAAAAGCTAGTTCTACTATTTGTTGATTTCATTTCAAATGATTACGTACTTAAGCATCCTACACTCCTGCTTGTCTATAATATCTCCATCTGGTATTTTCTGAATATCAAATATTATTAAATTGTTTCTGTGGAAACACAAGTATATAATATTTAATGGGCAGCTGAAACTAAATTTATTTCAGAGGTACTGACTATAGCCAGTCAAGACTGAGGCTAATTTTTGTAAAACATCTAAAGAAAACCTGCCAACTTTAAACAGGCAACCACTTCACTCCCATCAAAGGGTTATTTTTAATAAGCTCATAATTGTATGCTTCCTATCTTTGTTTTTGTCAATGAAATTTAAGCAAAGTATATGCCACCAATTCATAATAAAAGGCAAGGGGGCATAATTCCTTTCAAGTTGAGAAAATTACCATATACAGACATAGTATTTCTTTCTCCTCATGGTTCTCAAGATTGCAACATTTCTAAGAGTGTACACTATTTCAACTCCTACTGAGTCACTGATATTGGCTCTTTTTACAAGATGCTAAAATCTAGTTTTGTGTCACACTTCCCAGTCCTGGTAGCAAAGGGTTCTCCCTTAGCTTTATATAACAATATCAAATATCAACACAAAATAAAAATACTTCTCTCCAAACTAGATATAGTGATGTAAAACTATGAAGGAAACAAACACTGGAGGCCCCAGGTAAACTACTCCAACTACCTCTCTAGGAAGACCACAAAATTCAGTGTTTCCCTTCCTGTTGCTGGCTGTGAGCAACTCTGTTTTCCTTGCAGAAGAGGAAAAGAAAGTGGTCTCAGCAAACTGGCAAGGGTAGGCTCAGCTGTGTCTACTGGTTTAAGGAAAAATCAGAGTGGGTAAAATGTCAGGCAGCCCTTTGGATGAGTCTAGGATACCCTAGAAGAGCACCTTTCTCTCCCTCTTCAGGAATAGGCTAACAGCAGGAAACCTGATCCAGCCTTCAGAAAAGATCTACAAGAGTATATCATCAGAATAATTCCAAGTTCTCAAATTTCAACTAAAAAGATTTCAGGTAAATAATGTATTCAACCATCACTTACTGATGATGCATGACATCAAGGACTGATGAAAAATTAGGAGAAAAATGGATATATTTTTCTTTAACAATTTCTGTTCCCTATAATCCATACTTCTCTTTGCTAGATTAATTCTCTGAAAGCACTGTTTTCTTCATACCACATCCCTGCTCAAAAGGCTCCCTGCTCTCGTCAGAATAAATCCCCTTTGGAAATCTTATAGCCTATCATTTCCAACAAAGACATAGTGCACTGTGCAGGAAATTAACATCATTAACTCCCAAAAGAGCTTTAATTTATTCTTTCCTCTGTCCCTTTGTTCACCTAACTCTCAACAAAGAGAAGGCTATTCACCTTTCTGCCCATTGCTGGTTGCAGTAACTCAGTAGTAGAAGATTGAGTTAAGGTTTGGTATATAAAATGTTTATTAGAGAATGCCTTCGGGATCAATATCTGAGTAAAGGAGAGGAAGGATGCAGAACTGAGCAAAGACAGAAGCCAAGCCAAGCCATAACACAGGTCCAAAACCAATCTTGTCCAAGACCTCAAGAAGCTCTGAAGCTAAAAGGGCCCTTCATAGTTGTCCTGGGTTAGCTGAAATGTAAAGCCCTTATACCTCCCCACCATGCATAAGTGGATATGGGTCACCCTGGGAAGGGCATAACCTTGGATAACATGGCTCTTTATAAAGCAGATGAGACTGTATGTACACCTTTGAAGGGGATCTGGGATAACTATATTCATCACTCTTTCTTACGAAACTGTCCCATCCTTCAAGTTCCCTCTCTAGTCTACTTCTATGACACATAATGCCTGAACACATTCATAACACTGACACTTAATAAAACTTCAGTTATGTTACGTAATATTTCTAAAAACTTCTTTTCACTAAAAAGGAAGTTGCTGGAGGATAAGGATCATGAGTCCTATCCTCATAAATTCTTTAGAACAGGGGTAAGCAAACTTTTTATATTAAGGACCAGATAGCAGATATTTTAGGCTTTGTATGTTATGGTCTCTGCTGCATATACTTAAAAAAAATTTATAACCTTTTAAAATGTAAAAACCATTCTTAGCCCACTGGCCATATAAATACAGTGCAGATATGGCCAAAGGAGTCATTTGCCAACTGTTGCCTAAGAATGGCACTGCTGAACAGAAATTTTATGCAAGCCATAAATGCAAACCACATATGTCATTTTAAATTGTCTAAAAGCCAAATTTAAAAAGCTACAATTAGTTAAATGTAATGATATACTTTATTTAATCAAAAACATTCTTAGTTCAACATGAAATATAAAAATATTAATGAGTTATTTGACATTCTAAGTCTTTGAAATCTAGTATGTATTTCATATTTACATCAAATCTCAATTTGGATAGGACAAACTTCAAGTGCTCATAAGCTACAGATAGCCAATGGCTGTCATACTGGATAGCACAGCTAAAGAACATAGGGGCTGATGAGTCCATCAAAAGGAATTTGTTCATTTAAATGGCATTTACTGAGTTCTGGCTGTTGAAACTACAGGTTGATTTGTGTTAACTATAATAACATATATAAGAGGATTCAATTTTTGTTCTTAATCAGCCTAGAGTTTATACAGATAGGTGCTAATAATAATATGACATACCTCTGTATTAGCGGTCTAGAGAAAGTGCTATAGTAAAATATGGGAAAGGGGTCAGGTCTTAATTGGTCACCTTGGAGAACTTCTTCAATGAACTACTGATTCTTTAAAATCATAACTTTAAAAAAAAGTTAAAATGTTTAGGCTTTTTAAAAGATGTCTTTCTTTCTTTAAATACCCTCGGAATGCAAGGAATGAATTTGGGAGGTAACAGGAATAACACTACAACTGGATAAGAAGTGAACAATCTTTCATGATACACTGAGTAATATATTTTATAGAAGGTAAATTTCCTCAAAATATATTTTGAACTTTTGTCGCTGGTGCAGCCTTCTATTTCTTACAACACTGCTTGTTTCAGTTTTTTTTTTTAAAGAACCAAATGCTTCATGTGGTAAAAATGATGGCTTCTGAAATCTCAAAATTTCAAATACCCAAAAAGATTTTTTCTTCCTTTGGTGCAATCAAATTTTGTGATTTCTCAGAAGCGATGATTGAGTAAAATGGTTTTAGAAGCACAGTACTTTTAAGAAGAAATACAGGCCCTTCTCTCCTCATGTTGTTTACATGGAAGTCAGAAGGGATACTAAATGGAATCAATATTTTCTATAAATATACAATATTAGCAATTCCATCAGCCCCTCTGCAAAATCTAAAAGCTTCCCAGACTTTTTGTCCCTAACAATTCTAGCATGCAAGTAACACGGTCTGCTATTTTTTTCCCTTATGCCTACTGAAATGTTATAATTATAATCTATATTTTACTAATTGTGAAAAATTAACTTTACTGTTATAATAAAAGAAAAAGAGAAATTAATTTTGCTGACTAGTCAATTAAAATTTTATTATCCCAAAAGTAATTTTATTCAATTTCATTATTCCAAAGTAATTTTATTTAAAGTCCATAATCAAATTTTATTCTTACTAGAAACATGTATTTTGTAATGCATACTTTATAAAATAAATATACATCTAAAGCTCATTAGCAATACCATCCTAATTTACTTGACTTGTTTTTAGCAAAAAGGTTACTAATTTTGAGAAAGAGGGGGAGAACTGAGTGATTACATTCAGTCTTGAAAATTTTCAAAAAACCATCAGATCTTCTCAGAAAAATTCACAAATTCTCATATCTACTATAAAGACCACCATGAAGCCACAAAAGTTCAGGTTAAGAACCTTTTCACTAAAGAGCAGATCAAATTTATCAGTGAAAAATAAAGCATTGAAATTAAATCAGCAAGAAACTATTATTAATGAGGCTTTTGTAATATCACAAGTTAATGTTGCATGAGAATAAGTTGCCTCAATAAAGTAAAAGTTGTCTAAAAGTTAGAGCTGGAGTCAAAGAAACCACAGAAGGTAAAACAAAAAATGACAAGCAGATTTATTTGGCCTTCAGTTGTCATTATCATACAACATTCAATCAGAGACCAGGGTGGTTTTCAGAAATACGTCTTTCTCCTTAAAAAGTGGTAGACAGCCTAGCATTCCATACTTCAAAAGTTTATTCAGATGCTTCAACTTCTCTCATCCCTGTGCCTAGGAGCTATATTTTCCATACTATCACCACCTACAAACAGTGGACCACCCAAAGGCCTTTGCACATGCTTTTAAAATGTAGCTAGCGTATGACCTTTAAGCAGGAGACAACAAAAGCTAGTTGGCCTTCGCATGGGTGGGGGAGGGGCACACCTCATCAGCAAGGGTGCCTGCATAATGAACATTTGTGTACCTAACCCTGAATTGTATCCCACATCTTTAAAATGAAAAAATTTTTTAAATAAATAAATAAAAATTTTAGTTCAGAACGAAGTGGTGGTTATATGAGAACATTATTTAGCTAGAGAATGTCTTGTTTTCATCCAGCTTAAACAGAATAGTTACTATTAGTGGACTTTGCAACTTTCTAGTAAATGTAGAATTATTACAAAATAAAAAAAATTTAACAACAGTGTCTTTCTGAGAAACTATTCAGTAGTAGCTTTTGCTTTCTCCATAGATCTGACTAGACTGGAGATTAAATTTTATTTAAAATTGATAAGGAACAGAATGTAAAGGGAAGAAATATTATGGCTTGCTAATAAGCCTTCCAAACATATTAAATGAAGTAAGAAATCTATCAAGAATGCAAAGAAGAAAATCATTCTATCAATGTCTGAGTAAGGTCTTCTCAAAGCAAAGGAACCCTGGCATAGTTTACAAGAAGAACTCTGCATACCTGTGACACCATATACTATTCTGCACATGATGGGGACAGGAGATAGAAGTAAGTAGACACAAAGAGTCTGTCTTGTGTTATGATCGAGGCTAAAAAGAAAAAAAAATGCTTCTTTAAAAAACTATTAAATATAATGGGTCATTCATGAATAAAGAAGATGTGAATGAGCTGGTAAGAAATGAAGAGATTCTGAAGTGCTTTTCCAACAGTTGTACTGAGCACAAATTTTTGTCTATACAAAATGGCTAATTTTAGGGACATACCCTATTAAACCTCAAGTGCTTTATGTAGCACTTACTAAGTGAGCATAAACTTAAAAAAAAATTTTATTTGAAATATGTGGGGTACAGTCCAGGGTTAGGTGTTACAAATGTTCATTATGCAAGTACCTTTGTTGATGGGATGTGCCCCCTCCCTGCATTTTCCCACCACTACCAATCCCTTTCTTATAGAATTACAATAGTTGTTCAAGGTCAGCTTATAAGTGAGAACATGTGATACTTGGTTCTTTGTTTCTGTGACAGATCACTCTGTATTATTGCCTCTAAGTCCATCTGAGTATGAGCATAAACTTTTAATTAAGCTGAAAAAGCATGTATGAAAAACTCAAATTCTGAATCTTCAAATGCACAACACTATAAGAGACAAAATGAAAAGGGGTACGTCCACTAATAGTAACTATTCTGTTTAAGCTGGATGAAAACAAGACATTCTCCAGCTAAATAAAAATAACTTTGATCCCTCATCCATAACTAAAACGGTAAATTATTGGCATAAAATGGAGTAAGCAGATCTAAAATCAAAAAAGGATAATACTTCCTAAGAAACAAAGCAGTTTTATAAACTACAAAGAATCTAAAGTGAAAAGGAAACGAGGTTGGCTATTTTAACAAAAAATGTGCATTTAGAGTGAGAATTAAAGGATGATATGGCTAAAACTTAGCCTGGTATTGGTACTACTTAACATTTCTTCAGTAAAGTAAGTTATGTACTACATAGAAAGCTTCTTAAATTCCCATTAGTAAATAAGATGGATACAAAGAAGGAACTTTGGTGGATTAAAATAGTATTCAAAATTGGGTCGATTTAGTAGAAAACACATAAGTAATTAATGAAATGTTTAGGCATAAATGAAGTACCTCCCATTGCATAGAATAGAAAGAACAAAGTATTTTTAACAACACAATCACTTGGAACATATTAAAATACTTTTAAAGTTTTTTTTTCCATCAATATACTCTTCATACTTATGTGGGTCTTTTCTGTCATTTTGCAAAACAGTGTGTTCTGGAATATAAGATACAACATGCACAGGTAAGGGCTGGTCACTGGCAATTAGTGAAACCCAGAAGAGAAAAAATACCTTGTACCACAGCAGACCTGTAAGTGAAATATGATAGCAAGTCACCATTCTTGTTGTGTTTTAAGCAGGCACATTACTGGGGTTCATAAATAGAAAATTAGTTAAGAAACTCTGAGGTAAGCTTCTTATTTTACTCTTCACTGCTTGACTCATGCAGGATATCTATGCCCAGTTATGATCTCCACATCTGAAAGGGAATGCAGAGAAATAAGGAAGGAAGCCCACACAGATGATGAAACGGTTGGAAAAAGAAGAAAGATCAAAAGGACAGAAGGATTCAGGGTGTTAAGAAGAAGCTGAGGGAATGCTTTTTAATGTTCTAGAAATATATGGGTTATTATATTGGGAATGGTAACCAGCTGTTCTCCATCTCTATTTAGGACAAACTAGAAGAAAATGGCCTAAATCAAGGCAATGACAGATTTAGGTTACTAAGGGAAACTGTGGAATCTTTTCCAGAATTATTTGAAACTAGATAGATATATAATGTACTTAGGGTGGCTAAGGTACAGGAGAGAAAACTATAATCTGATTTACAAGGTTCTTTTTAACTCTAATTTCTACATATTTTTTACGAAGACATATTTAAATGAATAAAAAGAACTATTAGATATTATTGAACATAGTCAATTACTCTGAATTATAGGAGGCAATGGAAAGAAAACTGCTTTGGATTAAACTATAATGTTAGACATTAGATAATATCTTTAACCTCAGAGTGTTCAAGATCTGTAGAAACATTCTCTGTAGAAGATTATAGCTGTATTCACCTTGCTTAATATTGCAGTGATAAAAATGAAATAGCTGTATAAAGGATCTGGTACCATTTTATTGTCATAGAGTTAATGTTGGGTCCCTTCCATTCCCTGGTAAATGCAATAGATGAGATTTTGAATTTTCCAAAAGAAATAGAAGTTTAATACCATAAAATGTCCATGAATTTTTGCTAATATTATTCACACAACTGAAAAGTGGAAAAGTACAAGAACACTGTCATAAAAAAAACAAAAACAAAAACCTCTCCAGTCTGTAATTTCCCATCTTCTCCTCTTTCTCTGGGGTGTCTCACTTTCTCTTTGGTATCACACATATAATCCTTATTTTGAATATCACCATGTTTCTGTGTTACAATATAGGCAAATTGTGGTCGCCCAAAATGGCCTTACATTATCCATTACTGGTCATTAATGGACTTTTGAAGTGGTCCACTTCAATGCCAGTAGTTAATCTGAAGGCTTCTAAGATGCTTAGCATTCAGCAAACAAAATTTGGGAACAGATTCTTCCAGAAGCAAATAACTCTATGAACAACTCTCGGGAACTGGGTTGCATGGCCAGAGAGTTGTTCAACTGACAATTAAAAAAGAAAAACTAGTGATGTTAGCCAATGCTCACATCTGTAAGCCTGCTATCTGTTTTGCTGACAGGTAACTGGTCTCACTTCTTCACCCTCACCACTTCACAGAGACTACAGTAAAATTATTCTCACATGCAAATCACCTAGTAATTTTCATATTAAGAGTGGGATAAAGTTTTTTTTCTTAGCTGTAGGAATAATTTTTTTAAAAGTTAAACCTTCTGAAAGTCTACATCCTACCCATAAAATGTGCTGCTGTCAAACTGAACATGTTTTACCTCCTTCAAAATAAAAGTTGCCTTTTAAAAATATGGAACCAAACTATGTGAAATTTTAAGGACAGAAAAATATTGATACAGTAAGCTGATTTGGCTATAAAGACAGGAAATTACTTTTCTGTTTAGTTTTTAAGAGTAAATCACACCATCATCTAAGAAAAAATTATATTCTGTCAAAATCAACTCATTTCTGAGCATTTATATTTTAATTTAATTTGTCCTTCAGATAAATTTTACATGTAGTAAAAATTAAACTTTTTTCTCAATTCCAGAGAAATAAAGATCAATGATGTTTTATGCAGTTTAAGAATACTATATATTTTTAGCTTAACTACATCAATATTCACTGAATTCAGAACTGAAAGAAGTGCTTAAAAACATTTGTCTTACACCTTCCAATTCAAATACAACACAAGCTGAAATACTGGTAGAAAAGGGAAAAATGTTTTTAAACATGGGTTTACGCACCTAGAAGATGAAAGGTATGGGGTGGAAAGGTTTAAATATTCTGGGAACTGATTACCTGAATCTAAGTAGAATGCACTGGAGAATCACTGCCGTCTTAAGTCTTCCAAATACCATATTTCTCTGGTTCCAAAGTGCACAGATGACAAAATACTAGGGTAACTACATGAATAAACATCAGTCCAATTTGCTCTGCTTTCAGGAAGGCTTTTCTGTGTGGAGTAGAGTGAAAAACTAAAAGCTATGAGAGATATAGACATTTATAAGAGAGGCTTCAGATCAAATATTAATGCCCCAGAAAATAAACAGGAATTAACTAGGTAGAATTCCTTTTTTATTTATGAGCAAATGCAGACCAGGTTCCAGAACAGCACTTATTTTAAGTTTAATGCCACGTGGGGGGGGCAGGCAAACCTGCACCTTTTATCTTAAACTGTATTTATTTCCACAGTTGAATTCTGATATGAGAAGAAAAATATAGAAAGAAATTAGGATATTTGGAATAAAACTGCTTAAAACTCCATTTTTAGTTAACCTGATTTCAGAACTACAGATTTTTTAAGACTCTTGCATTTCAGGATATTTAAAAACTAGGGTACTTTGACTAGACTTATTCACATCTTTTTGAATAAATTCCTGTAATTTTTTTTAAAGTCAAAAGATCTCAATGACATATATGTAGATGATAGCAAGTTAAGTTATATTTATTTCCTGAACTATAGGACATAAGGTAGATACTCATCTCTAACCAGTTCAGTGAAAGAGGACAATTGTGGAACTTAGAGGGTATTCACATCAGGTCTCTGGCACAAACTCAAGATATGCAAACCGTTCTTTGAGGCTGGAAGAACAAAAACCAAGGAACTAAAGTTATAAATACAGAGAAATTATGAGCTCCTAGGACCATCTGAGGCCATGTGCTCCTATCCCCTGACAAAGACAATAAACACCTTGCACTTTGGCACCCTTCCTGGATTACTGGTCAGAAACACACACACACACACACACACACACACACACACACACACACACACACACTCACATACACACACACAATCAGTCACGAGTGTCAGTCAATTATTTCTTTTCGTTTTATTCAAAGAAATAGAAATAAAGGGAATGTAATTAAGTGATAACTATTCAGATTATTACAGCAAAGCAGACTTGGTAGAATGTGTCAGTATTAAACCTTAACACTTAGATGTTGTGTGTGGCTGCAGTTCCATTCCACAGACTATTTCTATTGACATATTGTTGCTGTCTCAGTTGCTGCTGCCATTACAACTTCAGCAGCAAGGCTAAGCAATGCCAGAAGTGGTAGGTGAGTTTGTGCTTTTTTCAGAAAAAATACAGAATCAAAGACTACTGACTTCAGGTATACGAAGTTCGTACTGAGAAATAGGAAACTGCCTCAATAAGCACTGAGGGTATTGATCAAGTGCACAACTCCTATAGTAAAAAATCAAATATTTCTCTAATGCATGTCTTCTTTGGACTAATTCTAGAATGTGTTCTACATAATAAATATATTCTAGCTCACACTCTTTTTTTATTTTTGAGTCAAGAGTTTCACTCTGTCGTCCAGCTGAAGTGCAGTGGCACACTGCTCACGGCTACCCCAGCCTCAACCTGTAGGGCTCACCCCAGCCTTCCAAGTAGCTGGAACTAACGGTGTGTGCCACCACACCTAGCTAATTTTTCTTGATTTATTGTAAAGACGAGGTCTTGTCAAGCTGCCCAAGCTGGTCCTGAACCCCTGGGCTCAGGCAATCGTCTCACCCTGGCCTCCCAAAGTGCTAGGATTACAGGCATGAGCCACTGTGCCCAGCCTAGCTTCACCCTTTAAAATCTGAATCCTGTGGAATTGTCAGAAAGTTTTGTTATGGTGCTTTAACTTTTTGCACCTTCTTATACCATATATGTATTTGGAATTTTAGATTTCAATAAATGTACAAAAAATATATTGTTTATATTTTATTAAGAATATATGATAATTATTCCTGTATATCTGTAAACATATAAAATACATTCAACACCTATTATGTTATTATGTTATCTATTTTATCATATATATTTAAGGTTTTATATATATATATATATATAACTTATGCACATTTTCAAATTTCTCAACTTACCCTTGGCAATACATTTAAAAAATACTAACAGGGTCACAGATAATGCCACTAAATCTTCCTATTATACACAAACTGTATTAACTATAACAAGCTTAAAAGAGTAAATAGTTGACACGGGGAATAAATTCAAAATCTATGTGAAAAGCTAAAATATCTACTTGTACAGATGTGGACATATTTTTACTTAGAAGTTTGTGCCTATTTGACTATAAAGAAAATTTAAATGAGTTGATAAAGTTTGGCTTCAAAGCAACAGCAAAATTAAATTGAAATAACACAATATTGATTTATGATGAAATGGTTATTCCCCAGAAAGCCACATCATGAAAATAGCCTTTACACTGGCCTATGAAAATAAATGATCTAGGAATTCACTTCTAAGGGCCACGGGCAGAGAAATGGACCTTTATAGTGAACTCATTGGGCCTTCACTGACTCTCCAGTGTCTCTCCTCATTTTATGCATTATTCTACACTTACAAAAGAGTATCTGAATACTAAATATTTTTTAGGGGGATAAGGTGTGATTTCTAATTTGTCTTTAATTTTCAATCTTTAAAAATAACATCACCATTTCCACTAAATATACTTTTTCCCCCTCTCACTTTATTTTTCTAATTAAAAAGAAGTATTCATAACTCTCTAGGTGATGGGTTTGATGGTTTCATGAAAGCCCTTGTCAAAAACACCTACAAACTACTCCACTCTACTGAAGGAAGAAGCCTTGGCTTCTGCTTTTAAAAATTCATTATTTGCCGGGCTCGGTGGCTCAGCCTGTAATCCCGTGCCTTTGGGAGGCTGAGGTGAGTGGATTGCCTAAGCCCGCGGGTTCGAGACCCACCTGGGCAGCGAGACCTCATCTCTACAATAAATCAAAAAATCAGCCGGCGTGGTAGCGCGTGCCTGTAGTTCCAGCTATTTGAAAGCTGAGGCGGAAGGATCGCCGGAGCCCAGCAGGTCGAGGCTGCGGTGGCCGGGAGCGGCCACTGCACTCCAGTCTGGGCGACAGAGTGAGACTCCAACTCAAAATAAATAAATAAATAAATAAATAAATAAAAATAAAAATTCATTATTTTAGTGTGTGTCCTTGAACTTCCTTAAGATGTAAATATCTTTTGGAGATGAAACTCATTACGCATTCTCAGTCACTTACATTTTATTGTGTATGCATATATCAGCTCTTCTCACAATAGTGGGTTTTTGTAAGAAAGGATGTAGTCACTAATTTCTAAGGGATAGAGGCAAGCTTGAGAAAAGCCTGGAATAGCCAATGATTAACTCTGACCTACTTGAAAATGTATCTAAGAATGACCTAGGAAGACTATAGCTGTTTGTTGTTATTTTAAATTACTCACCCTCTTTAGAGTTCAGTTCAAGTTCAAACATTTCTAGAGTTTTGCTTTAAAGATGATGAGAAATAGCGTTTCTCAAGTTGAATGCTAAACTAGATACTGTTTGAATACACTTCTATTTAAAGACTTTAAGTGCTCCTGGCTCACTTCAACATAACTAATCAGCAAAAACTATATGTCATTACTTCTTTCGCTTCAAATTAGGCAATTTAAAAGTTTCAAGGCACATTCAAACATCATCAAGGTACTAGCTATAGTGATTAACTGCAAAAGGTTCCTCTTCTATGTCTAATTCTAAAACTGTAGAAACTTAAACTTGAGAATATTTTCAAATTTTTAATTCTGTGATAGTTTATTAATGTAAAAGATAATACAGCAAAAGATATTACCCACTGCCATGTTTAAATCAATATAAACATTTCACAATTTGTTTCCAAAAAAGAAAAAAAAGAAAAAGTCACATATACACATAAACTCTCAATCCTCCATCTATTTCTCTTCTACCTTGAGATAAAACATTTTTTAGTTGATAGGTGGAAGATCCAATGATGTTTTTAGACTTTTACTATGCACATGTGCATCTATAAACAATATACACTATTATTTTATGTATTTAAAATTTCAGACAAATGGCATTATGCTGCAAGCATACTTTTGAAACTTTTATTACTCACTCTACATTATGTTTTCAAATTAGCCATGTTGATATATATAATAAATAAATTTTATCATTTTAACTACTATATAGTATTTTACCAAGTAACTATATTATCACAATTTATTTAGCCTTTATCCTACTGAGGAAGAGTTAAACGTTTCCATTTTTTTCTTCTATCACATTGTTCGGAATGACTACCTCTGTACAGGTTTACTTATACACAATTGTGAGAATTTTCTTACACTGCAAACAGTAGAAAAATTCTTGAGTGTAGAAATTTAAATTGCCAGTTTTTTAGATATTACCAAATGGCTCTAAAGTGATTTGGCAAATCTGTACTCCCTGTAGAAATGGATACAAGTTTCTGCTTCTCCCTGTTCCTCCCCAACACTTAGTATTATTTGCCATATTGTCAGTTGCCAATCTAATGGATATAAAATAGCCTCTCTTTTTTTCAGCCTGCACTTTTTTACTATTAATATAGTGGAGCATCTTTTCACATGTTTATTAGCGATTTGAGTGAATTATTTTGTGAAACTTCTTATCCTTCCTCATTTTTTTCTACAAGGATTTTTGTCTTTTTTTAATTGATTTGTAGTATTTTATAATAATTGGCTATTATCCTTTATCCACTATATATGTGGATAAATATTTTTATACCAGGCTGTGGCTTACATTTTTAAATATAGTTTATTTTTTCCTCATGGTAATAATACACATTTTTTTGTGATTTTTATCATTCGTTTTTTTATTTCTCAACATGGCCAAATGTTATAAAATTTTACTTATGGCTTTTCTTTTTCGTGACTTAAAAAAATTTTTTTTTTTAAGCCGGGCTCGGTGGCTCAGCCTGTAATCCCACGCCTTTGGGAGGCTGAGGTGAGTGGATTGCCTGAGCCCGCGGGTTCGAGACCCGCCTGGGCAGCGAGACCTCATCTCTACAATAAATCAAAAAAATAAGCTGGGCGTGGTAGTGCGCGCCTGTATTCCGACTACTGGAAGGCTGAGGCGGAAGGATCACCGGAGCCCAGCAGATCGAGGCTGCGGTGGCCGGGAGCGGCCACTGCACTCCAGTCTGGGCGACAGAGTGACACTCCAACTCAAAAAAAAAAAAAAAAAAAATTTTTTTTAATTTAAAGATGTGGGGTACAATTCAGAGTTAGATATACAAACATTGATTATGCAGGTACCCTTGTTGATGAGGTGTGTCCCTCCCTCCCCTAGCAGTTTCCCTCAACTGCCAATCTCCTCACCCTACCCTACCCCTGGCAGTTTCCCACTACTGCCAAATCCTTTCTTATAGTATTATTATGATAATTGTTCAAGGTCCACTTATGAGTGAGAATATATGGTACTCTGTTCTTTGTTTCTGTGATAGATCACTGAGTATGATAAACTCTAAATCCATCTAAGTTGTTGTGAAGTCCATATGTTTGTCCTTCTTTATGGCTGCATAATATTCCATTGTGTATATGTACCACATTATTTTTATACAATCCAGCTTCCATGGGCAGCATGGTTGGTTCCAAGTTTTTGCTATTGTGAATAGAGCTGCAACAAACATTTGTGTGGCAGGTATCTTTTTTGTAGAATGATTTGAGTTTCTCCAGGTATATTCCCAATAGAGGAATTGCTGGGTCATATGGAAGGTCAATTTCTAGTTCTTTCAGAAATCGCCACACTATCTTCCAGAGAGGTTGCACTAGTTTGCATTCCCATCACTAGTGTAGAAGTATTCCTTTTTCTCTGCATTCTCACCAGCATCTGTTGATGCTTTATTAATGATGGCCATTCTTACCGTAGTTAGGTGGTATCTCAATGTGGTTTTGATTTGCATTTCTCAGATGATTAGAGAGGCTGAGCACTTTTTCATGTGTTGGCTGCCTGTACATCTTCTTTTGAAAAGTATCTATTCATGTCGTTTGCCACTTTTTAATGGGGCTGTTTGTTTTTTTTCCTTTTGGCACATTTGAGTTCCTTGTAGATCCTAGATGTTAGGCCTTTGTCAGATATACATTTGGCAAATATTATTCCCATTCTGTGAGCTGTCTCCCTACTCTTTTGACAATTTCCTTTGCTTTTCACTTTTCATGACTTTTTAAAACAAATATATCCTTCATTACCCCATGTGTTACAGATATCCTTCTATAATGTTTTTCTAAAAGTTTTATCTTTTTGTTTTTCATATTTAGTCTTTTATTCATCTTGAATTTATCTTGGGGTACAGTTTGAAACAGTATCTATTTTATCTTTTCCCCATAGATAAGTCAATTGTGCCTGCCCTACTCATATTTAGTCTTTTATTAATCTTGAATTTATTTTGGGGTACAGTTTGAAACAGTATCTATTTTATCTTTTCCCCATAGATAAGTCAATTGTGCCTGCCCTACTTGTTCAGTGGTCTATTATTTCTTCCACCTTTGACAAGCATCAAGTTTCCATATATGTGAATTATATACTTCCACATATGTGGATTATATTACTATACTACCTTTGACAAGTATCAAATTCCTATATATGTCGGTTGATTTTTGGCACTCTATTCTATTCTGTCAGTCTGTTTCCTTTTCCCTGGACCAATACCACATTTGTTTATTTACCATAAGTCAATTCAAATATCTGGCAGGACAATTAGCCCCAATGCCCCTTCCTTCCATCCCATTGCTCTTATTCTTAAAAATTATCCTCACTATTTTTTGGCCCTTTATTATTCCATATAAATCAACTTATCTGTTGAAAGAGTTCAAGAAGACATGGTACCCCAAAATATGCCTTTTTTTTTGCATGCTGATTATTTTGAGCTAAAGGCGCTTGAAAAACAATAGGTGCAAGAGGGCCACTTTGATCTCCTCTTTTCTTCCTAAAAGCAGGAGATGAAACTCCCATGTCAAAGATGCCTTCCCTACACCAGAAAAAAAGAAGCATTCTCCTCCCAAGAAGGGGAAAGCTGAGGCTGAGATAAATCTGTACAAACAATCCTTGTTAACTGACCCTTCTCTTCCTAGTTACTCTTCCAAAATTGCCACTCCTTGTTCCATACAGTATATTAGCACTTAGACCTAGGCATTTCTTTAGATCTTCACTTTTTGTGTAGAGCTCCCATGTACTTGTAAATAAAATGTTTATGCTAGTAACAGTAGGAGACCTTAGAGGGGGTAGAGAAAAATTTTACCTTCCCTACATTATCAAGTTACATGAAAATCCTTGGTGAGATTGTTTAACTGAAATTTTATTGAATTTATAAATTAATTTTGGAAGACTTTCACTTTAAACATATTGACTCTTACCCATCCATGCAGACTTATCCTTCAATGATACTTTAATATTTTCTTCACAAAAGGCCTTGTACAATTTTTTCTCACTTTGTTATTTCCATAATTTCTGTAGAGTGCCTTTTTAAAATTACTCTCTGTAACTCCATGGTTTAGGTTTATAGGAATGGTATTAATTTTTTATGTTGATCCTATATCTAGCAACTTTTGTTGGTACTAAAGGCTGATCTGTATATTCTCTTGGAGAATCTGCAAACATTGAGAACTTTGTTTCTTCCTTTTCAGTTTTAATATATTTTACTGCCTAGTTCTATAGCATAGTATAGAATATAACACTGACCATTCCTATCTTATTCCCTAAATTAAAGGAACTGCTTCTTGGTTTCATTTTCAAATATTACTTTTAGGGCTTTTGGTAGATACTATTAAGCGATGTTCCTTTTATTCCCATTTGTTAAGATTTTATAAAAGACTGCTGAATTTTATGAAGTTTTTTCTACCAATATTAAAAAATATTTTGAATATAAATTCAATTCATAAATGACTAGAGAGTATATGTTAAGACATAGTCATGATTTCAGGCATCATTTCTTAATTAACTTCTGTGAAGCACTATGATCTTTACAGATACTATAGATGGTTTCTGTGACTAAGAAGGTTTAAAAGATGCTGTGAACTATATACGTTCTTCTTAGCAAATCACAATAAATGCTATTAGGTATTGACTCTGAGATACCCTACAGTAAAAAAGTACATATTTCATTATGTAACTAAAAGTTTCTAAAATTTATTTGGTCAAATAATTTCTCTTTTCTCAGAACAATTTATTGGAATTTCCAGGGTACCACTACACCACAAATCACTGATTGGGAAACCTTGCTTGTAGTAATTTCAAGAGTCATAAAAAGGTACTACATACCTGAAGAGCCATTACTCCCATTACTTTCTCTGGAAAGTCCAACACTCAAAATCATAAAAAGCCACACTCCTGCCATATCACAGGAGATTGAAGTCATTGAAAAATTTGCTTCCCAGTTTACTTCAAGTACAAGGCCTCAAAGTATGTATCTACCCCAACTTTCTCTTTAATTGCTTCATCTCAGTCATTTGTTAATTGCAGTAAACAATATTAAGAACAAATTGCCTAAGAATCACAGGCATCAATCACAACTCAATCTATTGTACTAGTTAAATTCAGTCTACAGTTTCTCTCAAGCCCCCAGCTTTTACCCATCAAAAGACAAATTTGTTGAATGTCATGATGATATTGTACAAAGAAAAGAACAGAAGGAAAGGAAAGGAAAAGAAGACAAATGTGAGAGCCAAATACTATTATATTATATACTAAAAGGAAGTAGTTTATTGCTTGGTTGATATTTTCTTGTCATTTGATGAATCCTGAACAAATCACAAACCTGGAGAACTCATCTGTAATCCGAAATTCTTCCTTTGATATGCTTAAAAAATTACTGTGTAAAAGTAATGACATCCAGCAAAGTGATCTAGCAATATAAGAGAGGACAAAAACTGTTTTTGCTGGTCTCTACTCAATGTAAGTTTTAAAATATAGGTGAAAAATAAGATTTATAGGAATCTTTAGGAGAACCCAGTATAATGAGTTTTTGTAGCATTCTCATCATTGAATTCACAAAAATTTTAGGACTTTGTACTGCCTGAAACTTGAGATATAAATATATAACTCAACTGTGCTTTTATTATGTGCACAATCAAAAGAAATCTCTATCTCCAAAAATGAATGTTGAGGTAAAGCCAAATGTGAATACAACTTTAAATAATTCCTCCAAATCTCTGTGTTCTAGTTTTAAATTACAAAGGGGATGGGAGGGTTGAATTTGCCTTCCTAAAATCTTTGATTATTGGATAGAGAATATGCTTAAATATAGGTTCACATGCTTATATTTTACTTCCTTCTTAATAATCCTAGTTAAATAATTAAATCTTAAAGTTATAGTTATCTAACTATATTGAGGTTATAGTTAGACTGCTGACCTTAGTTATAATAAAGATCTAAGAGTATGATCTACTATATCACAGTTATTTATACTGTTACTCCTCAGGTATATCATGCCCTTGACAGTCTACTAACTTTTTTCAAAACAGTCCTCAATAAAATTAAAGCTGTTAAGTGGCACAGCTAGGAGAAGATTTACTTTTTTTTTTGAGTCAGAGTCTCACTCTGTCACCAGGCAGGAATGCAGTGGCATGCTCACGGCCACTACAGCCTCGACCTGCTAGGCTCAGGCGAGCTTTCCACCTCAGCCTTCCACCTCAGCCTTCCACCGCAGCCTTCCAGGTAGCTGGAATTACAGGCGTGTGTCACCATGCTCGGCTAATTTTTTTATTTTATTGTAGAGATGAGGTCTTGCCATATCGCCTGGTTGATCCTGAACCCCTGGGCTCAGTCAATCCTCTCGTCTTAGCCTCCCAAAGTGCTGGGGTTACAGGCATAAGCAATTGCACTCAGCCAAGACTTACATTTTTTAAAAGCAAATCTATGGAAGTTATTTTTCAAGTAGAATAGAAACAAAAGATGGAGTTAAAATACAATTTTAGACAAAAGTATATAGTGAGCCGGGCTCGGTGACTCAGCCTGTAATCCCGCACCTTTGGGAGGCTGAGGTGAGTGGATTGCCTGAGCCCGCGGGTTCAAGACCCACCTGAGCAAGTTGGCGAGACCTCATCTCTACAATAAATCAAAAATTAGCCGGGCGTGGCAGCGCACGCCTGTAGTTCCAGCTACTTAGAAGGCTGAGGCAGAAGGATCGCCGAAGCCCAGCACGTTGAGGCTGCGGTGGCCGGAAGCGGCCACTGCACTCCAGTCTGGGTGACAGAGTGAGACTCCAACTCAAAAAATAAATAAATAAATAAATATAAGAAACAGACAATTATTTGAGAACAATATGTTTTTATCCTCAGCAGAAAATGGATAGCAAGACAGGAAATATAAACACAAACTGGGTATGAACAATTAAAGTGATTACATAGCCTCATGTGTCTGCCATCTTGAAATTTTCCTGTATCTTATATTTATTAATCCTGTTAAATAAAATTTATGAGAGTCCATTGATTTGGACTAAGATCTCGCACTAGGTCCCAGTAGAACAAACCAAACCAAAGTGGAGTCATTCATGCTAAAGTTCAGAAACCAGGAGGGAGACGATGGCCAAGCAGGTCAGTTTTAACTGACATGATAAGAAGGTCCCTTCTACTTAAACCCTTATCAGGTAACCTGATGTTAATCAATCCGCTTTTTGTATTATGCTGTTTCCTTGTTCCTGCTCAAGCTACCTTATAAAAACTCACTGTTCTACCCTTCAGATCACCTTTTCTAAATTTTTAGATGAGATGCTGCTCAGTTCATAAATTGTTAAGAAAAGCCAATTAGATCTTTAAATGTGTTAAAATTTTATCTTGACAATCCTCAATATACTACTTTAAAGCATACGGAAAGCAACACAAGTGATAGTTAACTAGCTAAATACATTATGATTCACAAGCTAACTCTAAAAATTTAAGGTCCTCTTGGGGGATGGGGAAGGAAGAAACCACTGAGTCCTGTTCTTATTTTAATATCTAGTTCAAATCCTAAATGTAGTCACTTTTAATTATATGAGATCTTAAAACTAAATAAAAGGGTAAAGCAATCTACTCAAAACACTGATCTACGTGGCATCTAAAACATCACTAAAAATGAAACAGAATATAAAAATATAGATAGATAATCTGTATAGATACATCTATGTATATAGACAAGTAATCATAACTCAGAACATGGTAAGAAGCTGGAAAAAAGACCTGGCTAAATGGCTTAAAAGTAGGAGATTAAAAACCCCTCAGGCTCTTGGTAACCAGAGATGGTTGATTAGAATAATATTAATTACATTCTAAGGGTTGTAGAGATTTCAACTGTAAAATTTTGGTTTGGACAACAGAGGTACATATTTAAAGGCAAAGCTACACTGCTCATGGCAGCCAAATGAGAAGCTAAGGTTGCTATCAACAGTTCTCAGGTAATAGTTCAGATGTCTAACATTTGAAGAGACCACAAATCATTAACTTATCTGGAGATGGCCACATGTCTTGTGGTCATGTTACCTTGAACCGCCAGTTAGAGAGGTCTACTTAACAATTCAGTGGGAGCAACCAACTTTGAGTTTTATTTTTAAAAGTATTCAAACCTACCATGCTGGGCGCGGTGGCTCAAACTGTAATTCCAGCACTTTGGGAGGCCAAAGTGGGAGGATTGCCTGAGCTCAGGGATTTGAGACCAGGTTGAGCAACTTGGTGAGACCTCAACTCTACAGTTAATCAAAAAATAAGCTAGGCATGGTAGTGCGTGCCTGTAGTTTTGGCTACTTGGAAGGCTGAGGTGGAAGGATCACCTGAGCCCAGCACGTAGAGGCTGTGGTGGCCGTGAACGTGCCACTGTCCTCCAGTCTGGGCAACAAAGTGAGATTCCAACTCAAAAAAAGAAAAAAAAAGGTATTTCCCATCTGTAATCAAATATTTATTTAACTAAAGAAAATCAGCAACCGCATTCACATACAGACACACACACACACACACACACACACACACACACACCCACCCCACAATTTAAAAACCCTTTAACAGACTCAGCAATTCAGAATCCAAATATCCCATTGCTAAGAACAGTAGAAATACTGAGAAAATTTAAATATAGAAATTTATTAACATCCTTTTTAATAAGACTGGTGATTTGAATCTGATATTAGCCATCTAAAAATGCTAAAAAGTATCCCCAGATCTCAAAAAACTAATATCAAATTAAGCAGAAATGGGTTATTATTTGACAAGATTCATTCAACTTCCAGGAAAAGAATGTTCAGATGCAAAGTAAAAAAATAATAATTTAAACAATAAAAAAATCATAATCTGCCATGCATGTTGGCTCATGCCTGTAATCCCAGCACTTTGGGAGGTGAAGATGAGAGGATTGCCTGAGCTCAGAGGTTTGTGCAACATGAAAAGCCCTCTCTACAATAAACCAAAAAATTAACTGGGCGTGATGATGCACGCCTGTGGTTCCAGCTACTTGGAAAACTGAAGTGGAAAGACTGCCTGAGCCCAGCAGATCAAGTCTGTGGTAGCCAAGACCATGCCACTGCACTCCACCCTGGGTGACAGAGTGAGACTCTGACTCAAAAAAAAAAAAAAGACAGCCGGCCTCCGTGGGAGGCTGAGGTGAGTGAATTGCCTGAGCCTGTGGGTTCGAGACCCACCTGGGCAACTTGGTGAGACCTCATCTCTACAATAAATCAAAAAATTAGCTGGGCATGGTAGCACACCCTGTAGTTCCAGCTACTTGGAAGGCTGAGGCGGAAGGGTCGCTGGAGCCCAGCAGGCGAGGCTGCGGTGGCCGGGAGCGGCCACTGCACTCCAGTCTGGGTGACAGAGTGAGACTCCAACTCAAAAAAAAAAAAAATCATAACCACAGCATTAAAAATTCCACTATTATTTCAAGCAGAGGCAAGTAATCCCAGCAATTAGATTGACTTCAAAATAACTGGCATATTCTCAATATGAAATTCTGTGACAGAATAATGATCACATTTACCTCTATTCCTTTCAATCAGACAGGATGCCCAACTGTATTACAGGTCTATATTTTACTGAATATGCTCATTACTACAACTTATTAAGTACAAGTGAACATTTTCTCTCTCGAGCCTACTCGTGACAAACAAATGTTAAGATGTAATTGGGCTATTTATACAAAAATAAACAAGTCAAGAAATACAAATTTAAAACTATATTTCAAGACCTAACTTAGGTAACTATAAAATAATGATATATGCTTACTCACTTTAATGCTACATCTATAAATATCATTACTGAGCAGTCAGGAAGGAGTACATCTAAGCTATGCGACTAAGGAACTTATTAGAGATAATCATCTGTGATGGGTTGTGACAGTATAACAGGTGAATCTTAAATTTAATTACCAGTAATAGAAGGATAGCAATGTGACTCCTAATCAAAATTCTACAGATCAAGGTAAGATATTAAGAAAGGTAATATTCAAGAAATCATTAATAAAGCTTTTCATAAAAAAATCAGATTAGCCGGGCTCGGTGGCTCAGCCTGTAATCCCGCGCCTTTGGGAGGCTGAGGTGAGTGGATTGCCTGAGCCCGCGGGTTCGAGACCCGCCAGGGCAGCGAGACCTCATCTCTACAATAAAATAAAAAAAAATCAGCCGGGCGTGGTAGCGCATGCCTGTAATTCCGGCTACTCGGAAGGCTGAGGCGGAAGGATCGCCGGAGCCCAGCAGGTCGAGGCTGCGGTGGCCGGGAGCGGCCACTGCACTCCAGTTTGGGCGACAGAGTGAGACTCCAACTCAAAAACAAAAACAAAAAAAATCAGATTTACTCTTCTAATTCAGCTAACTAAAGAAAATTCTTACTCATCCTTCCTTATTCTTGTCCTGAAAGGCAGAAAGGGAACATAATTTTTAAAAAGCACTTTATCTAGGAACCTGAGGACTGGTAGATTCTAAAACAAGTTTTTTCACTAATATAATACATAACTTTGTTAAAGTCACTCTCTAGGCCTTCTCTTAAGATAGAAAACAAGAGTGTTGCAGGGTCCTCATGTGAGGACCCACTTGGGACTCCAGGGTTGGTATAAATGTTATTTTAAGCTGAAGACATCTGAGATTCAACAGATACATTAAAAAGTCCTCTCAGAGATTCTCTTATCTGATTAAAAGCAAAAACTTCTGATAATGGGAGGACTGCCATAAACTCCCTCTTGAATGTGGCTTCTACTCTCAGCAGAGATACATATAGTAAGCTGACCATAAATCCCCATTCTAGGGCTTTTCTGGTTGTAAGAAGACATAAATACCAATCATACTTGAATAGACAAACATTATAACACACCTTCTTATCTCCTCATTGTTCTCCTAAAAAGCCCATCTGTTTTTCCTAAACAAACCTGTTTGTCCTTTCTTTAGGAGCCTTTTGTCCCCATTCCCTTTCCCCTACTAGGCTAGGAATATAAACCACAAAGTGAAACAGCTCTTTTAAGTTACTGATCGCTGAGCACTCCTGAGTGTATGCATGTTACATGCATAAATAAACTCTTTTTTTCTCATGCTAATCCACCTGTCAGTTTAATTCATAGGATCCAGGTACAAACATAAAGGGATAGAGGAAAAGGTTTTCTTTCCCTATAATCAACCTTCAAACATTCCTCCAAAAGTCTCAGAATCCAAAGCAAAACAACTAAAAAGAAAAAATAGTCAATCAACTATTTGTCTTCTTGATGCCAAATAACTTAAAACAACTTAAGTTAATAACTTAATTAAGTTAATAGCTTGTTTGGAAATTAAATTGATTAAACCAACCACTAATTTAACCTATGAAATGGCATAGTAGTCTAGAAAGTTCATTTTTTAAAAGTAGCAAAATGCCTAAAATCTAATCTGTAATATATTATTGCTCAGTCTCAAAAATGCTCCTCTTACCTGCCCAGATTCAGAAGTTAATAAATAAAATAATGGAGTGGCTGATGGAGGCTAAAATCACACTTATAAAGACAATATTAAGGGACAAGCCTTTTTATATCCAAGCAATGTGCCCTCTTAACTGTGAACCCAGAATTACGCAGGCTTCTTAAGGTGATATATAGCTTATCATTCAAATTGGAATGGTGTTATGATTAATCATGCTTCGGGCAGAAGTGTCCTAAGCAAAAAAAGCTATATGGTTATCAGAAAGACTTCACAGCTAGGACTGGGAGAGCTCTCCCTCCACAGAGTTGAAATCTGCTCCTAGACTCTAGAGCCCATTAGGTGCTCCTTGCAGGTAAGGCTGTTCCAAAACCTCTTACTCAATAATATATTATTCTCAAATTTATCAATCACATTAAGCTATTTCAGCTTCACCAAAGCAGAGTTGAAGGAAAGGTAGAATTGAGGAGAGAGAGAAAGGGTTGGTAATTGCACTAAAGACTCTTGACCTTGAAGGAAATAGTTAAATTGGGGAAGCATTTTTTCTCTAACAACTTTATAACTGATTATTACTGAGCTGGGTCCCTCATTTACAAAATGTAAATAAAATTGTAACTCTTAAAAGAAGGAGTTGTTTTGAGGATTAAAAACATTTGTGAAAAAATTTTTGAGCGCCAAAAAAATTTACAAATGCTTTATTACTTTATTAAATCATTAGTATTATAGTCCTCTAAACACAAGCTTACTGAATATTTCATGCACACCTGTACCAAAAATAATTATAACTATTTTTCCTATAAAATGAAACCACTCAGGCTGGGCACGGTGGCTCAAGCCTGTAATCCCAGCACTTTGGGAGGCCAGAGGTTCAAGACCAGCCTGGGCAACTTGGTGAGACCTGGTCTCTACAATAAATAAAAAATAAGCTGGGCATGGTGGTGCATGCATATAGTTCCAGCTATTTGGAAGGCTGAGGCAGAAGTATCCCTTGAGTCCAACAGGTCGAGGCTGTGATGGCCATAAGCGTGCCACTGCACTCCAGCCTGGGCAACAGAGTGAGAATCCAACTCAACAACAACAACAAAAGAAACAACTCAGTGAAGCTTCATGCTATCCTGGTGTGTGTGTGTGTGTGTGTGTGTGTGTGTGTGTGTGTGTGTGTGTGTGTGTGTGTGTGTGTGTGTGTAATGGGAAAGATTATATCAACTGAAATTATACATTTCCAATAACTGACCATGATATCACTCACCACATAAGACCATCATATGTGGTATTCAAACATAAAGAATAGCGATGAAAAACAGTAAAGGATACTAAATGTACAGGATTGTTACCATGATTAATATTTTTAAAAATCCTTCTACTTGTATAATTAACATTTATTTTTTAGTTATGAAGAAAAGGAATAAATTTATTAATTGTTTTTTCTATGCCTATTAGGATAAGGCTTTTTGTTACTTAACATATTGATGTAAAGTATTATGTTAAAAATTCCTAATGTTGAATTAGATATGCATTACTGAGATTAACACTACTCAGTATGTTCTATTATTTGTTAGGTTAAAGATATCAGTGGGACCTCCAAAAATGTTAGGTGAGACCCGTGGGGGTGGGGTTGTGCAATACAGTACCACGAAAGATGCAAAGAACTGCACAGAAGTTAGAGTGGAAAATATAGTTTATTTAGAAAGTAAATTAAAGAGAGAGAAAGATGAGAGATTCGCCTCCCCAAGGTGAGGTAGGGAGAGGGACCAAAGCTCAGGAAAACATGGCCTGCCCATACCTCAAAGAGCACATAGCCACACCAGAGTTTAGCAAAGCAATGTCAACTGCTGTTTGAAGCCAAACCCTTTAAAAGGAAAGTTTTTAAAACTTTCCTTTTGATGAAGGGAGGTTGATGAAGGGAGGTCATTAAAGTGATTAGGTGTTGGTCTGTTCCACATCATGAGGGGACAGGCAAGCACAGGTACTGATGTCAGGTGATGGAGTCTGTGTGCTGAAGGGCTGATTAGGTTAACTTGTTTACAAAACAAGCTGGAGAGGGGGTTGTAAAACAATTATCAATAGCTACCTCTGAGAAACCTGTTCTGTCCTGGGCTAGTGATTAGAGGGTAAATTAAAGTGCTAGAAAAACATGACAACTAGGTAGTGTTAAAATGGCTGCTCACTGGGTATAATGACTCCATGCTATGTCCTTTCAATTTCATTTGCTTGTATTTTAGATTATAATGTTTTTATTCGTGTGAATTATTCATATGTTGAAAGAGACTCCATAAAATAAAAAAAGTCTACTCTTTTGAATGTTTTGAATTATTTTACATGATATAAAATTGTGGACTTCAACAATAAAATCAAAATGTACCACTTTGTTACTTAAGTCTGAAAACTATATATTTTTCTCTTTTTTTGATTATTGGCATATCCAGTTTCACAAGTTATTATGTTCTTTTCACCAAGAAAATTATGTTTGGAATGAGGTGTTCCCTTTACTTAATACATAAACACATACAATATTATAACAGTTCGTATTTTCTCTACTATTATATTCCACTTTCATTTCCATTTTTTGTCATTTATTGAAATTTTGTAGGAAATATTAATGTATTCAATAATTTTTTTTCTTTTTTTAGAAAGCAGGATTTACTGAGAGGGCAGAAAAGCTCCCACAGTGGGAGGGGACCCAAAGGGGTTGCCCTCATTAAATATTTATTTACTTCAGGCCAGGCAATGTTCTAGACTCTAGGTATAAAGCAGGAAGAAAGTAGGGAAAAAAAAGTTTCCAGAGGCCAGGCACAGCGGTTCACATTCACAATCCCAGTACTTTGGGAGGCCAAGGCAGGTGAAATGCTTTAGCCCAGGAGTTCGGAACCAGCCTAGGCAACATAGTGAGATCTCTTCTCTACAAAAAAATTTAAAAATTAGCTGGGCGTGGTGGTGCTTGCCTGTAGTTCCAGCTACTCAGAAGGCTGAGGCAGAAGGATCACCTGAGCTCAGGAAGTCGAGGCTGTGGTGAATGGTGATTGTCATGATCATGTCACTGAACTCTAGCAGAGTGAGACCCTGACTCAAAAAAAAAGTGTCTCTATCTCTTGGTTTTTTATTCAGTGGCACTGGCTATTTGTTAACATTTTTGTTTGTAATAATCAGCTTTTGTCTCTATCTGCAAATACTTCAATTTTTTTTTCTATTAACTGTGTTTGTATTTTGTTCTTTGTAAATTTTCTTCTAGCTTTCCTTGATTAATTTCTGCTATCATAAAGCCTTAAGGTAATGTTGGGTAATATCTTTTTCTGTTATTAGGTTATATAGCACATACATTTTCAACACTATGATAGCTTTTCTTTTTATAACAGTTTTTATCAATATATTCTTTTTAAAATTTTTTAAATTTCTTTCTCTTTAACCAATACAGTATGACAATTGTTTGTTTTTCAGACTTTGACATACCAAATCTATTTTCCCATTCATTTTATTCTGTTTTTCATTTAGCAATAAAAACTTTTTTCTCCAGTCAGGGTTTCAATTTCCAAAATATCCATTTTTGAGAAAACTTAAAACTACAAATGCATTAAAATTTGTTTTAATTTAATAAACTTAAGATGTGCGATTGGGAATGCATTACATCTAAGGTAAATAAACTAGGTAAGAATTCTGAAGATAAAATGTGGGAGAGTCTCAAATGGAGTAGTATCAAAACTTTGTGTAAATGCAACTATTTTTAAAAGAAATTAATGGCTAAAAAAGGTAAATGCCCATCATAATTCTAGAATGACACAGTTAACTACTGACACATAAACAGTGGCTATCTTTGCAGAGTGGAAACAGTATGATGAAGAATCTTTTCATTGTGTAACTCTAGCCTGCTGAATATTATTCATGAAGATAAATTACCCGTATAATAAGAATATATTTTAAAATGTGAATGCAACAACTCTTTGCTCTACATTAAACTTACTTTTCCTATAAAGGAGCAAGTCCTTCTGCCTTTCTAAGCTACTAATGCAGTAATGCTCTCTTGCCCTGAATAGTTTACAAGTAGCTTCTAGTAGCTGATAATAGGTTTAATCTGCTTATAACAAATAGCTTTTCAAGGTATTATCAACAAACATTTCTGAAGTGACTTAGAAGCACTAGATACAGATTTTAGCACTTGCATTACTATTAACAATTCTCATAATGGTCCTAACAACTCTTAAATAAGTGAAGAAAGATCTTATTATACCCTACAACATTAATACTCTTCAATGTGTCCTTACCTCAAGAGAATACATTTTAAGATAATTATGATAAAAAATAAAATAAAATAATAATGATATAATAAATAATATGAAACAATGATATAACATTTAAAATTTGAATTTTGGAGATGCATTAACTCTTCTTTTTCCTTCACTAAAATTTCCCATGAGTTCTTCCTTCAATGTACATCAAAAGCTATTCATTTATTTCTACTAAATGACTACTCTATACCAAATCACCATTATCTCGTGTCTGGGTTACTTTAATATGTTTTGAACTATGTTTGCTGGTTCTGCCACCCTTGCTGTATTACTTATTTTATAAATTGTAATAGTAAGAGTGATCTTTTTTCAGTAATAACCAGAGTGATCTTTTACGTATGTATCAAGTCATAGAAAATCCTAAGAACTCCACACACACACACGTGCGCACACACACACACACACAAGCCAGAGATACAAGACCAACACAGAAAAATCAATCATACATATACATATGCTAGTAATGAACATGTGAGAACCATAATTAAAAACATAATGCCATTTAAAATATGGATTACCAAGCATAAACAAACAAAACATGTATAAGACCTCTATGCTAAAATTACAAAACACCAACAAAAGAAATTACAGATCTAAGTAAGCAGAGAGAAATTGGAAAACTCAATATAAAAAAGATGTCAACTCTACCCTAATTGATCTACAGGTTTAATGCAATTCCTATCAATAGCTCAGTAAGACAACATTCTAAAATTTATATGGAAATGCAAAGTAGTTCAAATATTTTTTAAAAAGAAAAATAAGAGGGCAAACAATCACTCTGTATTATATTAAGACTTACTATATAATTAGAGTATCCAGACAGTATAACTATGGTATTGCCAAAGAGACAGACATATAGATCAAGCGTACAGTATAGAGAATTCAGATGTAGAGCTACGCAATATGTTCAACTGATTTTTGACAAAATAGAAGAAGGGTAGCCTCTTCAACAAATGGTGCTTGAGCAACTGTACATACATAAGCAAAAAACAAAACAAAACTAACTAAAAGTGGCAAACTTAAAAAAATAGAGAGAGAAAAATTTCAGGACATAGGGCTAGACAGAGTTATAGACTTGACACCAAAGGCATAACCTATAAAAACTGATAAATTGGACCTTATCAGAATTAACAACTTTTATGTGTGAAAGACTCTGGTGAGTATGAAAAGACAAGCAGCAAAGGTAGAAGAAAATATTTTTTAAAATATAATACACAAAGCCGGGCTTGGTGGCTCAGCCTGTAATCCCGCGCCTTTGGGAGGCTGAGGTGAGTGAATTGCCTGAGCCCGCAGGTTCGAGACCCGCCTGGGCAGCGAGACCTCATCTCTACAATAAATCAAAAAAAAAATCAGCTGGGCGTGGTGGCACATGCCTGTAATTCCGGCTACTTGGAAGGCTGAGGCGGAAGGATCGCCGGAGCCCAGCAGGCTGAGGCTGCGGTGGCCGGGAGCGGCCACTGCACTCCAGTCTGGGCGACAGAGTGAGACTCCAACTCAAAAAAATAAATAAATAAATAAATAAATAAATAAATAAATAAATATATATATATAATACACAAACAAAAACCTCACTAATAACTACAATATAAAGAACTCTTACAACTGAAGAGTAAAAACAAATCCAGTAAGTAAATGGGCAAAAGATGTAACCATATGATTCATGGAAGAGGAAATATACATGGCACATAGTACATTAAAAGAAATCTAAAATCATTAGCCATTAGTAAAGTACAAATGAAAACCACAATGAATTATCACTACATACTCACCAGAATGGCTAAATTTTTTTTTAAAAAGGGACAAATTCTAGAAAAATGAAGAAAAACTATATCACTCATAACAACATAGCTGGTGGTGATGTAAAACGGTTCAGTCACTCTGAAGAACAGTCTGGAAGTTTCTTATAAACTAAATATACAGTTACCAAACACCCAGCAATTGTACTCCTGGGCATTTATCCAAGAGAAATGAAAATTTATGCCCACAAATCTATATGCAATGTTCCCGGCAGCTTTATTCCTTTTTTTATTTTTATTTTTTTATTTTTTGAGTCATAGTCTCACTCTGTCCCTCAGGCTGAAGTGAGTGCAGGTGGCAGGCTCACAGCTATTGAAGCCTGAACCTGCTGGGCTCAGGTGATCCATCTGCCTCAGCCTTCCAAGTAGCTAGAACTATAGGCGTGTGCTACTATGCAACACTAATTAAAAAAAATTTTTTTAATGATAGAGATGAGGTCTCACCAAGTTACCCCAGCTGGAATGGAATCCCTGGGTTCAGACAATCCTCTCACTTCTCCCTCCCAAAGTGCTGGGATTATAGGTATGAGCCACTGCACCCAGTCCCAGTAGCTTTATTCTTAATAGTCAAAAACTAGGAACAAGGATGCCCTTTGACAGGTGAATGGTAAACAAACCGTAGCTCACCCATACCAAATAACAGTACTCAGTAATAAAAAGGAACAAACTATTGATACATGCAAAAATTTGGACAAATCTTTAGGGAATTATGCTAAGTAAAAAAGTCAATCCCAAAAGGTTACATACTGTATAATTTTATTGACATAACACTTTTTTAAAATAATGAAATTGTAAAGTAGAAGAAAAGATTAATGGTTGCTAGGGGTAAGGCTTGAGAGGTGAGGGCATTTACCAGAGAGGAATAGGGTGTGGTTATAAAAGGACAATAAGAAAAATCCTTGCCATGATCCATCATACTGTTCAGTATGGTGACTGTGGTGGTAGATAGAAGAACCTACTTATATGACAAAATTGCATAGAACTAAGCAGGCGCACACATACACACAGGAGTAAATGCAAAATAGGTGACATAAAATTGGTAGACTGTATTTATGTCAATTCCCTGGTTTTGATATTGTAAAGTTTTACTAAATGTTACCATTGGAAGAAATTGGGTGAAAGGTACATGCAATTCATCTATATTTCTAACACCACATTTGAATGTACAATTATCTCAAAATAAAGTATAATTTTAAAATATGGGTTTAAATAATCCAATATTTAGAGTGAAATTTATATTTGTAAACGCTAATATTAAAAAAGGCTTAAAATATCTAGCCAGGCTCAGTGGCTGAGCCTGTAATCCTTTGGGAGGCCGAGGCGAATGTGTTGCTTGAGCCCGCGGGTTCCAGACCCGACCAGGCAAATTGGCGAGACCGCGTCTCTATAATAAATAAAAAATTAGCCAGGCTCAGTAGCGTGCACCTGTAGTTCCGGATACCGAAAGGCAGTGGCATAAGGATCGCTGGAGCCCAGCAGGTCGCCGCTGCGGTGGCCATGAGCATGCGTGCCACTGCACACCAGCCTGGGCGACAGAGTGAGATTCCAACTCAAAATAAAAATAAAAATAAAAAGTAAATAACCTAAGCTTCTGCCTTAAGAAGCTAGAAAAAAGATGAACATATGAATCCCAAACTAAATAAAAGGAAGAAAATAATGAAGAGCAAAAGTCACTGAAATAGAAAAATGACAACTGGGAAAAATTAATAAAACTAAAAATTGCTTCTTTGATAAGATTAATAAAATTGGTAAGTCTGTTTCCTAGACTAAGCAAGAATCAAAGAGAACATAAATTACTAACATTAGGAATTTTAAATCACAGCATTATGTATCACAAAGATACCTAAAAGATAGTAGGACAATGCTAACAATAACTTTATTCCAATCAATTCAGTAATATAAATGAAATGAATACAATCCTGGGAAGAAAAATCATCAAACTGGCACACACACAAAAAAGAACAGAAACTATGAACAGGCCCACATGTTAAGAAATATCAAAATCTTCACATGTAGAAGACTGTAGGCCCAGATGATTTCACTGAATTCTATCAAATATTTACAGAAAAAAAGAATATCAGTATCACATAAACTCAGAAAAAGGGAGGATGAGAGATCACCTAATTCATATTAGATTGCCAGCATAACACTGAAACAAAAACATGTCAGATAAATTACAAATTCTCTACATTCAACAGGCCTCATGAAGAGCTATTAATAACAGAATCATATATCCTTATCTAGACAATAGGAAGTTAAAGTCAGCATTATATATAAAAAGGGTAATATACCATGATCAGGGAAGATTTAGCCCAGGAAGCTAAATTCTAATGTTCAAAAATCAATAATATTCATCATTTTTAATGAAAGAAAGGATAAAAATCATGTGTCCCAATAGACGCAAAAAACTTTTGACAAAATTCAGCACTTATTTATGACATTAAAAAGAAAAGGAAAGAAGGAGAGAGAGAAAGAAGACAAAGGAAGGGAGGAGAGAGGAGGTAAGGAGAGGGGAGGGAAGAGGAGGGGAGGGGAAGGGAGGAAGGGAAAAAGGAGAAGGACAAAGAACAACAATTCCAGCCAACTAGGAATAGGAGAAATGTCCTCAATCTGAAATGGGACACTGAAGAAAAATTATGGCTAATATCATACTCAATGGTGAAAGGTGGAATGATTTTCCTTTAACATCAGAAACAAGTCAAGGATGTCTATCTCTCCACTCTTATCACTTTTACTCAGTGGTAACTGATGTCCTATCTACTTTAATATAGCAAGAAAAAGAAACAAAGTTGGAGAAAAAAAAGAAGTAAAAGAATTTTGAATCGTAGACATCTTTATTGATACAAAAAGTATACTGAGAAATCTACAAAAATACTATAAGTAAATTTAGCAAGTATGCAGGATAAAAAAGAAGCATACAAAAGTCAACTGAATTTCTATTTTATATACAATAAATAGTTAAAAATGAAACCTAAAACAATACCATTTACATAAAATAAAATATACTGGAATATACTTAATAGAAATGAGCAAAACCTCATTTTGTAATGAAAACTATAAAACATTGCCAAGAAAAATTAAAGAAGATCTTAAAAAAAAGAGAAAAGTTATATGTCATGTTCATAGATAGGAAAACTCAATACTGTTCATAAGTTAATCTTCCTCTTGCTATTCAAATTCATTGCTACAAAATCCCAGAAGCATTTGTCATAGAAATTTACAAGCAAATTCTGAAATTTATATTGAAATACAAAATACCTAGAAGGGCTTGAACAATCTTGAAAAGGAAGAACATACTCAGAGGACTATCTGACTTCAAGACTTACTATATAGCTACAATAATCAAGATAGTGTGAAATTAGCATAAAGATAGACTATCAAAATACATGACAGAATTCAATAATTCTCCCAAATATATGTGATCAATTAATTTTCAACAAAGATTACAGTTCAATGAGGAAAAAGTGTTCAAAATCAGTGACAGAATAACTGCATATCCATATGGCATAAAATGTACCGTGAACTTTATTTCACATCATAAGTGAAATTACCTCAAAAATAGATGACAGATCTAAACATAAAAGTTAGAACTATAAACTTTCTAGAATAAAACAGGAGAAAATCTTGAGGTAAGCAAAGATTTCTCAGGACATATAAGTCACTGGTTATGAAAAAAACCAATGATTATATTTAATCAAAAATTGACCCTGATGCTCATGAAAACACAAAGCAAAGACATGAACAAGCAACACATAGACTGCAAGAAAATATTCACAATACATTTATTTGATAGAAGACTGCAGTCAGATTATATGACTGCAATAAGAACAAAATATTTTTTTAAAAAGTAAAACAACTCAATTTAAAATAAAATGAAGAAAAAGCGCCTCACAAAAAAGCAGGTATACAGATGGCAACTAAGCACATGAAAAGATGTCTAACACCATTAGGCATGAGAGAAACGCAAATCAAAATCATAGTGCTATACAACTTTATACCCAATAAAATAAAACAGCTGGTAATAGCAAATGTTGCTGAGGATTCTGGAGCAACTGGAACTCTGACACATAAATGGTGATAATGTTACATAGTACATCCACTTTGGAGAACTATTTTGCAGTTCCTTACATGCTAAACATATATAACAGGATGCATACTAAAAATTTATCCCCAAAAAATTAACCAAAAAACATAGGTCCACCAAAGGCCTTGTGCCTTACAGTTTTATTCATAATGTCAAAAAACTGGAACCAAATCATACATATCTCAATATATTGGTAATATTTAAATAATGAAATATAACTTTTCAATTAAGAAAATAACTAATGATAAATGCAAAAACATGGATGAATATTAAAGTCATCACATTGAACGAGAGAAGCCAGATACAAAAGAGTACTGTATTACTCCACTTATGTGAAGTTCTAGAAGAGCAAATATTACTCTGTGATTTCATTTTTGTAAAGTTCTAAAAAGACATAAGTAATCCAAGGTGACAGAAATCAGAACAGTGGTATGCTGAGTCGGGGTAGGAAACGGGTAGGACAGCATGGGAAATGGCAAAAGGCAACTTTCTGTGTTCTCAAGCTTCACAGAGATGTAGACTATGTAAAGATGTAGGTTATGTAGAGATGTAGAGATGTAGATTACACAGGCATGTGCATTTGCCATAATGCATCAAATTGCATACTTAAGATCTGTCCATTTCACTGTAAAATCAGCATAACTTATACTCAATTAAATTTTTTACAACCAAAAAAATTTAAAAATAAATGCCCAATCAAAACCCCAGCAAGTATTTTGTAGCTATCAACAAATTGATGATAACATTTATACAGAGAGGCAAAAGATACAGAATAGTCAGCACAATATAGAAAAAGAACAGTCAGAGGACTGGCACTACCCACTTTCAAGACTTACTGTAAAACTACAGTAATCATGATGGATTGGTATGGGCGAAGGAGTAGACAAATAGATCAATGTAACAGAATAGAAAGCCCAGAAATAGACTCACATAAATATCATCAACTGGTTTGACAAAGGAACAAAGGCAATATAATGGAGAAAAGACATTCTCTACACAAACATTGCTGAAATGACTGGAACACATGCAAAATAATGCATCTAGACACAGACCTTTCAATCTTTACAAAAATTAACTTAAAATGGAAAATACTAAATTATGAAACTTCTAGATGGCAACATAGAAGAAAATCTAGATAATGTTGGGTATGGAAACGACTTTTTAGTTATACCACCAAAGGCACCATCCATTTAAAAAAATGAATAAGCTAGACGTCATTAAAATTAAAAACTTCTATCAGCCGGGTGTGGTAGCACATGCCTGTAATTCCAGCTACTTGGAAGGCTGAGGTGGAAGGATCGCCGGAGCCCAGCAGGTTGAGGCTGCGGTGGCCAGGAGCGGCCACTGCACTCCAGTCTGGGTGACAGAGTGAGACTCCAACTCAAAATAAATAAATAAATAAATAAAAACTTCTGCTCTGTGAATGACACTGTCAAGAAAATGAGAAGAAAAACCACAGGCTGGGAGAAAATACCTGCAAAAGACACAACTGATAAAGAGCTGTAATCCAAAATATACCCAGAGCTTGTAAAACTCAACAAAAAAGTAAACAACCTGATTAAAAAATAGGGTGAAAGCCGGGCTCGGTGGCTCAGCCTGTAATCCCGCGCCTTTGGGAGGCTGAGGTGAGTGGATTGCCGGAGCCCGCGGGTTCGAGACCCGCCTGGGCAGCGAGACCTCATCTCTACAATAAATCAAAAAGTAAGCTGGGCGTGGTAGTGCATGCCTGTAATTCCGGCTACTTGTAAGGCTGAGGTGGAAGGATCGCTGGAGCCCAGCAGGTCAAGGCTGCGGTGGCCGGGAGCGGCCACTGCACTCCAGTCTGGGCGACAGAGTGAGACTCCAACGCAAAAAAAAAAAAAAAATAGGGTGAAAAACCTGAACAAACGCCTCACCAAAGAAGATATACAGATGTCAAATAAACTTACAAAAAGATGCTCAACATCACATCACTAAGGAATTGCAAATTAAAACAAGGAGGTATTAATACACATGTATTAGAATAGTCCAGAACCACTGACAACACGAAATGCTGGTGAGGATGTGGAGCAGGTAGGAATGCAAAGTGGTAGACACTTTGGAAGACAGTTTGGCAGTTTCTTAGAAAACTAAACATAATCTTGCCACATGAGCCAGCAACCATACTTCTTGGTACAGTTATGCTCTGCATAACAACATTTTGGTCAATGATGAACCGCACATACCATGATGGTTTCATAATATAATGATGGGGCTGAAAAATTCCTATTCGTTAATAATGTAGCTGCACAAAGGATGTTGGTAGCAGCTTTATTCATAACTACCAAAATGTAGAGAGAACCTCATCATGCTGTGCATTACTCACATGTTTGTGGTGATGCTGACATAAACAAATCTGCACTGTCAGTCATGTAAAAGTATAATTTTATATACTACATATAGCACATGTAATTGTACATAGCACATGATACTTGATAATGATAATAAATAACTATGTTACTGATTTATATGTTTACTATACTTTTTATTATTGGAGTATGTTCTTTCTACTTGGGAAAAAAAAAGCTAACTGTGAAACTGCTTCAGGCAGGTCCTTAGGAGGTATTCCAGAAGAAGGCACTCGTATCATAGAAGATGGCAGTTTTTATATGGGTTATTTCCTCTGAGACCCTCCAACAGAACAAAATGTGGAGCTGGTAGATGGTGATATCGATGATCCTGACCCTGGGTAGGCCTATGCTAATGTGTATGATTTTGTAATTAAAAGGTTTTAAAAGTTTTTTAAAAGTAATAAAAACTTTTTCATGATTAAAAAACAGGTTAGAGAGTACGGGTACAAAGAAAGAAAAGATTTTTGTATAGCTGTACACTGTGTTTGTATTTTAAGCTCAGGGTTATTACAAAGCAGCCAAAAAGTTTTAAAAAATTAAAAAGTTTACAAAGTAAAAATGTTACAGTAAGCTAAGCTTATTTATTGTTGAAGAAAGAAAAAAGTTTAATTAAAGTTAGTGTAGCCTAAGTGTACAGTGCTTATAAAGTCTATGGTAGTACACAACAACATTCTAGGCCTTCACATTCACTCACCACTTCAGATGCAGTCACTGACTCACCTGGAGCAACTTCCAGTCCTTCAAGTGCCATTCATAGTAAGCACTCTACACAGGTGTACCATTTTTTATCTTTTGCACTATATTTTTACTGTATCTTTTCTATTTGGATACATAAATACCATAGTGTTACAATTGCCTATGGTATTCAGTAAAGTAACATACTGTATAAGTCTGTATCTTTGAAGCAATAGTCTATACTATATAACCTAGTTGTATAGTAGGCAATACCAACTGGGTTTTTCTAAGTACACTCTATGATGTACACACAGTGATCAAATTGCCTGGTGACTCAATTCTCACAATGTATTAAGTGACACATGACTATATTAACCCAAAGGATTTGAAATATTATATTCACACACACACAAAAAAAACCTGCACAAAGGATATGTATAGCAGCTTGACTCACAATTGCCAAAACTGAGAAGCAATCAAAATATCCTTCAATAGGTAAATGGATAAATAAGTTGTGGTATATCCAGACAATGGAATATTATTCAGTGCTAAAAAGAAATGCACTATCAAGTCACTAAAAGACATGGAGGAATCCTAAATGCATGTTTCTAAATGAAGAAGCCAATCTGAAAAGGCTATATACAGTATGACTCTTAACTATGCAACTTTCTGGAAAAGGTAAACTATGGAGTTAGGGAGTAGAATGGGATGGACAGGCAGAGCACAGAGGATTTTTAGGGCAGTGAAACTATTCTGTACAATATTACAATGGTGGGTACATGTCACTATACATTTGCCAAGACTCACAGAATGTACAAACCCAAGAGTGAACACTAAATTATCGACTTTGGGTGATAATGACGCATCAGTGTGGTTCATCAATCGTAACAAATGCACCCTGCTGATGGAGGATGGAGGATGCAACAAATGCACCATAATGGTGGAGGTTGTGCACATGCAGGGGCAAGGAATATATGAGAAATCTCGGTACTTTCGGTTATAGTCCCTTCATGTAACTGCCCCTTTAATAAATCTCTTGGTTCAGACCAGGCGTGGAGTCTTACTGGTACCTCTTTCATTGGTGCCGTGACTCAGATCCCATTGGAGGAGACCATGAGGCAGCATTTCTATAGGAAGAGGTTGTTTGAGCACAGGTTTAAGTTTCGCGCCGGCGGGAAAAGCTGCTTAGGGCCTTTGTTGTCTTTGGGAGGCAGAGCCATCTTGGGGACGCTCTTCTGACTGTTATCTGTACCTTTCACTTTCTGCTCAATTTTGCTGTGACTCTAAAATTGCTCTAAAAATTAAGTAGATCAATCAATGTATATTCATCTTATGAATACACATAGAGGTTTTAAAACCAAAAAAAGTGACTTATTGCAATAAAATCATACACTGTATTCCTACAATCTACATTTTCTCTCAATTTATATTGGTATTAACAAAGTAAACCATAACACTTTTTTTAAAAAGTTTAAAACATTTTTACTTAATCTTCTGAGTTTTGTTTTCTCAGATATTGTTAATATTAACAGTACATTTTTACACAGTCTACATCTTTGGTTCTAATGTTTACTAAAAAAAAAAAAGAAAGAAAGAAAAAGAAAAACCAGGCAAACAATTTGCCAATGACAAGAAGGTGTTTCTCCTTAAAAGCCAAATAATTTATTTTGAAAATGTACTGTATTTCACAGCAATTTTGACATTATGTACACACATATAAAGACTCACCACATCCACACCCACATATACAGTTCTTTGTATTTCCCAGTGAGGAATAGAAAAGCTTTAGTTGATTAGTATATCTGTCATTCAATTTTATGTGGCAGAATATTGGACTAACATTTTGGTAAGATATTTTTATTCTCAAAAAGAAAGGTGTGATAACGTGAAAAGCTGATTACTGCTCTCTCTCTCTCTCTCTCTCTCTCTCTCTCTCTCTCTGTCTCTCTTTTAGTTAGAGTCTTACTCTGTCACCTAGCCTGGAGTGCAGTGGCACATTCACAGCCACCCCAGCATTGACCTGCTGGGCTCTGGTTATCCTTCTACCTCAGGCTTCCAAGCAGCCGGAACTACAGGCAGGGTTACCACACTTGGCTAATTTTTTGTTGTTGTTGTTGCTGCTGTTGTAGAGACGAGGTCTCACCAAATTGCCCAGGGTGGTCTCGAACCTGCTGGCTTAGGCAATCTACTCGCCTCAACCTTCCAAAGAGCTGGGATTACAACTGAGCCACTGTGCTTGGTCACTGCTCATTTTTAAAAATGCAATTATTTTAATGTCACAGCCTAACACGTCTGGCCTGCTAAGCAGCTCTTCATTTAGACCACCTTCCTTAAAAAAGCCTCTAAAGTTACATATCTTATTGGTTTGCACCATCACATCTGATTTTCAATGCGTAATCTCTAGTCGATCTATTTTTATTATTTGATTACTTTTCATCAGATTAATACTTTTCTTAAAGTCCTCATTCTTAAAGCAGTTGCAAAAGTTGAAATTAGACTATGTGCAGAGAGCTAAAACCCTATTTCCAGCCACTTGGAAGGCTGAGGCGGAAGGATCGCTAGAGCTCAGCAGGTCGAGGCTGCGGTGGCCGGGAGTGGCCACTGCATTCCAGTCTGGGCGACAGAGTGAGACTCCAACTCAAAACAAAAAATAAATAAAACCCAAAGTATAGGAAGTAACCTACAAAACAGGATAGGTGAGTTCAAGTGCAATGTTAAATATTTTAGTGGGCAGGATAGGATATCTTATGCAAATATTTGTTTAAAAGATGTGTTTGTCTGCCAGAGTTGTATTTTTCCAAATAAGTCCCCACTAAAACCTCTGGAAATCATAAACACGTCTTGTATCACTAGCTACTGTCTATGTAGGTAATATCACTCTGTTGGACGATTGAAAATTTGCCTTGGAGAAAATAAAAAGACTGTGTCTATCTTGTCTCTGCAATGTTGCAAATGAAATACTCTGACCATGCAACAAAATTCCAAACAAACAGGATTCCTGGGCTCCTGAGTGTCCTTCCAACTTACAACCCTGCTGTGGCATCTATTTACTTCACCGAAACATCAATCTCAGAATTTGGAAATAAATATTTCCTGGGTTTCCTGGCGCATTCACAAAGAAATGAGACCCTGCATTACTTAAATTTACACAAATATATTTAGAAATATAGAGATAAATTCTCACACACATAAGTGTATACAAACACATACAGATTTATATTCTAGGCACACACAGAAAAAGAACTCATAAGTCTAAGTTTAGTAATAATGCATATTGTTAAGCAAAGTATTTGGAATGAACTTGTATTCTTCATTAATATTTAAAATAAATCATCTCCCTGCTGATCACTTGTTTGCTTAAATAAGACAAAAGCAATTAATTCCATTCCTCTGCATTCCTTCCTCCTTTTCAGCCTCCCTATTTCCATCTCTGACTTATATTTTATATATAACCCAGCTATAATAGAGAATCTAAAAGTAAAATACAAAATATATATTAGTGTTAGGGTATTAACAAATACCATGAGTCCATAAATTAACTTCTACCACTGGATTCAGAAAAAAAAAGATAACTGGATTTTATTCTTCTAAGTCAGCAACAGTTTCAAAACAAAAAGTCTTATGTAAAATGGACATTGATTTTATATATATGATGTGTATATTTAAATATGGTATAGTTTACTTGCTTAAAGGCAGGAATCAAAACCAGACTAATATTTGAGAAAAGTGGAGCTTCTGCAAGGTGTTTGAACGCTAAGATCTACAAGGGTATTCTAAAGTGAAAGCAGAAGAGATGAAACAGGTTAAAAAACAGCACCTGCACCTAAAACTTGTCATAGATCTAGATAAAGATAAAAAGATATAAGTTTATTGAGTTCCTTCTTTATGCCAGCCAATGTGTTCAGCACTTGTCATACATTTCCTTCTCTAATCCTTGCAGTAATCCTGTGAGGTACATATTGCATTAGTCCTCCAAAATTGAGCATTAAAAGGCAAATGACCTGAATCACTGTTTATTTATTATTACCGGAAAATTCAATTCCCAAAAGCTGTTATTTTCATTAGTTCTATTGTACTTGTTTTCCCTAGATTTAGAAAATGCAGCCATATGCACTACTTAAAGAGACTTTATGTTTCCCATGTAAGACTGTTTGTTTCATGTGATGTTTTAAGAATACCAGTCATTATCGATCAGCTTCTAAAATAACTGAATTAAATTATGAGAGATCACACTATCATTAGTACAGAAAATAGATTACTAATCAAAGGACTACACATTCATTTGGAAAACAATGTTTCTTCGGAACCCAATATAATGAAGAGTTAACTGTTCCTCTTAATTTATGAAGCATAGCTCCCTCACTTTCACATAAGATAGCCTGTCCTAACACCAAATACATATTTTTTGAGAATTGGTGTTTTAATAGACTTAAAAAGAGAGAGAATACCCTATGTTTGCTGGAGGTCATATAGTCTGGGCTACAAAGTAAATGGAGAGATAATACCATGCATATAAACTTTTAAAACACAATAGATCTAGTCTCACAAAATTAATCTATAGATTCAATGTCATCAAAAAAAGTCACAGCAAATTATTTTTTAGAGAAATTGACAAGCTATTTCTAAAATGTATATAAAAACGAAAGAAGCTATGATAGATCAAATTATCTTGAAAAAGAGCAAAATTAAACAACATACATTTTCTAAGTGATAGCAAACAAGACAATGAGGATTTTGTCCATCCAACTACCATGAGGACATACAAATTAATCAGGATAGTGTCTAGAAATTGACTCACACCTGCACAGTCAATTCATTTGACAAAGGCACCAAAGCAATTCAATAAAGAAAAGACAGTCCTTCCAACAAAGATAATGGAACAGCTAGACAAACGTGAAAAAAAAGAACTTTGCCCTTTGCCTCATATTATATACAAACATAAATTTTAAATGTATCATAGACTGCAATATAAAGCTAAAGTAAATCTTCTAGGAGAAAACATGAGAGAAAATTTTTGTGACTGTGAAGCAGGCAAAGATTTCTTAGGACACAGAAAGCAGTAACTATTAGACACTAAGCTGATAAACTGATAAATGCATGCATATTAAACATTTCTGCTCACCAAAGATACACTGCTGGCAAAATGAATAGGCAAACCACTGTTCAGAAGAAAATATTTGTAATACATATATAAGACAAGAACTTGTATGTAGAATATATAAATAATTCTTAGAAATTAGCAATAAAAATACAATACAAAATTTTCAAAGGGCAAAAGTCTTAAATACTTCAGAAGAGAAGGTACACAAATGGCCAATAAATACATTAAAAGGAGCCTGACATCATTAGTCTTTTGGGAAATGCAAATTAAAATGAGATACCATTTCACACCCACTAGAATGGCTAAAATAAAGACTGACAATACCAAATGTTGGTGTGAATGTAGAGCAATTGTGATTCCCATACATTGCTGTTGGAAAGTAAAATGGTACAACCACTTCAGAAAACCGTTAGCAGCTTCCTAAAAAGACAAACATACATCTTCTCCTATGAACCAGCACTTCTACTCCTTAATATTTACCCAACAGAAATAAGAACAGATTCTTGTACATAAATGTTCACAGCCATTATATTTATAAAACTGCTAAGAAATGGAAGCAATCTAAATATCCCTGAATAGGTGAAATGGATCAATATTGGTATAATGGAATATTACTACTCCTCAGAAATAAGAAAGAGTAAGCAATAAGTAACAACATAGATGAGACTCCAATACATTAATTTATTGTTGTATTTTATTCACACAAAGTCCAAGAGACAAAACTAACATATGGTGATAGAAACCAGAAAGCAGTCTGTAGAGTGGGAGGATGTTGTGGGAAAACTGACCAGAAGAGGCAAAAAAGAACTTTCTGCAGTAATAGAAACATTCTACATTTAGTTTGGGGAGGTAGTCACGTAGATGTATACAAATGCCACAATCCACTGAATTATACATTTATAATCTGTGTATTTTATTATATGTAAATAACTTATCAATAAAAGATATTTTAGGGTTTTTTTGTTTTGCTTTGATTCGTTTTGTTTTTAAAGTGTTTAAGCTGTGATGTCAGGTTCAAATTCTGACTCCATAATGTCTTGTTACCTTGGGAACAAGAAGCTAAGTTATTTAACTTCTCAGCCCTTCTGTTTCCTTATTTTCAACACGAAAATAACAACAGCACCTATGTTATAGGATTTTTGTGAAGATTAAATAAGGTAACAGATAGAAAGCACTTACTACAGTGTATAAAATAGAGTCTCCTCAAAAAACCTTCACTATTATCAATTCATTATTAATCAAGTCTTCCAAAGGACATGCCTAATACCATTACAGCTAAGTGCATACACAATTATACACTAAAACTAATTTCTTGCCACAGTAACTTACAACAAAAAGCCTCTTATAGCATTGTAGTTATGATTTTAAAAACTGCAATTATAGTAAAATTTCCCAGTGGACAATGGGAAAACAAAGGATTGAATTTTCAACCACAGTAATTGTTGATTATGAAAAAAATCAAACGCTCATCTAAGCTTCCATCATCTCTTTCCTGCACTATTTCAGTAGTCTCCTAAATACCTTTCCCCAATATATTTCCTTAGAGAAGCCAAAGCAATTGTCTTATAAACATAATTTAGAACCTGTTATGCCTCTGCTTAAATTTGGCTGAGCATGTTCTTAAGATAAGACCCACATTTCTGACCATGACCACCCAACCCTCCATGACGTAGCTGTTGCTTATCTGTCCTACTTTAGTCATGCCCTTCTACCGTCACCAACTATACTGACCTTCTCTTTTGTTTCAGCATTCTAGATTCTGCCCTATTTCTTAGCCTGACCTGTGCATTTATACCTCACATGTCCTTATCCAGCTTCTCCTCTTCCCTTAACTCAATTTAAATGTCTCATTCTTAGAGAAATTTTTCCTGGTCGGCTTATCTAAAGTTAGTCTTTCTGAATCAATTTCTATTACACCACCTTGATAACACTTTATCTTTTTTCTACACTGAATGTTTGTGTCCCTTCAAAATCTATATGTTAAATGCTAGTGTCCTAGAGTTGAGGGCCTCTGGGAGGTGATTAGGTCATGAGGGCAGAGCTCTCATGAATGGGATTAGTCCCCTTATAAAAGAGGACACAGAGCTCCCTTGCCCTTTACACCATGTGAAAACAAAGAGGAAAGATCTATGAACCAACCAAAGAGTAGACCCTCACCAGATGCCAAATCACCAGTGGCTTGATCTTGGACTTTGCAGCCTCCAGAACTGTGAGAAGTAAATGTCTGTTTTCTTATAAGCCACCCTGTCTAATGTACTCTCTTACAGCAGCTCTGTATATGTTTATTGTCCATCTCCCACCACTAGATTATAAATATCATAAGGACAGAAACTCTCTCTTTAGTTCACACAGCATCATCAGTTCCTAGAAGACAGTAAGTGCTCAATAAAGAGTTGTAATATTAATTAATGAATTTACAAAGGTGACTAAAATTCTTTAACTATTCAGTAGTGTTAACAGCAAATTAATTTCAACAACATACTGTCAACTCTTTTTTATTCAGAGCTCTCATGTTATGGTCTGTTCTTATTCTCATGTCTTTTGTTTTGACAGTAGCTTATTCTAAGTGATATGATGAATTAAAATGATCAGAGTAGTAATGATACAAAGTCTCCTAAGATGAAAAAATGTCATATAAATAAAAAAGTGCTTCCTGCTTTTTAGAAATATTTTACTAAAGTTCTCATGAATAGTATCAGCCATATATACTATATTTAATTTGCTGGAGGTAGAAAGACCTCTTCTACCAAGCCTTCTGTACATGTTTGTACAGAAACATTAATCTTGAATATCACATTTATCAAGGACCAAAATACAAAAGGTCTAAAACCATATCATTCACAGAGCTAGGCTTGTGACTAAGAACATTTGCCACTATACAATTGCTTACCACAATTTGTGTGTGTGTGGGGGGGTATTATAATTCTTTCACCTGTCTGTAGAAAAGACTGGAAGTCTTTTAAATCACTTACATCATGGCAACTTTCCTTTACTTGTTCACTGGTTTACCTCACTGTCTTGACCCTCTTTCTGCAGAGTGAATACATGACTAAACCTTTTCTACCTTTGCTTATTCTTATATCACTTGTACACACAATGTGCAAGGTACTAAATTTACATCTTCTTTTATCCAGTTACATGATGGCTGTATGTCTTACCACTGAACTAGTGGAATCTTGTAACCAGAAACACAAAGTCACTTATTTGGCAGTTACTGTGGTATCACATATTTCAAATTACTGGGTTTTAAAATGCAAAACATATACCCCTCCAATTTTAAGTCATTCATTCCAATACATTCACCAACTGATTATTATTATCATTATTATTTTTGAGTTGGAGTCTCACTCTGTCGCCCAGACTGGAGTGCAGTGGCCGCTCCTGGCCACCGCAGCCTCGACCTGCTGGGCTCTGGCGATCCTTCCACCTCAGCCTTCCAAGTAGCTGGAACTACAGGCGTGCGCTTCCGCGCCCGGCTGATTTTTTGATTTATTGTAGAGATGAGGTCTCGCTGCCCAGGTGGGTCTTGAACCCGCGGGCTCAGGCAATCCACTCACCTTAGCCTCCCAAAGGCGCGGAATTACAGGCTGAGCCACCGAGCCCGGCTTCGACTGATTATTTTTAATATGTGCTAGCAAAGAGTCAAATTGACTGACTAGCATTTCTACCTCTTTCCTATAAATCTGTTTTTTCATTAACGGAACACAGAAAAGTAAAGACATGCCACAAAGTTAAAACACAGATAATAGATATAAAAAAGATCTAAGGATCAAGAGACCTAAGAAAATCAATGACCACAGGCTATTTATTTATCTGCATACCAGCATTCTCAGGTCTAAAAGGGACCTCACAAAATCGTCTCTAAATATTTCTTAGGCATTAACAAGATATGAAATCATGTTAACAAAAATGATTTCAAAAAGTTTAAGAGTATTATCTAAATGATGATGATGCTATTATTAATGAGTTTCTAAGGAATCTAAACTTAATAGTATAATAGATGAAACTATTTTCAGAAGTACTATATAACATTATCTTCATTAATCAAGTTATGCTTATCCTCTTATTTCCTAATCGTGAAAAAAGAATGCTTCAAACTATAAAAAATAATTTAACCAAGGGTTATTGCTCTCTTTATATCACCCTCTCTCATAAATTTCACTCCAGTTTGTTATGTCCATAGCTCTGCAGAGAAGTAATGTGATTATAGAGCCATGGGAACTAGATCTGTCTTCTAGTCTAACTCAAACACTCTCTGTGTGACGTCAGGTGAGGCACTTTACTTCTATGGGCCCAGGGCCTCTCGTCTTTAATATTAGGCAACTGGACGCCAGCAGGTACCTAGACTCTTGAGGCATCAGCATACCTTTTTAATGTCAAAACACTTGCAGTGCATGACAGCAGTGGTGCTCGAATATTATTGGTTGAGCTGTTATGAATTCAGCAAAATATTTAATGAATTAGCCTTTAATTAAAATGGTATCAGTTACGTAGTAATTCACATATTTTACATATTCTAATTAGTGTGCACGAATTCAAGATCTCTAGTAGTAATTCAGTGACAAAGGTCCTGGGCCCACAATTTAGGAACTTTTAAAATACAGCAGCTTTAAGAACTCACACACCCCGCTCTATGCCCAGTTATTACAGGAAATGATCCTATTTGGGGGCAGAACAGCTAAAATATACAATATCAATACTCACAGTAGAAATTTCAGCAATACCCACAAGGTAGATTAATAGTTCAAACCAAATGATAGTTTCTCTAGAGTTTCCATTTATTATATGCCTTTTAAAAGACTTTAAATGTTTTTTTTTATATTAATCTTTCTCTGGTCATCTTTGAAGTGTGACTTTTCACACTTTATTCAAAAAAAAGAGTTAAATTTGAGTTTTCATCAGCTCCTCTAACCCTTTGAGAAGTTTATGCCTATTTGTTTAGAATTCACTGGTACCTCATCTATGCAGTGCATCATATAAGAAAAAAAGTATATATATATATAGAGTATACACACAAACACCAGGGGTGCCAAAAAATGAATACACACTTTAAGAGATGTTATCTATGTATTGCTTTTCAAAGCTGAATTGAATTATGGTAGCAATGTGTAGCACAATGCTTGCTCACATTATGGCATTAATCAAATGAATGTTAGTGTCACCATGCAACAGGCAGGACAATTTTAATGTTTTAATACAGTTGTTTCCTTTCTTAAAATGTATATACTTTCTCTCTCTCTGTCTCTCTTTCTTTCTCTCTCTCTATATATATATGCTCTACTAGAAGCACTATACAACATAAATGACAAAGACTTAAGAGCAGTTATTCTATCATTTCTAAGTAATTTTGAATAAACAGAGTAAAAATTAATTTAAACATGTAATGAATAGTACATAAAAAAGCCTCCAGAGGTCAGATTTAACAAAAAGTGGCCTCCTGAAGAAGTCTGTAGGAAAAGATGAGGTAGACTAGTGGAGAGCTTCAGGTGCTGAGAGTCGTTTGTTCAGAGACAGTGTTACTCAGCAAACCAGAAACGGAAAAAGTACCATTTAATGAGGCTTCTGAATTATTTCAAAATAAATCTTTGTGAGTCTCCTACATACCTGTAATAACAGTTGTCTTGTGTTTATGAAAGGAGCCTTGGTTCTCAATGTCTTTTCTCTTGAGTAAGCATTTTTTCGTTAGTTAGTTTTTAAATATCTAGGCACAAACACTACAAATGAAAGATCAAAGAGTAACTATATGCTGGTCTAATTTAAAATACTGTTCTCAGCAAGTACAAATCCTTTTTGAATTGCTAAACTGAACTTCTGATTTTTTACAACTTTTTTCTTAAGTCACTTCAGTAAGTTAAAATTCCTCAAATGAAGGAAAAAAATCAAGTTATCAGTACAATCATAAAACCAAATAAGTATCAATTATGTTGAACTTATCAGTAGTTAATCTGCCATTCTACTGGAAGCTTTTATATCACTTGAAAAGCAGAGCTATGCAAAAAAGATAGTTACTTAACAAATTTTAACATAAAGATAAAAAGTCATTTCATTTTTTAAATATTAAAACATAAAATCTGCTCAAACATGTAGCTTTTAAAGTATGAAATGATCTCAATGCCATTTTCTTCATGAGTAAACAGTGATGCACACGTCTAATTATAATGGGCCTCTTTATAAAGTGATTACTTGACATCTGCCTTTTAAAACACATACACAAACTAACTTTGTTCATGACTCAGCCACTAGTAAGCCAAATGGTAGGCCAAATATGTACAAATGAGAACAAGTTTCCATTCTGCCTTTAAACTGAACTAACAAGAAAAATGTTATATTTAAGGAAAAAAATATTTCCATTTTAGAAGGATTATCACTGAGTTCTGTTACAGAATGAAAGAAGGGGAATTTTGTTTGAAAACCTCTTTTAAAATCTCTTATTTTTTTAAAAATGAGGGTAGCTGATGTGTTTTAGCTTTCAACTCAGGAGTAAAATGAAATCTGTGCACATAATATCCCAAAGAAATACAGAAGATCAAGAGTAACTTAAAAGCCTTATACTGAATGTTGATTACAAGAGATTAGTTCAGTTGTTTCCCTTTACTTTTTTCTCCTTCGCTCTTTCTAAAATAAAACATTAAATGGGCATGGATAACCCTGTGATGATTTTCACACTGTCTAGTTCAAAGTGGACAACTTGAAGGAAAGGTTCTGGGACTCCTTTTTGAATCACAACTTACAAATTTACAAAATAATAGTCTACTATATTCTAATATAGCAGAATATTTTATGTTGCTTGCTTTCATTCCTATAGTTATCTCTTGGATTTACCCACTTCAAAAATAACTTTTCCAAATAGATGGCATATATACAGATCACTTAACGAGTATGCAAATAAAATACTTCAAATTGTTCAGTATTACCTATTGACAATAAGAGAGTGGGAGGTCCAAGCCTTAATGTCAAAGCACCTTTCCTATTTCAAAAGCTAGCTGATAGCCTAGAAAGACTGGTATTAAAATGACAACACTTTCATAATCAACAAGACACAACACAATTGAAAAGCTGCCGGGAAAACACATTTTATTGTGATCACATTTATTTAAATGCAATATATGCCTTCGTATTAGTACAAAGAGAAAACCTGAAGGGAAAAAATAAAATAAAATATGACCATTCCACTTAATCTTTTAAAATGTCTCAAAAAATTTTTAACAGCATTTTACTCCTAACAACTTTAGGAAAACGAAAACCAAAAGAGGCAGAGAAATCAACTCAAATGATCTGGAATATTTTATTATCTAACATGGTAAATTTCTAGGTTATAATTTATAATCACCAAATTAATAAAATGGATTCCAAATATGGCCCAAGACATATAAAGAACTAAAACATATACACAAAAACAAAACACAATGAAATTATTTGCCTATCATAAAAACTATAATACCAGTAACATGTAGGAACCCAGTCAAGATAAAATATAGGAAATATGTATAAAATTCTGCCTTTAAAAAACTTTCACAATATGCAATGATACATAACTTACAGAAGTAAATAAAATAGGTATGGTGCTTTATAATTTGCTGAGTGCTTTCATATTAAATTATTCAATTCTCACAATAACTCAGAGATGCACAGGAGAAGGGTTATTATTTTCATTCTAATAATGAAGAAATGAAGTTTAAAAAGATTAAAGCATAGTTGTAATAACTTAATAAATAGCAATTTTTAAGAAACAAGGTGACTACGTCATTTTTACATTTAATGTGAACAATTAGAAAGGAAAAACAAAAAACAGATTAGAGTAGCCATATAAAAGCCAAATGGAATTGAATAAAATATATTGCTAGAAATATATTATCACATCATCTTTACAAATGACAACAAAAATAAGTGTTTCCATTACTTTCTACAAAAGAGGTTACCCAATATGTATTATTTTGAACATCAAAAATAATACAAATAAAAAATATTCCTTTGTTTATCCTCTGTTAGGCTATCAGGAGACTTAAAAAGGTTCCACCATCTTTATATCATTACTCAGCAAGGACATATAAATGGAGAAAATTTAGAAAGAATTATCTCATCTACAACCCATACTAAATTTGAAATCTAAGAACTACACTTTAAATCAAAATAACCACCTGATTAACCACCAGAAAAAAAAAATCCACCCACTAGCATACCCATAAATGTGCAAGCAGATTAGAAGTTATTGCCATCTTTGAATAATAAACCTATCACCTGAAGACAGTGAAGCTATGATCTGATTACTTAATCAAATGAGTTATTTTTGGGGGGAGGGTAGGTTGTGTGATGTCAGAAAGTTCTCCATTTTATTTAGGTTATCCAGTTTGTTTCCACATAGGTGTACATAGAAATCTCTGATAATTATTTCTTCAGGATCACTTGTGATTTAATTTTTTGTATTTCCGATTGTTTCAAGTGAGTTCTTAAAAATTAAAAAAATCAAGAACAAACAAAATACAGATCTCAAGCAGAAGAATTCTCAAGGCTTCTTTTTCACATTCATAACTGTAATTTTACTTCAAAATATTCACACAAAATCAGTTCTTCCAATATATCCAATTTTTAGATGCTGTTATTCAATGCTGGTATATTTTAAATATAGTGGTGCTGTATCTAGTGATAGACATTAAGTGTGCAAGGAAACAGATTAAACCCTATATAGTCTCTACTTGGTTAATTCCAGAAACCAAAACTGTGCATATCATACTTCGATATATTATAAGATTCAAAAGATACTGAGTTAGGCAATTTACTGCAAAAGTTAATCAACTGGATTTAGTCAACGTTTGTTTCAGTTTGGTTTTATTATTTTAAAACAAGTGAAGCACAGAAAGAAGAAGATAATGCAATGGCATGTACTCCACACGAATATCTTTCTAAATTAGTATAATACCCACAAAAGTTTAACGAGGTTTGCAGATAACCTGCAAGTCTGGAGTACTGATAGTACTTCTTATCACTGCAATGCAGTAATCAACAAATCAATGTTGCTTCAACAACAGTACAGGTCATTTTAGCTTTGAAAATATAACAAACACTATAGTTATATTAAACCCAATATAATTAAAACTAGTCAAATAAAAAGATATTATGAAAACCAAACCAAAAGTTAAAGAAAAATATATACACTACAAAGCTAAGCATTAAATAAAGGTAAAAAATCCCTCGACTCACTAAAGCATACACTAATATAAATGAAAGTTGAGAACCATTAGAATGTCCAGTATGCACAGTATGAAGAATTCCACCTTTCCCATTGGTAAATAAATATGCATTATGACATAATACTGCAACATCTCTATTCAAGTAGTAGAATACTCAAGGTAAGCAATTTACAAAGTGATAAAAGTATTTTGGGGTAAAATGATCTCATGCTTTCCTGTGTACAATAAAGAAATCAAAATCATAAAATAGGCCAGGCACCATGGCTCATGCCTGAAATCTCAGCAGTTTGAGAGGCCAAGGATTGCTTGATCTCAGGAGTTCAAGACCAGCCTGGACAACATAACAAGACAGTGCCTCTACAAAAAATAAAAAAATTAGCCAGGCATGGTGGAATGCACCCATTGTCCCAGCTACTCAAGAAGCTGAGGTGCAAGGATCACCTGAGCCCAAAAAGTCGAGTCTACAATCGAGCCATGATTGTGCCACTGCACCATCATGTCACTCTGGGTAACAGAGCAAGACCCCCAACTCAATAAAAAAAAAAAATATGAATATATCATTAATATTTCTCCTTATTTTTGTTATTTAATCCAATTTGAATGTTCAATTTAATAATCATATATATCTTTGAAAATAGAACTCTAAAAAATTTTTACTGTTAACAATTGCCAAAAGGTAGAAACAACATTAAGTTGATTAAGATGAAAGGCTAAACAAATTGTGATATACTCATAACATGAATATAAAAGAGAAATAAAATTAAAGAGAAATAAAATTCTGGCACGTGCTACAACATGGATAAATCTTGAAGACATTATGCTAAGTAAAATAAGCCAGTCACAAAAGGATAAATATTGTATGATTCTACCTATATTGGATATCTTTTGAATACTCAAAATCATAAAGACAGAAAGTTAATTGATGGTTCCCAGGGACTGAGGGGCTGTTAGAATAAGGAGTGACTGTTTAACATATACGAAGTTTCCAAGGGGACAATGAAAAACTTCTGGAAATGGATAGGAGTAATAGTTGTACAACAATGTGAATATACTTAATGCCATCACACTGTACACTTAACTGTTAAAATGGTAAATTTAGAGTATATATATTTTTCCACTAAAAAATTTTACTAACTGCATCTATCTTTCACTCTCCTTTGTATTTTAGTTAAGGCACAACAGCATTTATATGATGCTTTAGTAAGCATTTTATGTCATCTGGTTGTGAATATCTTTAAAGATAGTAATTCTTTATAATAATTTTATTTATACATATATGTATAAATGACAACACATCAAGCTCGCTAATAAATTAAAATACACACTGGGAAAGAGTGAAGAGAAAATATCATTTAGGGCAATGAATTGAGGCAATGTCTAGAACCACACATTTAAAATTTTTAATCTCTATCTGGAAAGCTATAGTCACACATCATACATGTACCTCCTAAGACAATATGCCTTTCAAATTCCTTCATTATTTCTCACAACCCCAAATTAGGCTTTTCCAAATCACAGCAAGTTAACAGATTGCCTAAGACTATCTTGCTAATGTTATAAATTAAAATTTGCAACTCTCTATAAAAGAAATGATAAATCATAGCTCTTATATAACACAGTCCCACAAGAATGAGTGAAGAATCTAAGTATTTTCTTTGAGAATCACTATTGTGAAGAAAAAAAATTAAGCTAGATGAAACAATAAATTAAATTCCTATCTATAAAATCTATAGTTTTTTGACAGTTCTCCTTAGACCTAAATATTATTAGACCTGTAAATGCTCCCTTCCAATCCATCCTCCACAAATAATGGTTTCATGTGGCTGTTTAAATATACCCCTATGAAAACCCACAAGGGAAAAAGAATGTGTGGGAAAGTTAGGCAGTCTCATATTTCCAGTAGACTTACCAACCTGATTTTTTAAAAACTGACGATAGGATATTGCACAATGAGTGAATGCAAAAGATATTTTTAATGTGCTATTACCCTTTTCAGTGAATTCTGGCCAAACATAATTGGTACTTTCACAATCCCCATATCTCCATCTTAGGAATCCTGTCTTTGTATGTACATGGCTATATATATCTTTATATACAAGATATAATACTAAAAACTAATGAAATAACATTAATAGCTAATCATTATTTCAAATATTAAGGAAAATTTTCCCAGTAAGAATTTCCCCATGTCACCAAAACTATCTTGGGAAGAGTCAACTCCAAAAGGCTTTAATAAACTATTAAGCTAGCCTAGTCTTTAAAATTAATTGGAGCATTTTTTGAAAGGCTTAATGTAAAGAATATTTTATTAACTCACTTGGAAATATACATCAAATTTTAAATATATGTGCTATGTAATCCATGCCAAAAATGTCCTGCCATTAGTGTAGAGTAGGATTTTTAATGTTGTAAAAATAAATGTTAAATGTGAATTAGAATATCCCTTCAAAAAAAAAAGCCAGCTTCTTTGTTCTTTTCTGTTTCTAAACTGTTCATAGCACTTAGAACCACAGTAGATAGAAATTCATCAGTGATGTGTTAATCTTGCCTTGTCAGGCAGGTCAAGAAAAATGCAATGCTCTGCAAAAGAACTGAAATTGATCATTCAAATTCACTGGAAGGAAAGGTGGAGTGTTGCATTGTTAGGCCAGCAATGAATCCTAAATTTACTCTTCAGTTTAAAAGATTAAACTGGAAACTTCTCATTGACTGTCAAAATAACTCAGGGTTTTAGTGAAAGAAACTTTTAGCCTACTTCTCTGCAGCGGCCCTCTTCGGGCTCCAACACAGCTTCCTAGACCAAAAACAAAAGCCTAGCAAATTTTATGCCAGTGTCAATAGACTGTGGGTATCTGCTATAGCCCAGTAAGTAATTTGCAAAAACAGGCACTCACCAACAAAGAGAGAACAAGAAGGAATGGGTCCAGTATAAGAATATTATGAAACTTTTCATTCAATTAAAATAAAGATACTCACTTGCATCAATGGTCTTATAAAAGTCCATGATATAAAGATCCTCATGCCAAATTCTTTCTAGTAATAATTGACATAAGGAGATCATACAACAATAGACAGGTTGGACTGATGTTTCTTTGACATGAAATAGACGTTCCTTTCAACTCTGGGCACAGCTAAGTTAAATAATGGGTAAATAAAGACTTTCCTATATGGTGTGATATCTCTTTTTCCTATAAACAAAAAGAAAATGATCATAATTCACTTTCTCATTCTGAAACTCAACTTCCATTTCTTTTTCACACTTCAAAATATATAAATTTCAACATTTCTTTGCTATTAATTATTTGCATGTGTTATAATGTAAAGTAATCAAGTTAGTAATAATTGATTCCTATACTATACTATATGGTATTGTCTATTTCACAAAGTCTTTACTTTGTATTTCTTGAATGTTTGTGTGTATGCATAGCATTTCCTCCATTCCTAGGTATATACACAAAAGAAAAACCTAAGTCTAGTCAAAAAACTTGGAGACAAATATCCATAGCAGTATTACTCAAAATAGACAAAAAGTAGAAATGATTCAAATTCTCTTCGACTGATGAATGGATCACCAAAATTTGGTTTACCCATATAATTATTTAACAGTAAAACACGCTACAACATGGATGAACCTTAAAAGCATTATGCTAAGTGAAAGAAGCCAGTCACAAAAGACTGCATACTGCATGATTCCATTTCTATGAAATGAGAATAAATGAATCTATAGAAACAGAAAGTAGGTGACTGGATTTGGGAGAGAGAAGGAGAAGTGCCAATGAAGAATAGCTGCTAATAGCTAACAGATTTCTTCTGAGAGTGAGGAAGATCACATTTGACAAGTCAAAACCTGGACTCTTGATTTACCACTCCAATCTAATTCCACTCCACTTTCCCCCATCTCTAGATTCACTAGATAGTTGATTTGGCTACAAATAGAGCAACCATGCCTCCTCACTTTCCCTCACACCTCACACCTTTCCATCAGTCAATCCTCTATTTTCTTCCTCCAAAATCCATCTTCTCCACTATTTCTACTGCCACCTCAACATGTCCTGTAGGCTGCATAAGTCTCCAAACTACAGTAGCCTCTCCTTATTCATAGTTTTGCTTTCCAAGGTTTCAGTTACCTGTGGTCAACCACAGTCCAAAAATATTAAATGGAAAATTTCAGAAGTAAATAATTCATAAGCTTTAAATTGGGTGCCATTCTGATCAGGTGATAAAATCCTACAATGTCCTACTCCACCCAGCCCAGGATGTGAATCATCCTTTGGTACAGCAGATCTATCTACCTACACTAACCACCAATTAGTTACTTAGCGGTCACCTTGGTTATCACACCAGTTGTTGAAATATCATAGTGCTTGTATTCAAGTATTCCTTATTTTACTTATTAATGGCTCCAAAGCACAAGAGTAGTGAAACCAGCAACTGTGATACACCAAAGATAAACCGTAAAGTGCTTCCTTTACCTGAAACGGTAAAAATTTTTGATTTAACAAGGAAAGGGGGGGGAAATATGCTAAGATTCATGGGTAGAACAAAATCTACCCATAAAATTGTTTAGAACAAAAAAGAAAATCGTGCTAGTTTTGCTGTCACATTTCAAACTTCAAGTTTTAGTCCCCAAAGTGTGATAATTTTTACTATGGTATATTACGATAATTGTTCTATTTTGTTATTAGTTGTTAGTTTCTTACTGTGTCTAATTTACAAATTAAACTTTATCATACATATATATGTACAGGAAAAACACAGTATGTATAGGGTTCCATACTATCTGAGGTTTCAGACATCCACTGGGGGTCTTGGAATGTATCTGTGGAAAGGGGATCACTATAGTATTCTTGCTTTCACTCACACTTCCTTTCAATGTATTCTTCACATGGCAGCCAGAAGATATTTTTTAAAACAAAATCTGATCACATCATTTCCCTGTTCCATGTCCTCAAACGGCTTACTAATGCGTCTATAATAAGATCTACATTCCTTAACATTGGCTACAAAGTTCTACCCAATCTGTCCCCTGCATACCTCTCAACATCATTGTGTACTTCCCTCCTCCCATGCTGACTCTCCAATTACAGTCCAGCCACATTTTTACCCCTGTACAAAGAAGTCTAGCTTTGCCTTCACCCTCCACCCCTACCTGTACGCACTGTACCTGAAGGAACGCAGGAACAGAAAACCAAATGCCACATATTTCTTCCTCATAGCACTCATAGCACTTTTCTATCCAAATGATTTTTCCCATCTCTCCCATGTAAGCTTTGTTCACTCTATCCCCAGAATCGAGAACTGTGCCTGCACACAGTAGTTACTCAAGAAATATTTGTTAAATAAATGAGTGAATATATGAACAAATAAATGATAACTGATAAAAGGGGGTAGAGTAAGATCTGAGTTCCCTTGGGAACTAGAGAAACAACATCCAAGGGCTACATGTATTTCCACCTAAAAGATAGCAAATTTCTGCTTATTAGATAAAAGCTAATAACTGGAAAAGGTGTAAAGAAAATGTCTTCTTTTCTAGAACTTTGAAGTCTTAACTCCAGCTACTGTTTTGTTTGTGAGAAGCATGATGGAAGAGATGGAAAAAAGCAGGAGTAATTATATATTAAACATCAATAGTAACAGCAACAGGGGAAAGAATGGGCAAGTAGAAAAACATTTAATGTAAAAAGAAAAAAAAATCAAAAGTATTCTAACCACATCAACCTCAATAAGAATTCTTGAGTTCATTGTTTTTCTTAAAGAGCAAAAAAGTAAGCCTTTGTAGTGAACTTGAAAAAACAAATTAAAAAAAAAAAAACCTTAAAAAATTATTAAGAATACCAACGCTTTCGGGAAAACTTGTCAAACCCAAAATTCCTATCATCATAGTCACTGAACCAGAGATGTGTAAATAGGAAAGTAAGCAATGCACATAGAAATAGAAGTAGAGTATTCATGATGATGAACCTTATTCCACATTGGTAATAGAACATCCAAGATGAACCAGCTTAATGCCTTTACAATATTTATTACCTTTTCCTGATACGTTATACCTTTTCTCTAGAAATAACACTTTCCTACTGATAAATCCATGTACAACTCTGACCCAATGAAAGCTTCCTGCAGAGTCTTTTGTTTATGGAGAAAAATGTAACAAAATTGAATTAAAAGGGGAAATACCTAATTTAGACTGTGAACTAAAGATTTCCCAGGTTTCACTTTCAGGTTGAAAAAGAAATATGATACCAAACACTCCAAAATGGTATAATTCTGGCAGTTGTTTCAAGAATAAAATTTTCTTCTCAATTTTCTGCTTTCTAACAGCCTGCTCACTCCATTTCCTGCCAGATGCATTCTGGAGAGAACATAATAAAATGACAATAGCAAGGTTTTTTGCTATTAGCTAACTTGTATTCAAATTCAAGTTGGCCTATTCTTACTAGCTGTATGAAGAAATTTTAATGTAAATACAGATACTTCTTTCCTTAAATCTTAAAAAAATTCCAAAATCCCTGTAGTCTCATCTTGCCAAACTCAAGGTTCTGAGAGACCTCTCTAGAGACTTTGGTGCTAGATTCAAGGCTATGTTAGCTATACCTGCTAATGATCCAGGTTGTTAGGACCACTGCACGATGCTTTTAGTTGACCTTCTACAATCCCATATTTGTTCTCTCCAAACTCTCAACTCCACATCTATTTCTCCTCTTCTTAGACAAACTGTAACTGTCCTCTTCTCCACCTCAGAATCTTTCAATATGTCTTCTCACTCTCCTGATGTCCCTTGAAGAAAAGCAGTCTTTTCCCCCAAACTCATCTCTTGTTCCCACTCAAACCCAATAACCTCCTAGACTCTGCCCAATAAATTATCCTCTTTCCTTGCATTATCAGTCTTTCTCTTCCTTATTCTTGTTTCTCTTCCTCCAAATAAGCTTCAGTTTTATTCATCCCCCAAGTTAATTCTCTTGACCCAACTTAATCCCCCAAATTACTCCCAAATTTTTTTCTTTCCTATTTTCTAAAACATGTAAGATTTTACGTTATCTTCATTTATTACTTAATCCCAAGAAATAGTCATTTACTCTCTATCTATTCAGCAGACATTTATTAAATACTTAATATATTTTATGCAATATGCTAGGTTCTAAGAATGTGAAAATGAAGAACAAACTAATGGCCCGATCCTAATGGCCTTGTTCTGAACACTATGAAATTCTGCTATACAGAACACCAAGGCCCTTTCTCAGTCCGCATTTCTATTTTTCTACAATGTTAGACATTACTAGCCTTGATTACTAGCATTTACTCGTTCGTCCTTTGACAAAACTCCCTCCTTCAGGGTTCAAAGCACTGCCTTATCCCAGTCTCCTTCCAACCTTTCTGACACATCCTTCAACTTCTCCTTAAACTAGCCCCACTTCTTCCTTTCATTCCTTCAAATACAGCACTTCCCCAAACCACTGCCCTGGGTCCTCTTTTCTTTCCCTTCTGTACTCGCACCTTTGTGATCATACCCCACTAGCATAGCTTTTACTTCATCTCTGTGCAAATGAATCACAAATAATAACACATAAATTGTCTATTATAGTTTTACAGATAAGAAAACCAAGGCTTGGGGATATTTGAAAATTTGCCTAGAGTCATAAGAACTTGAAAGTAGTAGAGCCAGGTCTTGAACCCTGGCAATCTGATGTCACAGCCCATGCTGGTAATCTATACAGCAGAATGAATGGCCTCCTGAGGCTCTTTCTCAAAGACCAGACCTGATTTTCTTTTTTATTTTTTTATTAAGTGACATTTTAATTTTTATTATTTTTATTGACAAATAATTATACATATTCATGGAACATATAGTGAGGTTTGATACATATGACATATAATGATCAATTCAGGGTAATTAGCATATCCATCATCTCAAACATTTTTTTTTAGAAAAATGCAACTTTCTAAACACACAAATAATAAAAGTAAAACCTGAATATCTGCTAAAGTAAGCTAATTTTCTAAAATACTATCTTTTATTTTAAAGCTCTAGGCCACATAAGTAATCTATGTGCAAGTGAAGTTTGGACCTCTAACTAGGACCACACCTAATTTTCAATGGTCTTTTAGATATTCAACCAGAATATACTACTTATCCCTCAAACACATGTCAATTCATCATCTTCCCTCACCAAAATCAGTTCTTGCTTCTCATTTCACAATTTGTTACGTGAAAACTACAATTCTTCCCATGACTCAACCTTGAAACTCACTCCTCCTTATCTCTTATTGTCTTAAGGTTTCAGGATCTCAGTACTTCTCACACCGTCTGTCAGTCCTTCCTATTTATTCACTGCTGCCAAATAACGTGCTAGAAACCCTCTTTAATGTGTTTCCAATACATTTAAGACAGGATTCTCAACTTAATATTTAAAAAATCCTTTATGTATTTTTAAGCTTTTCTTTTCTGATTTCTCATACAGATAGTATATCCTTTCCCAAATGGGCATTTTAATTCTTCCCAGAACATTATGGGATTTCCTGCGTGCTCATATCTTTGTCCTTTCTTCCTTTCATCCACTACAACTTCCACTTCCTTAATGTTACTTATATTGCTTCAACAACTAAATGCCATAGCTAGGTTAAAAAGAATTCTCATCCTACTTTCTTCTGGCGCTCATTTTCATCTCCTCTATATGTGTCTCCTATTCGTAAAACCAGTCTGTAAGTTTTTTGTGGGAACAACTAGCCATATATTATTATCTTCATAATGACAGCTTGCCTTTGACAGGAATAATACAAATGGTTCTCATCTGATATCTTTTAGATAAAAGATGCTAACACTGCTTTTTTTCCTCATCAATAGTAGATATAGGCTATCATATTCCCCACTATCAAGTAAGTAAGCTCCCAAAGGTATGTAATCCTACAGATGAAGAGTGAGGTAGAGCTTATTTTCTTGGGGATAAAGCAGGATATAAAACGTTTTAAAGACAGAACATTTTTATAGGAATAGGGTTACTGACCCAGAGACCTAGCCAAATTCCAATCCAGGTAATTCACTCCTGTTCCCCTAATCCCTCTGCTATTTCAGCTGGGAAATGCTGTCTCCTTCATTCCCTGGCCCAGGAAGGAATATGATGTACACTATGAAACAGCTGCAACATGTCATTCGGGGATGGCAGGCCTTAAAACACTGGGCACAGAAGTCCCTGAATGTCCCTTACCCACACTCCAGAAGTACTGTGGGACTCAATTAGGGAATGTCTTAAGATCCTTGAATGAAAAATGCTAAATAAGCATTCATGTAAGCTACAAAACTTTTTCTGTCTCATTTCTCACTCCCCTTCCTTTTTTCCCCCTACACTTATTATAAAATGTCTGAGTAAATCATTTACATACAGGGTGAAGGAGAAATTATCCTTTCAAAGCTAAGTGCTATTTTTAAAACTGACCCTGTGTGCTTTCACCATATATTTCTAATACTGGTGCTTCTAAATTTGGATTTATTTGGTTTGGATTATTTCAAAACACATACCTTAAAGCCTCCTACCTAAAATAATACTTTAATGTTTGCAAAAGGTCAATAAATATTAATACCAGTTTTGCAAATCACTATTATTTTATTTTATTTTTTTTGAGTTGGAGTCTCACTCTGTCGCCCAGACTGGAGTGCAGTGGCCGCTCCCGGCCGCCGCAGCCTCGACCTGCTGGGCTCTGGCAATCCTTCCGCCTCAGCCTTCCGAGTAGCCGGAATTACAGGCGTGTGCTACCACGCCCGGCTAATTTTTTAAATTTATTGTAGAGATGAGGTCTCGCCTGCCTAGACGGGTCTCGAACCCGCGGGCTCAGGCAATCCACTCACCTCAGCCTCCCAAAGGCGCGGGATTACAGGCTGAGCCACCGAGCCCGGCCTCACTATTATTTTAAAAGACAAACTACCTCAGTGATGCTTTAGCCATTCCTATTCATGCCTCAGAGACATCTCTTTATTATATATGTCATTGGCAGATTATAGACACTATGATTATCAGAACTAAATGGGAATACAGTGTTATAGACAACCTAGAAATTGGTTCTTTGCCAATATAAGACATTATATATTTTTTTAATTTAAACAGACTTAGGATTAACATTTAAATTTTGTTTTCCCTTGTCCTGATCCTACAGAAGCGTAGAGAATAGGAGGCAAAGTCAACCCAAGGAATGCTTTCTCTAAAAATAATTTCCAAAATTACAGAAAAGTAAGTCTCAATCTTATTTACAGGAATCAAATAGTTCTTGAAAGCTTTTTTCTTCTTCTTTGTCTCTAATTCTATTAGAGTGAAAAGTGGCCTGAAATCAGGAGACCTATATTTAGAGAACAGGAATGAACTTTGACCCTAAAATTCTGCTTGCCGTCTGGAATAAGGATTTTTTCCAACCTGCTTGCTAATGACTAAAGCAACCATAAGTCATTATTTTTGAAGTCAATAGAAGGCTTTCTGCTCTATTCTCAAAGCTCCTACTTCAACTCAAAAAAAAGTTCTACTATCAATGATAGACATACACTGAATAAAACAATTATTTTTTTCCCTTTAAACTACAAGTTAAATAGTCCTTAGTACTAACAAAACTGGGCAGATCTTACATATTAATTTTTTTTAATTGCTGCTAAGATTCTTTTAAAAACAGAAAAAAAAATGCAATGGTTGATTCTAGCCAGGGGAGAAATATTTAAATCAAAGTTATCTCTAAGTGAATGGAATATTTTTCTATTATTTAAGTGATGGGAATAAAGAGGTGATTATTTTCCAGCCACCAGCTTGTGCTAAATTAAAAATTATATACAGAATTAATCCAAAAGTATAATTTTGAGCTTTTCTTTTTAAAAAAATGTAATAGTTGGGTATAGTGTATGCAAATCTTACTGCTAAAACTTCTGGGTCCCCAAATGTGTACTCATGAATCCTAAAATTAAATAGTTCTGGAGTGTATTCCTTCATTTATTCAATAAATACCTCTGATGGGTGCCCGGCACTATTATAGACACTGGACATTCAAGCAGTAAATAATGTCAATACCATTTTTGACAAGTGAGTTTAGGTTTTGAGCAGAAACCTATAAACACTGCTTTGTGACATTAATCCAATATTGCAACTGCAGGAATTAGCTTTTCTTGTTTAGAAATAGAAACAGAATTCTCTAGAGCACTTTAAAAATATTGATGTATAAAGAATCTCTAATTATCCTTCAGTCTTTTATTTTCCACTTAGTCATCTTTAATTTTTTTACTGCCCAAGGCTCAATAAAACAAAATGTGAGGTTGATAAGAAGTTAATTATTCCTGTCTTATCAGCTGTTCATCCTTACTAATTCAGTTGTAAAATCCCACAATCTACTTTATTTAATAACTTCTAATAGATCTTGACACACTTAATGATTCACTGGAAGAAAAACTTCCCATCTCTTTTATCAGTTTTTACATGCTTTCTTGATACTTCTGCATAATAAATCAATCACAAAGAGTTAGAAAGTATCTCAAGTTCGGTCTTTATTGGCACTTTCTGATTTTCTGGCTTCTTAAGAATATTTTTTCAGCATATCCTATGAACTTTATTTTTCTATCTGTAAGTTCAAAACTGATTCTTTTAGAATCCCAGTTCAAACATCAGCTCTCCTGGGAAGTCTGTCCTGATCTCTCATCAACCCAACAGTTATCTCCCCCATATCTCTGAACCCAGTAAACACTCCCATTGTGAGACTTATCAATCTGTAAGGTAACTTTACTTGACTGCACATCTGTTCACCTTGAAGGAAGGACCTTTGTCCTTCTTTGTACCTTTATGTATCCAGCAACCAGAGAGGGACTGGAACATGGTATGCGGCTTTTGTTAAATTGAAATTGAAATTTAGAATCATGCTTCTCAAAATTTGATTTCACTAGAATATTTATATTTCTACTGGCAGAAACGTACAAAATTTGCAGAAAGCAATCTAGCAACAATTTTGATAATATTTAAGGCTCTAACCCACTAATTCTCCTCTATGAATATTTTCTAAGAAAATGATCATAAATATAAAAAAGTTTTACAAAACAACATTTACAATAATGTCAGTCATCATAGCAAAAAGCCCAAGAATTTAAAAAAAAAAAAAAAAAATGAGCGATACTAAAATAATTGATGTTCTACTCAGTGAAGTAAAATTCCATTGCTAGAATTCAAAGGATTTGTAGTAACATAGAAGACTTCATAATAGTAATTATAAAAGCAGGATATAAAATTGTATATTTTCATCCAGTATTCTAAAAATTTTTTTAATAGAACAAAATGTTAACACTGCTCATTTGAAGGAAATGAACTATGAATACGCCTCTCCCTCTTTTTATTTTTCCATATTTCCTCAAATTCTGTAATTAGGATATTACTTTTTATTATACAATTATTTTAAAATGTGTTTATACAAATGTGTAATAATTAAAGATTTATCTCAGAGGTATGCCCAAAATGTACAATTCCCTCTGTACCTAACAAATATTAATATGTAGTATTAAAGCATAAGAATCCACTTTCTTAATAAAATATTCATCATGGATAAAATCTCTACAAAATGGCCAAAATGTATACCTGAACTAATTTCTCAAAACACTTTTGCCACTATGATTCCAGTCTTTAAATCACCATTTTAAAATATGATTGGAATGCTTTTATGAAAAGAATATTTTCTCATGTGTACATTAGAATACATATATATATCTAATTTACTATATATATTAGCACTGTAATGTCATAAAATTGTGAAACCTCTGGTCTGGTGGTTTCACAATTCTACATACCACACAAGAAAAGTTCCAGGGAATTCAAGTAAGTGCTTTTCAACATGTATTCTGTTTTAAGAGCCTAAACTTATCCCTAATCCTGAAATAAGTACAATTTCCTTTCACCAAATTTCTGAACTGACAGCCATAGCAGCTGTAACGGCTGGCCTTTGCTAAGAAATAAAATAACCTCTAAGCAAATAATTTCCACGATTTGTGTATCCAAAACTCTACAGTGTCACCAAAATGCTTAAAAATATGCTTTGTCAAAAGATAAATGAAAAAGCAAGTAATCAGTTACCTCTGTAGAATGGATCAAAAATTCTAAAACATAAACATTTTTAAATTATTTAATGGTGATGAGTCTGGCATTATTAAAGTGACTGATGAACACATAGACCATGAAAATGTTACCGCCCCATCAATGAGCTACTTTATAATACAGAGTATTAAAATAAAGCATCAATGTGAATTAGCAAATAGTTGCTCAAAAAATTACTGAATTACACAAAACTCCAACAAACCAAAATTTGTCATCAGAGAACTCATGGAATTATTTGTAAATCAGTAATTAATTTATGGCAGTTAGTGTATGCCATTTGACATGCCTCAGTCAATTTTCATTTACTTTTCTTTAAACGTATGTCTATCTTGAAACACAGAATCTTATGTGATCTTTCATTCGTCTACTCATTCAACAAACGTTTTCAAGTATTTGCAATACTGCAATTACTGTGTTGGACACAAATCAAAAGATAAGCTAAGAAATATCCACAAGATGTCCGAAAGCCACCACATACGTAAACTGCAACACAAGCGGGGGAGGATGTGGCAAGCAGTTCCATAAGAAACAAGAAAGAGCTATTCAAAGGACAATTAATGAGGAGGGGCGGGGACAGGCTAGAGAAAGAAAGGAGGTGCCATAGTGCAAAGTGGAAGTCAGAGACAGCTTCAGGGAGAGGCAGCACCTGAGCTGCATCTTAAGGAAGGGAGCACTGCAATCGTATTAGGTCTACTCACTCAATCTGGAGGGCAGGGCTGGACCTTTCCCCCTTCCTGTGAACATGCTATTTACTTTGCTGGTTCAACTATTTCTCCTTCTCTAACAAGCTCACCTACGTATTTAAAACACATCCTCACACGTAAATATCTTCAGGGAATCTTCTGTGATACCAACCTTCCTGAACTAGTATCCGCAAGCTCTCAGCCCTGTGCCTACCTCTATCCCAGGCCTCATAAACTCTACTGCATTTGCCAAGCTATCATTCACATTCATGAACCAGGAAATACTTGAGGACTGAATTTCTATCTTATCTTCTGTATCCCTAAAACCCCTCAAGATGCCCAGGCACAGTAGGTACTAAAAGGTCTAATGAGGAGTTAAATTAATGAATAAAAAAATGGAGCAACTATCAGTCAATAAATCCACTTAGGAAGCTATTTTTTATTTTTTTGAATTGGAGTCTCACTGTGTCACCCAGACTGGAATGCAGTGGCCGCTCCGGGCCACCGCAGCTTCGACCTGCTGGGCTCCGCGATCCTTCCGCCTCAGCCTTCCAAGTAGCCGGGACTACAGGCGCGCGCTACCACGCCCGGTTAATTTTTTGATTTATTGTAGAGATGAGGTCTCGCCAAGTTGCCCAAGCCACTGAGCCCGGCTAAGAAGCTATTTGAAAGAGTTGAAGCAAGCCGGGCTCGGTGGCTCAGCCTGTAATCCCGCGCTTTGGGAGGCTGAGGTGAGTGGATTGCCTGAGCCCGGGGGTTCGAGACCCGCATGGCAGGCGAGACCTCATCTGTACAATAAATAAAAAAATCAGCCGGGCGTGGTAGCGCGCGCCTGTAATTCCGGCTACTCGGAAGGCTGAGGCGGAAGGATCGCCGGAGCCCACCAGGTCGAAGCTGCGGTGGCCGGGAGCGGCCCCTGCACTCCAGTCTGGGCGACAGAATGAGACTCCAACTCAAAAAAAAAAAAAAAAAGAGTTGAAGCAAAAAGGAAAATGAGCAGCTCAAACTGGGATAGTGAAAAAGGTGTTGAGATGGGGTAAGGAAAAGAAAGAAATCAGGCATGCTTGAAAGTCTAGAAAAACTATGGCACCATTCACAGAAGGGGGAAGTTGGTGAATCCACTGGAGACACACAGAGTTTGGAGCTAACAAATATACCTCATAAGCAGAAATTCAGATTATCTAGCACATTACCCCCCAAATATTGCAAAAGTATTTATATCCTCACCATAACATCAAATTTTAATTAAAAAACTAATGAAATGAGTGCCCTATCTCAACTACCCACAATGTATTTTTAAGGTAGAATAAAAATGTAATAACTGTTCATTTAAAATATATTTACATTTAATAAGTTAGTTTTATATAAGCTATTTTTATTTTATTTCTATGTGTATACATCATTAGTAGTGAAATTTCTTGAAAAAGACAGGAAAAAAATAATTTCCTGTTACTAGAAAATTCCAGATAATTGAAGCCTTCCCTGGACCTTAAGGCAGAGGGTAAAATTATATACCTATGGGAAGTACATATACATGAGAAATAATGCATTTATTCCATGAGTTTATACATATACAATATAAAAGAAAATAAAGTTTACCTAGATAATGAATGAATAGTTTTTCCATTGATAACTGACTGGTCAACTGAAATCAGTCAGTAAATTTAAAAAACTCAGGGTATAAAGGAATAAAAAGAGATTTCTCTTTTTAAAAAGTCAACTGAAATCAGTCAGTAAATTAAAAAAACTCAAGGTATAAAGAAATAAAAAGATATTTCTCTTTTTAAAAAGTTAGGGAGCCGGGCTCGTTGGCTCAGCCTGTAATCCCATGCCTTTGAGAGGCTGAGTTGAGTGGATTGTCTGAGCCCGCGGGTTCGAGACCCGCCTGGGAAACTTGGAGAGACCTCACCTCTACAATAAATCAAAAAAATCAGCTGGGCATGGTAGCACGCGCCTGTAGTTCCAGCTACTTGGAAGGCTGAGGCAGAAGGATCGCCGGAGCCCAGCAGGTTGAGGCTGCGGTGGCCGGGAGCAGCCACTGCACTCCAGCCTGGGTGACAGAGTGAGACTCCAACTCAAAAAAAAAAAGTTAGGGATAATGATTAGCCCTTTTAGAGATGCAAAGGATGGGGTCAAGGAGCACACAGGTAGCTTCAAAAGTAGAGGGAACATTCAAGCGATTGAGAGGAGGCTTATTGGGTGCTCGATTACTGACATAAAATTAAATATATAATAATACCCTTGCATATATCAAATTTCATGTAATAAAAGTTTTTAAGCCCCTATTTAATCAATCTAACTTTAAAAAGTAGGGAATCTTCTATAGAACAATTAACTGTACATAATTATTAGATCACATCTTATCTATATAATTTTATACATAGTTGCCGCACCTAAGAGCTATTTTCCAACAAATACAGAACTTGACAATTTCGTTTTTTCTTGAAATTTCCACACTTTTTCATGAATTTGACACACAGCATGGTGTTGTTTAAGAAGAAACTGTAAAACAACAAAATTTGTCTTCCATTCTTCACTGGCTAAACAAGATGAACCAGAAGAGTAGATTCTCCGGGCTTTGGTAAAAGGGCTGACTTTTTTTGTAGTAACATGAATCATTTAGAAGTAAACCTAGGAAATTCTTGTATAGTGAGATATTTTTAATCAGTTAATGAATTAAGTTTACCAAACACTTAATCATTTTTCTACCATCTTAATAACATGTTTCACTATATTGTTTTCCTTACCGAATATAGCATGGATAGATTGTCTGAAACTTCGATTCGATCCTTTGCTCCTTAGGCAATTAAAGCACTATCTCCTCTCACAAGATAGAACTCTAAATGTACTTTCCCATACCTTAATTCCCTGCATTGCAATGGGGATATAAAATATATAAGGCATAGTCCTTTTTATGAAGGGCTCTGAAGTTTAGTAAGATCAGTTAAGCACATACAGGTAAATACACAAAGAGTAAGATAAGTTATCCATAACAGCAATCAATAGGATATGACAGTGGAAAAAGTCAGACTTTAGAGCCAGAGAAAACTGGATTGAAATTCTGACTCTACCACTTACTAATTTTGAAACCTCAAGAGCCTCAGTTTTGTCGTTTTAAAGATGGGGAAAATATTGCTGATGTGAGAGATTATAGTGTGGATGAAATAAGTAAAGCAACATGTCTTGTAAGTAAACATCTGTTGTCACTTGGAAGGTCCTCTTTAATGACCACCAATACTTTTGTTTTTTTAATTATCATTGCTGATGAAGATGGCATTATTGATTTTTGGTAGTAATAAACATAGCACTAAGGGGTTAAAATGAAATTGTAATACCAGAAAAGGAATTCAGATGTCTAAAGGATTCAGATGACTAAAAGGTAAGAGATTTAAAAATAAAAACAAACCAACTTAACAAAGCGGTCTTTTCAAACCTGCCAGTCCTAGAGTAAGAGAGGTTATGGCAGATGAAGGTCTATGATTTCAACTTAACTATTGCTACATCTCCCTTAACTAGAATCAGAGGAATTTTGCCATCTAAGAAATATCCTCTTCATTTAAAATAATTTTATCCTAAAGATATATATATTTATATATATACCAATAATTGCAACAAATTTACCATGTAAATGAGATAACATTTTCATAATATTATAATCAGCTATTCAGACTATCTTGAACTTCACCAAATTGCTTATATACGCGTTACATAACTCCATCTGCAGTGTGGCTTTCAAAATTTCCTTAAATCCATCCTATATGGAAGCCTTCCTTTATTTCCCTAGGCATAAATGTTTTCCTCCTTTAAAAGGCCATAGTATTTTTAAAATTAAATTTATTTATTTATTATAAAGATGTGGGGTACAATTCAGGGTTAGGAATATAAACACTGATCATGCAGGAACCCTTGTTGATGAGGTATGTCCCTCCATCGCTTGGCAGTTTCCCTCAACTGCCAATCGCTTTCTTATAGCAATATAATTGTTTAAGGTCACCTTATGAGTGAGCTCATATGGAACTCAGTTCTTTGTTTCTGTGATAGATCACTGAGTATGATCTACTCCAAATCCATAGTATTTTATTCATACTAAACTTGTAACACCGTGGATGTCTTCTATATTGTCTATTTGTGTAGATAGCCTTTACTTTTTCCTGATACTACATTCGTTATAATCATTCAATATTTATTAAACACTTATATAAAGTTACATGAATGTGCTTAATAATCTATCAAGTGATTTGAAATATGTTACCATTAAAAAGATATTATGTTTTAGAGCTAAAATGTTGCTAATACTCCATTTAATGTACTGCAGGGTCATTTACTAAAAAATACTATTGTAACTTAAAATATTTAACATAGCCTCCTATGTAAACAATCATTAATTAATTACCAATGATTTTTTTAAAATAGTATACACAATATATTCTAATAATGGGGAGAGACTGACGTCAAAAAAATATATTAGCCCTGGCCTAGAAACACTATGGCCTCAGTATCAGCCCAAGGAAAAGACTTTAAAAAACAAATTAAAATTCCAGTTGACAAAAAAGTTAAATGCCCAAGAAAAGTCCTGTAATATGTGACTTGTAGTAATTCAGGATTATTAACTTGAAAATAACCCACAAAAGTGAGTTATTACTAAATTTTATTTTTACACTGAGTTTATTTAATATTTCAATGGAAATGAAAAGCATTAATCTAATTGCATAAACAAAGTTCTCAGAGATATTGATCTCACACAGTCAGGCAGAGGTAACACTAATTATTAATATCACCATAGGATACCTGAACACCACATTATTAAGATGTCTTATTTCTTTTTTTTTTTTTTTTGAGTTGGAGTCTCACTCTGTCACCCAGACTGGAGTGCAGTGGCCACTCCCAGCCACCGCAGCCTTGACCTGCTGGGCTCCGGTGATCCTTCTGCCTCAGCCTTCCAAGGAGCTGGAACTACAGGCGCCGCTACCACACCAGGCTAATTTTTGATTTATTGTAGATATGAGGGCTTGCCAAGTTGCCCAGGCGGGTCTCGAACCCGCAGGCTCAGGCAATCCACTCACCTTAGCCTCCCAAAGGCGCGGGATTACAGGCTGAGCCACTGAGCCCGGCTAAATGCCTTATTTCATGATGCTAGAATACAGAAAGAATTTCTATTTCTCAGAAATGTGGATATACATTTTTATTATTCTTATCTCCTAACTAGTTTTGAATAACAATATTATCATAACCAAAAGAAGAAAATAAATGTCTAATAAAAGAATATAAATACCACTAAACATAAGGACACAAAATAATAAAAGAATAACACATACATACCACTTCTGGGTCCAATAGCTGAATAGTTGTGGAGATTACATATACAAAAATAAAAATGATTCACTAAATTTTTTTCTGAAAACACTGTTGTAGCCAAGAAACCTTCAAACATTAATATGTCTAAATTGTTCCAACCTGCCAAATCAATAATCAGAACTTGATTCACCTATATAGTCTCAATTCTACTTCCAATTCAAGACAAGTAATCATGAAGTTGCGAAATTACTGTAATTTCCTGATTGCCTTGATGCCAAAAAAGGGAGCAAGAGTTAGTTTTGACATCCCTTTTATAACACAAAAAAAATAACGTAGGGATATATACACACAACATTCAGATTTTTATAGTTGAAACTTAATTATGTACAAATGATCAAATAGTTTTATAAAGTCCTGATTCGTGATCTACTAATATTACTAATTTAGGCATTAATAAAACTAGTAAAATCAAATAATATATAAATAGCTGTATTACATCTGAAGTTTTACAGAAAAATAAAATGAAATTATTTTTAAACTTTAGCAACGGAGTAGATGTAAAATATACTTATCATAAAATATATGTTTCAAGCTTATATTGTAATATATGTTACAAAAACAGTGACTTCTGGAATATCAGACTCTATGTGATAAGTCATTTCTAGTAATCCAGAAATACATTGGAAGATGAATGTCAGGAAGCCATTACTATAACATAAAATATTTTACCACCAGAAGGCTTTAAAATTCAAAATAAATCACATGTACTATTTCTAAAGACATCTGCCATCAGAATCATCAGTCCACTAGATTCTGAACTGCAATCACAGCTCTTCATGGACTTTATATAATCTGACAATAGCTTACAGTTATAAACATGACAAAATAAACAGAATATCAAAACAGTGGAGCAAACTAACATTAAGTACTAACCTAATTGTGATCAAAATGGTATAATTTCTAATTCTTGTGGTAAAAATACAAGACAAAAATTATATTCTCACCATTCACCATTTACAAAGCATGCCCTCAATTTCTATTTAACAAGAACTTTTTGAAAGACAGAAATTACAATATCAGCTGTTTAAGATGTTTCTACACTATTTTATATTTTCAAAAGAAGCCAAATTATATGAGTGCTCTTATCTACCTGCTCAATATAGTATAATGAATGTTTTATGCACATACATGCTAACACAAAAGATAAGATATTCTTCAATTGATCTGAGTTTCCCAAATATAGTGTGTATGACTAACAACTGAGAGGAAATACAACTGAAACTGTCTGCTGGAAATCCATTAAAATCTAAGCACAGAAAAATGCCTGGGTGACAGGATAGTTGGATGTGCAAATTTATGCAGGAATGTAGCCAAATTTTTGGCAATTCCCTTATGGTGTCAGATTTATTAGCACAGGTCCTTTCTTTTTCAGTTATAATGTTACATTTAAAAAACATTGGTTGAATTGGAGGGCCTGCCTGGTCTTTAAAACAGAGTCTGAAGGCTTGAATTTACAAATGCATGGGATTTCAAATACAAACAAAAATACAAAAAAAAAAAATATATGTTCCACAAAAATTGCCATATGCAGCTCCCAAAAATCAGTACCTAAAACAAAAAATAAATAAGCAAACTATTCGGTATTGCATTCTATATTTGCCTTTGGATAAATTATCTTTTAAATTTTTATGCAAATTATTTATTTGGATAATTTATATTTTCAGAAAAAAAGTGTTATTGAAAGAGAATTTAAATTTTATTTTATTTTATTTATTTTTTTTTTTGAGTTGGAGTCTCACTCTGTCGCCCAGACTGGAGTGCAGTGGCCGCTCCTGGCCACTGCAGCCTCGACCTGCTGGGCTCCGGCGATCCTTCCGCCTCAGCCTTCCAAGCAGCTGGAATTACAGACATGTGCTACCACGCCCGGCTGATTTTTTTGATTTATTGTAGAGATGAGGTCTCACCGCCCAGGCGGGTCTCGAACCTGCGGGCTCAGGCAATCCACTCGCCTCAGCCTCCCAAAGGCGTGGGATTACAGGCTGAGCCACAGAGCCAGCCGAGAATTTAAATTTTAATGCATATGTTCTTCACATATGCATTAAAATTACTTCAAGGAAGATTTAAAGCAGGTTTAAACTACTTCACGGTTTTCTTTACTTTCAGTGTTTGATTATTTTTTAGGAGTAAATTCAGTACTTAACTCCTTTGCAAATGATTTAATAGCCACATTTGATGTAAGTCACTCTGTACTAAGTCCCCTTTATGTCTTCAATTCTGTGGAATGTTATATCAAAAATTAAACCACAGTATTTTTTCTTCAAAAGTTTATAATCTAATACGGGCATAGGTTAAGAAAATGTACACATTCAAAAGTACAAATATCCTATAACTAGCTCTAATTGGTGTGACAGTTTAAAGTCGTTGAGCATTTTGAAGAAAAAAATACTATAACTTTTCAGGTAATCAATAACAATAGGTAAAATTTACACAGTACATTGCTATTTAAGAAATGATTCTCATAAAATTCACTGAATCCTCAGAACATCCCATGAGACCCCAGGAACATGTTTTTCCATGTTAATGATGAAGAACCTGAGATCCAGAAAAGGTAAGTGATTGAACCGAATTTCCACACTTAGTAGAGCTAAGATTCAGCTATCACAGTCAAATCAAGGCTACCACTAGATCTGGAAGTTTCAAGTTCTTTCGTAAAAGTTATCTAATAAGGTCATTATAACAACTCTATTAGTAAATAGTAGTAGCTAATATTCACTGAGTGCTTATTATAAGGCAGATGCTGCCCGATGCTATATTAAGTCATTCATTCCATATAAAACCCTATAAGGAAGGGTTCTACTAGTACCCCTATTTTACAGAAGAAAAAACTGAGGCTCTGAGAAAACAGGTTAAGTGCCTAAGTTCATACAGCTAGTAGGAATGAAAATCAGAATTCAAACTCAGAGCCTCTGGTTCAGGCACCAGTGATGTTCATCCAGCTCACTCTTAAGTAGGTTAACATACAGCAGATTAAGAAACTTGCCCAAAGTCACAAGAAAAAAAACCTGCAGAGAAAGAGCAAAAAATATATCTCCTAACTCTTCACCCTAGCTACATTTCCTAAATGCAGAATAATTACAATCATTAAATTCAGAAGGGCCGAGAAGGATTTCGGTATAGGTGCCTCTTTAAAGCAGGAAATAAGCAGGTGAGAAACACTGGTGGAGCAAGGAGTAGAAATCATCAGGCTAGAGAAGACATTCATAGTTTGAAGGCAGAAGAGAGTAAAATGTATGTGATCAGGCACAGTGTATTTGTTGTTCTGATGTAGAGAACATGAATTAGGCTGCATAAAGAGGGATTCCTCTAATTGAGGAAGTTAGTAAAAGTGAAGTACTAGACTGACTTGAGAGAAAATTTAATGCCACTAAGATTTAGAATAGGTGTCGTCATGCCCCCCAAAGAAGTGATAACCCCACCTGCCCAAAGCACAAGGAAGAAATAATATAAGGATTGAAAGTAGATGACTGCACATGTTCATTTTCTTTTTTATCTTTTCTTTTTTTAAATTAAAATGTCACTTACAGTTTAGCAATTCCTTTTTATTGTTAAAACCTCCTTGTGCAGTAAAAACTAAGAGGAAAACATGATTAACATGCTTCCCATTAGTTTTTATACCATGATTCTATGGTGCTGGTGACTTTAGTATATGGATCTTCCTCAAAATTATATTAAAATCAGATAAAGAAAACTGCAACGAAATCCCATTCAAATGAATAAACTAAAAAGATTACCTAAAGTATATGTTAGACGTATAATTTTCAATAAATACAGAAAAACTAATCATGGCAGACACCAAAAACAACGAAGTCAAGATACTAGTAAGAAGCACTTTTGAAAAGACATATTAAATGAGAAAAACTATCCCTAATGGAATTTCTTCTCTCATTACTTAAAATAAACCAGGTCACTGAGATAGGATTACACTATAGTATTTTTTCATTTTAATTTCACTTGTATTTCATCAAACCATAAATTCCCAAGGAAATACCTTAGACACGTGCCCATAATAACTGGAATGCCTACCATTTCAGCACAAGTACTTTTGCATGAGTTCAACAAAATAAAAAAAATGCAGTGAGATCTCTCCAAGTTTTTTGCTTATGTCAACAGCTATTTTATGAGTATGAATTGTCTCTGTAGCTATAAACTACATGTGTAAAATACATTACGAGTCTGTGTGTAGCCTTATTGCAGAGGTCTGAACTGACACAGAAACATCAAAATCAAGCTCAATTTCCTAGAATATAGCAATCATAAATTTTTTCTTCCCAAAGCTATTACTGTTAAATATACCTTGATAAATTAAGTTCAAGTGTAACTACAATTGAAATATATGATTCAACAGAGCTATGACCTATTTTTCCCCTCAAAAGCAAAGGGGAATTATGACATAGTGAGACTTATATTTTTCCATTCCAGGTGCTTCTAAAGTTATTTGCCACTACAGCTAAAAGCAAAATGCACTTAAGTGACAATTATTTGCTTTAAAGTATAGTTATTTACATTACTGCTCATAGGACAGAATTTTAATGACAATTTATAAAATAAATATATTTCTTCATTTATCTTTAAAATGTACAGACCAAGAGGCATTCCAGAAGGAAATAATCTCAATATGTAATATGATATCTAAGTATAAAATTCAATTGTAATTACATAACATATTTACATACAACAGAACCAACAATCAACATGACAAATACAAAATTAACATATATATGTGGTTGAAGATACCCACCCCTAGCAGAAAGCTTTTTGGTGTTGATAATTTTGGCAGCATATTCTTGTCCAGTAGGAATTTTCATACATCTTCTCACCACTGAGAATGCCCCCCTGGAAACCAATAATTAGCAGGTCATCAATATAATCAGATCTGATATTCTATTAAAAACTTACAAAATCTGAGCATTTTAATTGATTTTAGTGGATTATCAGTGTACTATAGTAATGTCCAAAAACTGAACAATACTTCCTGGAAACCCAGACCTTCTTTAATGGTGAAGAATAAAAGGACATTTTATCTAACTGGGAATACACATTATTAATCAACAAAATAAAAACAACTGCCAATTATGACCACTGTTGTTTGCACATGAAATTTGAAAACATTTTACAATTCACACTCACATAGCACCAAATGCTCTGAGAAAAATTCTTCAAAAAACAGAGCTGAGAAGGAGCAGCAAAAAAAATCTGCTGGCTATTTATTTTGGTAGGAAAAAAAATAATGGTGGCTCCAACTAAGTAAACATGGCGATTATTTTCTTTAAAATATAAATCTTGAGCACATTTGCCTGTTGTAACAAATCTTGGTATGGTGATTTCTCTATGCCCTGTTTTGGGCTGGGGGAGGGGACTTGAATTAACCTGCTCTTCCGACATATTCTCCATCTTTTAAGAACAGACTATATATATATATATATATACATATATATATGTATATATATATATAAAATTTTCATTATTTAAAAATAGTTACACTTCCTTTAATTCAACTGAATAAACCAACACCACACACATCAAAGCACTCCTTTCATAAGTAATAGTCAAAACTAGCGAAAGAGGAAAGAAGAATTGAGTTTGGTTTTGATGCTACACAGCTCGGCCCCCAGGTCCCTTTGCCTGGGTCCTCAGTAGATCTCCTGTCTCCTTCCTTAACATCTCCAAGTAGTTCTGCCAGGCGTGTTAGGAGGTGGTTTTCCACAACGCTAGGCTACCCTTGGGAAGCGCTCTCCCCGTCTCCAGAGGGCTTTTCCGCTGCCTGTATAAATAAATCCTCCCAGAGAATGCAAAGGTGCACACGTAAATGGTGGTGAGCGAATAATCTGGTGCAAAGAATAACCGAGCATACAGGGCAGGGGCTGAGTTCTGTTGGGTGGCCTTTTCCTGGACAGAACAACTACTGGATGCGAAACAGACTCTACGCAAAGTTGAACTTTCGGCATCAATAAATATGGCACCGTCTGAAGCAGTGAGTTCTCATCCGTACGTGGGTCACACGGCCGACACGCCGGCTCACCAGGAGGCATCTCTATTTACAGAAAACATGATCTATGTTGCATTTTACATGGGTTCCAGTTTCCTCTCCAAACACATCACACACACACACTTCTCAGGATGACAGCTACAACTGCAGAGATCGTAAATTCACTGTCTCTCCGTGCAGGAGGGTGGGGAAGCGCGAGAAGGTGAGCTGGGGATTATCTGCACCCGCGCGGTCGGGGCGAGGGGTCCTCGCCCTCCTGTGTTCCCTCCCCTCCCTGGCAGCACCTTCCCCAGAGCTGACAAGCCCTCCCTCTCCTCCGGTCTCCCAAACTCGCTCGCCCGACGACGGAGGCCGGGGGTCGGGGGCGAGGCAACCAGCTCTCGCTGGAAAGAGGACATGCGGATGCCGGCCAAAGGCGCTTACTTTCCGAGCTCCTCGAAAAGCTGGTACTCGTCGGTGAACCTGGTGCAGGTTGTGGTCGAAGCCATCCTGGGTCTGGGCTGTGCCCTGGCTGGGAGCGCGACGGCCGAGGAGCGAGCAGGCGCGCGGCTAACCCCGGGACTGGCCCCGTGGCGCTGTCACCCAGGGCCGTCCTCACTTTCCTCGTCCGAAAGTAGCTCGCCCGCGAGGGAGTGTGCGCAGGGGCGGGGCGGGAGGGGAGATGGCCAGAAAGGGTGGCGTGGGGTCTCTTGCCCACGCTCGCCGATCCTCCTCCTCCTCCTCCTCCTGCGGGCCTCGCTTCCTCCTCTCCTCCTCTTGGACGCTCCGCCGCCCCTCGTCCAGCCCCTCTCCCACGCAGCGGGGAAAGTACTCTGGAAGACGGGCCGGGAAATGGAAAAGCAGCCGGGCACGCGGCGAGCAGTTGCGAAATGACCCGCACCGGGGCAGGAGGGGGCGAGGCGGAGGGGCGGGAGTCCGAGGGGCGGAGGCGGGGTGCCGAGGGGCCGAGGCCGCGGAGCCCGGCGCTCACAGCCGGAGCCGGCGGCAGCTGTCACCGGGCGCGGGGCGCGGCCAAGCGTGCGCGCCCGGGCCGGCCTCCCTTAGCGGGCAGCAGCGGCACCGTGGGGCCCGGCACCGCGGCGGCCTCGCGCTCGCCACCAGCCCGCGCGGCGTGCAGACGGCGCGGCGAGAGAAAGAGCGCCGGGCTCGGGCGAAGCCTCGCCAGCCGTCCCCAGGCCCCCGCCTCCTCGCCGGCGCCTCCTCCCGCCGCTCCCTCCGCGCGGCGCCCCCTCCCTCGCGAAGCCCCCTCCTCGCCGGCCCCACACCTCCCTCTAGCGACGCCAGCCCGGCCCGCCGCGGCTCTCTCGCTCCCTCCTTCGGCCTCGCGCTCGAGCACACCCGTCTAGGGAGCAGCCAGGTGGTCGGAGGAGGATGTGCGGGGCGAAGCCCGGACTGGGTGTCGCGGAGCGGGGCGGCACTTCAGAATCGCCCATGGAAACCTGCAGAAAGGACCCGGCCCCGAGCTGGGGCCGCCTGAAGCGGGACGGTGCGGGGCAACTCGTGGACGGCCCGGGGCTGCCGCCGGGGGTCGCGGAAGCCCGCGCCCCCGCCCGGGGGACCTCCCGAGGCCGGCCCCAGGCCCGGGGTCCCGGTGTCGCTGAGAGAAGGGGCGCCACCGCTGCATCTCGGCGGCGCCACGCCGGGGCCGGATGTGGGCAGGGACTGCTTTCAGAGAAGGGTCCCCACCTCTCACAGCCTCCGGCGACGGCCGGGACCAGCCCAGGCGCCGCGATCGCCGCGTCGCCCGGCTTGCCAGCGCCGGGCGCAGGTCTTCCCCCTCCCCGGCGCCCCTCCAGCTAGGGCGGTGACGGTCCGAGCGCCACATCTCACTGTAGATTGGACTGCCACCTCCGGGTCCACCTCCCCTGCTGTTTTCCAGGCTAGGTGGCTCAGACCCTGGCAATCCCTCAGGCCTTTATTTTGGCCGTGAATGTTAATAGAATGAAAGCAAAAACTCCACCACTCAGCCACACCTTTCCTTCTCGAGTAACTCCCGGGTAGCCTCAGTAAGTTCTGATAGTAAGGTGGGTTCTCGCGAGATTTCCCGCGCTGGCGGCGGAGGCGGGGTAGTGGGAAGGTTGGGTGTCGGTCACGCGACCCGGTGGTGGCTGACGTCACTCGCGTCACATGAACGAGTCTAGCCTGTTTCGCTTTGCAAAGAGAAATAGGAAAAGAAGAGGCCGTGTGTGCTCTGCTGCCTGCACGGAGATCCGGCCAGATAGTGGCAATTGAGTGAACTCCTCAGTGACTGTCTGAAAACCCGCTTCACAGTTCACGAGCGTTTCTGCTATTGTTTTTTGGTAAACGGGGAGAATACGTATGCGTTACATTAAAAATAGATAAATTGTTGCTGAATGCTAGAACAACTTCTGGGCCTTCCTTCCGTTTCTTGGTCTTTAATAAACTATGCGATTGCAAATTTTGATACAGGTAGAAGACCTTCCACTACCTCCAAAAAAAGCCTTTTGAAGGGGCTTTTTCAAAGTATTTCCTTTTGTTCTACAGAACGGGACCATGAAAACTTTGCCATCCTTTGCATACGTGCTGTCTTTAGTATTTGCATCGTGGACTTAAAATTCCCCAACTGAAAGATAACTGATAATTGCAGCAAAATAAAATCTAAGATTTAAAGGTATGTTGCTTGTTCCCAGGGGCTGATCTTAAGTAATGTTACCTTGCCCGTGGTCGAACATACTATACTCCTAATTCCCTTATTGCCTGATCTGGGGAATAATGTTGTGCCAGCGAGGGAGCTTTTACTGAAATACTCAAAGATAGTCATAAATTTTAACGTTTATTATAGCAAATTGAAGTGTGTACATGTTTTTATTCCCAGTTATAAAAAACAAGGAATAACTGTAAAATGTAGCGTTATAGGAAACGAGAATACCAAAAGTAACATCAAAGAAAAAAATATGGTATCTAAATAATAATTGGGCTATAAATTGGAAAGAAAAATTTGGTCTTGGCTAAATGTTTTTAACATATATCTTAAATATTTAGCAATATGGCTCCAAGGTTATAATGAAATAATATTCTTCTCTGAATCTAAAAATGAAACAAAAAAAGTGAAATTAAAACAATAAATAAAGGTGATATAACATTTTACAACTGGGAAGAAAATTGTTTCTTAAATATTCAAGTAATGAAGTCTGCATAATTACAGTATTTATCTCAGTTATTTAAACTACCAGTAATTGTGTAGGGTTATGATAATTGTGCAGTACAATAAAGGAAACAAACTGAGTTTTAATACTGATGCATTATTAGACAATAAGTATTTACACTTTTTACTGCAAATACCGTTTAATCTATATTTGCTTTGTTCTTTGATCCATATGTTAGACTAATTAAAATATTTCTCTTACTTGAACAAATATTTACTGTTATTTCTGAAGCTTAAACCTTTCTAAGATAATAATGAGATCAGAGATTTAAGTTCTACTTCAATTCAGGAATAGCTACAAAACAGAGTTAAGTTTAAAAGGTGTAGACCCATAAGCAGAATAATACTAGATGTTATTCTTTGGTGTAGTGTCAAATATATTTACATTTCATCAGACGTGCTTGACTAACTACTCACGTGAACAAAAGGACAGGGAGCTAAGCAGGAAAGTTAATAAAGGAGCAATTATTCGTTAAACTTGTTAAAGAAGCCAAGCAGACTTTATTCAAGGGGCACCATGGTGATAGTGATCGCTGCAGGTCTTGCAGTAGGGAGAAAAGGACAAGTAGTGATTTATAACCAAGGAGCAAGGCACACTGTCCTTTGACTACTCAAAGTTAAAATTGCAAGACTTCAGTAGTCTCATTCACGAGAAACAAGTGGCTAATACTTAAGTAAACAAAGGCAAATATTAATTCATTGATTTCTTTTGCTACACAGTTATAAGAATGAAGAGATAATGTTCTCTCTATAGCTCCCCAGAGTGCAGAATTCATAAGTAATAACTATATTCTTGCAAAAAATTTAGCAGGGGCCATATTGTAACCAGTCTTCACTGTAGATCTGGAGGCAAGGGGGAAAAAGCTGTGATAACTAAACCATATAGAGCCAGACAGACATACTGCACTAATGACTGGATAATCTATTAACCAGACTATCCATTTGTATAAGATGAATTTGCAGGTAAAGAGAGAAACTGTAACACAAATGCCAATACGGAAAAGATTTTCTTTGTTTCACCAGGTGTTGAAAGAATTAATTTTTTTTCTAAAAATAAAAATAAATGTGTGGATAAACAAGAGAATAAGTGATGTCCACACAATGAAGAAGTGATTCTTTTCTATTTCAAGGGTTAGCACACTTGACCCTCCGTGAACATACGTGCATACCTAACACTTTGCTAAAAATAATTGAGATAGGAAAGCACAATAAATAAGATGTAAAAACAAAATAACTATAAAAGGTTGTGGAGTCATTAAAAAACTTTAAAAAATAAATTAGCAGATTTTAACTCTTCTGTGTACCTATAGTGATTTTCACTGAGTTTCAAGTGGTGTTACTGTTGCAACACTTGTCACACTGGACTTTAATTAGACTATCAGACCCTTCCTGGTAGGGGCTTTCAGTTCCCCCACTGCAGCATTAGTGCAGAGTTTGAGCCATAATAAGTGCTCAAAAATACCTTTAAAAAAGTGAATATATGTTCTCACCAGTCTTTGTCTTCCAAAATATTAAAAATGCCCAATCTTTATAAGATGTAATGAGGCTTCTTTGTTACTATATTTAATAGATCCTTTATAATTTATAAGTATTTTGACTTCTCTGTATAAGTTTATACTCTTGATCTGAAATTCTCTGTTTGTTCCCATGTCTGATACCATGTTCTCTATTCACAACACCTCACTCACCCTGAAAACGTCTGCCTTGTTTCTTCAGTGTCATTCCTGTGCTCTTTTTCTTCCACATCTATGGTAAATGATAGTGCTTTCAGAATTCCATCTTAGGTTGCCTTTTTTCTTAATTTACACACCTTTCTAGGCTTAGTAACTCTCTAGTCTTAGTAACTCTCACTGTCTTAATTATCGTCTGTCTTAAATTTGGATCTCCAGATGTAGACCCTGAGACAAGAATGTATGGAAAAGAGATTTACTGAGGCAGTGTTCCCGGGGACAAGGGTAATGTTAAAGAAAGAAAAAAAATCATTCAATGACACTTGCAAAAGAATGGTAAGAAAGACTTATTCAGGACTATCACAAAAGGTATAGGGACAACTGCAATAGAGTTTTGCCGTAGGAGAGAGAGAGAGGGCTCAACTTCAAAAGGAAAAAAAAAAGAAAGTTGGAATTTATAGCCAAGGAGAGGGGGTACTGGAGATAGGTGCATAAAAAATTTATCAGAGGAAAGATTAGGGGTAAGAGAATATTCTGGCTAAACCTGCCTCATAGGATTCTTGCTGAAGGCAGACTGCAGAAGTCTGGATAAACCAACTTAGCAAGCTTCTTGCTAAAATTGGACTGATGAAAAGATGTACATGAAAGTTCAAAAGTCGAGGTTAAGGAAGAGGATTGAGAGGGGAGCCTAACTAAAATTTGGTCAAGCAAGCGACTCTGTTGGCAAAGAAGTAGTGGGAAAAAGACAAAAAGAAAACAAATCCAAAACCGCCGCATGTGTCTTCAAGCAAAGGCCTAGCATCAGCCTGATCTTCAGGAAAACTAGATTGTATTCAGTTTTGTTGCTCTCCAGGCAAGGGGTTTCCTATTCCTTCTCCAGTCAGTTATTGATAACTAGCAATGAGGAAGGGGAGGAAAGACATAAACTCCCATGGGGTTAGGGTCAGGCCCTTATTCCTGGCAGGCTAAATAACTCCAGTGGCTCCAGGGTTTGCTGCTAAGGAAAAAGTCACAGATGGAGGCTATTACTAGCAAAGACTACAGAATTTGGGTATGCACACACAACTAGGGTGTGAGCACAGAACTGAGGTACGAGGGGACCCTAAAAGATCAGAATTTATTTATTAAAAACGGTGTGTTTATTCTTACATATTTAAACTTCAGTCACCTTCAAAGTACTCTCCGTTTGATGAATACACCTATCAAGACACTTTTTCCACTGCTCAAAACACTTTTTGAACTCGCCAATTTTGATGCCTTTTAGTGATTCTGCCTTTTTTTGTTTCACCTCTTCTACACTGGCAAAATGTTTCCCTTTGAGGACTTTTTTTCCTCCTGAGAAACAAACAAAAAAGTCACTCAGGGCAAGATTGGGTAAATAGGGAGGGTGGAGCATGGAGGTCATGCTGGTTTTGGTCAAAAACTGCTGAACTCTCAGCACAGTGTGGGCAGGTACACTCTTGTAAATCACTCACCATGAAATGGGGAAATGCATTGAAAGAATCTTTAAAAAAAGAAAAACACTAAAGTCAAATGCAGTTTCTCACAATACTAACGAGCACACTAATGTTGATGGGTTCCTAGAACACTTACCTAGAAGGGGAAGCCTGTACTACAAGGGGCCTGCCCTTCAAAAGATAACTCCAGTTCGGTGTTGTTGTTTTAGTAGGAGTCCCCCTCATGAAGTCCCAGAAATGGAATTCCAGGGAATGGGGAGGGGAAGATCAGCAGAGGCACCTGAATACCATAATGTTAATGACCTGAAATCTCTTTCTCTACTACAATTCTCTCCTTGAACTTCAGGCTTGTATTGCCAGCTCCTTACTGAAATTTCCTCTTGGACATTCCAACTCTGATTCAACATGTCTAAAAGTAATCTGTCTTCCCTCTACACCTGTACTTCCTCCTTATCTCAGTGAAATTTGAGAGTCATCTGTAATAGTCCCTCTTCCTTACTCCCACAATCAATCACAAGTCCATATGCCTCATACCATTCCCACTGCAGATGCCTTAGTTTAGGCCACCACTATTTCTCATTTGGTTTCAGGCATCGGGTCACCTTTCTCTAGGAAATTCACACTAAGGAAATCTAGCGTGTCTCTTCCAGTGTAGATATCATCATTAATTTCCTATATATCCTTAGGGAAAAAGCTCAAGATCTTTGGTACACTCCACCAGGCATTTCCAGGTCTTGGTCCTTCTTAGTTTCAGACTCATTCCTTATACCCATCCCATGCCTTAGCTCCTAAACATTTCCAGAATTAGCTAGTCACATCTCTCCATTTTTCTTCACTAGTATTCTAGACCAAACTGTGGTCTTCTCTCAACCAGTTTGCCGAAACAGCCTCCTAACTGCATTAATAGTTCTCTCTTCTATCTCCTACATACAGCCAAGAGAATGAACTTTTGAAAACAAATGTAATTCCACCATTTCTTTGCTAAAATATTTCCATCCTTTCTTTAGTCATCTTGAACTAGAGCTCAAAATCTTTCATGGTTTAAAAAGCCCCACATGATCTATATCTGTTTCTTATATCTTGTTTAATAGGACTTTTCTATTAATATCACCAAAGTAATAGATATATTTTGCTATATTTTGTTATACTCACTGTGATTAGTATTTTAACTTGTCTGAAATTTATTTTTGTAAGTGGTATGAGGCAGTGATCAGCTTTCATTTTTTTCCTTAAATGAATGGCTAGTTTTGCCAGTGCATTAAATGAACAGTCCATATTTTCCCACTTATTTTTTTTATTTTTTTTTTTAGTTAGAGTCTCACTCTGTCACCCAGACTGGAGTGCAGTAGTTGCTCCCGGCCACCGCAGCCTCACCTGCTGGGCTCCAGCGATCCTTCCGCCTCAGCCTTCCAAGTAGCTGGAACTACAGGCGTGCGCTACCACGCCCAGCTAATTTTTTGATTTGTTGTAGAAATGAGGTCTCGCCAATTTGCCCAGGCAGGTCTCGAACCCGCGGGCTCAGGCAGTCCACTCACCTCAGTATCCCAAAGTGCGGGATTACAGGCTGAGTCACCGAGCCCGGCTAAAAATCATATATTTATTTATACCTGAGATTGCTTTATTACTCTCTGTTATGTTCTATTTATCTATTTGCCAATTCCTTTGACAATGTTCTTGTAGATGTAGAGGAGGATAGCATCTCTCTCATCATTCTTCATTTTCAAAACTTACCTTTTTCTAAAAACCAATGGCTTAGACTTTAAATTACCTTTGTCAAAAGATAAACATTATATTTTCCTCATATAGGGGCCAATGCCAAAACTTTTCTATATGTTATGTATCAGGGAGTTAATAGAAACTTCACTCAAAATAGATTTTAAAATATATTTTTAATCTATTATCACCAAACCTATGAAATTATAGTACCTCTATTTATTTACATAATGAAAAGTTCAGCTAATTTATGATTTTTCAGATACCTAAATCAAGAGCTCTGGTATTTCTTATTTCTCTATTTTTTTTTTTGTTGCTTCCTGTAATTAGCTATAGATTTGCTCACTCATTCCTTCAAAAAGCAGAAAGAGATTTTAAAAATCTGTTTGCCTTATGACACAATGCATGTAACTAAACCTGTCCATGAAGATCTGTTTCATTCTGCTATGCAAATAAGGTTAGGGCTGAATACATAGCTAGAATGTATCTACCCGATTTCCCTGCCCTGACATTAAGTTTTTGGCAAAGGAATGAAACAGAAGTGATATATGCCACTTTCAGACTTGGTTCATGAAAATCTCCCATGCATGTTTTTAAATGTTCCTTACAGTTTCTGAATGACCACAATGCAATGACTGCAATTCTTAGGGCAGTCTTGTAAGTATCATATTGAAGGCTGCAGAGCCACTGTCAGCCTGGGTCCCAGGAAGATTTTCTTTTTTTTTTTTTTGAGTTGGAGTCTCACTCTGTCACCCAGACTGGAGTGCAGTGGCGGCTCCTGGCCACCGCAGCCTCTACCTGCTGGGCTCCAGCAATCCTTTCGCCTCAGCCTTTCAAGTAGCTGGAATTACAGGCATGTGCTACCACGCCTGGCTGATTTTTTGATTTATTGTAGAGATGAGGTCTCGCTGCCTAGGCAGGTCTCGAACCCGCGGTCTCAGGCAATCCACTCACCTCAGCCTCCCAAAGGCGCGGGATTATAGGCTGAGCCACGGAGCCCGGCTAGGAAGATTTTATACAGCAAAGCTATTGCTAATGTGGAATCCTTGCTGTGGGTCAAAGAAATAAACTTTTTGTTCTTTAAGGAACTGAATTTTGAGGATCCTATTTGTTTCTGTAATTTAGCCTATCCTAACGAAAACAAAGTATATATAATATTATTAAAATAAAAAATCCTGTACAAATATAAATTATCATTATAACTTAAAATTAAGAGTCAAATTGCAATGAATGAATTAATGGAAATGTGTGGTTTGGGGGTTATGGCCAAATTTAACTTTTTCAAATTATGCCAGTTTCAGTTAGTATGATAATTTGAGAGTTAGCCATATTTGTAGAATGGTTTAACTCCAACAAGAACAAGTCTCTGTATAGTTAAATAAGTAAAAGCACCAGTTTACCATTCTCACTCCCTATCTCCTCTTTCCCCCCACCCCCACACAATTTCCATTCAATAGGGGAAACAGATTTTTAGAGGTTCTGAAAGCTATGATGATACCACTGGAAAGGAACATGTACATTTCTCTTTAAAGCCTTTCTGTTTTTAATGTTTTTTAATTTTATTAATTTTATCAGAGAGAAAAAAGCCTCAATTAGTAACTTATTTGTGAGCAACACCTCTTTTTCACAACTGCTTGTTTTGTTTATCAAGGAAAGAATGTTCTCGATTGAGTGAAAGGTGTTTTTGAAGGTGGAGGCAATCAAGATGGGTGAGTTGTCAAAAAACACAGTAACAGAAAATAAAACAAAGTACCCCTGCTGCTTCAATATGAGGAATAGTGTCATTACTTTTGTAACATTTATTTTACAAATTATGGTGTGGTGTGTTTATTGGACTAGACAATCTGAGAATATAATGTAGAAAAAATAGTTTCCACTTTTTAAAAATTAATACAAATGCAGTTTCATTGCATAAATATAGTGTATATTGTGAAGTCTGGGCTTTTAGTGTAAACATCACCCGATTAGTATGCATTCCACGCATTAAGTAATTTCTCATCCCTCACCCCCTCCCACCCTTCAGAGTCTCCCACCCTTCAGAGTCTCCAGTGTCTGTTATTCCATACTTTGTGTCCATAGTACATCCTATTTAACTCCCACTTATATGTGAGAACATATATGAGGGGTACCCCCCAAAACAGAATTTATTTATAAAAAATGTATTTATTCTTACATGTTTAAACTTCATTCACCTTCAAAGCACTCTCTCATGCAATACACCCGTCAAGATGCTTTTTCTACTTACTGCTCAAGACGGTTTTTGAACTGGTCAGTTTTGATACCATTTAGTACTTCTGCCATTTTCATTTCACCTCGACAAAATGTTTCTCTTTGAGAACTTGTTTAATGGGGATGGAAGTCATTCGGGGCACGATTGGGTGAATAGGGAGGATAAGGCAAGGAGATCTTACCTCTTTTAGTCAAAAACTGCTGAACACTCAGTGCAGTGTGGGCAAGTTTGTTGTCATGATGGAAGCATCAAACTGCCACAATTAGGGACGTTTCTTCAGCAAATCATGACACAGCCTTCTAACAATTTCCAGATAAAAACATCGGTTGGCTGTTTGACCCAGAGGAACAAATTCTGAGTATACTATAAGCAGCCTACCCTGCAAACGATGATTCCGGGTTTTTTGGAGTCTCCCCCTTCATAGTATTTGGCTTTTTGTTTCCGAGTTGTTTCACTTAAGATAATGGCCTCCAGTTCTGTCCGTGTTGCTACAAAAGACACGATATCATTATTTTTAGGGTTGACTGGTATTCCATTGTGTGTGTGTGAGTGTGTAAGTGTGTACACCACAGTCTCCACTTTTACAGGGTTTACTTTTGAGTGGAACAAATAGTCATTCTCAATTACTGATTAACATATTAAGTTATAAAAAAGAATATAGAGTACTATGGAAATGTGTGATATTTGGTGGAGTGGGCACAGAAGATGTTTCTGAGAAAGGTTGAGCAGAATGAGATCCAAAGGATGAGTTGGAATTAGTCCAATGAAAGAGAGAGTACAGGGAAAGCATTCTAGTAAATGGAACATGACAAATTCAAGAAACAGAGGAGTCCAATGCAGGTAGGGTACAGTGAACAAAATGAGTCTCTAGGAGTAGACAGGAGAGGATCTCATGGGCACTTAAAATTATATGAAGTACACTGCAGAATCAATGAAAAGATTTAAGAATGGGTATGATATTTTTGTGTTACAAAGTTCATTCTCTCTGCCTTGTGGAAAATGAATTTTTACAATCTACAGTATGAGCTTAAAGGACAAGGTAAGAAAAAGCAATAGCTTGAATATAAGTGGTGGTGGTAAAAATAAAGGTAACCGAATATTGAAAATGTATTTGAGAAATTAATATTAACATAAAAATACATGGATAACTGAGACTGTGTTAATATAAATTAGACCAAATTGTAGAACACATGTTTGCATGACTGGTGTTTTTGTAAACTCTGCCCAAGAAAAATGACTATAAATCAATAAGTTGCTGTTTGCTTCAGAAAATTCTTTCAGATCAAGTTATTAGAGATAATTGTCTGCTACCTGGCCAAATAGTTTGTTCATCAGTTTAGTTATCAAGATTTACTCATGGTATCCACCAATTTTAAACTATTGTATCATGAACTTTGCCCAATTCTCAATCAGTTCATCGTCTTTAAAGACTTTCTTAAACCACTTGAGGTCAAACTTTAAATCCTATAAATATCTCACCTCTGACTTCCTCTGAAACACTAAGACTCCGTCAAGATGATATTCTGTTGTAATGAGTCTGAAGTGCTCAATCAACAAATAGGTTGTCTAAAAATATTTTGAGTAGTTCAACAATGTAAACACAGGAAGTTCACAAATACTGGTACATAAGAAAATATATACAGCTATAATTGCATTGAATTATGCCAAAGAAAAGTATTGGCATAGAAAAATGTCACAATGTTAACTAAAAATTGAAGTTATTGAAGAGTTTACATATTTTTCCCCAGTTTTGTTTTTGTTTATACAGGATAGGTAGGTAGATAGATAGATGATAGATAGATAGCTAGATATTAAGTTCTCTAAGTAAAACTTTCTAAATTTTAACTGTGATTGTCTATGGAGGTAGAAATAATATGAATGACTTTTTTCTAGATTTTTAAAAATTTTCCTTCATTTAGTATGTCTTAGCATACAATAAAAGTAATGAGTGCTATAAAAAATATAACTTTTGAACTTATATGTATTTGAGTATTGGAATGTGGACTCTAGAATAAAATAGAAGCTCAAAACTTGTAAGCCCTGTGGTTTCTTACTTGAGATTTGATGATAGGGTAATAGGATAAGAGCAGTAACAAAATTCTTTGCATGGCATAGTTTCACCATAATTTTGTAAGACACACAGTGTTTTTCATTTTATGGATGAAAAACCTATGGCACTTGAAGTTTGAATCACTTTATTTCTCACTAGAAACCAGGGTCAATTTTAGTTTTATACTCAAGAGTATCTAAGATAATGATAATGGGTGACATTTGTTGAGTGTTTACCATATGACTCTACAGTCTTCTGAGACAGTTTTCTATTACCTTCATCTTATAGATAAGGAAAGAGACATAGTCTAAACCCAGGTAGGCTATCCCAGAGCCTGTATTTTTAATCACTATAGAATATCTTCCATATTTTTATTTACTTTTCAACGGCACACCTATATAGTCATAGATAAACTCTATTTTTCAGATGAGTACTGCTGAAAATATTTACCTACTTAGGGTTGGCTACTCTTAAAGGGGAGGAGCAGGGTAAAGTGAGCAAATAGGCTGTGAAGTCATTTGTCTTCTGGGAAAAACCAGCTGAATTTCCTTCTTCACTAATTAGCTACCATAGTCCCTAAGTGTCAGCCAGTCAATGTTTGTTTTCCAGAGAGACTGGTTACTGTTTTCTAAACACTGCTTCCATAGCTATCACTTCCTGCTGCAGAAGTTTGGCTAGGCCTATCTTTCCTCTCTTCCCTGTAGACCTTACCTTCAGTTTTTCTCTCTGATTCTGGTACCTCTATGCCGTAACATACTTTCTTTATTTTAGCTCAGGCTAATTCAAGTTAGGGTCTGCAAATCTGAACTAAATGGAAAGAAGAGAAAAAGGAATGAGAAACTCCTAAATATCCCATTGACTATAGGCAAATCTATTTACTTGAAGTTCCCCTTACCAACCCTATCTCAAATCCTCAGCCCGTTTTCAAGATCTGCTTTGTGTTCTTTAGTCCAGACTCTTCCAGCAGATTGGCCAAGCCAGAACCTGGATGCTCCTCAGAAATGTAAAAATTCACATTTTATGGGTTTTATCAATAGCTCCCAGAGCCCTCTGTTGAAGTCTGTGCAATCTGGCATCCATCCCTCTACCACCTGAGGATCCTACTAATGACCAAGAACTCCCAATGACGAATTCCAGCCGATTGATTTAAGCCTCAACCCCATGAGAATCTGTAGAAATCTGCAAAGTCAATTACCACTTCTGAACTGTTTTGGTTCAATTCAGTTCTGACACTAACCACCCCAAGTTAGCACAGACCCCACAGGTTAAGGGGTCAGCCCCACTAGACTGCCCCCACTTCAGATGCCAGTCTCAAGTCCCAGGTTGTCACCTGTACTTAAGACCAGCTGGCTATAAATTGGCAAGAGGTTCCCACAATTGTCTCTATAGGATTGATAATTTGTTAGAAAGGCTTACAAATTCAGGGAAACTTTGCCAGTTTATTATAAAGACATTACAAATGATACAAGTGAACAACCAAATGAAGAGGCCCAATTGGCTGAGCACCTCCCAGCACATGGTTGTATGTGTGTGTCAACCAGAAAGTTATCCCAGACCTGTCATTTAGAGATTTTTATGGAGGTTTCATTATTAAGTAATGGCCGTTTCTGATTAACTCTATTTTTGGCCCTTTTCCCTCCATGAGCCAGGGGATGTGGCTAAAACTTCTAACTCAAGTTAGACTTGGACTTTCTGGTGACTAGCACCTATCCTAAAGCTATTTAGGGGACTGCATTCACCAATTATTTCATTGGCATACGACGATAATCAGCTCTGAAAATTCCAATGACTTTAGAAGCTGTGTGCCAGAAACTAGGGACAAAGACCAAATATATTTATAACACTTCCTTTACCTTTTCTTGAAACTGTCTTCCTTGGATTTCCTTAATTCTAGTTCTCCTGGTTTTTTTACTACTATGAAATGTTTCTTCATTATTCATTTTGCTGTCTTGTTCTTCCTTTCCTTTTTCCTTAAACTTAGGCCTTCCCTGCCACTTTGAAGGGGATGGCACTGACAAGCTCCTTGGTTATTGTCTCCATATAGGTAATACAGGATCTTTAGCCTCAGTAGTACTTTTGAGTCACTCATTCCTCATTTCATGTTTCCCACCAATGTATATCCTTTCTAAAGTCTAACTTTCTAATTGATGGTACCATTTCACCATTTACTCAGATTCAATCCTTGGAGTAATAGTATTTAAATGCTCTCTTTTCTTGTCCTTTCCAGTTCCAACAAGTACCATATCCTATAGATTCTGTATTTAAAATATCTGTTTCATCTGACCATCAGGATTTTTTTCTTCCACTTATATACCATCATCATGGAGAGTGTCTTTATTATCTTGGTGCTCAGTGACTGCCATGGTCTCCCTACCAACTATTTTACCTATTTTGAGCCTCCTCCTCTGAATCACCAGCCCCACTCCCAAGTCTTCTATGATTCCCATTAGTCACTTCCATCTTAAAAATAAAGCCAAGTTGAGAAATAAGGTCCTAAAATAAATTTCCTGGCTCATCTACATCCCTTCTGTAATAGTGCTTATTTATTTAGCACCAACTATAAACCAAACACTATACATATATAGTTTTTAATCCCAACTACTCTGAAAAGTAAAGTTGATTATATTTATAGTACATTTTAGCAAACACAATTCAATTAATGGTATATTTGCTTTTGTACTGTCATACATACTAGAAGGCAGATTGCTTTATCATCTAGTCTAGGTCTCTTGGATTCCAAAGCATATTCTAAGAATTTAATATATAATATGCTAACAAAATGCATATATTAAACAATCACTGAATGAAAATAAAAATATTTGTTTTGTCTGTTAATATATGTCTTTCTAAATTTAAAAATCCAGTGAGGTTAAGAAATTCACTCTTTAGAGATTTTTGTTGATTAGAATAAAATTAAGTATAGGCACAAAAAGTAGATGTTGATATTTTAATCTATTTAAAATTTCTTAGCTCAGATTTAAGAAATGGTAATTTCTATGTCAACCAAGTATTTATTTAGACCCAAACTGTGATTGTAACTGTTAAGGAAGAAAACTATCTTACCATACTGCAAACAACAGTAGGGATATGCTCTGGAAAATGTCACATGGAATGGAAGTTTGTAAAACATGTTTACAAAAGATATCTGTAATGAACTACATACTCAAGTGAGTTTGCCGCTCATGCACTATGATAGAAAAAACAAGAAGCAACTCCCTAGTCTTCCAGCTGTAAAAGTAAATAAGTATATTAAAATATTCTGTGAATGCCCAAAATGCGACTATCTATGAAAAGCTTTTACCATAATCATAGAAAAAAAATAAAAGAGAAATAAACCCACAAAACTTTGGTAAGCTATAAGCTACTGCTCAGAGAGGTCTTATTAACACATTAAGTGGTTCCACTCTTGTTCTTGTTTATCCCTCTGTTTGCATCTTTTTTTTATGTCATTAAGCTGTTTTTGTATAAGAGCTTCTGATTCTTTTTAGAATCAGGAACCTCTCCATTCTATGTTTGCAAATTGTTCCAAAGAAAGAAAAGGCATTTTATATCAAACAACACAGCTTATTGTCCAGTCTGATGAACCCATTATGCATAGGAAGTGAATAAAAATTAAACTCATTCTGGATGCAGTTGAAGGCAATCCTTTTTATTCACTGTACTCAAGAAGGATTTGTCAGTCTGTGAAACCCTAAGTGACCCAGAATCTAAAAGATCAATTGAGAAGTAAAAGGAAGGCACTTTGGTGTATTAAAATGTCAGTTTAATATAGGTTATTTTCAGAATCTTATCAGAATCTGCTAATGATTCCTAAGACATTATATTAAAACCAATATTTATGTAACGAATTAATTTTTTTTAATTTCAAGTGGCAGAAAGGAGTTTGAGCTGCAATGGAAGAATTTATTTAAGGATTCATTAATAGTTTACAGAACAGAACACAATGACAGAAATAATCCTTGTCCCGAAGAGATTTAGAATTTACAAATGGAAACACATCAAAGGGCTGGCAATATTCTTACTCCATCTCTCATTTGTACTTTCTGTGCTCTACTCTTTATTTTACATGACATAAAATGGCATAAGGTTTTACGAGGTTTTTTTTTACTTCATTGATCTCCCCCAAGCCCACAAAAAAAAAAAAAAAAGAAAGAAATTCAATGAGAGTGGGGGGTAGTTTTTCTAAAGCACATATATTCTGTAAAGACTCAAGATTTGGAGCTTTTTGAGTTCCAGATCTAGGATAAGAATGTCTAGTCAAGGGAATTAAAATATAGTCCTAGTTTCACTAGCCACGCAGTAAAACCTCAGGGCTGAGTTATCCTAGAAAGAATGTGTTTTCTAGTGTCTAACAGGCAACATATGACCAAGTGGAGGCTCCATCAAATGATCAAGGGTTTGCATGTTTCAGGTCCAATCACTCAAAAAAAATTAATATGCAAATTAACTGCAAATTTCGAGGAGATTTTGATGGAATGTGATTTCCATTCTTGGTTCAGTTAGGTGCTATTCAGAAGATTAGGGTATGTTTTTAAAAAATAAAGTCCACAGCAGACAGCAGGCACTCTTGCTGCTATCCTGCCCATTGTGCCCTTTACAATATATCTTTTCTAATAAATTTACCTTCCTTAACTCAAAAATAAATAAAAAGTAAAGTTGTCAGTTGAATGGAATTTGGTAGATAGGGCAATTATTCACAATACCTCTATATTTTTATATTTTAGACTTCCCACTAAAGATAGAAATTTTCTAAAATCCAATTACCTATGAGATTTATATTAGATTGGGAAACATACCAAGGGGAGTAGAAATGATCTAGATTTTGAGCAAGAGTAAGTTTGATTGCTTTTCTCTCTATATGTTTAAAATTCTTCACAGCTTGACCTTGAGTTTCTAGGGGACTGGAGATAGATTTATTTTTTTTCAACAAAAATATAAGGTATGATTGTTAAAATATTTGTTTTGTATGTTTCCTTCCCCCAATAAATTTTATCTTCCTTTTGGGCTTACCAAAAATAAAAAAATTAAAAAATACAGGGCACCCAGCTAAATTTGAATTTCAGATTAAAAAGTAATTATTTAATATATGAGGGCTGACAATTAAGTTTGCGAACTTGCCACTGTGCGCTTATGCTGGTAGCACTGTAGAAACAACTCATTAAGGTTTCATAACCTTGATATATCTGTGTTCATGTTGACATGTGGCAGTGTCTTGTGGAGAGGCATTTATTGTTGTATGTTTTTGTGTGCCATTGCGAGTATGTTGGAGCTTGAATTAGAGCAACAAACATTAAATTTCTTGTTAAACTTGGCAAAAATAGAAGTGAAATCAGGGACATGTTAATCTAAGTATATGGGGTTAATGCCATGAGGAAAATGGCAGTGTACAGATGGATTGAATGTCTTTTTTGGTTTTTTTTGAAGGGAGAGAAAGCATCATTGATGAAGAGAAGTCAGGATGGCCAGTAGCAAGCAGAATCGATGAAAACATTGCAAGCATTCATTGAACTGTGCGTCAAAATCGTAGGCTGACAGTGAGAAGCATAGCAGACCAAATAAACTGACAGAGAAACAGGGAAATCTTAACTGAAAATCCTGGCATGAGAAAGGTGTGTACAAAAATGGTCCCAAAGGAACTCTTGCATCATGGCAATGCATCAGCTCACACAGCACTTCTGTAAGGGAGTTTTTAGCCAGTAAACCAATAACTGTGTTAGAACACTCTCCCTACCCACCTGATATGTCCCTCAGTGATTTTTTCTTTACCCAAAAATAAAGGAAATATTGACAGGAAGAAGTTTTGATGATATTCAGGACATCAAGGGTAATACGATGGCAATTCTCATGGCCATTCTAGAAAAAGAGTCCCAAAATTGCTTTGATCAGTAGACTACGCACTGGCCTCAGTGTACAGCTTCCCAAGGAGAGTACTTTGAAGGTGATGTAGTGATAGTCAGCAATGAAGTATGTAGACTTTTTCAAGAATAAGTTTGCAAACTTAATTATCAGACCTCATAAGTATTCTCATGCACTATTTGTGACACAGATATGCTAAAAAAAATTGCAGGAGACATATTTACATTAAATAATTACTCATTGTTTGAAATTCAAATATAACTGGTCATTCTTTTTTTATCTGACATCCTTAATTCCTTTTTATTATAAGTTGAATCCTGTAGAATTACTGTAGGAGGAGATGCAGCCCCAAAATGTGAAGGGTTGGTTGTTTAGACTTTGGTGAAGACAATTAACAAGAAAATTTAGGAAAGCTTTTTGCCCTCCCTTTATTTGCCTAAAAATAGAACATAGATTGAGAAAGACAAAAGGTTTAGATCCTTATTTGAAATACCAGAGGACTCTACATCAACTTGCCTTTATTAGCCCTCTGTTTGCCTTTCCCCAATTTGCTGCCCATAGAGATATAGAGTCCTTTTGCTTTGTTTTCTAGTTTCTCAGAAAACTTACTGTTCTTTGTTGAATATGCTATATAAGCCAGAATTCAAAGCTTCCTCTTTAAGAACTACTCATTTCAAGGGTGTCTCCCATGCATATATGAAATATACTTGTTAGTACATTCTATTTCTTTCTCTCTTGTTAATCTATCTTGTGGTACATGGGTTCTTTCCAACTAAAAATCTATCAGCATTGAGAAAAAAACCCTACGCTACTTTCACATATTTATAAGTCTACAGGTGGCAGATGAATGAGGTGAAGGAAAGAGAAACAGACATATGCTCTTAGAGCTAAAGGTCATTAAAGCTTGACTTGGTGACTTTACAGTAAAATATGGTAAATGATTACCTGGTCTATATGTGAAAGAAGGTATATTTGTTTTCTTTAATGGAAAAAAATAAGAGAATAATATGTTTCATTTTCATAGTATTATATGTATACTCGGTTCCACAATGAAACAAGGATATTTTATAAATAAAAATAAGTAACTAAATATCACATAATTTTAACAAATAATTTACATTTTAGAGATGAAAGAACTCAGATTTTTTCACTTATTAATACTATCGTGTCTGTTTACTTTTAAATTTTTGTTGTAATCTTAGCTATCTAGCATTACTGCAGTTATGTGTAGCTAGCGATTTTAATGATTTTATTAAATTATTAAAAATATTAATAAGATATGCAAGTTTGTACAACCATGTTACAGTACAGAGATATTTAGCTAATGGGATCACTTTATCAGCTTCTCCCAGAGTGATATCTTGTCTCATTTGAATTATTTATATAAACATCTTGCCTCGAACTTTACTATTTTTAAAAATTTTATTATAGAGATCTGGGGTACAAGTCAGGATTAGCGACACAAGTAGGCTGGGTGCAGGTAAAGTTTCGGCCTCCAACTGGTTCTCATTTCCCCTAGGTCAGGATCAGGTACCTTTTGTGTTGCTATGTGTCTGCTTCTAGCCATTTTTTTAATCACTTGATTTTGTCCTTATTCCCCTAAACTGAAGAGAGATGTTTTTGATTTTTTTAAAAATGGCAAATTGTGTGTTAAACACTTAAGTCACAGAGTTTTGCAAAAGAGTAGCTATCTTATTAAGTCATATACAACTTAGAAAGTTGGGATAATTATCATTTAGATACACATAAAATGCACTTGGGTTTAGACCTAATCATAAAATTCCAGTAAGACTATGAATTTTGTAAGAGATTAAAGAAATGTCTTAATTTTCCTTTATTACTCAAGAGTAATGCCACCATGATTATTTATGGTTTGATGAGCATCTCTTCTGTTTCATGTAATATATTAGTCAAAATATATATTTTAATCTTGTTTCCTTTCTAAAATACCTATCAAGTAACTATTACGGTCTAGATTTTTTTTTAAAAGCTGTTAGAAACTGGTGCCTAGACATATGTATTAGCTTCTCTAAGTAACATAATGAATAATAAGTAGTCATGTCTGGTCCTGAAGCCTATATGATATACCATGATTTTAGAAAATAAATGTGTGTCTCTGAAATATTTTAATTATACTCAAGTCAGAATGTGTTGATAATTTATCTTTATTTCTTGATTTGTATTTCCAATAAAGATAAATATACGATTAAAAAAAGTAATTGACATTGGTATCCTACGACTTTTTTGGTGTAATTAACAGTTTGGTTTCAACCATGGTACGCTGTGTAGGGGACATGGATAATGTTTAATCATTTCTTGGTGGATATCTTTTTGTAAGTTATGGTAATTTTATAATTTCTTTGAAGAATACTGTCAGTCTTACTGAATGAGTAACATAGTGTTGACCACTAGAGGTCTTGAAATTTGTGATCTCTATTAGTAACCTAGAAATACTGATGGAAATTTCATTCTGGTTGTCTTGTAAATTTTGAAAAAGAAATAGACATACTGACTCCATGGATTTTATGTGAGTTATACTTTAAATTAATTATAATGTTTATTGGAATCCCTATTTCCAAACAATTATATTAGTAGGGTAGTTATTTAAAAATTATTATTTTATAAATTTCCCAGAAACCTTTAATGAAAATGGAAGATAATATAATTGGAGTGAAGTACTGGAATGGAACAAGAGGGAGAGGCCTTTAGAATATCTACTTGGAAAAAATGCCAGTAGGTGACTGGAAAAGACTTCCTGGAGAAAAGGAGAAAAGATGACAAAAGAACAAAGAGGACCTACCAAAGAAAAACAGACTATTCTTTCCTTGGGTAAATTGGCAGGTACTTGGTACTATGAAGCCAAAGGGTTGAGATACTGGGCTAAGTAATAATAATAATAATTATAAAAATGACATTTATTGGATGCTTATGATGTACCAGGACTCTACTAAGATGTTTGCATGTATTAAACTCATTGAAGCATCAGAAAAACCTCATAATATTTGTTCTGTTCTTCCTATTATTTTACAGATAAGGAAAAAAACTTTACTTCATAGATCTCCCTCTCTCCACAAGAAAAAAAATTAAATGAAAGCTGTGGCAGATAAAGCAGTTTTTCTAAAATAAATAAATAAATAAAAGCAGTTTTTCTAAAGCAGATGTATTCTGTAAAGACTCAAGATTTAGAATTTTTTGAATTCCAGATCTGGAACAAAGCAATGGTACCAGGAGAGGATACATCTTTTGTAAGCTTTGGAAGGCACTGAGGTTAGTGCATTTAACAGCATCTGAGATTAGGAAGTTAAATGCCATTTAATAATATCTGATAGGTGTAAGGTGGAAAATTTTACACAGTCTAAAATCTTGAACAGGGGATCAGGGAGAGAGAAAATGGCTAGTGGGTTACAGCATTACATGACTAGATATTTAAAGGCTGATCTAAGTCATCGATTCTTAAAGGCTGTAAGTGGCAAAATAAAGGCAAAACACAACAGAAAACAAACACCTAATATACTAAATATGTGTTTGGTAGCAATTTCTGGCAATTAAATTTCTTGGTTCAGCTCCTGGTAAGGATCCTGTATTTTTGGTATTCTCTAGAGAGCTCAAAAGGTGGAGGTGAGAGGTCATTCCACTCACTCACTCATGGAATATTATCTGAGAAAATTCTCTGATGGTTTTAAATGCAAGCATACTCAAGGCTGAAACACACAATAATAGGTAATACACCTAGAGGAAAATGATCTTTCAAAGAGGAGGAAGGGACCGATAAAGCACAGAATTAGCCATTTTCTTTGGTAAGATGTTGTTTATGCTGACTCCAATGAACATAATTATGTAATATTCTATAACAGTGTTCAGTCACTTGAATGCAGGAACAGATTAACAGTAAGTTGAGTTTGACCAGTGTTTAGGTTTTGCCAAGAAAGAATAATTGAGGGAGAAAGAAAAAGAGGCATTAAAGACATTTGTTACAAAGTAGACGAAGAGTGGATATCAGCTGGATAAGTGACATGTGAGGACATGAAGTTAAGGTGAATAAAGGATAAAGAAAAATTATAGGGTTAATGAATTGTTACTACTAGTGATGAACTGGTGAATTCGATGAGTGGAGTACTAGAGTATGGAGGCTGGAAGAATAGGAGATGACAGAATAAGATGTTTGAAACTGAAATTGGACATGGGACAGGGTGATGGCAAAGTCTAGGTATGACATATGAGAGTGATAGAGAAGAGATGAGAAGATTATTGTGGCAAAGGAAGAAAAGAAATTTAGAGGTGTTAGTTGTGTCATCTAGTGGGATTTTGAAGCAAATAACCATGATGACAGGAAGGGTAAAAATGAGGGAAGAACAATGATTCAGAGGTCCCAAAGTGGTTTAAGAAGGAGAAACTATACAGTAGCAAAGTATGAGAACATGTATTTCAATAGACATGAGAGTTTCAAATGAGGAAAGAGGAGTGACGGTTTGGAAGTAACAAGGGGAAGCAGAGAGGAAACTACCTTAGGCTTTAGGCGTATGTAGTACTTAGAGTATAAAAGGAAAAAATAAAAAACATCCTCCACATGAAGGACTCCAGGAAAAGCAGTGTACTCCAGTGCTAGGTTAAATTTAAGCAAAAAAATCTAAAGGAAATGTTCAGTGAAGAGGACAGGAATTTGTTCATAACAGGAAACACACTCTGGTGGAAGGGCTTGAATGCCCAAGAGTGTGGGAGATGTGGTCAGGTTACCAATGTGGAGAGCAGGGTGGTGATGAATGTCTGTGAAATTAGGTGATCTGAGAAACTTTGACTTCTGATGGTGATACAGGTATTGAAATTATGATGGGGCCGGGCTCGGTGGTTCAGCCTGTAATCCCAGCACTTTGGGAGGCCAAGGCAAGTGGATTGCCTGAGCCTGCAGGTTCAAGACCAGCCTGGGCAACTTGGCGAGACCTGGTCAATACAATAAATCAAAAATTAGCCGGAATGTGGTAACACCTGCCTGTAGTTCTGGCTACTCAGTCTGGAAGACTGAGGCAGAAGGATCACCAGAGCCCAGCGGGTCGATGCAGGGTGGCCGGGAGTGTGCCATTGTACTCCAGCCTGGGCGATAGAGTGAGACTCCAACTCAAAAAGAAAAAAAATTATAATGGATTCATTTCAGAAGCCACAGAACACCATGATTGAAGGTCATAGAGTGGCTGATCTAGAGGTGGGGTGGTGGGGAGGAGGTGGGCTCATCTCTGGGTTATCAAAGCAAGGGATATGTGGAAATCTTGGGCCCAATGTTACTGGAGAAAGAGCAGTAATTCTCTTACTTCCCACTAAAGACCTTCTCTACTAAGTAATTCTATCTACTGGAAAAATTCCCTCAGAATCTCTAAGCTCCAAAATACCTTACTCAACATACCAGACCGCAACATCCAGACCTCAACATCCCAGAGTTAGTCATTTCCGCTATAGACCAACACATATTGCACAAACAGCTCTTAATCTGTATGGCATTTCATTATAATTATTTATTTATCTTTCTTTTACAGTACATGCCGATCCCCTTGACCCAAGAACTATGGCTAACTTTATCTGTGCCTCAGAGTGGATCATATTTACAAACTGAATCACAAACTCAGGACCTATTAGGTGCTCAGTGGTTTTGATCACCTGAGTGAATTAGAAGACTGTTTAGGCTGTATTGTTATTGTTACTGGTTGTTGGGAGTTTACTAAGGAGAGATACTATGTTAAGAGCTGTATTGACATAAACCTGATTTTGTAGGTGCTCTCCTGATTCTGCTTACTTTCTCTGAGCGAGAAGAGTTTAATTGATTAAACTGAAGATTAATGGCAGTGACAAAAATAGAGAAATAGAAAGTTGTTAATGTTATTGTGGTGTTTGTTATTTATTAATGTAACTGTTTTAAATCAAGAATCTCTTTTTGGAAATGAAAATAATACAAAGGGAGAAAAGTGGCTGCTGCAAATTAGATATGATCAGAATTTATTTTGAGTTTAGAAGATAAAAATATGCAAATTATCTGTATTTGATAGTACTCTCAGGAATATGCAAAGAATCCTCAAACACTAATTCCACCCAGACAGAAAGAAATATGCAAACACTTTAAAGTGTCATGAAGTTTCACAGAAATTTTGACATAAGTAATAAAATTAGAAGCTCTGTTTTGCATTTAAATAATTTAAAATTATAACAAAAAAATTTTTTCAAATGAGAGGCCAAATAGCTTCATATGCTTTCAGTTTCATGACATGCTCCTTCTGTAAGGTGACTACTGCTAAATATCTAGTGCCCAAGATGAGCTTCCACAACCAGGATTCCAGAGGGTCACTGAGGTGAATCTTATGTTCTAAGTTGTGCAAGAAAATCCTACCCCCTTCCTCCGTTGGTGAAAGCTTAGTGCAAAAACAGAATGGGGACTCTCTGACATTTTGGAGACAGGGAGATTTGGGCACTTCCTTTCTTCTCATAAGCAACAAAAAATTCTGTTTCTTTATTCTTATCATCTGGGGCATTCACAGAAGCATCACATTCAATCTGGACGAATGTATTTCAACCAGCTGGTGATTGAAGCATTTGATTGTTAGTATTGCACATATGACAATAACATGAGTATACAGGATATATGTATAAATAACATCAGCAGAAGCAAGTATTTCGTGAAACAAGGAATAGTTGTATGTTTTGGTGTCTATGCGTGGGTCCTTAATAATTTAAGCATTTATTTAATTAACTCGATCCAAGTGGACAGCCAAATCAGATAACTCAGTAAAATGACCCAAATCTGTAAAACACAAAGTCTTGAGTTATGTAGATGATGCTCCATATCCAAGTAGGCAGACAATTTGTAAATCTTCACTTCATTTGGTGCTTCATAGGCAGAACTTGAAGCTTATGGGCAAATGGAGCAGTAGTGGGTTCACTATATCATTAAAAGGAAGAGGCCAGACTGGTAAAATTAGAATTTACTGTGTCAGTCATAACCTCTGAAAGAATGGTACTTAAGTTTCATTTGCTAATCTACCAAAACTGCTGGACTCTGAATGAACCTTCAGATGCTTACTCAGATTTAAGTATTTTAGCACCTGACAATTGCTGTTTAGACTAAATCAGAGGAGACAAATTTGCTAAAATAACTGCTAGACACATCCCAATAAAATTTATCCTGTTGAATACGTAAAAGTTTGGACAGAAAACAGGAGCAAGTGTTAATAGATATTCCTAGGTGTTACTAAATTTATTAATTACGATCTCAGAAGTTTTTTTACTTACCTTTGAGTTTTATTTGTCAACTCTATTCACCAAAGCTGTCAGCCTTTTCCTAGAGTCAACTGTCCTGCCAAGTCTTGGATGCTGAGTGCACAGGTAAGTTAGAAGAAGCCAAGATTTGGGGTTAATCTTGATGAATGATACGAGCTAATATGGTAAATAAGAAGGCAAGAGATTATGTTTGGAAGAGTCTGCTAGGAAACAGAGGGACAATACAAAATATTCAGAGTTTAAAACTGTCAGGTTATAGGGAATCTGGATACTAGACTGAGAGATTGGAGACAAAATGATCAGAGACCTAGGAGAGATGGAAAAAAAAGGCAGACTGGATACTTAAACTAGTGAATGCCTGTAACAGGAGGCTAGAATCTAAAGCACAGAATGTAAATGATTGCAGATTAATATTATTAGTGATAGCTATTCTTAGCCATTTGTATTTGCTCTATACTAAAACTACTAAGACAGAAGTTATCACAGAGCTCTTACATTAGACCAAAAATGTTATTAATATTGAGTTTGAATGAATGGGTAGACAGAGGCAGGTAAGACCTACATGGAATAGGAGTTTGGTATGTAGGGAGCCAGCTAGTCTTCTTACCTACAGGATTCCAAAAGTAAATGCTTAGGTTTGCATTCCAGTTCATCACATATCTACCTGTATAATTAAATTAAAGTCATTCAATTTTTCTCATAATATTTAATATATTGGGTTCCTAAGATGATAAAGTAAATAAAATAAGTACAAGACATCACGTCAGATTCAAAGTAGTCACTCAATGAATGTTAATTTTCACTTTTCTTCATCTCCTGCTTAAACATACCTTGTTTTGCAGCACTAAGTGTATTCTTGTACATCTCACAAGACAATTTTTTGATGATAGAAAATGTGTGTTGGCTTCATATCACTAGTATCTGCTGGCACATAGTAGGTGATCAAAATTGTGTTCTACAGATATGGCATGTCTGGAAAGGATTCCCTTCCTAAAAAACACCAGAAAGATAATATGATAACAATAACATATGTATATCATTTAAGCTTTCTAAGAGTATATGTCAATGAGCTTTATAAAAATAAGACTATGGAACTCTATGATGGTAGGAATCAGAAACTTGGTTTATTAAAACACTTCCAAGTGATCCTACTTTTCAGTAAAGTTGTTGAACCTACTAGACGCTTGCTTTCCTGGCCTCCTTTGCTACTGTTGTGCACTTCACTAAATCACTTCACTGATCACGTTAAGAATTTGCTCTGGAGCATTAGGGACTTGAGAAATATAACACTACTGGGCTAACAGTGGTCCTGGTGTGTGGTCCAACACAAGTGCTGGGCATATTGGTTGCAGAATGGTATCCGCCACAAATTGGTTGTGCATTGTGATTTTGGACAATCTTCCTCAGTCTTTTTTTTCACCAACCTTCCTAGAGACTCTGTGAGCAATCAATATCCTTTTGAAATATTCAACTCTATTTGCAACACAACAAAAAGAATAGACTTTAAGTATGCTCTCACTCATACTTGGAACATATTTTTATTTTCTTTACATTTCATCATGTTGATAACATAGTGAAGGAAAAGATGCTGGGTAAACAGCATCTTTCATGGGGAAAGAAAATATTTAGGTTAGTACTTAAAATAAGTTAAAACTTATTTCTAACATTAACAGGATCAAGAAACAGCCAGAGAAAGTATATATAATAAATTTTAAAAATCAAAGATGAAATAATAGCATGCTGTCAGAAATTTTGAGCTTGGTAATCCAGGAGTAAAGTTCTGCTTTAGATAAGGGTGGATTCAGAGAGGGAGAAGGGTCAAAAGTAACTAATTACATGAGCTCCTTTTCTCAGTAAGGTTGCTGGCAGCTCCCAGAACATTCCCACACCTAATTACTCCAGCAGTGTCTCCCTTCCACATCATCAAATTTTCACTCTTTACTGAATCATTCAAGTCAAGATGCACATATACCATAACATCTATACAAAACCTTGCCTGTTATTACATCTTCTTCTATTTTATACTCCATTAGTAGCAAAACTCAAGGAATAATTATCTACGCTCATATCTTCATTTCCTCTTTTCATTGTCTCTTGAACTCACTTCACAAGTCTATTTTCTCCATTCAACCAAAACTACTCTTGTCAAGACTATTTGTGCTTTCCTTGTTTCTCATTCCAACTGTCAGTTTTCAGTCCTCACATTTCTTGATCCCTGTCATCAGAATTAAGTACAGTTAATTAGTGTTTCTCTTTGGAACCACTGTCTATACTTGTACTTTAGGACAACATGCTCTCCTATCTCACTTGTCATTCTTTTCCTAACTTTTGTGAGTTTTTCCTCATTTTCTCAATTTGTATGCTTTGGAATCTACCAAAGCTCAATACTTGGAACACCACTCTTTTCTAAGTATATTCACTCCATAGTTTACTCAATCCAATTTCATAGGCTTAAATGCTGTAGATTCCAAAATTCACAACTATAGCCTGAATTTCACTTTTATATGTCCACTTAACAACTTGATATTGCCACTCGGATGCCAAATAGACATATCAAACTTTGCATGTCTCAAACCAGACATCTAATTCCCCCACTCTAAACACTACTGCATCAGCTATTTCTGTAGTCTTATCCATATGTCATTAGTGTAATGCATCACTTGATGATAAGAATATACTCTGAGAAATGTATCCTTAGGTGATTTCATCATTTTGCAAGCATCATAGAATATACCTACACAAATCTAGATGGTATAGCCTACTACATACTTTGGATATGTAGTATAACTTATAGTTCTTAGGCTACAAACTTGTATAGCATGTTACTGTACCGAATACTGTATATAATTGTAACACAAAGGTCAGGATTTGTGCATCTAGACATATCTAAACATAGAAAAGATGTGGTAAAAATATGATATTAAAATCTTATGGGACCATAATTATATATTCGGCCCACCATTGACTGAAATGGCATTCTGTGGTGCATCACTACACACAGTTAATGAAAACTTCTTTGCAGTTGTGCAAGGCAAAATTCCAAAGTCATCTTGCCTTCCTTTCTTTATCTCACATTCAATCCATCAGCTAATTCTGTTGATTATACCTCAAAATGTTTCCTAAATGTTACCAATTTCTTTTTTTTCTTTTCTTTTCTTTCTATTTCTCTCTCTCTCTCTCTTTCTTTCTTTCTGTAGAATTTATTAAGAAGACAGAAAAGAAAATCTCCCACAATGGGAGGAGACCTGAAAGAGGTTACCACTTTTCAATATTTTCATGGCTTCTATTTTGGTTCAAGATATCATCAACTCTTGTCTGAATTACTGCAAGAGTCCTTAACTGGTCTCCCTACTTCTGCTCTAGACTCCTAGAGTCTATTTTTACTGAGCAATCAGTGGAAAAATTTAAAAGCATGTCATATTATGTCATTTCTTTCTATACTTAGTAAAATTCAGAGTGTGTTCTCTGACCCTCAGAAACCATATGTGATCTTCTTCCCATTTCTTCTCTGAATCTAACTACTCCCACTCTCTACTTTGTTCACTATGTTCCATCCTTATTGACCTCCTTGCTATTTCCCTGTCCCAAAGTACCCACCTAATTTTGCACTTGTTTTCTCTGCCCAAGACATAGAAAACCAAAGCATAACTTTCCCCTCATCTCCTTCTTGTCCATAAAGCTCATAGGGTGCTGGGTTATCATTATCCTTCACTTATTGGCTTAGAGTCTAGGTCTCAGAAGCTGATTTAGTACCTGCCTTGAAACTTAACTTCTTTGACTTTAGTTAACCTTCATGGCTAGTTACTATCTCTAGCTTTAGTACAGCCTAACTTAGATCACAGTTTAAGCCATCTGTCCCCTGGAGAATTTCCTCAAATAGACAGCTGAGTTTTCTGGACTGTTTCCTCATATTTTAGTGGTGGTTGTTGTCCTTTTGAACTTTGATGATGATAGAGGGAAATCTCCAAGACTTTCAGTTCCACAATATCAGCATATAAGCAGGCTGGTTTCACCACACCCAAAGAAAACCAAAAACAAGATTCAGATTTGAGATTATCCCCAGCAATATCCCAGAACTCAAATATGAAAAGGAGAGGGACACAGAGAAGTGAAAATACTCTGAGGAAAAAGATAAGAGAATTGGATACTTGTATCCAAGATGCCCTTAAACTCAATCTGCCTGGCACCAAGTGTACGAAAAGTTTCTCCTCAACTCATGATTTCTACACCAGAAAAAATGAGATTAAGGTTAACAACCAGCTTCCCCACCATCTTAGGTACCTGGCAGAGACCTCTTGTATCATTGCATAAGAAGCTAGGCAGCTTTAGGAGTGCCTGATGGACAGTCAAAAACAAAAGAGGAAGGCGGGACTATCATCCTCAGCCCTATAAATCCTGCTCTGGAACTCAGCTCAAAGGAATGTCAAATCAGAGTAACTCTATTAGATAAAATTGAATACAAATCAAAGACTGTAAAAAGAGACAATCTGCCAGCCAATCCCAGAATAATGTATCCAGCTAAGTTATTCTACAAATAAGAAGGAGAGAGAAAGTTTTTCTCAGATAAACAAAAGCTGATAGGATTCATCACCACTAGACCCATCTTATAGGACATGCTAAAGGAAATTCTTCAATCTGAAAGGAAAAAAAATGTGCAAAAAACCCCATAGAAGATCTAAAACCTACCGGTAAAATTAAGAACACATAGAAACCCAGAATACTCTAATACTATAATTGTGGTGTTCAATCCATTCATAATTCTGGTATGAAGCCAAAAAGACAAATCTCTCAAAAACAATCACAGCTACAAATAAGAGCCTGTGTCTGTTAAGAAATAGACAATATAAATTATATAAACTGAGACAACATAAAATCAAAATGTGGGAAGATACACAGTCCAGAGCTACAGTACAGAGTGTTTTAAATTTTTTCTTTGTTTCTCTTATTTTCATTGTGATCTAAGATAAGTTGTCATGTCTTTAAAATAACTTTTTTTTTCAGAACTGAAAAGGGACTTTATTTATTGAAGGCAAGAGGATGCAAACAATACAAAAATCAAAAGCTTATCTGGCCTTTAATTAACTTTTCTTCTCTGCTTGTCAAATGGGAGTTGAATTTTGTTTGTACATTTTCTAAGGGTCCTGATCTGCTCACAGAATCCGTATACAGGTGAAAGCTTTGGGCAGATTCCTTTCAGCGACTCTTTGGGATAACTTTTAGCAGAGTGGGAAGCATTGCTTGGTTCTGTCTACTTCTTTCCCTTCTGTTTCATGTGTACTACAAAATAGTCGTTGCATGCAATAGTGAGGCCAGCGATGAGTGAGAAGAAGCTCTGGAAGCCCACTCTGCTGTCTCAGCACTAGTCCAGGTCCTTTATTATTTTGTCCATGGCCAGAGGGTCTTTCTGATTTTTCAAAAACCCAGGGAACTCCTTTTCCATGAGTACTCTCAGGTCTTCCTTTATTAAGTATCCTTTATCCCCAGCAAATTTGTGGAATGTAAACATTATGGTTTCCATGGTATGTTCCATTTGAGATGGCATTTTGGTGAGGTCTGTTGAAGCATTAGTGGTGGGGCAAGGCGCTGGACGCTGGGTGAGCAGAGACCAGGCCTAAAATAACTTCCTATATCTATAAGATGTTTTTGTGAGCCTCATTGTAAGTACAATGCAAAAAACCTATGATAGATTCCATAAAATTAAAAAAACAATTAATTGGAACATACTACCAGAGAAAATCATTTAACCACAAATAAAGACAGTAAGAAATGAAGAAAGGGAGAGAGGAGTTATAAATCATCCAGAAAATAAGCAACAAAATGGCAGTAGGAGTCCACACTTATCAATAGTAATACTGAGTGAAAATGAACTTAATTCTCCAATTAAGAAGCATACAGTGGTTGAATGAATAAAGAAACAAGACCCAACTATATGCTGCCTGCAAGAAACATACTTTGTCTATAGAGATACACATAGGCTGAAAGAGGAGTAGAAAAAGATATTCCATGCAAACAAAAATAGAGCAGTAGTAGCTTTACTTATGAGACAAAGAAGGTCCCTATACAATGAGAAAGGGGTCAGTTCAGTAAGAGGATATAAGAATTATAAATATATATGCACCTAATACTGGATATCTCAAGTATGTAAGGCAAATGTTACTAACTCTAAAGGGAGTGATAGCCTGAAATACAATCACAATCATGGTAGGGGACTTCAACATGTCACTCTCAGAAATGGACAGATAATCCAGACATAAGATCAACAAAGAAATATCAGACTTAAATTACACACTAGACCAAATTGTCTTAACTGATCTTGACAGAACATTTCACTAAACTGCTATAGAATACACATTTTTTAAAAAATCAGCACATGGAGCATTCACCAGAATAGACCATATTTTAAACCACAGAACAAGTCCCAGCAAACTAAAAAAGTAGAAATCGTATCAAATATATTTTCTGAAAACAATGGAATAAAACTGGAAATCAATAATATGAAACTTAAGAAAATACAAACACATAGAAATTCAGCTGGCACAGTGGCTCATGCCTATAATTCCAGCACTTTGGGAGGCCGAGGTGAGAGGATTGCTGAGCCCATGGATTCGAGACCAGCCTGGGCAACTCAGTGAGACCTCATCTCTTAGAAAAAAAAAAAGAAATTCAATAGTTTGCTTCTGAAGGACCAATGGACCAATGAAGAAATTAAGAAAGAAATTTAAAAATTTGTTGAAACAAAAGAAAATGAAACTGAAATGTACCAAAATTTATAAGATACTAAAGGACAGTACTGAGAAGGAAATTTATAGCAATAAACTCCTACATCAAAAAAAGTAGAAAGACTGCAAATTTACAACCTAACAATGTACCTCAAAGAACTGGAAAAGTAAGAATGAATCAAACCCCAAATTAATAAAAGGAAATAAACAATAAAGACTAGAGCAGAAATAAATAAAATTGAGACAAAAATAAGATTAACAAGACAAAAAATTAACTTTTGAAAAGATAAACAAAATAGACAAACCCTTAGCTAGACTAAGAAAAAGGAAAAAAGACCCAAATAAAATCAGAAATGAAGAAAAGGAAATAACTGACACTATAGAAATATAAAGAACTACTAGAGATTATTAGGAACAACTATACACCAACAAATTGGAAAACCTAGAAGAAATGGATAAATTCCTGGACATATGCAACCTATCAAGATTGAATCATGAAGAAATAGAAAACTTCAACAAACTAATAATGGGAAAAGAGATCAAAACTATAGTAAAATCTCCCATCAAATGAAATCCCAAGACCTGATGGCTTTACTGCTGAATTATACCAGACATTGAATAAAGAACTAATGCCAATTCTACTTAAACTCTTCAATAAAATTGAAGAGGAATGACTACTTCCAAACTCTGGCTACAAGATGAGCATTACCCTAATACCAAATTCAGACAAAAAGACAACAAAAAAAGAAAACTACTGTTCAATATCACTGATGAAGATAAATGCAAAAATCCTCAAAAAATACTAGCAACTAAATTCAACAACACATTAAAAGAATCATTCACCATGATCAAATGGGATTCACCCTAGGGATACAAGATGGGTCAATATATGGAAATCAATTAAAGAGATATATCACATTAACAGTCCCAAGAACAAAAATTATATAATTATTTCAGTAGATGCTGAAAAACATTCAGTAAAATTCAATGATTGTTTATGATATAAATCCTCAACAAACTGGATATTGAAGGAACATACCTTAAAATAATAAAGGTCATATATGACAAGCCTTCAGCTAACAGCATGCTAAATGGGGAAAAATTGAAAGCATTTCTACTAAGAACTGAAACAAAACAAGGATGCCCACTATCATCACTTTTATTCGATATAATACTAAAATTCCTGGCCAAAAGAAAGAAATAAAGGACATCCATATTATTTTTAAAAAAGGAGGTCAAATTAGCCTTCTTCATAGAGGATGTGCTCTTATATTTACAAAAACTTAAAGACTTCACCAAAAATCTATTAGAATTGATAAACAAAATAAGTAAAGTTTCAGGATACAAATAAACATACAAAAACCAGTAGCATTTATATATAACAAAAGCAAACAATCTGAAAGAAAAACCAAAAAGTCTAAATTCTCAAGAATCAAGTCTAAAACCCATTGCATGGCAAAGTCTTACTTTTAAGATTCATATCCTCCACCTATCCATTCCCATATCTTTAGCTATAAAATAGTTTCTTCTTGTCTAATCAAAGGATTTTTGCCCTTCTATGCCTTTGGTTAGGCTATTTTTCTATCCAGCAATGCCTGTATAGTCCTTTTATGAGGAATCATACTCATCCTTTAAAACCAACCCAACTCACTCACTATGCAAGACATTATTCTTCTTCAAATAAGATTTCATAGAGCTCTCCCCAATGACCAAGGTGAGTTACAGTAAAGGTATCAAAACAAATTGGTAGTGTTTGCAACTTAAAGGTAAAAGGAGACTTGGCATGCTTACATAGTTTGTCATTCCAAAAGCTTAAGTCATTTGCTCTTTCACTTTCTGCCATTTGATGATGCAGCAGGAAGGCCCTCACCAAATGCCAGCACCTTGATATTGGGTGTCTCAGCCTTCAGAACTATGGTTCAATACTTTTCTGTTCATTATAAAGTATCCATTCCGTCACATTCTGCTATCAAATCACAAAGTGGACTTAAACAGTAGGAAAATAAAATGTGGTTAAGTGTGACGACATAGTCAAAACATACATTCTATGCATGTAACAAAATAGTACATGTATCCCATAAAATGTACAAATATTATATAACAGAAAATTGCCTACTTAAATTCCATTAAATGCTTAACATACCAATAGCCCCTAGGAATACTAATCCAAATATTTTCAATGGCCAGAAATAAACTAAGGCCATTAAAGCAATTTCTTGTTTGAGGAGTATTCAAAAACATTTGCAAGACATATTTAAATACTGACAGTTTTTTTTTAATGATCTCAGACACAGCCAAAGTCTTTCAGAAGTGTCATATAGCTAAAGGACTCATTGGTAAATTGGGAAGTTATGCTTCACTTTACTTTTAAATCTGGCTGTTAATATGAAATAATATTGCTTGCTAACGTGATCAAATATGATGAATTCTAGCAATTTCATGAACAGCTGGATAGTAAATCTAGCAGTCAACTGAAGTTTTTCTTTGTCTTGATGCTTTTTGTTTTATAGCTAGAGTAATGACAAGCCAAACATTCAAATAATAGCCCTGCTTTCTGGCCACTGGCAGGTTCTGGTTGGCTGGCTGGCCTGTTCTAGAAAGGACAGGCACAATCCCGACTGCTTATATTCTAGGAAAGAAAAATGTTGTTGGGTTGTTGGCCTGTTGAGCTAATTCAGAAAGGGTCTAAGTCATGATGGATATATTTTTTAAAATTTATGTCAGCAATGGAGACATCTAACTCAAAACTGTAAAAAAAACAAACAAAAACAAACCGGCATAAAAATAAAAGATATATGATAGTTGCTACCCTAAACATACCAGGCATTATATATTTACTGCTTTCTATGTTCAAAGGAAAAGCTCATTAGCCAAAATCACGACAAAGAAAACTCTGACATGATTTAATGAGCTTATTGGTAGTTTTCATCTTAGGTGATATTTTTTCCCCACATTTATGAAGAATGTAAGAAGATAAACAGAGTTTTAGGTAGGATTATTTCCATTACACTTGATGGCTATGTTTTATGGTTTAGAATATAAGCATCTTAATCATTGTAATAAATATCTATAATACTATTCAGTTTAGCTCATTTGCTTATTTATTTTTCCTTCCTAGTTTTATTTATCACCCTTATACTCTTAGGAACTACGTGCTCATTAACATCATATTTTAAATACTATCATTTATCAACATTATTCTAGAAATTTAATTAAAAATGTAAAATACCTTCAAACAATCTAGAAAAATAGGTACTTACAAATAATTATAAAAAACATTCTAACTGAGAAATATTGCTTAAGGGAGAAAAACATTTTTATAAAAGCATGAGGGAACCTAAATGCTTTTGGGCAGACATGATGGAAAGAAACCCTAATCTATATGTCATATTAATGGAATTAAATTTAAATCTAATGGTCAATGGCTTGATAGAAAAATAACTGTGACATTAAGATGCACAAAAAGAACCATAGCCTGAAGAAACTGAGTTTCTATTTTTATAATGACTGTTAATCAGGTTTTATACTGGAGTCATACTAGATTTGGATTCTATAATTCATTTGTGATATGGAGATTTTGCAATAAATTAAAATAACTATCCATTTATAACTTAAGGTTGAAGGAAATTTCCTTGTGTTAAATACCATAAACAAATGAGTTCAATGATGGGATTAAGGTAATCACCCAGAGCTGATAGAGCCACTCACACTTTTAAAATTTATAAGATTCCTTTTATCTCAGGTTTTATTTCTAGTTCTGCTAGTATTTACAAGTATAGATGTTAAGAGGGTCACTTTAACACTTCTAGAGGGCAGAGATATTATTTACACATCTACCTGAAGCATTTTTAAATGAATTCCATATACTGCTCTGGATCATTAAAAATTGTTTATTGATCAACTAACTAGAAATATTAAATGTCTATTGAGGGTCATATAAACGCTGGTGGATATACTCTGTGTTAGTGATCTATTTCTATGTAATAAATAACCCCCAGATTTAATGGCTTCAAACAGTAAGGATTTATTATCTCTTAGTTTCTGTGAATCAAGCTTCTATGGGTGGTTTAGCTGTGTGCCTCTGCCACAAAGTCTTTAACATTACTGTACTCAAGATGGCAGCCAGGGCAGTGATTTCATCTGAAGGCTTGACTGGAGAAGGGTCCAATTTCGAGTTCATTTATGTGGTTATTGACAGGACGCAGTTTCTCATAGGCTTTTGGACTGAGGTCTCAGTTTCTCACTGGCTGTTGGCTGGTGACTTATTTCAGTTTATCTACATGAACCTCTCCATGGGCAGCTCACAGCATGGTGGATGTTTCTCTCAGAATAAGTGAGTGGGAGAGCAAAAGAGGGCATAAAATGGAAGTCAGTCTCTTTGTAACATAACCTTGAAAGTAACAACCCATTTTTGCATATGCTATTAGTTACTAAGTCCAGCCTACACTCAAGGGGTGGGTATTATACAAAGGCATTAATATAAGGAGGTGAGGATCATTGGTGGTTATCTTACAGGTTTTTCACCACATGCTCATTTATAGGTGAAGTACTACTGAAGAGTTTTAGTAACATTTTCAAGCAAAACAAATAATAAATCTAGGAGCTAGAATAAAAATTGTGATCTGTAATTTTATTTATTTCAAAACCAAGGGTGTTTACATTGCAACACATTACATCCTTATGGTACTGACAGAATAAGTTAAAATGACCTGGAAAAAGACCTGAAACAAGTCAGGCCATCAATATTAATAATTTTTAAAAAGGAACTAGATTGAACCTCAAGAATTCATTCTAAAGAAGAATGTATTATTTGTACTGGTAGAAGATGAAGAAGACAAATATAGAAGGATTATAGGATTGCATTAATAAATATTTCAAATGAATACTATAAATAAAGAATAGAATTTAATATGTAAATTTTGGAAGTTTGTTACAAAATTTCAAAAAACTCAATTGAATTTTAATTTTCAGCAACAAATATTAAGAAACTAAGATCATAATGTTATTTTGAGTGGCATACAAAATTGAACACCTGGGAATAAATATAATGAAATATGTAAGGAAGTTTCCTAAGCAAATTACTATCTCTACTGATAAAAATTCATGAGGATCAAAATAAATAGAGTGATATACCTGAATCATGGTTTGGAAAACTTCATATTGTAATCTTAAGTTGATTTATAGAGTAAATACATTCCAAATCTTAATTGCAATGCTTTGTGAGTGTATGGTGTGTGTGTGTTTGCACAAATTGATATACTGTTACATTATGTATACAGAAATAAATAAGTCCTAGAATGACCAAAACTACCTCAAAAATGAGAAAAAGTTGAAGGATTTACGCTTAATATGATGGTTATAAAACTACAATGTGGTATTCGTGCAAATTTAGACAGGTAAACCTAAAGTAAAAGTCCAAAGAACAGACCAACACATACATATTCACTTGAGTTTTAATAATGGTGGCACTTCAGAACAATGGAAAAAGGATTATCTTTTTAGTAGATGGCACTGGGTCAATTGGATATTCATATGAAACAAAGAGAATCCCATCATATACAAATATAAATTTGTAGATCTAAATTTGAAGGTTAATACTATAGCCTTTTAGAGGAAAACTTAGAAAAATATTTTCATGAATTTGGGATAGGCAAAGATTTATTTGAGGAGACACCAAAGGGACTAATCATAGGGGAAAGATTGTTAATTTGGGCCACAATAACATTCAAAGCTTCTATTAATCAAAAGACACCATTTGGAAGTGAAAAATCAAAGTGGAGAAGATATTTACAACATTCACAACTTGCAGAAGATTTGTATCCAGAATCCATAATAAACTCCTTAAAAATAAATATTAGAACAAAAGCTCAATAAAAAATAAGCAAAAGAATTGAATGGGCACTTCAGAAGACAATACTCTAGTGGCAAATACATAGATGAAAAGATTTACCGATTGGTAATCAGAAAGAGCAAATTAAAACCACACACATATAGAAATAATCAAAATTAAACAAAATTAAACTGATGAAACTTAAGCATCGACAAGAATGTGAACTGGTAGGATCACAATTTAGTAAAGTCACTTTTGAAAAGTACTTGGCATTACTAATGGTGAACACACGTTACACAATGACCCAGAAATTCTGGCTTACAGCAAACAGTAATGGGACTTATGTGCCCCAAAATAAACGCCTGAGAATATCGGTGTCAGTATAAATTTAATAGCCTCAAACTGGAAACAATCCAAATGTCCATCAACAGTATAATGGGAAAATGAATATGACACAGCAATGAAAAGATAAACTACTGCTACTTAAAACAATATGTATTACTCTACAAACGTATTAAGTGGCAGAAGCCAGACATACAATAATATATTCTGTATAATTTCTTCTATATACAGTTCAAAAACAGATAAAAACAAATCCAGAAAGAAGTATATAATTTCGATGTGTATTATTTACTATAAGTACCTAATGCATTAGAATAACCAATCTGTCAAATGTGTGACATCTATACCCACATTGTCTTTCAGGAGTTTAAAGTTCATGTCAACATAACCAACTTGCATTGTGTTAAATAGGTGAATGCGAGATATTGGACTAAAAATCTGACACCTGACTACTAATCTTTAGCACTGTCTAGCTATGTCCCCATGGACAAATTAATTAATGTCCCTAAACTTTATTTTTCTCATGTATAAAACATGTCTCATGCTGTTTAAACATGACTAAATATTTTAATCTTGCTTTATGAAATTATGTCGCAGGCATATGATGAAAAGTTTTTACTACTAAAAAGGCAAGAATTATATGGAATCTCCCATTGGCTGATGGCTTGCTAGATAACTGTTAGAACACAGAGAGAACATTTAAGTATTGGACCTGAAGTCAGGAAATAGACATCTCTCAAAAGAAGATATAAAAATGTCCAAGAAACAGAAGAAAAAATGTGCAACATCACTAATCATTTAATCATCACTAATCATCATTTAATCATTTAAGCTAATCACTTAATCATTTAAGCATAATTTAATCATCACTAATCATTCAATGCAAATTAAAACCACAATGAGAAACCACCTTATATCAGTCAGAATGACCATTATTAAAAAATCAAAAATAATAGATGTTGGCAAGGATGTGGTGAAAAGGGAATGCTTACACACAGCTGGTGTCAATATAAATTAGTTCATCCTCTACGGAAATCAGTATGGAGATTTCTCAAAGAAATAATAGTAGATCTACTATTCCATCCAGTAGATCTACCATTCCCAGTAGTTAGTATCTACTTAAAGGAAAATAGGTAATTATATAAAAAAGACACCTGCACTTGCATGTTTCTCACAGCACAATTCACAATTACAAACGTGGAATCAATCTAAATGCCCATCAACTGATCAGTGGATAATAACATGTGAAATAATATATATCACATTTTATATTATAATACACACACACACACACACACACACACACACACACACACACACACGCACACACTTCAGCCATAAAAAGAAGATGATGATGTATTTTGCAACAACTTGGATGGAATTGGAGATCATTATCCTAAGTGAAGTAACACAGGAATGAAAAACCAAATACTACATGTTCTCATTTATAAGCGGGAGCTAAACTATGAGTCTGCAAAGTCATAATAGAATGATATAATAGACATTGGAGATTCGGGGGGGGGGTGGAAAGTGGGGGAGGGGTTAAACGTATCACCTATCAGGTACAATGTGCACTAGTAGGGGTGACAGGTACACTTAAAGCTCAGACTTCCTCACCATTATACAATGCATCCATGTAACCAAAACCCAAAACTCCTAAAGCTGTTGAAATTTTTTTAAAAGAAAAAAAAAGTGAATCTTGGCTCTGTAGTTACTAGTTTAGGGTGTTGAGAAAGTCACTATACTTCTCTAAGATTTAATTTTGTTCTCTTTAAAATTTCTACCTCTAAGAGTACTCACAGAAAACATCACAGAGCAGCCTCCAAAAAATTGTTAGTGGAATCTCAATACAACATATGTATAAATGAGAAAATGTATTCTTTTTTATACCTTTCTCCCCAAAAAGTGTTTATGTGGAAATTGTTATCCTTACCAGCTTTTTCACTCTACCAGTTTAATTTACCATCATGGATAAGAATCGGATTCTGCCTCTCTTTAATTTAAATCTCTACATCTTCACATTTTCAAATTTTGTGACTTTATGGTAGCTAATGCTTTTCGCCCACATTATAGCATATCCATTGATATGTGGCATTTTAGGTTATTCATTATTCCCCTGTAGCAAATTCGAGACTACTATTGTATGTGATTTGTATAATATGATCTTTTATATATACAATGTGGATTTTTAAAAAGAATTCCTTACTAAATGCATATTAGATATAAGTTAACTTGCAGAAACCTCTTGCAAGTGTGCTGAAATCCAGGATTGCAGCAAGGGAGTTTGTGGGATTGTTGCTTTGGTTTAGGATGTTGGCTGCTCTGTGGACAAGCCACAGTCTCTGATTCTCATTTAAATTCTTGTGAAGTTATCTGATTGGTGTCACTCAGCCTAATCTGACTGGATGCCCTTTAGTCAGAGTCCAACACTGGAAAAAAAAGTTGTGGTCTGGGTGGTGTAGTTAAATGAAAGAAATAAGGCCACAGGTGATGCCCAGGAATAATTGAATGCTGTCTAGAAGAGGGGGCCATGAATGGATGCATCTTCTCTGAGAAAGTGGTTCAGCAGGGGCAGCATGTCTTCCTCTTCTTACCACCATGCAATGCTGCAAGAAGATTGAAGGATGCTTATGGTTTACCAAAGCTAAAAACAGAAGGGTGCTGAAAGTGATATCCTGATTGTAAATTTCAACTCTGCGTATGTTTTAGAGTTTGAATAGCAAATTGTTTTTTACTGTAACCATTCTATGCTATGCCATACATGTGCCATTGTGAATGATATTTTCCACATTTATTTTATTTCATCATGTAGGAAATTGAACATGTATGCATACATTTTCAAGTTAAAATTCATCTGTCTTTAAAATCTTCTGTCTTTTTTCATAGGCTTTAGTAATTTTGAAAATATATAAAGTTCTTAAAATTTAAAAGGATACAATTAACAAACCAAATGAATTCTATGTATCTTATATAATGTATACATATATTGCATAATACATAAATTACATATATTTTATTCATAATTTATGTAGTTAATTTAATTAATGTCTTAAATATCAACATGTACATAATTTACCACATAAATTGCATGTATCTTACAGAATCTATATTTACTAGTGTAAGGTGTTGAGAAAGTCACTACACTTCTTTAAACTTTAATTTTGTCTTAAACCAAAGGCCAATTTAAAGTGATGGTCTAAGTGGAATATATTATGTATATTTATAATTTTACTAGGCTTCATATATAAATACAACTAGCATTAGTTTGATTTTGAAATTCAGGGAAATAAAATTAAAAGAGACTGTTTAAGAGTGGCAGAATATGTCACTCCCAAATATGTCATTTTGGCATAAGGATTATTTTGAGCTAAAGGCACCTAAAAAATAAAACAAAACAAAAAAACCCCAGCAGGTACAAGGAGGGCAGTGTGATCACCCCTTTTTCTTCCTAAAAACAAAAGGCAGAACTCCCATATGGAAGATGTTTTTCCTACACCAAAAAGAAATATTTTTATCACCAGAGATAAGAATTCAGAATTAAGAAAAATCTGTACAAGTGAATCTTATTCAGATAATTTTTATCTTGCTAGTTACTTTTTCATCTTTAACTGCCCAAGCCCAATACCTTTTGTCATGTCACACTTTCATAATTTACTATTTTTTATCCAATTACTACTCTCTGTCCAGTTAGTTGTCTCTTGCGCTTCATTTTCTTATCAGGGCTCCCACATCACATAAAATTTATACATGTCAATTTGTATGCTTTTCTTCTGTTAATCTGTTTTATATCAATTGATTATCAGGTCCAACCCCAAATCCTAAGAATTCAGAGATAAAATGTTGCCTCCCCTATACTGTTTTTTGTGGAGTAGTTGTGTAAAACAAACAACTATGCACAGTCTCACCGAAATTTGGCTTCCATTATATGATTTAGAAGTGACCTAAATAACTCCAATTTAAAAAGTTAAAAAAATTATTTTCTCATAGCTACTAGCTGCCTACTATGGCAATATTTTTCTCTCTGTGTTGCCCTTTAAAAGGGAAATAGAGTGGATTGCCTGAGCCCGCGGGTTCGAGATCGGCCTGGGCAACTTGGTGAGACCTCATCTCTACAACAAATCAAAAACTAGCCGGGCGTGGTAGCGCGCGCCTGTAGTTCCAGCTACTTGGAAGGCTGAGATGGAAGGATCCCCGGAGCCCAGCAGGTCGAGGCTGCGGTGACCGGGAGCGGCCACTGCACTCCAGTCTGGGCGACAGAGTGAGACTCCAACTCAAAAAAATAAAAATAAAAAATAAAAGGGAAATAGAAATAAGCTTAGCATGAAAGAAGAAAGGTTGCTGTTGAAAGACAGGAATGCTGCTTGTTGTAAATTTGGGCAGTCCCTCTTCTCCATCCTGGGCCATGCTCTGAAGTTAGGCTGAGGGTGAAATATCACATCACCAGAGTACCTGCCTTTGGGGAAGTGCACCGTGCTTATCACCCCTTCAGAACCAGTATAATCTTGGTGAGGCATTTCCTGGGCACCAAAGTGTCTCATCTGCCATACCAAATTTGCAGCTGCAATTTTCTCCCATAGTGTTGCCCTTTAAAAGAAAATAGTAGTTCTGAAAGCCACCAACAAGCATAATGTTTCAGAGAATTTCTTGTTTTCACTCAAGTCCTTTCCAAAAAAGTATTTAGGTGGGTGAATTTAGGGAAAATATTATAAATATTTGCAAATATTTATATAATATCTAATATCTAATAATGTACAAATGATAAATTATATAATATATAATATTTTAAAATATTTATATAATATATGATATTTAAATATTATAAAAATGCATACAGATAAATTACTATTGAATTAGAACTCAGAGCATAGGGTCTGAATGACTTCTATTAGTTATTTTTACAGACCCCATGTTTTAAAATACATTCTAATTTATTCATTAAAAATTTTTTTCACAGATTCTGTATGCCTTTTTCTTTAGGGGAAAAAGATATTTTCTGCCTTTAGAGTAATATATAACTAAAAAACGATGATTTTGAAGAATGGTAAGCATAAAATCTAAACTACAGTAGTTCTCATTATAATGGCACTGAATAATCACCTCATTAGTAGTGATTATCTGGATATTAATAGAATTTCCTGACCTTCAAATTCTTTTTGCAAATGTTTAATATGGTTTGCAACAATGTGCTACAAAATGTAGCTATATATATTTTTTTACTTTGCCTTAGTATCAAAGGAATGAGTTGCATGAAAATTTATGAGATATTGAATGATATAAAATTTATTGACTATCAGGAATCTTGTTTCAAGAAACTGCATGGCTCTTTTTACTTAGGGAGTTATCTCTGTGCATTATAAATAGGAGTGTGTTGTGTCTTTCTTCATCTTTTTTTTTTTGCATTATTATAAGCTGAATCAAATTGCATTCTGGAAATGAATACTAGCCTTGAGAGAGTCACTGCTTTTTGGTGGTGAATTATTTTGCACATTATACACAGTTGATGGTAACTTTGATGCTATTATTGAAGTGCTTTTCTATATCTGAACATTTAAGTTATCAAATATTGAGAGTCAGAATTTCTTTTCCTCTCATTTTGCATCGCTTATTGTTTAAAGCCTTCATTTTAGTAATCCAAATTTCTTTTTGCTCATCGACTTGGTAGGAATAATTTGGTGAAGAAGATGAGTCAACATTTTGTTTACTAAAGACATTTTGCCTATTTCTTGTTTCTTTCTTTCTTTCTTTTTTTTGAGTTGGAGTCTCATTCTGTCACCCAGGCTGGAGTGCAGTGGCACGCTCGTAGCCGCCACCACAGCGTCGACCAGCTGTGCTCAGGCAATCTTTCTGCCTCAGCCTTCCAAGCAGCCAGAACTACAGGCGCACACTACCACACCTATATAATTTTTTACTTATTGTGGAGATGAGGTTGTTTTTGCCAAATTGCTCGGGCTGATCTTGAACCTGTGGGCTCAGGCAATCCATTCACTTCAGCCTCCCAAAGTGCTGGGATTATAGGCTGAGCCACTGAGCCTGGACCTTTTTTCTTAATTTAAATAACCAAGTCATTCAACTGTTTACTTTTTAAAATTGAGTGATAAAAATTAAAAAGTGCTGCTTATTAGCTAAAAAGTATTGTTAATTTTTTATCCTTTACCCACAAAAAATGGTTCTTTTGACTTGACCAATATTGTAATACACTGCTTTATTATGTTATTATTTATGGTCTGAGTTAAGTAAGACATTTACAGGAAGAACAAAACCAAGAGGTTAAAATATCCAGCTACTGTATTTTGACTTTTTTGAATACATTTTAACATGTTAACGGTTAGAAGCAAACTCCAAGAATTAAACCTTTATTCTTTGAAATTTGCTTAAAATAAAGTGTTTTTTGTGAGTCAAATTAGTACTTTGGAAGCGACCCTGGAATGCTTACATCATACATAAACCATGGAGTCATCCCCACATTGGTTGAAATGAATACTTATTGTGTGGAAAGTGCTTTGGAACAAATGTGTTAGAAAAATGCATTTCAGGGAGATAGCTGGCAGAGCAACTTAGCATTATATAATCAGAACTTCTCCTTAAATGTATTTTTATTCTACCTATTCTGCCATATAAAATCTAAAAATGTCTCTTTGCAGAACCAATTCATTATATTTCCTTTTATACCTCCTTTGTATATCAGATGACAAGAATATCAAAGTTCTTCAAAATGCCTGTTAGGAAACATCTCAAAGATAGCCCTTTAGGCAATTTCACTGAAGACTAGGTAGGATTCTGCCAACTTTAGAAATCAATCTGATTTAGAAATGCAGCTCATGGCAGAGTAGTCTGTATTCGTGATGATAGAATTATCTGTGCTCCCCTATCACACCTTCTGCTTCCTAGTTTCTTGTGACATTTTTTTGGAGAAAACCTAGCAAGAATAAAGTTCTACACAAGGATCTAAATCATGAATCTTCATGAGAGTCTTTTAGATAAGGACCAATAGTCCCTTCTGGAGGAAGCCTATGTCCAGGCTGCTTGCAAGCCTCATATCATAGGCTGTTTGTTTTCTTTCATCCTGGTGACACAAGAAATATGAACAAATGCTGATTGTATTTCAGGAAGATTCACAAGAACCAAGCTGTTTGAGTGTTCTATTTAAGTAAGGAAGAGATTACAATGAAAGGGAAAGATTACAATGCCAGAGGAGATTCCGCAAGAATAAGCCTCTGTATGTGCTTCTATACTTACCAGACTGCTTGGAAAGCAGCTTTAGCACACTGGAGCCTATCTATTACATACATTTATAAATTAAGTGAATCATAGTTCTATTGACACAGACAATTTGTCAGCATTTAAGAACTAAGACTTTTGGCACACTAGTAATAAAAACACAAGTTGTGCCCTCTGAAGTGGAAAGTTACAACATATAATCATTGATTTTCTGCCTCTTGTTGAAATGAGACTGACTGAAGCCTGAGCAATGCTGTAATTGAAACATCAGTTCTCAAAAATACATTCGGTGTCTCCAAGGGCTGAGCATGTTGCTCCAGGTCTGGGTTTTCTTACTTACTTTCAATGCTTAAATAGTCCTCTGCCAATTAAAGAATGGATATGTACTTTTGTATGCAAGTAGGCATGGCAAAATTGAGTAGAAATCAGGCAGAACATTAATATTCTCACAAAGAAGCACAGGAAGTACCTCCTGCATTGATTAATTACAAAAGTGGTGACAAGATATGCTTTGAATTATTGGCTTGATTTTTTTTTAGTGTTTCCTAGTTCTCGATCATTTTATTTTTATTCTTCCTGGAAACACTTTTAAGCAAATCCAAAACACTATCCAATACCAAACTCTGATTAGCCCAACAATATTTTTTTCCTCAGTATTTTGATTTCTAGTGAATGTAGTCTTAAATAACTTTGTACAGCAAATTTCAATTAGGTATTGGGGTTCATAGGCAGCAGTGTTATATTTATTTTAATTACTGAAATGTTTCAGAAGATTCTGATATTCATAGGATAAGCATATGGATAATTTCAGAGAAAATGTATGCTTCTGATTCATGGAAATCTACATATAGTCTTTTATGATGCTTAATTTGTTGCTACAATTTAATACTCATTACATTTTAAAATATCAAAATATTTGAAAAGAGGAGCAAAAGTTGAATAGAAGCAAAACTTGAACTTCCACTTATTTCGTTTTATGTATGAAGAAAAACAAGGCCTTTAAGATCATTTTTCTTGTCAAGAAAGGGAAAATTAAGGTGTCATTCACACTACAGAGGGTCCTAGCACTTACAGTCCTTGCTGAAGAGAAACAACCAATCAAACATCTACCCATCCACCCACCCATCCACCCAACCAACCAACCAACAAGATAATCTTTGCGAAAACATTAGAATGATTATTAACTGGGTATGTGAACTTTATGAAAGGAACTTCAACTCCTAAACCCAAGTTTCTTTATCTCTGAAAGAGAAATCAAAGTTGTAATAAAATCTACCTCATTGGAGTACTATGAGGATTAAAGAAGGTAAGACACATAAAGTAAGTTATGCATATAGTTTGTGCTATGAACTAAATGCTAGTGCTTCTCACAAATCATATGCTGAAACCCTAACCCCAATGTCATAGTATTTACAGATGGGTCCCCTGGGAGGTAATTAGGATTAGATGAGGTCACAAAGGTGGCCCTCATGGTGAGATTAGTGCCCTTATGAGAAAAGATACCAGAGGGCTTGGTCTCCCTCTCTCTTTCCTTATACACACACAAAACGTCATGTGAGCATATGGGGAGGTAGCTGCCTCCTACAAGCCAAGAGAAGTCAAGATAAGAGAACTTAGAATAAAACCTACCTTGCCGGCACCTTGCTCTTGAACTTCTCAGCTCCAGAACTGTGAGAAATAAATTCTTGTTGTTTAAGTCACCTTATCTATACTATTTTGTTATGGCACCCTATGCAGACAAAATGTATTAGCTGTGATGATGATAATGATCATGATGATGATCATAGTCATGCAAAAAAGGTATCAAGACTATATGAAGGCCCTAGTCTCCATTTTCCCTTGACTTAAGACTTTATTATGCTAATTAATGATACATTATAAGATTATTTGAAAATAAATGCTTATTTTATTTACTCTCCTATCTTCCACAATGTGTAGCAAAAGTTCTGCTACAATGAACTAAAATTATAAATAAAAATTTGACTTTATACTAACTTAAAAATTTGACTACTTTTTCTTAGATAAACTTTCTCTTTTTTTTGAGTTAGAGTCTCAATCTCACCCAGGCTGGAGTGCAGTGGCACACTCACGGCCACCCCATTGTTGACCTGCTAGGCTTTGGGTGATCCTTCCGCCTCAGCCTCCCAAATAACCTGAACTACAGGCATGTGCTACCATGCCCAGCTAATTTTTATTTATTGTAGAGATGAGGTCTCGCCAAGTTGCCCAGGCTGGTCTCAAATCCGAGGACTCAGGCAATCCATTCTTCTCAGCCTCCCAAAGTGCTGGGATTATAAACTAAGCCACCAAGCCCAACCAACTTTCTTCCTTATCTATCTCTCAGCCTTTCTCTATTTCTACTTTGTTAGTATCTTAGCCATAGCTTTAATACATATTATAAATTAATTTTATATCAAATTTTATAGAAAAAAGAATTTGTGTAGCATATTTTCTATGTGTGAATATATGTATTGCATTTTAACCATTTGGATACCAAAAAAGATGCATACCTTTTTATCAGGGGCAGATGAACTCGTCTAGCTGAGAATGCATGGCAGTGGCATATGCAGGCTTTGACTTACAAAATGTTTACGCTTTAAACAATGTCAGTCTACCTACAAAACTGATTAAATTTAAATAACGAAGGAATAAATATCCTAAATATTTTATTAGCTCCTTACTGTGCCAGTGATAAAAATGAAAAAGTTATATCCTGTCTAAAGTGTGGTAGGAGCATTAAAAAATAAACAGTTAAGTGAAAGTGCCCTATTTATACATGAACTGATGCACCTAACCTATTTACAATATGACAGATTATGAAAAATAATATTTTTATTCCAAATCTCTATTATGGATAAAGCAAATACTCAATTATTTTGCTTTTCTATTTTAAAACCTGTTAAGTCCAAACAATATTGTGGGCTAACAAATAACACATCAGGAGGGTCTAGCCTGTATTCTCACCAAAGGATTTTCAACTAACCATCAATAGTTCGTTGACAGCAACAAAAAACACAACAATCACAAAGATAATATTTATTGGAGGTTTTCTGTGAGCAAAGCACTGAGAAGGGTTATGGAGATAGGAATTTAATTTTCATGATAGTTCAATGATATTATTCCCACTTATACATAAGGAACCTAGGGTATGAGTAATTAAGTAACTTGTCCAAATTCACACAAACTATAAATTGGGTTGAGCCTGGACTGTGTGTTTGTAAATTCTATCCACAAAGAGCAGCCTGCCTAGTTGACAAGATAAACTATGCACATAAAAAAGATGCTCCACAACATCCAGAGATTTTTGCTTATCAGTATCTTCTTTGCTGGAAATATCTCCATCCAGGCCATGAAATTTACCGCTGTACAATTCATGTGGAAATTATGATGCCATCTAAAGCAAATCTCAATGTTAAGGAACATTATAGCCTAGTGCATAAAAACATGATCTTAGAAGTTAGTCTGTTACTTGTCAGCTGTGAAAACTTGGGGAAGTTACTCAACCTTTATGGACATCAATTTTCTAATCTGTAAAATGGGTATTATAATACTACTTGTAGAGTTGTTATATAATTAAATAAGGTAATAATATTTGCAAAATATCCAGCACAATGTTTGGCATATAGTATTCAATAAAAATTAGTTGACATATTATTTTTACAACTATTTAAGATATAAGAAACACAAGAGTCTTATTTTGTTTGTTTGTTTGTTTGTTTGTTTCTCCCCAAGTTGCCAGAAACCATATTGGATACTCTTGCTTTAAATTTCTAGAACCAGTATTAGTGACTTTGCTCTTTTGTTTTTGTGGCTTATTTCTTTTTCTAGTTAATATCATTTTCCTTTCTTCCCCTTTGCCAATGACCTATTATCTTCTTCCTCTTCCTGGGAAAAAAACCAACCCAACAAAAATGAAAGCAAGAACAACCTCTCTCTGCTGCTTATTCTTTTCCAGAGTCCTACAGCACAAACATGGTCATCTGTCTTAATGGTGGATTTTGAATTCTTCCTCTCCTACCTCCTCAGATCCCCTGTATTTTACACACTGGTTAGGGATAACAACCCACAGGAAGTCCAATAGAGTGTTGAAGTAAGCCTGAGAAGTGAGATGTTATTTCCGAATGGGAATTGTAAGAAATGGAGGAGGTTGAACTGAGAAAAAAATGGAAAGGAAGAGCATTATAAAAGTGGAAACAGCAAAAGTAAATGTGCTACAGTGCACTGCAGTCTTGATAGTTCCTTTGGAAATAATCTTCTCCAGTAATTGTCAGGCAATCTTATAGCTTCTGAGTGCTAAGACTCTTCTAAAAAATGTTTGGAAAAATGACTATTATCTTTATGAAAATTGTACAACTTACAGTTCTATCAACTTGGGATAGGTTTAGGGCTAACTCTAGGCAAACAGTTGAATATGAATAGCTATCACTATTAACATTTTATTTCTGATAGACATAATTGTATATCTTTAGGAGGTATAATGTGATGTTTTGATACATGCATACATGGTGTAATGATTGAATCAGAGTAAACAGGGTATTCATCATCTTAAACATGGAACATTTCTTTGTTTTATGAACATTCAAAATTCCTCTCTTCTACCTATTTTGAAATATACATTATTGTTAACTAAAGTCATCCAACCATGCAATAGAATATGAGAACTTATTCATCCTATCTAACTGTAGCATTATACCCATTGACCAATCTGTTCTCTTCCCCAGTCTCTGATAACTCCGATTCTACTGTCAACTCCTATAAAATCAACATTTAAATAGTCCACATAAACGATCAAGCAGTATTTGTCTTTCTGTGCCCAGCTTATTTCACATAACGCAATGTCATCCAGGTTCATCCGTCTTGTTGCAAGTGACAGAATTTTATCATTTTTAAGGTTGACTAGTATTCCATTATGTACATATATATCACATTTTTAAGTTTATTCATCTGTTGGTTCCAGATCTTGGCTATTGTTAATAGCAATGAAATAAATGCAGTACTGCAGATGTCTCTTTTATACACTGACTTCATTTTCTTCTAAGATATACTCAGTAATGGGATTACTGAACCATATGGAAGTTCTATTTTTAATTTTTTTGAGGAACTTCCATGTTATTTTCTCTAATGGCTGTACTAATTTCCCTTCCCACTAACAGTGTAAAAAGTTTCCTTTTCTCTACATTCTGACAAGCACTTATTATCTTTTGTGTTTTTTATCATAGCCATTCTAATAGGTGTGAGATGATATCTTATTGTGAGTTTGATTTTCAATTACTTCATGATCAGTGATGTAAAACTTCTAAAAAAATACTTGTTGACCATTTGTAAGTCTACTTTTGAGACGTGTCTATTTATGTCTTTTGCCAGTTTAAAATCAGGTTGTTTTCTTGATACTGAGTTTTTAAAAAGATATTTTGGCTATTAATCCCATCTCAGATATATAGTTTTCAAATATCTTCTCCTATTCTGTAGGTTGCCTCTGCAGACTGTTGATTGTTTCCTTTGCTGTGTAGAAGCTATTTCGTTTTATGTAATCCAATTTGTCTGTTTTTGCTTTTGTTGCTTGTGCTTTTGAGTTCTTATTCAAAGAATGTTGGTCTAGACCAAGGTCAAGAAGCATTTCTCCTGGCTTTTTTTAGTAGCCTCATAGTTTCAGGTCTCACATTGAAGTCTGTAATCCATTTTTGCAGTCTATTTTTGCAGATGGTAAGAGACAAGGGTCTAATTTTCTTTTCTGCATGTGGATATCAAATTTACTCTACACTGTTTATTATTGAAAAGACTATTCACCTTCCCCATTTGTATTCTTGGCACCTTTGTCGAATGTTAATTGGTAGTAAATGTATGGATTTATTTCTGGGTCTTCCACTCTGTTCCACTGGTCTATTTTTATGCCAGTACCATGCTGTTTTGATCACTAAGGCTTTGTAACATATTTTAAAGTCAGATAGTATGATGCCCCAGCTTTGTTCTTTTTATTCAAGATTGCTTTGGCTACTTGGGGTCTTTTGTGGTTCCATAAAAATTTTTTTTTAATTTCTGCTTTTGTAAGATTGTCTTTGGTATTTTAAAGAAATTGCATTGAATTTGTAGATCACTTTAAGTAGTATAGACATTTTAATAATATTAATTCTTCTAATCCATGAACACGGGATATCTTTCCATTTATTTATGCCTTCAATTTCTTTGTCAATGTTTTATAATTTTTATTGTAGAGATATTTCATGTGCTTGTTTATTTAATCCTAAATATTTTCTTTTTTGTAGTTATTGTAAATGAGATTGTTCTTTTTATTTTTATTTCAGATAGCTTTTTATTAATATATAGAAATGTTACTGGGGTTTGTATGTTAATTTTGTATTATGTGACTTTACTAAATTTGCTTAGTTATAGCCATTTTTCTGGTGAAGTCTTTGGGTTTTTTATATATAAGATTATGTTATTTGCAAGCAAGGACGATTTAACTTCTTTGTTTCCAATTTGGGTGCCTTTTATTTCTTTTACTTGCGTAATTGCTTTGTTGATGACTTCTAGTACTAGGTTGAATAGAAGTAGTACAAGTACGCATTCTTGTCTTGTTCAGATCTTAGAGGGAAAGCTTCCAACTTTTCCCCATGCAGTTTGATGTTAGCTGTGGGTTTGTCATATATGGTCCTTAATTTGTTGAGATATACAATGTACCTACTTTGTTGAGACTTTTAAAAAGCACTTTTATCACCTTTTATACCTAATTTATTGAGAGTTTTAAACATGAATGTGGATTTTTTTAAATGCTTTTCAGCATCTGTTCAAATAATAATATGGTTTTTATTCTTTCTGTTCATGTGATCTGCCATGTTTATTGATTTGCATATGCTGAACCATTTTTGCATCTCTGGGATGAATCCCACTTGGTTATAGTGAATGATTAATTTTACTGAGCTGTTGAATTCAGTTTGCTAGTATTTTGTGGAGGATTTTTACATCTATATTCATTGGGAAAATCAGCATGTGGTTTTCTTTTTCTTTCTTTTTTTCCTTTTCTTGTCTTGTTTTGGTATCAGGGTAATGCTGGCATCATAGACTAAGATGAGAAGAATTCCCTCTTCATTGTCTTGAAATGTCATAGAATTGGTATTAGTCCTTTATTAAATATCTGATAGAATTCAGCAGTGAAGCCATCAGGTCCTAGACTTTTCTTTGATGGGAGACTTTTTATTACTGATTCAATCTCCTTACCTGTTACTGATTTATTCAGACCTTCTATTTCTTAATAGTTCAATCTTAAGTAATTAATGTCACTGTACTATTAATAGCCATACTATCGATAATATTAGTACTCCACTTTCCAATCTCAAAATAATTTTATGTAACATTTTGCTTGATCCTTAAATAATCCCATGGAAAAGCATAAACATCATCTTGCCATTTTATAATGAGGAAATGGAAGGTTACTGACTAAAAAGAAACACTTGACAATTGAATGACAGATCTATCGTATACATTCTAGTATTCAGATTTTATTCTTATGTTTTACTACTGGTCCTTCTGTGATAATTCAAGAGCGAGCAGACATGGAAAAAACTTGGTGTTTTGCCAGAAAGATTCAACAACGTGTGTGGAGTCAGAGTTTCATTCTGTTGCCCAGACTGGAATGCAGTGGCATAATCCCAGCTCACCACAGTCTCCAACTCCTGACCTTAAACAATCTTCCTGCATCAGTCTCCTAAGTAGCTGGGATTATAGGCATGCACCACCATGCCCAGATAATTTTTTATTTTGTTTATTTGTAGAGACAAGGTCTCACTATATTGCCCAGGCCAGTCTTGAACTCCTGGCCTCAAGTGATCCTCCTGCCTTTGGCCTCCCAAAGTGCTGAGATGACAGATGTGAGGCACCATACCTGACCCAGTTATTGACACTGTGCTAGGCATAGGGATGAGAGCGGAGACCAAGACAGGCAAGATCTCTACCAACCTTGAGTTTATGAAATAGTGGGAAGAGAGCGTGAATATAACAAGCAAAGTAATACATAGGATATTTATAGATTGCAGTAAGTGCTATTCACAAAGAAAATAAAAAAACATGATAAGATAGAAAGTAACTGGAGGAAGCTGTTCATGATTAGATGAGGTGGTAGCATTTGGTCTTTCAGTTAAAAGATGAGAATATGCTGCTTATAAAATGCCAGTGGAAGTGCATTCTAGGCCAATCTGAAACTAAAAAGGCTTGGATATAGAAAGGGGCTTGTTGTCATAAGGAACAGAGAGTGAGCTACTGTGGTAGGATTGTGCGGAGAGAGGGAGAGAGTGGTTTGAAGTTAGAGAAGAAACATGAGTCAAATTATAGAGTAGGTAAAATGAGAGTGTTTTGGAGGGTCAGTTCAGCTCATAAAGCATTCTTAAGTGTGCTCCAGACTCAATCCACAAGGGTAGCCTCCTGGTAACCATGTTTGTACACTGCTCCATTTTCTTGTCTACAGTTCTCATGCAATAAAAATGTGGTGAACACCACCTCCTATGTGCATTGTGTGGTAGGTCATCGGAACACATGCAGTTGCTGCTCTTGTGAAGTTTTACAGTTCAATGTGAGTGCACCCCAGCCCAAAAGTGGCCAATTAGAGCTTCTTTTCTAGGAATTTAGAACTAGACACTGGAGAGGGATTTGGTTTCTATATGATTGGAGTTATAGCATGTAAACTAGAAGCTACTGGAAACCAAATTCTGCCACATCAGTTGGGAAGTCAAGGAGTCCAGTCTGTGAAGTAAGAAGAATGAAGCGCACAAAAAGAGACAATACCCTCATGATTCCTAATGACTTTACTTTTGTGGATTTTAGTCTTTCCAGAGGTTGGACTGCATTCTGCCCTCCTGTTCTTTGAAGTACCTTATAATCCTATAATATATTCTTCATATTTCTAATGCGTTCTGAGCTATTTTGTTGCTGTTTACAATAAAATAAATGTAATTTATACTCTAGACTGACTAGACAGGTTCAGGAAAAATAGACTCTAAGGCTTAAGCATGACTAAGGTTGAGAGTTAGGTAAATAATTTGCAATCTTAGATGGTAAAGAATAGTTTTCACGTGGTTAACAAAAAATTAGGGCATTGGGTGCAAGGAAACAATATTCAAAGAAATGAAAGAAGCACTCCATTGATTATGGTTACAGTCATGATGCTGGAGATGATAAGAAGATGCCTTGTAGTAAGAACCTTGTGTTGGCCAGATAGGGAATACGTGTAATGTGCCTCACTGAGGCATCTGCCAGTCTCTAAATTTTCTTATTTGTATTCACAAACTCAGTTGCAAGGTGACAGATTCCAGGAAGCCATATTTGAATGTGACCTCTCTCCTATATCCATATCTGATGGGATTATTTATTCATTGAATACCTATAATATATAGAGTGGTAAATCAAATGGACACTGTTTCTGCCCTCATGGCTCTTTTGGACTTGATGGAGTGGGTATCTAATCCAAGGTACTGTGCTTGATGCTTCAATGTAGATTTACCTTAATGCTTGTGATAATCCTTCAGGGTAAGTAGTATGAATCTTATTTTACATAGAAGGGAACTGAGTATCTGTTCCCCAACTAGGGAAGTTAAATTGCTAATAAGTGGAAAGTGAATAAAGAGCAAAGGCAGAATACAGGGCTTTTCTAATTCTTGGTCTTTCTTAAGTCTGTGCCCTTCCCAGTTACATTATTCAAGTCCCATAAACAGGAAATGAAAACACTCAACTAATTAATTTGTGGGTCAGAAAGTGACAACTGCCATTGCTGCTGGGATGGGAAGATTTGCACTGGTCATTTCAATGCAGAGCTGTACTGGCAAAGTGAGCCTAACTACATCTCCACATCTGGGACGCTCAACGTTGCTGCAAAACTCTAAACATCATAACTACGTTTGCTAGCAATAGCAAACTATGGAACCTAGGGGTAGTTCCCTCCACACTTCTATCTTCCAAATTTTGCATAAGTCCATCCTGCTGTTGGCACGTAATTTGCAATCAGAACCCTAACTAGAAATAAGTCTGAAGAAATGTAGCTCTCAGTTTTCTAGCCTCTGCATGATGGTATATCAGGAGGTGTTCTTAGTAATCCAATGAATGCTTAGTATTTGCTATTCCGTTAAATTAGGATGCCTTTTGTACTTCATGTCTGACTGTTTGCTTGAAGGTATATATTTCATCTTGTAAGTCTGGACATGCAAAATTTGTCTAGGGCTATTTAAGATTTCTGGGCTTTGAGTTACCTTACATTTTTTTTCCCCGCCACATAATTAATTGCCTGCAGCATTTAAAAGTAAAGCACACTTTACAAACAGAAAACTATACGCAGAGTTGAGAAAGAACTGAGTACCTGCGAGTCAGAAGCCTGAGATTTACATGCATTTTTCCCCCTTCCAGGTTCCCAATAACTGTGTGTCACCTTCAACAAGATATCTAACCTCTTTGGGTTTTTCAGTGTTTTCTCACAATAACAAGAATAATGGTTCTCATCACTTCCCTGCCTCTAGGGGTGTTGTCAGAATTAATGAGACACTAGGGTGAAAAGCTTTTCACTTTTTTTCCCCACAGAGAATGCTGAAATGTAAATAAAAGTAATATCTCTATTTTGTGAAGACGTTTTCCTTCTTCATGTCTTAATAACATTCAGAAAAGAGCCTACAGATTTTTTGAAGCAACAGCAATTACTGTAGGTGTTACATATAATAAGGGAACTGTATCTGCCAGGAAAAACAGAGGTGGAACCCGAAACTTGAGTCAGAGAGTCTGCTCCTGGCTTCCTCTTTAATGGCATCAGTAGGAGTGCTGAGATAATCACAAGTAAAATATTACTGTACAGAGAGCATATGGAAGTAGGAGAAACTACTTAATTAAAGTTGCCATCCTGAATGCACAAAGAGATACTGAATGCTGACATGTTGCTAAAATTTCTTAGACACATTGGAGAGAGAAGATGGAAAGTGGAGATCAAAATGTGTGTACTGTAGGGTTGAACTGCTCAAAGCCGTGAGAATAACATCATGAATCATTATTTTAAACTAGAAGTTAAACTCCAAGTTAGAAATATTCTCAACAATGTCTTTGATTAATTGACCAATGAGTTGTCTTTTAACATAGGCAACACATACTATATCAATCCTGTCACTTCAATGGAATATAAACCTCTGGGTTTTGATGGATGTTAATGCTGTCAAAAGTACACATCTTAATAAGATTTATTCTTGGCCATATGTAGATGATGAATTTCTTTATTTTTTTTAAAAAGCCACTCTTGGGAATAGAAAACACCCAACTTCTGTGGTATTTAGAGTACTGCCCATGTTTATAATAAAATTGTTTTCTTTGTTCAGACTCCTTCATTTTAGGATATTAAGCATGTAAGAAAATGTGGGAGCACATATAATTATCATTTCTTATGGATAAAGCACAGCTAAGCAAGGATGGGACAAATGACAAAGGGTGAGGCAGAATTCACACTGAGAGTTAACTGTCCTCACCAACTGACCACACTCTCTGAATGCCACCTGAAAAATACGAACAATCATTTGTTTTTTCAAAGTGTCCTATGAGTACATTATTCTTAAAAGTATTGAATTCAGTTTCAGGAGATTTTCTACTATCTCACATCTTTTCCCTACCTCAGAAAAATAGTATTAGTACTTTTCCAGTAATCATAACCCTGCTCACTTCAATCCTTTTCCATATTGGTCTAACAGTGGGGGGAAAATAAGTTTGATAAGGGAATATATAGTAAGTTGAGAATACCTTCTAATAGATCATCACATCTTTGTTTCAAACTCCTAACATTTCCTTTAGGATAATAATAGCTTATGAAGAACTGTTAAAGGTAAGAGCACCATAGAAACAAGAACTCCAGGGAGTTTAAATATATCAGAAGTGAGGCTTTGTAAGCAGTGTAAAGGCTTATTTGTATCTTAAATATAAGCAGGATTAGGAATTAAAACAAGGTCCAAATAGGGTCATTCAAAATAACATGTTTACATCTTTTTCAACATCCCTCAAAAAAACAATATTTGGAGTAATCAGAGTAATTTATATATTTTTTACAAAAAGTTATTTGTTTTACAAAGTGAAAGATGGATAAATGTATGTAAAACCAATGAGGATATTGTAAGTGTCTGAAGCTAAATTCTCAGAACTAGAGTTTGGTATTGAGAAGAAAGTTCTTCATGGTGATCCTGAAGCCGTAGAGGTGCCAGTATGAATGAGTGCCAGTATGAATGAGGAGCATTCATTTATGCAGGGGCAGGTATTGATAATGTGTCCCTGGAATTTTTTTCACTTTTGTGATTTTGTGTGGCAAGGGCAGGAAAGCATAGTTGTATAAGGGAATCAATGGTGCAAATAAGATAAAAATTCAGATGATCAACTAGGTCCAGGATGCTAGGTAAATGAAGAGAGAAACTTGTAAAAGGTGGTAGAGAAGAGGAATGGATATCTAAGGGAGACCAAGTGACTGGAAGTCTCCAGCTTTTAGCAATATCTAGTAGAAGGAAGTAGGAATAGAAACAGATAGCTTAAGCTAAAATTTTCAGACATTTTAGCATCCAGGGAGTGACAAAGTGTAGAGTTAAGCTATGAGAATAGGTAGCTACATTGGAAGAAATGCAAAGGGAAGTTGCTGTATGTTATCTATTACTGTGTAACAAATTGCCACAGACTTAGTGGCTTAAGACAACACTTATTATCTCTTAGTTTTTGTGGGTGACGAGACCAGTTACTGCTTAGCTGTGTCTTCTTAGAGTTTTACAGTGCTGCAATTGTGTTGTCTGGACTGTTTGCATTTGAGGTTTGACTGTTGAAGGATCCATTTCCAAGCTTACTCACATTATCAGAAGAATTTTTTTGCTGCTGTACGATTGAGGGCTGTGGCCTCTTAGTAGCTATAAGCTGAAAACTGCCATGAGCTGCTATAGTCAACTCTCATCGTCTAAAGGCTGACTCCAGTTCTTAGAGGTCACCCATAGTTCTTTCCTAATATGGCTTCATACTTCACCATAACCAGGAAGGAAATGGACACTAAAGTGCCATCCCATCATCTTTACCATAATCTGTCAACTGGAAGTAAGTCACAGGCCTCACCTGTAGCTGACTGTAGGAGGGAATTATACACGATGTGAACATGAGACATGTCAGAATCTGTTCACCTCAACTGGTAAGGAAAAAAACTCTTAATCTAGTGTGATCCTGAAGTTTTCCAGGATGACAGAAGGAACCAGATTCCAAAGTGTAAATCAATACAGAACAACCACTAAGGAATCACAGAGAAGAAAAGTTGAAATAGCAATCTGAATCTTAGAGGATCAGAGCTTTTTATATTTGGCTCAGGCATACGGCAGGAAGTAGCATTAACACAGAAGGGAAGAGCTTAAATCAGACATATAATGCTTGAGAATCAGCAGCCTCTAGTGCAGAGGCTTCAGGGAAAGTGATAACTGTGGTTAAAACTGTGAATAGCTTGATATGTGATGAATATTGTTTCCCATGGAATGAGTTCAAAAAAGCCAGCGGGAACATGAGGTAAAGGAGAGCAGAGGGGAATGGAGCCAACTTGTGTTGCTTTTACAATAATTACTTCCAGTTCATCAGCATTTTCTAATTCCTTTCTTCTACTATTTGTTATAGATGTGTCTCATAAACAGCAGGCCTGATGTTTCTTACTATTACAGTCCTTTAGAGCTTTGAAGACAACTTTCACATTTTCTTTCTTTGAGGAAAAGTATTGTGAGACATAAGGCTTACTTTTAGTCCAGCAATAAAGGATTTTATTTTTTTTTATAAGGAATAAATTATTTCAGGTCTTTGATGAGATCTACCCCTTCCCTGCTGAGTCTTCCCTGCAAACTCTCGGGAGATCCCAGTCTCTCCTGATAACACTTCCTCTTTCTCCCTTTTATGTTCTTTCTCCTCCCCAAACTCCATTGTTGCTTTAGGTAGACAGAGTATGGAAAGGGCTTGAGGCAAGGTCAAAAAAAGGATTGTTATGGAGGAGGGAAAGGGCCATATTTTAGTTTATTTCTTCCTCCATCTTAAACCTGAGCAGAAAAACAACACAAAACAAACAAAGCAACACCAAAACAAAAGCTTTTCATTAAAGAAGAGATTATGGCAAGATGCCTGTTCTGTATGGCTAATGTAAAAAATAGTACTGACATCTACTTTGTGAGAGAAAATAATTGCTTTTAAGTTCTTTTCTCTCCCTTTCAAAATGTATACCAATTCTGTGATTCCAAGATATCTTTGTCAAACAGAGAAGAAAAAAAAAATGGTCTGGCTAGCCAAGTTTCAAGGTCAAAGCTGGTGTGCCTGGCTTTCTCATAAAGAGTTCATATATGAAACAACCATTTTTAAAATTAGTCTCATTCAAAGAAACAGTTTACACATAATGACTTGATTATGTGTTTCAAATAACAAAAGTTGGAATGGAATCAAATCTTTAATTTTTTTTTTTTGTCTATTACTTTGACTATTTAAACTAGCTACAAAAAAAAAAAAAAAATTCACTGAAACAGTCCAAAAATGAGCTTTGGAGCAGAATCTAGGGAAGAAGGTCGGGACATCCCACATTGGATGACCCTAGCTTATTATGTAACACTTGGCTTATCCAAACTTGGAATCATTTGTATGTAAATACCATGTGTGCAGTTATTTCTGCCAGGATGCCAATAGTGTAGCTATCTCTTAATGAACCCTATGCTGGTGGCTTCCAGGTGGTTGAATGCTTCTATCCACTTCAACTATGTTTGTTTTACAATGTCTAAGTAGGTTATTTAATGAAGGATTATGGAATGCAACAAAATAACTAGTTGAGGAAAACCCAGACAACATTATGATAAAGTATATACCAGTATTCACAATAGTTAACTTAAGCATACACATATAGCTAATCACCTATCCTAGAAGATTAATTTGTAATCTCTACACTAGCATCATTTCTTTTTTATTCTTTTTTATACTTCCTTTTAGTAAACACTTATTGAATGCCTACTACATGCTAGATGCTGTTCTAGCTGCTTGGATGCAATTGCAATCAGTACTGTCCAGTCCTCATGGAACAATTGTCTTAGGTAGAGAGAGGAATACTTATAAGCAAATAATTATAAGCAAATGCAAAAATCACAATTTTTCAAATATTACAAAGGAAAGATACATGCACGGACTTTTCAAAGCACTAAATGTGAATAGCTGCTGGTGGTTGTGAGTCCTCTAATGACCCTTAGAGCTATGCAGTAAGTTTGATGGAAGAGTTTTCTCGTGCCCATTCCTGACTCAATCCATCCCCAGCATCTCTCACAGGTCCCACCCATATTTTGTTGGTTCGGGTTTCTCCATCCACATTTTGTCATTCCAGGTTTCTTCACTTCTTTCTCTGTAGTATGAGTTGCTTCTCTACCTTCTCCACAGTGTCTCTTCCTGTTAATCATCTTGTTTCTAGGAACAGAAAAATATTACCTTCAAACTCACTTCCAGATCCTGTCTGAAACAGTAGTTAATGATTTCATCCTTTGGGTCATTGATTGGCAGGAGTCATGGGTTAAGAAAAGTGCCCTGGAGTACTACTGAGAAAGCAGAGGGAGAGACAATATTCAGAAAATACACTAATTAGTACTTTTTGGTATAGTCTTGTCATATTAGTAAAGCAGATAGGTAGACATTTGGTACAGAAGGAGAGATAGTTGTGGTCAGGCACAAGAGTAGGATGGAGTTCAAAGAAACTAATCAGAGATGAACCGATCTTAGGAGTGAAAGGTCAGAATAGTAGCAAGATGTAATCCCCAACTACATTAATGAAGTTTGACAAGTGTATGGAATTTTAATATTGGGCATTCTGGTAGTTTCATGTGTCAGGAACAAGTCATAGTAGATTTTCCAAGATACAGCAGGCAAAAGCAGCTGATTAATATACAGAGCAGAGCAGAGGTGGGAGGCTGAGAAGATTCAGATGAAATCCCTAGAGAAGGCTTATCAAAAATCATATGGTCTAAGGCTTTTTAAAAAGTTATATTCTTCAATTCCAAACTAAATGCAAGTCCCTATTTCACAGCATGTTGTTTAGAAGAGAAAGGATGTAACAATTGTCTTTAAATAATTAGAGGGCTGTTACAATAAGAAACATCAGGCCTATTGTTCAGGACTCCAGAGAGCAGAGACAGAATTTTGTCAAATAAAGAATTTTCTGACAGTGGCTACTGTTTGACAACAAAATAATTATCTTGTGAGGCATCTCCTGTGGAAATATTCAGAGGCTACACAGTCTTTTTTCATAGATTAGCAAGAATTCATGCATGAATCATGGGTTTGAAGTGAACTATAAGCTTTCCTCCTATTCTACAACTTCGAGGGCAAACATTCCCAACAAAAAAATATTCTAAAAAGTCAGTGGTTTAAAAATATTGTTGTGGGAAATAACTGTTTTTTTAAAAATAAACACAACTACAAAACATTTAAGAAATAATAGTACAACCAAAAATGACATATGATACTTTCATTTTAATTTTTAAGTTGCTATGATAGATTTTTCTGGTTCTATGTTGAACATGTTGGTATGTCTTAGGAAAGGAATTGGAACTAAATGAAAAAGTAGAGAATATTTTCAATATTTTTAACATCTGATGCGCCAAATGCTGTTTTATTTTGTTAAAATTTATAGAAGTTTAGCTCTCAACTCCAATATAAGCCAAATAATTTAATTTACAATTGCACACAAAATAGGCATCATGTTTTTTTGGCATGAAGCATGGTTATATTAGATAATGTAGAAAAAATTGGAAACGATTACTTCTCTTTCCCTCCAATGTTGACAGACAGAGATCCAGAAAATACTCTTTAATTAAGATAGGCTCTCCAAAACAAAATCCCTTTCTGCCTGAGTTATGGTTTCTGGAAGGTAAATACTTGAACATAGTCACTGATGACTCATATATATATATATATAATTATATATACCAGGCATATAAAAAGCCATTTTAAGTTTTATTTTTATTTATTTTTTTGAGTTGGAGTCTCACTCTGTCACCCAGACTGGAGTGCAGTGGCCGCTCTCGGTCACTGCAGCCTCGACCTGGGCTCTGGCGATCCTTCCGCCTCAGCCTTCCAAGTAGCTGGAACTACAGGTGCGCACTGCCATGCCCGGCTAATTTTTTTGATTTATTATAGAGATGAGGTCTCGAACCCGCGGGCGATTTAAGTTTTATAAACTGCTCATTTCTATGATTTATATGTCTTTCTGAAGATTTACTCCATGTCTAAGTTCCTGTTCTTATTCAACCAAACAATATTTATTGATTTCCTACTATGTGCAAGGCGTGATAGATAATCTAATAAATTCAAAGATGTATAAATAAGACATTTTCCTTTCTGGTAATTTCAGTATTGGGGTAGAAAAAAGACAACAACACAGAACCAGAACTTAAGATAGTATTAGATAAGCACATTAATAGTGGTGTCAGCAAAGTATTGAGGAGATCAGAGGTGAGACAGACACAGTTGGCCTTGTGGAGGAATCTGACTGGATCTCTAAATGATAAGCAGGATTTTATAAGTAGAGAGGGGTGATGAGATTTTTATGGAGTGACATCAAAAAGACAGAGGAGAGCAAGGGATGTTCAAGAAATATTTATTAGATCCATTCTGTTGGATTCTTATAAAGGAGTAGTGTAAAATAAGACTGGGTCAGATCAAGCATATGCTTGTAGCATCAAGCTAAGGGATTTAGACTTTAGTTAATAGAGAATAGGAAGATAGAAACAGTGCATTAAGAGACTCAGTCAGAGGACAGTATCTGGGGAAAGAAAGTGAGGCAAAGTGAACTATTGGGAGGCTCCTCAGGAGTCCCAGCATGAGGGTAATGACAGAATAAATGGAATGACATAAAAATTATTGGAGAGACTTAATCTAAAAAAATCAGTTACTGGCACACTTGGGAGTGATATGGTAGGAAGATGGAAAAGTTCACAGTAATTCCAAGGCTTAAAGTTTGGATGACTAACAAAATAATAATAGCAATGTCAGAAATAGCAAAGAAGGACAAAATTTTGGGTTCAAGTTTTGAATTTAAATGTCTTGATTTTGAGATGCTGACAATGTCTCCATAAGAAAAAAATTTAAAGCATAGAAATAAAGATATTAGACTCTAGCAAATCAACTAAGGGAGCTGGAAAGACAAGACCACCAAAACTCCAACATCAGCAGAAGAATCCAGATCACCAAAGTGAAAGCCCAAATATGGGACATAGAAGACAAAAATAGCATAGGAAGAAATCAACAAAACAAAAAGCTAGTTCTTTGAAAGGATAAACAAGATTGATGAACCCCTAGCCAGATTGATCAAGAAAAAGCCCAAATAAATACAATCAGAAATGCAAAAGATGGAATCACAACAGATCCTGACGAAATACCAACAATTGTCAGAGATTACTATTCACACCTATATGGAAACAAACTTAAAAACCTAAATGAAATGATGGACTTTCTGACATCATACAACCTCCCAAAGTTGAAACAAGAAGAAATTAAGATATTAAAAAGACCAACAACCCAGGAAATAGACTTTGTCATAGGAAAACTACTCACACACACACACAAAAACATCCTGGACGGACAGCTTTCCAGCAGAGTTCTACAAAATATATAAAGAGGAGCTGATACCAATCTGATTGAAAGTATTCCAAGAAACCAAGAAAGACAAAACTCTCCCCAAATCATTTTATGAGGTTAACATCACACTGATACCCAAACCAAGTAAAGATCCAACAAAAAAAGAACTACAGGACAATATCCTTAATGAACATAGATGTAAAAATTCTCAACAAGATTCCAGCAAATCATATCCAACAACACATCTCAAAAATCATTCACCATGACCAAGTAGGCGTCATCCCTAGGATGCAGGGTTGTTCAACATCCACAAGACCATAAATGTAATTAAATACATCAACAGATGTAAAAATAGGAATCACATGATTATGCCATTAGATAAAGAAAAAACTTTAGCTAAAATCTCACATCCCTTCTTGATGAAAACCCCTGAGCACCTAGGCATAGAGAGAACTTGCCACAAAATAGTAGGTGCCATCTACAATAAACCCACAGCCAACATATCGCTAAATGGACAAAAATGGGAAGCATTTCCCCTGAAAACTGGAACAAGACAAGGCTGCCCACTTTCACCCCTCTTGTTCAATATAGTTTTGGAAGTCCTAACTAGAGCAATCAGACAAGAGAAGGGAATAAGGGGTATCCAAGTAGGGAAAGAGGAAGTCAAGCTATCCCTCTTTGCTGATGACACGATTCTATACCTGGGAAATCCAAGAGAATCTGTCAAAAACCTTCTTGCACTGATAAAGGACTTTGGCAAAGTCTCAGTGTACAAAATCAATGTGCAAAAGACAGTAGCTTTCTTATACACCATCAACACATAGGCAGAGAACCAAATAAAAAGCACAATCTCTTAACAATAGTCACAAAAAAGGAAATACCTCAGCATCTTCCTAACCAGAGAAGTGAAAGACCTTAAAATTAAAACTACAAAACGTTGCTCAAAGAAATCAAAGATGACACAAACTAATGGAAAAACATTCCACGCTTATGACCTGGAAGAATCAACATTGTTAAGATGTCCACCCTACCCAAAGCAATCTACAGTTTTAATGCAATACTCATTAAATTAGCAACATCCTTCTTCTCAGACCTGGAAACAACAATACAGCAATTCATATGAAATCACAAATGATCACGAATAACCAAAACAATCCTCAGTAAAAGAAACAAAGTAGGCGGTATCACACTTTCAAACTTTAAACTTTATTATAAGGCTATACTAATAAAGATAATACAATACAATCTCGCATATAGACCAATGGAATAGGCTAGAGATTCCAGAAGCAAAACCTCAATTTCTCAACCAACTCATCTTTGACAAAGCCTCCACTAACAATTACTGGGGAGAAGAGAAATTATTCAGTAAATGGTGCTATGAAAACTGGCCACATGCAGATAAATACAAGACACCTACCTGTCACTACATTCGAAAATCAACTCTAAATGGATCAAAGACCTAAATGTAAAACCTCAAACTATAAGAGCCTCCTGCATAATGAACATTTTTATACCTAACCCTGAATTGTACACCACATCTTTAAAATAAAGAATTAACAAGTAAAAAAAGAAAAGAAAATGCAAGAGACTCCCTTATGGAAATTGGAATTGTCAACCAACTTCTAATAAAAACCCATGCCATAAGAGATAAGATAGACAAGTGGGATGTCATCAAACTGACAAGCTTATGAAAAGCCAAAGAAACCATCAAGAGAGCAGGGAGAAGCCGGGCTCAGTGGCTCAGCCTGTAACCCCGCGCCTTTGGGAGGCTGAGGTGAGTGGATTGCCTGAGCCCACGGGTTCGAGACCCGCCTGGGCAACTTGGAGAGACCTCATCTCTACAATAAATCCAAAAAATTAGCCGGGCGTGGTAGCACGTGCCTGTAATTCCAGCTACTTGGAAGGCTGAGGCGGAAGGATTGCCGGAGCCCAGCAGGTCGAGGCTGCGGTGGCCGGGAGCGGTCACTGCACTCAAAAAAAAAAAAAGAGCAGAGAGATAGCCCACAGACTGGGAAAAAAATTTGCCACCTGTATATCTGATAAAGACTAACATCTAGGATCTCTAAGGAACTCAAACATGCCGAAAATAAAAAAACAAGCAGCCCTATTAAAAAGGGGGCAAAAAGATATGAAAGACACTTCTCAAAAGAAGATATATGAGCAGCCAATAGATACATGAAAAAATGCAAGTTAAAACCATGCTGAGATACCACCTAACTCCTTTCAGGTTGGCTATCATCAATAACTCAAAAAATAAGAGATGCTGAAGAGGATGCTGGGAAAAGGCAACACTTCTCACACTGTTGGTGGGAGTGTAGACTAGTACAACTTCTGTGGAAAACAGTGTGGTGATTCCTAAAAGATCTAAAAATTGACCTTCCACATGACCCAGTAATTCACTTTCTGGAAATATATATTGGAGGAACTCAAATCATTCTGAAAAGGTAACTGCGCATACACGTTTATTGCTGTACTATTCACAATAGCAAAAACATGGAACCAACTGTGCTGACCATCGAAAACAGAGTGGATTAAAAAAATGTGGTACATAGGCATGATGGAATATTATACAACTATAGGACAAAATTATGAACTTCGCAGCAACTTGGATGGATTTAGAGTCTGTAATACTCTGATCTATCACAGAAACAAAGAACTGAGTGACACATGTTCTCGCTCATAAGCGGACCCTGAACAATTATCATTCAAATATTATAAGAAAAGGATTGGCAGTAGTGGGAAACTGCCAGGGGATGGGGGGGCACACTTAATCAATAAGGGTAACTGATCTCAAACCGGGTAATGTGGGGACCAAAGTGAGGCCCAAACATTGCCTGTACAATGACTACTTGTATACCTAACCCTGAATTGTACCCCACATCTTTAAAATAATTTTTAAAAAGATATCATCCTCTGGAGTAAGATACAGCTAGGCTTGAATGCTTTCTTATTACATATTTGGGCAAATTATTTCATCTTCTTGAACCTAAGTTTCCTCATCTATAAAATAGCGATAACTTTAGCACCTACATATAAGTTTGTGTGTCAATTAAATTAGAAATTTGGAGCACAATATAATGTGGCTCAGTAGCAGTTAGCTATTTTTGCTCATGATATTATTGTTAATAGGCAGGAGGAAATATGAATTTAGAACTCGTGACAGAAGCCAAGATTAAAGGTATAGCTTTGCGTGCCATCCTTGAAGCAAGGCTGGTTGCAGCCATTTTAATCGGTAAAAACAGATTATGAAAACTTGGGAAATAGTCACACTTAAGAGGTGAAAAGGAAGAGTATTAATTAAAAGAATCAGAGAAAGTATTAAAGTAGATACCAGAGGAAAAACTCTTAATGTCTTGGAATTCTAAACAGGTACATTTCAAAAAGAGCTGGTAAGCAGATTCAGTTAAATGTTGCTAAAATCTCAAGGAGGATGCGGGTAGATAAAAGGTTATTGAATATTATTTAGGTCACTGCAATTCAAAGGCATTTATCAGAGGAGTGTGTTTCTGGATTCTGGCCTTTGGCAAGACTCCCCAAAATGTTTAATTTGTGGTGTCACATTCCCTAGTGTTAATTTGTCTGGTAATCACTGCCTTATACTTAAGAGGTCTTAAACATCTGTGTTGAGCCATATCATAAGTTGAGAATTTCTAAAACCATCTAAAAATCTTCTAAAGATTCTTTAACAGCAGACATCACTTATATTTGTTTAAAATTAATATAATACTAATACTTCGAAATTGAATGACTATTTTCCATTTTAATGAATTTTTCCTTAACCTAATTAATTTTATCTTTACAAGAATTTGTACTAAAACATTCCCTTCTTTACTGAATCTCTCTCTCCTTTAAAATCTGTCTCTGTTTTTTATTTATTTAAAAAGTCTTTCTTCCTTCTTATATTTCTTTTAATTTCTATTTCTCCTTTTATTCTTTAATTGAGATCTTGTATGAGTAGTAATTTTAGGCCAGAGATATGCATCCAAGTTTTGGTTTTTTATTTGAGGTGAAAGAGGAATGGGAACTCTTTGTATCAGCCTCATATTGACTCCGATGAAGAGAAAAACAGAAAGAGAGAGAAAAAAACCACACCCCATGATTGGAGGTTTAGCAAAAGTGCTAGATAGGCTTGGTTGTCATGGAGACCACCACAGCCGCTGTTTATATGCCGAAATGCGCAGAAAGGATAGGCAGGGAGATTAGATATTCATAGTTTGCGAAAGGTGAAATGGTAGCAATAAAAAAGCTTCTGGTCTTTGGAGGTAGGGATAGCTAACAAGAAGAAAGTTGAAGCTAGAGGTTGAGGTAGGGATTTTGACTGGTAAGTCCAGATAGGCAAAGTTTTTGGAAAAACTTGTATGGTAGTCATTAGTGCTGCTTACCAAATATTTTTGTTTCTTTTCCTCCTGAGTACATGACAGGACTAATTCTCCTGGCATCTTGTTTGGGTTGGAGGAGCCATGTTATTAGCTCCAGCCAATAAGCTATGAGCAGATTGGCACATGTCATTTTCAGGCCTAGGCATTTAGCTCCTTGTCCAAGACCTTCCAGAGCTCTGTTTGTCTTCTGGCCCAGTGATTGGCTATGTTCATTAGCTTAGGTTCTACCTCAGTGTTACCTAGCCTGTTCTGAGTAATACAGCTACTAAATGGTAAAGGTAAAATTGATAGGTTACATGCCAAAAGTTGTTACAGTTATTTATTGTGTATGATTAAGCACACCAAGACTTAGTGGCATATAATAACAAAAGTTCTATTATGCTCATGGATTCTGTGGGTCAGAAATTCAGCAAGATCAACACAGACCTGGCTCTTCTCTATTCCACAATGGCTGGGGCCTTGGTTGGAAGGACTAGAATGGCTGGGGTTAGAATCATCTAGTAGCTTCATGCACATGCCTCAAACTCAGGCTCAACGACGAGAGACAGGCTCAGCAGGGCCTGTCCACCAAGCACTTCCATGTAGCCTCTTTATGTGGCTTGGGCTTTTCACAGCATTGTAAACAGAGGAAGTACCTTGAGAGCAACTATTCCTGAAAGTCTAGTGGAGGTTTTGAGGTCTTTCATTACACATGGCATCAGCTCTGTGCATTCTGTTAGTTATGAGAAAGTCATAAGGCCAATCAAAATTCCAGTGGGGAAGGGAGAGTCATAGAGGGGGGGCTCAGAATTAGTCTTTACTTCTCCACGGGAGTAGTGTCAGTCAAACAATTTACAGCCATTTTGGAAGGGTATAGAAAAGCTTGCGTAGTCATGAAAGGAAACTGTTGTGTGAAGTGACCAAAGCACAGTTCATTTCATAAAAACAAGAATCTACTTCTGGATAGTGTTCTGCAACTTGTAATACACTTTCATGTGCCTTATCTCACGTGATCCTTTCCAAAATCCTGTGATATCATGCAGGACAGTTACTTTTATCTCTAGACTACAAAAAAGAAGAAGAAAAATTCTTAGCGGGACCTAAAATAACTAAAAACAGTATCACTTAATGTACATGCTGCACATTTAAATTTTTATTTTTTATTTTTTAATTTGCTATCTTCTTTATTAACTAGCATTGCTTACATGCACTGTTTGGTCTGCTATAACAGTTTTAGGAAAATAAGACAAGAAAATGCCAGGAAAGTCAAAAGTATATGGCAACAAAAGGATTTCTAGAAAAGTACTAAGCAACTGGTCTTATATTACCCTGTTGATATGTAATAGCAACAATTGGCCTGACATTCAGAAATTAAATGAAGTATGAGAAAAATAAGTTAATGTTTTGTGAATATAGTAGTTATATTTTGATTCAACTTTCACAATATTCCCTTTTGCAAAATATACTTCGTCTGAAAAAGTACAAAACTTTCCCTCGTCTTTCACATAACCAGCTTTGATATCCATTTTGAAAAAGACTGAAGCACATTTAAATTTATCTCCTTATATTTCAAACTACAAATGATTACTGTGGATTGAATAGTATTGAAAGCTTACTGGGTATGAGGCACTTACTTAGGCTCTGTGAATATACAAAGACAACTTAAATATTTTTACAAAGTATTGAAGAAGGCAAAGTTGTAAAGAGAAAACAAAAAGACAGAATGTCACGAGGGCTAATGATAAGAGCCCAGTGACAAGGACATATAGAGGGAGGGACACAGTTCAGATGACAAGGAAGTGGTACTTAAGCAGAGCTTCACAAGTGAGAAATATTTATATTGGTAGAAAAGAGAGGCCAATTCTCTCCAGCATGAGCAAAGGCACAAAATGTAAACATGTACATGTTCACGTGTTCAGAGCTTACTCCAGAAAAAAAGTGTGACTGGAGTATAAGGCAAAAAAGAAGACAGAGAAAACTGAAGGTGTGCATTAGTCAATTCACCTCAAATTGTATCAAGTCTACCTTTATTTTGAGAGCTCTGCAATGGAATATGTTAAATATATTTTGTGTACAAATCATTTTCCTTCTTAGGAACCTACTCATTGTCACTAAGCTTTCCATTTTCTGAGTTTCTTCATAGTTATTTCAGTTCATGGCTTCACTATCATTGAATGCTACACTCTTTGGTTACAAACTGCTGATATTCTGGCAAAGTCTTTATTAGTTATTTACCTCCACAAATTGACTAGATCAGCAATTAATAATAATGTAAGTGATTCTTGAAATTTTCAAAAATGTTCTTGAGAAGAGAGAAAGATTCAAGAAAAAATTAGAGCATTATTTGCTAGTTTATGGACTCACTCTTATGGTCATCTAACTCTAACATTGAAAAATAAAGTATTCCTCTTTTTTGGCAGATTTTCAAAGGGACCTATTTCTATTTAACTTTTAACACCTCTCCCTAAGTTGTTCTCTCTTGCTTCACCCCAATCCTGCACACCTCTTCTGTCTCAAATTACTCAAAATCCATCACCCATTTCTTTTCTGTTACCCACCATTAAATGCCTCTCTGGTTACAACGACATGTTTAAAAGCTTTGCACTTGCAGGAAAATATTATCTGTACAGTATTTTGCCATGCAACTTTTCATGACCACCACTAGGAGAGTGAGCATGAAATGATTAAATAGAAATGACTTTAAACTACTGTTGCTAGGAGCATTTAATGTATTACACTGAAAGTATAATGGCACCGAGCATATGGATCTGATTTCATTTTATGCTCCAAACAGGAAATTACTTTTTGCCTAAAGGCTTTTAAACTTGTGAAGTTCCCACATCATGGAGAAGACTATCTGTCCTGCAGAGGAAATGCAACGATTAAAGCAGAAGACACAGATCCTGGTTTAAAGAACAAGAACTCCACACTGCCAGCAGATTAGGCCATATCAGGTGAAGGTAGAACCTTCTGTAGAAATCAACTGAGTATATAAGCACAGTGAAGCCTAATTAATAAGAGCTTGGAAAAAGAATACTGGTACCCCAGGCCCAGTTTAGTTGGACAGTGAACCACAGGGGACAAATAGAAGCAGATGGAAGCCGGGCTCGGTGGCTCAGCCTGTAATCCCGCGCCTTTGGGAGGCTGAGGTGAGTGGATTGCCTGAGCCCGCGGGTTCGAGACCTGCCTGGGCAGCGAGACCTCATCTCTGCAATAAATCAAAAAATCAGCCGGGCGTGGTAGCGCATGCCTGTAATTCCGGCTACTCGGAAGGCTGAGGCGGAAGGATCACCGGAGTCCAGCAGGTTGAGGCTGCGGTGGCCGGGAGCGGCCACTGCACTCCAGTCTGGGCAACAGAGTGAGACTCCAACTCAAAAAAAAAAAAAGGAAGCAGATGGAAGCCATGCTAGCAACAATTTAACATATATCAAATCCTTTAGGAAAATGTGTAAGTACATACTGAACATATATATATATGGCTGCACAGTAAACTTGAAGTATTTTTCATTATAGAGTGTGGGTTCAGTTAATTTAAATAACCATTTTTGCTATGTTTATAAAGTTCACAATGAAATAAGTCTTATAAATATTGTTAAATATAAATTTCTAAATGGGCTGATTTATATCTAGCTATTGTAGTTAAGATCCTGTGCTTTGATTGGCAAAAATCTGGAGAGAGGTAAGTAACAGAATTAGATCTTTATGAAATATGCTACATATTTCTTATGTACTTCTGTTAATTTAAATAAGAATTTGGGACTCAGGGTACACAAGTAACTTGACCTCTGTTTCCCATGCTGGTTACAGTATCCAGTATCCAGATATAGGATTGTCTGGCTCTGAAGTTCAGGCTGTTTCCATTATTCACTGCTGCTAAAAGGCTTAGGAAATACCTCCTGCCTTACCCTTGAGTTTATTCAGGATGTAAAGTATTACATCCTGTAAGAAACAGAACTCCTGTATTGACTTACTGGTTATTTTGTTGACACTGAATCCCTCTGATATTTTGTTGTAATGTAAATACCACATTAATTTTTTTAAATTATACTTTTATGGTGAGAGCCACAGGAGTTTACAAATGATGTTGCTAAAAACAACAATTCTTCACTTTAGTATCTAAGGAAGAATACACAATTTGTATCTATCAGCATTCTTAGAACTTTCCTGTCTGGCCAAGTTTAAATCTCTTACTGAATGTATAACTGAAAGTGATATTCATAAAAGTATTAAAGATGGTGATGAATATTATGCATTCTACATCTGAAAGGTCATTTTGGTTCAGAGGAGAGTATCTTGGATTATGAGTACATATTTATGCCAAAATGTATCTACAAGAATAAGTAGGCAACTATTGCTCCATCTTAAGAATTATGACTTTGGCAAAATATATAACTTTCAGGGACTCTCAGGATAAGAGAAAAATATTCCTTAAGTTTGCAGACCTTAATGATGTTTTGTTGGAAAAATATTTCCAACAATTAGCACTTTTAGAATTGGCATTGGCTTAAATGCTCAAAGCAATCATTTTTTTTTCCTTCAATCAAGTCTTGCCCTAAGTACATGACATAGACTAAAATGAAATATACAAAATAAACAAATTGCCTTAGGGCCCATAGCCTCTTTCACTCTTGATAGCACCTAATTTTGTGCAGGCATCTTTAATATTATGCCAACTACTCACTCTTTTCAACAAATATGCGTGGAGATCATATGCTAAATAGTTTCAAAGACATTTTCTATCTCTTGACATAGATTTTGAAATGCTCCTTTTATAATATTTCCCAAAAGGACAAAAAGATATGTGCTGTTTTCAAGGCCAGTTGCTCATTACTGATGAAGCTGACATGGTGAATTCAAAGCATTAGTAAGGTAGCCCCAAGTAAAATTGACATGACTGGATTACCTTGTTGGGCTTCACATAGCTAATTCAAAATGCAATTTACTTAACTTGTATTTTGACTTAAGGATAAAACATCCCAACCTGTTAAATAGGTTGGGCACTCATATGACTTGGGAATAGCTTCATTCCACACAGCCAAATGTGTACATATACACCAAAGGAAAGCATGAAGACACTAAGATGAAGATTAGCAAGCAATTTTTAAGACTAAATATGTTGCAGACATGTTTAGTTCACTATATATATTTTGGTAACAGTTTTCTTAGATTTATTGATTTATTAGAATATATAAAATTAAAATAGATATTTAATGTATATACACAAATATAACTGAAAATAAAAGTACTGATAAATGGCATCACATTGAACCATTTTTAATTAAGAATATACAGGGGCCATATATTGGATAACTTGGACCAAAAGGTCAGTGCTATAGAATAATGAGGAAGAGAACAGGAAACTGGGACCAGGCTGAGGGAATTAACCTGGCTTTTTTGCTGGATTCCCAACAGAAGGGGTAGCCAATATCAGCATTATAAGATGCCCAAGCCGGGCTCGGTGGCTCAGCCTGTAATCCCGCGCCTTTGGGAGGCTGAGGTGAGTGGATTGCCTGAGCCTGTGGGCTCGAGACCCACCTGGGCAACTTGGTGAGACCTCATCTCTACAATAAATCAAAAATTAGCTGGGCGTGGTAGCGCACGCCTGTAGTTCCAACTACTTGGAAGGCTGATGCGGAAGGATCGCCAGAGCCCAGCAGGTCGAGGCTGCGGTGGCCGGGAGCAGCCACTGCACTCCAGTCTGGGCGATGGAGTGAGACTCCAACTCAAAAAAAAAAAAAGAAAAAAAGAAAGATGCCCAAAGGGTGATGACGATGATGATTTGAGAGGGCAAGGCAGGAAGGATTTGCAAGAAATAGCCACAGTCAGGGTAGATAGACTAGATAGCCACATCACGGTTCTAGTCGGTCTCTCCCTAAACCAAGATTATAGAGAGTAAGATGAAGCTCCCAATAGCTGAGCCAGTGGTCCTGGGTTCTAGTTTTAGCAGAGGACAGTGCTGCTGAAGGCTTGAAAAATACAGCTCTTCAAATGAAGTTTTGGAATCAGTTCGACCTGGATTATAATCCTAGCTGTCCCACATACTTATTGCTATGTAACTTTTTGAAGTTTAACTTCTTTAAATCTCAGCTTTATCACTGATAAATTAGAGCTAAAAATACTTCAAATGATGTTTTTGAGGGTTATAGGAAGCATTGTGATATATTGTGAAACAAATGGTTAAGAATGCAGAAACTGAAACCATAAAGATTAAAATATAAATTCTAGATCTAGACTCCTCCTTGAGTTTTGATGCTAACTTGTGACCTTGGGAAATTTCACTTAACTTTCTCTGCCTCTGTTTTCTCATCTCTGTGAAAGGAAGTTTCTAAATGATCCTTTCTTTTAGGGTTTGTTGCTAATTTCTGGTATGTAATAGTAATCATAGAGGTAGCTATCATTATCTGCGACATTATATGAACATATGAAAGATTTTTATTGTTGCAATTATTCTTATTAATAAGACCAGTCATACAAATAGGCTAAACATGGTGGTGATGAGGAGAAAGCTGTGATTTTGTAAGGTCCTGTGAAGCCAAATCTCCCTCTAACCAAAAAACTTCATTCCAGATATATTGGTGGAATCTGTGACATTCATGTGTGACTTGTCATTACCAAGAATGACTCAGCATCTGGGTAGCGAGGGTCACTGCTAAAGGAAAGTTCCATAGCTAAGACTGAGCAAGGAGGAGGGTGAGGTCATGTAGTAAGCATTATAAGGTTTAAAGAAGCAAACCAGACATGTGTCTGGTAAGAATTTTGTTGTATCTTCTTCAGAATTATTGCATCATCCCTGGCTTGTTCTGCTCTGCTAAAAGAGCACTGAAGATGTGTCACAATAAGTCATTTCTCACTGAGATCATTCTTTTGATTGTACTGTTTTGGATTTAAACTAAAAAAAATTATTAGACACTTAGCTTCTCACTGACTTGGTTTCCTTAGCTAAAAAATGGAGGGATTGAATACATTCTGTAATAAACTTTCAGTCCACAAATTATATAATTCTATGATGACACACCATATTTGGCTTTCCCTAGAATGCCACCTCCAGAGTTAAGAACACATGATAGGTATAATCACATTTTAACAAGGTCCTTACGGAACTTCATGTAACTAAAAACTTTTGGTTAAGGTCCAATTAGACTAAATTCAATGCTATAGTGGGTTCCTTTCAATAGAGATTTTAGTTTACAACATGCGTGCATTAAATACAGTAGTTTATAATGAAATAAAGTCTAAGGGAGATTTAACTATTATTCAATTTGTTCTGTCTTAGCCTTTTCTATCAGAGGGTAGTACTGCCTGGAAAGAAAGTTGCTTCAGAACTTATGTCAGCATTCATGTTGGAAGCCTCTCACTTCACTTGATTCATTAAGTTGTCTAGTAGTTTTGAGTTCCATGTCATGTTCAATTCTGCAGTGCTCTTGGCTTTGTAGATGCCATCTGTCCCAATAACCATCATTACTTCTTTGAAAGCATGTTGCTTTTTTCTCCTATGAGAAATTATGTCATGATAATAATAGCTGACATCTCCTGGGTAGTAGGATGTGGCACGCTCTGCACTCAGTGTATTACCTGTAGTATCTCATTTAATAGTCATAGGAATCCTGTGAGACTGGTGCTATCATTACTACCATTTTATAGAAGAGTAAATTAAGGCTTTGAAAGGTTGAGCATCTTGCCGGGCTTGGTGGCTCAGCCTGTAATCCCACGCCTTTGGGAGGCTGAGGTGAGTGGATTGCCTGAGCCTGTGGGCTCGAGACCCACCTGGGCAGCCAGACCTCATCTCTACAATAAATAAAAAAAAAATCAGCCGGGCGTGGTAGCGCATGCCTGTAATTCCGACTACTTGGAAGACCAAGGCAGAAGGATCGCCGGAGCCCAGCAGGTTGAGGCTGCGGTGGCCGGGAGCGGCCACTGCACTCCAGTCTGGGTGACAGAGTGAGACTCCAACTCAAAAAAAAAGAAAAGAAAAGAAAGGTTGAGCATCTTGCTCTAGGTCACATAAGATGAGAAGTTAGGACCTTGACTATCAATATCACATTTCGAATTGCTCAGTTTTCTAAACGAGCCTGAGGATGGAAAGGTTGGCAGCGAGGATGACAAAAAGCTCCTGAATTTATTTATTTATTTATTTTTTGAGTTGGAGTCTCACTCTGTCACCCAGACTGGAGTGCACTGGCCGCTCCCGGCCACCGCAACCTCGCCTGCTGGGCTCTGGCGATCCTTCTGCCTCAGCCTTCCAAGTAACTGGAATTACAGGTGCACGCTACCGGGCCTGGCTAATTTTTTGATTTATTGTAGAGATGAGGTCTCGCCAAGTTGCCCAGGTGGGTCTCGAACCTGCAGGCTCAGGCAATCCACTCACCTCAGCCTCCCAAGGCGCGGGATTACAGGCTGAGCCACCGAGTCCAGCTAAGCTTCTGAATTTAAATGTGTGACCTTCACTAATGGAAAAACCTCAAACATTTTGAGTTCATCTTATTTGAGCACAATAGCTATTTTGTAGGACTTGAGAATTCTTTCTAATGGCAGATATTTTGTTTTCTAGAAGTCTGTCCACTGTATTTTTCTCATATGGACACATCTCTTAAATTCTATTTTTATCAAAATCAACAATTCTTTCATGCTTTCAGAAAGTTTAGTAATTATTCCTATTTGGCAGTGGCTTACAAAACTTCCCTGGAGCATCTTTGCCTTTTATGTTCTGGAAAAAATAAATTATTCTGAGTTCCCTTTGTCCTTAAAGAGCTGTTATTACTAACTGAGCCTTTTGCATCACAAATAGACCAAGGAGTAAGAGGCTTTTATTGATACTGTTTATTAAAATATTCATAACTAGGAATTTAAGATGCATTCCCTGTTGAGTGTAATCAAGCAATTATTGTGTTTGTGTACCTTTTACCTACTTTTTTAAAAAGAGTTTTCTGGGCAACCCCTTCGGGTCCCCTCCCACTGTGGGAGTTATTCTGTCCTCTTAATAAATTCTGCCTTCTGAAAAATAAATAAACACAAAAATAAAAAGTAATTTACCAAAGTATAAAATGCATTGCATCTTGTATGTGGAACACATACTATTTAGGGGGGTGTAGGATGTTGAGGGGAAGAAGGTACATGACAGAAGCTTCCTCCCACCCCAATATGCCCAGTAAATTAATTAATTGAGGCATAGTACAAAGCAATAGGTTAGGTATTGGGGCAGATATGAGGAAGTAAGAGTATATGACCCCTAAAAAGATATATGTATTTAAAGACATAAAGGGTAATATAACATCTCAAAAGAATACTAGCTGTAGTAAATGTTTTACAGAGAGAGAAATTAGTTTGTGGGTTGTTATGAAAAATTAACAGAAGAGGTGAGAGTTGAGTTTGTCATGAAGGATGAATAGGAGGTAGATGTAGGGAGAGATATAATGTAGTAAATACAGAGGCAAGTGGTCAGGACAACAGATACCAGCTAAAAGGGAAGATGTGTCTAAGGGCAAAGATAGAGGCTAATGAGAAGGACAGTTTGCATCCAAGCGGAAAATATGCTTGAGTGCAAATTTAAGAAGTTGAATCTTAGTCATCAAAGAGACACTGAAAGTTTGTAAGTCCACAACAGACATGATGTTAAAAATATTTTTTAAAGAAAAGTAACATCTTGGTTACCTTAAGAGGTAAAAAAATAAACATTCATTTAAGATGATTTAACTCATAATAAGGGGACAAAGCATGTTTGAAAGAAAATCCAGAAAACATATATACACATTTATTGATGAGGAATACTGAAATGAATGTGGAAATGAGGGCAGAACTGTTATTTCAGAGTGGGGAAGGCTGTCTCAACATTGGACAGAATTTATTTGCATATTTATAAGCAAGATTTATTTTGCATTATTATTAGCTAGCTATAGCGTATAAAGTTGTAAGTATCAGAAAACCCAGAAGAGTGTGTAGTGCTGTGCAGGTTGAATTGAAATTGATACTAAAGGTATCAATTTAGTATCAATTTGGAGAGGATAGGCTGTCTATAGGATGTGATTGGTGTGGGAGGAAGGGATGTAAAAGATGATACTAGTAACAAGTTGCCTGCATATAATTTCATTATCAGTCATGAAATTATAAGGGGGAGTGAGGAGACTGTATCAATCTGAACTTCTAACTTGTATTATTGGGCAAATAATAGTGCTTTACTCAAAATTCACCAGATTTTTACAGATGTACCAAAAAAAGAGAGATTTATTTACATAATTAATTTTCCAGAGCATTTGAATACATTGTGGTTGTATCTGTGGCTATATCAGTCAGTGTTTTTAAGAGAAACAGAACCAATAGGGTGTGATGCATGTATAAAGAGGTTTATTTTCAACTGTTAATTCACAGGATTGTGAAGACTTGATGAGTCCAAAATCTGTCGGAGACGCTGGCAGGCTGGAGACTCCAGAAGGAGTTGCAGTTCCAGCCCAAAGGCAATCAGGCTGAAGACCCAGGAAGAGCTGATGTTCAGGTACAAAACAGTTCACTGGAGAATTCCTCCTCGCTTTTGTGTACGGGGACGTCAGTCTTTTGTTCTATTCAGGTCTTCACCTGATTGGATGAAGTCCATTCCCATTATGAAAGGTAATCTGCTTTACTCAAAGTCCACCTGATTTAAATGTTGATCTCACCCAAAAGCACCCTCTCAGAAATATTTGGAATAATATTTGACCAAATATCTGGGCACTGAGCCCTAGCCAAACTGATGCATAAAAATGAACCATCACAGTGGTAAATCATCTTAGCCTTTGCATCACAAGATTTGAAAGCTTGGGCCACTTACTTAGTGCCACAGAGAAATATATTATATGTCTTATAATTGTGTGCCATAAGTCAGTCATTTCTTGACAGAGTATGTCTTTTAGAGTAAGTTTTTTTCATCTTTTTGTCTCATGATTTTAAAGGATTTTTTCTCCCTTACTTCATGCTGATTTAGCTAATGGAACCGGATGCTAATTCTGAGGTCCAGCCTTCTCAAAATATATCCATTCAGTCAATCTCTTTCCCTTAAAGTAATTCATGATGAACCCACAAAGAAATAAAAACAAATAAGGCTAATGGAAATTTATTCAGAATCGATTTTAAGTTTTTATAAAATCTTGTATGGAATCATACTGTTTGCTTCTTTACGCAAGGGTGAAGAGGCTTACACTGTAGAAGATGCTAGCACTGCTGCAGTTTTAAAATTTCTTATGTGAAATCCTTCATGTTTTCAATCAGGCTCTTTGTTGAGAATTGCTTTTCTCCTCCTGCAACACAGCCCTTCTGCACACACCTTTGAAAAGGCTGCAGGAACCGACTTGTATTTGTTTGTCTATTAATCATTCTGAATCTTTGCTGAGCGGCTCGTTCTTCATTCAGGGATCTCTGGAGTGTAGTTCAGTCACAAGCAGTGTATTAGTTTTGAGTATAGTTTTTGGTATTTGTTTTACAAAGACAGACTCAAAGCGAAAAATTATTTTTTTCACCAAGGTTAATAAAAAGGCATAGGATAGAGTTTGTACTTCAGCTCAAGTCTAACAGTTCAGTAATCTTACTTCTCACCTGATTGGAGTTCTTTTTGGAGGACTGTTGACTTGATGCTAATTTTAAACATAATTTTTTTCAAGTATTTAAAACTGTGGAATTAATATGGCTCACTGTAGCTAGTGAAACAAGAAAAAAAAATTAAGGAAAAGCTAAATATTTCCTTCTACCTCTTTGAGGAGACCAATGCTAAAAATTTGATATGCATTCTTTAACTTTTCCCAAGATTATAGAGACATGCATAAACACACACACACACACACACACACACACACACACACACACACACACACACACACACGTGTTGTTTAATTTAAAAAAAAAATGACACAATTACCATGCAACTTTTTTTTTTTCATTAACAGTTCACTATAGATGGCCCTATAGATCAACAGATAGATGCATTTCTCATTCTCAAAAGAACCTGTTTTAAGCCTGGGTTCCCCTCACAAGCCTCATATAAATGCTTACCTATAGGTAGTTTATTCTGGAAAGTGATCCCAAGGGCCAGGAGTGGAGGAGTGGGACAAGGGAAGTGGGGGGAGAGAGGAAAATCTACCAGCGATTGATTATTAAGCTGGTCCGAACGGTGGGGCTCTGAGGCTTTTGAAGAGCAGTGTAGAATGCATCTCAGAGTTGTCTGCCCAAGGAACAGAAGATAAGCCATTTATATATTGGCTTCCACTCTCTAGCAGCCAGGGCATGCTCCGTGCTCCTCACAATTTCGGGTTTGCATATATGTTGGAATGGCTGAGTTTCTACCTACAAATATCCCAAGTGTTGACAGAGAGACTTGGCAGAAAGCAAGAAGTGTGCCATGCAGCTGAAGCAAAGTGCTGTCAATCATACCTACATGTAGCTGGTTGCTACAGCAACAACTGGAGTAAAATGTAGACTGAGAGGATATGATATGATATCCAAGAGATGTCTAAAACAACTGCATAATGTTCCATAATGTGTATGTACCACATCTGTTTAACTACACGTAGTTGGATAGATACGTGTTGTTTCCAGTTTTTTGTTTTTTTGCTTTTACCACCACAATGTTGCACTGAACATCTTATACATATATTCTCATTCACTCGTGCTTTTAGGACTGTATAATATATTCTCCGAAGTAGAATTGCTGTTTCAAAGCACTTTCATCTGTTAGCTCACTCATTCCTCCCACAGTAGGGTGATTGCTCCTGTCCTCATGTTTCACATGAGGAATCAGGGGCATATAAGCTTCTAGGAAATGCAGGCAGTTAGAATGTTTAATGACTATTGAAAGATTAGATTACAGAAATATTCTTGGACTGTAAAGAAAGAAAATATTCTGACATTATTAGATCAATGTGTATTTATTGCTTTAACTTGTAAATTATGTCTTTTGTGGCCATTAAAGCATCCCATTTTTAGAAAAAGGAGTGGGGTGAATGTCACTCCCAGAAAGAGGAGTCTGTGATCTAGCAGAATTCTTTTCACACAAAAAGATGAAGTCAAAAGCCTAACCCTTACTGACAAACTTACCTGGGAGATCATCTGAGATGAGGTGAGAGGAATGATTCTTAGTTGAGGGCTATAAGGTTGACTGCTTGAGCACAGGACCTCGGTTGGTGTTGTAGAACCCTTGGACCATAATCAAGATAAAAGACCCTGTGTTCACTAACCCACCTTATGTTCTAGAATATAACAGGGCAACCAGCTATCATGTAGACAAGGAAATGAGCAAGCTCTAGAGTATGTGATTGGGGCTAGATTATAGAAGTTTCTGACAATAAAATAACTCAATTTGTTGGAGTAGTCTTCAACACATAATGTCTGAGATTTTGAGGTAAGAATAGCATCAGATTCATTTTGTGACTCTGGTACCAAGGAAATGCTCTTCCAGGCACAGAGGAGGAAGTGCTTATGATCAGATGGAGTGAAAATAAACACATAACACAAGGTCTTCAAGATTCCTTATCAGACAGAGATGAGCAACCGACAGATCTTCCAGTCAGTTCTATTCAACCTTGACTATGCATGTTCTCTGGGTCTGTCAAAATAGCAAGGACACAACCTCACAGATAGCATGAGGTATCTTGATTCAATGAACCTAACTTCCAATGACTATAACAAACGTGTAAACAATGAACTTGAATACGGTATGGCATGTTGTATTAATGTTCTATTACTGCCATAATAAATTACCACAAATTTAATGTCAACACAAATTTATTATCTCAGTTTCTTACGTCCCAAGTCCCGGTGAGCTCAGCTGGGTCCTTTGTTTAAGAGCTCACAAGGCTGAAATTAAGGTTTTAGCTGGGCTATATTCCTTACTAGACGATCTTGGGAAGAATCTACTTCCAAAACTGTTCAGGTTGTTGGCTGAATTAACTCTCTTGTAGTTGTGGTCTCTGTTTCCTTGCTAACCATATTAAAGTTCATTGTTTACATGTGTGTTATATTCATTGGAAGTTAGGTTCATTGAGTCAAGATACCTCATGCTATCCAAGGGCCAGTCGTTGCTCTTTGAGCTGCATTCTTTCTCATGTTTTCCATGTGGCCCCTTTAGCTATGGTGGGTTGAGTTCCTCTCACACTTTCAGTCTCCCTGCCTTCTCCTTTTCCGACACCTCTTTTACTCTAGCCAGGGTACTGTACTTTTCAGGGTTTGTATGATTAGATTGGGCCCTCTGCATAATCCAATATAGTCCCTTTATTTTAAGGTGCTGTGACCTTAATTACATCTGCAAAGTCCTTTTACTATGTATTGTAACATATTCACAGCTTCCAGGGACAGGGCATGGAGCTCTTTGGGAATTCATTCTGCCTACCACATATATTATGACACTATGAACAAAGTGTTAATGGGAACACAGAGGAAAGAGGTGGTAATGCTGTCTGGAAAAAAGACTTCATCAAAGATAAAACATTCCAATTGTGTTTCTAAGGAGGAATGTGATTTCACCAGATGGGGTAGGTACATAAATGTTTATTTACACAAGTACAAAGTCAGAAAGGCAAGAAAGAAAACATTTGCACATGTGTGGCATGGGCAAATGGTCTAGTGTAGCTAAACTCGAGGTCTAGTGCCTGGTTTTAAATCCTAGCTGTGCTTCATTATTAACTATGAGATCCTCGACAAGCCTTTAATCTCATAGACTTGGTTTCTTCTGTTAAATGGGGTAAAATTAGTACTCATTTCACATAGTGTAAGAATTAGAAGAGCGAAAATACCAAAGCACATATAGCCTAGCATCTTTCACATTGCAAATGAAAAATCAAAGATAGTTACTATCATTACAGTTTTTGTTATTATTGTTACCAGAGCTAGAGAGAATTGAGAAGGAGTGGATAAGTGGCAGGAGTCAAGTGAGGCTGACTGTGTAGGCTAGGGTCAGAGTGCGAGGCTAGAATGAGACAGTACTCATCACTGTTTTTCTTTTTTAAATTAAAATTATTATTTTTGCCTTCTTCTTCTCTGGTTTTTATCTTACTTTTGAAGGTCGCATCTCAATTTTCTTTGGCGGGCTATATGCTGGGCCCTCCGGACCTTTTCTGACACTGTGTTCTTTCCCTAAAAGATTTAGACTATTTCATGTTCTAACTGCCATATCTTTATCTCTCGTTCCCAAACTCTACCCTGAAGTGAGGCGTGTACTTAGATATTTCATCCTAAATATTATCCCCCACCATGTCCCACCACTCCCTTCTCTCCCATCTCACTTCCATTACACTATACCCAAGAACTACTGAAATTCCAGTGAGGTTTCTTGTCTCAATTCTTGATATTGACATTCCCAACAATAAACATAATTGCAACAAATGATTCCTGGAATGCTATTTTATTCTTATGCACTTTCCACTTGCCATTTCCTTTATTTGGCATCCCCATTCCAAGCTCAGACATCTTTCCATTCTAAAGTCCCTAAAATAAGAGGTCACTCCATTCTGTGTTGTCTCTGTACCTCATACATATTCTTGTGTGATTGCATATATTGTCCTGTATTGTAAATAGCTGTTAACACATCTGACTCTCCTAAAAGTACACTGCAGGCACTCTAAGAGTCCATGCCTTTTCATCTAGGTATTTATTGTGACTCACAGGAAAATAGTTGTTAATATGACTTTGAGTTTATCTTGTAGGCAACAGGGAGCCAAAAAAAAGGTCAATTTTTAAGTTAATGGATGACATTATCAAATGTTTTATCAGGATAATTCTGGTAGCTGTGCTAGATAGGCTGGAGGGAAAGGAGAGACAAATAGCAGAGAATCTATTTAGGAAGTTTCTTTATAACCCAAATAAGAGATAATGAAGGTCTGGTAGTGACTGCAGAGATGAAAAAGGATAAATAAATTTGAGAGATTCTTGAGAGGCAGAATATCTATGATTTATTGAGGAATTGGAGAAAGGAGGTGGGGGAGAGATAAGTATAAGACGATACTGTAGTTTTGGGTTTGGCTGACCAGGAGAAATAAATGCTGAGATAGGAATCCTGGAAGATAGACTTTGTTCATGAGAAAAAAAAATACTGGCTAAAGTTTTGAACATGTTGAGATGGAGGTGCTGAAGGACACACCAGTAGAAATGTCTAATAGGAAGTTGGCAATGGAGGTCAAATATATATTTTCTATGTTTTAAAACGTTCTTTCACATATGTATGTTGATTTTAAGAGTGTCTGAACAAGTTTGTGAGACATTTCTTATTCTTTATTTTCTAAAAATATTAGCCTTTATCTCCTTTTTATACTCTCTGAGCATAGCATACTTTGTGTTATATGGTAAGGATCAGGAGTAGAATACTTATGTTCATAAGGGTTTGGCACCTCCTTGCCCCTCCTTCATTCTGACTTCCCTACTGAGAAGGAGCACAAACACACTACTCATCACCACAGAAGCAAGGAATACATAGAAGTCAAGAATAGAAAATTGCTCAAGGTGCTGTGGGGATAAATAGTGGAAATCAACTACATATTCTGACTCCCCAAAGTTTTATCTCAGAGAGCTTTAAAAAATATAGTTGGACTTTCTCTAAAGCTCCCTTTCTTCTCTCCCATACAAAATCTAACAATAAAGTCTTAAGGACATTGTCTCCAGAGAATATTAGGCAGTCTTGAAAACCTATGACATTAGCCCTTTGGTCTACCTAGATTCTTATGATCCTAGATGAGACATTTAGAGCCTCCTGTCCTCTGTGATCACTAATGAAATTGAAGAGGCAAAGAGGTACACATTGCCTGAACCGGAAGGAAAAGAAAAATAGGGTGTGTAGCATGAGGCAGAATCATTTCCCTGAAGAGTGTGATTGCATCATACAGGTTTTGTGCCTAATTAGCAGCTCCAGATATGGATTTAATTGTCCTATGATATAGCATGTTCACACTTACCAAGGAGATAAGACATGTAATACCTTTCTCACCAATAAGATATCATATTTACCAAGTACTTACTGACTGCATAGAAACCACAGACAATAAATCTCTCTGGAACATTTGTGAGATATCTTCTTAAAATGCAGGAAATGTATCCCTCCTACAGATTGCAAGCAATTCTAAACTCTTTCCTACGAGATTTCTCCTTAAATTCTCTGTGCCAAAATGCAATTTATTTTGAGTACTCTTGAGTTTCTTAGGACTTTAATGAGTTTAGTGACTGCTTGGCTGTCATTTCTCACATCAATGCTGCCGATTATTAATAGCCAAGAACTTCGGATGCCAGTTCTTTATTATGGTTTATCAGACCAGCTCCCTTTCAGACTGGCATGAGGACATTAGGCATTTTAAAAACTTGTTTGACACTGAATGTCATAAAGTACAACAGTAAAAAATACTTATTTAACTATGATATAAGTGGATATTAGAAACAGAAATAATAAATTCATCAGTGTTAGCAGCTACTGGTCTTCCTTCATTCTGATCTCCTCAAGAAGGAGGAGTGAAAACACCTATCAAGGACCTCTACAATCTACCTGGCTTGGTGGTTCAGCCTGTAATCCCAGCACTTTGGGAGATCGAGATGAGTGGATTGCCTGAGTTGCGGGTTCAAGACCAGCCCAGGCAACCTGGTGAGACCTCATCTCTACAATAAATAATCTTTAAAAATTAGCTGGGTATGATAGCGTGTGCCTGTAGTTCTAGCTGCTTGGAATACTGAGGCAAAGGATCGCCTGAGCCCAGCAGGTTGATGCTGGGGTGGCCATGAGCATGCCACTGCACGCCAGCCTGGGCAATGGAGTGAGACTCCAACTCAAAAAAAAAAAAAGGACCTCTGCAGACACAATAGACATAGAAGCACCAAAGATGACCAGTGGGAACCCCCCAAAACCTGAAATTTATTTATAAAAACATATCTATTTATTCTTACATGTTTAAACTTCAGTCACCTTCAAAGTACTCTCCATTTGATGCAATACACCCATCAAGACACTTTTTCCATTTTTCAGAACAGTTTTTGAACTTGTCAGTTTGGATGCCTTTGAGTGCTTCTGCCATTTTTTGTTTCACCTCTTCCACATGGCAAAACCTTTCCCTGTGAGGACTTTTTTCATCTTAGGAAACAAAAATGTCACTTGGGGTGAGATCAGGTGAATAAGGAGGATTGGGGCATGGGGGTCATGCTGTTTTTGGTCAAAAACTGCCAAACATGAAACGTAGTATGTGCAGATGTGCCCATAAATCACCCATCATGAAATGGGCAAATAAGTTGAAAGAATCTTAAAAATAAAAAAAATCACTGAGCCTGAACGCAGCCTCTCACAACAATGCTAGCTGATATAATGATGCCAGTGGGTTCCTAGAACACTTACCTAGCAGGGGAAGCCTGTACTATTCAAGAAGCCTTTCTTCCAAAAATAATTCTGTCTTTTGGGGGGAATCCCCTTTTGTACATGCAGATGGTGGGTGAAATGCGCTATAAGATATATGTCACTCAGACCATATGAGTTAGAGAGTGTAGCTTTTATGGGAGACAGGCAGGGATTATAAATGTAAAGTCCTGGTGGCTGTCTTTATTCATTTGTCATTCAAGTGGTGAATGCTTTGAGCCGGGTGTACTTTATACAGGTAGGAGATCTTAGTTTTATTGAGATGAGATGAGAACCAGAGTGAGCTATATGGGAAAGAAAGGGAAGATAGACTCCCAAGCCTACTGTGACACTTAGCTTGAAGGAAGAGTAGCAAGGTAAGTCCAGGTGGTCCTTAAAGCTCCAGTTTTGTGTGGAATTTCCTAAGCTAGTAAGGAAGATACAGAGAAAAGCCCTAGTTATAATGTTGACTTGGGTCATTGTAGAAATTCAAGGACAGGGACCCATTCAGCGCAGGAGGGAGATACCCTATCCGACAGAATAAGCCTGATAGAATGGCAATATCCATGAAATCTTCAGCACAAACTGGAAAATGGAAAAAAAGAGTTGCTTCCAGAAAAGACAATTATGTGCCAGACCCAAGCATCCTGATTTAGTCTTGTTAAAAAAAAAATAATAGAGGCAATTATGAAGTTTGTCATGTAGTATTGGAGAAAAATCTCTCTATTCAGTTCTAGGATTCTTCAAGACAATTTGGTTTCCACCTGGCTGCCCAAAGAGAATTGCTTGGCTGCTATAGCAACTGTGTCCCTGGATATGTAGCAGTTGACAAAAACACTCTTTATATGCTGATTTTTATGCTTAGAAACACAGGCAGTGCTGGTGAGATGGATAAAATAACAAGCTAGATGATGAAATTTCTATAAGACAATGTTGTAGCACTTCTTTCTCTCACAACTCACATTCCATTCGTCAGCAAATCCTATCAACTCTAGCACTGTCACCATGGCCTAAGCCACCACCACCTCTCACCTTGATTTTTACAGCAGACTCCAAACTGGTCTCCTGTAACCCCTTTTGTCTTTCTTTTGTCTACTCTCTAAATAGCTGCCAAGGTGGTCTTTTAAAAATATATTTCAGATTACTTTATTCTTTTTATTTAAACTCTCCAATAGTATATCAATCAGCTCTTTCTGCAATAATTCTGCTTAACAAACCACCCTGACTTTCAGTGGTTTTTGCTATTAAGCATTCATTTTTCTCACCTACAGGCAGCTGGAGTTGCTCTGCTTCAGGCTTTAAAATGGATTCTGGTGTGGTCGATAAATCTTACACTGGAGACCTTGCTGAGGGGGCAGTGATCTGGAGTCTCTACTTCAAATAATAAATATCCTGATTGCTAGATGAAGGTAATGTCTCCGGAGGTCAAGACAACCAATGTGAGCATATTTAAGGTCTCTGAGTCACGTTTGCTAATGTTCCATTGGTCAAAGCAAGTCACATGACACAGTGGTGTGAGGAGATAGACTGTACCTCCACAGGAGAGCACTGTAAAAAAAACGTGGCAAAGGGTGTGAGTGTACAGTCCTATTACAGACAAGAAAAATTGGGACCAATAATCCAGTCCCCCAAAATGGTTTCTGATGGCTCCTGAGAAAACCCCCAAACTGTAGCCCTTACCACGACTTATAAGGATCTATATTATTTGGCCTCTGGTTACCTTTCTGAAGTCATTTTCTACCACTTATCACCTTTCTTTCTCTGTTGCAGATGCTCTGGTTCTTCTATTCCTTGAACCCCCCAGGCCTATTCTTGTCCCTGGACTTCTATATTCTTGATTACTTTTGCCTGAAATTCTCCCCACACCTCTGCACAGCTTACTCCCTTTTGCCTCATTCTGGCTGCTGGTTGAGAAAGTCCTTCCACAGCTGCATCCTTTGACATAGCAGCATTTGCAACACCCTTTTTAAACCTACTTTATTTTTTTTCTCAGCACTCAGTGCCTCCTCTTATGTGTTCTAAACTTATTTGTTTGATTTTTGTCTGTCTTGTCCTCCAAGAGAATGCAAGCTCTGTGAAGGCAGAGACATTGATGTTCCTAGTACATAGTGGGAGCTCAAAATATCATTGTTGAACAAATGAATAAACTGAATTACATTAACCTCCAGGTTCCATTCATACCCTGTTGCTCCTTCAGAATATACTGTCCTGTGACCATGTAAAGAGATAAAACACTCACAGGCCAACGGCAAAATTGTTGATTTTTTTTCCTCTATAGACTCTTATGTGCATGCTCCTTTCACAGATAAAAAATATTGATCTGAGTCATTTTTTCATGTATTTTCCTTTCCAACTAGCTCTTGTCATGTTTTAGAAATTGAAGAAGGCCTAAAGATTTTATTATGAGCTTCAATCAATCATCGCTTGGGTCAATCCGCTTTGGGTTGTTTGTATATATCAGGGATTGCAAACTTTCAAACTTGGGTGCCAAGTTTCCAATTTTTGAGGTGGAGAAGTTCATTATTGTTGAGTAAGATGTAAATATATATTTGAATATATGATTGCTATTACACTTCAGATCTGGGAGGTTGAGAGTAAATGATCTGGCACTTGAGAGAGGTATTGAAGCAGGCACTTTCAGAAACAGGATCTCCCCTCTCTCTCTCTCTCTCTCTCCCTCTCTCTTGTCTTCTGTCTCTGTCTCTGTGAGAGAACAGTCAGATTTTTATTTACATAAGTATAGACGTTCACAGAAAAATGTGACTCAAAAAGGCCATTATAATTTGGGGCTAATATATTCATTTAATAAGAGAAGGAAATGGGAAGAAGGGCCTTTAAGGGAAAACAAGTAACTATTAGGAAAAATAAATGGGTCCTTGGAATAAATGGGAGATATGATGGTTTTGTGACAATGTTTGTTTAGGTCTGATGACAACTTCTTGTGTCTGGTAATAAGGGTTAGTCAGTCTTCTTTGGTTGCTCCCAAGGAGGAGAGTCATGAGTTCTTTTGGGAGCCTCTGTTTCCATGTATTCAGAAATATATTCAGAAAAAGAATATATTCTCAAATGCCTTCAGCTCAAAATAATTCTTATGCCATGATGGTATATTCTGTATGCCTTCAACTCTTAATTTTGCATCATAGTTGTGGTGAGGTGTTGTTCGGATGTAGACTGGAAACAGGATCTCTTTAAAGACTGGTACACATAGAAAGTACTGGAGATGTCCAAAGGACCAGTTTTTATTGGGAAGTGCCAACAACAGCATGCAGACCAGGAGCGGATAATCTCTTACATATGCAGGTATGCCAAACTACAATACCTTGTATCTACTCTATGAACCAGGCCTAGACAAATATCAGTCACCAGGAGGATGGTATGTATTGTAGAAGAGCTGGGGTCGTTTTCAAAAATGGGCTCATTATCTGTTGATAATTTAGGATGAAGTTAGGAAGAAGAGCTGTGATTTCAGGTGCTAGGAATGAAGTCAAAATCTGGAACTGAGATGGCAGCCAATTATCATTTCAAGCTGAGCTGGGAACCAGGAAACAGGTGAAGATCTACCATGGGATAACAAGAAAAAAGAACAAGGTATTGAGGGGCAGTTCTGAAAAGTTATTCTATGAATACAGCTAGTGTTCCCTAGTATTTCTCTTCAGTACACAGCATGACTGAGCTGAACCAGGCATGTAAGATGTGTTCAAGATTTGCGTATAGAATGTAGTTCCATTCATTATTTTAAACTGCCATCATTGTTTAGGTAAAAGGCATTAAACAGAGGCATGCATGTGTTGGTATTAGAAAAAATATAAGTTGCATGTCAACAAAATTCAAAAGTGTGATAATATGTTCTATTTCAGCTCATTTGCTGTGTGAATGTTTGGTTCTCATAGGAAGCAGGGTTGATGCTCATCACTCCAATTAAAGTTGTAAGAGAAATAATGTGAGAACAAATGATTGAGTCTTTTTTTCTTCTAATTAACTAATTTTAAAAATTTTAAAGATGTGGGATACGATTCAGGATTAAGTATACATGTGGTCATTGCACAGGTAAGGTTTGGGCCTCCCTTTGTTCTCTACTTCATTTGATTTGAGATCAGGAACTCTTATTGATGTTATGTGTCCCCTCTCCCCTGAGTGTCCCACTACTGCCAATCCCTTTCTTCTAGTGTTATGGTAAATGTTCAGGGTCTGTCTATGAGTGAAAACATGTGGTAGTCAGTTCTTTGTTTCTGTGATAAATCACTGAGTGTTACAGACTCGAAGTACATCCAAGTTGCTGCAAAGTCCATATGTTTGTCCTTCTTTATGGCTGTGTAATATTCCATCATGTATATGTACCACATTTTTTAACTCAGTCCAAGTTTCAATGTACAGCATGTTTGGTTCAATATTTTTGCTATTGTGAATAGTGCTGAAATAAACATGCACGTGCAGGTATCTTTTTGGTAGAATGATTTGAGTTCCTCCAGTTATATTCCAAGAAGGGGGACTGTTGGGTCATATGGAAGGTCAAGTTTGATAGTGTCTGTTTTTAAGCCCAAATGTCTTCTTTCATAACTCTAATGATATCTTTAGATGCTAATTGAGGTGACATTTAATGGAATATGCATTTATAAATTATTAAAATAGTTTAAGTAAAATATTTTTGTATTTGTATATCACCAATAAATATTTCAACATCCTTAAATTTTAATTTATCATCATTTTATTGTACCTTATGTTGACTTTAAGACAGTAAGCTGAGACAAGGAACAAACCTTTGAAAAAATAAGACATAATTGTATTAGCAACAGTAAAGATAATAGTAAGTAAGCAGGCCTCATACATGTAATTGTTTTAGGCATCGGGTACTTTCAAATAAATAAAGTTCACTGGTGGAAGTTTTATTCCAATAGTTCAAACTGGTTTACTAAGTCTTTTATCTTAGTGGAAAATCACATAGCCTAGAAAAACATCTTCTGAGACACTGATAAAGCATATTTTATGCAATTACCGTGAGTTCACATAAGTACTTTTCTGCTCTACCTGAGAGTTTTTTTCTTTCCAGTAGGTTCCTTGTCTGTATTTCTCCTCTTTGTAAATAAGTTTTAGACAGTGGATAGTTTCACATCAAGTGTCTCGAAAGTAATTCCTTGTTTATTCATGTAAACTCTTTATCATGATGTCTGGCACAAAATAGGCATTCTCTGATATTAGTGTCATACTCTTCCCAGACCTACACATTACTCATCTTTTTCCATCATTCACTCATTCAACAAATATTTATTGAGTGTCAGAAAGGCTTATAAAAAGTTATATGATAATGACTGCCCCAGTCATTACGGCAGTGGACAGGATCAAGACTAAGACTATAATCAAGTTATATGGTCCATTAATATTTCCCAGTATTTCTAACAGAATTGTATCTTTTTAGTTTTAGTCTTTAATGGTCCTGTAAGCAAAAGCTCTTAGTAATTTCCCAAACTCCCTAGGTCAAAATATAAAGCTATTATTCATTATCCATTTATAATTTTTTATAACATTGTTGATGTATCTCATAGTGTCATTCTATCAGTTATCTCTTACTGTGTAACAAATTACTTTAACGCCTAGCAGCTTAAAACGATAAATGTTTATCTTCTTAAAAATTTTCTCCGTCAGAGCAGGGCTTGAGCAAGACTGGGCAGGGCGTGGGCCCGGGAGAGGCTTCGAGTAGGCACGCTGCGCGCCCAGAGCTCTCCGCTCTGCTCTCAGCCACATCCTCTCACGCCTGCCTCAGCTCCAACATGGCAAAGGTCTCCAGCCCCACAGAGAGCGATGCATCGAGTTCCGGACTGCTGTCTTCCAGAAGTACGCCGGAAAGGATGGAAATACCTGCACTCTGTCTGAGATGGAGTTCCTAAACTTCATGACTACGGAACTGGCTGCCTTCACAAAGAACCACGACCCTGATGTCCTTGACTGCATGGTGAAGAAACTGGACATCAATAGCGATGGGCAGCTAGATTTCCAAGAATTTCTTAATCCGATTGGCGGCTTGGCTGTGCCTTGCCATGACTCGTTTATCAAGGCTGCCTATGCCTCGAAGCGGATCTGAGGACCAGTCGGGCCTGGTCTCCAAACTCACCCCTTTCCTTCCAGCCTCCGTCATCCCCTCCTTCTCACAGCCCACACGTCCCCTGAGCCCAGCACACCCACCACCCCATCAAGCCCTGCCTGCAGGTAGTAATAAAACAGTCACTTTTTAAAGACACACACACACACACACACACACACACACACACACACACACACACACACACACACACTTTCTCAAAGTCAAGAATCCAGAAGTGACTTAGTTGGGTGGGTCTGACTCAGGGTTTCTCATGAGATTGTTGTCAAAATGTCAGCCAGGTTTATAGTCCGCTGAAGAGTTGATTGGGCCAAAATGACCTGCTTCCAAGATTACTCAATCATATAACTTTTTGGCAAGAGACATCACTTCTTTGCCATGTACACCTCCTCATAGGATTGCTTAGCATGGCATCTGGTTTTTCACAGAATTAACAATACAAGCGAGACCAAAGAAGAGGCGGCAATGTCTTTTATGACTTATTCTCAGTTGCTTCCACCATATTCTGTTTGTAATGAGTCATTAAGTACAGCTCACATTCAAGGGAGGCAGTTAGGCTCCACTTGGAAGTGTCTAAGAAGATGTGGATACATTTTAAAATGAACACAATACTGAAATCATTAAAGTTGTCTGAGCCATTCTTGAACTTTCACAAATGAGGAAACCGAGTCCTGGAATCCTGAATGTGGACATGTAAAAGCTCTTTTTACTCTCACACTTTTGCCCTATAAAAATGGTGTTCATTTTTTTTGTTTTGTTTTTTTGCCTAGTTCTTTGTACTTTCTGGTCTTGGGACTTGTTTGGCATTCATTCTATTCCTTTCACAGCTTTCCATCATATATATACATACATAACTAAATAACAATAAATATGTCTATATGTTCCTCAAGAACGAGGAACATTTACTATTCATGTTTTTACCAGTGCTGTCTGGCACAGAGCCTGGAACACTGAGCAGGGACTCCAGCATGTATTGATTTGAGCCAAGCTGGTTAAAATTTGCCTCCCTCCCATTGGCATGCCTTTCAAGTTGACATGTTATTGTTTGAAGCCTTAGATTATAAACACCCAGATAGTATCTCTCAAATTCATTTTTAGTCCTTTAGGAAAGAGTGAGCACATTTGGTCATGAAGATATTGAGGCAGATAGCAACAATAGTAGACACAGATGTTCTTTGCCTGCTCTTATTCTGCTGGAGGAAAGGCAAAATTGCTGGAAAAGGCAAAATTGTGAAAGGGGATGTAAATATTCAGTAGGTTCATTGATATATATGGAATTTAAATGGGTAACATTAAATGGAATCTGATTAAAAGATGAGCTTTGCTTCTTCTTAGATGTCAAAGTTTGCTAACAGCTAGTGTAGAGGATCTTGGTAATAGCAAAAATTGTATTCGATAAATGACTGTGAATGAATGAGTGGCAAAAAAAAAAAACCCTGACATTGTATCGTATTCTCTACTTCTTCTATCAAAGAGGATCAGAGCCTCAGAAATGAAATACCAGTATTGAAGTAAGTGCTCATGCAAGTGCTGATTCGCCTTGTCTGCTGCTCAGTGGTTCTGCAGGCCTTGTTGCTTTCAGGGAATACAGTCCATTTCCAAACCAGATCTTGAAGTGAATTGGGGAAACAGTCTCCAGGGACAGCCTAGGAATAAGAAGCTTGGGACTTGGGCGGGGGTGGGGGGTGGACTTCCACTGTAGCCCTATGTCATTCTACTTCTTTCTTATAAGATACCTTCTAATTCCTAGAGGAGAACTAGTCACTGACATATTCATTTATCCATTTTTTTTAAAAGACCAAGCAGAATGTATTTACTGGAACATTTAGTGGCTTAAGAAAAGGAGAAAGAATTTTCAGAAACTTGATACCATGGAGGATAACATAAAATAGAGAAACAACAATATTATAATTGTAGCATGTATATAATATTTACAGTTTTCAATATTTTCATGTAATCTCATGGGATTCTAACAACAATCTTCTGAAGTTTTCAGAAATATGATCTATATTTTCCATATCAAGAATAATTCTCAGAGAGGTGAAGTCATTTGTCTTAGATCACACAGTCATTAAGGAAGAGGCTTAAGACTAGAATTTAAAAATAAAATAAGACTAGAATTTAGATCTTTTAATTATAGTCCCATATCTCCATGATTGTAAAATATGTTACTACATTAAAAAAATAGATTCAGGGGTATGAGTGCAGCTTTGTTTCATGGACATTTTACATAGTGGGAAGTTCGGACTTTTAGTGCACCTGTTACCTGAATAATGAGCATTGTACCCGACAGATAATTTTTCAGTCTTCACCACTCTTTCTTACCTTCTCCCCTTTTGGAGTCCCTGGTGTCTAGTATTCCTCTGTGTATGTTCACATGTACCCATTGTTTAGCTCCCTTTGTAAGTGAAAACACGCAGAACTTGATATTCTGCTTCTGAGTTATTTCACTTAGAAGGGTGACCTCCAGCTCAATCCACATCACTACAAAAGACATGATTTCATTCTTTTTTATGTCTGTATAGTATTCTCTGGAATATATAAACCGCATTTTCTTTATCCAGTCATCTATTGATGGACCAGTAGGTTGATTCAATGACTTTGCTATTGTGAGTAGTACTGTAATAAACATATAAGTGCTGGTGTCTTTTTGATAAAACAGCAACAACAAAAATCTTCCTTTGGGTAGATACCCAGTAGTGGAAATGCTGGATTGAATTTTAGTTCTATTTTTAGTTCCTTGAGAAATATCTATACTGTTTATCATAGAGGTTGTACAATATACATTCTCTCCCACAGTGTACAAGTGTTTCCTTTTCCTCTCATCCTTGCCAATATCTGTTGCTTTTTGACTTTTTAATAACCATTCTGTCTGGTGTGTGATGGTATCTCATTGTGATTTTAAGTTGTATTTCTCTAATAATGATATTGAGCATTTTTTCATATGTTTGCTAGCCACTTGTACGTCTCTTCTTTTGAGAAATGTGAAATGTCTCTTCATGCCCTTTGCACACTTTTTAGTGGGTTTATTATTTTTCTTGTATTATAGCACCATTTATTGAAAAGCCTACCTCTGGTGATTTGAGATGACACCTTTTTCATGCATCAGATTTCCATTTGTACTTGGATCTGTTTCTGGATCCCATTCTAGTCATCAATTGATATATGTATCCATTCATGTGTAGTGGGGTTATTTGTTTGTATATTTTTTAATATTGTCTTTCTAAGTCTTGCGTATAATTTTGGAAGTGTTCTTTTTAGGACAGAAGAAATTTCAATTATTTTATATTTTTCTTTGTGGATTCTTTCAACACTTTGATATCAGAATGTCTTTCTCAATATCTGATGAGTTTTTTTTTTAACATTTTTTGTCAAAAAAGTGAAAATTGTACATTTATGGTGTATAGCATGATGTTTGATATGTATACATTGATTTAGTCATTATACATTACCTAATATAACTCCCTATCAGTTTTCAAGTAGGGACAATTGCCAACTTACAATGGTTTGACTTATGATTTTTCAGCTTTATGATGATGCAAGAGCAATAAGCATTCAGTAGAAACTATACTTCAAAATCTGAATTTGTCTTTCATTTTTATGATTTTTACTTTTATTATTACATAACAGGCTTTGTGTTAGATGATGTTTCCAACAATAAGCTAATTAAGTGTTCTGAGTGCATTTAAGGTAGGCTACTCTGAGATATGATGTTCAGTAGGTTGGGTTCAGTAGGTGTATTGAATACATTTTTTACTTATGATATTTTCAACTTAGAGGGATTTATAGGTAAGTAACCCCATTGTAAACCAAAAAGCATCTGTATACAGTATATGAGGGGGGACTAAAAAAACCCCAGAATTATTTTTTGGAGACTAGGCCCTTGTTGTATAGGCTTCTCCCGCTAGGTAAGTGTTCTAGAAACCCATCTGCTTCAGTGTATCAGCTAAAGTTGTTATGAGAAGCTGCGTTTGGCTTTGGTGATTTTTTTTGTTTTTTGGATTGTTTTTTAGATATTCTTTCAAAGCATTGGCCCATTTCATGATAAGTGATTTATAAGTGCACCTGCCCATACTACAATGTGTGTTCAGCAATTTTTTACCAAAAATGGCATGACCCCATGACCCAACCTTCCTATTCACCTGATCTCACCCCAAGAGACATCTTTTTGTTTTGTTTCCCAGATGAAAGAAGTCCTCAAAGGGAAACATTTTGCCGATGTGGAAGTGGTGAAACAAAAAACGGCAGAAGCACTAAAAAGCATCTAGATTGACGAGTTCATAAACTGTTTTGAGCAGTGGAAAAAGTGTCTCAACAGGTGTATTAAATCAAACAGAGAGAACATTGAAAAGGTGACAAGTTTAAACATGTAAGAATAAATACATTTTTTTATAAAGTAATTCCAGGTTTTTTTGAGTCTACCTCTTATTAACTGTATTCACCGTGATGTTGTAATAGATCTCTTGAACTTATTTCTTCTGTCTAACTGAAAATGTGTGTCCCTTGACCAACATCTCCCCAGTCCCCACCCTCTCCTAGCCTCTGGTAACTACAATTTTATTCTCTGCTTCTATGAATTTGACTTTTTTACACCCTACCCATAAGTGAGATCATGTAGTATTTGTCTTTCTGTGTCTGGCTTATTTCACTTAACATAATGTCCTCCAGGTTTATCCATGTTGTTGGAAATTACAGAATTTGCTTTATAAAATGAATATATTGTGCATATATACCACATTTCCTTTATTTGTTCATCTGTTGATAGACATGTGGGTTGATTCCATGTATTGGATGTTGTGAATAATGAATCAGTGAACATGAGAGTACAGATGTCTCTTCAATACACTGAGTTAATACCCTTTGGAAACATATCCAGTACTTGGATTGTTGGATCATATGATAGTTTTATTGATAAACTTTTGAGAAAACTCCATACTGTTTTCTATAATGACTATACTAATTTACATCTCACCAACAGTGTGCAAGGGTTTTTTTTTCTCCTCATCTTTTCTACCTCTTATTTTTTGTCTTTTTAATAATAACCATTCTAACATGTGTGAAGTCATCTCTCATTGGGGGTTTAATTTGCATTTCCCTGATGATTAGCAATGCTGAGTATTTTTTCATATGCTTGCTGACCATTTGTATGTCTTCTTTTGATAAATGTCTGGGCCCTTTGTCTAATTTTAAAATTAGATTATTTGCTTTCTTACTATTGGTTTTTTTGAGTTCCTTATGTATTTTGGACATTAACTCTTCATCAGATGTATGGTTTTCAAATACATTCTCCCATTTCTACTCTGTTGATTGTATTTTTGACTGTGTAAAAGATTTTTAGTTTGTTATATCCCATTTTTTGTTTTGCTTTTGGTGCCTGTGCTTTTGGGGCCATTTCTAAAAAAACATTGCCCAGGACAATGTCCTGGAAAGTTTGTTCCATTGATCTATATGTCTTATTTTATGCCAGTACTATATTATTTTGATTACTATAGCGTTTTAGTGAATTTTGAAATCAGATAGTATGATTCTTATGGCTTTGTTCTTTTTGCTCAAAATTGCCTTAGCTATTTGGAATCTTTTGTAGTTTTATATGAATTTTATAATTGTTTTTCATATTACTGTGAAGAATGTCATTAACATTTTTATAGAGATTGCATTGAATCTGTAGCATTTTGGGTAGTATGGAAATTTTAACAATAAAAATTTTTCATTCCATGAACATAGAATACCTTTATATATCCATTATTTGGCAAGTACTTTCTACATGTTAGGCATTTTCTAAGGACCTTAAGAGATTAAAAACAATAAATAAAAAAACTCTGGTGCTAGAGATATAATAATGATATACATATGCTTAGTGCTTTTTCTATGAATATATTTACATCTGACCTTCATTTGTTGAGATTTGCAGGGGAGATATTATCCCCATTTTAGAGATGAGGAAAGTAAAGTTTAGAGCATGTAAAAAATTTAGTCTACATTGCAAGCCAAAAAGTGCCAAAACTGAGCTCAAACTCAGCGATTGTAACTCCATGTAGAGCATGTTTTCTGTACACAAGGTATAGCATTAATATATAGCTAAAATTGTGCACTGATTTTTAACTAAGGTTTTTAGTATACCTCCTAATGACTAAGACTCAAAAAGCTGTTTAAAGCTGTTTAAATAACCACTGCTCTGAATCCCAAGTATGGGATATGAAATCATTTACATCTCAGGATAATCTTCCATTCATGCGTCAGAAAGGGAGTATGGGGAAAGTGTTGGTGGACCAATAGTATCTTTTAAAAGTCTTTGCTTTGTTTTTAACATGAAAAAAAGACATTTTAAGAGAAATTTTAGATTCATAGCAAAATTGAGCAGAAAGTACAGTGGGTTCTTATATACCCCCTGCCCCTACACATGCACAGTCTCCTCACTATCAACATCCCTTGCCAGAGTGGTACTTTTGTTACAATTGATAGACCTACACTGATATATCATAATCATCAAGAGTCCATAGTTTACATGAGAATTAATTCTGGTGTTGTACATTCTATGTGTTTTGACAAATTTAGATGACATGTATCCAACAATATAGTATCATACAGAATAGTTTCATTGCCCAAAACTTCCACTATGCTCCTGCTATTCATCACTCTCTCATTTGTACTTTCTGGCAAACACTAATCTTTTTCTTGTTTCCATATTAAACATTTTTAAAATGTCTTAGCATAGCATAAAAGGTATTTAGTCTCTTTACCATCTATCCTTTACTGCTTCTATCTCTACCCTTTATTCATCATCTTGTTTTACATAATTTCCCTCATTTTAAGATATCTTAGCCTCAAAAGAGAAAATAAATTTTAACATCTAAAAAAGTAAGAGTGCAAACTGTAGGATTTCTTCAGATACTCCTTACACCATGGTTATTGATATCTTGGTTGTGTGGGGGAATCAGACTGTGTTCTTAGATATTTTTCATTAAATGGAGCTGTTCACATTATGAACATATGAGAAAGTAACCGGTTCAAATGCGGCATATACTTACATTACACAAGGTTTAAAATGATAATTTCTGTAGTATTAATTTCAATTTTTAAAAATGTCATTTTCCCTGGAGAGATAGAAATGGCATCTGTAGGTCCAGGGTGAAATTACTTTACAGAAGCTATGCAATCTAATTGGATTTGCTTTTAATAATGTGTGGCATGAAAAGGTTAATTTGAAATGTTAAGAAGCAATGGATTCCTTGAAGAATTCACTAAGAATTAGTTTTACTTTACAAATTATTTTGCTGTAACATCTTTCTTGCCTGAGGGTAATTTGGTGTTGAAGCTCAGGCTGCTGGGTATAAAATAAGAATGAGGAGAAATAATATCACCTCAAAGAGAACAAAATTTTATATTTAAAGGCTCTGACATAAATGTAACTACTATTTAACCCTTCTTTAATGTACCTTTTGTTTTTAGTATACCTCCTAAATTTCAGATCATTTTCAAAATGTAATGCCCTAAACTTACATAGTCTAGTTAATAATTTGGTAAAAAAATTAAATTAAATTAAAAAGATGAAAAAGAATTAGACAACATGCTAAGAACAATTTTTACTATTTTTACTTCATTATCAAGAACTATTTTTTGCTTTAGTTTTTAGAAATAATTATTCCAAGAATGGTTTTAAAATATTTCTTTTATTTCATTAGCTGCAAGTGTTAGACCTGATAAATTGAGAAAACTAACATTTTTGGTAAGAATTTAAATATATTGCACAAGTTCTAATAAAGTAAAATGAAATAACTATCTTTTACATTAGACAGTTCACTAGTTATTGACCCAGTGATGTCATTTTATAATTAAAATAGTTTCAAGGCCATAACCTCAGTATAATTTATTAATGCATGCACTTGTCAAGTATTTATTAAATACCTTCTAATTATTTATAAAAGTACACAATTGTGGCTCTTTTTTCCTGATTATCAGTATGAAACTCAACTTATGACTAAAGTAAATACTAGCAGTATCTGATAGGACTATACTCTGAAGTTAGAGATTTTTGTATCGCAAGAATTTCCTCCAAAAAGTTTACAAATTCAACTAAATTTCTTTAACAAAATACATCCCTTCACAGCTACCCCAAATAATGAGAAACATGAGCTCTTGACCTCTGTAAAGCTTAAAGAAAAAAATTTCCTGGTTGCAGAGGGACTTGAATATAACTGGAAAAGTCAAAATGAAGGGCTGCTTAAAGCTATTATTTATCGGGTGGGATTTGCTTGCAGAATGCAAACAGGCTTCAACTCTATTGCCTGTGTAATCAGGGGCAGTTCACTTAATTTCTCTCAGCTTGTGTCTTTTTATCAGAACAATAACCATCCCAGGGCATTTTTGTGGGATGTATTAAAAATAATACACATAAAAATGGCCAGTAAAAATGGTCTTTGTTTGTTTATTCATTTTGCACTTGATAAATATTTGTTGAACACCATAGATATCAGACTCCCATACACTAGTGAATGAAGCAGACATGGCTTCTCCATTCTTCATCATGGAGGAGAATGATATGTGACTGTTAGCTGCCTACTTTCATGAATGGCTGTGAAAACAACCTAGAAAGAGAATAGGGAAAACTGTTTGGCATGTTTCCATGAGACAGTGGTAGGGAAGTAGCAATTCTAGGTTTCACCAGATTTCTGTGCTAAATTCAAACGTTGCTCTTTTCATTTATGGTTTATTAACTGGATTTATTATATTCTTTTTTGGGGAGTATGGGTGAAGAAAAGACTGTGTTATTGATCATTGTTTTTCGAGCGCAGAACTAGCTTAATATATAGCCAGGCAGGGACCAGATCAAGAGTGAGGAACTATAATCTTTGATCTTTTTTTTTAGATGTTAGTTCAACCATAGATAATTCACTTTATCTCCTTGTGACATGAATTCTGCCTTTGCCAACTTGTTCAAGGTTATCTAATGAAAATCCTATCAACAAACATTTAACCTAGTGCAAAGTATTTTACAATAATATGTGGATGGAGTTCCAAAAGAGTTTTCAGTCTAGCTAAAGAAATAGGATTTCAAAATATGAACCTGAGAGCTTGTTTGGAGTTCTGGTGGGGAAGCGCAGCTACTCATAATACCCTTGACCGAAAGCTGCCTGCTGAGTCAAAGTGGGGATGGTTGTCCTCTTTGACCCAGCAGGCAGCTTTGAGAGGGAGGCACAGGAGTGAACCTTAGAGGGAAACATAGGGAACACCCTCCTAGATATTGGAGTAGGCAATGAACTTATGACCAAATCCTCAAAAGCAATTGCAGCAAAAGCTAAGATAGACAGGTGGGAAGTTATCAAACTGAAAAGTTTTTGCACAGCAAAAGAAACCAACAAGAGAGAAAAGAGACAACACATGGAATGGGAAAAAATATTTACAAGCTATGCATTGGACAAAGGCCTAATATCCAGGATCTACAATGAACTCAAATGAATTGAAAGGATAAAAACAAACAAACCCATTAAAAAGTAGGCAAAGGACACAAACAGACACTTCTCAAAGGAAGACACACAAGTAGCCAATAAACACATGAAGAAATGTCCAGTCTCACTAATCATCAGAGAACTGCAAATTAAAACCACAGTGAGATACCACCTAACACTGGTAACAATGGCTACCATTTAAGTCATCAAAAACAACAGGTGCTGGTGTGGCTGTGGTGAAAAAGGGAACACTTCTACATTGTTGGTGGGAATGTAAACTAGTTCGGCCTCTCTGGAAAGCAGTATGGTGACTCCTCAAAGAACTACAAATCGAGCTTCCATAAGATTCAGCAATTTCCCTCCTAGGAATATACGCAGAAGAATATAAATCGCTCTACCAAAAAGACATCTGCACACATGTTTATTGCAGCACTATTCACAATAGCAAAAACATGGAACCAAGACAGATGCCCACTGAAAGTGGTCTGCATAAAGAAAATGTGGTACACATATGCCATGGAATATTACGCAGCCATAAAGAAGAACAAAAATCATGGCCTTCACAGCAAATTGCATGCAGCTGGAGACCATCATATTAAGTGAAATATTTCAAAAACAAAAACCTAAATACTGCATATTCTCATTCTTAAGCAGGCTCTGAACACTAGTTATACTAAAACTAGGGTGAGATTGGCAGATGCTGGACACTATTGGTGGAGGGAGAGAGGAAAGAAGGAGGGAGGGGGACAACACTTCAGGTACCTGGTCCACTGTGAGGGGGAGAGAAGGCCAATTAGAAGCCCAAGCTTCACCTGCATGCAACCTACTTATGTAGTAAATTCCCACTTGTACCCCACAGCTCTAATGCAGGGTCCATTGATCCCTTTAAAAACTGGAAAAAAAAGTTTATTCCTAGACTAAGTGAGCTAAATGAATAGACAGTACATGTTTCTAAATAATTAACTAATCTCTCTCTAAAAGCTCTGCTTAACATGCCTTTAGGAATATCTCACATGCAAGTAACAAAAGGATATAACCTCACACGCGCACACACATACACACACACACACACACACACACACACACACACACACACACACACACACACAATGTCATTCCCTGGACAGACATTTGGGAGTGAATGGTGTCTTAGGTTAGCAATTTTGTTGTTGTTGCTGACTACTCACTAAAGTACATTCCTTATTTGCAAGCAAAATTATAATCAACTAAAATGTCCTCTATAAGTAGTTAGGAGTGTAGATGTTGATGCTGGACTGCCAGGGTTTAAATCTTGGCCCCATCACTTACAACATGTGTGACTTTGGGCAAGTCACTTAGCCTCTCTGTTCCTCAGTTTCTTCTTTCGTAAAATGGAGATAATAATATTACACAGAGTTGCTGAGCTATTTAATAATTTGTTAAAATATATGAAGTGTCTAAAAGTGAGTCTGGCACACAGTAAGTACCATAGGTGTGAGTTACTTATATGATGATATGCATATGTGTGTATATACACTATTATACATAATGCACCATATTTGTATATTTTACATACAGATGCTCCCTGACCTACAATGGTTCAATTAATTATTTTTTTGTCTTTACAATGAGTTTATTGGGATATTAAATGCAATTCAACTTATAGTATTATCGACTTATAACGGGTTTATTATATTGGGATATAGCCTAATCACAAGTAAGGGAACATCTGTACACACACATATATAAATATGCAAGCATTTATATATTTAAATATACATACAATAAACATGTAAGCACAATATAACAGTTGCTAGTACCATATATTTATATTTATTTATATTTATATTATTTATGATTCCAGTAACTGTTAAATTCTAAAACTGCGATGATTATGCTTAATGATTTTTTCAATAGTAGAATGATCAGTATTGAAGACTTAGTGTCAATGATTACTAAGTGATAGAGACAAAGATGAAAATCGGAAGCTTTGAGATAGTGCATTAGAAAAATATAAAATTGAGAATTGTCTTAGCAACACTTTCAAGGATAACCGTATAAACCACAACATGGTTTACATTTCTTCTCAAAGCTCTAGGGTTTCTGAAAGTCAATTCAATAGTCATTAGGATCACTTAATATGCAGATAAACATATGAGGCACTATCGGCTGATGGAATTGTTAGCTTTGCTCACTTAGAAATATTTTGAAATTTCATTGACTTGGGTGAACTTTGCCACCTTTTAGCAACTATTTTTGTCCTATTTACATTAGGCTGGATTAAATGAGGCTATAGACTTTTAAAATAGTATGTGCTTCTTTCTTATCATGTCTGAATTCATTGTGTAACATGAAAAATAATTTAGACATACATTGTTGCATCTGACTACTAATGTGTGAGGCAAAGATTTCATATTTTATTTATAGTTTGCTATGATAAAAGGTCTGATTCAAATACAAATATAGCTACAGAGCCACTTTTCATAAATGCTATCTGATTTCTTTTGACTTTTTTTCCTATGAAAGAGGGCTGATGTCATTTAGGAATTTTTTTTATACTGAAGTCTAGGGGACAAGCTCTATCATTTCTTGGTCAATCTTAGTTATTATTTACATTTTTGAACTGTCTAGTCTTTCTCTTGTAGATAATATTACATTAGAAAATTCATTTATTTCTACCTTTTTCCTCCAGATTTATTTAGCACAACCATATCATACCTAATTTAAAATCCTGTGCCTCAGTGATATATTCTTTTGTGTTCCTTTTATTATCTAGTACATTAACAATGTAAAATTTCCTCCATAGTTCTTTTTGGAAGCTATAATGATTACAACAATGAAGTATCTCTATGTGTTAATTATCCATAATTAATGAAAATAACAAAAAGATTTCTTTCTGAGCTCAAGAGACAATTTTTGTGTGATGGTTGTGCCAGAATCTTTCTTCACAAATGCTTAGGATATATTTGTTCTCTTTTAAGGAACAAAATAATAGAATTAGTTTGATTTTATAATCTCATTATTTTTCAGTAGGCAAGGAGTAGTTTGGCCATTCTATAACATTTATCTATTAGTACTATCCAAGAAGAAATGCCCTGATCTTTTCTATTTAACACACTTTTAAAAAATGTTTAATGAACCAAAGTAAAAGCTGCTTAAAAAGTACTTAAGGTATACTTACTCAACATTTTTTACTTAATGCGGATCTCATGAGTAAACGCTATCATTTTTAGAAAACAATATTTTTCTTTTGATTCACCATTACCAACCTTCGAAAGTATGAGGGGGACTCCCAAAAGGAATTTATGTATTAAAAATTGTGTATTTATTCTTACATGTTTAAACTTTAGTAGCCTTCAAAAGTACTCTCTTCTTGATGCAATACACCTATTGAGATGCTTTTTCCACTGCTCAAAACAGTTTTTGAACTTGTTAACTTGGATGCCTTTAAGTGCTTCTGCTGTTTTTTGTTTCACCTCTTCGACATCAGCAAAACGTTTTCCTCTGAAGACTTTTATCATTCAGGGAAACACAAAAAAGAAGTCACTCAGGGCAAGACCGGGTAAACAGAGAGGGTTGGGCCCAGGGATCATGACATTTTTTGCCAGAAACTGCTGAACCACTCAGCATGGAGTGGGCAGGTGCTCTTGTAAATCACTCACCATGAAATGGGCAAATGCCTTGAAAGAATCTCCAGAAAGAAATTCACTGAAGTCAAGCGCAGTTTCTCACAACAACACTAGCTGGCACATTGATGCTGATGGGTTTCCTAGAATGCTTACCTAGTGAGGGAAGCCTGTACTACATGGGACCTACCCTCCAAAAAATAATTTTGGGTTTTGTGGAGTCCTCCCTTGTACTTTTCAAGAAAGACTGCCAACATGATTTTCTTTGCAGTTTGAATAGAATGAGTTAGAGTAACAAGCACAAATTTAAAAACTATTACTCAGAAAAAATTATTTGGTTATAAAATTAGTCTAGAGCAATAGTATCATGAATCTTTGAAACTCTATTTAAGATATCTCTTTCCAACCCAAACCTTACAAGGAACTTGTTTTTGAAAACAAATAGTCTAGACCAAATAATTCATTTCTTTCTCTCCCCAATCCCTTTATGTATAAATTGACAACTAGTATTTTTAAAGATTTTTGTCTACATATTAAAAACTATTTATGTTGAGGACAGTGAATTACTACATATATTATTAAATCTCTAAATTACATTTTTAGGATAAAATCTTAAATAACGGATACACCATTCACATATACAACCCTAGAAGTAATTTGACAGATAGGTTTAAAAAAATGGATACTTTCTGTCCATTATTCTTCAAGTTGTGTAACCCTACCACTATTCAATTTGAACTTCGCCTACAAGTCAATATCGAAATCTTTCTTTTGTGTATCTACTCTGCCTTTGATTAATGCAATCCCAGATGTGTGAAAGAGAGACTGTTTTGAACTTGTTCCTTAGAATCTCCTCAGTGATGAGAGGCATAAACATCTCACATATAAGCAGTCTAAAAATAAGATTTCTTGGCAAAACTTCCATACTTCCTGCTGATTTTCATTGCACAGATCATTCCTTGGCATAACAATTCCTTCGTTTCAGCTGTACTGCTCATAATATTTTTGTTCTCCAAAAATCACAGCTTTTTGACTGGAGGTTGAGGAAGCTTGGTGGATGGAACTACTGTGCATTTATTCTTAGCTTTAATTCATAGATACAGCTCTGACTATACACTGCATCATTCATTCCTCCATTCATCAAACATCTAGTAAATATCTAATGTTTGAACTCCCTGGCTCTAACATAACAAAAAGAAAAAGAAAAAAAAATCTTCCCCATGAAAAGCCTGAATACTTGTATGGGAAATATAATTACAAAAATGGAATGAGCACTTCAACACGTATATGGTTCTGAAACTGAAAAGTGATCTAATTCTAACGCAGAATGATAGCCAGAAAAGGGCTAAGCACTCATTAAATAAATATATCATGGCACTTTTCTGAAATTCTAGCTAATGTATAAGCCATTCATTAGAAAAAAAATAAGGTTTTAATTTTGAAGTGGATGAGGCAAAAATATTTATTTGTTGGCAATATAATATTGTCTATGTATACCGTGAATACTCAAAGAAATGATTTGAAAACCTTCATATGAACAATATTATTCAAAAAGAGGGTCAAAAATGTGAAAGCCATTAAAACTCAATACTTTTTCAGTACAATAATTACTATTTAGCAGATATAATTAAAGTTATTCCAAACAGCAACAAAATACTATAAAGTGCCAAGTCTAAGAAAAATATCATGATTAACATTAAGCAAATTATAGGACTTTACTAAAAAAAAAAAACTCGTGTAGAGACATATTTTCCTCATGTGAGTCTTTTAAAGATGTCAATTCTACCCAAATTAACTTATATACTAACTACAACTCTAAGTGAATAGTAATAGTAGGATCATTTTAGGACTTTGAAGTAAAGCTTTGAATGTTTATTTAGAATGATTTTAAAAAACTCAGAAAAGCTAAATGTCTTCTTTAAGATAAAAAAAAAGCTGAAATCTTGCTAATAAAAAAATTATAAAGCTAGAAATACATCATTTGTTATAAAAACTAGTAAACTAGTCAAACTATTATGTGTATATGTTTATACAATATATTATTTATTAGAATTCATACATACATATAGCGGTAGATAGATGGATTCTTCAATAAGCATGTGTCACTGAGAAATGACCTTTTTCTTCAGGGTGGGTTTTGGGACTGTTACCTTAAACCTTCTCGTATTATGTACCAAAATGAAACCCAGGTGAATAAAAAATTTAGGCATCAATAACCTAAAATATAGTAGAAGAAAATTTAACCATTAATAGGGTAGGAAAGGACTATCTGAGAATATACACTATGGGAAATAATGCAAATGAAGTAAAAACATTAAAACTTTTTTAGGAGAAAAACACCAAAAAGGCAAATAAGAAACTATGAAAATGTAATACATTTTATACAAAATATTAATATGTTTATCAAATGAAGACTTTTTAAAGTATCAATTTAAAAAGCTTTATTCTCAACAGAAAAAGTGGCAATGATGTAAACAATTTATACCATAAAATATAAAAATGACCCAAATTTTTTTCAGTTGCAAGGTCACTCATAAAAAAATGCAAGTTAAAAATAAGTTGTAATATATTCCAAAAATGCAGAAATACTCAGTGTGCTGAAGATATGATTAGATAGACTGCATTATACACCATTGATCAAAATCTAAATGGAAATGTCATTTATTGGGAAACAGATTTCTAAGAGAACAGATTTATATACATTTGTTATTGCATGATTCAATGGGAAAAACTATAAACAACCTTAATATACTGTTATAAAGAAATGTGTATATCACTTTTGTTACATCTATAAAATGAAATAGTACACCACTAGCAAAAAATTAGCTTTAGACAAGATCATTTGTGACTTTTTTCAAATTATGAAAAATAAAAAAATAATGAAAAACATAACAAAAAAATTACCTGCTTTATGTGTGTTTTTTTTTCTATCATTAAAGTTAGGATTAAACTGTATGTTTCATTTTTAATCTACTCTTTTAATATTGTTTTATCCTAGGAGATTATATATATGTTTGGTGCAGAGGAGATTATATACATGTTTGGTGCAGAGAAACGGGGAGAGAGAGAGAGAGAATGGAAACTCACTGAAAAAAATATTTGAATTAAGGCATACATTATTGTTGACAGAGCACCTTTTGATGTACTGTAGCTTTTTCGGAACAGTGATTGGAATAGGAATAAATATCTGTATGTAGTGAATTATTTGCAAAGATGGCCATCTACAAGTTATTCCATCTCTGCACATGTGTGCTCCTCCTTCCATCAAGAGGTGAACTGTTTTCCTCTGCCCCTGAATCTGGCTGGTTCTGTGATTTGTTTGAACAGCAGACTGTGTTGAAGTGATGTTGGTTGATTCCTGGGCCTAGAGCTTAAGAGACCTTCCATTTGTCACTCTCTTGGAAGCCAGTCATCATATAATGAATAATCAACTACCGGCTAGAAAAAAAGTTCATAAGGGAGAGAGAGAACAACTGTGGAGGATGAGAAATTATAAAGGGAAGAAGGGAGGACCAGCCAATCCCCGGTTATTCTAGCCATCTCAGCTGAGTGCCAGATTTGTGGGTGAAATCATCTTGATCCTCCATCCCCAGTTGAGCTGCCCCAGCTAATATTACCTGGAGCAGAGACTAGCCTTTCCTAGTGAAACCTATGCAAATGTCTGCTATTTTGTTGTTTTAAGCCATTAAGCATCGAGGTGGTTTAGTATGCAGTAGTAGGTAATAGAAACACTATGTGAACCTGATCTGGGTAATGATGAGAGGGGCTTCTGAGGCACAGAGCTATGGGCATGTACCTTTTTTTCTTTTGCCTCTTTCTTTTTCTCCTTCTTTGTCTTATGACCATGAGGTGACAAGCAGGAGAATGAAGCTGTATATGCTAAGGACAGTAGAGAAGAGAGGTGGAGACAGCCAGGTTGCTGAATGCATCCTTGAACTACAATGCCTAACTCACTTCTGCCTGTCTCTAGAATTCTTGTAGTTGAAAAAGCACTTAAATGTTTACATGTTAAACTCATCTGTTAGGGTTGCTGTCCCTTAAATGCAATTAAATGGACTCAGCAGTTTTTTTATTTTTATAAAAATTTAAAAATATGAAAAAATGGTAAATTGTATGTAGCAGAATCAGGTTTCAAATATAATATGGTACTAACAGTGAGAAAAATATCTATCTCTACTTATTTTTAAACTGATCTATTTATCTGTCTATATACCTGTCATCTGTCTTCTATCACAAATGAATAAATAAATAAAAGCTGGAATGAAATACATCAAACGCCACTCACAACTTTTATGATTAGTGTTCCATTCACTTAACCATTTAATTAGCTTCTCTGAGCCTTGGTTTCTTTAGACGTAAAATGGGACAAATAGTGTACCCACTTTGTAAGACTGTTGGAAAGTAGAACAATGTATGTAAATGTTTAATAAATGCTAGCTATAATTATCTTTATGAACCTCATTTTGATTTTTTCTTTATACATTTTTACTTCAATTTTCTTCAATAAGAATAGTTACTTTTATAATCAGAAAATAAAACAAGGCTAAAAAGAGTCTTGTAGAAAAATCCCTGTATGATACTAATTAATAGTATTGAGCTCCGTAGCAAATACAGAGGTCTACGGAGCAGAGGTTGGGTTTCAAACTCTTTTACAGCTTAGAAATAGGGTCTGCTAGGATAATTTTATCCACTACTTGAAGTATTTATCAGTATAATTTAAATATTTGGTTGATATTAAATAGAAAAAACTGATCTTTATGGTAAAATGGATCTTTATGTTATGTTCATCTGCATATCTTTAACTAAATTTGTGTACTTTAAATTTGCCATAAAACCCCACCCAGTAAAGTCTGCAGTGTTTCTAGATGGGTGTTCACAAAACATCAAGTTGAGCTTGTCTAAGGTTTTTCTGAGCAAAAGGCAAAGAGGTGGGAGCTGACACTTTAAATTACTTTTACTCACTGGCTTTGCCTGGGCTGATATATTTCTAGAACTTTAATATTTCTCAAAATAAAGTAGAAAAAAGCAGCACAAGGTGTATGATTATTTCTGACTAGTGGTTGATCCCAGTGTTGATAGAACTCTGGCATTTATAGCAACACAGTCTGATGACTGTGCGTCTTAAGTATGACTTAAATGAAGTTTAAGTCATTCTATAACTCGAAAGCAGATGTTCCAATTTCAGTTCCTCTACTGGCCGACTGCCTATTATAACCACACTATCTTGGTTTTCTTAAGTGAAAAGTGGGGTTTTAATGCTGACCTTTTCTTTGCTTCTCTTTCAGAGTATTTCTTGTTTCGAGATTATTCAAGGTAGAATGTAACAATGCACATAACATGCCCAGAGAAAATAAAAACATGTAACTGGCTGGGCGCAGTGGCTCAAGTCTGTAATCCCAGCACTTTGAGAGGCTGAGGTGAGGGGACTGCCTGAGCCCGGGTTCGAGAACATCCTGGGCAGCTTGGCAAGACCTCATTTCTACAATAAATAAAAACAATTAGCTGGGCATGGTAGCGTGTGCCCGTAGTTCCGGCTACCTGGAAGGCTGAAGCTGGAGGATCGCCTGAACCCAGCAGGTCGACACTGGGATGGCTGTGAGCATGCCACTGCACTCCAGTCTGGGAAACAGAGTGAGACTCCAACTCAGAAAAAAAAAAATGTAAATAAGAAAATCACTGTAAAGGGAATATATTGAAATTTTTAAAATAAAATAAAACTAAATTTCTTGCCAAGAGAGGCTGTGTGCTTGTTGAATATGGGCCATAATTTCAGCTCTGTGTTCTCTAGTAGCCAACAAAAAAGAAAAGAAAGTGGTTCACATTATTCAGAGGGTCAATTACATAAATTGACCATATCGGTAACATTAAAACTAAAACAAAGCTGTTGCTCAAAAGCAACTATGTTCCCAGTAATTTCTCCACAATAAATATGTTAATACTTTTCATGGGACAATTTCTTGTGTGATTCTTGAAAACAGACCAATGAGCAAACACCAAAGTACAATATTGTATTTGATTTAGATGAGAACAGAACACTACATAGTATTCCATAATTTATTCAAGTGCAAGCTTTCTGATTCTGACTTAATCCAGGGACTCACATTGAATACTAACCCTGAATCAATTACAGATCTTTCAGATGAACCTTTGTTAAGAACTAGATTGCAATTATAATGTGCTGCTAGTTACATTTCAGGTTAATTATCAGTTAAGGTTCAATGGAACTGGCAAGGATAATGACCTCTTCTTGTGAAAATTGAGCTTAAAGACAGTGCCAGAACAGAGAGCTACTCTACTTCATGCAGCTGGGCTGAGGGGTCACTTATGGGCAGGGACAGAATTGTCCTCTTGAATCTGAGACATGGAACAGGGTTTTTTTTTTGTTGTTTTTTGTTTTTTGAGTTAAGAGTCTCACTCTGTCGCCCAGAGTGGAGTGCAGTGGCCGCTCCAGGTCACCTCAGCCTCGACCCGCTGGGCTCCGGCGATCCTTCCGCCTCAGCCTTCCGCGTAGCGGGAATTACAGGTGCGCGCTAACACACCCGGCTTATTTTTTTGATTTATTGTAGAGATGAGGTCTCGCCAAGTTGCCCAGGCGGATCTCAAATCCGCGGGCTCAGGCACTCCACCCACCTCAGCCTCCCAAGGCGCGGGATTACAGGCTGAGCCACCGAGCCCGGCTAGAACAGGGTTTTTAAATCAGAACAGAAACAAACTAAAAATAATAAATGAAAAACAGATATTTAAGTGAATGGATATAAACAAACAAAAGAGAGAAATAAAATAAATTTTAAAGCAGGAGAATTTATTCTGAAGATATAATATTAATTTTAAAAAAGGAAAAAGCAATTAAGTTTAAAAACTGTAAACTGGGGCTGAGTACAATGGTTCGTGCCTGTAATCTTAGGTCGAGGCAGGAGGATTGCTTGAGGACAGGAGTTTGAGACTAACTTGGACAACATAGTGAAACCCCGTCTCAACCCCCCCAAAACTCAACTAAACTGGAAAATAAACAGATGTAAGATAAGAAACTAGATCTAAAAAGTATAGAGTTATGAATGAGGTTGTTAAGACTGAAAGTAGTTTTCTAGGAATGTAAAAATAAGTTATTTTTCTTAAAAATGTAAGAATAGATATTTAACTTAAAGGAAAATAAAAGAGAGACAGAAAAACCCAAAATATAAGAATAGAATAATGAAATTAGAATAACAATTAGGAGTAAACATTATAAATGTCAATAATAAACTTTAAGTCAATATTGAGGTAATGAAAAATAGCAATCAATTTTCAATAAAGGCAGAAAACAACCACAGTGTAAGCAGAATATTAGGATGAGTTCTTAGTAAGGACAGGTTTTGGTTGGGGGCGTCTTGAAGGTGCCTTTCTTAAAACACAGAGCTATGCAGATTCTTTAGCTTATCTTTAATAAAGGGCCTTACTTTTGCTAAAAATATTTACAATTATAAACAAAATTGTGACAAACACATATATACTCACATTTTTTTTTTTTTTTGAGTTAGAGTCTCACTCTGTCATCCAGGCTGAAGGACAGTGGCACACTCAAGGACACCACAGCCTGGACTTGCTGGGCTCAGGACATCCTTCTGCCTTAGCCTTCCAAGTAGCTGGAACTATAGGGGTGCACCACCACGCCTGGCTAATTTTTGTGATTTATTGTAAAGACGAGGTCTCACCAAGTTGCCCATACTGGTCTTGAGCCTCTGGGCTCAGGCGATGCTCTAACCTCGGGCTCAGGCAATCCTCTAACCTCAGGCTCAGGCAATCCTCTAACCTCGGCCTCCCAATGTTATGGGATTATAGGCATGAGCCACCATGCCTAGCCTGTACTTACATTTTTGCGGACTTTTTAAAGGGAAAAGTTCTGGAAATTTAGTTGACTAAAGTATGTAAATATTTTTAAAAGATTTTTGATGCTGTATAATGCCAATTTGTCCTCCTGTAACTGACAGTAATTTATATTTAAGACAACTGTACCTGAAAACATCTATTTTGGCCAGGTGTGGTGGCTCAGCCTGTAATTCCAGCATTTTGGAAGGCCGAGGCAAGAGAATTGCCTGAGCCCGGAGGCTCAAGACCAGCCTGGGCAACTTGGTGAGACCTCATCTCTACACTAAATCACAAAATTTAGCCAGGCATGGTGGCATGCTTCTTTAGTTCCAGCTACTTGGAAGGCTAAGGCAGAAGGATCTCTTAAACCCAGCATGTTGGGGCCACGGCGGCTGTGAGTGTGCCACTGTATTCCAGCCTGGGCTCTGGGCTACAAGGGTGAGACTCCAACTAAAAAAAAAAAAAAAAAAAAAAAAGAAAAAGAAAATCTCTATTTCACTTCCCCCTTGTCTAACATGGTTATTAGCATACTATTTTCTTTGTTACCAATAGTTTTAAAATATCTTGTTTTAAATTGAGGTTTTAAATTTTATTGGTTTTGAGATTGGACCAATTCTCATTAAAGGAAAATTTCTTTATTCAAAACTCTTACTCTTTTCTCTGTCTGCTAATCTCAATATAAGTAGACTAGAAGAATTCTCACAAGGCAGATAGCTTAATTGGCAAAGGACTTTGGAGTAGTCATTACACACAAAGCGTGTTTGTTTGTATCTCTTTTGTTAAACAGACCTTTTCCAAGTTCCCTACTTACTAGTTCACTCTCAAACTTGGCTTGATTCCTAAGAAAATGGGAATAATGATGAATTAATAATAATAGTTATTTAAATTCTCAATATTATCTGGTGACATAAAACATGTAAGATGACTCACAAATTTCCAGTTAGTTTAGTTAAAAGTGAAATGAAAAATAAGTTAAACCCAAAGCTGCTTTGGTGAATAATCAGTAATAGTTGTCTACATCTCAGTGGATGTTTTATGAATAAAATTGTATTATTCACATTTTTTGTATTTTTTGTGTTATTTGATCTCAAAAACGAAAGCAAAGTGACATAAAATTACTATGATGTTTAAATTGTGTGTAACATTCTACGCAATTCAAATTTTACTTTCTGATGAATTGTATTTTCTGATACATGTGTATGAACTGTACATTTATATACTTGTTGAATGCATACTGAATTGTTTTTGTCTGGTTTGTAAAATGTTTTCTTACTGCCCATTTAGAAAATACTGCATATTCTGATTCTATATTTTAAGATCAATGAACTAGAAAATACAGTCTGTACTTTAAGAAATATTTATATCCTCACAAAAATAGTTTCAATATTAAAAAGGAAAGATGACATTCTCATTTTTTAAAATTAGATTTTAGATTGCAACATATTTAACCACAGAAAAGGTTTAAAATTTCTTAGAAAAAATAAAAGTTACAAAGCACTTAGTCAAAAATCTCAAGTAACTTGCACTTTAATGGCAAGTGTTCAAAATGTATAAAACTGTAAACTCTTGAAAATCCAAGATTGACATGTCATTAGATACTATTTTAGGATTGTTTTTCTTGCTTTTAATAGAGTGAATTGAGAATAATTTTCAACGAGCAAAGACACATTAAAAATGGTTGCTACATGAGCAGAAAAGCCCCTACCAGTATTAAATGTCTACAACAATGGATAAAAGGTGCAAAGCTTTTTAAAAAATTATGATTAAGGAGCCAGTAAGTTAAGTAATACCATCAGAGGGCAGAATTGACAAGAAAACACAATTCCAGAAGAATAGGTGAGATTGAAGTCAGTGCTCGCCTAGAGAGCATCTGCCCATTGTCTGCTAGCCTAGAGCGTATATTTTAATGTCACATGCATCCATGGAGGCTGGAAGGAAAGCAGTCAGTAGTAAGTGAAAGGATTTAATCTTTTTGCCTCAGCATAACCATTAGAAAGCATTCAGACATTCTACTGCAAAACAAGCAGCAGCCTTTCCCATCCCCCTCCACAAATCTCTTTCAGATGCAAGACCAGGACAACACAACCATTCGTGGTTTAGCATAATAATCTCTAGTAAATTTCTAGCAAAAGTCATAAAAGTAATAATCCGACCACCCCACCTTTGGCCAAGTAATTTGTGAGTTGCAAATGTTTGAGTTTGTGAATTGCAAATGTCTAACAAGTCTCTTGCAGGAAACCCCGCCCCCCTTAACCTAATCAGCCCTTTGTGACCTACATGACAGAATAAGCCCCACCATGGCAGCAATCATGTGACTAACCCATCCATCTGCCTGCTGTCCATCAGTACCTGCGCTTGCCTGCCCCTTTGTGATGACATGGAAGCAGACCACCACCCAATCACCTTAATGATCTTTACCTGTCAAGGGGAATGGTTAAAAGGACTCAATCACAAGCTACCAGCGACCACTGCCTTGCTAGACTCTGGTGTGGCCATGTGCTCTTTGAGGTATGGCTGTCTTCATGCTTCCTGGCTTTAGTCCCCTCCCCCACCTTGGGGAGGTGAATCTTCTTTCTCCCTTCTCTCTCTATTTTACTTTTAAATAAATTTTTCTTTCCTTAACCTTTTTGTGTGTTGCAAATCTTTGCAATTACTCAGATCTCTGGGTTACCAGTGCCATGCCTCCCCTCACCTCTTCACCCCTCCAACACACCTCCCTCACCCTATCTGAACCCTAACAGTAAGGGCCTGAATTCCCTAGAAGGCCGAATCAGAGAGAACCTCAATAATACGAGACTCCTCTTCCAAGAAAGCAACACCTTAGTAACTGAACCTGAGGGGAAACCTCTTTGCAGAGGAAGATGTTGAGAATACTTGCCTAATCTTACTTATTATACTATTTTATATTTTATGATGACTTGACATCTAGCGGGCTTGCTGATCCTGGAGAGACTGCCCTTTCAGGGCTAGCTAATTGCTAGAAACACAAACACCTTGTTGGTGAATAGAACGCTTTTCATATACAAACCAAACAATCCTGAGCCTATACCCTCAATCACATCCTCTTTCTAATTCTCATACACTATATCAATATTCTCCCTGTCCTAAATCACCTACCAGGTACAGGACAACTAGAGACCACCCCTATATCTTTAGATCCTGCTATAATTGTTTAAACTATCCAATCCTAAAATTGCTCAGCTTGCCTGTCCTGCCTCTTTCCTTTCTTCCTGCAAAACCATCATGAAGGCTCTGGACCATAATTTCTCCTGACCCTTCTACCTCCTGATTTACCCTGGTGCTTACCCAAATGATTCTGCATGGTGTGGCATGCCCCTTTTGGAACTGTGAGCAGTAAATTGTTCTTTCAAGGCAGTTATCTCCATGTCTGTCATCTTTCCAAACTTCATTTAAAAAATCCTAGATACATGTCAGAACATCTTGGTTTTGGGCGGAACAGAATGCAAAACTAAAAATAAATACAAAAACAATTATCTTTTAAGATTTCCTGACCAGAATACCTCACATACTGTGTGACTTCAAATCCCAAGCCAATAATTAAGTTAAAGTGATTCTGGATTGATAATGACCAGAGCTTGCTGAGTAATTTGACAAAAGCTTGACAAAAGATACACAAATCTTATGTTATGGGGGAAAAAAACCTGAAAAAACAATTTTCAGAGTTCCAATGACTATCATATCATATTAAAATATTATTAAAACATAAAGAAATAAATTATACACAAAGTTAGCAGAAATAAAACAATATGAACAATACCTACAAAGTTGTAATAATCAGAACAAAATGAGTAGTTTTTTAAAATATCTAAGTAAAAAAAAGAGGGAATTCAAAACATGAACAAAGGCCAAGAAACTGCTGATAAAGAACTAAACAGTAGTTCTAAAAATTAAAACATAAAATTAAGCTTAAAAACCTGATTGACGAATAACATGGCCTATTTCACAACTGAAGAAATAAATGGAATATTGATGCAAAGAAATTACTCAGCATGCAGCAAAAAAAGAAAAGGAAAAGAACATTTGAAAGAGAGGATATAAGGAAGTGTTTCCAAATACACTTAATGATAGTTACAGAAAAATCGAATAGAAGAGTTGGTGAAAAGAAAATATTTGAAGAGACAATTGAATTACCATTTCAGATTTTATGAACGGACCATACTGAATTCAGGAAACTCAGTGAATCCTAAGGAGGTAAACAAAAACAAATATTAACCTATACATACTAGAATTAAGACATCAAATAAAATTAAACAGTTGGTTTCTCAACAGCAGCAACTGAAGCCAACAAACAGTAGAATAATATATAAGTACTGAGAAAAAAAGTGTTACCATAGAATTACAAATTAAGCCAATTTTTCTTTCAAAATGAGAAGTAAATAGGCATTTTGCATGAGAAAAATAATACTAATTACTGGTTGTTAATATCAAGTGTGACAAAAAATGTATGCACATTTAAAGAGTTATCTATGTATTACTTTTCAAAGTTGAATTGAATTATGGTAGCAATGTGTAACTGCAGAAGTCAAACGTGTCTTGTATTAATCTTCTGTTATTAGTATACATTGAGTATTACAGTTTTAATACACTTTTTTCTTTTCCTGAAATGTGTATACATTTATTTGGCACCCTCTGTATGTAGTGTAGTCCTGTCTATTTTAGGATTTAAATTTTACAATCAAATTAAAAGCTCTCCTTTTCTCAGGACCCAGTGACTTGGAACTTGTGCTTATGGTGGGGGTGGAGAAAACTCTCTCACTGCATTGTTCCTTTTCAAACCCTTTGTCCTCTGGTGTTGGGGTAGAGAAGAAGAGTCAAGAAGTGTTTCCATATGCAATTGCCCATAGTGAATTGACTGATGTTTATTTCATTTGTTGAAACTGCTCTTCCAATACTTAAACAAATCCACCATGAAGTGGCTTACTCTTCCCTTCTTTTACTTGCAACTACTTCTTTGTGGTAGACATTCAAATACTGGTTTTCTAAAGGGCAGATGTTTGTCGGTTTTGTGAAGGGCCCCAAGGGACCCTTTAATCTTTCTGTTTCTGTGGTTGAAGAGAGTCAGCTGAGGGCTGAACTACTTACTACCCTTCATTTCTGCCTCTGGAGGTCATTCCATCACTTTATGCAGTTGAAGATTCCCTGTTCTGGTAGCTCTCTTAGAGGGAACCAGAAAGATAATGTAATTTCTAATCCACATTTGTGGTGATTGTGGGAAACATATATATCCTTGGCATACCACACAGAGGGCATACAGGCTACTCACCTCCCTAATCCTTGCAGTTGTTTCTACTCGTGATCTCTCTTGACCCTCTCTTCTCTCATCAGCAGTTTTAAGTCTAGGGCACCAAATACTTTGCAGGCTGATAGTTTAGAAAATTTCACACAAGGGATGATCAGCAGTCATAACTTACTGGGAAGAGGTTCTAGTACCCTCAGTCTTACAGGATGGGAGAGAATATATTGAAAGCTTCTCCTCACCTATAGAAATAGTAAAAGAAGCTGCTGTACAGACTCTCATTTTCTTCAGCGATTATTTCTAGACTCCCTTCATTTTACATAGTCCAGAGAAGGAGAAGAGGTGAAGGGTTGGGAGGATGGATGGTTCCGTCTGTGCTGAAATAGTGCCTCTCAGCAAACTTTCTTGAAAGGAACTGAGCCCACAGGTGATAGTTTTTTGACTTTAGAATTTGATCTTGTTTGACATTAGACTGTAGATTCTGGGCATTAATTCTGGGAAAATAAGAAAATACACTTGTATTTCTTGATATTAGACTATGGATTCTAGGTATTAATCGTGGGACAATAAGAAAGTTTTCTATTAGTAATTTGCACTGCCATTCTATAGTAACATAGCTTATCTTCAAAGACAAAAATTGTCCTTTGAAAAAATGTTAGCATATACCTAAAATCATCAAACTTTCTATACTATTTTAAAATGTTTGTTTAATTCAAGTTTTAAAACATGGAAGGGCAACCTCCTCAGGCCTCCTCCCACTCTGGGAGCTATTCTGTCCTCTCAATAAATTCTACTTTCTGAAAAAAAAAAAAAAAACAAAACCAATCAACCAACCAAACAAACAAACATACTGGTTTATAGAGATAATATCAACATATAAAGAATATTATAAATAAGCTGAAAGGACATAAGATGGAGTCAATATACCCAATGAGGAGCCATTTTAATATTGCCTAGATCTGTCATGTTTTTCTAGCAGTTCACTTTAATTTACCCTCTATTCACTAGCCAAGGACAGAACCGGTTTCTCAGAGATAGCTATTGATAATTGTTTTACAACCCCCTCCCCAGCTTGTTTTGGAAACAAGTTAACCTAATCAGCCCTTCATGACCTTCATGGCAGACCTCATCAACATGGCAGCAAACATGTGACTAACCCACCCATCTGCCTGCCATTCATCACCTGGCGTCAGTACCTGTACTTACATCCATGATAATGTGAAGCAGATAACCACCCAATAACAACCTGCCCCCATCAAAGGGAAGGTTTAAAAGGCATTCAACCTCAAACAGTCACCATTGTTTTGTTAAGCGCTGGCCAAACCATGTCCATTTTGAGTTGTGGCAGTCATTTTTTTTTTAGAAATGGGATTTATTGAGAGGACAGAAAGGTTCCCACAGTGGGAAAGGACCCAAGGGGGTTTCCCTGCCATGTTTTCTTAGCTTTGGTCCCCACTCCTACCTTGGGGAGGTGAATCTGTTCTCTTTTTCTCTCTCTCTCTAATTTACTTACTAAACCAACTATATCTTCCAATCTAACTTCCATGCAATTTTTTACCTCTTTTATGTGGCACCAGATCACAGATACCCCTTGGTGGGTTTGACCTAACATTTTGGAGAACCTGCTGGGAGATTTTTAACCTAACATAAACCATAAAGATAAAGCATGTACAATTAAATATGAGTAAGAAAGCATTACTCTGGTTTGTAGAATTGTCCTGAATAAATAAATAGAGCCACTCAACCTGAGAGCTTCTAGGATGTTCATTTCCTTTAAAAATTCAATTTTATACTTCTGAGACTTACTGTATTCTAAACTACATTGATCTTGGAAGAAAAACTCATTTTTCTATTCTAATTTCTATTCTCTCCATTTCTTAACCAAATTAGTACAAAAGAATATAAATTGTTGGTGACTATGCAAAATATTGTAATTCATTCTTGCTATAGATAGCATAAGAAAATAGCAAGCTTTTCAACAAAGAATATTGAGCCAAAAGTATAATTAAGTAAAAAAACAATTAAAGTCCTTGTCTTCTCATCTGATAGTCAAAGTTTAGTATGATTTGTTTTATTTAATATTTATTCATTTATGAATTCGTACTGATCTCATACTAACAGATAGCTTCAACCTTTTATCCTTTAAGATTGATGTATTGATGAGCTATTCAACTCCCTTCAAGTCTGGCATCTTTGAAAACCACTATGTTTCTTTAGAAAACAAAAAAAGTTTAAGGAATCCTAATGTAAAATTACAACACTAGTTTCATCCATTGACAAATGTCTCAGTAATGCAAAATAAAAAAGTAGTTATAACAAAATGAAGTCTAACTTTGATGTAATGCTCAGCATATATCTGTGAATGAATTTAGCAAACTTATAGTTGATGTAATTAGAAGAAACAGATCGTTTGGAAACACAGCTAAGGTTTATGAATGACTCTTGTCTGATGCAACACCTTAACAAGCTCCCTGGGGAGGGTTTACCACAAACATCTATATCATATGAATTGCTGCTAGCTGGATTAGCAATATTTGGTCTGTCTCTGAAGTTTCCATAGGATGTTAAAATAAAGGACAATATTCTTCATAAATTCACAAAGCCACATCCCAAAAAAGAGAAATAATTTCTTATAGTTTTATTTTATGAAAGAAATATATCTTCAAGATACGTTCTTAGATGTTCTTTTTGAAAAATGGCTGTTCCCTTACATATTATTCAGAAGCAAGCGTCATGAAAATCTATCCAAGTTAATTTGACCTTTTACTTTTCCTCTGGATATTTGGCAGGATAACTGATGTTATGGGAAATTAACTTTTTTTTTTTTTTTGAGACCAGGTTTCATTCTGCTGCCCACTGGAGTGCAGTGGCACGTCATGACTCTCCTCAGCCTCGAACTTCTAGGCTCAAGCAATCCTCCTGTCTCAGCCTCTCGAGTAGATGGGACTACAGGCGTGCACCACCACACCCAGCTAATTTTCCTGTTTTTTTTTTTTTTTGTAGAGACAGGGTCTCACTTTGTTGCCTAGGCTTGAACTCCTAGTCTCAATCCTCCTGCCTCAATCTCCCAAAATGTCAGGATTACAGGCGTAAGCCACCGCATTCTGATGGCAATTTAGCTTTTGATCATTAGGGAGTGATAAAAACACAAAGGTTGATTCATTCTTGTTGTGGGATATGAATTATAGCCACAAATTTTTAGATTGTCATCTGAGATCTTGGTTCCTTCATCTATTAGTTTTTTTCTAAAGTAATTATCTGATTAAAATGCATAAAACAGAATAGACACTCAGATTTCTTTCTCAGCCCACCTATTTAAAAATTCTATAATTTATGGAAAGAAACAAACTCTAATTAAAAGTTCCTCATTGCATTCTCCAGGTTTAAAAAAGAAGAAAGTAGAATTCTTTTTTGACAAACACCATTGGTAACCGATTTCCTATTTTTTTCTGGAAAACTCTACTGGCTGCATATGATTTGCTTCAATATGCAAGAAAAAATTGTTGTTATAAATTTTCACTTTTATAAATGATTCTTACCCTTTTAACATGTCCATCATTTTGAAAGCTGAAATATTGTGCATCATTGTTATTTGTGAGCATACTTTCTTTTTTTTTTTTTTTTTTTTGAGTTGGAGTCTCACTCTGTCGCCCAGACTGGAGTGCAGTGGCTGCTCCCGGCCACCGCAGCCTTGACCTGCTGGGCTCTGGCGATCCTTCCGCCTCAGCCTTCCAAGTAGCCGGAATTACAGGCATGCGCTACCACACCCGGCTGATTTTTTGATTTATTGTATTGATGAGGTCTCGCTGCCCAGGCGGGTCTCGGGATTACAGGCTGAGCCACCGAGCCCGGCGAGCATACTTTCTTATTCCAACGTTCAACATGCTTTCATGATTTAAGCAGACACTTCTTGGGTCATCTGGTGTTATTATTTTTGCCTCCTGTAGTCACATGAAACAGTCCAATGAGTGATCTAATGTCACCATCACAATTTCTCATATTCTGTATTATTAAAATTAACCAGGGCTCCTTGAAGTATAGCTGACTCCATGTCTTAAGACCAGAAAACTAAGAATAGGCCAGAAACTCTTAGGTGTTATTAGAAACAAGGATGCTTTCAGAAATATTTGAGGTGGTATGAAAAAGGATAGGAGTGGGGCTAGTCTATAAAAGGAGTTTTGGGGTCTTAGGATATAATTTTGCCACCCAAAAGGAAAATAAAAATGATTACAAGCAATTAGAAGACGTTAAGTGTGTTAAAGCAAACATGATTTCATTATAAAACTTAAAAAGCTCCTGTTAAAAAGCGGATGTAGCAGGGAAGGATTAAGTCGGCCTTTCTGAAGCAGCTAAAGTGAATTTCCTCTACAGATTAAACCAGGATAGTTTCCTCAGCACCCAGAAAGAACAGCAGCATGCTCCCCACGACTCTTCAAAGAAGTGATAATACCCACAGAGTGCAAAGAAGAGAAAAATCTATTGACCTGGGTTGGAACTGGCCAGACTCCCACCTACGCCACCACAGTCTACCAGCAGCATCCAGACCCAGTGGATAAGGTGAGTGGGGGGGGAGTTCTGCGCTCCTGCCACAGACTTGGAGGGCCCCCGAGCCTTGTCAGACTTCAGTCCCTCACCAGAAATTGCATTATCCACAGCCCTGCTCTGTCACAGCCCATGTGGAGTAGAGCAGGAAAAAAGAAAGCCTCGAGCAGCTCAAGCTGCCATTTCCCAGAAACTCAACCTTGGCGGGTAGAGAGGCTGCTTTCTAGCTGGCCTGGGAGGGGCAGGCCCCAGGGGCAAACTTCACAGCTGCAGATACTTCCTTCCTGGCTGGGTGGGTTGCCTGAGAACACCTGAGGTCCTGAAGCTGACTGCCTATTGACACGCACAAGGCAAACTGGCTGAAGCCAAGCTTGGAGAGGGGTGAAGCTCATTGTGACAGCAGCCTCTCACTCCCCTGTGAACTCTTCTGGGCCTTGCACAACAGCATGACTCTAGTGGCCTGGGACTCTTTCATAATCCCCACTAGGGTAGTCAAAGTGCATTCTTGTGGGGTGCTCAAACTCCCTTCTCCCTACCTCTACACTCCCCTCAAAGGCTCAAAACAGACAGATAATTTGGGAAATCCCCAGAGCCACCCCCACCCCCCGCCTAGGCTGGCTAGGCATTTTCTTGGTGCAACACACACCAGGAAGAAACCCCACAGCCACCATCCTAGCTGATTTTCTCCCATAAGCACCACCTCATGGTTAGAAGTCACATTATAACCCATTACATTGGATATAATACCTGAACTTTGAAAAAGACCCAATCCCAAACTCCAGCTAATGCCACTTTTGAAGCCACTGCAGCTACTCAGGATTCTGTGAGCCATTGCAGGGATCTGGCACAGGACTGCCACAGCTGGTCATGGAGAAACTCATCACACCAAGGTTGGATGTAACCAAGGCTGGATCTACCCAAATGAGAGGGAACCAGAAAAGTAATTCTGAAAGATAAATAAACAAATAAAAGAGTTCCCCACAACCCTAAAAGACCATACCAACTCTTCAGCAATAAACCCTAACCAAAATGAAATTTTTGAAATTCCAGATATAGAATTCAAAAGGCCAATTTTAACATTAATTAATGAACTTCAGAAAATTGAAAACCAACAAAGAATTTTAAAAACTATTCAGGACATGAGTGAAAAATTCTCCAAAGAGATAGACACCTAAAAAAAATTAAAAAGCTGAAATTCTAGAAATGAAAGAATCATTATGGAAGTAAAAACTGCAGTGCAAAGTGTTAATAGTAGACTAGAATTAGCAGAAGAAACTAGAAGACAAGTCTTTAGAATTAACCCGATTAGAGAACAATAAGAAAACAGAATCGAGAGAATAGAAAAAAGTCTCCAAGAAATATAGGACTATGTAAAATGTCCAAACCTATAAATCCTAGGAAAAAGAGAAAGCAATAGGTTTGGAAAGCCTATTTGTGGAATAATGGAGGAAAACTTCCCTGATCTTGCCAGAGCTCTAAACAACCAGATGCAAGAAGACCAAAAACAAAAACAAAAATGAAACACCAAAATCCAGAAGTTTCATTTCCAAAAGGTCATTTACAAGGTATCTAATCATCTGGTAACACAAAGCTAATGTGAAGGAAAGAATTTTAAGAGAAGTGAGACAAAAGCGTTGACAAAAGCGTTAAATAACTTACAAAGGTAAAACCTATCAGACTAACAGCAGACTTCTCAGAAAAAACCCTACAAGCCAGAAGGGATTGGAGTGCTATCTTCAATGTCCTCAAACAGAATAACAGTCAGGCAAGGATTTTTGTATCCCACAAAACTAAGTTTCATAAATGAAAGAGAAATGAACTCTTTCCTAGACAAGCAAATACTGGCAGAATTTGTCACCACCAGAAAGGCTCTACAGGAAAAACTCAAAGGAGTTCTAAATACTGAAATAAAAGGTTGAAATACACTAGTAGAAAAACTCTGGAAACCAGAAATCTCACAGGCCTTTGGAACAACAAAACAATAGAGAAAACAAAGAATCAAACAAACTAACTAACCAGCTAACCAGTTAACAACCAGTATGATGAATGGAATAGTACCTTCCATATTATCATTAACTCTGAATGTAAATGGTCTCAATGCCCCAGTAAAAAGAAAAGACTAGCAGAATAGATTTTAAAAAGTTCAACTGTCTTCAAGAGACCCACTTAACTCACAAAGACTCCTATAGACTCAAGGTAAAGGGATGGGGGAAAATATTCCATGCAACTGGAAACCAAAGATGAGTTGGAGTAGTCATTCTCATATCAGATAAAAAACACTTTAACAATAGTAAAAAAAGACAAAGATAGTTATTATACAATGATAGAGGACTCAATCTAACAGGAAGACATAACAATTTTAAACATATGTGCACTAAACACGAGAGACCCCAGCTTTGTGAAACAAATTCTACTAGAACTAAAAGAAGACATAAACAGCAAGACAATAATATTTGGAGACGTCAACACTTCACTGATAGCAAGTAGACAGATAATTATAGCAGAAAGTCAACAACAACAACAAAAAATTGGAGTTAAACTGGACCCTAGAGCAAATGGAACTAATAAGCATCTACAGAATATTCCACCCTCAAACTGCAGAATATACATTTTTCTCATCAGCACATGGATCGTCCTCTAAGACAGACCATGTGATAGGCAACAAATCAAATCTCAATGAATTTTAAAAAAATCTAAATTATAACAAGCATCTTCTCAAACCACAGTGGAATAAAAATAGAAATTAACTCCAAGATGAACTCATGAAATGAAACAAAAACGTGGAAGTTAAACAATCTGCTCCTGAATGATCTTTGGGTCAACAAAGATGGAAATTAAAAAACTTCTTGAGCCAAATGACAACAATAAAACAAGTTATCAAAACCTCTTGGACTCAGTCAAAACTGTGCACAGAGAAAAATGTATGGTGCTTAAGGCCTAAAATAATAAGACTGAAATATTGCACATCAATACCCTAACATCATACATCAAGGAACTAAAAAAATAATGAGCAAACCAAACCCAAAGCTAGCAGAAGAAAATAAATAACAAAGATCAGATCAGCGCTCAATGAAATGGAAAAAAAAAAAAGATCAATGAAACAAAAAGGTGGTTTTTTGGAAAGATACACAAAATTGATAGACTACTAGCTAGATTAATAAAGAAATGAAGACAAAAGATTCAAATTAACTCAATCAGAAATGAAAATGGAGACATTAAAACTGACACAACAGAAATTTAAAAGTTCTTCTGAGACTATTATGGACACATCTATGCAAACAAACTAGACAATCCAGAGAAAATGGATTCTTGGAAACATACAACCCCCCAACTTTGAATCAGGAAGAAATAGAAACCCCAAACAGACCAATAATGTGTTGCGAGATTAATAGAGTAATTAAAAGTCTCCCAACAACAACAAAGTCTAGGTCCTGATGGACTCATAGCAGAATTCTACCAGACCGTCAAAGAAGAACTGGTACCAATTTTACTGAAGATATTCTACAAGATCAAAGAGGAGAGAATCTTCTTTAACTCATTCTATGAAGCCAGTATCATGCTGATACCAAAGCCAGAAAAAGACACAACAAGAAAAGAAAAATACAGGCCAATATCCCTTATGAACAATGATACAAAAATCCTCAACAAAATATTAGCAAACCAAATTCAACAACATTTATATATATATAAAATACACCATGACCAAGTGGGTTTTATCTAGGGTTGCAAGGGGAGTTCAACATATGCAAATTAATCAACATGATTCACTGTATAAACAGAATTAAAAATCAAATCACATGAGCACTTCAATAGATGCTGAAAAAGCCTTTGATAAAATCCAGCATCCTTTCATGATAAAAACCCACAGCACAATAGTCATAGAGGAAACATACCTCAAAATAATAGAAGCCCTATATGACAGGCCCATAGCCAATGTCATCCTGAATGGAGAAAAGTTGAATGCATTTCCCCTCAGAACTAGAACAAGGCTAGGGCACCCAGTTTCACCACTCCTATTCAACACAGAACTGGAAGTCCTAGCCTGAACAATCAGGCAAGAAAAAACAAAACAAAACAATAAAGGATATCCAAATTGGAAAAGAAGAAATCAAACTATCTCTGTATGCCAACAGTATGTTCTTTTTTGGGGGGAGGGGAATGAATATAAATTAAAAGTTTATTACAAAATGCAAAATGTTAGTTTCTCATTGTCAGTGATTCAAGAAAACAAGGCCGTGAGCCAGGACACTGCTGTGCAAGCCAGGGGGCAAAAACCGACTCAGGAATGGGCTGACAGACACTGATTCACAACCTCCAGGAGGTGAGTGTTCTCCAGGGCAGCCGCCACCTGCTCCTTAACTGCAAGCTGCTTGCTCACTGCATGCTCTGAGGCATGGGTCCCAGGTGTAACGATCACGTCCATCTTGAAACGCTCGGGAAGGGAGCGAAGAAGCTTGACTTTGATGGATAGGCCAATAAGGGTGGCCATGCTGCAGTGCGAAATGGTGGTCATGAAGGCCACAGCCACTGTGCTCTCGGGGTCACTAACCTGAACCCGGACTTGCTCTACTACATTAAACTCCTCCAGCTTCAGTGGATGCTCTGGGTCATTGACAGAGTGAATAAGATCCAAGATCTCGTGGGCCTCTATGCTGTCGGGAACCTGCTCATCCTCCTTTACATCAGTCATGGACGACTCTCCAGAGCGCTCCTAGATGAGCGGATGGCATTCTTCAGGAGGTCACCCGCTACCCCGGCACAGCTGCCACCCACTACCCACCCCTGGCATCCCCCACCATTGTGGGACTGCTGCTGACCACTGTCGGATCCACTTCCCAATATGCTCTTATACCTGAGAATCCTAAAGACTCCTGGACTTGATAAATAAATCTGGTAAAATTTCAGGATACAAAATCAACACACACAAGTCAGTAGTACTGCTACACACCAACAGCCACCAAGCTGAGAATCAAATCAAGAACTCAATTTCATTTGCAGTGGCAGCCCAAAAGCTGAAATACCTAGAAATATATTTTAACAAGGAGGTGAAATATCTCCACAAGGAGAACTACAAAACACAGATGAAAGAAATTGTAGCAGACACAAAGAAATGGAGAAACATCCCATCATCGTGGATTGGAAGAATCAACATTGTTAAAATGACTATATTATCCAAAGTAATCTACAGATTCAACATAGTCCCTATCAAACTACCAATGTCATTTTTCACAGAAATAGAAAAAGCAATCCTAAATTGCATATGGAACCCAAAAAGAGCCAGAATAGCCAAAGTAATCCTAATCAAAAAGAATAAAGCTAGAGGCACCACATTACCTGATTTCAAACTATAATACAAAGCTATAGAAGCCAAAACAGTATGGTACTGGTACAAGAGCAGACACATGGGCCAATGGAACAGAATAGAGATTCCAGGAATAAACCCAAATACCTACAACTAACTGATCTTTGACAAAGCAAACAAAAGCAAACACTGTGGAAAGGACACCCTATTCAACAAATGGTGCTGGGAAAATTGGATAGCTACACGCAGAAAAATGAAACTTGGTCCCTATCTCTCCCCATATACAAAAATTAGCTCAAGATGGATTAAAGACTTAAATGTTAGATCTGAGACTATAAAAATCCTAAAAGAAAACCTAGGAAAAACTCTTCTGGACATTGGCCTGGGCAAAGAATTTTTGGCTAAAACCTCAAAAGCAAATGTAATAAAAATAAAAATAAACAAGTGGGACTTAATTAAACTGAAAAGCTTCTGCACAGCAAAATAATCAACAGAGTAAACAAGCAACCTACAGAATGGGAGGAGATATTTGCAAACTATACATCTGACAAAGGACTAATATCCATAATAAACAAATGTTGGGAGCCAGCCTTGGAGGCCCGCCTGATGACAAAGTTCAGGTGCGCTGAGGACCCCCGGCCGCAAAGCGAGCCCAGGCAGCCGAGGCCCTTCTGTCTTCCATCTTTGCTGTTGATACAGCTGAAGAAATTCTGTGCAGTCATGGAAGAAGAAGATGGCATGTTTATGCGAAGAATCACAGCTAACCTGGAAATATCATGGTTTATTTTTCTATTTTTCCCACTATGCCGCTTGGCCTTTTCTAACATATGCAAGGGTTAAACTCTGAAGCACATCAAGAATGCTTTCTTTCACTTGGTTATAAGTTACTAGATATTGCTTAAGTAATAAATGATATAAGTATATCCACTCATTTGATTTAGGATTATGTAGTTTAGTGCTTAGACATAAGGATTTTTAGAAGCACAAGTTTATTATAAGTTCATTATGAATTCATTGTAAGTTCTAACACTTATCTAGAAGTTATGTAGGTGATTTATAACACAGTTTTCACTAACTTAGGATAAAGATTAATGTTAAGGTTTTTACTTAATTCTATAGTTAAAACTCTAAGTTAACATTTATAGAGTAGGTTTCACTGAACTCATAATAATCAGACACTTTTATGACAGATCAGCTAAAACAGAAAGTAACCTTGAGGGGCCTGGGAAACATTACTAAAAGCTTCTCTTGAGTTCTCTCTAGAAACAAGCACTGCAAGATAAGAGAAAAGTAACAAGGACATCTGGACAAGGGAGGCGATCACAGGACTCTGAAGAACATAAGAGCCTAAGATGAGAATATTCCTGACACATAAAGAAATATACACTTAAAGAAACTTTCTTGAAACATTTGTAATTTGGGACATTGGACTGAGAGTGTCATTGTTGGCTTTATGAATAGGACTTGTCTAATGCCTATGAGATTCCTGGCTTATTTGTTACTAAAGCCTATGGGAATCTTGGTTTGTTTGCTACTAAGACCACTAGCTGGTAACTTTTAAAAGATATGTATGTGAAAAAGTTTTCTTTGTCTTGCCCCTTCAAAAATGGTATAAAAGCTCTGTATTAACTAGCATTAAATTGTCATCTGTTCAAGAAGCAGGTGTCCGGTATATGATCGTCGTCCGTCGCCTATCTGTCTCTCCTTCAACATATCTCACGACCCTTGTGGGGCGGGACCCCGCAAACAAATAACTCAAACAAATCAACAAGAAAAAAGCAAATAACCCTGTTAAAAAGTGGACAAACAACATGTACAGACATCTCTCAAAAGAGGATATATTAATGGCTAACAAAACAAATGAAAAAATGCTCATCATCAGGGAAATGCAAATTTCCACAATGAGATATCACCTTATACCAGTCAGGAAGGCCATTATTAAAAAATCAAGGCTGGGCTCGGTGGCTCAGCCTATAATCCCAGCACTTTGGGAGGCTGAGGCGAATGGATTGCCTGAGCCTGTGGGTTTGAGACCAGCCTGGGCAACTTGGCGAGACCTCGTCTCTACAATAGATTGAAAATTTGCCGGGCATGGTAGTGCACACCTGTAGTTCTGGCTACTTGGAAGGCTGAGGCAGAAGGATTGCTGGAGCCCAGCAGGTTGACGCTGGGGTGGCCGTGAATGTGCCACTGTACTCCAGCTGGGGCAACGGAGTGAGGCTCCAACTCAAAAATAAAAATAAAAAATAAAAAACAATAGAAGCTGACACAGATGTGGAGAAAAGGGAATGCTTATACACGGTGGGAATGTAAATTAGTACAACCTCTCTCAAGTGGTATGGAGTTTTTTCAAATTACTAAAAGTAGATTTACCAACTGATGCAGCAATCTCACTACTACATATTTACCCAAAGGTACAGAGGTCATTATGTAAAAAAGACACCTGCAACCACATGTTCATCACAGCACAATTCACAATTGCAGAGATATGGAATCAACCCAAATGCCCATCAGCGAATCAGTGGATAATGAAAATGTGGAATATCTACTTATAAGCATTCTGCAGTGAAATTCTAAGTATTTAAGTATTCCATGTATAAGTGGGAGCTAAACTAAGGATATGCAAAGACATAGAGTATGGTATAAGGGACACTGGAGACTCAGAGGGGAGTCTGATTTCAGTTGACATTGGAGAAAAAATAAATTGTGTAGATGTACATTCATATCATTTCAACTGCTGTGTATTAGCTAGAATCTCTGTTGGGAAGAAACCTTGGACTGGGAAACTGAGGGGGCTCATATTTTTGGGTTGCTTGTGTAAGGTGGCTTTGGAAGCTATTAAAGCAGCTTGTCTGTGAATGACTCACCAGCTCTTATTAGCACACAGAGTCTGGATATATTCCTTGCATGCGGTGAGTCTCCTTCTATTAGATTTCTCTTAGTAACAGGAAGCATGTCTTCAGAGGCTGCCACATTCCACCGATAGCAGCGCTAATTGCTAGAAAGTTATTGCTTATTTTGAGATGAAATTTGTCTCTCAGTGTTCTTAATTGGTTAGTCTTAGGTTTACTTCAGAAAGTCACCCTTGGCAGTTTTAAAAACATTTGAATCTTTTCATGATCTCTAATGACCTTAAGCTAATGCCTCATATTAATGCCTCCTACACAGTAATATGTGTAGTGATAAATATTTAACTATGCCTGGTAGTCATTGTAATTTTATTATTAACCATTGTAAGTAAATATATTCTATTATTAGAAATAATAATAATGTTCTATTATTACATGTAATTATATACCTATCGCTTGATATTTTTGTAAACAAATAGGTACAGCAACTCTCCCTGCCTATGAGTCTCTCCAGGCTGGAGAATAAGTGTGAGATATTAAGAGGTAAAGGCAAGGAGAGATTGAACTCATCATTGGATTGATTTCAAGTTTTTTATTATTTGCTGCTCTGTTAACCATCTAGAGCCAAAGGATGAGGTGAGACTCAGGTGAGACTCATGAGGGTTACTTCAGGCTCAAGGGGATCAGTGACATCTATTTTTAAACATTACGATTTGTGAAAAATCAATTTTATCTTTTGCTGTCTTGCTTTGATTTAGTCCAACCCTCTCTTTGTAGAAAACTAAGTATATGTACAAATGGCAGGTCTAAGAGCACATCGCTTTCTACAAAGTTCTCATTTTTTTTCTCATCTTAAAAAAAAATACTCCAAAATCCTGATCTTACCAATACAACTTTTGTGATTTTTGGTTCTTCTCTAGAAAGGATACACACCAGCAGCATTGAAGTCTTTTGCCACCTATTTTTCTCTCTCTTACATATCAAGATTTCTTGTCTGACTTAGAGAAAGAGAGCAAAATAATGAAGATATTATTGTTTTCATGTAATTGTCATTCTCTCTTTTCACACACAATTATTTGAAGTTCATTTGGCAACACTGGTTTAATTTCTGGCTACCAAAGAATCTCCAAGACAATGCATGCTGCGAATGTGAGGTGAGAACTAGAAGTTAGGATGGCAGATTTGACCCTATCACCCTTTACTTATAAGAGCCACAGTAGACCTCGTACCTTGAAGGATATGTCAGAGTTCTCAAAAGAAATATTAAATAATAGTTGTAGTGTTATCAAAGTACATTTTCTAAGATGAGAAATGTTAGGTCATTTGAACAATTGGTGAAATCTATGTGCTCAATTTCCTTCATGCCATAAAACTGAGATGGCATATTTAGAAGTCAGAGTTTAGAGGTGTATATTTTGCATGCAAATGATATATAGTATATTTTTCAGTGTCAGAGGAAAGACAAGCAACTACAAGGAAAACTTTCAAGGATTTACTTGGCAGTATTTAATGAATATGTACAGCATCCAAATAAGCTAGTAAAATGTCTCAGTTCAGTAAACAGCTGCTTACAAAGGGATTTTAAAGATAAGTGTCGAAAGAGAAAGATACCTTAAAGGGCAAATAAAACCAGGCACAGTGGATCACACCTATAATGTCAGTACTTTGGGAGGCCAAAGTGAGAGGATTGCTTGAGCCCATGGGTTTGAGACCAGCCTGGGCAACTTTGTGAGACCTCATCTCTACAATAAATCAAAAAATTAGCTGGGCAAGTTGACGTGTGCCTATAGTTCCAGCTACTTGGAAGGCTGAGGCGGAAGGATTGCCTGAGTCCAGCGGATGAAGGCTGTGGTGGCCAGGAGCATGCCACTGCACTCCAATCTGGTTGAGAGAGTGAGATTCCAACTCAAAAAATAAAAATAAAAATAAAGGGCAAATAAATTATGGAGCAAATTAGCATTAAAAAATTTACAAGAAAATAAACATCTTCACATTGATAAAAATACTTGTTTGTGAATTATAAAGAAAGCAATAATTTACGGTAGAAAAATAGCAAAAAGGTGTTTGAAGGCAAAAGAAAGAATATATGAATAATCTGATATTTATTGAAATTATTTTTAACAGGAATAATTAGGTGAAATTTTGATGTGAAATTATATAATTAATAAAACAGCTATTGTTTCTTCAAATTTATTAGCATCTCACTTAAGACAATTAAAAATAATTCAAAATATATGCTACAAAAATTCTCACATTACATAGTGTAAATAGGTAATGTGACAAATTCATCAATGCCCTAAAATGTGAAGTATAATTTAATAAGCTACTTCTTGCTTAAAAGAATTAATGCAGTTTAGTAGAAAATGATACTATATCTCTTCTTTATTCTCAAGTATTTACATTAAATTTTACATCAATTTTACTTACAAAATAATTATGTATATCAAAATAGGGATAATTCAGGCAACCAGAAAATGATATTCACAAATGCTAATAGTTCATAATTTACAAAGTAGCGCCTAGTTTATTATTTTCTTGTGCAGGGTAATAGCATAGAATCACTTAAAATTAATTGAAATTCCGTCATTATATGTTTTTTCCACTAGGAAATATAACAGACAAATGTGAAGATGTAAACACATTTTCTTACTTAATAGCCACTCACAGCTGTAATTAGTCCTGGAAGCTATAGTTCAAGCAAGTGTGATTATAATGTTATAATTATATTATTAATACATACACAAAGATAATTATGAATCTTTCTGGTAATAGTAAATAAAGTTGTGTAATGTTAAAATTTGATCACTATCCTTGATTTCAGGCAAAATTATTAATTTTATTCAACCGTCCTTTTCACTCTTAGATTAGGCTAGAAGATAAGTGACTATTTGGAAAAATGCATCCTAGATACACAGACTATAATTTATTGAATTTCAGCAAGTGACTTCAGTTAGTGTTTAAAGATATTAAGCAATCATAGCTGATGAAAGAGGGAGAAGGAAAAATAAGAATGAGAAAGGAAAAAGAGCCAGAGGAATGGTGAGAGATGAATAGACAGAGGGAATAACAGTGGAGTGAATTGGTATACAATCATTCCTACAATTCAGTTTTAAAATACCTTCTTCACCCAGAAGGTTCCTTTATATCTGTTTTCTGTCAATCTCTGCTCCAACCTCCATTCACAGACAACCACTGATTTGTATCAGAATATTCTTGTGTTTCTTTACATTCAAGGCTTTGTGAGCACAGGTTGCTGTGCTTGGGTTAAAAAGGATGACAGCTGGAAGTTAAAGGGTACTAGATAGACATAGAATCATCTACTTTCATTCAAAGGGTAATAAGACATCTCTATCAGAGCCAAATGCTTGCATTTGGGGTACAGACTTCCTCTCTCTTCTTGAGAAAATTCATTTACAGTTCAAAGGCTTGTAAAAAGCTAGGGAATCACTTTTGTCTGTTTTCTCTGATTCCTTACTCTCCCCTGTCCTGATCTCAGCTCCTTTAGGGTTTAGGAGTGGGGCCCGTGTCTTTTTGTCACTAGGGGATGGGATATCTCTACACATGCATCCATTTGTGCTGGGGAACTTCTGGAGGGGAGGGATTCAAATGCTGATACCTGTGTTGGACACGGGTATAATGTGACTAGTTCTGTGGCAGAAAGGGATGTAGCACTCAGTGATGATCAAAAGTGCCAAGAAAGCAAAATGTGAAGCCATGGTTGCAGTTGATTGGACAGAAGGAAACAACCCTAGTGTAGCCTGAATGCTGAAAGTATAGAAGCAAATGGCCAAAGAAAAACATGACGGAAAAACCTCTCTACCTCCCCCCTCACCTGATCTCTGCTGCCACTGCTGCTGGGACTTCCAGCTGGAAGAGAACAGGATGCCCTGGCAGCTGTGACCTTAATCTCGGAAATATTATGTTAACTGTTGGAACTTTGAACAAAACTTGAAGAAAAGAATAAACGTTTAGTAAAATACTGCATTGTTTTTGTTACTATTAAATCTGAATGTATAGTAAAATGAATGTAGGGCTTTTTAATACTTGCAATTCCCCACCTCATGGGTGCTAGAGGGGATTATTTCAATTAGGGAAAGCTAAAAATAGGGAAGAGATAGTTGGACCTGCCTTAGAGATGGGATAAATCTCCATGAATGACTGACAAGTTATGCTAGAATTTTTGCTGAAAGGGAGTTATGGAAATTTTGGCAATGGTGACTTGAAAAAATGTAGTTTCAGATACTAAATAAAATCAAGAATAGTTTTTAACCCTGGTTATAAAAAGTTATTTCTTACAGTTGTTTAGGATTTAGAAGGCCAGTTGAAGGTATTCTCTATTTATAAGCTTCAGGGTTGAAGGAACTATAATTCTTAAAGCATTATGTCTAGAAAGATTAATGTAATTGAAGTAATATTAAAATTATTTTTAGATTCTTATTCTGGAAGACAATTTTTTACTTTTATTTGATTCATGAGATAAGATGCTCCCCACTTAATTATCAGCTAAAGAATTTCTGCAAAGAGTGAATGGGTAGATATTTCCAATGAACTTTTGTTATTTTCTTGTTCCTTTTCAATTATTTGGATTCATTTGATCTAAAACTGCATAGCTAACTGATAAAAAAGTTATAAAATTATAGCAGAGTGGGGCACACCTCATCGATAAGGGTACCTGCACAGTGAATATTTGTATACCTAGTCCTGAATTGTAGCCCACAATTTTAAATAAAAATTAAAAAAGGAAAAAATAATTGTAGCAAATTTGAGAATAAGGAAACTTCAAATCATAGATATGAGGCTGAAAGTTAGGTAAATATGTTTAAATCTACCTAATTTCTAAAGATAAATTCTGGTATTGTACTTTAAATAATAACATATTTGACCAATGAATCAACCAAGTTCATAGAGATGCTATAATACTGAAATGCTTAAGAAAAATATATCCTATAAAAGCAGAATTTCTGCTATGCCAGATTAAAGAGCATTGTAATAAAAGATTCAGTAATACTGTTATAAAATCAATAGGTTTGTATACCAGGGGCCCAGTAACAGACCAATTACACTGAGAGCAGGTTTGCAGCAGAGAAAGACTTTAATGATCACAGGGCACTGCATGAGGAGATGGAAGGAGACTCTCAAATCCACTTCCCCAAGGAATTCTGAATGTATAGTTCTGAATGGGCTGGGGTTTTTAAGGGGATCATGGAGGGCCAGTGATTGGAAAATTGGGGTCATTGGTTGGTCAGGGTCAGGGGAATGAGATCATCAGGATGTGGAAACTGCATTCTTTGGTGAGTCACCTTCTTGTGGGGTCCTGTAGACCAGCTGATGTCCATAGTTTCTTGGTATGTGGGACCTGAAAGAATACCTTAAATGGAAAATGATATTTTGTAACATTCAAGTTGTTATCTATGAAGAAATTGAGGGGAATTATAATCTTGTAACAGGGTCTACATGATTCCAAGGAAATAAGCATCAAACAGCCATGAGGAAGCGGGTCAGAGAGTAAGCTAACCTACTGGTTAATGCTGAATGTGCTGGAAGCTTGGTTTATTTTTGTTCCTCCTCCTCTCTTCTTCTTCTCTGATTAATTTTATAAACCAAGGATGGTTTTAATGTGAGGTATAGTCTATTTGGCCTCATGATTCTATGAAGACATAGAAGCTTACTTGCTAATTACATTTTTTCCTTTCATGATTCAGTACAAAAAATATTCACAATGTAAGCCCCCATTTCTCCTTTCTGGAGCTCATTTAAGCTAATGTATTCTGTATATTCAAAGTAATGTTGAAATAATTATGTTCTAGCCTGTTAGATAATAAAGATGTTATAGATAAAATTTGCTCTCAATTTTGTGGGATTTTGCTTGGCTTTTGCTGTAACACAGTGTTCCTATAACTATACATTTTTAGAGCTAGTTTTTTTTTAATAGTGCTAGAAATTTCTGCATTCCTTATTATTGCTGTCAAATGTATGAAGGATGATTAGTTCTATTTTTCAGCAGTGAAATCCCTATAGAAGAAATGGAAAGTAGAAACCCAAGTAGATGAAGATGTGGATATATGTGATAATTTTATTTAATCATTAAAGAAAATACAAGTTGAGGGCTAAGTATGACTCAGGCATTATTTTATATACTGGCCATATAGATATAAATAGAACTGACATAAATCACTTTTCTTAAGAAGCTTACACTCCACAGAGGAAACAGATAACAAGGAACACTTGTGAGTAAAATCTGAAATATCTTAAGTGGTGGTAAATGCTATGAAGAAAAATCAAACAGGGAAAAGGGTTAGCTGTGGTGGGAGAGTTAGGGAGATGAGGTTATTTGGTACTTGGCTATTTGGTTCATGGTTGCATCTTCAGGAGAACACATACTACCTGAAGGCAGGGACACTGACTGTCACTTATCATCACCCCTCCCCCCAAGATACCATTATGAGTGACACTTAAATACTGAATGAATGGACAGATAAACCTGGTGTGGTGTGAATTCTCTCCTTATCCTGATATACTCTCTCTCTTTTCACACTACTTTATATAGTATGTAACTTTCTTATTAGTTATGTTTATTATTTATTGTCTGCTTCACTTGGCTAGAAGGTAACTTGCACAAGGGTAAAAAGTTTTGCCCATTTTGTTCACTGATGCATCCCAGGCTATGACCTATGAATTTTGCTACTTTTGTCAAGGCAACTTTCTTCTGCCAACAACATACATTCTGACTGCTACAGACAGATTCACAATTTGTGTGTTCAAAAATTCTATAAATGAAATGCTTAGGAAGCTCACCCTCAGGTCAGATTCGTGTGCCTTGAAAAATCAAATAAGACTCAGAAATAGAAGTATGTAATATTTTTAGTTATATTAGTTTAAACCTGGAAACAACCCATATCCCCATTAACATGTGAAAGAATAAAAAAACCTGTGGCATATCTATATAATGGAATAGTATTTGGTAATGTAAAGAAAAAAATTACATATATACGCTAACATAGAAGATTCTCACAGATTAATGCTGAATGAAAGTACAAAAAGTATTAACTATATAATTATCCAATTTATCAATCACACAGTTTCCCCTCTATTCTTAAGATTTTTAAAAGGGGTCTGATCAAGAAAACTGTAATATTCACTCAATTTTTTAGGATAGTGAGAAAAGAGTATGTAAACACATGAAACAAGTCCTTTAGTCAGACTTGACAGTTGACAGACGTATGGTAGATGTTTTCACTGGTTCCAAAGCACCACAAGTGGTTTTTGTTGTTGTTAATGATGCTTGTTTTTATTTGAAGAAAATTCTTTTATATACTTTTTCAATGCAGATACTTAGCCAAATTAACCATCATTTTCTGACAAAGCTAGTGGGAGTTTCCTTTGGGATCTTTAAGAAGACCAGAGGTCTAAAAGAGGTGTAGTTTATACACCTAGAAGTATATCCCGGAGATCACTGTTTAGGAGAATAACATCTGAGAATAAATATCTGATGTTAACATAGCTTCAGTGATTAGGGCTGAAGACTCAAGTGCACAGTGTTTCCCTTTCTGGCCATCTTGAAATTCCTAGTAATTTCCTGACTGCATTTTGGAAACATTGTTGTTCATGATTTATACATGACTATTATATTAGATTTTAGCTTCTTAAGGGCAAGGACTGAGACTTCTCCTAAACCACAACCTGCCTAGAGCATGAGCAGGTGGCAGGTACTCCTTAAAAAAGAAATAATCAGCTGGATTCGGTGGCTCAGCCTGTAATCCCGCGCCTTTGGGAGGCTGAGGTCAGTGGATTGCCTGAGCCCGCGGGTTCGAGACCCGCCTAGGCAGCGAGACCTCATCTCTACAATAAATAAAAAAATCAGCCGGGCGTGGTAGCGCATGCCTGTAATTCTGGCTACTTGGAAGGCTGAGGCGGAAGGATCGCCGGAGCCCAGCAGGTCGAGGCTGCGGTGGCCGGGAGCGGCCACTGCACTCCAGTCTGGGCGACCGAGTGAGACTCCAACTCAAAAAAAAAAAAAAAAAAAAACTTATATCATCTATTGTAAGCCACATTATTTTATGTGCCATCAGGAAAGAAAAACACAGACAATACTCCTTTGATCTTTATGGCTCATTTAAAGATACAGTTGACAAAACACAAAGTTCAGGAAATAAAAACTTTATACTACAAAATAAAATGGAGCTACATATTCTAGAAATAAAATATTAAAATTTAAATCTTTTAAAATCATATTGTCCACTTAGTTAGGAATTTCAGCACTAGGTTATAGATTCTTGTACAAATTTCCAGAAATTTGTGAGAGACAGTTTTTTTGAGTTCTGATATGACTATGTCAAATGGTCTGCTGTTATACTACCTCACATTTTCTTATCACAGTTGTAACTTCACAGATCAAAGCTCTGTGACTTCAAGTGTACATGTGAGACTTGGAGGCCTCTGATATCAGGAGAGGGCACTTCAAAGAAAACTGCAGGGTTCACAGGAACCACATCAATCTATGTTCATTGATGACCCGATAAACTTAACTACTGTTAATACTCCTTTAATTCTCTTCATGATGTTTGTATGCTGGAATTCCAAACAAGATTTTTAACTCCCCCAGGCAGGATCCATATCTTCCATTTCTCTGTAACCCCCCCACAGTGTCCACTTTGTATAAGAGTAAGGTCATTAGAAATGCTATTTATGACTTCTGGCAAGATGGCGACGGGGCAACCCGGTCTGTGAAAACCTCTGCAAAGGAGAACTGCAGTGGGTCTCTGACTCTCGCCCCGGGGGCTACGGACCCCAACATCGCAGCCTGCTCTTCATATGGAGCTCGGCCGTCGCCACCGCAGGGGCATCGCAGCGGTCTGGACAGCCACTGTAGTGCAGACGCTGCTGCCACAGCCACCGCAGCCACCGCCACCGCCACTGCCGCCGGTAGAACATCGCACCACCCGGGCCTGAGGCGATCCACAACTTCAGTCCTTGAAGCCCCTTCAGGGAAGATCTGCTGGGATTGCTGCCACCTTGCTGCCACCGAGACGTCCTGCCCACCGTAAGTCTCCTGCCGTGTGCCCTGAGGCAGGCAGCCATTTTTGCATCTTCAGCCTCTGCCATCCCTGTCTGACCCCCACCTGCCTCTAGGGCAAGCAGCTGAGATAGCGTCACCTGCTGGCGATTCAAGGTAACAACACCGAAACGGGAGAAACAAGCTTGATAAAGACATAGGCCAGAGTGGTGAACAGAGGGTGATCTGAACTGTCCTTCACAGCAGACCAGGGGCAACTGACCCTAACTGCAAACTAATTTACCAGCTTGAAAAGAAAACTAGAAATCAGACCTGAAAGGACATTGGACTTAAACGAAATGTCTCAGAGTGTGCTTCATTGCTTCTGTTAGTTTAATGACTTAATTCTATTCCTACTGTATTGTTCCTTTTTTTCTTTTTTCCTCTTCCTTTTGTTCTCTTTTCTTCTCTCTGTAAACCATATCTTTGTATAGAGGAACAGCACACTAATAAGGTGGTTGGATAGCTGGTATGTTAGCATCACTATATGTTTTATTTTTGTCTGTATGAGAGTTGGTTAGTCTGTAGCTGTGGTCTATTGTTTTTATCTGTTTCAATATAGGCCTCTCTCTCTATTTGTTGGCACACGCATTTGTTTCCCCCCTTATTCCTCTATCTCTCCACCTCCCTCTTCAACCCACTGTCTGCTCCATTCTCTCCCCTCTGCTAACCACATTTTATTTCAGGGAGTAAACCTACAGCCCCACTGCATGGACAGATTCCAAGGCAGTGGGAAGTGGGTTCCAGATTATTCACACACCTGTCAGCAAATACCAGGACCTGCAGATAGATTTTGAATCACAGCTCCCCCCTTAAGTAAATCTCAAAACTGCAAAAAGGACCACCCCCAACCTACAGTGCAACTCCAGAATTGAACAAAGTAAGAGGGCATACATAAAGAATAGGAGATTGAACAAACAGAAGTAAAACCAATCCCTTTACCCCCGAATAACAGAATTAAAGAAGACAGTGACATGGAGGGAAGGAAAAAGTGTGTGTGTGGGGGGGGGGAGAAACCACACAAATGAAGAAAAACCAAAAGAAGAATATAGGCCTCACACAGACCCCTGGGAGATCAGACACTGAGAAAACAGATTCTGGAACACAAACAATGAAGAGCCCCCAGAATGACTGGTTAAATGCAACAAACCCAGACATCAAGACATTAATGGAGAGAATTAAAAAAATTGAGGAGAGACAAGAGGAAAATAGGAAGGAGCTGATGTCAGAAATGACAGCAGTAAAGAATACTGTGATGGAAATGAACAACAGACTAATAAGCATGGAAAGCAGAATCAGCCAAGCAGAAGAAAGAATCTCAGAGCTTGAAGACCAAAACACAGAACTAACCCAAACTGTCAAAAGCATAGAAAAGAAGCTCAAAAAGACAGAACAAAACCTGCAAGAGATGAATGATCACTTCAAGAGACCAAACCTAAGAGTAATTGGGCTTCCTGAGGCAGAGAGAGAAACAGAAGCCACACTGGAACAAACATTTCATGAAATCATTCAAGAAAACTTCCCTCATCTCATCAAGGATGATAAAATTCAAACACAAGAGATTCAGAGAACCCCTGCAAGACAACAAATGAGAAGACCAACTCCCAGACACATAATAATTCACCTAAACAAAGTAGCTATAAAAGAAAAAATCCTAAAGGCAGCAAGAGAAAAAGGCCAGACTATCTACCAGGGAAAACCAATTAGAATAGCAGCAGATTTATCCACAGAAACCCTTCAGAATAGGAGAGCCTGGAGCCCTATCTTCAAAGTTCTAAAAGAGAAACAATTTCAACCAAGAATAACCTACCCAGCCAAACTAAGCTTCATCAGTGAGGGAGAAATGAAATCTTTTCCAGATATCCAATCCCTAAGAACCTACGCTGCCACCAGACCACCTCTACAAGAAACACTTAAGAAAGTACTGAACACAGAAGAAAAAGAAAAAAGATCAACAACATTCTTCACAAGAGTACAGGCAAAAGATTAAAAGCACACACGAACCAACTCCAAAACCCAAAGAAAGACAACAAACAAACAGGAACAACTCTGTAAGAACCTTATGACAGGGATCAACTCTTGCATTTCAATTATTAGCCTAAATGTGAATGGACTAAATGCACCACTGAAAAGACATAGAATGGCAAAATGGATAAAATATCATCAGGCAACAATCTATTGCCTTCAAGAGACTCACCTCACTAGAAAGGACAACCACAGACTCAAAGTAAGAGAATGGGAAACAAACTTTCAGGCGAATGGAATACAAAAGAAAGGAGGAGTAGCGATCTTAATTTCAGACAAAATACCCTACAAGCTATTAACAATCAAAAAAGATACAGAAGACCACTACATAATGATAAAAGGCTCAATCCATCAACAAGACATATCTATCCTAAACATCTATGCACCCAACATAGGTGTGCCAACTTTCATAAAGCAACTTCTAGGAAAACTAAAGAAAGATATTAACTCTAACACCATCATAACTGGGGACTTTAATACCCCACTCACAACCCTAGACAGATCATCAGGACAAAAAGTCAGCAAGGAGATCTGGAACCTCAATGTGACTTTGGACCAAATGGACTTAATTGATACCTACAGAACACTCCATCCAAAGACCACAGAATACACATTCTACTCATTACCACATGGAACATATTCTAAGATGGACCACATACTCGGCCATAAATCAAGCATAAGCAAATTTAAAAGGACTGAAATTCTACCAAACACCTTCTCGGACCACAGTGGAATAAAAATAAACAATGACACCAACAAAGTCCCCCCAAAACCCACAAAGACATGGACACTAAACAGCATGATGCTAAACAATCCTGGGTCAATGATAAATCAAAACAGAGATCAAACGATACCTGGAAACAAATGAAAATGAAGAAACATCTTACCAAAATCTCTGGGATGCCTTAAAAGCTGTAGTAAGAGGGGAATTTATATCCCTACAAACACACATGAAGAAAATGGAAGGAACACAAATTAACACCCTAACAAGCCACCTAAAGAAGCTGGAAAAGCAAGACCACAAAAACCCTAATTTCAGCAGAAGAATCCAGATCACCAAAATAAAAGCCGAAATCCAGGACATAGAAGACAAAAAGATAATACAAAAAAATCAATGAAACAAAAAGCTTGTTCTTCAAAAGGATAAACAAGATAGATGGTCCCCTAGCTAGACTGACTAGGAAAAAATGAGAAAAAAACCAAATAAGCACAATCAGAAACACAAAAGATGAAGTCACATCTGACCCTGAAGAAATACAAAAGATCATTAGAGACTACTATGTACACTTGTATGGAAACAAACTTGAAAACCTTAAGGAAATGGGGGACTTTCTGATATCACACAACCTACCTAGGTTGGAACAAGAAGAAATTGAGACCCTAAATAGACCAATAACAATCAAGGAAATCGAATACGTAATAAGAAAACTTCCTACAAAAAAAAGCCCTGGTCCAGATGGCTCTCCAGCAGAATTCTACAAGACATTTAAGGAGGAGCTGATACCAATCCTACTGAAAATATTCCAAGTGATTGAAAAAGATGGAACTCTCCCCAAATCATTTTATGAGGCCAACATCACATTGATACCCAAGCCAGGTAAAGATCCAACAAAGAAAGAGAACTACAGGCCAATATCTTTGATGAACATAGATGCTAAAATTCTCAACAAGATCCAAGTAAACCGGATTCAGCAATACATCTCAAAAATCATCCACCATGACCAAGTAGGCTTCATTCCTGGGATGCAAGGCTGGTTCAACATTCGTAAAACCACAAATGTAATTAAATTCATCAACAGATGTCAAAACAAAAACCACATGATCATATTATTAGATGCAGAAAAAGCTTTTGATAAAATCCAGCACCGCTTCTTGATAAAAACCCTTGAACATCTAGGCATACGGGGAACATACCTCAAAATAGTAAAAGCCATCTATGAGAAACCCACAGCCAGCATACTCCTAAATGGACAAAAATTGGAACCAATTCCCCTGAAAACTGGAACTAGACAAGGATGCCCACTCTCACCCCTCCTGTTCAACATAGTATTGGAAGTCCTGGCTAGAGCAATCAGAGAAGAGGAGGCAATCAAGGGTATCCAAATAGGAAAAGAGGAAGTCAAGTTATCTCTCTTTGCAGATGATGTGATTGTGTACCTTGAAAACCCAAGAGAATCTGTCAAAAGCCTCCTTACATTGATAAAGGCCTTTGGCAAAGTCTCAGGATACAAAATAAATGTACAAAAGACAACTGCATTTCTCTACACCAATAATAAACAAACAGAAACCCAAATAAAAAACACAATTCCATTCACAATAGCCACACACAAAAAATGAAATACCTTGGCATCTTCCTAACCAGAGATGTGAAAGACCTTTACAATGAAAATTACAAAACACTGCTCAAAGAAATCAAAGATGACACAAACAAGTGGAAAAATATCCCATGCTCATGGATTGGAAGAATCAACATTGTGAAGATGTCCATCTTACCTAAGGCAATCTACAAATTCAATGCAATACCCATCAAATTACCAGCAACATTCTTCTCAGACCTGGAAAAAACAACACAGGAATTCATATGGAAACACAAACATCCAAGAATAGCCAAAACAATCCTCAGAAAAAAAAACAAAGCAGGTGTTATCATATTAGCAGACTTCAAACTTTACTATAAAGCTACAGTCATCAAAACAGCTTGTTATTGGTACAGGAACAGGCATATAGATCAATGGAATAGAATTGAGATTCCAGAAGCAAAACCTCAATTTCTCAACCAACTCATCTTTGACAAAGCCCCCACCACCTACCACTGGGGAGAGGAGAACGTATTCAGTAAATGGTGCTGGGAAAACTGGCTGACCACATGCAGAAGATTGAAACAGGACCCCTATCTATCCCCATGCACAAAGGTTAACTCCAAATGGATCAGAGACCTAAATGTAAAACCTCAAACCATAAGAAACTTAGAAAAGGAAGGAAATACCCTCATGGAAATCAGAACTGGCATCTAATTCCTGAACAAAACCCAAAACCCACAGGTCATAAGAGAGAAGATAGACAAGTGGGACCTTATTAAACTGACAAGCTTCTGCAAAGCCAAAGAAACCATCAAGAGAGCAGGGAGACAGCCTACAGACTGGGAAAAAGTATTTGCCAACTCCAGGTCTGACAAAGGCTTAACATCCTGGATCTACAAGGAACTCAAACGTGCTGAAAAGAAAAAAACAAACAACCCCATTATAAAATGGGCAAAAGATATGAACAGACACTTCACAAAAGAAGACATCCGAGCAGCCAACAAACACATGAAGAAATGCTCAACCTCACTAATCATCAGGGAGATGCAAATCAAAACCACACTGAGATACCACCTAACTCCAGTCAGAATGGCAATTATCAACAACTCAAAAAATAACAGCTGCTGGAGAGGGTGTGGTGAAAAGGGAACATTTCTACACTGTTGGTGGGAGTGTAAACTAGTGCAACCTCTGTGGAAAGCAGTGTGGCAATTCCTAAAAGCTCTAAAAATCGACCTTCCATATGACCCCGCAATCCCCCTACTGGGAATATACCCTGAAGACCTCAAATCAATCTATAAAAAAGATACCTGCACATGTATGTTTATCGCAGCGTTGTTCACAATAGCAAGAACCTGGAAACAACCATGCTGCCCATCAAAAGAGGACTGGATTAAAAAAATATGGTACATATACACGATGGAATACTATGCAGCCATAAAAAAGAACAAAATCATGAATTTCGCAGCAACCTGATTGGAACTAGAGTCTATAATACCGAGTGACCTCTCACAGAAACAAAGATCCGAGTATCACATGTTCTCACTCATATAATGGACCTTGAACATCCAATGTAATACTATAAGAAAATGACTCCAGGTACTGGGAAACTATGGGGGGGAGGGGGATGGGATTAACAGTCGCAAATATCTGTCTGGGGATGGGGAAACACCTCTTATCAACAGGGTGCCTGAATGAAATGTAATTGTACACCTAACCCTTAACTTTACCCCACAAAATCATAATAAAAAATATTGATTAAAAAAAAATGCTATTTATTAAGTAAACATTTTTCTCCATGCAGTAACAAGTGGTAGCATGGCTTATTTGTAAAATCATATTATATTACTATGGTTGTCACAACCATAACTTCAATGCCCTAATAATAAATATTTCTTTTTGTTAAGGTGAATAATATAATTTTATTTAGAAGTTAGATCAGAAAAACCACAATTTGCTATTGCCATAAAATAAATCATTTTAATAATTAAGATACATAAATAGTTTATGATAGAAACAATAAAGTCATCTCAACTCTGCACAAACACTGAACTTCCAAGTAATTTGTAAGGAATATATTCATCTTATTACATTCAAAATAAAGGTTGAACAATGATGATTGTAATGATTTCTGAATAATTTTCTTTTTACAGTCTCAGTAAATTCACTCAGTATTACAGTAATTTGTAATATTACAGTGCTTGGTAATCTTGAAAAAATAAAATAAAATTCTAATGGTATGCAGAAAATAAAAAATAAAATAATTAAAAGTCATTTGCATAACTTTTTATCAAAACAAAATAATATTTTTCTGTAAAAATAAATTAGGTACTTTATACTGACATGTTATTCTATTAAAGTGTTTAGGAAATAGTTACATTCATTGTTGGCAGTGTGCTCAAACATTATTATTTGCCATTCCCTCATGCGTGATAAAATGAGGTGCAAGCTGTTCACATGTGAGAAAAACAGCTGATTTTCACAGGAAAGAATAAGGATGAAATATAATTTAAAAACCCAAGTGTCATATGACAGAGATACAAAAATTCACTAAGAAAATATATTCTTCAAGGTCTTTGAGGTGATACAACCTTTGACTATACTTTATCAAAGGCAGTTTTAATCATGCTACCCTGTAAATTCCATCAAATTAGCATGCTTGTCGATTGCGGGTTATTATCCCCTCCTATAATTTAAAACATAGAGTTTGGTCACTTGATTGAAGCACAGCAGTTGAACTCATGACTGATCACCTTTTAGAAAAGAGCGAGAGAAATAAACATCACCATACTCCTCTAAGCATGGCTCACAAGAGGTAGCACCTTTGTCAACCAGCGGAACAGTCTTCATGTGGTGGCCAGGTGGCAGAAGTCTCTGGAGTGGCACAGCATGAAAATAAGCCTGATGCTTATGGCACAGCTATCATTGAGCCAAATTTGCTGGTTTTCCCAGATAACAGCCAAAAGATAAGAACTGATTTAAGTTTAACCAAACTAGAATTATTCGTGCTTATCCACGAGTATCACTTGAATGGCAGTTTGGAACTGAACCTGCTTTCTGCTGTTTCTTCTTCTTTATCTTACTTTTCTTTGGCTTTTTCTCAGCCTTGCATTTGCTTGGCTTCTTTTTCTTGTTTTCCTCTTTATACCATGGTCCCCAGACTCCTCCATTGAGCCGAGGGTTACTTCTGGGGTCTTTGGGAGGATACCTAACTGGCACTGCAGTTTTGTTGAACTGTGAGAGCCTCCGCAGAAGCTGCTTCACGATTCCAGGATACCTGTGAGATAGGTCCACCCTCTCATATGGGTCAGCTGTGATATTGAAAAGCCACACACTTTTGCCAGTTGACAAGGTAATCCGTTCATTGTGCCACCGGTTTGGCCCCAGGTTGCTAAAAGACTGAGGGGGAACCCATTCGCTATAACCAGGATTTCCTGTAAGCAATTTCCAGTGCTGCACCCTGATGGCTGACTGGATTGCAGTGTTCCAGATCCCATAGCCTGCTGCCCAGGAGCCATTTTTCGCCTTGGTGTAAATGGGGTCAATGTTGTGCAGAATATCCATTCGGGGTGAACGAAGGCCTTCACTTATGGTCTCCCAGATATCATAGCCATCTAGTTGAATATCTTCATCAATCTGTCCTTCAGCCAGTGAAATCAGAGTGGGGTACCAGTCGGTGATGTGCACAAGTTCCTTACACACCGTCCCCTTGTTTTTCAGAAGTGGACTATGCACAAAGCCAACAGCCCGGATCCCCCCTTCCCAATATGTTCCTTTGCTACCTCTGAGAGGCCAGTTACTTCCTCCTGCTGTGGGTTGGCCACCATTATCTGAAGAGTAAATGATAATGCTGTTGTTATAGAAGCCATATGTCTTTAGAGCCAGGGTCACATTGTTGATTGCTTCGTCTAAGCAGGAAAGCATGGCAGCATACCTCCGCCTGTTTATGTTGATGATAGATCGGTAGTGTTCAAAATACCTGCCAGGGGCTTGCAGTGGTGAGTGAACAGCTTGGTAGGCAATATATAAAAATATAGGCTTTGTGGGGTTATGGGAAGCTAAGATTTGCTGGACTCTCTGAGTGTACATCTGTGTGGAATAGATGCCATTGTCATATTCCCAGGCAGCATTGTCATTTTCATATAAGTCATAGCCACACATCCCAGGACTGTCACATTTATAGTGTGTATAGTAATCTCCACTTCCCAAAAGGGAACCAAAAAAGGTATCAAATCCTCTCTTGGTGGGCATGCACTCTTTTTTGTAAAAGCCCAAATGCCATTTTCCAACCATATGCGTTGAATATCCAACCTCCTTCAGCTTTTGAGGTAGGGTTGCATTGTCCAGAGGTAAGCAGTTGGGTTGAGTGGGTCTTATGATAGAATGTTGAAGTCCGGTGTGTATCTGATACCTTGAGAAAAAGAGAAAACATTTTGTTGTCAGGGCAGGATAAAAATGATATTCTACAAGGGGCAATGACTCCTAAATTAAATAATGCTTCCGTGAAGATAAACTTTACCCCTTTCTACTCTTGACTCAGATGTCTTACTCTAATTAGCTTTATCTTTAACATATGAAATGCGTTTGAATCAAAATTAGTACTTTTGAAACTAAGGTTTTACCACTTATATCAAAGTCTTTTAAAAGTTCTTATAACAAAATTAATTTGAATAGAACTTAATCTCTAATTACATGACAGAAAACTAACAAGATAAAAAGGATATGTAGAATCAGAATATTATTATTATTGATTTTAATCTAGAAACCTCTTAAATCATTAGCTCCTAAACGATTTCCTGAGATCATTTATTTCAAGCTAACTCTGAAGTACTAAAAATACACGCAAAAATTACACAAAAAATATCCTGTTTGATTGCCAAACAATATTTCACAATTAGTTCCCAACTTGTTATATTGTAAAAAAGAGAACGAGAAGGTTTATGACTACACAATACATTATTGTTGAAAAACCCTTTTGGAATAAAAGCTTCAACTAATGCTAAAAATACATTTTTCCAAAAATAGCAGGCAGTGAGTCCTTATGCAGATTTCCCACAATGTCTCCTTTAAAAAAATTGCAATCACTTATAATATAATATATATACATATATTTTTTGAGTCAGAGTCTCACTCCGTCACCCAGGCTGGAGTGCACCCAGCGTTGATCTGCTGGGCTCAGGCGATACTTCTATCTCAGCCTTCCAAGTAGCCGGGACTACAGGCATGTGCTACTATGCTTGGCTAATTTTAAAAAAAATTTTTTGTAAAAACGAGGTCTCGCCAAGTTGCCCTGGTTGGTCTCGAACCCGTGGGCTCAGGCAATTCACTCACCTTGGCCTCCCAAAGTGCTGGGATTACAGCATGAGCCACCGAGTCTGGCCACTTATAATATAACCTAGGAAAACATGTTAACCCTATCTGATATATTAAAATGAATTAATGTTCATTTCTTAAATTTTTCTTTTGCCAAAGATATTTTTCCAAGGGCTTTTTGCTGGTGGTTATCATCGCACAAGTGTATGGATTTTCAGTTGGGTCAAGATATTCCTGTTAGTTCATGACATTTTAAACATGATTGATTCTGCAGTTATTATGTAAGTTCAAAAAGACTTTTAAAATGGAAAAATAGAAATTCTAGGAAAATGAAGGTTGCAGAAAATTGTCAGGGTAAAAATGTAGATATTCTTTGAATTAAAATATATAGAAGAATATAGAGGTCATAGACAACTTTTTGTCACAGTGGTTTAACCTGAATGACCAAAATGTTATACATACCTTGAATGAATAGTTCAATTTATTTTTAATGTTCTAATGATGGAGTATTGAAACCATGAGTTCTTTTGAAGTATTAATTGCGGTCACACATATTTTTTGTGGGAGCTAAAGTGATATTGTCACTATTGCAAAGAAGCATTCATATGAAACCTGTCTACTTTGCTGATCATTTAGCTGTCAAAGTTTCACAATAATCATGGTTGTGGTAATTTAAAACGTTATAAGCACTCAAAGAAATAAGCAGTTCATAAACATGGTAAGCACTAAATTTAGAAAGCATTGTTACTATCCTTGATAATTTTTTAACCATTTCAGGATCTAAAATACTAATTTGTGAAACAACTAATTTTGTTAAATTGGTAACATGACATGACAAATTGGTAACACCTATTAATGGAAACTTGGAGAAAATGAAAAAGGGAGAAATCTGTATGGATAAAAGTTTTGGGAAGGATTCATAGGGATGGGTTATTAACTAAATAATTATCTTTTGCAGAAAATGTACTTGATCAGGATGTCTATTCAACTCATTGAAAGGCTAACCAATTTATGCATTTCTAATTGAATTGATCATTTTCTCACCTCGTGGCAAAAGAAAAAAAATAGAGATTTCTGAACAACAGTAAATACAGGAAATGTTTGCAGGAAAAAAAGAATGAAAGAAGAGTTTTTCTGCTTTCAGAAGATGGTGTAGCATTCACAGATACATAAGAGTTCAGAGCTGTTAATCAACTATGTGATTTCTGTCTTCTCCAGAGAGTAGAATCATTTTTATATTAGAAAATTTAGAACCAGTAACATAATGTTTTGGCAGCAGTTTATAACAAAGGAGAGAATTTCAGGGCTGCGCCTGCCTAAATGAGTTCCAACCTCTGGGCTGAATGGAAGGGAATTTAAGGCAGAATCCAGGGTGTGGGTTATAGACACAGGTTTTGGATTCAGGCAGACTTGGGTTTGAATTTGCACCACTTCTTATTATCTGTGTGACTTTGGGCAGTACTTAATCCCTCTGATTCTCAGTTTCCTTATCTGTAAAGTAGAGATAAGAATATATATTGGATTGCTGTGAGCATTGGAACAGGGCACAGTCTAGTAAGGAGAGTACATTTTAAAAATGACAACTATTACAATTATTATCTCAGAGGGCTGAATCGTGTGTTACTAACATTTGTATAAAGTGCTATAATTTATAGACTTTCTTTCTTATATGCTATTGTATTTTGTATTTAATCCTCACTACAGCAGTGAGAATTCTGATCCTTTTTTTTTTTTTTTTTGAGTCAGAGTCTCACTCTGTCACCCAGGCTGGAGTGCAGTGGCATGCTCACGGCCACCCCAGCATTGACCTGCTGGGCTCCAGTGATCCTTCCTCCTCAGCCTTCCAAGTAGCCGGAACTATAGGTATGAGCTACCACATCTGGCTAATTTTTGATTTTTTTTTTAAATTGTAGAGTCTCACCTAGTTACCCAGGCTGGTCTCGAGTCCCTGGACTCAGGCAATCCTCTTGCCTCGGCTTTCCAAAGTGCTGGGATTACAGGTATGAGCCACCACACCTGGCCAGAGAATTCGGATTCTTTATGTTCACTTTATAAATGGGAAAATAGAGATGTAGAGAATTTATGGTTTTCTCCTCAGCACCATCCACCAGCCCCACCAGGCTATGAAACTGATGCTTAAACAGTAGGGGCTAAGTGTGATACTCTTTCTATTCTTAAGAGTTAATATTAGTACTTGAAAACATCAAGGAGCAGAGGAAAGATGCCAGAAGTCTTGAGAAGCAAATCTGTTCTAACTTTCTGATTAAAGAAGGAAAGGATGTGTAAACTGGATAGTGAGATGCATGTTGATCCCAGAAAAATTTGAAAATAATTTTTTTTAAAGCACATGGTGTGTAAGTATTTTAAAAAGAACAAAGTAGACAAAGTTAAAAAGAAATGTTCTGCCAAGTTAGCTTCATTGTCTTTTTAAAAGGATCAGCATTAGGTAAATAGCTTAGGAATGACATAGCATTTGGAGAAGTTGCCCATGATTTTTTCATTATAAAATAATGGAAATTCCACTGTGTGACAGCACTGTAATTGGGGCTAACAATGATACTTTAATGCCAGTTAATATAATACAAAAGAATTTTCATTGTGGAGCAGGTATGGATGTTCCATTTAACGAAAAAAAAAAAAAAAAAAAGGAAAAAGAAAAAGATGAAGACGATGGGGGTGGGGAGGAGAGTAATTAGAATAATTTAGTGCCTTGCCCAAGTGTTAAATCTAGAAGTCCTGAGTTTCTACACTGGAATCTAGATTTGTGGCTTTGTAAACTCGTTCATGGAACACTTGAAGAGGTAGACCCATTTAAAGTTTAGATTAATTTATTTACTTTCACTTTAACTATTTATTAATTTGCTCAGTTGAGCAGTATTACTGCATGTATAATGAATGGCAGGAACCAAGTTGTTCTCCCTCTCCTCTCCAAAATTTGATATCACCAATTGGGCTGTAGGTAAAGCTTCTACTACCAATGAGGCTGGCTGAAGGTACAAATTTTCTGAGCCCTGGAATCAGGTGGCGACGGTGTCTGCCAATCATGTAGAACACGGTTATTTGTTCTGTTAGTCTCTTCTGCCTATCAAGAATGCTAAGAAGTTATTTTATTTCAGGAGGGATGAATATACTGGTTGAAATCTAGAAAAAAACTTTGGCTTGATAACGATTTTGACTTGGCAGCATTAACTAGCTTGAAGACCAATCTTATAATTATTCAAAACTACAAAATCCTGATTAATTGGTTGAGGACTCCTAATCTGGGAGGAATTTCTGGAGCAGCACAACTCAGTGATCAATATTATCCATGGTTTGACTAAAGAAATGGAAAAGATGCTTATTAACTGAGAGGAGTAGTTAATATTATAACTAGCAGACTCAAGATTCAAAGTAATTTAAATGGCCTGAAATGTTAAATGTGAATTTCCTGATTTTAATAGTTGTTTTGTGGCTAATATCCTTGTTTGTAGGAAATACACCCTAAAGTATTAGAAGTGATGGTGCATCATGCTGGCAATTAACACTCAAATGATTCAGGAAAAAAAATGTTATCTGTGCTGTACTTGCAGTTTTTCTGTAAGTAGGAGATTGTTTCAAACATTTTTAAAAAGTGTAAAGATAATCTAACTGGGTTAAATGAAAAGTATTCTAGTTAGAAAATCAACATTTGTCATGTTAGCTACATTATGTAAATGGATCTGAGAAGTAAGATATGTCGATAATAAATGTAATAAAAAGGAGAAGAGGAAAATCAGAGCTAAAATGCTAATAAGATTTGTACATTATACAAAGGCAATGTGCAAATTCTGACAATAATCCCACTTTGTGCTAATATCTGAAAAATAGTATTCAATATTCAAGCAAATACCCCAATAAATATACAATTACTTATTTATAAGTTGCATATTGTATTAATGTAGGGACATTATGAAATATTTACAAAAAAGAAATTTAAAAGGATGAGATAACAATAAATATAAACAGAATTTCTGGCATTTTTTTCCTTACATCCTAATGAATCCTCCTATGTTGCCAAAGAGTGTATGTACTCAGCTTGAAGACTGCTGAGATTGTGGAGAGTTGAGTATTGAAACGCAGAGATTGTTTTGAAGGCTGTAATAGTAGTCTAGGTCAAAGATGATGGTGACTTGGACTACCATCTAGTGGCAATAAAAATGGAAAGAAGTGGTCAAATCAAATGTATACTCTGGATTTAGAACTGACAGGACTAGATCAGTGAGAGAAGGATAGAGGAAGGGAGAAGAAAAGGAAATAATTAGTAATGATTTCTAGAGTTGTAGCCCTTATAACTTGGCAAATGGTGAAAGGATCAATTAATCTCTTTTAAAGTATAGAATTAAGACTAATTGGTACTATTATAAGGGGGCAGTTTTAAACTCAATACAAAACAAATTGTTTTAAAAAGAAAAGAAACAAAAAATAGTAACCAAGCTAGACCAACATTTACCAAGTTTTCTGTAAAAAAGATTTCTGAATTGGAAAAGAAGTACTAGATGACCTCTAAGATTCCTTCTAACCATAAGTCTGCCAGGCAGGATGGTTCATGCCTGTAATCTCAGCAGTTTGGGAAGCAGAGGCAAGTCCAGGAGTTTGAGACTAGCCTGGGCAACTTGCTGAACCTTGTCTCTACAATAAATAAAAAAAATTAGCTGGATGTGGTGGCATGCTCCTGTAGTCCCAGGTACCAGGAAGATCGAGGCAGAAAGATCCCCTGAGCACGGCAGGTCGAGGCTGTGGTAACGGTAAGCATGCCATTCATTGCACTCCAGCCTGGGCAACAGTGTAAGGCTTCGACTCTAAAAAAAAGAAAAGAATCTATGAACCAAAGACTATAGCTCAATGTTTCAATAACAATAAAACTCCATACATCAGAATGGCTTTACAAAACCAAGTTTATAATATTGTTTATAGTTATTTCATAAGGAAGAGTAAATAATACATTCATATATATTTAACTTTTTTCTTTGCAAAGCAAAATTAGTTTAAAAACAGTTTTTTTCACATGATATATTCCAAATGTCTATATCACCTTGGCTAAGAATTACAATAATTTTGAAATTTGGTGGATTTTTTGTTCACCATCTGGCTACTGTGTGAAGAAAATTCCACATGAACAATAGTAAACCTAGAGTTGACGTCAAATCTGTTAAAGCACTAGTCATCATTCTCATTTCCTGCCAACTTAAAAGAAAAATGCTAAGTAGACCTTTCAGCTTGACATTAAAACATGTGATGAGTTTTATAATTTTTTATATTAATTTGTATTACTGAGTGCTGGATATCCTTTGTCTGAAAATCTCTAATGCAACGCTATTATTTTAACCTAATTACATATTTAATGTACCCTTATAAGTGGGCTAAAATACAAATGCTAATAGTTCTATGCAAATTCTAAAGTCTGGAATGGTTGGTGAGTACAAAATAGGCCAAGGATGGAGGAGAAATTTATGTTTTGAAGAGGAGAAAGTAAGTACAAGAGACTATAGTTTATGAATAAAATATCACTCAGATATTTATGTTAGAAAAATACAGCTGATTTTTTATATTCTGAAAGGTGTTCTTTATCACTTTCTTCCAAAAGACTCTTTTATCACAAAGATTACAAATCAACTTATAGGCATTAATTTCATCTTTTAGTTAATTATCTCTTCTGGAAATGGGTGGAGGTGAGGGAGGGCTGTCACAACATGTCTATGCCTAGTTTTTCATCTCATGAATGAATGGCTGAATGAGTTACTTGTTTAACAGTCAATCACTGATACTGTGCTAGCTTTGGCAGTCACAAGATGCATAAGATGGTCCCTGCTCTTAAGGAACTCAGTCTTGGAGAGGCAAACTCGCCATTATGGTATTATTTTGAATAGGAGTAGGTGTTATGGGCAGGCGTCACAGAAAAAAAACCACAGCACTTCATGAGTGCTCATAGCAGGGTCGGGAAATCTCTCAGAAGTGGCCATATTTGATCTGAGTTTCGGTGCATTCATTGGAGTACCTGGGTGAATGTGGAACAAAGGCATGATAAATATGATAGTTAAAGCTGAGATTAGTGACAGTGAAGATGAAACAAGGGGAAGATTAGAGAATAGAGAAGGACATTTGATAGGTTTACAGACTATATGTGGAGAGACCAGGAGACAGAAAGAAAGATGCATCTGATATCTGGTTTGGGTGACTGGGTGAAAGAAGGTTCTTTGCACTGAGATAAGAGATTTGGGAAGAGGAATAGGAGTAAATGGAAAGATGAAGAGTCTTGCCCTGCATTTAGGTACCTGAAGAATATTTACTTGGAGATACATAGAATGAAATAAAATAATGATTTGTTGGTAGGTTTTGACTGTTCTTGCCACACAGGAACAGAAGGGTAACTATGTGAGATGATGGTTATGTTCATTTGCTTCACTATAGTAACCATTTCACTATCTATATCCCATATCATACCGTATATCTTAAATATACATGATAAAATGTATTTAAAAGAAAAGAACGTTATGCTACCCAACTTAGATCACTATCATGTTTTTAAAGTGAAATAATATGCGCTTCTTGATGAAAATTCGTGAAAAACAATGTTTTGATAAAAATGCAGTTCATTTAATTAAAATAAATAAATAAGCAAATAAGATTGAGACTCATTAGCTTTTAGGTGGTTGGTAAATTCATAGGAGCACATGACACCATCTAAAGGCAGAATGGAGAGGTCAAAGATGGAATCTAGGAAATATATCATTTAGAAGAAAAGCAAGAAGTACCATTAAAAGAGTCTGAGATAAAACAACTACTGTGTGAACTAGAGTAGGAGAGAGGAGATTTCAAGAGTCAACTGCATCATAGACTATAGAAGTCGGGAAAGATGAGAATTGAAAAGCATCAATGGGATTTGAAAATAAGCGTATATGACCCTGTAAACTGAATTTTAGTAGGATGGTGTGGGAAGAAACCCAGATTTCAGTGAGTTGAGACCTGAACGAAAAGTAAAAAAAAATATAGATGGTGAGCATAGACTATTTCAAGATGTATAGATTGAAGAAAAAAAGAATAAGCTGGGACTATAAGTGTTGATTGAAGAAGTGTTTATGATGTATTGTTGAGTAATAGATCATCTGGTTATGGCAAGATATCTGTGGAATTACATCTTTTTTTTTTTTTTTGAGTCAGAGTCTTACTCTGTTGCCCAGGCTGAAGTGGAGTGGCATGCTCATGACCACCCCAGCGTTGACCTGCTGGGCTAAGGTGATCCTTCTGCCTCAGCCTTCCAAGTAGCTGGAACTACATGTGCACACTGCTACACCTGGCTAATTTTTTGATTTATTGTAGAGACGAGTTCTCACCAAGTTGTCCAGGTTGGTCTTGAACCCCCGGGCTCAGGCAATCTTCTTGCCTCGGCCTCTCAGAGTGCTTGGATTACAGGCTTGAGCCACCATGCCCGGCCCTGAATGATTACATTTTTATTATAAAAAATATGTACGCTCCATGAGGGCAGGGATTCTGTTCATTGCTACATCCGCATCACCTAAAATATTACCTGGCTTATAATAGGACATCAATAATTATCTGTTGAATGAATGAATTAGTATTTGTGTTCACAAAGAGGGAAAGAAAAATGTAAAGATAGACACCAAATTATTGAACATGTATTGTAACTGTGCGGGAGATAGTAACTGTGCGGGAAGATAATTTTAAAATTTCTGTTAAATAAATTTATATGTAAATCAAATTTAGATGTTTGGGTCTCAAAAAAACTCGCTTATTCTACTCAGGCTAACATGGGACTAATTGTATCAGGGCAACTAGTCAATTTGAAATTAAAAAAAAAAGACTAAATCTAAATGCCAAATAAATGCAAACACTCATTCATCTCATCAAGGAATATTCCTAGCAGGGACATCTACTCAAGAGATTTCCCTCAGACTAGACAAATGGAGATGGAATGAGCTAAATGAGTTCTGTAATCGTCACATCAAAGCCAGAGAAAATGCCCCCTTTCACCAAGCAACGAGGATAACTTATCAAGTAACTTTAAAAATTTTTGCCTTTGGATAATCTTTCCTGGTCATCAGAATCTGCTGTTCGTCTTTGCAATTGTCTTGCTCATCCACACTATATTGCCATTTATAACACCAAAGCATTTTCTACACTGATTACGATCTACACTGATTACAATCTACCTGGTCTTTTTGAAAACATGGTTACAAATCACGTGTTAAGTAGATCCTTTCTGGAAGTAGTTTTTTAAGTAAAAGTACATTACTTCCCCACTAGAGGGTTTTTCTCTGTCTCCTTTTATTCAATATCCTTTTTCCATTTTTTGATTATATTTTTGAAGACCTAAGCTTTTAAAAATAATATTTAATGTATAAATTGCAGACTACCAAACACTTGTTAACATGACTACTTACTTATATAATTAATGAATCTCTCATTTATAAAATTACTTACAGAGTAAAATTTAAGGAGTATATTTAAAATTATTAATTTACAGTGACAATTTCAAGGACTATATTCCATAAAGCAAAGTGTACTCATACTGTCAAAATAACACATATATTTTCTTACTATTTTTTTTTTTTGAGTTGGAGTCTCACTCTGTCGCCCAGACTGGAGTGCAGTGGCCGCTCCCGGCCACCGCAGCCTCGCCTACTGGGCTCCGGCGATCCTTCCGCCTCAGCTTTCCGAGTAGCCGGAATTACAGGCGCGCGCTACCATGCGCGGCTTATTTTTATTTATTGTAGAGATGAGGGCTCGCCAAGTTGCCCAGGCGGATCTTGAACCCGCAGGCTCAGGCAATCCACTCACCTCAGCCTCCCAAAGCGCGGATTACAGGCTGAGCCACTGAGCCCGGCTGTTCTTGCATTCTTGTGTAGAATTTCTTCCTTTTAGCCATGGTCATTTGTCAAATAACTGAGTATCTTTACACCCAAAATTAGCCACACATAGATGAAAGTATTTCATGTCAAACTCATGTGGAACACATCAGTAACCTTTAGTAGAGAAAATGAGGCAGTTTTTAGAAAAAATAATAATAATTTAATAGAAAGTATATTTATTAAGTACCTACAATATGTCAGGCACTGTGCTGTGGGCAAACATAAAGGAAATTGAGGGTTTATGATAAATATCTCTATGGGAAGTGTTTTGCATAGTAAGTATCAAAAGTAGAAAATTATTTTCATGATGTGGAAAAAACAGAAAAAAATATATTTTCTTATTCCTTAAGACAATTAGGGTTACTACACTTTCAGTTCATTATTTTTAAAGGACATAATTCTGTGTTATAAAACAGCTTCAGCTGAAAGAAAAAAAAGAAAATTATTGATTAAAACTGCATTAATTGATGTGACTAGATTCTTAAGGTTAGAGTCATGCAATTTTATGCAGGTATTATTAGAAATAGGATATAAGTACCGATTAACAGGTATTAGGAATTTTTTTCTTAAAGGATAAATTTATGAACTAATCTATCTGTGAATTTGCCCTTTGATTAGTGTCTTTTCTAAATCCTAACAGTGATGACTATTAACTCTTTCTTGAATATACATATTGAGCTATTTTAAATAGTCTAGGATTTATGATTAAGATGGCAGTATTATTAAGCAATTAGTGCTGGCAGATGTGGATATGGAATTGATATTTTATATTCCGAAGCATTGGATTTTACAAATTACTTTAAATGAGAGTAAGAAAATTAACAAATTAGGCTGTGCATGGTGGCTCACGTTTGTAATCCCAGCACTTTGGGGAGCTGAGACCTTGTCTCTAAAAATTTTTTTTTTTTTTTTTTTAGTTGGAGTCTCACTCCATCGCTCAGACTGGAGTGCAGTGGCCGCTCCCGGCCACCGCAGCCTCCACCTGCTGGCTCCGGCGATCCTTCCGCCTCAGCCTTCCGAGTAGACGGAATTACAGGTGCGTGCTACCACGCCGGGCTGATATTTTGATTTATTGTAGAGATGAGGTCTCGCTGCCCACGCGGGTCTCGAACCCGCGGGCTCAGGCAGTCCACTCACCTCAGCCTCCCAAAGGCGCGGGATTACAGGTTGAGCCACTGAGCCCGGCTCTAAAAATAATTTAAAAATTATCCAGGAGAGGTGGCACACCTTCATGGTCCCAGAATACTCTGGAGGCTAAGGCAGAAGGATTGCCAGAGCCCAGGGGTTCCAGGTTGCAGTGAGCTATGATCATGGCCCTGCACTCCAGCCTAGACTGCAAAGTGAAACTCTGACTCAAAAATAAACAAATAACAACAGCACTTACTCATAAGTGGACCTTGAATAATTATCATAATACTATAAGAAAAGGATTGTCAGTAGTGAGAAATTTCTGGGGGAGGGAGGGGATTGACAGTAGTGGGATTTTGCCGGGAGGGGGAGCACATCTCATCAACAAGGGTACCTGCATAATGAACATTTGTATACTTAACCCTGAATTGTACCCCACATCTTTTAAATTAAAAATTTAAAAAAAAAGATTCGCTGCAGTGAAAGCTATCCTTTCTGCAGTCTTGAAAAGTAAACTCTTGTTTTAGCTGTCTTTCTACTAGGATCCAAGACACTGATTCTCAAAATTATTTCAATGGTATTTTATAATAATGTAAGTGAAGATGCATTTAAAGTGAAATGATTAGCTAAAAATAGCATTCAGAAGCTATATTAATGTATTTCTTTTATGTTATATTCAGAAAAAATTATACTAGAAACAAGTTAAAAATGGATCATGCGTGGCCAATCTGGTGGCTCACGCTTGTAATCCCACTTTGGGAGGTACAGGTAAAAGGATTGCCTGAGCCCAGGAGTTCGAGACCAGCCTGGACAACTTGGTGAGAACTCACTTCTACCATAAATAAAAATATTAACCCTGTGTGGTGGTGCACATCTGTAGTACCAGCTACTTGGAAGACTGAGGCAGAAGGATTGCCTGAGCCCAACAGGTCCAGGCTTCAGTAGCTGTGACCATCCCACTGCGATCCAGCCTGGGTGACAGAGTGAGACCCCAACTCAAAAAGAAAAATCATTCATGACAATATAGTGAGAGGACTACTAAGGGAATAAGTGATTTGACCTACTAAAGGAGAATTACATTATTTCCCTTTGTAATTTACCAATATACTATGGGTGTTCAATAAGATATATGTTTACCAATAACTCTGCAATTCTATTACACATCCTTTTCATTAGGTTTAATTTACTTTAAATTATCGTGTAAAACAACGTAGCCAAAAACTACAATGGCAAATTCATTTCAGAGAATTTTTATGCAGTTACCTCGTTTGCAGAAAAAGGGGTTAATATTAGCATCTTTTTTATTGAGTTACCATGAAGATGAAGTGAGTCAATATATGTGAAGTGCTTAGGACAGTGCCTAGCACAAAGAACACAACATAAAAATGTACAGAGATCAACAGGATTATTTGGATTCTGGCAGACTTCACACATTTTCCAACCTATTGATTGTTGACTGGTTTTACCTACTCATAATAATCATAAGCAAGAGTCTTCAGGAAATCACCACTTTGTCAACTTTTGGTGCAGCATCACAGAAGAATATTTACTATCATCTGAAAATATGACAAAAATACATCTCCCTTTCCCAACTATATGCCTCTATGAGTCTAAATTTTCTTCACATATTTCAGCAGAAACAACAATTAACAATGAGAAATCCATCAATCTTTTACTAAGGTAGAAGTTAAAGAGACTAGCAACAATGACAAACAAGGCCTGGCTCCCTGGCTCAGCCCGTAATACCAGCACTTTGGGAGGCCGAGACGAGTGGATTGCCTGAGCCCGCAGGTTCGAGACCAGCCTAGGCAACTTGGCGAGACCTCATCTCTACAATAAATCAAAAAAGTTTGCTGGGTGTGGTAGTGCGTGCAGGTAGACGCTGGGGTAGCTGCGAGTGTACCACTGCACTCCAGCCTGGGTGATGGAGTGGGACTCTGACTCAAAAAAAAAAAAAGTCAATAATGCTACTCTTCTTAGTACTCACTTTTTTCTAGAATGTATTTTATTTATGTTACTATGTAATTGGTATGTTATTGTTCATAATGAATAAATATTTTTGAAAATTCTCTGTTTTAATTTTCATTATGGTAAAAACCAATAAAAAATATAACAGATAAGCAAAAGTTCTTTGGGGTCTTCAGTGATTTGTGAGAATACAAAAGGGTACTGAGACCAAAAAGTCTGAGAACCATTGATGTCTTACATTTATTTAGATTATTCTATGGTTAAAATTTTCTGAATAGATATATCAACCAATGCCAATATGCCAAACACTCTTTCTTTAAATTTCATTACCAAATCTAAATAATAAACAATTCTACGAAACAGTATTTTGTAATAGAAAGAATATGAAATTTGGAGGAAAAATTTCAATACTGAATCCATGAATAATTCTGTAGCAGGATGAAACATTATTTTTAATGCCAAAATAGTATGCCAAGTCTGGCAAAATTCATGTCAGTGGTAAAAATTTTCTGTATTGTTTCCTTCAAATTATAGAGTAGTTGGTTTTAGTCTTTACTAAAAGTTATAAATAAATAAATAAATAAGGAACATTTTTTCAAGTCTGACTTGCGTTGAGAGTCTAGAGATATATAATCTTAGACTAGAAAATGAGATTCAGCTAATTTCAAGGGCTTAGTTGTAGAAAGAGGTGAATATGTGACTATAAACCCCTAGTAATGAACAGAAATCCTTGAGAGACTACTGGACTACCAGGGGTTAAAATCAATGTTACAGAAACGGAATCTCAAAGGAAAGGGTAAATTCAGTTGACAATAAGTTACAGACCTATCCTTAGAAAGCCATTTCTCTTGGTAATCACATCTGCTTTTGTAAAGTGCAACAATAATACATACCTCCGAGGATTAACGAGGATTATTTTAAAAGATTACGTGAGTTAGCATAAGCAAAATGCCTTTGTAAACTATAATGTGGTAAACAAATCATTATTGCTGAGATTGTTAAAGCCACCAAAGGAACCCTGGATCTGTAGTGAGACCATGTGGCCTTCAGGTCCTGCCCCATCGTTTGACTTGCTTATCCCTTCTAAATCCCAACTTCCACATCAGCAGGACATGAAGTATGAGGGCATAAATGATGGATATGGATTTTGGGAAGGGGCGGTGTGTGAGGTGGGGAGCCAGAAACCTGTCACTATGCTACAATCCCATGGCTTTAGAAAAGTTAGTAACGCCTTAGAAAAGCATGTGGAATTTTTTGAAGAAAAAAGAAGGGCCAGGAGCTCACGACTCAGTGTGACAGGGAGAGGACTCTGACAGATGAGAAGATGCAGGAGTCCAGCTTGAGAAAGGCAAGGAAATGGCAGGTGTTGAAATAATTCCATATCAGGAATCATGCTCTGTGAAGAGTATAGTCAGAGCAGATTGACATATCTTTTTTATTTGTTGGAGTAGACACTTACAGCCATCAGCTACTTTTTGAGAGTTTTAAAAAAAACATTGTTTTGCCAAAGATCCTAATTATTCTCTAGATCTTATAACAAGATGGTTTCAGAGAGGAGGAAAAGGCTTCTGTAGAATATTCATGTTTGTGCAAATGTTCAAATATCGTAATATAATCTCTAGGAAAGCATTCCATAGCTATTAGGTACAGATGAGCAGACTTGAACACATTCATAAAATACAGCAGTAAACATAAAAATTATCCAGGATCATTTTGTAACGTTCCTATGCACTGTTGACTATTCATACAGTTAGCAGAAATGTCTGAATAACTATTCGTGATGCACCTAAAACAAACAAACAAAAAAACCCAGCTGACACCAGGAAAACTATTTTAAAAAATGAGTTCCTTTTGTAAGATTAAGAGTCTGGAATCAGACAGCCTCAAAAATTTTGGTTCTAACATTCTATACATTGATAACTTTTATTATCAATTAAAAGCCGGAAGATAGACTAAATTATCCTAAATCGAAAACTTTGATTGCCAAGTTAAATCATAAAGAGTCTAGAGGACTGTACGTCTCTTTGGAGACTGACTGAAGAAGTGTGACACATACTTTCTACCAAAGTCCTTGAGAGGACATGAGTTATCAGCCCTGTTTTGAGTTCTGAGTATGAGACAGCCAGTCTGGCAAGAATTTTATGCACATCATTTCATTTTAGAGTAAAAGTGAAGTTTTAGAACTTTTGAATAGTGGTGCAACCCAGGAAACCACAAATGTCACATTCATAGTTTCAAACAATTTAATTTAAGGCACTGACAAACAGAAGGCATTACAGAGTGATGACACTAATGACACAATAAGCCAGCATTACAGCTGGGTTTACACGACATGGATACCTGGGTCATATAGGTATTCTATAGAGTTGATTTAGATTCATCAAATAGAGAAAGTAGTATATTGTTCAAAAGTCTCTGAAATACACACACACACACACACACACACACACACACACACACACACACACACACACATACACACACATTTTTAAATGACTATAACTGAGAAACCAGAATATAGAAATAAAAATGAGAAACTTCATGACTGGATGTGTAATCTCAGCACTTTGGAAGGTTTAGATGGAAGAATTGCCTGGGCCCAGGAGTTCAAGACCAGCCTTGGCAACATAGCAGGACCTTGTCTCTACAAAAAATAAAAAAATTAGCCAGGCATGGTGGTTTGTGCCTGTAGTCCCAGCTACTCAGGAGGCTGAGGGAAAAGGATCACCTGAGCCCACCAGATCGAAGCTGCTGTGAACCTGATGGTGCCACTGCACTCTAGCCTGTGTGACAGAGTGTGACTCCGACAATAAACAAACAAGCAAATAAATGCTTCAAACTTTGAATCAGCATTTGTTAAAATTAAAATAATCTATAAGACACAAAGAGCTGCTGATGACAAGCCTTGAAAGAATCTTGTCGACATTAGTGCTTTGCAATTTCATAAACTGTGATGAGTGTTACTCATTTTGGTACCAGAAGGAAGAGTACAAAGACCAGGGCTGTTAGGAGCCTCTGGGATGGCGTGTGTGTTGCTAAAGGACTTAGTTAAGATTCTTTTCACTTATAGGAGCTTTTTCTTATTATCTTGGATGATAGCTTTTCTGTTTAATGTTGACTGAGAAGGGGCAAGAGGCTCTCAAAGTTATTCACCTGAAACTACATTTTAAAAAAAATCAGGAATGTAACTTTTAATCAAAGGCTTGGGGCTCCAGATCCCACAAAGTCCATTAAATGGCTTGTTATGGGGAATTCTGTTCACCTAGGCTGTAAATGAAGCCACAACTTAGTGAATATTATTAACCTATCACTCCGAGTAAATTCATCAGCCTTGTGTTAATTCAACTTGTCACATAGCATAGTTTTTCTTCTTAGTTAGAAAGCTACGGGCATTTTGAGTACAACCTTCTCTTTTGCAAACCACTGAAGTAAAGGCTGCACCCAACAGTTTTTCATCCAAACACAACATCAAATTTTACCTCTCACAACAGCCACATGCAGGCAACCTGGCGCTCAACAACCAGGAATGAAGTACTTTGATGAAAACTTCAGGGAGATAATAAGTCTAAATAAATGTGAAAATACCAAAAAATGCTCTAAAAGTTCTAAGAGTAAACCAGATAATAGCCTCATACTTGGCAAATGTGGACATTGCAGTTTTTTACTTTGTGATCCAATGTCCCCACTTAAATGTGAAAGAGAGCAATAAAATCAACATCATAGGAAAGCAAAGTAATGTATAACAGGAAAGAACATATTAAAAATCCAGGAAATACCTCTGTCTCTAATTATCTTCCCAAGGGCCATCCTCTGATTAAAACTTCATGCCTTAGTCAGAGATGTTATGTTATTCTTGGTGTGAAATTACAAACTAGCCCGAATCAAATACTGTTGCTAACTTTTGAATAGTCTTAATTACTAAGAGCTTGTAATCAACAAAGAAATATAATTTAACACTTAATTTTGATATTTGAAATACTAACAGGAATATTAATAAATATTCTCATTATTCTTTCATGATTAGCTATTGTTTCATGTTTAATTATGAGATGTGTAATATGATATCACCCCATCAGTCCTTTTGCTATGCTTTACCCTAAATATATTAGACATGTTCTGTAGTTATTTGATGGAAGTAATGGTAGATTCAACTCTGATCAATCATTGTTATATTTTCACTAGGGGAAAATGATAAACAATTTAGAGCATTCTTCATGATTTTACTCATACATTATAGAAAACAAAGAAGTACTATTTAATAATAATTAGATGGTATCAGAGAGTTTTAGAATCTCATGAAGTAAGGTAAGAATTTGGAATGCTTTTTTTGGTATTTTATTAAACATGCCAATTTTGTTTGGTTTTATGAAAGCAATTTGCTTTAGGACTAGTCAAATTCTTTCCACTGCTCTCCACGGAACGGTGTAATTTACTGCATATAAAAATATTAAGTGAACTATATAATGGTTAATTTTATATGTCAACTTGGCTAGGATGTGGTATCCAGATAGTTGGTAAAATATTATTCTAGATGTTTCTGTAAAAGTAGTTTCTTTTAAAAAGATAAGATTAACATTTACATCAATTGACTTTGAGTAAAACAGATCACCCTCCATTATATTGGTGGGCCTTATCAAATTAGTTGAAAGTCTTAATCAAAAAACAAAAACAAACCGGGCTCAGTGGCTCAGCCTGTAATCGTGGGCCTTGGGAGGCTGAGGTGAGTGGATTGCCTGAGCCCACGGGTTCGAGACCCGCCTGGGCAACTTGGCAAGACTTCATCTCTACAATAAATTAAAAAATTAGCCGGCATGGTAGCGCACGCCTGTAGTTCCGGCTACTTGGAAGGCTGATCGCCGGAGCCCAGCAGGTCGAGGCTGCGTGGCGGGGAGCAGCCACTGCACTCCAGTCAGGGCTACGGAGTGAGACTCCAACTTAAAAAAAAAACAACAAAAAACTCTCTCTTTAGTTTTTTAAAGAGGAATTATATCGGAAGATTGCCTTTGAACTTGAACCGCAGACTGATTCTTCCTTCCCTGGATCTCTATCCTGCTCTCCTACCCTGCAGATTTTGGGCTTGATAGGCTCCGCAATTGGATGAACCAATTCTTTAAAGTGAATTTTTTTTCTTCATATATATATATGAAGTGTGTGTGTGTGTGTGTGTGTGTGTGTGTGTGTGTGTGTGTGTGTGTGTGTATATAATATATATAATTTTTTTTTTTTAGTAGGAGTCTCACTCTGTTGCCCAGGCTGGAGTGTAGCGGCATGCTCATGGCCACTGCATCCTCAGCCGCTGGGCTCAGGTGATCCTTCCACCTCAGCCTTCCAAGAAGCTGGAACTACAGGCACACACCGTTGCGCGCAGCTAATTTTTTTTTATTTATTGTTGAGATGAGATCTGGCCAAGTTGCTCAAGCTGGTATCGAACGCCCGAACTCAGGCAATCCTCTCGCCTCCACCTCTAAAAAGGGCTGAGATTACAGGCATGAGCCACCACGCTTGGCTTCTTTATATATATTCTGTTGGTTTTGTTCCTCTAGAGAAACTTGACTAATGCAAACTTTTTTTGAATAATAAACGATGTCTTTAAAAGGGTCTTAGAAATCTCAAATGGCATTGATAGTTCTTGAACTTCTAGAGAATAAATAATATGAAAGTTAAATTTAAAAAATATAATAGCTCTTAAATTTCAGCCCTAGTAGATGAGAGTAAACTGAAGTCTACTTATTCTTCAAAATAAAATATTAGAACAAAACTTAAGAGGTAAAAAATTTCATTTCAGAATGAAAGTTATAGATACTTTTCTTTTTATGGCCATTCAGGGACAACAGCTTTGGTGTCAGCTTTCATTAGATAATTTTCTCTAATTAGCATTAGATTCTCTCCATTGCTCAATAAAAGGATAAACAGGGAAATTTTTGTTCTTTAGTTCCTTTCTAAATTCTCTTAGTAAGCAAAAAGAACACCTGGATTTCAGTAGCTGCACAGTTAATACTTTGTCAACGGTGCATACGTTCCCAACATCCTATTTAGATTGTCTTTGTTCATATTTAAAAGTAGGGAAGGTGGTAATGTACAGTTATTTAGAATTAGTCTGCAGAGCTCTTCTGTCCAATATGGTAGCCACTAGCCACAGACAGCTGTTTATATTAAAAATAATTAAATTAAATTAAAATTCAGTTTGTTAGATATATTAGATACATTTCACATGTTCAACACGAACATGTGGCTCATGGCTACTGTACTGGATAGTGCAGATATAAAACATTTCCATCACTAAGTAAAAGTTCTATTATACCACATTTCTCTAGTATAACATTATACAGATTCAAGTTCTAGTTCTGGGGCTTATTGCCAATGTGAATTTGACTTTTCTGTGCTTTGGTTTCCTCATATGTTATAGGATAATAATAGAATTTATTACCTTGGGTTATTTGGAAAATTAAATATGATTGTATATGTATACCACTTGGTATGTTCTAGGTATTCAATAATTGGTAGCTTTTGTAATATGATCATGGTTTTCAATTCTAAAATGAACATTTCTCATAATTTAATTCTAAAACTGTGAAGTATACTTAATATGCATAGCAAGATTGCCAATGGCTCAACTCCTTTGCTTTGATTCAAGTTCTGCATTTTAAGCAAGAAGAAAAATAAGAAGGGAATTTTCCTCTTTATTAACAACTTTACACACCTTTTGGATTTACTATGACCCAAGATTAAATGAAAAGAAAAGGTGAAGGAAAGATAAACAAAATAATAAAAGGGAAAGAAGAGGAAGGTCATTTTGAGCTATGAAAATAGTAGCCATTGTTTTCACTTACTTAGAAGTGAGTAAAGCCACATTTAAGAAAGAATAGATGTGCTCTCCCAGGCTCCATGCCTCATTTTATTATGTTACATATATACATACACACACTCACATATAAATATATATATGTATACATATTTATATGGTAAATGCTTCCAAGAAACTATTTTTAGCTTAGTCATGATTAAAAGCAATTTTTAAATTATTTTGGAATGGGGGAGGTTGAATATGTTTCTTTGAGTAAGATTTATGTACAAGCAAGAATTCATGTCATGGGGTCTGACTATTTTCAAGAGAAAAAAATAACAATCACAGTGACAAACAAGTAAATAAATAATCAAATTAAAATATAGTAACTATCTTGACTAGGAAACATTAAAATGTAATTTTAATATCAAGTCAAAGCAAACCAAAATCTAAACCCAGGGGCAATAATTAATCCCAATCAGGAAAGAATGATGAGAATTCATAACAAATTAACAAACTAAGACTGAACTGAATGTAAAAACTGAGCCTCAAAAGTGGCAATGAAGAGAATCCATCAGAAAGAAAGGAAAGCATGCAAGAAAGGCGGAAAAAAAAACAAAACAAAAACCCAACAGCTCAGAGACATAAATAATTTAATATTATTTAGGCTACTGGACATTATTTAATTTTCACTGACAATGTTGTTGCAGGGAATTTAGGAGTATTTTTAAATAATTAAAGCTGGTGCATAGGTCAGAAAATTGGTTTACTCAGAGTACTAAGTCCCAGTCATAACCATGATAAAGCTAAATATTATTACTGAAGCTTAGACTCTAGGGAACTGAAGGGGAATATGGGAGAAAGGAAGGCATTTATAATTATGTAACATTAGAGATTTGCTCAAGAAGTCAATGGCAAAACATTTATGAATTGCTGGAACCACAGTGCCAGCCTAGATCTGACAAAACTTATAAAAAACATTTCTTAGACAAAGTTTTTATTTATTTAACAAGCTAAGAGTTAGGTCAGGCTAAATTTCCACAAAATATAATTTGTAAATTATCCAAAGTAGAATTTTCTAGCAAAAGTTGACCCTATTCTTATATTCTACCTTTCCACTCAGGAACCTCAAACCGACTACTATATCTCATTTGTTAAACACACGTCTTTTTCAACAACATATTATCAGGTTTGCGTTTTATTGAAAAGACTCTCCCCCACAACACTGACAGGTCCCCACCACTCTCTCATTCAGCTTCAATACCATTTTGGTTTTTATTCCTGCTAACGTCATGTATGAGATAAAACCTTGGTCCCTTCCTGTCTCTAATTCTTCTAGGGCTCTGTACCTTCTTCCTTCTGTCTCCATCTTTGACTCCTCCCCAACACATTGTGCCCTCTGGAGCTGTCAGACAGTCATAAACAAAGTTCCTTTTATTCTCACTCTCTCCTTGAACATAGCGTTTATCTTCTTGGTACCACTGAAAACTGGATTTCTTCTGAATATGCTTCATCCCCTGTAGGTCTCTTTAAGTGATGGTCCTTTGCCACACCTTTTACACCACTGGACCTGAATTTCATTATCCCTTCCAAATAATTATCTGCTTTTCCTCCCTATAAACCCTAACTTTGAATACTATGTTATCAAACCATAGAATCTACTTTATCTCCTTTGTCCAACCTTAGACTCCAGATTATTCTTCTCTCAATTCTCAAATATTTTGATGCTTGATTTACTATCAGAAACTCTTCTGTTCTACTCCAGTTTCTACATGGAAGGTTATTCTAATGCCCTGGACTCTTGGTCCCTTGACTTCCTCTCCTCCCAAGATCTGGTACTCCTAGCTCCCAACTCCTGTAATCATAGCTTTGAAAACTTAATTATTACCGTTTATGAAAACCCCACTCCAATCACAATTTCAAGAACTTCATTTCCAATAACTGACTTTATTTTATTTTATGCAAAAATATGAACCCACTGAGACTATTAATCCATTTATTCTACTACCTTTTTACCCTTGACTAATTCAAATTCAATGGGCTATCATGGCAATTATTCCTTGCACATATGTGCAACTCTATTTCCTTTCCTATCATTTTGTCATGTTCTCTTAGTAAAACTCCAATTCTGCCTAAATTTTATTCTCTACCTAAGCCGTTCCCAGAAAAACCTTAAAATGATGCTTAATAGTTGCAGAACGGTCTGAACATATACTACCCAAATTCATATCCTGATGCTTAATGGCATTAAGAGGTGGGGCCTTTGGGAGGTGATTAGTCATGAAAAAATGTATATTCTTATTTTTTCTTAATAGATTACCCAATCTAAGGTATTTTGTTATATCAGACTGAATGGACCACAAAACTAGTCTCACCTTAACATCATGACCGCTAACTTCAAATGGGTCCTTAATGTTGGTCTACAATCTTACTTGCTTGTTTACTCACTTTCTCTTGTTTACTCACTTTCTTAGATAAATATTTCACATCATATTTTTCTCTTCAAATCTCTAACAACTCCTCTCTCATATTCACTTTCACTTGGTAATCTTGTGTTCTATTTTGCAAAGGAAAAAGAATTACTCAGATTCTATTCTAAGTGTCATAAGTACCCTCCCCAATATACTACTTCCAGTCTCTATGCTCATACACTCTATCTTGCTTCCTGTCTCCTGGTGAAAGCCAACCATCACCAACTGCTCAACTGTTGCAGAGTACACATCTTTTTTTTTTGTTTAATCAATACATGGAACATTCTTCAGAATAGACCATAGTCTTAGACCATGGTTTTATGACCATGGTCTTAGGCCATAAAACAAGTGTCAGTAAATTCAAAGAAGCAGAAATCATATTAATCATCTTCTTTGACCACAACTAAAGATTAATAATAAGAGTAACCTTGCAAAATACACAAAAATATGGAAATTAAATTGCTCTTCAATGACCAATGACTCAAAGAATAAAATTTAAAAATATCTTGAAACAAGTAAAAGTGAAAATACAACATACCAAAATCTATGGTATATAGCAAAAACAAACTAAAAGAAAAGTTTATAGCAAAATGTCTACTTTAAAAAAGTAGAAAGACTTCAAATAATCAACCTAATGATACACTTCAAGTAGTTAAAAAAGCAAGAACCAGCCCAAAATTAGCAGGAGGAAAAAATAAAGATCAGAACATAAATAAACAAAACTGAGACTAAAAGAAACAATAGAAATAATCAATGAAGCAAAAAGAAAAACAAAACTGACAAACCTTTAGCTAGACTAAGAAAAATAGAGAAAACACTCAAATTAAAAAGAGGACATGACAACCGAGTCCTCAAAAATATAAAGGACTTTCAGAACCTCGTATGGACAACTATACACCAACATGTTGGAAAACTTAGCAGAATAAATAATGAGTAACGAGAGCAAAGTCATAATAAAAAATTTCCTGTCAAAGAAAAACTCAGGGTCTAATGGATCCACTACAGAATTCTTTCAAACATTTAAAGAAGAACTAATACCAATTCTACTCAAATTCTTCAAAAAAAATGAAGAAAAAAGAATATTTCCAAAGTCATTAGATGAGGCCAGCATTACCCTGATTTGAAAACCAGACAAGGACACAACACAAGCAGAAAACTACAGGCCAATATCACTGATGAACTTAGAGGCAAAAACTTTGGAAAAAAAAACGAAACTAACAAACCATATTCAACATCATATTACAAAAAAATCATTCACCATGATCAAGGTAAGTTTATTCAGGGATATAAGAACGGTTCAATAAATAGAATCTAGTATGGACAACTATACACCAATCAATAAACAGAATATATCCCATTAACATAACCAAGAACAACAACCATATAATCATTTCAATAGATGCTGAAAATGCATTAATAAAATTTAACATCCCTTTATGATAGAAACCCTTTAAAAACTAGGTATAGGAAGAATATATCTCAAAGTAATAAATGTCCTTTATGACAAACTCACATACAACATCATATTGAACAGGGAAAAATTGAAAGCCTTTCCTCTAAGATCTAAAACAAAGCAAGGATGCCCACTTTCGCCATTTTATTCAATGTAAACTGGAGTCCTGGCCAGAACAATTAGTCAAGAGAAAGAAATAAAAGGCATCTAAACTAGAAAAAAAGAAGTCAAATTAACCTTGAATGCAGACAACATGATCGTATATTTAGAAAAATCTAGACTCCACCAAAACACTGTTAGAACTAATATACAAATTCAGTAAAGTTTCAGGAGACAAAATCAACATACAAAAATCAGTAGAATTTATATACAACGACAGTGAACAGTCTGAAAAATAAATGAAGAAAGCAATCCTATTTACAATAGCTACAAGGACTATACAATACTCAGGGATCAATATAACCATAGAAGTAAAATACATAAATGCAAGGAAAACTATACAACACTGATGAAAAACATTGAAGAGGAAACACACACACACAAATGGAAGACTATTTCGTGTTTATGAATTGGAAGAAGACAATACTACCCAAAACAATTTACAGATTAAATGCAATCCCTATCAAAATATCAATACAGTCTTTACAGGAATAGAAAAAAAAAACCTTAAAATTTACATGAAACAATAAAAGACCCCAAATAGCTAAGGCCATCCTGAGGAAAAAACAAAAACAAAATAAATCAAGATACATCATACTACCTGAGTTCAAGATATACTACAAAGTTGTAGCAACCAAATCAGCCTGGTACTGGCACATAAACAGAAACATACACCAGTGGAACAGAATAAAGGACCTTGATGTAAATTCATGCATTCACAGCCAGCTCACTTTTGACAAAAGTGCCAAAAATATACAATGGCGAAAGGACAGTCTCTTCAATAAATGGTGCTTGGAAAATTGGATAACCATTTGCAGAAGAATTAAATCAGACCTCTATCTCTCACCATACGCAAAAATCAAACCAAAATGATTAAATATTTACATCTAAGACCTTAAACTATAAAACTACTAGAAGAAATGTTGGGGAAATGCTCCAGGACATTGTTATAGGCAAAGATTATTTAGAACCTCAAAAGCACAGTCAACAAAAACAGACAATTACATAAAACTAAAAGCTTCTGCATAGCAAAGCAAACAATCAAAACAGTGAAAAGATAACATACAGAATAGGAGAAAATATTTGCAAACTATCCATCTGACAAAGGATTAATAAACAATATTTAACATCTGGCAAAGGATTAATAAACTGAATATTTAAGGAGCTCAAAAAATCCAATAGCAAAAAAAGAAACAAAATTAAAAAATCTGATTTAAATGAGCACAGATCTGAATAGATATATCTCAAAAGAAGACATACAAATGGTCAATAGGTATATGAAGGAATGCTTAACATACTAATCATCAGAGAAATGCACATCAGAACCATTATGAAATATCGGCAAGAGACAGCAGTCGCTCTTGCTGCTGTCCTGTTTGTTGTGCCTTTCATAGCTTATCTTTTCTTTAATAAATCTACCTTTCTAGTAAGAAAAAAACCAGTATGAAATATCATCTCACTCCAGTTAGAATGGCACACATATATATAAAACTCCAACAGAATAATAGATGCTGGCAAGGATGTGGAGAAGAAAAGGGAACCCTTGTACACCATTGGTAGTACTGTAAATTAGTACAGCCACTATGAAAACCAGTATGGAGTTACTTCAAAAAAATAAAAATAGAGCAACCATATGATCTAGCAATTCCACTACTTGGTATATACCTCAAAGAAAGAAAAGCAATATATCAGAGAGATACCTGCACTCTCATGTTTATTGCAGCCCTATTTACAATAGCCAAGATATGAAATCAACATGTGTCCATCAATGGATGTATGATAAAGGGTAGTGGGGAGGGGCATAAGAGGGGTTGAGTAGTAGGTGCAAATGTACAGTTGGATAGAAGAAGATAGACTTCGTGTCTGATAGATCAGTAGAATGACTATAGTTAACAAAAGACTATAGTTAACATTAACCAAGTGCACATTTCAAAATATTAGAAAAGAATAATTCAAATGTTCCAAGTGTAAAGGAACGATAACTATTTAAGGGGATAGGTAGCCCAGTTACTCTGATTTGATTTTATAAATGTATCAGATTATCACTTGTACCACGGTATTATGTACATCTGATATGTATCAACAACAAAAAATAAAGATAAGTAATTTAACAATGTGTATTCAAAACCTTGGAGTTTATCTTTCACTATACTGAAATATGAATTGTTCCAAGAAGTAGGAGCAAATAAAACCAGTTTCCCTGTGCAAATCTGAATTAGGAATTATTTATTTCCTCAGTTGTATTGCTCAGTCAGGCATTCCTCAACTTTCCCACTTATCCTAAGTATATACCATGATTCTCAAACTTTCCCTAAAGTAGGAACTAGTAGTGTCTGAATTTCATGTTACTTTCTTTCCAAAAGTCAGTCTCTATCAAAATTTAAAATGTATTTTAATGTTCTTTCTAAGCTTAAGTAAGTAACTTTGAATACCAAGCGAGGGACTTAAATATCAAGGAAAATCAAATTATTGGAGAAAGTGCCGCCCATTACAGTCTAATTTCCAATGTAAATAAATACAAAATCAGATGCAGTAACCAACAAAAACTCTGTAATCTTATGGGCAACAGTTAAAAAAGATCTAACTTAGTTTGTTCTTTTCTCATTCATGTAATAAACATGTATTGAGCAACTTTATGGGTAAGACATAGCTTTTGCTGTCATGAGGAATATCAAGGTAAGAAATAAAGAGCTAAGTAAGTAGGCCAAGAAATACAGAAATGTACGTGAGATAGAAAAGCTTTTGGATGTTTTAAAGGGGAGAAAACTAATTCTGGTTGAGTGGACTGAAAGAAAATGGTTCCTTGCCATGCAGTTTATAATTTTATTAAGAATAGCGTCTGAGGCTTACCGTTTTGATTTTCCACTTCGAACAAGCACTCTGACTGTCACTTTGAAAGTTATTGAATGAATACATGAGTGAAAAAAATGAATGCATTTTGTGTATCTGTATGTCTGTGAATCAGAATGCCATTTAAAAGGAAAGATATGCATCTACTTCAAAAAGAACGTTTGCATGTAGTGGTAGTCAGATTGTGTCAGATGTATTCCAACAGGACATCTGGTTTGGGCAGTTTTTTCAAGAAAAGAGAACATTAGAAAAACACTTCTTTGACTTCTATTAGGTAGCTGCTTCACACACTTTATATACATAAACTTGAATTTGTAATTTCCGGTGTACATAATAGCTACTTAAAAAATAAACAGGCACGGTGGTTCAGCCTCTAATCCCAGTACTTTGGGAAGCCGAAGTGAGAGGATTGCCTGAGCCGGGGGTTCAAGATCAGGCTGGGCAATTTGGTGAGACCTCATCTCTACAATAAATCACAAAAACTAGCCGGGCATGGTGGCATGCACTTGTAGTTCCAGCTACTTGGAAGGCTGAGGCGGAAGGATTGCCTGAACCCAGCAGGTCGAGGCTGTGGTGGCCGTGAGCATACCACTGCACTCCAGCCTGGGCGACAAGAGAGACACCAACTCAAAAAAAGTAAATGAATAAATAAATAAACAAATGGGCAAATGCATGCAGGAGTGAATGCTGAATGTTAAATAGTACTTTCTATCAAATCAACCTGTATATTTCCTTTTTATCATATTCTAAAACAATCTTACTAACTGGATTGTTACTTGTCCCTCACTGGAATGGAAGGTTCCATGCAGGCGGGGGTCTTCTTTTGATGTTTTATCAATGTATTGTTGTGCACTGCACAGTGCCTGATGTGTAGTATGATTCAAATAGTACAACATGAGTGTATTAATGTAGAAGGATGGCAGAGTGGAGAAGGAAATAAAGTTTACTATTATAAATGAGAAACTATACCTTGAAAAATGGACTCATCACTAACAACTGATAATTGTTGAATATTTGTGGCTTACGCGGCATTGGACGGGATGCTATATGGGACTTCTGTACTAAAATCAGATAAAGAATGCAAACATTATAGGTTCTGTTTTTAACCCAGGTTCATAAAATTAAGACATATGATTTACATTACAGTCCATTAATGCAGAAAATACATTTTTAATTAAACAATTTGATTTGACTGGAGAGAGTTGCTATATAAGGAATATACATTTAAATAACTAGAATTAAACATAGTCGAGTAATTAAAAAATAATCTGGTTTCTACTTTTTATACTACACTGAAATAATCTAACCACAAAGTTAGTTATTAAAGTGTTTTTAAGCCGGGCTCAGTGGCTCAGCCTGTTATCCCGCGCCTTTGGAAGGCTGAGGTGAGTGGATTGCCTGAGCCCGTGGGTTCGAGACCCGCCTGGGCAGCGAGACCTCATCTCTACAATAAATCAAAAAATCAGCTGGGCATGGTAGCACGTGCCTGTAATTCCGGCTACTGGGAAGGCTGAGGCGGAAGGATCGCCGGAGCCCAGCAGGTTGAGGCTGCGGTGGCCGGAAGCGGCCACTGCACTCCAGTCTGGGCGACAGAGTGAGACTCCAACTCAAAAAAAAAAAAAATAGTAAAGTGTTTTTAAAAGGTAGCATGCATTCTTTTCAGATGAGAATCAGATTCACTGTAGGCTTCCCTTAATCTAAAAATAATTGGCAGGGCATTGTCATTAATCACAAAGGTGAAGATATTTTATTATAGCTTGAGTACTAAACCATATTTATTATGAAACTCATAAAAGCAGAATAATAATGAAGTAAACTATTTTTAAAAAATCCTCCAAGAATGCAGTAAGAATTTGGTTATTTCAAATGAAATATTATTGTGCCTTTAACATCTTCTGTTCATATATTCACAGCCTCGTTTTTAGTTTTATTGCACTGAGGTCTGAGACATTATTCCATCTAAAAGAATGCAATCTTATAAAATTCAATGGACACACAATATTTTCAAAGAAAATTAACTAACAAAAATGTGTATGTCGTCATTCATTAGTAAATAACTATGTTCCGTCAATAAATAATATTCACTGATTATCAGTATATTTCAGTTGTAATGTGCTTTCAGTGGTGCTGGGAAGAAGATCCATTTTGTCCAATTCTACTCTTTGTAAGGGTGAGAGATTCTGAATGTTCATACAATCATTCTTTGGTTAAACTTTTTTAAACAACCCCTACCCGCCAGTTATCATTCAAATTCTGTTAATATTCCTGTAATGGCACAAAAGAACAATAAACCTTAGTAAAAATTAGGTTCTGCTGGATCAAAGTGGCAGGAGAGCCCTGAATGCTTAGAAAGTGTGTATAAAGACAGAGGATCCACAGAAGAAGGTGGAATTACCAAAGCTGGATTTCACCCACTTTAAAATTTTGCCAAGAACTGGTTCTAAGAATGAATTACATTAAATAGTAGATTCAAAATGGTGTGAACATTTTAAATAGGAGAAAATGTTTTTGTCATGTTAAATTCAAAAATTTTAACAGGCAACGTGCATACTTCTTGAATTTGAGTATGTATGTTAAGGTGGATTACTCTTGGGGTAATGGTTTTAAGGGTCCTTTGTACAACGAATTTCCTTGTTCTCTTCCCGTATCTAAAATGTCCTCTCTGATATAAACCTTCAGTTATAGGAAAAAAGGAGACAGTCAGCCAGTTGAGTAGCTTTTAAAGCTTTATCAACACGGAGCAAATCGATCTTTTGATGTGGTTCTATATCTATGAGGTCTGACAATTCAGTTCATGAACTTGCTGCTGTGCACTTATGTTGGCAGCATTGTACAAACAACTCAGTAAGGTTTTGTAACCTTGGTGTATCAGTGTCTCACAGCTGTGTTTGTGTTGATGTGTGGCATTCATTATTGTTGTGTGTTTTGTGTGCTGTCACGAGAATGTTGGAGCTTGAACTAGGGCAATGAACAAACATTACATTTCTTGTTAAACTTGGCAAGAGTGGAAATGAAATCAGGGACATAATAGTCCAAGTTTATGGGGATAATGCCATGAAGAAAATGGCAGTGTACACATGGATTAAACGTTTTTCTCAGGGGAGAGAAAAACATCATGGATGAAGAGAGGTCAGGACAGTCAGTGACAAACAGAACTGATGAAAACATTGCAAAAATCCATCAAATTGTGTGTCAAAATCATTGCCTGACTGAGAGAAGCATAGCAGACTAAATAAACATTGGTAGATAAACAGTTAGGAAAATCTTAAGTGAAAATCTTGGCATAGGAATGGTGTGTGCAAAAATGCTCCCGAAGGAGCTCTTGTATCATGACAGTGCACCAGCTCACACAGCACTGTGAGGGAGTTTTTAGTCAGTAAACAAATAACTCTTTTGGAATACCCTTTCTAATCACCTGATCTGGCCCCCAATAAAGACTTTTTTCTTTACCTGAAGGTAAAGGAAATATTGACAGGAAGACATGTTGATGACATTCTGGACATCAAGGATATGATGACAGTTCTGATGGCCATTTCTAGAAAAAGAGTTCCAAAATTGCTTGGACAGGTGGACTAGGTGCTAGTATCAGTGCATAGCTTCCCAACGGGAGTACTTCAAAGGTGACCATAGTGATATTCAGCAATGAGGTATGTAGAACTTTTTCTAGGATGAGTTTGTGAACTTAATTGTCACACCTAGTAAACTTCTGTGTTCCTTACATAGCCAGAACATTGTAGAGGTTATAAATATTTCCAGAAAGAGTAAATGAATTCTCACTAGATGTAAATGTGAGACACACATCACTATGAGAACATACCCCATTTCCTATAAATAAAATGCCCTGGTCTGGATTTCTAAGGACATTGCAAGTTGTAAAATAAAACAAGTGCTTCTCATTTATATAAATAAGCAAGCCGAACTATAGTTTTTTTGCATCCCAGAGAATTTTAAAGGATACAAAAATCACTTCCTTTGTATTTATGTTTTGGGTCAGCAAATGTTTATTTAATTTCTACCATATGGAAGAAAATCTACTTGAAATTTAATAGCATAATGCAAAAATGAGAAGGCATGGCCTATCTGTCCTCAAACGACTTGTATCTGGCATTAATGTATCACCAAGAATCCCCCAAATGATCATAATTCAAGATAGATGTGCTGCTAAATATTATAAAATGTAATTTAACTCTAATTAAAAACATGAATTAAATAAACAATGTGTAAGGCTCCATACTAAACTCTGTAGTGAAAACAAAAATAAATATGCAAGTTCTTATTTCAATTGACTTATTATCTGGATCAAGTAATAATTCATGTATACAAATTACTTTCAGTAAGACAAAAATGCTAAATTAATATTGACATCTTATAATGGCAACAATTCAAAAACAAGAATGCTTAAAAACCTTGTCATTCATTATCTACTTTAGCACATTTCTGAGGCAGACACCATGATTATTACAGATTATAAATGGGAGATTTAGAGAAGCAAGACATATGAGAAGGGTCGTGTTTCCAGAAAGTGGAGACTCAGGGATAGAGGTGAGAGCAGGTCAGGTAAGGTATCCACAAACGGAGCTCCTTAAAGTACAATGAGACCGTTGAGACCTGGAAGGGGGAAGACTGGATTCCAGAGTGAGGTGAATTTGAAGAGTCCAAGAGTCCAAGAACAGTCAAGTTTAACTGAAATGTAATGGATGAGAAGTGAACGATGAAGGTTGGAAAGGCAAAGTAAGGCCAGATGATGGGAGGACGTAAAGATGTAAATGACCTTAAAGCACCTAAATGTATGTTTCCGCCCATTCTTCTCATTTCCTGAGTTTTTGCTCAAATTAATTTATCAAATAGCTTCCAGATCAATTATAATTTTGCTATTAAAAATAAGTTACCTATGTCCACAAAGTGTAGCTATCTCAGAATACGAGGCCCTTGGAATTATGGCTGCAACCTTTCACAAATCCAAGTCACAATAAACTCCAAACAACATCACTCTTATGACTTTACTTACAATTATCTTTATTCTGAAACCACTTTGATATTTAAAGGACCATTTCAAATGCCATTTATGTCATAAAGTGTCCCCTTTCCTTTAATCAACAATAACTAGGAACGCTCTTCCTTAATTTCAGCAAGCTGTGAATATTGGTGGTTTTCCATTTTAATTTGACATAATTACACAAAAAAGTGCTGCTAGAATTATTTTAGAATTAAAATGGAACAGTAGTAAAATATATGAGAAAAATTTACCACTCTAAAAATATTACTAAATAGCGCCCATGATATATGTTCTGTCATAATCTAGAGTGATTATTACTTCTTTGGTACAGCTAATAGATATTTATGAAGAAAATATCTTGCCTAATGATTCAAAAATTTACTTATGTAGTAGAAAACAGTAAAACTAACAGTGCAAATCATGTTTCTACTAAGTTCACACGGTATTCATTCATAAATGTAGACTTTGAATCTTTGGTGAATCCCAACACATCTCCTCAAACCCAGTCAGTGTTATGGTTTATCTGGATGCCACTAATCTCCTTCTGGTCAAAGTGTATTGCTGTGGTCTCAAAGCTGATTAGACAATTTTAAAAGTAGAGAGGAGTTAGCATGTGCCATTGACTCAATCTTTCAACCCTTCTTGCTCTTGTTTTCCTCTTGGAGATCATATTGAATCAGTGCTTCATGTCTTAGCTCACATCTGATGACCTGACTTATGCCTCCTAGTGTTATAATACTGGCCACGGCCTATGCAGGAATCCCTGCCACTCTTATATTCTACTATGACATGGTGGGCCAGAGTCTTTATTGTCCTTCCATGATGTTCCATCACATTACATGAAGTAGTTTGGATTACTAAACAGAGCAGAAATTCCTCTGTCATTCATAAGCAGTCCCTGAAAATTTACTATAATACTATAAGAAAAGGATTGGGTACTGCCAGGGTAGATGGGGGACACAACATCAATAAGGGTACCTGATCTCAAACCAGGCAAAGTGGGGACCGAAGGGAGGCCTGGACTTTACCTGTACAATGTCCACTTGTATACCTAATCCTGAATTGTACCCCACATCCTTAAAATAAAAATAAAAAAAAAAGTAAAGGAATTTATCTGTAAATACTTCATATTTTACTGGGATTGACCTATGCTTTCTTTTAACAAATATTAAGTGAACACTAGTTTGAGCCAGGCACTAGTGTAGATGAGACAAGGTTTCTCACTTCCCACAGGAGGAGTCAGACAATAAACGAATTAATAACCAAGAAAATTCTGGTAGTGGTAATTGCTATAAAAAACAAGTAAAACAAACTAATGGTAGAGAGTGACTAAATACAGTTAGTTACATTTAATAAAGTGGGAAGGGAGGCGTCTTGGAGGCTGTAGCTTTTGAATTGATACCTGAATGATGAGATGGAGCCAGTCAAGTGAAAATATGAGTGGAAAGTCATTCAAGCAGAAGGAGGACTCTGAGCAGGGAATCCAGTAAGTATGTCCATGAACAGAGAGAAAGAGAGTGACCTGGGGGAAAGACAGCAGGCAAAGCCACTGGAAAGTTTTAAGCACAGAAGATATGATCTGATATGAGTTTTTTAAAACCTCTCTGGCTGATTTATGGCAAATGGAATTTTGGTGGCGAAGAGATCACAATATGAATGTTGCTGTGATAATCCAGGCAAGTGATGTCTGTGGTTTGGACTGTGGCTCAGAACCAGGAAACTCTGAGAAGTTATAGTTAGGTAGATCTGACTGGAGTAGACAAGGGATTTATGAGCCTGTGTATATGTGTGTCTGTATCTGTGTATTGGGATGGGGAAGGTGATAAACAAGAGTCCAGATGGCACCTAGGATTTGGCTTTAAGCAACTCATTTGTTGATGGGGGTTAGGGGAAAGAAATGAATAGCTATGTCTTAAAAGTTTGAGACTGTTACATTAACCTCACAGTGCTCTGTTGGGTAGGCAGGAATCTATGGTTTCTTCCAGAAAAATGCTCTCATAATTTTAGACTAATGTAGCCACCAAAAGGGATCCATTAACCAAAAGAAAATTATTTAAAACCAACATGTCCAACACAGTTATACACAGTGCCAAAAAGATATTGTCCAAGACTGGGAAATGGGCAAAAAATTATTGGGTATCCTTTCAGGGGAATGCTGAAAGGTAAAGTATTCTGGTGGCCTTAGGGGACATCAACTTATGTCTTATAAATGATTTATGTCTGATGATTGACTAGGCTATTTTACAATTCAGGAAGGATAGAACTTAAGTGGTTGAGAATCGAGAGTAATACAAATTATTTTTGCCTATAGCAATGTAAATAAATTTTGTTCAGTAGAGTAAAACTAATTTCTACCGTATAGAAAAGATGACTCCAAACATTATATTTTATCGTCTATGAATATTAATGTTTTATACTTATTAACAAATTCATTTTAACATTTCTGATAGCATGTATGTCTTTCTTCAAATTCTCATTTGAATTAGAATTGCCATCTTAATTATTCTGTCCTTAATTAATGACTTTAATAAAAATCTTTGACACACGTTTATTCTATTTTTGAATAAGAATAATACTTTAAGCTTTTAAAGTTACATACCAACAAGAGTAAAATGATGCATTAAAAATTAAGGGACTTTATGAAGTCCCAAAATAAACTCATATGCTCTTTGTTGGTGTCTCTTTAAAAACTCATTTCTGACAATGACATAAGAGAGGACAGATATAAGTGAACTTTTAATAGTCAGGATCATAATCAACTTGTTGGGTTAGTATCATTCTTATGACTGAGTACATGTGGAAATGATTCTAAGATACTCATATGATAGGTGAATATTTTTTTGTCGGGGGGGGGGTCATTCTTCCAAAAAAGGCATCATAAACAACTATGAGAAAACTAGTTAACTGCTGTCATAAAGTCCATTGCTACATTCACATATTAAAATTCTTAATGTATTTTATCTTTATGTATCTGATATTTATATAGATATAACAACCATTGTTTAGAAGTATCCTGAATACTTGCATTTTATCTGTCCTTTGATTTCTTCTTACTCTCTTCCTTATGAAGAAAAATAATTCTCCCAAGTACTTTTCTCACAGCTCCCTTTCAGATTTGAATCAACAGTCTTAGTTGTTGAAGGAATCCTTGGGAGCTTACAAATATCAGTCTGTTCATAGTAGCAGGCAGAGTGGTCTAGGAAAGCAATTTCTCATCAAATACTTTCCTTCTGCTCTTTAAAATTTTTCCTCTAAGTATTGCTTTTCTCCTTTGGCATAAAAATAATTCACTTTGTGGTTATTGGGAGGATTAACTTAAAGAAAGTTTAAGTCACTTCCAACTATATTCCCCTGCTTGAGTAAAAGAAAGTATAAAGAAAGCCAGGGTTTATTCCTTTCCCTTTTCCTAGTTGTCTTTTTCTCCACTTTATTTTCTGCCTCCATTATGCTTTCTTTGAACTGTCAACAATGGGAATTATGCTTGCTCTTTTTTAAATAAAATGAAAAGAAATTCTAAATGTAACCACTATCTTTTAATGACCTACAAATCACTATGTATATATACAGTGATGCAGGAATAAATAGAAGTTTTGCACCAAGAAGACTCGTTTGCACATCAAATGACATATTTAGGAGCATAAAGTATTGTATCTGTAAGAAAAGAGACTTAAGTTCTTGAAGATAATTTTAAAATGTCATGTTCTACAGTGGACCAGCATCTTAAATTTTGTATGTTGTCTTCACTGAATATTTCAGAGTAAAAAAGAAATCAAGAAAGGTGGTTTTATACATATACATAGTACACACACACAAGCATGTCCATGACTTATATATTTGATATGCCAAACTCTCCACGTTCTATTTTAATTTCCATAGATCTACATTTCTCTTTTACCTGAATAATAGTAATAATAATGCATCCACAATATTTTGCATAGATCATACAATTTATTTACACACATTACTGTAGTTGAACTCAGTGTTTCATGAGGAAACACATGCAGTATTAACATTATTTTGATTATTTTATTATACTGGTCTGTTTTCCAGTGGTTCCTAATTCCTTATTTTCTTTTCTTAAATTTATTTACTTTTTAATTTATAAGAATATAATAACAGTATAATGATGTAATAACAGTTCAAAGTTATAATCATAACTTAAAAGTTATTGTATATTTAAACCTTCATACATTAGAAGTGAGGCATCAGTAAAATGGAGTGGTATCCAATATTGGATGACTTATCAAAAAAATTTATGACTATCACATCTCATCAATTCCATGAACTAAATGAATACCATTAAATTTTAATTTTTGTCAATAAGATATTTTGTACACTATTAAATACTATAGCCAAATATTTAATATTGTAATATTTAGACACTCTAACAGTGACTTAAATTTGAAAAATAATTTTTTTCTTTATTTTCTAGAGAATACTCTATCTGAACAATTAAATTGTAAAAGGTATCTGAACTGTATTTTACAAGTTTCTTAATAAATTTTACCTTTTCTTCTTGTTTGTTTAGCTTGAGAAATTTTATAATTTTTGAGGTAGGTGTAATATGGTACCGCATATTATCATATTTATTTAGAGATATAGTATTTTCTTTAATTATAGAGCTTTAAAAAGTAAATCATTAAATTTTCTGTCTAATCAAAATATATTAATTTGTAGTGTTTTATTTATTATTTTATGAAGTAATGGGCTTGTGAGTTATTTATGGCTTCAATTGGCTATTTTATTTATAGTAGCCTGAGTAGGAAATTACTTGTTGAAATTTATATTTTATCATAACTGTAGATCAGTAACCCAAATGGTTTACTGACATCACTAAGAAATTTGAACCAGGAAAAACTTTAAAATTATTATTTATTTCTTCAGAAACTTCCTTAAAGTTAACAAAAAGTATTTCTTAGAACCTTGAAGCTATATTAAATGTCATATTTTATATTTATGCAGTTTTATTTATTTTAAAGCTAAATCCCTTATCCATTGTTATGCCCTAATAATTGTTGTAAGCATGCTGTATTCTAGAATACCTTTAGATATATTGTTGCAGTTATCTTTCTAGTCTTGAATTACTTATTTATTATGTCACTGATTTTATCTACATGTATATGACTAGGTAGGTGATCATGTTTTAGAACCAAATTCTAAAGCATGTATGGAAACATCTAATGACTATATTACTGCAGGAGCTCAAAGAAAGTAGTGCAGCACTGTGCCATAGAGAAGCTGACTGTAGCAGATCCGCATTCTTTTTTAGGTCTCTTGGGTAGTATTTGCTTTGTTCTTAGACTTGTCTGTATCTCTTCACTGCAACAGATGCTCAGAGAGTTTCTTGAAGTCCATCTTTAAGAAATGTGCTGTCTCTTCTCTAGTACTTTTTTTCTGGCTAGAATTGAAGATATGGTGACTCTCAGAGACCATCTCTTTCCTTTATGCTTAACTTTCATCAAAGGAGGGAAAAAAGACTCATGGACTAAACTTGAGGTGGCACAGACCAGAACCTGCCATTTCTGAATGAAGTTCAAGAGCTGCACACACTGAATGAGGACAGATAGTCAATGGCCTTTCGGCCCACCCCCTTCATGGCCAACTTAAAAAATAGACAGAAACGATGTCAATAGCAGAGTATAGTATACTGAAGATTTATTCCATGCCAGCCCCTGTGTTAGAGCTTTACCTTCTTCTTACTTCCTCTTCATCATCTATCTACCTCATGGGATAGATACATTAACATCATCCTAAAAATAAAGAAAAAAAGGCATGAAGAATTGAAATCGATGGTCTCATCACCGTTAATGCACTTTTAAGTCTGTACTCCACTCCAAATGTATTTTTATAGATCCTCATGTCTCTCAGCACCCCATGCGAGGTGGATCATTGCCATGGCTCGCAGCCTGTCCTCCGCTTGATTTTAAAAGAAGTTCTTGGGAGGACAAAAAAGAAGTGCTAGGGATTTTTCTTTCCTCTGGTTTTTCCCTGCGTTTAATCTGGAATTGGAGCCAGACCCTGTAGATGCCAAGGCTCTAGGGTTCCACAGAAATGCATGCTACACAGATATAAACTAAATGGTTTCTCAGGAAATAAGATAAAGTTCTAACAAAATGTACTGAAAGTGATTACACAGGACAGATACCACAGGGCTGTCTGAAAGGAGAAACCTCCTTCTGAAAGAACAGCTTCTCCCTTTCCTTCTTTTTTTGAAGTGATTTCAGCTGTCCAGAGCTGCCCTGGAGGAAGTTCATCATGGAGAAGAAAGGAAGTTTCTGTTCTACCACTCATTCCTTTTATGCTCCCCCAATACCTGCCCCCTGCACCCTCTCTTCATTGCTTTATGGCCAGCTGGTGAAGAGAAAAGGTGTTCCTAGCACAGCAGATGTGGGAAGCACTAGCAAGACGAGCCTTGAGTCGAACTGGTTTGGTAATAAGGAAACAGTTCAAGAGAGTCATAAGAGAGGGACACTGAATCATGCCCTGAGAAACATAATCCAACAGCTGTGAGATAAATCTTGAAAGAGACAGAAAGGAAAAGGGGAAAAAAGGAAATATGAGGCAAGAGGGAAGAAGAAGGGAGGAAAAAGAAAGGAGGGGATAGATACTGATTTTGCCTCAAAAGACCTGCAGATTCTGGAGGTATAAAAATTCTATTTGGTTCAGTAATATGAACATCAAAATTATTGCACACCAACTCCTTGGACTTATGCTTATGACTGTGTTCTGCTTATTTTTACAGCCACTGATGATCAAGGTTTGCACAATGAGGCTATGCATTCCTGATTATACCATCACTAGGCATAGGAATGGGAATTATTTTTCTCTGGAGTCTGTTCTGAGACAGCACCCTATTCTTCAGGAAATTTGCATACAGTTAAAGCACTGATATACTGGTGTGGCCATATTCTGTCATTCTATTTCTGGCACTAACCAGTGCCAACTCTGTACAAGACTAAGGACTGGGAGAAGAGATTGGGAATAAAAGAAAATAAATAGAGGGTTTGTTTGTTTGTTTGTTTGTTTGCATGCTTGAAGAAACCAATGTAAAAGAGGGAAAGGAACCAGAATCATAAAAGTTAAAGATTTATGAGAAAGGCATCGGAAACTCAGAACAGTAAAGCTCTAAAGAGCCATACTTGTCACTTATTACAGCTGTCCAAGAATGCTTCCAGTGGGGAGAAGCTCAATGTCTCACCCAAGCGCTTATTTTATTTCTGAAGAGTTTACTAATAGAAGGTTCTCATTTGGATTACCCCAGGCTTTACTTGTCTGAAATCTTAATAAATGTAAAATCTTTTCTACGTTACAGTTCTTCAAATGCACAGAGACAGTTACCACGTTTCTGAGTTGTCTTGGTTATTTCAGTCAATCCTCACACCTTCGGGTTGCCAGATCGCCTCCTTGGCAGCACTTCGGCGTGTCAGTGTCCCTCTTACAGTTTGGCACTTTGAATTGAACATAATACTCCAGATGTGGTCTGAAGAGTGCAAAGTTCAATGGGACTATTACCTTCCTTCATCTGAAGTCGACACTTTAGTAGGACCCCGTTGGCTGACTTGGCAACACATCATGCTGCTGGCATGCAGTAAGCTCAGCCAGCTAAAACCCTGTTATTTTTCTTCCGGATACACTGTTCTTAAGCCAGGTGTCCTGTGTCTTGTAGAAATGCAGTTTATTTTATGAACCTACTTAGTGAATTTTCCATTTCTTGATACTTCCTCTCATTCTTCCTGCCATTTAAAGATCTAGAAGGTACTTGATCTTGTAATTCAATATGTTAGCTACTCTTCCCTTGTTAATTTTTTTAATTTCCCGTGTCTTCATCTGAATCATGTATTAAAGAGTTTGAAGGGACAACTAACTCAGAACAAAACCTTATAAATTGTTACTGAATACCTGCTCTTAAATTAACTTGATCTGTTACTCAATTCACTTTGGATGGCAAATTAAATTAAATTAACTTGATCTGTTACTCAATTCACTTTGGATGGCACATTCACTTTCTACTTAGCATTCAGTCTATTTTTTTCTAATTTAAAGGAATGTCTTTTCTATAAGTCTTATTGAGATTGAGATATAGTATATGTATAAATTCCTCTAATGTTGGTGTGCTGGAAGAAATTTACTTTTTATTTTGTTTTGTTTGATTAGACACAGGGTCTTGCTGTGTTGACCTGGCTGGAGTACAGTAGTCATTCACAAGTGTGTTCCTGGTGCACTGCATCCTTGAACTCCTGGCCTCAAATGATCCTCCTGTCTTAGTCTTCCAAGTAACTGGGGTTACAGTGCACATCTCTGCAATAATTTTTTTTTTTTTGAGTTGGAGTCTCACTCTGTCACCCAGGCTGGAGTGCACTGGCATGCTCACGGCCACCGCAGCCTCGACTTGCTGAGCTCAGGAGATCCTTCCACCTCAACCTTCCAAGTAGTTGGAACTACAGGCACATGCCACCATGCCCAGCTAATTTTTAAAAATTTATTGTAGAGATGAGGTCTTGCCATGTTGCTCAGGCTGGATTTGAACCCGTGGGCTCAGTTAATCCTTTTGCCTCACTCTTCCAAAGTGCTGGGATTATAGGCATGAGCCACTATGCCCAGCCACTGCAAGAAATTTAAATGACATATTTGGGGCATTATTTCTTCTCAAAGAATACAAGTTCACTTTTAATGATAATCAATTCCACTAGTAACTTAATAAATATACATTTTCTAGTCAAGTAAATTCTTTTTAACCAAGGCCTTAATTCTAAAATCCAGGCTTCTCTTGTGACATTGAACTACTATATATTTTCAGTATTCTGATATCCTTGCATTTCGTGAGTCTTCGGTGAATGCTTTTAAATATTTTTACAAACATATGGATATTTAAAATATGGCATATAATTTAGTGAACTCTGGGTTCTTAATTCAGCAAATAGTTCTTACAATCTAACCCAGGTAACAAAATGCTTCCATACAAAGTTAAACCCCTGGTTCAGGTAGTGCTAAAAGTAGTCACTAGAGGGCAATAAAGGGCTGAGATCTAGGTACAGGACCAAGTGACCCCCTGGTTAGAAGGACCCAGAGCACATAGGTTGGTGAAGGCCTGTTCTCTGTAGGAGAGGCAAATGTCTTAGGCCTACCCCCAAATTCCAGTTTACATACATAAGAACTGGGTAGAGATGGATCACCCAGTCAGCAGCATTCAGTTGGACAACACAGCAATGACAAAACATTTTAAATAAGTTTTATATCAACTCCAGAAAACAGCCTTGACACCAGGAGTCTTGGTGTCATGATTGAAGCATATATTTAGAGCTAAGATAAACATGGTGTAGATTCACCAATAATAACTACAATTGGTTGAGTGTCTACTATATGTCTAGCAATGAACCAACAATATCTCCCATTCTTGAAAAAACCTTTGGAAATTAATATTATCCCCATTTCACAAAGAGAAAATTGAAGAGGTCAGTTGAGTTGCAAAGTATGTACTGTGTATGCTTTGGACAGTACCATATCCAGATTCAACAATGAGAACTCTAGGCAGAGAGCCTGGCAACCTGGAGTTGGTGGCAACTGCTCCAAAGATCTGGTCTTTTCCTTTAGACTTTGTGGAGCGTGGACACTTCTTCTCACCTATCTTGAGCTTCTATTTCCTATTAATCATATTTCATCAATCTTTCACAGATTGATGTTCATTCTGCTTTTTAAGGACAATGCAAACAAAACGTATCCAATAAATACATGCTGTTTTTATTAAAGTCAAGGCTAATGCATACTTTGTAAACACAATGTAGGATTTTAATTTATTTTTTAAATTTTGGTTTTTTTTGAGTTGGAGTCTCACTCTGTCGCCCAGACTGGAGTGCAGTGGCCGCTCCCGGCCACCGCAGCCTCGACCTGCTGGGCTCCGGCGATCCTTCCGCCTCAGCCTTCCAAGTAGCCGGAATTACAGGCATGTGCTACCACGCCTGGTTGATTTTTCTGATTTATTGTAGAGATGAGGTCTCGCTGCCCAGGCGGGTCCCGAACCCGCGGGCTCAGGTATTTTTTAAATTTTATTTTTAATTTTTATTATTTTTTTAATTGATTGAGTTGGGGGTCTCACTCTGTCATCCAGACTAGAGTGCAGTGGCCCGATCATGGCGCACTGCAGCCTTGACCTCCTGGACTCATGTGATCCTCCCACCTTAGCCTCCCAAGTAGCTGGGACTATAGGTACGTGCCCCACCACATCCAGCTTTTTTTTGTTTTTTTACTTTTTTTAAGAGATGAGGTCTTGCTATATTGACCAGGCTGATCTTGAACTCCTGGGCTCAAGTGATCTTCCCTCCACAGACTCCCAAAGTTCTGGGATTATAGCCATGAGCAACCATGCACAACCTGTTCTATGTATTTAATATAAACTTAGTATAATAAAAATTCTCAGTGACAAATTGAATTTCAAATAGGACCTGCATTTTTTGGCCCAAAGATTGACCACATAAAAGTGGCACCAGATCAATCTAGTGAAAATGCATACTAAGTAGTTAAGTATGCATACAAAATGTTTAACGGGAGTATAAAAGCTTTCAATTTTAGCACCTGTAAAACCAACATTAGATGGATAAGTAACTGAATTTGAGGATTAAACGATCAGTGGCAGTATAATAAAAGGATTTTTTTAAAAACTAAAATAATGGAAGTAAAGAGAAAGTACAAAAAAAAAAAGAATCAAAAGGAAGCTCAAGCAATGATAACGTCACTGATGCCAAAGATGCATGACATGTTTGTGTAAAATTGTTTCAAGAAATATGAGATTCAAAAGCCAATATTTTGAAATCCATTGGAAGCATTCTAAAATAAGCTATAGGACTATATAACAAGCATGGTTCTTTATAGTTTTCCTGTTCTGGGTTTCTAATACATTTCTCAGAAAAGAGGTAATTAAAATGATATATTACCACCAAATTCCATTTTAGGTTTTCTGAGGGAACTTCCTGGGGTTTCTTAGAGACACTGACATCTCATTAATATTTAAATATACCATTACATATCTGAACGTATGAAAATCTATTAATGATTTCCTCTTCTCTGCCTCCTCCTTCCTAGCACATACACATAAAAGATTTCTAACAATTAATACAAATTTTACCTTGAAATTAACAGATAATGTTTCTGTAGCAGCTTTCTCTGATCCAGAAAGGGGTAATTTGCCAAAAGTATGAAATAGGAAAAAAGTTAGGTTTATGGGCCATAAACTCATAATTCATACTATTTGCTTAAGTTTTCATCTTTTAAGGGGTTTTTTAATACTTGTAAAAAATAAATGAAATGTTTGTTTCAAAATCCAATTCAATTAAAATACCTAGAAAGCTCTGTGTTTCAAAAAACTAGAATTTCTTCTTCTATTTCATTTGAAGTTAAACATAGAAATCTACCTTAAAAGGTCACATCTATCTCCTTTAATTCCCACTGCACAAAATGTCCTAAGGGTAAAAATTTCTGCAGTTATTATAGGCATTTTTTGATGTATAAGCACTTCCAATAGGTGGGAATTTATCTCATACAGCAAGACAGATTAACCCAGCTCATACTGGGCACAAACACCCTACTTGCTGAAAATAGAGCTATGTATTTTAAAAGTTGGGCTGTTTCTAAAATGTCCATGGGCATTCCATGCCTGTGCCCTGGAGTCAGATATCTGGAACCTCTTAGAAATTATTTTCAACTTGTTTTAATACAGTAATGCCTTTCCCTTTGCTGTTCATTGTGTGCTTACCTGCCTTATGTTATTTCGCTTCCCTCTGTTCCCCTTTAAGCAGAGCTATGTTCTTCCCCTCCCTCAATTACTTGACTATTTTTTTAAGCATATGTGACATACAGCACCTGTTTCTGAGTCTATGTCAGACGGATGAAAATAATTATGGAAGAAATATGAGAAAAGGAAGATCGAGGTACTTTGAACATAGATAAGAGATAACGGAAGAAAAGAGCAAACTCGAAAAACAGTCACTCATTGTGAGGAACATTATTTAAATATGAACTTAACCCAACGAGCCGACTTCTTTCAGGTCCCAAATCTACATGGAGTTGTGATAATCTAAAGAACTACATAATGGAACAGGCAATTAAAAAAATAGAAAAGATTCAACAGCAGCATGCAGAAGGCCAGATTCCACACTGTTCTGCAGGGGCTGTGCCATAGTTTTCACTACAAGAGAAACTAGTAGGAGGCAGTCGGCCTGGTGTTTCCGAGCACCAAATTCATATGGGTAGAACTCAATAAATACCATGCAAATAATAATGACTAACATCTGCAGTGTGCCTTCCAGCCTACATGCTGCTTTGTTTAACCCTCATAACTGTTATAATCCCAATTTATAGCTCAGGAAACCAAGGCTTAGAGAGGTAAAGTGATCTAGTTTAAAGCATAATTTTCAACTCCAAAATGAGGTGTTCTGATTCCAAATCTAGTTATTTCTACTACATTGTACTGCCTCCTCCAAACAGTTTTTAACAAAGCTTACATTATGGGAACAATAATGTTGTGATTATACCTTTTAATGTAATTTTTAGAAAATGTTGCCCTTTAATATCTTCCAGCAATAGGAACTTTTATCTACTATTTTATGAAGTCATAGTTGTAGTGTTGGAACTGAACATTTGAAATTTATGTAAACACAGTTGTTTGGTTCTAGTTATGATCAAAAATATTTTTCTTCTGTGCGCCGAAGCTTGCAGGGCTCTACACAATGAACTAACAAGTCACAGAGCATGTAATGCCTCAGAACAAAGAGAATTGATTTAAAAGAAAACGTGTTAAGAAAATAAGGTTTCACAACACACACAGTTTGATTATCTTTGCCTAAGGTGCTATTTCAATGATCGGTGTTTTTGAACTAAAGGTAAGCATGTATTAATTTAGATGAGGAAAAAGTAGATAACCCTGTCTTGAATGAGACAATGCAATCTTCATGATAGTTGACATGTTCTCATGTTTAGCATGCTTGAGCTTATACTTTTTTGTTTGTTTGTTTTAGAGGCTTGAAATCCTTCTATACTGGAACTATTCAAAAAGAGTCGAAGGCAATTCTCAATTCTAAAGAAAGTATATTCACTCTTGCTTGAGGCAAAGCATGAAAATATTTAGTTGAAATAGGGAATAGTTCATAAAGTTCTGAGTAGCTAAAATAAGAAGATCAGTTTTTAAATGTTGAAAAATGACAATTTTGTAATTTTAACAGAAAAAAGAATTAGAAATTCTCTCTCTCTTTTTGTAATGAATGGAAATCTTGTCCTGTAACCCAAAACAAAGTGACTCTTTAGTCCTCATCTCACCTTTGATGGCAGTGTCCAAGCATCCCAGCAAAGGTCCCTAAGTGACTCATGAACTGCCTGTTTCTGATGTTGCTCTATTTTCACCAAACCGTTCCAATGGTGGGCTGAGTTCAGTGACTGAGACCCACGTGGCCTAGCTGGCCAGCGATAGATAAATAAGCTGCAGAGGCCCTGGAGCCTGCAGTGAGGTGTGGCTGTGTTTCCTGCTTCTGAACATGAGGGTTGGGTTTGGAGCAGGAGTGGGGAGCCTGCACTTGGAAGCATGAGGAGTCAGACTGTGCATTTGTGCAGCTGCATGAATCCTCATATTCCAATGGAGGCTGCTTTGTAGGTCAACTTTTGCTTTTATGGACCAGCTCCCCTTCAGTTATTCCAATATTCAAGTGGCTATAAATAGCGAAAGCAAATTCCACTCTATCCTGAGAGACATACTCTCCTTTATTCTGAGAGGTGGTAGCCCTCTGCCTCATAGAGTTTAACTGAGGTAATGAGAGCTGTAAAAATCGTCTTGGAATACAGATTAGATGATGCCACAATTGTACTGAAAGTCTTCTGGTGGTGTACCATGACACTTGGGGTAAATTTCAAAGCCTTTAGCAAGAGCTGCAGGATCCTATTTGGTACAGCTCCTGACTTTGTTTTCATTTCCTACTACACTCTGCTGATTCATTCCACACCAGCCTACTGACCATTTCTCAAATAAGACGCTCCAATCCCAGCATCTCTGCACTATTGTTTCCTCAGCCGGGTCCAATTTTGGGTTAGCTTGTTCTTTATTTTATTCTGGTCTCAAATGCTTCCTCTTAATAGACTCCTTCCCTGAACGCCCAACAGAAAGGTAATTTCTCTCATTCTCCTTTTGCTTAAGTTGGTTCATTTTTTTCCTTCCTATTGGTTACTACTTCTTGACAATGTATCATTTTTATTAATACTCACATTAGGTACAATTAGGCTTTTAGTGATATTTTATAAGCTTCATTTTTATAGGTTACAAAAGCCCAAATATCAGGATTTAAATGTTACAAAATTTATACACAACATATATATCTTCATTGCTGTATATGTTATGTGAAAAATTTCATGTAAATAAAATGAAAACAAGCTATTTTCACTTAAATAAATTTCTTAGTAAGAATGCAACTTTGGTTGAATTAGTCTATTGTATTTTTTCTATTTTACTCTGTTTTTCTATGTCAGGAGATTAGTATTTTTACAACATTTCTCTTAGTGTACAAAGATGTATTTGTTAAGTACAAACTATAATATAAATATATAGCAATCATTATATAGTTTATGAAAACGACAGTTTTACTAGTAGCTATTTCACATTGAGCTCTTATTACACGTATAATCTAACCATGATAAAACAGAAAAATGTATACTAAGAAAAAAGTTCAAGAAAATAAAGGCTAAGGAATGTATCAAAGTATTTATAAGCTATGAAAATGCTGGCGTATGGTATGTGCACTAATCCCATTGAGTATGAGGAAGGACAGAAGAAGCCCAACTGGAATCTAAAGCTGGTTATGAAGGGGAACTTTTCTGATTATGTGGTTGAAAATAATTGAAATCTTTTTACATCAGAGAAGGCTTTGGAATATTCTTCTCTACTTTTTTAAAAATGAAAATTACCTTATGAGGGATTGTTTAGCTGTCATGTAACTCCAACTTAACATAAGCAAATTTGCTTCCACAGAAGGAAATTTTTAAAAAGCTTCCATGAAGGGAATAAAATTCATTCACTAATTGTTCTAAAATAATAATATATCATCTTACTTATGAGAAGACAAAAGAGATCAGTCAACTTCTGCTTAGTGTATTCTGATTTTAATCAGAATACTATATTTTAATGTGATACGGTAAATTCAAATTATTTTCACTTATAATAAGCAAATTTAATGGGTCTTATTCAGGAAGGACAAAACAGTTTATGACTTTAAATAATTTGATGTGAAATTTATGGGAGCTAGAGATTTAGCTGTTTTTTTCATAGTATGTATTAATGATCAAGCTCAAATGGATATAAAATACCTGGAAAATGCACAGCATATATTTATGCTTCCAAGTAAACTACTCTCAGAGGTAAATGTTTGCATGTCCTCACTCATAAGTGAAACTTGAACAACTATCATAATACTATAAGAAAAGGATTGGCAGTAGTGGGAAAATACCAGGGGAGATGGCCGGGGGCATACCTCATCAACAAGCATGACTGCATAATGAACATTTGTATACCTAACCCTGAATTGTACCCCACATATTTGAAATAAAATTTTTTTAAAAAAGCAACAAAACAAAACAAAACAAAAAGGTAGCTGTTTGGCTTATAATCTAATAATTATTTCTCTTTTTATCTTTCTCTTTTCCTTATCTTTGTATTTCTAATTGGCTTTGCTTAGGCTACTTTCTCATTACTTGGAAGACGACATAATTTAAACTATATCTAAGTATTAATTAAGCCCCATCTATTAGTCAAGACCAGATTAATAGTAGATGGGACAAGTCAACAAAGACATGTACTGAAGTATGATAACTTTCAAACCGCCATTGGAGAAGTTAAACATTTATTGAGCTATAAGCCCAAAACTGAAAAAAAATTAAAATATTTAATTTCCTTGTCTATAAATATGAGAATAATATTGGGAAGAATAGAGTTTTTAGTGATTTTAAAAGCGAGTGAGGTAAAGTCTACTTTACGAAAACAAATGCTTAGAATAAAATAAATTAGAATTCAAATTCAAAATAATAAAGGAGCCTCCCCTTTATGCAGGGTGTATTTAGTATAGTTTCTTTTAGAACATAACAAGTGTTTTATTAACCATTTGACAGAAAGAATAAGATAAGGACATTAACAGAAAAAAATGAAGAAAGGTTATAAATAGACTAGAAATCAGTGGGACCACACATTCACTTGATAAATCTTTATTGGCCATTTGCTATATGCCATATGCTGCCAAATATGTGGGAAAATTCAAACTTATAAGACAAGGCTTATGCCTTTGCAGAGCTCAAAGTGCAATGGGGAATATAGCAATGTGTGCTGGTAAGTGCAAATACAATGTTTGAATTAAAAAGAAATTTTCTGTAGAAATAAGCAAAGGCAGTAAAATTCTATTGGAGTTCTGAGGGATAAGTCAGATTTACACAGGATAAGAAATGGGTAAAAGGCACTTTATAAAGAACAGCCAGTGCAAAGACATAGAAGGATGAGAAAGAGATAAGTTCATGAAATGGTGACATGATCACTACAAGTACATTACAGGGTACTTGAAGGGGTGGTGGGCAAGGAGTCTGGAAAGACAGCAAGGGACTGGCTTGTGAGGGACCTTTCCTGCCACGATGAAGTGTGACTCAGTGGGCTTTAGACTGCCAACAGCCTTATGCTTTTCAGGCTTGCAATAGCACTATAGGATGTGCAATTTAGAACAAGCCAGTGGTTTAATGGTGAGGGGAAGAGACTGGTGGCAATAGACCATTTCATAGGCTGTTGCAATTGTAGTGGTAAGATGAACCTATGGAATTAGGTATGTTGTCATAACTTAGAGGATACATTCTACTTTAGAAAAACCAATGTCTTTAATAATTATGGGCAACTCATAATGTGAAATGCTTTCAAAGAAGACTAGGTGTGGGGAGGAGGGTCGTGAGGATTCATTGTATCATAAGGTAAGATCAATAAAGGCTTCAGTGTGATGTGTGATGCCTTGGGGTGGTGACAGGTTTTCTTATATTTAGCTATCAAAAGGTATTCCTGTGTTACCATAATTTTATTTAACTATTTTTATTAGCATCCTTAAACATTACAAGTTTCTTGTTCTGTGGAAAAAAAAATAATTTTAGAGACTTCTCATGAGAAAAAGCCAGAAAAAATAAAACTTTTTTGTTTGAAAAGCTAATACCTTTTATTGAAAAATAAAGCATAAAAATAAGTAGAAAAACCATTTATTTGAAAATGACAATGGGTCTTTAAAGTTGTTCTTCTGAAGCAAATGTGGTCTTCGTTCCATTGAGTAGGAAAATCTTAAATCAATCTTTCCAGGATAAAACATTGAAAAACAAAACCCAACCACTCTCTCTATTGTTAAGGACAAAACCAAAATCACAAATGCATAACATGTGCTTTCATAGCTCACAGGTGACTGATTTGTCTGTATTTTGAACACAATGATTTGCTTCTTTTGTGCTTCTTTTAAAAAAGTAACATTAACTTGCAAAAAAGACTCCGAATTCCATATGTAGGAAAAAAATTAAAAGTGAGATAGACTTTCATCTACAAGCTTAAAAACATTTCTTAATGTTATGATGTAATGGCAGTCTGTGAACACTTTTATGAATAAATAACAAATCGACCAAGCACACAGACCTGAGACATCCTGTCTGGGTAACATCTTCTAAGGAAGGACTCAGAGATTACCATTCTATGTTCCATGCTAAGGTGCTCAAGAAAAACAACTTCATATTGAGTGACATAAACAAGTGCAACAAATCTTTTAAAATCTGCATGTTGTTTTGGGAACCTTTTAAAAAGAAACCGTAAGCCAGCATATGGAAAGTTTATAAATGTAGCCCAAGTCGGCCTGGAATCTAATTAGCGATGCCTTCCAGCTGTTGCCACTGCCTGCAGCCTCTGTTTCCTCCTACTCTCTCCTTCCAAACAAACCATGGAAAAGCAAGCTGAACACCAGTTCTCCTGATGCAACTTGAAGTGAGGAGGCCTGGTAAAATCACTCTCCTTATTGAATGCTGCTTTACATAAAGCATACTGTGAAAATCCAGTCTGATTGATGAGAGATATAGAAGCAAAATTAGTGTTAAAAACATGTACTTGCATTACCAGCAGCACAAAAAGTTTATCCATGTTATGACTAAAGACAGAATGTGGTCTGATTTTTACCTCCTTGTAAAAAATCCATTCATTATGTTTCTATTTGCACTATGTTCCCCAAACTAGACACCTATGATAATCAAAGAAGATCTTGAAACCCTTTGCTTTGATAAAGATCAGGCTCCTACATCATGAATTGGCTACTTTTTCTCTATGGATCTTAACCTACATAGTTTGTCTTTAGCTGTGACATATATAAAAATGTATTTATAACAGAGTTTAAGGCATGGAGGATTTGGAGAAGGACGTGACATCGATCTGGACCACTGAGGATACATAAAATTTTAAATAGGCTGAGGAGAGAGTGATTGTGGCACAAATCTACTTCTCTCGTTTCTTTAATCTTTTGTTTTCCATTAATTCCCTTACATTTTCTGCTCTGCCTTCACCTTCCAGCATATGTCTCTCTAGCTTGAAAATACCCTCTTTGAACCCTCCACTTTTTAAATTGCCACAATATTTCTCTCTTTGCTTTGTTGCAAGGTTAAACCCCTCACACAGGTTACTCCCACTCTTTCCATTTCTACTCCTCCAGCCCTTTTAATAACCTTTCCAGAATCAAAGTCATTTGCATTTGGGGAGTGGGGGCATAAAAATGATGTCTTTCTTCTTAAAATAGCAATTTAAAAGCACTATAAAATTTTAATAATAACTAAAACTGTCTGAAAAGAATGTTTCTTTTCAGGCAAATGTAAAATTAAGGCATCTGTCTCCTGTTGCCATAGACATTTTTCTGAATGACTCACACCAAACATAAACCTCACAAGCCAACAACACGCTGTGGGGGGAAATAATTTCTGTTTACCCTCAGCCCAGAGTTCTGTCCATTAACATTTTTGCTTCTAAATATGCATGGCATGTCCTTTAAAAAAAATCTTCTGTTTAATGTTTCAAATGCACACGACTAGTTCTGACGTAGTGAATCAATTCCCTAATAATGAATCATCTGGCCAAACATGAGTCAGAGTAATAAAGCTCTCTGAGACACTTAGCTACTCCAACTAAGGACATCTGTAAACATGTGAACAACTTCACAGTCACAGACAGAAGTTTCAACTGTTATGGAAGGGTGGGCAAGACACAAACAGCACTTTGCTGTCTTCATTGGCTTATCATCTCTGGATTTATGATATTTATTAGGAGATCCTCAGATCTTTCACTTTTTGTGTATAGAGATTACAGCGATCGTGTGTAGCATTGAAACAACATTTCATAGACTGTCTCTACAGTTTATTTTTTGCATATTTAACATGATTTTAAAAGACCATTTGGCAACTACAATCAACATGAGATTAACTGTTTCATCAGAATGTGTTTACATGATTGCATTTTATCAAATGGTGTGTGGTTTCTGGAACAATATGGAATGAAAATATGGGTGCAAATGACAGTTTAAAGCGAGAATCTTCCCCACCTTGCACTTGGGTTAATGTCTTTTTTTGTTAATGTTAACCTGATCCGAGTCACTCAAGTAGATCTTTTTCTGAAAGCCTTCTAGTTCTTCCTCTCTTTATTTTAAGCCTTTGCTCATTGAGGCATTAAATAATATCCCTTCTCTCTCTGATTGTTTCTTGAATTATTGTTCGCCTTTCCATTTTGTTACTATTATGTTTTTATTTCCAGTTTCTTATTTGTTACCCAAACAACTTCCTACTGATTTCCCTTTTCTAGAGTTAGAGAAATAATGATGAGACATAAATAAAACAATAATGAGGCAATGATGAAATGATAAAAAATGATGTATTGATCATGAATTGTAGTGGATATTTTACAAAATATACATCGAGAAAAAAATTTATGTGAAGTTCAATATATCTGTTCTGTTTTATGCTCACCTACAACTTACTTATTAAATAATAGGAAATATTAGTTTCCTTATACTCTTTTTCTCTCTACTGCATTATTGAAATGGTATTTGAAGGCAAGAGGAAAACTTGAGAGTCTGATATTATCTGAAAAATCTTCTCTACTTTAGAGATGCTACTGATTTATTATTATTTTCTACATATCTTCATGTGTCCTGGTATGAATGTTAAAGTGTTTCATGCCACTTCCCCTATAGCACTGTAACACCACAAGATTATTAGTGAGATGTTTCATCTTTAACAACTATAATTGATTCCGGCATATGCATCAAAATGATAGCAACACTTTGTAAGAAAATAGTAGGCAAACAATTTTCTTATTAAAAACCTGTTTAAGAGATGGTAGCATTTTGCTGTGGTTGCTGCTGTCATTGTTTTAATATTTTTTAACTCGCCCCTATTTCTTGAAAATGACTACCTTATTGACATATTACTTACTTGTAGCATTAAGTCACTAACTTATTTCCTTGATGTTTTGGAAAAGTTCCTCTAGAGCAAGCAGGCCAAAGTATTTAAACTGCCCAGGAGCCTGGAGATTGGGCAGAAACACCCTGAGCCTGCCTTGGAAGGAAAAGGTCGAGGCTGGAACCTGCAATATCTCTGCTTTCTTTTGTTCTATATACTGGGCTTTTCCACCAAAGAATCCATTAGAATGTTGTGAAAAAGAGTGCTGTGAATCATAGAAAAAGTTGCAAGTCAAATGAGGAAATAAACCAATTCACCTATGGAAGACAAACATGTATGAACTGGCCAGCTCCTCTCTGTCAAAAAAAAAGCAACAGGAGAAAGACTACAGTGCGGATCCTGAGTATACCGCAGGGAGATGTGACACGTAAGGCCCGCTCACACCTGGAGGAGGCGTCCTGCACCTGAGACATGAAATAACATATGCCAAGACAACCTGGCTTGCCTCAAGTTTCACATTTTAAGATTTAAAATAAAGGGATTTAGAGGAGGGATCTGAAATTATAAAAGATTCCGTAGATTCTGCATTTTTAAAGAAATAAATACTTGAATTTTTTTTTTTTTTGCAGGAGACGTTATAGTGCTTGCCCTTAAGATTCAAGAAAAGGGCCGGGCTCGGTGGCTCAGCCTGCAATCCCGCGCCTTTGGGAGGCTGAGGTGAGTGAATTGCCTGTGCCCGCGGGTTCGAAACCCACCTGGGCAGTGAGACCTCATCTCTACAATAAATCAAAAAAATCAGCCGGGCGTGGTAGCACATGCCTGTAATTCCGGCTACTCGGAAGGCAGAGGGGGAAGGATCACTGGAGCCCAGCAGGTCGAGGCTGTGGTGGCCGGGAGCGGCCACTGCACTCCAGTCTGGGTGACAGAGTGAGACTCCAACTCAAAAAAAAAAAAAAAAAAAAGATTCAAGAAAAAGAATGTTTGGGCTAACGTGTTACATCAGATGGAAGTTGGACATTTTGATTTCAAAACTATGTGTGGTAACTAAGGTGAATATATTAAAACAAACATCCCTCTCAATGAGATTTTTCTCAGTCTACACAGCTGTTAACTCTTTGGCTCCAAAACCAGCAAAAGTCAGCAGGAATACAACTTACTCAAGTTGGTTCATAAACTGTTAAACGAATGCTTTGCTTTTGGAGAAGAAAAAGAAGAGATCACCAATGTGGAAACATTTTTTAAAAAATGACTGTCTTGTATAAATAAAAGCAAATTATCTATTTTTAGTCATTTTAAAACAGGAAAGAAAATGGGTAGGCCTCAAGTTTTTAAAAAAAACTTGCCAGAAGTAAATTCTTAAAAATCATAATTCTAAAAATTCAAGTGCAGAACAAACCACCATCTATTGCTCAGACTCTTTTGCCTTGACCTTAATCCAAGAGAAAGGGGAAAATGTTTGTGTTTGTCTTGCTCTGCGTGCGCAAATACTCAATATTTAATACAATTGATAGTCTGAAGTAGCAGCATTTTCATTTTGATCAAAATAGAGAGGAATGTAGAGTTCATACATTGGCTCTTCTTGTTGGTTTTCTTTTTCACCAACCATGTGAGCAAATAGGTGCACTAATAATGTGCAGGGTTTGTGCCTGCAAGCCCAAGGTGGTAAAGTGATGGAGAATGGTGAATCTACCCAGTTAATGCCAGCCAAGTATGGCCTTGGGACCAGGCAAGCAACCTTGCCTTGATATGGCACGCTTCTTCCACATTCACCTGTGCTTTGTCTTTAAAAAAAAATTAGTAAGTGACTGAGCCAGAACTCAAATGCAGACCTTTGGACCTTACCTTCTATGCTCAATGGAAAAAATACATCTATAATGGCAATCTCTCAAACTATATAAGGCAGTCAGACAAAGGAGAATGGAGAAACAACGGTTGTCATTTATCAGTGGGCTTTGAAGTGTAAAATGTAATTGCCATTATAACTTGTGATCAGTTATAACTTTTCTGCTTGAACCAGCACCTTTTAAAAAAATAGTTGAATGAATGACCTTGAAATTGTCCTTGATTCTTTTTTTTCCCTTCCTATTCGTACTTCATAAAAAAATCTTGTCTACTTTACCTGCAGAATCGACTCAGAATCCACCATTTTCCATCAACCCTATCATCTCTCTCACATGAGATGGTTGGTTGCTTTAACAGGTCTCGCTGTGGCATACCTAACCGGTATGATGTATCTTCAGCACAGCCAGTGACACAATTCTGTTAAAACCTAAGTGAGATCAGGTCACCCTTCTGCTCCAAGCCTTCCGATGGCTCCCATTTTACTCAGAGTGAAGTCAGCATCCCTGCTTTGGCCTCCATTACACTACAGGATCTGGCTTCTTTCACTCCTTTGACCCCATATCCTCTTACCCTCTCCTGCCCTCTCTGATCCAGCCTAGCTGTGCTGGCCTCTTTATGGTACTCAAGAATACCAATTGTGCTCCTGCTTCTGTAGTAACTTGAACATATAATGGCCTATGTATTTACTGTTCTTTGTGTCCGGAGCAGCGACATGCAAGGACTCCCTCTCTCACTTCCTTTCTCAGTGAGGCCTTGCCTGACCTCTATAATATTGCCCTATCAATTTCTGTGACTCCCAGTCCCCTTTCCTGCCTTATTTTCCTTCATAGAGCATATCACCCTCTAGCAAACTATGTGTATGTTTTTCTTATTTGTGTTTCCTTACACTAGCGCATAAACACCACGAAAGCAGGGATTTTTGTAGCTTTTGTCAACTTACATGTCTCTCAGTGCCCAGAACAGCATCTAGCAAAGAGTAGTTGCTCAATATTAAATGCATGGATGAATAAATTTCAGGGAAATAGAAACAAGACCAATTAAATCAAGGGTTGTTACTTAAGGAACTATTAACCATTAACGGAGTTTCATGAAGGCTTAAAAATTAGTCAATGAATAGGTTTTTTTTCCTTGCAGAATTTCTAAGGTGTGTGCATTTAACCTTGGGAATCTCCTTTATAAGATAGAGAAATGATAACACTCAGCTGTCTCATAGGTGAGGATTAAATGATATAACGTGCACAGTGTATTAACAATGACCTAAAAAGACTCTGTTTTAAATTATTTAGCGTTTTTGTTTGTTATTTTGCCATTTGGCATCATTCAGAGGCACATCAGAAAAGAGATCTTAAAAGTTCGATTCTTGGAGACAAATCATTGAATTATTTAGCAAATCTCAGACTATTGATCCAATTGACCCATTTTTTTTTAAAGGTAAAGAATGTCCATGAATTCCCTAGCTCATTCAGATGACTATGATACTTTAGAAAATTACAATATACTGTATATGCATGCACCCTTGAAATTGATTAAAACTAGATCAAATTCATAGCTTCCTGAATCAAACAACACTCTGAAATCGCTGTCCATTTTCTTCAAGTTGGTATTGTGCTAGAAAAGTTTCTAAAAGAGCAATATACTAAAATGTTTACATCTCCTGGTACCTTTAATTTCATGATTCAGTTCTCAGGGATTCAGGTGCTGTTTGCTCTTGAACCAATTACTTTGCCTAAAACAAGAATCTTTTCTTCACTCATTTTATGGGAGAGCAGGCACACGTTAATAGAGAAGAGATCTCTCCATGAGACCCAAAGTTGGTTTTTAATTGCAAAGTGTTTGAGGGAAAACATGAGTCAACTACTAAGTATCTAAATTAGTCACATGCACATAGTAGTTGTTAAATAAATGGTGGGGGGAAAAAGAGGCAAAGATGGTAATAAATTGCAAGGGAACATTAAAGACTAAAACTCTATTGTGGTATTACTTAGTATGGTCCCCAGACCAGCAACTTTACCATTACCAGGGAACTTACTGGAAATTTAGAATCTAAGGCTCCACCTTAGACCTCCTGAAGCAAAATTTCTAGGGTAGGGCCCAGAGAAATCTTATTTTAACAAGTTCTCCATGTGATTCTTACAACTTCTCTATTATATATATACAGCTTACAGTTCTAAATATGTAAGTTTTAATATATAAGAGGTTATTCGGATCAACAATAAGTGTGGAAAATTATTTAAAACTTTCAAATTAAAAAAATTAAACAGAGACTAGATAATTGTTACTTCAAAGCACTAACAAAAACAAAGTTGGGATTATATTTTAAATGTTTTATGGAACTCATAGTTGTTGGATATTTAAGCTCAATCCCTCTCTCAATTTGAGAAAGTAGTTTGATTAGTAGTTTAAGTGTTCTTAGAAATTCTGAAAAGAAAATTAATATTGTCACCTTTAACTTATATATGAAACAAATGAAAATCAAAACCTTATTCTGATTTCCCAAAATTGTATAGGAAAGGCAGTTTGAAAATATGTTTCTGGTATTTAGAATATATCTATTTATTTAGAAATGATATATTTAGAGTATATCTATTTCACCTGTTGCTACTTTACTTGAGTAACAATTGCTAATTTCCACTCTGAAGATAAGCTATGCAACTATACTAAACTCATTCTGTCAATCATCTGAATAATGTGGTGGAAAAATCACAGTGTTGCAGTTGGAATCCTAGCTTCATTATTTACATGACACCTTGGCTAAGATACCTTACTTCTGTGAACTTGATTTCTTCATATGTAAAATGTGAATTATAATAATTAGTCTAGAATTATGAAACAGAGAATATATAAAAGAGATACAAATGTAGATATATACATAAATTTAGTTCTCTATATGTTTAGAGATAGGTATAGTAAAAATATATATTAGAGGGAAATATACCTAAGATATATTCATTAGAACTTAAGTGCTAAATAAATTTTAAATCTCTATTCACATCTCATATTCAACTAAATCCTTTAGCTAGAAAAATATATTAAGTTAGAATGTATAGAATTACAAAGACAGCCACACTAGGAACAAAGTAAAAAAATTGATTTCTAGTGTTTGAGTTTATATTTTCAAGTGTCTTAAAACATATCTAAACCAAATTAAACTTTAATTTGATGAGTTTGAATCACTCGGTTCACATACATTCATTATGTCCTTATCCTGTGTAAAAATCTGGTGTGTTCAAAGGATATAATACAGTCTTTAACCTCATAATGTTCGACCCCAAAGATAATTTTTTAAAGTCTGATAAATCAACTTTAAAACTTTTTAGTTCTTCAGATTCAAGATTATGGCATAATTTTTTAATAAATGTCTAATAAATTATAGAATCATTAAAATATTAAAGTTATTATATAGATTATTTATTGGTAAGGTTATTATAGTAGAGGTATACCATCAAATTTATAGTATAGATTAATAAGTTAACAAGTATAGATAACTCTTTCATGACATTTTGCCAGGTAGGCGTGCCGGAAAACTTGGGTTGTCCACTTTGTTTTGGTTTGTTTTCAGATAGAAGGAATTTAAACTCATTTAGGTGATGATAGAAATGATTTAGCAGAGATAGAAAAATCCATAACAAAAGAAAGAAAGTGTACAATTGTAGAAATCAAGTCATTGAGAAAAAAAGAAAAAAAGGGAGCTCAGAAAGGCATGGGTCTTTGACTGATGTATGTACTTCAATGCCTATCAGAAGAAGGAAGGTAGAAAACATGGCTGTCAATGCTGGCAAGTTGATAATACAAGGGATAATTTCTTCTTTTGTTCTTTCAAGGGAATTTTGAAGTGAGGTAATGAATGAAGTGAGCTGATGAAAGGATATTAGCAGTTTGAGGAGATAAACTTGGAAAAAGTAGGTCTGAAGAATGGGACTCAGAGGAAGGTAAACAGACAGCTTGCATTTTTGAGGACCTGTTTATGATTGTATTAATGAATTTAATTTAGTCATGTATTGGTTGCCACCCAAGTTCTTGCTGCTGTGTCCACATGCTGGCTGAACATTCTTGGGCACTGAATGTTGCCAAACCATGCCTACCAAGCCTCTTTGAGCACTGTGCACAGATCGACCCAGTACTCCCACAAGTCCAGTCAGTTGCCACTTCTTTCTTATCTGTATCTGATTCATTTACCTTCTCCACCAGGCCTGAGAACAACCAGGTACTGAGAAAAGCATATTAGTGTATCTCCTCAGGAAGGAAACAATGACCTAGTAATTATTTTCTGGCTTGTCTCCCCACCAGACCCAGTCGGTTGGTAGATTTGGTGTTGATGACATGATAGAGACACTTTATCATTGACTCTGGTCACTCAGTAGAGAGAAGATTCCTACCCACTGTTATAAAATGAAGGGTTTGAAAAAAAAATAACATGCAGCATCTCTTTGAGCTCTAAGAATTTTATCACTCTGTGTTGGCTGCCACATCTTACTGATACACAAGAGGTATCTAAAACCTCTATCCGGCAAACTCAAAAGGTTCATGAGACTTGTCTTAATTCCTGACAAGGATTCTACATAGGCCTATTTGGAAAAAAAATTGTAAAAGTAGTTGAGACTTTGGAAAGATTATTTCCATTTCTATTAAAAATAAATCTTCTGAAGAATGCAGTTAAATCTAAAACTTAGACTGTATTGACCATTTATCATATGCCAGGCAATGCTCCATGTATTTCCAACAATATGGTCTCTTTTAATAAGGTAACTACACCAGAAGGTAATAGTCTGTTAAGTTCATATTACCCTCCATCTGATTAGGGAGATTAACAGGCCTTAAGTAACTGACAATTGCACTGAAAGTGGGGAGCTGGTGTTTAGACTCAGGTATTCAATACTATGCCTATTGCATCTCAAATAACTTCCACTTACCATGACTCTTTTTCTGAATATGATATAGTTAAAAATAATACTTAAACAATTCTTTTTTTTTTTTTTTTTTTAGTTGGAGTCTCACTCTGTTGCCCAGACTGGAGTGCAGTGGCCGCTCCCGGCCACCGCAGCCTCGACCTGCTGGGCTCCGACGATCCTTCCTCCTCAGCCTTCCGAGGAGCCGGAATTACAGGCATGTGCTACCACGCCCGGCTGATTTTTTGATTTATTGTAGAGATGAGGTCTCGCTGCCCAGGCGGGACTCGAACCCGCGGGCTCAGGCAATCCACTCACCTCAGCCTCCCAAAGGCACGGGATTACAGGCTGAGCCACCGAGCCCGGCTACTTAAACAATTCTTAAAGGTTGTTTACCAATCTGAATATCTATGGTCATCTAACTCTCAAAAATGTCATATGTAAAATGTGGAAAATAATAATTAGTCTAGAGTTATGAAATTTAGAGAATATAAAAAGAGATGCAGATGTAGATATATACATATATTTAGATCTAAATATTTTTAGAGATAGGTATATTAAAGAATATATATTCAAAAGTATCATATCTCTGTTGATCAGCAATGGAGATATGGATGGTGACAATTTTAAAAGCAAAGCATTCATTATAAATTTTAAGCTATCATACCAATAGATGAAAAACACAAAAACTCCTAAAATTCAGAATGAACTTAACTATGTCAGTCATAAAGCCCTTAATATATTTTTTGAATATTTTATCATTCAGAGTTTTTATTATTGAATAAATATTTATTCAGAATCTGCTTATCTACAAATATTCATTAACATGGCATAGTTTAAAGTTTTCCAGTTTGAAGATAACCAAGTTTATCAAGGTTATATGGGTTTTTATGTGGCAGGCCTTGTTTTAAGTGCTTTAGGTACACAATCATACTTAATACAATAAACCCCATGAGATATATAACTGCATCCTTATTTTCCCATTTGAAAACTTAAGCATAAACACTGTAAGTTATATGACTGATATTGTATGATTTCCTTACTTTTAACCACCACACACACACACACACACACGCATACACACACACACACACACACACACACACACACACAAAGTATAAGTCCCTTGGCAGTGATCATCTATAGAGGGTATACATGGAAAATTGTTGGGAGATTGCACTAGAACGTCATCAGAGGCTGGATTTTGAAGGCCCTTGTATGGAATGTTTAGGAATTGGTCATTAGTCTACAGGTGGTAGGATCCTCTAAAAATTTTAAACAGGGAAGTGGCATGTTTTGAACTGCTATAAAAATTTCATTCAGGTCTTATTGCGGAGTGTGGATTCAGATGCTACAGGCAATACAATCATTTAGGAGGTTATTAAAATAGATAGTTCAAAGCTATGTATTATATACCTCCTGCATGGTGGTCCCTCGGGTGAGTTGGCATTCAAAGCGGAGTAAGATATACTAATGAAATTCAATAAAATGTTTTAAAATAATTGTAGATTGAAGGAATGTAATGTAATTAACCACTAGCTTTTCCATTACCCCATTTTCAATTCATCGTTAGTGTTATGTTTTTAATGTCACTATTTAAATATACATCTACTGTCACTTGTCACAGGATTAGCAGAGCTCCATCAAATTCTGCCAAGCATGATAATCAACAACAACTAAAACAATCAACAAGTGAAGAGTCTTTAAAAAAAAATACGTCTAACCACCTTCTTGGACATCTCAGAATGAACAATACCATGTGGAAAATCTTGCCAGATAAAATTCATTGAAACTAAAATATATGGGGCAACCCCTTGGAGTCCCCTCCCACTGTGGGAGCTTTTCTGTCCTCTCAATAAATCCTGCTTTCAAAAAACAAAAACAAAAACAGACATATGGGGTGGGATTTTAACTCTTTTTAAAAATCAGCCTATATAAATTAGAAAAAAATATGACTATATTCACAGAAAGCTTTTTAAAAGAACAAAAGTTGGTTCTTTTAAGGTTCGTATGTGGTTAAAAATTATGGAGATATAGCTCTAAATTTAACAGAATTTTTACTTAAAAGTTACATAATATGTAAAAATTCTCAAAGTGTTTTCACATATGTTACCTCAGTTGGTAAGTGAAATTCCTTTGGGATTGGTAAGTAAACAATATCATTATTCCTATCCTACAGATGAAAATACTATGTTTCAGAAAGATTAAAAACAGAATTATTCAAGATCATAGTAATGTGTTGAATCAGCACTGTAACTGTAACTTAGACTTCCTCACTATAAATTCTATGCTATTTCTGCTCTATCACATTGGCTGCCAGAGGAAAATAAATAATCGTTTATTCATCTATTCATTCATTCATTCTTCACACATTTACTTAGTGCCTATTAGGACAAAGCACTGGATTGGGTGTTGTGAAATTTATGGAGATTATAAATCAGAGTCTTGCTGCTCAGGGGACCAGTGAGGGAGGTAAGAGTTTCAGTAATAGCTGTGAATGAGTGGAAAATCATGCCTAATAAGACAGTTACAGAGAGAATTATGAAAGGTCATCGTTGAGATAAATTATTTCTGGCTAAGGAATCATGGAAAGCTGTATGGGGAAGGTGGTATTTTAGCTGAGTCTTAATGAGTGGTTGGCATTTGGGCAAAGAGAGATAGGGTGTGAATTCCAAGGAGAGGAAACGGAATGAGCCAGAGAAGCGGGGAAGTCAAGATGTTCTTGAAAAATTGTGAATCATCCATTTCTCCAGAGTAGAGAGTCTGGAAGGTAGAGAGAGAAAGACACGGCTCAAAAATTAGTTTAAAGACTGGATGAAGGTGCCTACGATTTTCATGGGAGGCAGAACAGGGTGATGAAAACAATAAGGGTTTTGTTGAAATCACACAAGTTTAGGTTCAAATATATGTGTACACTCTGCTGCTTAAGCTGTGTGGCCATGACCAACCCTTACAATTTCTCTAAAACTTTCATATGCCATCCATAAAATGATTACATTTGCAAAATATTTTATAAATATTTTCAAAATCATAAAAATATTTTACTTTCAGGATGAATGTGAAGATCAAATGACAGGATGTCTGAAAAGCAACTGACATAACAAGGTCCTCAGTAAAAATTATTTTCCCATTCTTTGGTGGCCAATGGGGAACCAGGGAGGGCGACATAATGAGAGGAATGTTTTTGTAAAGCAAATGTGTTGGGTGAATTAGAAAAGAGAGGGAGTAAAAGATTAGAGGCAAAAGTTTTTTTTTTTTTTTTTTACAATAGGGCCACAAAAGAAATACCTCAATGAGGCAACACCACTGGGAATATTTAATACCAGGAATGACAAAAGAACACTGAAACAAACTCTAGTTATAGAAAAGTAAAATACAGAAATGATTAAATCAAAATTAATTCTAGAATACTGCTATAGGAATAAAAAAAAGATGAACAAAACCAAACTTTGAAATAAAAAAAGCTTTCATACTGGGCTTCAAAGCAGGGGCTCCAAGGTGCTTACAATTTTCGTGGAAGGCAGAATGGGATGATGAAAACAATAAGGATTTTATTGAAGTCACACAAGTTTTGGTTCAAACTTTGATCTCTGGGAAAGGTCACTTGGATGACACAAGATGTTCTCAGCTCTCTGCACCTGTATACATTTCCATCTTTCAGAAGAGCTGTCTGGGAAACTCAACAGAATTACCTGAATAGGAATTCACTTCAAAGGTGGTTTTTTCTTAAAAGGCTCATTTAAAATCAGGGACTTTGATCATAAGGGTGTGCCAATAGCTTACTTGACCATGATTCTATTATCAGAAAACCCATATGGCCAAATAGAGTAGGCTTCTATTTGTCAAATGGACTTGACAGTTGGACCTTTTTTTTTTTTTAACAATGGATGTGTGAGGTTTGAAAACCACCTTCTCCACTTGTTGTATTCATTTTCCAATGTCAATGTAAGGCTTCTTTTAAATTTCTAACTATAAACATATAAATTTTCTAAATGTTTAAGAACGAATGAAATATTTATGAAAGTCATGAATAAATTCTTAGTAACTGGTATGTATTGAGTACTCTCTGGGTATAAAATGTTACTAAAACCAGGTTTTGAATTAAAAATGTGGATGGAGGAGGAAGCACGCATGACAGTGACGTTTGCAATAAGCTGAGGGGAAATAAGCATGTGTGTACATACATGCCTATGAAATGAAATAACCAAACCCTATTCCCCTAAACTCACTTGATACTTTCTCCTATGAGTGGCTAAAAGAATACAGTTGCTCTTTCAGAGTTCTGACATCAGGACAGTTGTAAATTGAGAATGCAGTGTCTTTGTAAACTTGTGAAAGGCATGTTCCCTTGCCCCCACAGACCTCTGCAGTACATGGAGGAGGCCTACCTGGTTTCTATCTTCCTGGGCCAAACTCTGTCCTCAGAACTCCTGATGAAGTGCCTGACTGTACACACTGTGGCTGTAGTAGATGGTGAGACCTAGCTCAATTAATCTCCAAAAAGAGGATATAATTAAAACCAAACACAACTTTCTGAGAGATAATCTGGGGAAAAAAAATCCCACCATGCCTTTTAACCCTGTTTATTTAAGTCTTCACTATAACTCCAATCTTCCCATCACAACTGCTTTCACTCAGATTCTAATCTCTGCATGTCTGAGTATGTCCTGTATTCACTCAACCCCTCCCATCCTAACTCTCCAAACTTTTCTGGTAGGTTCTCTATAGTTGAAAGTCTTTTATTTAGCAAAATCCTCCTGTAATTTTTTGTTTGTTTTTTGAAATGGGGTCTTGCTCTGCTGCCTAGATTGCTAAAGTACATTGGCATGATCATAGCTCACTGTAGCCTCGAACTCATGGGCTCAAAGGATCCTCTTGCCTTAGCTTTCCAAGTAGCTAGAACTACAGGTGCAGGCTACCATGATCAGCTAATTTTTTAAAATTTTTGTTTTTAGAGACAGGGTCTTGCTATGTTGCCCAGGCTGGTCTTGAGGCAAAATCCCCTTTGACCTCAACTTCTTCCTAGACATTCCTTTTTGCTCTGATTGCTGGCTGTCCCTGTCATATTCTCAGCCTGAGACTGGTCTTTTATTCACATCCCAATTATCACAGAGCCTGGAGCAGGGATGAGTGCCTTCTTAGTTTCTCAATGGCACTTTTAGACTATCTTGGGTCTTTTCTCCCCTGAAAAATTCAGTTCCATTGAAAGGCAAGGCAAGCCGGGCTCGGTGGCTCAGCCTGTAATCCCGCGCCTTTGGGAGGCTGAGGTGAGTGGATTGCCTGAGCCCGCGGGTTCGAGACCCGCCTGGACAGCGAGACCTCATCTCTACAATAAATCAAAAAATCACCCGGGCGTGGTAGCGGATGCCTGTAATTCCGGCTACTTGGAAGGCTGAGGCGGAAGGATCGCCAGAGCCCAGCAGGTCGAGGCTGTGGTGGCCGGAAGCGGCCACTGCACTCCAGTCTGGGCGACAGAGTGAGACTCCAACTCAAAAAAAAAAAAAAAAGAAAAGCAAGGCAACAGACTATAGACTCCTCACAACCTTTCCTTTTAGAGTCTTTTAACCAATTCTAGGCCTTTCTCCCAAGTCCTCATTCATAGATGATCCAAGCACTAGCTCACTGTCCTCTTTACTACCATTTTTCTTATTGTTCTCAATGATTTCTTAATGGATATCCATGGAACGACCCATCCAACACCCTATCCTTCTAATACCTTGCCTTCCTCATTTCCAAAGACATTTTCCTCTGTTTTATCTTAGCACCCATCCCCCTATAACTTTCAAAAACTGCACTACGTACAAAATTTTGACCCCCAGGTGTACACTTCCCAGTCACTATTATTTATTTTTTCAGCTTTCCAAGTTTATTGTAGTGTTCTCACTTCAACCCCATCCAGTCGAGCCTTTGCCCCCCAACATTCCTTTACAGAACATAAACCCTCTATAGTCCTCCCTTGTTCCTTGTCAAGTTTAGTCCATGATCCACCACACTATTCATTTGGCAAATCCCCAAATCTAGTTAAATCCACCTTTTCAACTGTGCTTCTTCTGCACACAAGCACCTAAGTATAGTGGGAGAAAAACAAACAAACAATGACTAGTCTCTGTTAAAATTTATGAACACAAGTCTCAAGTGGGCTCTCATTACTGGCCAGTATTTTTATTGCATTTCTCTGCCCAATTCACTCTCTCATTTCCTAGAGGAATATTTTCTGTCTCTCTTTTTAAATTTCCAGATCTTCATTCTCAGCTAATTATCTCAATTATTATTTTGCTTAGAAAATAGGATAATTTAGACTAGAACTATCTCATATGTCCCAAACCAAATCTTCTGACCTATTTGTATCTGCATATCCTATTAAAATGAATGAACTGGTAAAAAATAACCAAGGCAATTTTGAAGAAAACAAGCAGGTATCAATACTTACTTATTATGAAGCTATGGTAGTTGAGAGAATGCAAATATTGGCACAAGGACAGACAAAGAGACAAAGGGAATGGAATTGACTCCAGAAATAGACCAAACACATACATTCATTGATTTATGAAAACGGTGATGATGCAGTGCAATGGGAATAGCATGGTCTTTTAATAATGTGACTCAAATGGATACACATGGAAAAAAGAATCTAGAGCTCTCATTTACACCATACTAAAATTAATTTCAGATGAATTATAGATCTAAACATAAAAACGAAACAATAGCACTTTAAGGGGGAAAAAAAGACCACTGTCATGATTTTGGGGTAGACAAGATGATCTTAAGTAGGACATAAAAAGAAAAGATTAAAAATTGGATTACAATAAAATTAAAACCTTCTGATCTTCACAAAATACTTTTTTTTTTTTTTTTGAGTTGGAGTCTCACTCTGTCACCCAGACTGGAGTGCAGTAGCACGCTCCCAGCCACCGCAGCATTGACCTGCTGGGGTCTGGCGATCCTTCTGCCTCAGCCTTCCAAGTAGCTATAACTACAGGAGCGCACTACTACGCCCGGCTAATTTTTTGATTTATTGTAGAGATGAGGTCTGGCCAAGTTGCCCAGGCAGGTCTCGAACCCGGACTCAGGCAATCCACTCACCTCAGCCTCCCAAAGCGCGGGATTACAGGCTGAGCCACCGAACCCAGCTACAAAATACTATTAAAAAAAGCAAACCACCAAGTGGTAGAAGATATCTGCAACACGTATATCTGACAATAGAATAGAATACATAAATAGCAACCACAAATCAATTTTTAAAAAAGCAATCACCTAAAGAGGAAATAGGCCAAAAAAAGGTTTGGAAAAAATACTTCTTGAAAGGGGATAGCCAATTGGTACATTAAAAATATAAAAAGGTACTTGACTTCATTAGCTATCAGGGAAATGCAAATTTAAACCATAATGGTATATCAATGTGTAACAACTAGAGTGACTAAAATAAAATAAAAAAAATATGATCCAAATATTGGCAAGGATGTGAAGTAAATAGAACTTTGTAATACAATTGTTGTAAGTTGGTAGATCATTCTGGGAAACTGTTAGGCAGAATCTGCAAAAACTGAACATGCACATTCCTATAACCCCAAAATTTCACTTCCTGATAGATATCAAAGGAAAATGCATGCATATGTTAACTAAAAAACATATACATTATGGCCAGCACTGTTCATAATAGCTCAACACTGGAAATAACTCAAATGTCCATCAACAGTAGAATGGGCAAATAAACTGAGGTATATTTATACAAAGGAACACAATTCAGTAATGACAACAAATTAATTATATCTACAGGCAAACATAATGTTAAAAAAAAGAAGTCAGACCTGAAAGAGTACCTTCTTTGTAATTCTATAAAGTTCAAAAATAGGCAAAATTAACTTAAGGTGTTAGAAACTGAGTGATTATTCTTGGCGAGTTGGATGGGGGTTATTATAAGCAAAATGAGTTTATCAAATATCCTATTACAAATGCACATTTAAGTTTTCATTATGTTCAGTAACAATGATCATCATGGTATTTCAAGTGAGAGAAATGAATAACAAAATAGTAAAAACACAAAATTATTGTCAAAGATATGAATTCAGTTCAGATTGCCAATATTTCCTACTCTAAGTTCTGCATAAAGTCTATATCTAAATTTTGCAACTTATTGGCTGGGCGTGGTGGCTCATGCCTGAATCCCAGCACCTTGGGAGGCAGGGGCAAGAGAATTGCCTGAGCCCAGGGGTTCAAGACCAGCCTGGGCAACTTGGTAAGAACTGTCTCTAAAGTAAACCAAAAAATTAGCTGGGCATGGTGGTGAGTGCCTGTAGTTCCAGTTACTTGGAAGACTGAGATAGAAGGGTTGCCTGAGCCCCGCAGGTCAAGGCTGTGGTACGCACTGAGCATGTCACTGTACTCTCGCCTCCAACTAAAAACAAATAAAATAAAAATAATTTTTGCAACTTATAACTCTCTGAAGCCTTCGCTATATTCTCTTTTAAGAAAAAATAATGTCATTTCGCCATGTCTTTATTTGCAAAACTGTAAAAAAAAGTTAGAAAAAATTACTTTAAAATAAATCAAACACAGACAGCCACTTTCCCAATTAATCTTTTATCTCACCAGGCCAACTTTGAACACGTAGAGTGATGTTTCCCATGTACAGAACCCCTGCATCACTACACCTCTTGGAATCTGTTGCCATATCCATATAAAACAGGGATAACAATAGCAACTACCTCATAGAGTTGTTGTAAGGATTAAATGAGACAATGCATGTAAAATGCATTATCCTGGACACAGAGACTGCTCAGTAGGTGCTAATATTTAATACTAACACTCAATGTATTATTAATAGTGCTATCATCAGAATAGCCTGAAGTGCTCATTAAAGCACTATTGATTTCTGGGTTTGAACCCAGATCTACTGAAGCTACATTGCTAGTTGGGCCCAGAAGTCTGCATTTTAACCAGCATTTGCAGTGATTATTTTTGCACACTCAAATTTGAGAACTATTCTCCAGAGGTTAGGACTTGTTTCTCATTTGTTCCTCACACTCCCAATGCATGAGTATGCACACCGTGAATACTCTGATGGACTGACTGACGGACTGACTGATAGTATTGCCAGACTGATATGATGTAAATTATTAAAGGAATCTGGAATTTGTGGGATAAATGAATAACAAAAGTCAAGGATATTTGATATTTATAAAGGAGCAGATTGTGCAGTAAAAGAAAATTTTTTTTTTTTACATGTTGACTCCAGAAAATTATAAAGGAAAGGTTGCTTTGTTAACAGCATCAAAAGTAACTTCAGCTTCGATTATATAAACTTTTTCCTTGTCATGTGAAGATACTTGAATCTTCTCACATTTCACGTAACCTATTTTTTCCCTTAAAATATTTCAGTTCATTCAAGTTTTTATTGCTTCCTTTTTTACTTTAGAGGATCCAGAAAGGATAGACACGTGTTCATGAAGAGGGCAATGACCATATTCTCTGGGACCTGCATTTACATTGTGTCCAGAGTTAGGCTTTTATAATCACTTTCTTTCTTACATCTGTGTTCACTTAAAGGAAAGTTCTAGCAAATTGTCTAAGAGGAGAACTGCAAGTGAGAACATTATCAGGTATTTAATTCAAATAGAAATTTTAATCCAATCACAGTAGCTATTTGCATTTTTTCCCTATTAAACACTTATACAACTTGTTGTACTGAATAGAAAATTTTAATAGGAAAAAGAAATCTCATTAGATATTTGATTGCTTTGAAAGCACAGAGGAATCAACCTTTGACCAAAGATAAAAATTAGAAATTATTTTCAGCTTAGTTTCTGTTTTATTTCATTAAGTAAGCATAGCAGTTAAAAGACAAAACCTAGATATTTTATCATTGAAACATAATGTTTAAGAACAAATTTTCTTGTTGGGTGAAATGCCTTGAACATATGCTTTATTGTGAAAAATAAATTCCTGTAGTTAGTTATACTTTCAACTACTGTTGGCTATCTGCATAAATCTTCGTTCTATAAGTTAGTTGAAGAGGTCCAGTGAAGCCTTATGACACATTTATTTCCTGAGCCAAATAAAAAGGTGGTTGGAATTAAACATGAAGAACTTGACCTCCAGGCCACCAGATGGACTTGATATTTTCTAGCCAACAATCTGTTCCTTTATAAATATCAACTGTCCGTGACTTGCTGATGCCACAATTAACCTTTAGAATGACTTGAAGTACATTGAGACTTCTTTTTTCTCTCTCCCTTGAGAGGGAAGGATGGGATTTTTTTTTTTTTTCCTTTTTGGCAGTGTTGCTAAGTTCTGACAGTTTGCTAAGCAGTGGAAATCATGCGGTAAGCAAAAGTCCCTGCAAGACAGAGATTCCTACAAAATAGTCTTTCTTTTTCCAATGGATACTGGCTACTCTTACAAGACACAATTCCAAGAACAACTTCACTGGAGCAAGAGCTCCCTGCCTGCAAATGAAAACACAGACTGAACCTAGTCAGGCTCTCTTCTACCTCTGTCCAGCACGACCCCTTGCCCTCCTAGTTAATCTCCATCCCATAGGCTGAATTTGGACATCTAAATCAGTTACAGTAGCCAGCATTCTCAGGAGAGAGTAAAAATATGAAAACATGTGAACATCTCACATAGAAGATTTAGGTATGCAGCAAAGTAATTACAGTACTAAAACACTTTACTAACATGTAAGTAATCTGATTTTTGTTCATCAGAAAATTCCCAGACATGTGAAGAACAGCAGAAAACTTCAGCTGAAGTTTGATTGTTGTTGAGCATTTAACACTGACTGTAACCTGTTTCTTTGACCCCTTTTGTTTCAGTCATTCCATTCTAGATTTAAGAACAATCCAAGAGTAGCAGAAAAAATTTAGTCATCTTTCTTACCAGTGATGGTGCGTGTGCATTCTGTTGTGACACCTGAAACAAAATCTGAGCACGATAGAAATTCACAATAGATTAGGAATAGGAGATCATTTCTGGAGATCTCTGGTTGGTGGATGAGTGCTTATCTCATTTAAAAACTCCCCATCGGCTCAGAGTAAAGAAAATGATACTAGACTAGTAACTAGACTTTCAAAATCACTAACAGGGCATCTATTTTAATACTCACCATAATCCATCATGCATTCATTCGTTCAGCTGTTCCCAAGACTTCGTTACTCCCTTAAGTTAGGGGCTGAATCTTAATTAAATGTTTACTATTTCTTCAAGGAATAAGTATAATAAGTAGTAACACTTACTTTCCCGTAATAAACTGACTCCTGGACGGTGTGCAAATAGGCTGGACATAGTAGTTCTCCAGTTTAACTCCTTCGGCAGCGAGCTTGTCAAGAGTGGGCGTTTTAATCTCAGATCCGTGATAACCCACATCTCTAAATCCCTGATCATCCGCCAAGATGAAAATGAGGTGGGGCTGGGAGGTGGCAGTTGTAATGGGCTCTCGTCTCTCTCCAGCTTGAGTTAGTAAGGTCCCTTCCTCCTCGTCCTCTAACCTCTGGCCCCAGGACAGGTAGCCATAGGTGAGGAGGCTGAGGACCCAGAAGCCTGCCAGCGCCCCCATAGCCAGCATCTTTCCAGGCCAGACCCAGGCCTGCGGAGACCGCGGAGGCTGAGGCCCCCCGCAGCCCCTGAGGGCCATTCACTCGGGTCCCAGCTGAGACTGCACGCGCAGAACGCGCGCCCCGCGCCGCGGCGGGCGCCCACATGCACGCGGGATGGGTAGACCCAACAGAAGGCGGAAGGTCTCCACCTGGAAAGAAAGCCTCTCCTCTCAGCCGTCACCATGTCCGACCACTTTAATCCTTTAGAAGTGCTGGCTTAATGGATGGGCCCTCGGAAAAACAAGGAGTCGCTCTTCACCGTATTCCCCTTTTCTCCCTCGAGCAGCTTCCACCGAAAAAGTTAATAATCTCCATCCAAAAGTTCCCGGGAGGAAAATTAAAACAAACAAAGTCAAGAAGGAATTAAGGATCACACTGGCACCCTGGGCAGGGGCTTCTCGTGGTCAGAGTGCCGGGACATTGGGGAGAGAGCCGGTCCCGGCGTGCGCACCGAGGGCTGTGAACCCGCGGTCACTCCAGCGGCGTCCACACCTGGAGCCCGGCTAAGCCGAGCCGTCGCATCTGGCCCTCGTCCGGATCGAGGGCGAACTGCCTTAGTGGGCCGGCTTCCCGATCACCCTCTCCACCTCTCCGGGGCTCTCTGTGCTTCCCGGTCCTCTCCTAGCCGTTTGCCAACCTCGCCGACACTCGCCAGGCGGCCAAGTGAGAAAAAAACCCACTTCCTGATCTGCCCCCACCGCCAACCACCCCTCCTCTGCAGAAACTTCGGGCAGCGGCTCCTCCCGGCTGCTGGGGGGCGCGAGGACCAGAGCCGGGTCCCAGCCCCGTGGCCAGCGCGCGCCGCGCCCACTCGTCCTTGGCGGAGTTGGCACCGGAGGGGGCGCCGCGAGCTGCGTGCGCTTTCTCAGCTAACTTAGTTCTGGCACTCCGAGTTCTCTCGCCTCCTCCCCCTTTCCTCTCCAGTGAATCACAGAGCGGGGCTTTCTGCCTTAGCAACCCCGGGAAGAGGGGGAGGGGAGGCCGGTGTAGAGGCTCAATTTTGCCTTTTTTTTTTTTTTCCTCCGGGAGGAGGATGACCTAGGGGAGGGATGAGGTGGGTGGGAGTGGGTGGGATGGGGTGCGGGAGGTGGCTTTGCCACACGAGCCTCACGGGGCTCAGGGGATGCGCCGGGGCCCCCGCTCCCAGGAGTGTCGCCAGCTGCCCTCCTTCGACTGGCGAAGGGGAGGGGCAGCGGCGCGGACGGGGAAGGGTGACATGGGCGCTTCTCTTCCCGCGTCTGTAGGGGAAGAGCCTTGTCGCTCATCCCGAAAGCGGCGCTTGCAAACTTTTCCCAGTTTCTGGAGGGGGTGAGAGAGAAAGAGATGGAGAAAACACAAATTGTGTACCATACCCTTCCCTCTTTTCTCTTTAGATTTTCCTTTACTGGTTCCTTGGTCCCTTCCCCCTCTCCACCCGCCCCATTTTCCTACTCCTTTTTTGGGGGTCCCTGCCTCCTTTTCCTTTTTTTTTTTCTTAACAGTCACGATGACAAAGTTGAATTTCCTCTCCCAATAGCTAGTCTTTACAGTCTGATTTCCTCATCAGCTTCTACCTATGTGAGGATTTTGAAACTGCCCACTCCCTCTTAGCTCTCCCTAAACTCACCTTCAGGGTGTCCCCAGCCAAGAACATGGAGTGGAAGAGGAGTTATGCGTTTCATCTCCAGAGCCGCCAAGCCCCTCTGCATTCCGGTGTTAAAGGAACTGGCCTTTCCCAGTCAGTAATTCGGGAATTTCATTCAATTTTTCTTTTTTTGTTTCTTCCTTTTTTTGGGGGGGGGGTCAATGTAGTGTAAAACCATTGTAAAAGTTTGTCTTGACTGTGAAAAAATGCCCCTGATTTTACTAGAATCATAGAGTTGCAACACCCTGCTCAAAGACAGGAAAGGGATTTATAGTACAGTATCTCTTTATAAAAGAGGAAATCAATGCCAAGAGCCACTGAGATATCTTTTCCCCAAATTTATTTGACAATGATTTGTTGAATACCTACTGTGACCTGGCATAACATGTCAGATTCTTTCCATTGACTAAAGCATAAATGTAGGTTTCATCTAGCCAGTTACCTTTGATTATCTCCTGTTGCTAAAGTTGTTGTTCAATTTCTAGACGAAACTTTGTGAAATGAAACTTAAACAACTTTGAAACACAAGATGGTGCTCCATGAAGTTAATTGTGCTGGTATGTTGGCCTTCTTCCTGTAGCCATTCTGGTTGGTCTAAGGAGAAATGGTCACTTTTAGAAGACAGGTTTGGAAATGTGACTTTAGCAATTCTTTTTTTTTTTTTTTTTTTGAGTTGGAGTCTCACTCAGTCGCCCAGACTGGAGTGCAGTGGCCACTCCCGGCCACCGCAGCCTCGACCTGCTGGGCTCCAATTCTGTGAGCTAAATCACCAGATATGTAATGAGAGTATTGAGCATTAGGGGACGGGAAAAGCACTGCGAGGTAGGGCTCTAGGCTTCATGGTCCTAACCAAGTGCTTCAGTGGAAAAGGTGTCAACAAACATTCTGATTAATCTAGCTACGATTATTTGTCTGATAGTAGAGGACTTCTTGTGACATAGCACAAGAAGTGTTCACATTGCTGTGCAAGAACAATGGACATTTTCAGTTCAGATTTCAAGAAAGAGTTTTTAAAAAGTCAACATGCGTGGAATACTTACCATGTGCATAGTACTCTGAACACATACACACACACACACACACACACACACACACAGTTGTCCCTCAGTATCTGTGGGGATTGGTTCCAGGAACCCCCAGTACACCACAATTCATGAATGTTCAAGTCCCTGATACAAAATGGCATAGTATTTACATGTAACCTATGCACATCTTCCCATATACTTTAAATTATCTCTAGATTACTTACAATACCTAACACAATGTAAATAGTTGTTATACTATATTTTTTAAATAGGTGGGTTTTTTTCTTGAGTATTTCTCTTCCTTAATTGGTTGACTCTCAGGATGAGGAACCCAAGGATACAGAGGGCTGACTGAATATGCTTTGTAGTCTTTATATGGTACTTTATATGTTTTATTAATTTTCCTTCCTTGTGAGGTATTCGTCCCCATTCAACAAATATTTGAGGAGTTGGGCCAATGTTAGAGTTGGAAAGGTAATGGTGAACTTGAATCAGGCTCTGCTCTGGTGGTCCCTACCCTGTGATGGGGGAAGAAATACCCTGATCAACAAATCACCTTAACAGTCTAATAGTTACCTACAATATACAAATGCTCTGAAGAAAATGAACACATTTAAAGAAATGTTATAACAAGGAAACTTGATTTAGATTGGGTGCAGTTAATAGGTGAGGTGGTTCAGAGAAGTGAACTTCAAACCGAAGGAATGTTATTTTGTTTGTCATCCCCTTTCAGAGAAAATTTAGAACTAGAAATGTATCTGACTTCAAAGCCTATGCTTTTCAAAAGATTTTCTTCCTAAAAACGGGCTTTAAAATCTTTGCCAGCCACACAGCACAGAGATAGCACAGCAGTCTGAGTCAGAATTTTAATCCTCACACAAGGCAGGCAGACACTGGACACTCATGATAGGAGGGCAGAACTCTTCCCTAAAAAGCCATTTCTAGAGTAAAGAGGTCTAATACTGAGGGAGACTAAGAACTACTTACAGTTAGTAATAAGAGCCAAGAAAGAAGAATGGCCGTGTCACAATAGATCAAATGAGATATGTCTCCAGGAGGAAAGTGTGGGTGCCCTATAAACAGTGGATAAGAAATACTTCAACATTCTCAAGGAAGATGTGGGGAATGACATCAGAAGCTATTGAATGCCCTAGGCTTTATTGTACATAAACTTTGTACATAAACATTGCATAAACTTTGCATAAACTTTGTACATAAACTTTGCATTTCTCATTATAGAATTGGGTTTCATGCACTCTAAGCAATAGTTCTAGCATCTGTATTGAGTCCCAATTTAAAGACCCTCCATAACTTATTAGTTCATTTCTGATTTTAGAATCAGAAAATTTAGACATCAGCTGCTCTTACAGAAGCCCATCTTAGGTTTATTTCAACTTGGATATGCTCACCAACTCTTCTAGCTGTGGAGTGGCTATCTAAAACATTAAGGTATTATTTGATTCAGTTACAAATGAGAAAAATAGAATCATTTATAAACAAAATCAGTATAAACTGAGTCTTCAGATGAGGCTTAATCAAGGTTGAAGCGATGCCTAAGGTATTTTCAAAATGTGAGAAGGAGGAGAGGAAGTTAAAGGAAGAATATTTCAGGTAAAAGAAAAGAGAAAACAAACGCTGAAGACATGTCAGAATTGGCAGAGTATGGAAAATAATGTTTGGAAGTTAGGTGATACCAGATATTGAGGGGCTTTGAAAAGGAATGAAGAGCTGTAACTTAATTCCGAGGGCATTAGGAGAAATGGAGTCCCTTGAGTAAGATGTAGCATGATAAAGTATTTTAGAGGGGTCATTTCTGGGATAGATTTATATGGAAAGAAGTTACAAATGAGCCACTTCAGTTCATCAAAGCCTGAAAGTTTGAAGAGTAGTAATTTTATTCTGAGAGTAATGAACCTATTAAAGCTTTTTTTTTTTTTTGAGTCAAGCATGATGAAAAATATAGGAAAAGAAATCCTAGGTCATTTTCAGGGAGAGAATTGAGAGGACTAAAGACCAGAATAACAGGACTTCCACAGTATGCAAAATTTGTACCAGCAACATATACCTAGATGAAAGAACTATGCTTTGTTTATGTTATCTGATGAGAGGAGGGCATTCATTAAACTCTTAGAAAGTTTTAATCAACTAAGAGGGGGGAAAAAGACAAAAGAATAAGGAACCCAAGATAAGATCTGGTTTGAAGGGATAATGAAAAAAGAAAAGAAAGAGTAGGGTAAATAGGGAGAATGGTCACTACCAGATGGGGATAATCCAAATAAAAAAACCACAGGGTGGCTTGAGGTTTTTCAAGGGACAGACCAAGGATACTGGATGTCAGGGTTGTAAGTGAAGTGAAAGAGTGGGTATGAGGAACTTATCAGTGAACACAGAAGTGAAGAAAATCACAAAGAAGCAGTAAAGGGTTAGTTACACAGTATTTCTTTGAAACACCCACGTTAAACCTCACCATAAAAATGACATTTCCCACAGCCCCCAGTATGCATGGACAGGATTTCTCTGGTTTACAAGCTGTATACACATAAAAATTGTTTGAACAGATTGTTGGTAAGACAGCATGCCTTCTGCATATTCCCTTTTCTTTTGTAGGCATTTATATTCAACTAATCATAGACCCAGATGCATAAAGGATACAGCTAATTTCTAAATACAGATTTTAAAAATTGTGAAAATGGTTAATCCAGATATTTACAGACTGATAAAAAGATTTAAAACTCAATTTCTGCTGGGTTGTGTTTATAAGTACATTAAATACTTAAAAATGAAGGAATGTCATCAAGTTTAAACTAAGGCACAAATAGTCTAAAACAGATGTTTGTCCTCATATGGTCACCATAACGTGGACTCCATACAATAAATTACTTATTAAGCCCTATGAACTCTTTAGTAGGCTATACAACTAAGACTGCTTTGAGCCATTAAATCATCACAAGCAACATGGGCTCTCTGAAGATCAAGTAGTATGGTTAACTTGCTGATTTAGTAATTAAGTTGAGGTTGCTTCCTTTTGTTGGGAAGTCTCTGTTGAATACTAGCTATAACAATTTATAAAGAAAAGATGAATGATGTGGGAAATTCTAAAGTTCCAACAGTGTTTATAAATATAACTACCCAAAAGTAATATAAGTTTGGAATTACAAACTCAGAAAATCTAAACAGTCAAACAGGAGAACTTTCTTTCATTCAGCAAACATCCTTACTGGAAAGCAGTCTTTTAAACACAATTTCTATGAAGAGAAAATCTAATAGTTTCTATAATTTTAAAATATCTTCCTGTTGCTTAAAGTATAAATAAAATTCTATATTATTTCTATGGCAATTTTCTGTGTGCTGCCTCCTCTTTCTTTCTTTCTTTCTTTCTTTCTTTCTTTCTTTCTTTCTTTCTTTCTTTCTTTCTTTCTTTCTTTTCTTATGGAAATTCTCAGCTCCAGTCAAGATCTAAACCAAAATATCCATAGTCTGGGACTATTTATGGTACAGAAAGCTTTTCAGGTGATTCTCTGTGTTTTGAGTATTGAAAATCATTGATTTAGAACTTAAAGCATGAAAAAGTTTTAACATGACTGCCTAATGGGTGACATTAGTGCCATTTACCACATACAATATGGGAAACAGATGAAAAACAAATGGGTAAGTCTAGAGTCAGAACATCTGAAGGCTGAACACCTAATTTTTGTCAGGTGACAGGAAGAAGCAAAGTAGGGTTATAACTAGGCATAAGGTTTAAGAAGTGGGCGCATTAGAGTCTAAGTGGGTAGATGCCAGAGGCAACAGTCTGTGTAAGCATTGCTGGATTCAGTTACATTCAGACACAAAGCTGGGGGACAGGCTAACTGCTGTGTCCAGCTTCCTCCATAGTACAGTATTTGAGCAAGATTGCTGGTATTCTCCTTGTGGCATGGGTCAGGAAGGTATTGTCTTCCTGAGAATCTGAGGTGAGTGACTGTCTAGTCTCAATGGGGCTAAACAGATATGGAATCCAGGGTCAAAGCTAATGTGTGAGAGTTAGTGTCTGACGTGGCATCCAGTAAATAGTGAAAAACCATATGAATTTTTTTTTTTTTTTTTTTTTGAGTTGGAGTTTCACTCTGTCACCCAGACTGCAGTGCAGTGGCCACTCCCGGCCACTGCAGCCTCGACCTGCTGGGCTCCAGCGATCCTTCCGCCTCAGCTTTCCAAGTAGCCGGAATTACAGGCGTGCTCTACCATGCCCGGCTGATTGTTTGATTTATTGTAGAGATGAGGTCTCGCTGCCCAGGCGGGTCTCGAACCCATGGGCTCAGGCAATCCACTCACCTCAGCCTCCCAAAGGCGCGGGATTACAGGCTGAGCCATTGAGCCCCGCTACCATATGAATTTTTAACATAGTAATACATTCAATAGAGATTGGTGATTGGAGAATAAGAATGAGGAAGGAATAGATGATCATATTTAGTTCTGATTTGGGGTAACTTGAATAGTGATGCTATTCATAATGGTAGAAGTCATGAAAGGTCTAACAAGTTTGGGGAATAGACAGAAAAAAATTACTTGGCTGCTGTTGACTCTGAGGTCTGTGAAGCATCCCAGTGGAGGAACATATGGATCCATAGGATATATGGATCTGAAACTCAGGGAATAGGGTAGGATGAGAAATCTCATCAGCCTCTAGACAGGCTTGGTAACATTTCCCAGGGAAAGGTAGAGAATGAGGCTTGAGAAAGGGGTCCTGGAGGGAACTCTGCAAGAATAGGGAAGATGAAATGGGGTCCATGAGGAGACCAAGAAGACACAGTGAGAGAAATAAATGGTAAAAATAGCAACATTTATGGAGTATCACTCAGTAATGCTCTGGTGCGAGCACTGTGCTAAGTGGTTTTACTGGAAATATCCTAGCGCCCTTTGCAACCACCCTGCAGGTACATGTGAGGAAACTGAGGCTAACACCAGGTGGCTAGTCAAAGGGTGGAAGCAGAAAAGGAACATCATAAAAGAACAGGATAGCAAACAGTCAAGGGCCAGAAAACCAGCATGCTAAGAAGTGGGCAAGGTCAATCAAGTCAAGAGTGGCAAAGAGGACACGTGACATAAGACACACAGCAGGTTTTAATTTATTAGGGTAAGGGGTCCATGAATGGTTTACTAATGCCTTTTTTTAACCTGTCAATTCACTGGCATTGACAAAGATAGAGCTCTACGAGAGTTAAAGAATTGATAAACAAAGTGGGCTTGAAAAGAAACAGGGTTTTGGCCTGAAATCTATTTTTAAAAAAGAACTGATAATTGCCAAATAATATAAATGTCAGAGTAAACTAGACGAAATGTGAGTAGAAATGTTATTTTAAAAGTCTATATTTATATAGGGAGATTAAAAACTTTGAATAAATGTTTGAGTCAACTTTTTTCAAAATTAAGGACAAAATATTATAAACATGACTAAAAGTATAGACTCTAGAGCCATACTGTCCACTTGCTAGATAATAAATGAAAACCTCTCTATGCTTAATTTTTCTTATCTGTAAAACAGGGATAATAGTACCTACTTAACAGTGTGACACATTAGGTAACTATCGCCAAACAATGCTGCTTAACGAATCATCCCACAACTGAAAGGCTTAAAGCAACGATAATTTATTCTACAAATCTGAGCATCAGGCCATCTCTGTCCCACGTGTTTCCTATGTCTTCCCGGGATCAGCGAGATAGACACATGTTCTTCTCATGGCAATGGCTGAAGCACAAGAGAGCAAGCCCAGCCAAGGACACACATATCAAGACTTGGTGTATCTGCTTACATCGCATGGGTCAAGGCAAATCATATGACCAAGCCCAGTGTCAAGAGATGAGGAATATATTTCTTCCAGGATGAGGCCATAGGAAAACTGTGGTGGCATGATGGAGTGAAGAATTGAGGCTGCTAATTAAAAGTACCAAAGTTGTTTTGAAAATCATGTGAACTGCTACTTGAAAAACACATCGAACAGAGATGGGTCCATTGTAAGCATTACTCATGTTTGCTTTAGTTTGTTATTCTTGTTACAATTTTTCTAAATTGTTGTAAAACATAATGTCATTTGAATTAAAACCTCAATCTGATGATGATAATTTAAAACTCAACATACAGTAATCTCAAAAAGAACAGTAACAAGAAGGCCCCAACCTTAGTGTATAGTAGAACATAATATTATCAACAAGAATAAATGTTGGTACATGAAACAGGAGAAACCAAAACTGGATCTGATGCTATAAAAAACAATATATGAAAATAACGTTTCAAAATGAAAGGGTAAACATTCCAAGTGATGTACATAATATTTGCATAATTATATAACTACACTAAAAACTTGATCCACATAACACATGCAAAGAAAACATGTTTAGTTGCAGTTGGAGACCTAAATAGAAAAAAAAAAATTAAAGAAATCTCAACAGAAAATTTAATTGACGGATATGTGGAGAAGCTACACTATTTTCAGCTTTAGAATGATATAGAAATTTCAATAACACATGATTGATTATAAAATACAATTAACAGACTATTAATCAGATGTTTTAACTGAGGTGCCAAGATTCAAAGCTATGATTTTTCAAAGAAGTGTGCCAGAACAAGATGCCAATTTTCAAAGATGATTAAAAAAAATCAGTTGGAAAACTCTTAAAATTCTTATCCATATCAAGGTAATATATGAATCAGGTGTGTGGAGATTGCAGAGGATTTGTGAAGAGATGTTTTTAAAAACTTGTTGGCTGAGAGTGATGGCTCATGCCTGTAAACCCAGTATTTTGGGAGTTCGAGGCAGGAAGATCACTTGAGTTCAGGAGTTTGAGACTGTCTAGGCAACAGGGCAAGACCTTGTTTCTCAAAAAAAATAAATAAGTAAAAATAAATAAATAAATAAATTAACTGCGTGTGGTGGTGCATGCCTGTAGTCCAAGCTACTTGGGAGGCTGAGGTGGGAGGATCGCCTGAGCCCAGGAGGTCGAGGCTGTGATGAGCCATGATCCTTGCCACTGCACTCTAGCCTGGGTGACAGAGTGAGACCTTGACTCAAAGAAGAAAAAAAGTTGTTGATATTCCCTGAGTACTCCTGTACCTGCCTACATGGCCTGAGGTGGGCAAAGCTAACCCCTGGAATTCAAGCGAGTCTACTGTCTGGCTTCCAGAAAGTCTCAGGATTGGCTGCTGATGAACCAGAGGAAGAGAGGAGGTTATAGAAGCTAGCTGACTCTCCATAAGTTTATCAGGGAAAGGATACTTGAGTGTTTCTTGGGAAGCAAGGGTGGGCCACGTGTGAAAGAAGATTGGCCTGGGGTTGCCTTTGGTCTGTGCAGGAGGGCCTCTTGCAGGCTCTTACAGATCTTCAGAAAGAGAATGGAGGAGGGTAGGCCTCCACTCTCAGGTGCTGACTCTCTAGAATATGCTTACAGATGCCTGGTACCATTTCAAGGGAACAGCAGGTAGGAGATCCACAGAGGTTGGGAGAAGCTCATATAAAAAATCACTTTGGCACACCTGCCAGGCTGGAAGTACATCATACTGGTCATTTAAGAACTTGCATTACTCCCTTATTGTTTGTTCCTCTCTGCACATTGATTCTGGAGGAGAAGTTGAAGTTAACAAGCTAAGGAAGGAGGTGTAGAAATACTCTAGTCTTCCACACTGAAGTAGTACTGATTAGGGGGAAAGGGCAGAAGATTCGCTTTAACTGAAGTTCAGAGTTTCTATAATTACATATTACTGAGCATCCTAATTCCAAATTGAGATCTGGTTTGGTGCTGAACAGCAACCATGAAGTTATTTGTTAGTTAAGAGTGACTCCAGAAGTGTCAGAGGCAAGGTAAGTTAGGCCAACATAATATAATGGGATGCTGAGAAATAAAAACAAAGTTGCCTGAATAAACTGGCTGCACTTATTCAATTTAACAGGAAGACATACAAATTTTTGGCTGTATGAAATTGATTACAAAATAAGCTTTAAAAGAAAAATAAACTGCGAAAATATTTCCAGCAATATAGCAAAAAAAGAGCTAATGTTTATTTCATAAAAAGAATTCATTTAAATGTGTAAGAAAAAATCTTGACCACCCATAACTAAATAATTGTTTCAGAAAAACAATGCAAATAGAAATAGATAAAAAACTAAAAATATTTATCTTATTACTAATAAAAGAAATATAAAATAAGCAAATTTATGATATATGTCTATATCTATTAGGTTAGTAGAAATATGATATATAATATGTGACATTAGTAAGACTTGAGTGGAACTGGTAATTTATTGAGAGCATTGGTTTGATGTATCCCTTTCAAAAATAAGATGGCAATAATAGCACATAATTTGAACACCTCAACACATTAATTAGCTCAATAATACCATTCTTTGACATTTACTCTAAGAAAATGATTCAGCAGAATAAAAAAGGTATGTTCATGAAAGTGGTCATGACTGTAGCATCTGTAATAGAATACATAGAAATTACCTTCATATTAAATAAATTATGGGGCATCAACTTGATGTGATGCTATGATTATTAGTGATAATGCCAAATATAATAAAGAAATATAAAATATGCTTAAAATGAAATGAATATGGAAAATGAAAAATATTTTGTACACCAGAACTTCATGTATAAAATATATATGCTAACTATATAAGACATAGGTACTTATTTGTGCATCAGATGTATGTAGTTTCAAACTGGTAATTTTGAGTCATTGTGCAGAGACAGTGCTAAACAGAATAAAGAATGACAGGAAAGTAAAGAAGAAAGAACAAGATTAACTGATGGAGTAAAGCCTGTTTCACAGGACACAGGGAAAGGGAAGCCTCAGGTTCCAAAACTGATGTGGTTTTATGACCCAGCTCTTCCTTTCATCTCTTTGAGATTCAGGGCAATTCACTTAACTTTTCTGAGCTTCAGTGACCTCAAGTAAATATAGAGTTAGAATGAATTCCAGCCCTAAAGTTATATTCTTTGTTTCCCTTTTATATTCCTTTTCTCTCTCCTTAATAAGACAAAGTACAGGATTTCTAGGGCAGAAGTCAGTTGGATTCCAGCTGCCCTGATGAAGTCAGAGAGATTTCAATCAGAACCTAACTGAGGAATTTGTCTTTTCAAAGACTACCACACCATCTTCCCATGGCAAATTCACTGTGAGTTTAAATGTCTTGTTTTGCTGAAAAAAAAACTTCACATTTTGTAAATATATCACTTATTTCTGTACTTGAAAAATAAAATAATTATTGAAGACTAGGTTCAAATTTTAGTTCTGGTTTCAATTAAGGTGCTGTGGTCTTTGAATTTCAATTTTTCTCAACCATACAGAGGGTAAAGAATATCTTCCCTATCTACTTTAGGTGAATTGTTATAAAAAAATCAAGTTCAGATAATAAACATGAAAATGTTTTGTAGCCTTCATGTGTTCTGGTATATTTCCAAACTGTCCTCAATTCTCTCCATATCTCTGACTTCAAAAACTCCTTACCTGTAGAACTCCCGAGAAAATGAATGACTCAGTTTCTATCTCAAAACCTAAAGACCAGGGGTTGTAGAATGAACTGGTTAACTTACTACATAACTATAAACCTCCAATGTCGACCTATAGTGAAAGATCACTTTAGAATCATAGTTTTCTATTTTAAGGTAAACATCCTGGCTAGGCCTATCCCTAACTTGGCAGCACTGGGATCAATGTGAAAAATGGAGGCCTACATACCATATCAATAAAGATTTGATAGTTATAAATCAAACTAGTAAATTATTAAGTAAGACTAGTTCGATCCTCCTATCTTCTACAATGAATTCCTTCAACTGACTTTTGTTTGAGATATCTCTGACTTCATCAGTTTAGCTTGCGTTCAACTGGTTTCCACCCCAGAAAACTTGCATTCTCTTTTATTAAAGGGAAAGAAAAGGAATATACATGGAAAAAATATATATATAACAAGAGTGGGGAGGCATATTTATCTTCCAAATGATCAGGAAATCTGGTTCAGCATTAGAATTCTTGGACTTGCCACATGTCATGAATTGATGGTTCCGGTGGGTTCCAATTCATACTCACGCTTTTCTCCTTCTGTTCCTGCCCTTTTACCCTAATGCCTTTGGATAATTGGGCATAGATACCCCAGGCCACATGTCCAAACTGTCCACACCCCCTCAGACAGTCTCCTCTTGTCCCCTTGATCCAGGGAGCATACATAACTGTGTGTAGTCTCTCTTAGGAGGACAAACCTGGAGAAGAGTCCTTTGCATAGACTAGTCGGGTCTCAGGTATTAAAAATGTGACCTAGAAGGGGACAGGTTTACTCTGGGTGATCCCCTTGTCCTCTGGAAAGGAACAAGACTGGACAAACCAAGAGTAGCCTCTCTGTAGAGTAGAATTGGACAAGTGACTCTCAGCCAGTTCTAAAGTACTGTTCCTGGTCTTTAATTTATGAATCTCTTTAATTGCCCAATAACCTACTTAGCTCCACTTTTAGGTACCCTTAGGCTCAGTTTCATTTTGGGTCTCCTAATCCCTTAAAACGGAAAATCTTTGTTCATGCTCTCCCTGTACTTTCATTCCTACCAAACCATGGATGATCATTTCTCTTATTAACGTGTGCAGGCAGGCCCCTCGGCTGTTGACTCAGCCAGCTCAGCCACACCCTTCTACACCCTCTCAATTAGTTTCTAAGATAGCTCTTGGTCTTTTCTTCCTCCTGCCTTGCCATTCATTCCACTATTCCCTATTTGAGGTTCGCCGTGGGTCAGTCATTGGAGATACATACAACTGGCAGGTTCCATGCCTTCATGGAAATTAGTTTCCTGGGGAAATTGATGCTGGATGATTCATTACAATCCCACCGAATCTGTCCTATTTTAGAAAGAAGAACAAAAAAATAAAAAATAAACAAATACCCATCTTCCAAAAATCCTGCTGAGTGCTATGAGAGTGATGAATATAGTTTTATGAGAGTTTAAAATGGGGTCCCTAGCCTAAGTGTGGGAGCAATTACATCCAACGTTAGATAAACAGTTCTATTTACTTTGGCTTCCGCACTGCTGCGTATTGCTTGACTTCATGCCATGGAATCACAGCTGCATCTTCCTTGCTATTGAACTCATTTGAAGGTTGTCCTCATGGTTTTGGAAGGACTAAAGGGAGGCTTAAATGTAATCAATGTAATGTGATGTAATTAATTGTCATATGCATGTGGTAATCTAATGCCTAAAAGATATGGCCAAATTTAATACAGAGAACATGAGAGACCTAAGTTTTTCACTACATACTGGAGCCTTGAAACGCTCAGCTTCTATCTATGCCTTAAGAAATGGGGTTTTTTTTTTTTTTTTTTGAGCCAGAGTCTCACTCTGTCACCTAGGCTGGAGTGCAGTGGCACACTCACAGTCACCATAGCCTCGACCTACTGGTCTCAGGTGATCCTTCCACCTCAGCCTTCCAAACAACTGGAACTACAGGCGTGTGCCACCACACCCAGCTATTTTTTTTTTTTTAATTGCAGAGACAAGGTCTCACCACGTTGTATAGGCTGGTCTTGAACCTGTGGGCTCAGGGAATTCTCTTACCTCCACCTCCCAAAGTGCTGGAATTACAGGTGTGAGCCACCTCTCCCAAGAATCATCATAGCTATTTGCCTTAATTATTTTCTTATCATTTGATCTTTTATTTTTATTTTACTTTTATTTTTTATTTTTTTTCTTTTGAGTTGGAGTCTCACTCTGTCGCCCAAACTGGAGTGCAGTGGCCGCTCCCGGCCACTGCAGCCTCAACCTGCTGGGCTCCGGCGATCCTTCTGCCTCAGCCTTCTGAGTAGCTGGAATTACAGGCGTGCGCTACCACGTCCAGCTAATTTTTTGATTTATTGTAGAGATGAGGTCTCGCCTGCCCAGGCGGGTCTCAAACCCGCGGGCTCAGGCAATTCACTCACCTCAGCCTCCCAAAGGCGCGGGATTGCAGGCTGAGCCACGGAGCCCGGCTTGACCTTTTATTAGTATTCAAATTACAAGGAATATGGAAAGCAGTTACCTTCAATAGCAAAAACAATCTATCTGGCTACTGAAAATAAATGTCCATTTCAAAAGAATAAACTGGTATTCCGATTTTTAAATCACTTTCTTATTTTTAGTTAGTGTAAATTGCTTACCTTCTAATTCTTATATGAACTAATAAAATAGAGCTAGAGCTTCTGATCTTGAAATGCTAAGAAAGTATCCCAGATCCATGTTAATATCACTGACCCTCTACAACCAGAATTAACTGTTAAGTCTTAAGTTTACCTCTGAAAGTGCTTCTACTTAAGCTGTATCACCTATGGATACTAAAAAAGAAAAAGAGGAGAAAGAGGAGGAGGAGAAGGAAGAATTAAAACAAGAATTCCTGGGTAATAAAAAAAGTTGGTGCCTATCTTTGCTCCATGTTTAATTTAAAACATCAAGATACTATACCGTCTAAGTGTAAGGACATTCAGCTAAGTAGTGGTATTTTCATTATAACTACTTTAATGCTTTCTTGAAATACACTGTATCAAATATGAACAATGTTGTTTTTCTTCCAACAGTTGTAATGTCTTATCTTGCTTTTTTTTTTTTTTTTTTTTTGCTTTGTCTCCTGTGCAAATTGGTCACTAATTCTTTCCATCACTGTATGCAACCTCTTTGTAAAACTCTTCCCATCAAGAGGCGGAGTCTACTTTTCTCCTCCTTGAATCTAGTCTTGACCATTTGACTCATTTTGGCCAAAAGGACATGAGTAAACTCGCAAATGAAGGCTAAAAAGTGCTTATACTTAGGGATTTGGCTCTTCTCTTTCTGTTTTTTGGAACCCTGAGTCTAGGGGGGATGAGAGATCACTCGGAGCAGAGATGAATGGTCTTTTGTCGCAGGGGCCCCATTGGGCCTAACCAGCCTGCTGATGACTATGGATGAAGCCATGCCAGACTTCCAGTCCCAGCTGAGTTACCTGCTAACCATGGGATCCATCGAGTTGACCCAGGCCAGAAGAATCGCCCAGGCTACTCACAGAATCATGAGCATTAATAAAGTGGTTGTTTTATATGCTGCTCACTTTGGGTGTGGTTGTTATTCAGCAGCAGTCCTCTAGCCCAGCGGGAAGTCTGGCTCTGCCTGCGCCCAGGCCATGACACCGAGTCTGACCACAAACGGTCAGCTTCAGCAGAGGCTCTTCCTAAAGGAGGAGTATCCTAAGGTGAGAATGGAAAGACCAACAAGAACTGATTCCAGGAACCAAACTGAGGGGAAAATCGAGTGGAATCGCTTCTTTGAAAGGAAATGCAAAAAGACTTGTAAGACTAATGAGAAATCACAAACAGAGAAAAGTCTCCCAGGAATAAAAGTTATGAATATAATGACTTGGGTATAAATTTTGTTCTGTTCTTTACCTCTGTAAAACAATAAATGGTCATTTTTGAAAGAGTTTCTTGTAATATGATACATAAAGAATTTCAACTCACATCTGGTATGTGGTGAGTATTTAGTAAATATTCATGGAAAAGAAGTGAATTCAATGGACTTTTTTCCACTACAATATTCCAAGATTAGTAGTAGCATATTGTTAAATATTTTTCATTTAAAACATTTTGCATCATATTTATTTGGGTCATAAACATTAGGTCATCTTTGTGATAAAAATATTTTTCATTTAAAACATTTTGCATCATATTTATTTGGGTTATAAACATTAGGCCATCTTTGTAATAGCTTGCTTTAAGAGAGTTCAAAATACCATAAGAGTTTTTTTTTTTTTTCTCCCAGAGAATATGAATTGGGCACAGAGAATGAGATGATGTAAAAGTTCCATGCAGTACCTGGCAGTACTCTAACATTTATTGAATGGCTTATTGGTGCCAGGGACTGTTCTTTGTGCCATGTATGAATTAACACATTTAATCCCTGCATCAGTCATATGTGTAGGTAGTATCTTTGCCTCCATCTTATAATTAAGAAAACTGAGCCAGAAGGAAGTTGGTTACACAGTTAATATATTGGAACAAGAATTTGAACCCAGGCAGTCTGGCTCCCAAGTCACCCCTTCAAAAAACAATTTTTAGTACTTCTTATTTCAGGAATTTTGTAAGGTTTTTACAAGTGAAAGTCAAGTCATTAAGTTCTCTTGATTTCTCTCTGAGGTATTATTGCTATCTGCATTTTACAGCAGGTGCTCAAAATTAGACAGTGGAGTGCCCCTCCCTCTTCTTTTTGTCCCTCGCTCATGTCTGCTTTCTTGGCTGTGATTCTGTGATGACCGAAAGAGAGTCTGTCTCCCAGGGTGCCCAGCCTCATTCTTCGCACACTCTCACCTGAGCTGCCTGGCGCCATCCTGTGTGGTGCAGGCCTGGCCATGATGCTCTTTGGTGATGGAGTCTATCCCTCTTGGCTATATACAGGCTCAGCCAGGCCTTGTGGGAGTGTATTTACATCACATGGGAAGACCCCACCCAGACTCATTAAACCTGGAAACAGCTATTACCTATTACTGTGTATCTGCTTCAAAATAAACAAAGGCAGGGTAGGAGTTGTTTTTGGACTTTCTCAAGCTACATAGCAAATCAGTGCCTAAGTGGCAATAAAAATACAAACCTTTTGCTTCTACTTCCATGCTTTCTGTTTTCATTACCTCATGTCTCTGTACTTTATTTTAAGTTCGTGCCATCCTTCTTGTTTATAAATTGAACACCAGAAGATTTTAATTTAGAAAAAAATTGAAAAGCACAGTACTTTGTAAGTAAATTATTAATGAGATCAGTTCTTAGAAAGGAATTTGGTTTTCAAAAGGTAAGTTGAATTGGCAAAGAATATGTTTTTTATATTATGACAAAAGTCTTGGGGAGTACTCCTCCTCTCCCCTGCTTAGCTTCCCCTCTTCCTAGCCTTTTAGGAAGCATTTGATTTTAAATTTCTGGCTCATCTAAAGTAGTATAATATCCTTTGGGAGCACTGAAATGAATGCAGATGTTTTGGAATATTCTTGTCCAAAATAGAAATGCTAATTCTGCTGATAAGGTTTTATTTTATTTTACTTTTTTTATTTTTTGCTGATAAGATTTTAAAAAATAAATTTTAAAACACCATTTCGTATTTTAAAATGCTATTTATCAGATTTTCATTTAAATATAATCCCATGAGAAATATGTTGGGTACTTCATGGGTTTAAACATTATTGTTACTGATATAATTTTAATAGTATCCACCTTAAAAACCCTTGGAAATAAATTGAACTTATTTCTTCTGTTTGTTTCAGTTTAATGTTACATGGAAACTATTTTTGTAACATTCATAAATTTATTTTTGTATGAAATAATTTAAGAAACTTGTACTTCCTTTACATTGATATGCTAATAGCTTTACCAAAAAAAAAATTACATGTAAATATACATTTCTGTGCAGAATCATCTTGTGAACTTACATGTATTTGAATTCAACATAAAATAACTATTAATTATATGTGTACTGTTCGTAGGAAGGAAGCTTTTCAAATTCACAAATTATTAAGTGGAAAATTTGTGTTTTGTTTAATTATTCTCTCTCCCACTGTTGCAAACTGATGACATTTAAAATGAAAACAATTTCTATCTCATACTCACCTTGTGAAGTAGTAAAGGGCAGAGTGCCAGGAAAAGAAATAAATTCTTTATAATGCTGCAAGCCTTCTGAATTCAAGTCTACATAAGGAGCAGTGAGCAAATAGCAGTGTTTTAAATAATTCTAGGTTAAATAGAAAAAGGAAGGAAAGATGTATTGAAAGAATACCATGATGGAAAGGTAAAAATGGAAGCATTGTCTTATATATTTTGGAACATACGAGAGGAACCCCCCCAACAAAACCTGGAATTTATTTATAAATTAAACTGAAACAAACAGAAGAAATAAGTTCAATTTATTTCCAAGGGTTTTTAAGGTGGATACTATTAAAATTATATCAGTAACAATAATGTTTAAACCCATGAAATACCCAACATATTTCTCATGGTATTATATTTATTTATAAAAAATTGTGTATTTCTTGTATGTGTTTAAACTTCAGTCACCTTCAAACTACCATCTGCTTGATGCAATATGCCTATTGAGACACTTTTTCCACTACTCAAATTGGTTTTTAAACTTGTCAGTTTTGATGCCTTTTAGTGTGCTGTCATTTTTTGTTTCACCTCTTGTACATTGGCAAAATGTTTCCCTTTGAGAACTTTTTCATCCAGGGAAACAAACAAACTAAAGAAATCTCTAGGGACAAGATTGGGTGAATAGGGAGGGTGGGGCATGAAGATCATGCTGTTTTTGGTCCAAAACTGCTGAACATTCACAGCAGTATGGGCAGGTGTGCTTGTAAATTACCCATCATGAAATGGGGAAGCATTGAAAGAATCTCCAAAAAAAATTCACTGAAGCTGAACACATCCTCCCACAACAACGCCAGCTGGTATACAGATACCAATGGGTTCCTAGAACACTCACCTAGCGAGGGAAGCTTGCACTACCAGGGCTGCCCTCCAAAAAATGATTCTGGTATTTTGGGGATCATCACCTAGAATTTTATTTAAATTACTTTCAATTATAGCATAACATTTTTCTGTACTCTTCTAATTTTAACATTTCTGTGTCATGTCTATCAGCTAAATTTCTTAAGCCAATGTCATTTTCAGGAAATAATTAGAGGAATCTTATAAATAGGTATATTTTGTGATTTTGTGTTATGATTTCTTTTAAGAATCCATATTATAGACTTAATATTTTGATACAGAAATAACAAAAAACTAATTGATTGTTTCACCTGGTATCTGTTTTGAAGCAAATTATTGGAGCAAGTTTTATTAGTGGGTGTTTTCCCACCACCTTCTCAGACCTACTCCCGTTAAGACATGCGTGGATAGCATACTATAACACATCAAAAGCACTATGAACACAGAGAAATGCTGCATGAACATTGCCCAGCTTACATGTTTTCCCATATGTAATATAAAGTTTTGCTCTACAAAATTCCAGGCAAGTGAACATAAAATGGACTTTCTTCTGTATGCATTTCTTCTGTATGCATTTCCCTTGCAAAGTGAATCAGAACATTCTAACTTATTTGACTTTCCTCCAATTGCTTTTCTACAATTAGCAATTACATTTTAAAATTCATGTATTTGATTCTGCATATATCTGCCCTTCATCGACCCCATGTTTCTACTCTTCAGAATGTGTATTTTGGTTCATAAAATAGTGTGGGTATCTGATTAATTCCTGCCCCCACACATCCCAACCCAGCCCCCCCCACATACATACACACATATTGGAGTAAGGACTAGGTCAGTTTTTGTTTGCTATTCTTGTCCCAGGGCCTAACACAGGGCCTGTTCTATAGCAAGTGCTTAATAAATATTAGCTGAATGAAAAGGGACCATAGATATTGATGTTGCGTGGCGCAGAGTAATTTCAGCATTGTGTCTAAGTATCTTCAGTGAATAGGAAAGTCCTGGCATGTTTCATACTGTTACCAAGCTAGCAGAATCTGCTTGTGGTTCTCCACTCTTGTGTCCAGTTGACAAAAAAATTGAAAACGCGACAGGAACAATTGCAAATGCAAGCGATAGTTTTATTAAAAGCAAGAGTACACTCTGTGTAGCAAAAGAAACAGAGGGGGCTGTCTGAGAGGGAATCAGCTGCTACTAACTGTAGGCTTTTGTTTTATGGGTTTTCTCCTCCCGTTTTCTGATTTTTCTCCTGTCAATCTACATTTTCGTAATTTGATGGACAGGTCTGTGGTGTTGTGACCTTTTGGAACTGCGAACGTGGTTTCTCATGAATGTCTACGCAAAACCAACAGGTGGCGAGGAGGATGGGGGAAGGAGAGGGCTTGATTTAAAACCACAGTGCTAACCAATGCTAGTAATATGGTGATACTGTAAAGGTTATAAGAATTCGATCTTAAACTTCTGATGCACATGTATGCAGGTCTGAAAAGTCCCGGATGCACAAAATTCCATGCTAGACGATATTCTAACCACAAGATAAAGGGATTTTCTAGAATGAGAAACTTGAGGTACAGATGGGCTGAGACTAGGTGTTCCGGAGTGTCGTTAGAGACAAGGTACCCTCACAGATGGGTACCTGCTCCTGTCTTACTTCTACCTTACTATATTACTTCTTAGCCTCTTAAAATGCCTCAGGGAACAACACTATTCTTCCACCTTTGGGAAGGAGAGATTGTTTAGGAAATTCTTCCAACTTTGGAAAAGAGAGATTGGTTGGGAAACTCTTGATGCTATTGGGGCTGAATTCCATCAAGGGTCTGGTTGAAAAAATAATTGCTGTTGCCTTTCACCAGCAAACACACTGAGGTAACTTAACTGTTATATTTATTAATTATGTTTTCATGTCTATTCAACGAAAATGTTTAAGAAGTGTTTCATCAACCACCAGAATAGAGGGTAATAGAATTTTGACCATTTATCCAAGTCCTCTTTCACCGCTGGCAATATTGTAAGAGAATGCAGTGGCAGTTGGCCCACAGGCCACTTTCCCTGCTGGAAGGTTCTCTCACCTGAGAGAACTGTTTTACCTTTCTAGAGAGAGTGAGTTGAAGAATTAACATACAATTTTACCTTGTCCAGCAGATGTTATTTCCTGTTTAGGAATATGGGACCTACATTAGAAAATGAAACAAAACATAACCCACCACCTATCATCCCCTTCTGGAAACGGAAAAGGAAGCCTTATTCAAATCAGCTTCATTGGAAGACAGTGCACATATTTATTTCATATTGCATACTTGGCCAAGAAAGTTGCTAAGTCTGTGCCCCAAGAGACAAATTTTCCATTAGGAATGCCAACCTTGACAATAAGGATGGAAGCCAACCTTGACAATAAGGCCAATATGCCAACCTTGACAATAAGGCTGTTTGGGTGGCTATTGGGAGAGTTTCTCCTTCCTGCCCAAGGTGAGCACCAGCATCACAGGCATACCAGACAGCATGGTTAAAAAGGAAGAAGGGCTGAAGGAGGACTTCTCTACACGATCTACAGCTCTAGAGATTGAAGAGCTGCTGGAGTTAATAGAGGAAGTAAAACTAAAAAGAACAGAATGTGAAAACTACAATAATATGAAAGGAATACAAATCAGGCAATAGAAGTAAGAGAGAAGTTGAGAGAATGTACAGAAGAAAAGTTATTCTGCAGACACATCATCTGAAAGAGGTCATCCTCTAAAAGGGCAATCCAAACTCTCTGAAGAATTTTAAAATAATAAGAAACATTTTCAACAAGATAGCTGGTGATGTCTCTAAAAGGGCCTGAACATAGTCTTAGGAGGTTGAGTACTCCTTCTTTGAGCATGTCTTAGAGGGGCACAAATAGGCCCTTGAAAACAGGGAAGTTCAGAATCAGAAAGAATTGTACATAAGCGCTGTTCTATCAGTTGCTAGAAAGACCTTGGTGCTTTTTATGGAATGAATTTATCCTTCCCAAATTCATTTGTTGAAGTTCTAACTCCCAATGTCTTTGGAGGTGGACCTTTGGGAGGTAATTTAGAGTCAGAGGTTTTGAGGATGAGAGAGGAGACTCCATGACCTAATCACCTCCTAAAGGCTCTACTTTTTACTGCTATCCATTGGTTATTAAATTTCAACATGAGTTTTGAAGGGGACACAAACATTAAGACAATAGCAGTGTCAGGTTTTTCATTTATAAATGTACCAATAATGTTTCCTTTATACAGTTACACATGGCATACCACAGAAGCTCCAAAGTGTTATTCTCGTGTTAGCATGTTATTTCTATCCTTCCAGGATTTTTCAAAACATCTGACAGCTATCAACTCTTACAGTGGATGACAGGATGATTGATACTGTCATGAGAAAACATGGAGTTATACTTAAGGTGTATAATGTTTCTCGTGTATAAAAAGTTTTTTTTTTTTTTATCACAGCTGATGTTTGTATTGCTTCTTCCTTCTGACAGTGGAATCTTTCAAGAAGAACCAAAAAGTGAATGGTTTGCAATGAATATATATAAATGAGTAACTTTTTTGATGGGTTCTTGGCTTATAGTTCAGTATGGAGTAAAATTGAGAAAGATTTTGTCTAATATTAATAGCAAAAGAACGTCACAGGCTATTTTAAGAGAGGTCTGAGTAGCCATACAACTGCAGTACACCGCATTGGCCTCATGTCAAAGCAGGGTTAGGTCCTGGACACGAGTGGATTTCTTGCTCTTCTTTCAGAATTTTTGCTTCATAGCTGAGAAAAGTCTGAAGAACAAGTTGGTTTTGTTCCTATCCCCAGCAACAGGACCTGAAGTTTGGATGGGCTTCTCTTAGGTGTTCTCAATCTTCCCTCAGACTTTAGCAAGTAATGCAAACTTGGCTACCAGGGAGGGGTCTCTTAGGTCTCTTTCCTTGTCTCCAGTCTTCCTTCTGAGTACCTGGAGGATGCCGGTGGAGCTGATGAGTTGAAGTGAGCTTCTTTGTGTCTGGGGCTGTAAGAGATTCCAAATGGTCATGCTAGCCAACCCTCAGTTTTTAATAATTTATTATAATTTTTGCAGATTTTTTAACCTGCTTTTGTATCTGTTACATCCTCTTCCTATGTGCTCTGTCAAATGTTAAAATTTCATGTTCGCATGTCTTTTATCTCCTGGGAAGCGTTTGACACCCTTTGGAAGTAAGTTTACCTGATTGCCTTAAGATTTAAGCTCTCTATTAAAATGATTATTTTATAGATTGTCCAAGTTTAATTTTCATTGTTACGTTAAAAGTGATGCTCTTTTGAACATTTATACATCCTAACTGGAAGTGTGGCCCTTTTCTTCTATTTCTGTTTCATACTTTCTTGCTCTCTGGGGAAACATTAATTTGAATCTTCCCAAGCTATGTTCCATCTCGAATTAGAAGTGAAAATTCCATCAGAAGATTCTGATCTTCATTGCCCAGGATTCTCCACTTTGCATTTTTTAAAAAAGGAAGTACAGATGACATAAATCCGCATTTGGGTTTTATTTATTTGTTTGTGTTAAGTAAAGGTTATGGGCTGCTAGTAGGCAGTCAGTGCCAGCCAAGAGGTCAGGGAACTGATACAGAAGTTCGGGTCCCTTCTATTATGGAAAAGTGGGGAGTTCTATAGACTTTCATTGTTTAATACAACCAATGGCTATTTACTCCTAGCAAAATGAGTTACTAGACATGATGAAACTTTGTTCTTTATAAACCAAACTAGCATATTTTTACTAATGTTAACTGAAGAGTCTAACTTAGTGTTTTATAATGATGTCTGGTGACTTTTTAATGTAGCATAACAAATTACTCCAAAACTTAGTGCTTTAAATCAGTGAACACTTATTGTCTCAAAATTTCTGTAATAAGTCCAGGCATGCCTTGGCAGGTTGCCTCTAGGCCAAACTATCTTAAGAAGTTATAATCTTTTGAGATTGTATCATCTCAAGACTTATGTGAGGTGGGGGTTGGAAAGAAAGTTGAGCATGGGTGAATTTTTTTCTCCTCTCTCAAGATTTTAAAATTGAATATTGGAAGTGATATCTCGTCATTTCTGCCATATTCGGTTTGTTAGAAGAAAGTCAGTAAGTGTAGCCCTTAATCAATTGTGTGAATGACACAATAGGGGCCATCTTAGAGGATGCCTGCCATACCAGTTTCTAACATGTCCATGTAGGTAGCTGAAATTACCACCATTTTCAGGAAGAATCCTGTGTTTTTGTAGTATTGCTTTGAACTAAATATGATTTATATGATCCGAAATACATGCACTATTAATACATTTGTAGACTTGACCTTAACATTTACCCATTGGCCTTTTATTTTTGTGTATTTACTGCCTTTTTACTATTTTTAATGGCATTTTGTTTTTAACAAATTTTTCTTTTCACTGGGGTCTCCCCAACCATCTTTGGAAAAGAGACCCGTAACAATGATTAAGAACCATTGGCAAATAAATCAGATAAGGAGTTTAATGCTGTATTCAGTTCAGAGCCAAGAACAATAAACTATAGTTGATAGCTTGAACTCCAAACATCTTTTCCTCCTACTTTGAAAATATACTTGGTCAAGATTGGGGTGAAGTCCCTTCTTTCCAATTCTAAAATTTTCTGATTATGATTGGGAGGCTTAGTAGAACAAGGACATTCAACTTACCAGTTTCTTCTATGGATAAAATTTAAAGGATACAGAATAAAATCAAAGTCGAGAGCTGAAGGGCATATTTTAGAGATGATTTACTTTCTCATGTTTTTGATACAGAAAGTGAGACCCTAAAAATCTTTTTTTAAAAGCTATTCTTCAAAGATATTTAATATGCTAATAGTCTAAAACCAAACTCATGATATTTCATTGCAATTACGTTCCCCATTTCTGTAAATGGAATGATGCAGTTCCTGCTGACGCTCTCTTTCACGGCATGCAACCCGTCACGAAATCCTGTTGATTGTACTTCTGAAATAAAGTATGTCTTGAATCCATTTATTTTTTCTTGCCACCACCTCTTTGGTTCAAATGGCCACAATCCACATTCTGGATTACTGCAAATTCTCTTCCCTGTTTCTGGGTCTTCACAGATTAGGCAAAGGGAGTCTTTAAAAATGAAAATCTAACAGCAGATGCCAGATATGCTTGCTGTTGTTGTGCCCTTCACAACGTATCTTTCCTTTAATAAACCTACCTTTCTTACAAAGTATATGTATATCACATCAATTCAGTTCATTTGAAATGCTGTTGGTTTTGAGACCAAAATTGCTAACAAGTCCTACAAGGTCCTGCAAGATCTGGTCTCTCCTGTCACATCTGGAACCTCTTATAGTTCCTTAATTCCAACCACTCTGCTTCCCCAGGGTCTTTTCTAAAACTCTTCATTCTGCCTGGACCAGTCTTCCCGGTTCCCTGTCCTCATCTTATACCTTACATCCCTGGTCAGATATCGCTTCCTCCAGGAAGTGTTCTTTAACTTCTCCTGTACAGTAAAGTTCCTTGCATTCTAATATAATTATCATATTTTACAATTACATTTTTATTTGTGTAATAATTTGATTACCTCTTGCCTTCCCTACCAGACTGTTAGTGTCATGAGAGCGGCGACAGTGAATGTATTGTGTATTATTCTATTTCAGTATCTGGCACAGAATTTGAAATCTAGCAGCAATTATTATGGAATATCTAAATTAATAAATGGAGTTTTAGATCAGGTCTCTTACTTTTTGGTCCTGTATAACTTCTACTACATTTTTCTGCCTGTTCTTCTCTTGTTAAATAAGCACTTCTATCTTTTAATTTAAAATGAGAGGAACATAAGAATTTTAACTTCACATTTTAAAAATGAGAGGTGGATAGTAATTGAAATAAAAAAAAATCAAGGTCAATTTCTCAAAATGGAATTGTATAAAAAGAAAAACTAAGTGCTACAAATGTCAGTGCTATGAAATAGAGATGAACATGAAGCACAAAGAGGAAAATTGGTCATAACATTTTTCCCCCAAAAATAATTAGCCTAAAGTAAGGGGAAAGACTTCCAATGACCTACTAAGGTTAGATCTTTAGAGTCAGTCTTTGACCACAAAATGATTCCCTGTGAGTCATACTGGGCTCTAAGTAAATATTTTAAAACTCTTGGCGGTAGCTTTCTTAAAATCACAATTTTTTACAAACAATGAGAAGACTTCCTTGAGTTATGAGTGAAAAGCATGGGTGTCTGCTATTCCCTATGGAAGAGGCAAAAAACAAATAGAAAAGACTGCCAAAAAAATTACTGAAACACCTGAAAAAATGGTCTCTAAATCCTCTCTCAGGAAATTACCATGCTCAATGTCCCACACCTGGCTGGAAGTGTGTGCTGTTACTAACATCCCGAGCAGGGCTATGTTCTTTAAAGCTTGACTTGTTAAAGATGATCTCTCAAAAATAAGAAATTGCTGTTAACGTGTATTCAAAGATACCAGTTCAGTACTTTTGGATTTAATATGGTAGCAAAGTCAGTGAATATAATTTTCAAAAATATTTATATTAAAAAAAAGAAAAATCAGTGTCTAGAGAAAAAAGAAGAAAAAAATTAAGACATCTGCATCTTTTTTACTTTATGCAGAATCTTTGCTATTTATAAATAGCAGAGGAAAAATTTTAAAATAACGAGTTATTTGTATCTGTTAATTTTTAATAAAAATGTCTTAGGTTTGATCATAAGTTCATATGCATTTTGAATTTGATTGTCCTACCTCAAGGAATCTGAATAGATTAAATCAGGAATTATATTTTAACTTAAAAAATTAATAATTAAGGAGATAACTTCTTGCTGTTATTTTGTATTACATGAAAACCTTTCAAGATATAGTTAATTTGGTTTATCTGTGGTATTTGAACAGTGAATATCAGTGGCATTGTTGAACTATAAGACAATAATGTCCAAGGCAAGTCATTTACATATTTTTGTGGTTCAGATTCTTAATCCTCAAAATAAGAATAATATTTCATTACCCCATGGGGTTATTGTGAGGATTTAAAGACTATACATTTAGTTAAAGCATAAATGTATATGTATTTTAAGCACTTTATGTCAGTATTATCATAGCCAGCAAAATTAAACTGTAAAGGAAAGTGAAAGAAGCAGAAAATTAAACACTTAAAACATACACATGAACACACAAAGAAACTCACTTTCTAGATCTCCCCACCTTTTGGTTAGAGGAAAAGTAAATATATTTTTGACTTTTAAAAGGATCGTTCTAGAGGTATTATTGTATCACTGACTATACATTAAATAAAAAGAAACAATATTAAACCTCCCAATGACAGGGCTTAATTGGATTTGAGTTTCATAGTTATCTCAGAGGAAGGTTTTTCCATTGACAGGATCCCTTTTTCTAATGTTTTATGAAACAGAGTTGGGACAACTTCTGTCTTCTCTCCGTCAGCATCAAGAAACGTGGTAAACTCTGTTGTGTACCACATAACAGATACAATGGTAAATGTGCTTTTTTATGACTGGAGAATTTTTATAGCGTTGGGAAATAGCATTGTTTAAGTAAAGTGAGAGTTTGATTCTAACTCCCGATTTGCACAAAAACCTTAAGCAAGTAACTAAATATAATTTCAGGGTCTATAAAACAATGAATAGGAATACTGAAATACCACTTAGAAATGGTTTGTCAAATTTTCAAATTATAAATGTAAAATATATAAAACCACCTACTATGTTGTGATGCAAAGAGTGCAATCTTTTAAAAGGTATCAAGCCCAAAGAGTTTATCTAAACAAAACAAATTAGAAGCATTCTCCTTTCGCTTAGTTCCCCAAAGCATAAATAGATGCTCTAATTGGTCTTTCTTTTATTACTCAGATTTATATCTCACAGCTTGCTCTTAGCAACATTAATAAGAATGGAGAACTGGAGAACTTCTTGTTCCTCATAAGTTCACATTACTGAATGTCAAGGCCATGGCCACTTGGTAATATGCTCAGTCTGTAGCTCCTAGCACCATTCTGCCTTGTTTAGAATGAAAAATACATTCGTTGAATATGTGAATAAATAATTGTCAGAAATTCAACACTAGCTTACATGTCAAATTTCCAATCTTGAAACAAAATGCCATTTACACTAAATCTTGAAATCTTCCTCTGAGCCTATTTTTGGAGCTCACAATAGGAACAATACCAAACAATATGTGGGGGGAACCACAAAAAAACCAGAATTATCTTTTGGATAGCAGGTCCCTTGTAGTACAGGCTTCTCCCACTAGGTAAGTATTCTAAGAACCCATTGGCATCAGTGTACCAGCTAGTGTTGTTGTGAAAGGCTGTGTTTGATTTCAGTCAATTTTAAGTGGAGATTCTTTCTTTCTTTTTTTTTTTTTGAGTTGCAGTCTCACTCTGTCGCCCAGAGTGGAGCGGCCACTGCAGCCTCGACCCACTGGGCTCCGGCGATCCTTCTGCCTCAGCCTTCCGAGTAGCCGGAATTACAGGCATGCGCTACCATGCCTGGCTGATTTTTTTATTTATTGTAGAGATGAGGGCTCACCAAGTTGCCCAGGCGGGTCTCGAACCCGCGGGCTCAGGCAATCCACTCACCTCAGCCTCACAAGGCGTGGGATTACAGGCTGAGCCACCGAGCATGGCGGGAGATTCTTTCAACGTGTTTGCCCATTTCATACTGGGTGATTTATACCAACAATGTATGGCAGTTCAGAGCACCTGCCCACACCCTATTGGGTGTTTTTGACTAAAAATGGTGTGACTCCCACGTCCCATCCTTCCTATGCACGTAGTCTTGTCCTGAGCAACAACTTTTTTTTCTTTCCCCTGATTAAAAAAGTCTTCAAAAGGAAACATTTTGCCAATGTGGAAGTAGTGAAACAAAACAAAAACAAAAAGCAAAAAACAAAACAAAAATAGCAGAAGTCATAAAAGCCAACAAAATTGACAAGTTCAAAACCTGTTTTGAGCAATGGAAAAAGCATCTCAATAACTGTATCAAATGGAGTGTACTTTGAAAGTGACTTAAGTTTAAACATGTAAGAATAAATATACAATGTTGTTTATAAATAAAATTTGAGGTTTATTTGGGTCCTCCCTTGTAGGTCAGAATTTAGAAAACACATCATCCAAACTGGAGTGCAGTGGCCGCTCCCGGCCACCGCAACCTCGACCTGCTGGGCTCCGGCGATCCTTCCGCCTCAGTCTTCCGAGTAGCCAGAATTACAGGAATGCGCTACCACGCCCGGCTGATTTTTTTATTTATTGCAGAGATGAGGTCTCGCTGCCCAGGCGGGTCTCGAACCCGGGCTCAGGCAATCCACTCACCTCAGCCTCCCAAAGGCGCGGGATTACAGGCTGAGCCATCGAGCCTGGCACACATCTTCTTTATATAAGAAATGCAACAGCCTAAAGAGAATAGGTATGTCTTGCATTATGGAATTTTCTGTGGCCCATTATGAAATAGATAAAAAGAACAATGGAGTGAATTCATAAACCAGCAAAACATTAGCTCATCTGGTCTCAATCTCATTTGTAATGGGCATTTTCCAAATCTGAGTATATTTTTCTGGTTTCTTCTGATGTAATGACTCTTCTTTCACAACCACCCTGATTCATTTCCTGGCTTTTTAAACTCTTTCCTGACACAATGCCTTTTTGGGCTGCCATCTCAGAGGGAGATCCCTCTTCCTTCTCTGGACTTATTCCAAAACCAACAATATTCAACTCAGATATTTTATGTGGAGTCTTGACCAACCAAGACCCAGATCTATTTACTTTTAGCTCCACCATCAGTGAGATAACCATGCAGAAAGCAACATACCTTATTTGGTTATCTTTACATTAAAGATCAGTTTTTGAATGATTTCACTGGCTTACAGGAAAAACACAATTGATGTTTTTGAGTAAGAGGGTTTTGTAACAGTGGGAAAACACTGTAAGAACATTGATGTCAGCATCATGAGGCATTGCTGAATCCAATAAATAGTCTTCAGTCATATATCCTGGGTTTTCTTCCTGTGTCTTCCAGTAAATCCTTACTTGATTCAGAGGGTTACCTGGACATCTCTGCAACTTATTTTCATCCTTGTATAAATGTGAAAAAAGTATGGCCATTGCCATGTTTGGTAAAATAGTGATCTTGTTCTTATTTTTTAAATTTATCAGTCTGGAGATTTACTTACTACTCTAAAATTTCTGAATGCTTGGTATACTTTTGATGTAAAGAGCACAAATATTAAAAAAATTGTAACTATTTTATGTATCTCAGTTTGCATTTTTAAAAATTAATACTTGAATTCAGGTTGCAAGGAAGAGAAAATTGATTTTTGCCTCTCATTTTTGTTGGAATATAGTGATATAATAAAGCATATACTCAAGTCATGAAAAATATTTATGGTTATTTTCTAACAGAAAAATTTATTTAGAAAATTTAAAGTTTGATCTCTTAATTTTAACAACAATTTAATGCTAATTATCATAGAAAAGTAGACTGACACCTCAATCTTATTTCAATGGTAACTTGGAGAAGTTCATTTGATTATAATCTCATATTTGTGGTTTTGGTCATTATGTAGTTCTACTAGGCCTACTGAGGAAAATTCCCATTTTAAGATTTAGTCTGAACTGCTGGTGATAACCAACAGCTATTCAAATTTGAAATCTGGTTAAAAGTCAGGTGTGGTGGCTCATGGCTATAATCCCAGCAAGCACTTCGGGAGGTTGAGGCAAGAGGATTGCCTGAGCTCAGGAGTTTGAGACCAGCCTGAGCAACATGGCCAGACCTATTCCCTACAATGAATCAGAAAATTAGCCGAGGACGGTGGTGCATGCCTGTGGTTCCAGTTACTTGGAAGTCTAAGTTGGAAGGATTACCTGAGCTATGGGCGTGCCACAGCACTCCAGCCTAAGGGACAGAGTGAGACTCTGACTCACCAAAAAAAAAGAAAAAAGAAAAAAAAAAAAGAAATCTGGATAAGAAGACAGAAGAGGAGAACACATAATCTATAAGTTATATATTCTTCATCATGTACTCATGGTGAGTACACGAAATGCCCTGAGCAGGACACACCTCCTGAATCTGTAAGAACACACTACAGTTGTATGAATGATTCTGGTTTTCTTTCAAGAGTGAAGTGTACCATGGTTACAGTGGTGTAGTGGCAACTTGTGTAGTACATTGGTTTCCAAATCTAAATCACTTTTGGAATAACTTGGGATGGTCTCTGCAACCTCCAGAATCAGGCATTCTAGGATATGTCCCAAGAATCCTATTTTTAAAAACCTCTCTAGTGTGAGAGCTATCATTATAATGGTCAGACAGTAGACCAAGGTCTAAGTTTGATGAGTCTCACTTTTCTCATCATTAAATGGTACCTGATGTGTAGAGTGCTATAAGATAGTAAGTCATATGAAAAACATCTATCAAATAATTGTTACTCAGAGGATAACCCCTATTTTAAAGATCAATTGGCTTGATTTAATTATCTCACAATGCATACATATATCAAAACTTCAAGTTGTAAACTGTAAATATATACATTTTTTGTTAGTCAATTATACTTTAATAAAGATGGGAGAAAATAACATTAAAAAATTTGTACGGGGAGACACGTCTTATCAACAAGGGTGCCCGAACGAAGCATATTTGTATACCTAACCCTTAAATGTACCCCACAATATCATAATAAAAAATAATGATTATATAAAAAAAATTTTGTAATTAATGTTATAATGCAGGGTGAATAACTTCAACCAGGAGAACGAGATTTGTCACGTAGGATTAGAGAAGAGTTAAGAAGATGAGGTTTAAGAAATAATACAATAAAAAAGGATGATGGTAGGTGAGGAAGTAGCTATGCAACTCAGAGAGAAGGGGAGAGCATCAAAGTGGACAAGCATAAAAAGTGAAGGTTAGAACTAAGAAAAGAATGGGAACCAAGTTTTCAAAGAGTGTTGAAAAACAGATTAGAGAGGGAACAAATCCAGAACACCAGGAATAAGTCCCTGAGTCCCCAATCAAGAATCTAGGCAGAGCCTGGGCAGCAATCAGAACTCACATGAAAGAAGACTCAGACACTAGTGAAAGTGCATGTAACCCAGCACTCAGTTACTGTCAAAGCAGTCCTCCTAGATTTAGAGAATAAGACTAGGCAGTGGGAAGCATACAGTCAAGGGTCATGGGTGAGCATAGACAGTTCTGGACCATGATGTCCAAGATGATATTACAAATCTCCCCATTAGTTCCCATTTTATGTATATAAAGAAACTGATAAAAGACAGGAGTAACCAAAATTCTTCCCAAATTTGAAAAAAAAAGTGAAGAAGTAGATGTGTCTTTCATGACCAATAAAAATATGACATCATATCTTTGTTAATTTACATAACAGATTTTTTTTTTCGCTAAATGCACAAGTCAATAAGCTGGGTGGCTTTTGATTTGGAGAGAAAAAGGGCAGAGACCCCTCCTGTGAGAAAAAATGTAAATTGAGACTTGAGGCAGGAATGACAGTGACATGTCAAAGAGAAAATTAGTATATCAACAGAGTTAGCAGTAGACAGGAAGTCAAAGTAAATCTTAATTGAAAATAGAAGAATTGGAACATCACTACAGTGATTTGGGTGTCACATTTACTGACATTTTAATACCTAGTTTGAATTATAGGAGTATTAAAGATTAAAAGCAAACACTTTGGTATTCTTTTTTCTTTCTGTTTTTAATTTTCATAAAGATATTATATTTCCTTTGAGTTTTGTGGAACTATTCATGTGATTTTAATCCTGCTAGCTAATTGTGTAAGTACTAGACAGAACTACAGATTAATTCTTTGCTTGAATGTTGTTTACCTGAAATGTTTAACAATGTCATTTGATAGGACTAAAAATTTATTTCTTGTTTAAATGATGTTTTACCAAAACGTTTACCAATGTCATGTGAATACTTTGATTGGGGATTGACCGTTTGAAAGCCTTTATAGAATCTAGGCACTCTTAGAGGCCAGATTCTCTATGATATCAAATATATTAAAAAGTTCCCACATTCTACATTAAATGTTATTTATATATAACTAAACAAATTGAGTTTTGATGTAATTGAATAATATACTATCTGTATATAGTTTATTAATCATTTAATGATTTTAATCTATAATTTTTTTCAAATTTTTGAACCAATAATTTTCTTGGGGGTATTGAAAAATCCACTGAGTCCAGGATGCTTTTAAAGATTTATGGTAGCTGAATGTGGTAGCGTGCATCTGTAGTTTCAGCTACTTGAAAGGCTGAGGCGGAAGGATAGTGTGAGCCAGCAGGTCAAGGCTGCAGTGGCCATGACCATGCCACTGCACTCCAGCCTGGGCTACAAGAGTGAGACTCTAACTTAAAAAAACAAAAAAAGATTTATGGAAAAGCAGTTGACCTGAGGGTAAAGATTATTTTACATATGTAAAGTAACCTCTTAGAGAAAACATATATTAAGACTCATTATAAAAGAATATGAGAGACTGTTTGTTAATCCACCAAATATCCCATTTCTTAAAATAATAGGCTTTAGTGATCAGTTTCTTGGGTTGATAAATTTTGTATTATGTCTCGTTCCTAAAGCATTTACAAACTTCTTAAACACGCAGCCTTTCTTTTTAAGCCACATTTTATACTCAAGATTAGTTCAGTTACTTCTACTTAGTAAGTTTACATATGAATTGTTTCTTCAAAATTCTCATCATCTCATTTTTTAAAAAATGAGTATACTAAACTTTTGCTTAACATTGTGAGTAATGTATCTGTGCTAGTGCCAGCTGGCAGAGATCATGGGAATGTGTTACCAATAGATCGATTGCACAATATTTAAGAATTTACTGCTTTCTATGTTCTGACCAACAGAAAACTTTTTAAAAGGTCAGCATATAGGTTTTGTATTAAAACTAACCTTCTCTAAGTCTGCATTTCTGCATACGTTATTGAGTTTAATCCCAGCACCAAACTAAACATATAAATAGAAAAAGAACATCTGCCATTTCATGACTTACCAATAACATTCTGTTACAAATTAGCTGGTTCCATTGCTAAGTATTTTCTAGTATAGAGAAAATGTATCTTGTAAACCTAATAAAGCTCAACCCATATATTTCATCTACGTTTCCTTTTCAACTGGCAAACAAACTGTTTAAAAATCAATTGCTATGGAAAGGCTTTGTGCCACACCTGAGCCCGAGAGCTGCCTTGTCCTAGTAACTTGGGTGGTGGTACAAAAACAAAAGTGTTCACAGGAAGTCTATTGTGAAAAGCCTGTAAGAACCATTCATATTGGCAATGCAGGGTAAATTCAGAAAGTCTCTGAAGGCTGCAATATTTCTCTTTTTATAGTTGAATAAAAATATACAATTTATAAAGTGGTGAATGAATGGAATTAGTAAAAAGGACATAATTGTCCTAAATTATTTTTATATAGTAAAACTGATTTTTTTAAGTGGAATTTGCTTTTCTGTAATCATTTGCTCATGTTGTTAGACTATTTAAAAGAAAGTGATATTACCTGACAAAATGTCATTCATTCATTTGGAAAAATGTGGAAAATATGATATAGATATCATCCATATAGACTGTAATAGGAATTCATTTAAAATATTATTCCATTATGTGGTATTTAGGAGTGAGAGAACAATAAAATCATTTAAGAGTTTATGAATTTGCAAAAACATAATGTGACTAAACAAGCAAATATATCCTGCCAGCTTAAATCATTACAGATTCTTAGAACATATCTTTATATCTAATAATAAACATAAAAAATGAAAATTATAGAGCATTAAATAAACCATATTAGTCATAGATTTCCCTTTTTTTTTTTTTTTTTGCAACATCTAAATGCTTCCAAATGGGAAGAAAATAACTCATTAGATTTTCACTTGAGTTTGTGCTGGAAAGCATTTTCTTCCCAACTGCTTTACTCCTTAGAGAAAAAAGAAAGGAATGAAATAAGGAGTAAAAGAGAAGCAAGAATAAAGACATCTGTGTGGTCTGATAGAATAATGTGATATGGAGGCCTGCAGAGAGATCCCTATGGACTTGAAAAAGGACTGGAATTTCTGGAAAAAGCCTAGTCTTAGTAAAATAAAGAGCTTCTGAAATACAGAGGCTGCAGAGGAAGGTTCCAGAGAATATTTGTTGAGCTTATTTGACTAGCTTATGGTATGTAGCCATGCATCACTTAATGATTGAGATTTGTTCTGAGAAATGGTTTGTTAGGTGATTTTGTCATTGTGCAAACCTCATAAAATGTACTTACACAAATCTGGATGGAATAGTTTACTACACCTAGGTTATATATTATAGCGTATTCTTCCTAGACTACAAAACTATACAGCATGTTACTACACTGAACACTGTAGGCCATTGTAGAACAATTGTAAGCATTTGTATATCTAAACATATATAAACATAGAAGAGGCAGAGTCAACATATGGTATTATAAATGCATGGAACCACCAACCACCAATGGTCTATTATTGATAGAAATGATATTATGTAATCCATAACTGTATTTGAATATCTGGTTTATATTTTTTTTTTAAAAAAGACAACTAAAAAACTGTAGCTGCTGCTGTCTGTCCCTAAAGTTGCTGCCATGGAAACCACACTCCACTTTCATGCAAGTATGCAACTGAGCATTTCAGTCTCATGTACTTAGTAATACTCTTTTGAACATTTTTAGGATGATAGCGTTTTTCCTCAAACATTAAAGCTCAAACCCTGAGGGAAGGGCCAAGATGGCTGACTGGAGACATCAGATAATTGCTGCTCTCAGGAAAAAAAATCTAAAAGAAGGAGTATGCCTGGTGCTTTGAGGGACAGCCTGAGAACCCAAACAAAGGTTTATCAGACAGTCATCAGAGGATGCAGAGAACAGACAGCTCCAAGCCCCAGCCATCTCCAGAAGTGGCCCCATCATGAGATCAAGAGAAGATTTTTGGAGAAGGAAGGGTTAAGTAAGCAGGAGAATTTTGTTTTGTTTTTGTTTTTACATACCTCACACAAGCCTCTGAAGTCCTTGTCAAGGGGAGACAGCCAAGGTCTTCCCCTCACACTCCCTCCCATACTGGCCAGGCATAGAAAGCTGCCTGGAATTGGGCAGAGGCACTGGCAGGATCCACATGGGGTCCAGGAAACCCCATTTCCTGGTGATCCCCAGCACCAGCAACTGCCAGCCCACCCATAGAAAGACTCAAAATACAAGCAAGAAAAATTAGTCTTGAATGTGCATATACCCAACTTACAAGCACCCAGATTATAAAACAATTGCTAATCAAAGAAGGAACATAGACAACCATATAATAGTCAGAGACTTCAGTACCCCACTAACTGCTTTAGACAGATCATCAAGGAAGAAAACTGACAAAAACCTCCAACATCTTAATTTGACACTGTACCAATTATATCTAATAGACATCTACAGAACATATCATCCAACAACCACAGAATATACATTCTTCTCATCAGCACATGGAACATACTTCAGGATAGAGCACATACTTGGACATAAATCCAGCATGAACAAAATTTAAAAGGTTGACATCATACTAAGTGTCTTCTCAGACCACAGCAGAAAAAAATAATTACAAACAGGAACCCCTCAAAATACACAAACACATGGAAATTAACATGCTTCTGAATGACTTTTGGGACAATACAGAAATCAATAAAAAGATTTCTGTAACCAAATAAAGACACAACATACCAAAACCTCTGGAATACCATGAAATCAATGCTGAGAGGAAAGTTTATAACATTGCATGTCCACATCAAGAATATAGAGAATCTCAAGTAAACAGTCTGTCACATTTAAGGGAGCTGGAAAGACAAGAATAATCCAATCCCCAAGTCAGTAGAAGAGTGGAAATTATCAAAATAAAATTATAGCTTAATGAAGGAGAGAACAACAACAACAACAACAAAATACAAAGGATCAAGTCAAAAAGCTGGTTCTTTGAAAATATAAATAAGATTGACAAACCTCTAGTCAGGTTAACAAAAAAAAAAAGAGAAAGAGAAAATTTAAATAAACAGAGTTAGAACTGAAAAAGGTGATGTTACAAAAAATTATTAGAAATTTGTTGGAAGCCGGCCACGGAGGCCCACTGAGCGTCAGGGATCAGGAAGGGCCCTTGACCCCAAGACAACTAGGATGTGTTCGGGAGATGTTGATCCCATTCCCTCCCTCCTTTTCCATTTGGCACAAGCAGCCAGGAAAGGCTCCTGCTGGCTCTGATAGAAAACTCTGAGCCTGGAACGTACACAGTTAAACCTGGGAGTCTATTGTTCCCATTTTCCATGGTTTATGGTCTTTTGCTTTTAAATAATTAAAGTTTGACTTTGAGTCACATTGAGGAGCCTTAGTGCAAGTCACAGGTTCTCTTAATATGATTTTAGAAATTTATGGATATAGGTTTTAGAATATAGTTTATATACATTAAGAAAATTTTAGCAACCATTTTATTATAGAAGTGTGGTTAGTTCAGTTTGATTTAGGGAGGCTGGTGAAGTTTGAATTAGGCCGGCTGGTGCTAGGAGAGAGTAACCATAGCACCAACTGTTTTATAGAAACCAGTTTGAATTAGTATAGAATAGTAAAAGGTCATATATCATTATGTTGGTTTCAGGTGTAAGTATTGAACAATGTTATGTAGCTATAAACAATTAAGGGTACGTAGAAAATGGATAAGAACTTCATGTTTTTCCTTAGATCTGAAAAATATATCTGCTTGAGAGTGGAGGATGTCCTGTGTGCACCTGGACCTGTTCATGTGAAAGGCACATGCTACCTTTTGTGTAACCATAGCAGCAGGAGTTCCTGTGATGATAACTTTGCAGAGTTTGGGGATAAAAGCCCTGGATTACACCCATTAAATGACTTCTGGTCACTTGAACAGGAGTCCAGTCTCTTTCTTTCTCCCCCCTTTCTTTCTCTTTATATCTATCCCTCCAGTTTAAATTGCTGATGCCACCACACCTACCAAGGGACACCTGATCTCTTGCAGGGGCAGGACCTCCGCAGAGATTACTACAAACATCTGTATGTGAGTAAGCTACAAAATTTAAAGGAAATGGAGAAATTCCTGGCAAGACACAACCTCCTAAAATTGAAGCAGGAAGAAATTGAAACACTAAGCAGACCAGTAACAATCTAAGAAATTGATACAGTAATAAGAAACTTCCACACCTGGAGAAAAAAAAAGCCCTGGTCTAGAGAGTTTCTCAACATAATTTTACAGAATGTACAAAGAAGAGCTGATTCTAATCCTGCTTCAAGTATTTCAGACAATTGGTAAGGAAGAAATTCTTCCTAGTTCATTGCACAAAGTCAGTATTATACTGATACTTAAATATGGCAAAGACCCAACAAGGAAAGAAAACTTCAGGACAATTTTCTTGATTAACATAGATGCAAATATTCTCAACAAGATACTGGTAAATCACATCCAATAGCACATGACAAGGATCATTCATCATGACCAGGTAGGCTTCATTCTTAGGTTGCAAGCCTGATTCAACATATGCAAATCAATAAATGTAGTATACCACACATGTAAAAGAAATGTAGTCTGCCACACAATTTAAAAACCACACGATTATGTCAATAGATGCAGAAAAGTATTTGATAAAATCCAATATCCCTTCTTGGTAAAAACCCTCAAACGCCTAGACGTTGAAGGAATATTCTTCAAAATAATAAGAACCATCTATGACAAACCTCCATCCAACATCATACTTAATGGGCAGAAGCTGGAAGCATTCTCCCTAAGAACTAGAACAAGACAAGGATGTTCAATCTCACTCCTCCTTTTCAACATAGTACTGAAAGTCCTAGACAGAGTAATCAGGCAGACAAGAGAAGAAAATCAGGGGTATCCAAGTAGGAAGTTAATTTATTCCTCTTTGCGGATGATATAATTTTATACCTAGAAAACCCTGAAGAGCCTGTCAAAAACATCCTTGCACTGATAAATGATTTTGGTAAAGTCTCAGGATTCAAAATCAATGTGGAAAAATCACTTGTTTTTCTATACACAAACAACAAGCAGAGAATCAAATTTTTAAAAATATAATCTTTTCCAGAATAAACAAACACATGCGTGCATGCGTACACACACACACACACACACACACACACAAAATACCTCAGCATTCATCTAGCCAAAGAGTTTAAAGACCTTTACAATGACAACTACAAAACACTGCTCAAAGAAATCAAAGATGACACAAACAAATGAAAGAACATCTCCTAATCATGGATTGAAAAAAATCAATATAGTCAAGACGTCCATTCTACTCAAAACAATTACAAATGTAATGCAATCACTATTAAACTATCAGTATCATCTTTCACAGACTTAAAAAAGGCAATACTAAAATTCACATGGAAACAAACAACTGCCTGAATAGGTAGAACAATCCTCATCAAAAAGAATAAAGCTGGTGGCATCACACTCCCAGACTTTAAACTTTACTACAAGGCTACAGTAACCAAAACAGCAAGGTTCTGTTACATAAATAGACAAATAGACACATAGACAAATGAAATAGGATGGAGAACCTGGAAATAAAACCACAGGCCTTCAACCAACTCATCTTCAAAAAAGCCAACTAAAACAAACATTGGGTAAAGGAAACCATGTTTAGTAAATGGTATTGGGAAAACTGGCTAACCACAAGCAAAAGAATGATACTGGACCCCTACCTATCATCATATGAATAATTAACTCAAAATGGATCAAAGAATTAAATATGAAACTTCAAACCATAAGAATCTTAGAAGAAAACTTAGAAAACATCCTCCAGGATATCAGCCTAGGCAATGAATTATTGGCCAAGTACTCAAAAGCAAATTTGGCAAAAACTACAATTGACATGTGAGATTTTTATCAAGCTAAAAATTACTTGCACAGCAAAAGAAATCATCAAAAGAGTGAAGAGACAACCCACAGAATGGGAAAAAGTATTAGCAAGTTATGCATCCAACAAAGGTCTAACATCCAGGATCTATGATGAACTCAAACGAATTAACAAGTTAAAAAAAAAAACTAATAACCTCATTAGAAATTAACAAAGTACATGAACAGACACTTCTCAAAGGAAGACATCTAAGCAGACAACAAACATAAAAATGCTCAGCTTCACTAATTATTAGAGAAATGCAAATCGAAACTACAATGAGATACCATCTCATACTGTTTAGGATGACTAACACTAAAAAGTCAAAAAACAACAGGTGTTAATGAGGCTGTGGAGAAATGGGAACTCTTCTACACTGTTAATGGGAATATAAGCTGGTTAAAACTTCGCAAAAAGCAGTTTGACGATTTCTTAAAGAACTAAAAATTGAGCTACCATTTGACCCAGCAAATCAACTCTTGGGAATATTACCCAGAGGAACTCAAATTGCTCTATCAAAAAGACACCTGCACATGTATGCTTTTGCAACACTATTCATAATAGAAAAAACATGAAACCAACCCAGATACCCATCAAAAGTGGACTGAATAAAGAAACAAAAACCTGAATACCACATATTCCCACTCATAAATGGCACTAAACATTGGGCACATGAGCACAAGAGCACAAGGGCAGTAACAACAGGGGCTGGCCACTGCTAAAAGAGGGAGGGAAGGAGGAGGCATAAAAGACACAAAACCATCACCTATTGAATACCATAACTGCTACCAGGGTGGGGTGAGGGCTCATTGAGACCGAGCTGTGCCTTCAAGTAGCATACTTATGTAGAAAATCTTCATACTTACCCTAGGATTGTAAAATAAGAGAAAAAAAGGAAGGAAGGAAGGGAGGAAGGAAGAAAGGAAGGGAGGGAGGGAGGAAGGAAGGAAGGAAGGAAGGAAGGAAGGAAGGAAGGAAGGAAGGAAGGAAGGAAGGAAGTTAGCTCAAATTCTGGCTGAGCTTGTGGCTCAACCTGTAATCCCGTGCTTTGGGAGGCCGAGGTGAGTGGATTGCCTGAGCCCGTGGGTTCGAGACCCGCCTGGGCAACTTGGCGAGACCTCATCTCTACAATAAATCAAAAATGAGCCAGGCGTGGTAGCTCGTGCCTGTAGTTCCAGCTACTTGGAATGCTTAGCGGAAGGATCGCTGAAGCCCAGCAAGTCGAGGCTGCGGTGGCTGGGAGCATGCACTGCACTCCAGTCTGGGCGAGAGTGAGACTTCAACTCAAAAAAAAAAAAAAAAGAAGGAAAAGAAAAGAAAACTCAAACCCTGAAGCAAGAAGTCATGTGATAAAAAACAAGCACTTACCACTAACCCCGTCCCCCTGCCACATCCCTGCCCCAGGATCAAGACTTTGAATCCTGAGCAGATGAGAAAGAATTTGCAGCTAAGAGTTTAATTTTGCTGGGCCAACAATGTATGGTGTTTATTTCGATGTGGTTGCTCTGCCTGCCTAAAGGGAGCATGCCCTCTTGCTACAGGTTGGACTTTTATAGCAGCAGACTGTGATCTCATCAATGTCCACATTGAAACATTTCTTATATACACTTTCTAGAAGAAACTTAATTTCACAGAAGACATTATTGTTTTTCCACTTATTGTTTAAGAAATGTGATGAAGATACTTAGGTCTTAGAACCTTTTGTTAACTGAAAATAAAAATGTCTATCTTTAAGTGTAGATATGAAGATTTAGTAGAACAATATTTTTAAATGAACGAATATAATAGCCATGTTAATAACATTAAAAACAACTTTTATGGGCTAAATTATATTCCCTCCTACAGAAGCTCTAACCCACAGTACCTCAGAATGAGATTTTTTTTTGGACATGAGCCTTTAAAGAGATGGGGATGTTAGAGTGGAACTGAAGCCTAGTGGGCCAGCCCAGTCTTTGGTATCCTGTTATGGCAGTTCTAGTAAACTAAATCCATAACTAACAGATTGAGAACTTAGTATAGGTTTTCATGAAAGAGTTGTTATTTCTTGAAAGAGTTGCTGAGTTAATTTAGAGGATAGATGAGAATGCTGAAAGGAACATTCTTCCACCTCTTCCTTTAACTTCCCAGCAGACCAACTGTAGATCATAAAATGTATTATATCTGTATTATTGCAAGAACAGAAAGACCATCTCTGACAATAACTGAAAGTGTCCTTCACAGTTTATCTTTGTTAAATAACTTAGTTCTGAATAAAACCTACTTAATTATCAAATAAAATCTAGATCTTTATTAAACTTTTATTCTTTTCCCTATGAGAACTTTTCTTACAGATATTGTGATATATTGAGCATAGAGTAAATGAAAATAGAAATCTATTTAATAGAAGATATCTGTTTTCTGTATTCTCACAAGGTATAATTTATATAGGCCAAATTAAAAGATCTATCATCATCCTTTGCTCCCTCATTAAATATAGTCAGTTTTACTTCCTTACATTGTAATATAAATTTCTCTATTTTGGTGACTTTTGATAAGTCTATTCTTTCTTGGTAAGCAAGAAGAAGTCTGAATCAAAACTCAAAATACAAATCTAGTCTATGTCAAAAGTTGAGGGGATACTACATAAATGGACAATAGTATTGTGATGCTGTAAGAATGACATCAAAATTCTTGTTGGTTAAGATTTCTGTGTATGTTATGTATGCAGATACATATATGCATAATAGAATAGAAATAACCTATGATGTATGTTATCTATGTATTATCTATCTATAATCTATTTTTTTAATATATATATTTTAGCTGGGGACATAGCTACAAATTAGGTAATAATAAGTTCTTAGCGAATAATTAAAATGAGAATTCTTTCATTGAGTTCACATATATTTAAAGTTTTGAGGAACAATCTACATGTTGCTTTCAGTGTTGATCTTTTTTCCAAGTATGATTATCATTTGTAAATTAATTGTTAGGTAATTATTTGACTAATATCTTGGCTCACTTACCTAAGAGAGGAAAGAGCAAGAATTGAGAAGACTCATTCAATTTAGGCTGTAAGCTGTGGTAATACTAGAATTTTGAACAAAAGTCAACTATGTAAGGTTTGGTTATACAGGTTAGTAATGCCTAGGGACAGCTTAAATCTGTAGTGTGTATACTCTAGTTTATCTGAACTATAATTAAATAAAGCACACTTTGTAACTTGCTTGTTTTGGTTTCTATTAGTTTCTTCATGACGCTTCTAGTTCCCTCCATCAATAATCTACTAGCTTTAAAAAAAAAATTAAAACACATGTTTAATTGCAAAATTGCGTCATGTAAACCAAAGAACAACCTTCTTTTATAGAATATTTCAGTGTTACATAAATTGTTTGCTATAATTTTGTGTCACCTTTGCTGTGTATTTTAAAAATAAATTATGGAAAGCACTTAATAAACATTTTGTTTCTACCTTGCATGTGTGTTATATTAAAATCAGGTACTATTGCTTATACACTTGCATGGGAGAATAAATTTTCTGTGTTAAAAAACAGAAGAAACATTGAAATATCTTTTTTTTACAATTCGAAAAAGCCTACTTGGAAATACAAATCACTATAAACATTTTAAGATCGTGCATAGTAGAAGTGTAGTATTATTTATTGGATGGATGAATGAATGCTAATTTAATGAATGAATGAGTTACAATTTTGTGGATGAATTATAATTTTGAAGGTAAAAATCATAAACAATACCTAAATTTTTGGTTTATCATTTTTAGAGGCTCACACATGGGGGGGGTCCATCACTTAATCACATGCCTTAACTGATGGATTTGTTTTCTAATAAATAGCTCATTTGTAATACCATGAAAGTGGTGGTTCATTGAGGAAAAAGTTTTAATACACCATCAATAATAGTTGAGTCTTACACAGCGACTTGTACCTACATTCCATGTGAAGACAGATTACCTTCATTGTTGCTGAAAATAACTAACTTTAGAGTATGAAAATGTAAACATCTGCCCTTTTAATCTATTAATTCAGTCTGGCCTTTATTGACACTGGTTGTGATGGTCCAATGGAAGGAGTAATTTTCTTTCGGTATCATCTTCAAACATTGAGGACTTTCATCAAATTCCTTCCTCCTTCCGTCTCTTATTCACTTCATCCTTTCTTTCTAAATAGTGTATAATATTATAGATCCATCATAGCTATAGGAATATATATATAAAATTCATCTAGTTATAGGAAATAGTTTATATTTATATTAATATGTCTCAAGTTTTCTGAGACAAGGTACTGTGTCTGACCAACTTTTGCCAAATGCGGGCTTTAGTATCAATAGTAGCGGCTCTGTTGAGTGAATGACCCAAATACCTTCTGTGATAAAGTACTCCACTATTAGCTGTATGAGATAGTGATTAATTTGTTGTAAATTTATTCTTATGAGTTTAAGTGAAACTCCTTAGCCTAATATTCCAGGACTGACTAACATACCTTATAGATACAATGTATATGTTTTGGGGAAACCTATAAATGTCTGAATATACTTGGAATTGATCAGATTAAGTTTCTTAATAAGCAAACACTGAGTTTGACAGATGTGTACTCTTTAACTGAGGTTTAAAATTTAATATCTGTATTTTATAAATTTATAAAATACTTGCAATAATCAGTTAAATATTTATGAAATAATTTCTAGAACAAGTCATGTGGTTAAATAGCAAAAATGATGTAGACAATATGTTTCATAGAAGCTCAGACACTGTGGTAAGGAAAGTTTCACTTCAAAAAGTCAAACCTGAGAAAGGCTGTGACAAATACTTGGTAAAAATTATTCTGAAGTATTTTAGCTTTTGGGGTGCTATTCATTTATGTGATCCTGGGAAGCTGCTACCAGCCTGTGCAACCAGTGCTATCAGGCTGCCCCTAGCCTTGGGTAGCTGTTGCCTATGTATAGTCATATTAGTCCATACCTTGTGGAACTCCTATTTAGTAAGCTTCCATACTACCAAGGGTCATGATTTTGTACCAGATTAAAACTTCTGGATGCTCTTCTTCCTCCAAGAAATGGATCAATATCCTTGTTGAGCTTAGTCATAGCTAGACACTTGATTACAAGAATATTCATCTTCCCCAAAACTCTCATCCCCATACTATTTTTTGTCTAACCCTTAATTTGATCCTCCCACTCTCATTCTATTTCTCTAGTTTTTCATTACAAAATATCTTAAATATTCCATCTCTTCTAGGAACATTTTGCCATATTCTTGTCTTATCAAAAAACTGTTACTTTAGACTCACAACTCTACTGTGTCCCTCTTAAGAGAAGCCTGTCTGTTCTTTCTCATACTGATTAAATGAGGTATAAAAGGGTTGGCTGGTGAATGCTTTCATTTCTGTTTCCAATACTAACTCTTTATTCTTCTCCTTCCTGAAAATGCCTATTAGTGGTCTTAAGGCTTATGTTTCCTCTATCTTTTTGTTACTGATGGTTGTTTACCTACATAGTAAGACCTTTTCATTCAAAAATATAGATTCCTAAATCCTACAGTATAATTTTATATGACTTCAGCATCCACATAAACAGACTATCTAAAATGATGGCTTTGTATCTTCAAATTTTCTTATCTTCAAATTTCTTTTCAATTTTGGCTAACTGCTTTCATTGTGGGTATTTTTGGCACCAGAAGATTTGCTACTCTTGAAATCTTGGTTTTAAATATCCCATTCTCCTATAACCATCAGCTATTTTTCTGGAATATTTATTCAAATATCTACTAACACAATTCCACAATTCTTCAAATATATTAAGACTCCAACTCGGCCCACATCTGTTATCGGTCCACTCCAGGATTCATTTTTTCACCCTGGTCAGCGTATAGTCTTTGTTCATCATTATAATTACTTCATTGCAAATATCTTTCAATCTCTTTACCCTTTTTCCTTCTATTTTAGTTACCTTGCAAAACTCTCCCATTTGGCCTTTTTTATGATTTTTTTCATTCATCAAACATTTATTGAGTGACAACTCTAGATCCATCAGTGTGCTAATCTCAGTGATATAGTGTTAAATAAGATAGCCCCTACCTTGCAATAGTTTAGTATGGAGAAGAGAAAAACAAAATGCAAATAAATACTTAAAAGATAAAATTAGAAATGTGTCCAAGTTACTCTGGAAGCACAGAGAAGAGTGCAAAGAGCTCTGCCTGGAGAAAACAGCCAAATAATTAGAGGATGTGAAATCTGAACGTCTTAAAGCAAAACAAGGTGAAAGGCATTCCACAAAGATAGAGTCATACCTCTAAGGGAAGAGAAGTACAAAGAGCATATTATGTGACCCGGGTGTGTTGAGTACAGGTGGGAAATAAAGATGGGAAGGCAGAATGAGATGGGCTTGTGAAGGGCTACATTCTATCATTATGATTGAATTTGAGTTGGCAAACTTTGCTGGAAAATCATGACTCCATGATCTCAAATCTCAAACTTTCACTCAATAGCACTCATTTATCCTGTCATTTTCTTCTAATGAGATCACGTTTCCACTTTCAAGATGAAAATTCCATACTTTCTCCTCTCTCTTCAAATCACTCATCACTTCTCCTTTACACCCACTGTACTTTCTTGTACTGTACCCATAAATCATAGATTCCGTTAATTACATCCCAAATTTATCTTCCAAATCTGTTTACCTCTCTCCATCCCACTTTCCTATCTCAGTGCGGAACATTATGCTTTCTTGCCTGGAATATAGCTTACTAGTTTGTTTCTTTATGTTTACTATTGTTCCCGTCAAACCATTCTCTTCAGAAAAGCAACTCTGAACTAAACAGTAAATCCAGTAATACTGTTGTTCTGGTTAAAATCTGTTGATGACTTCTAATTATACAAAGAATAAAAGGCAGACTTCTTTCCATGACCTACAAGGTGAAAGGCATTCCACAAATCCATTGCAGGCCACTCTTTCCATTGCTCACTATGTTATTGACATGCTGGCCCTTTAGAAGCTTAATGAACTCATCAAACTTTTCCTGTCCAGGGTATTTGCAGTCATTGTTTCATTACCATAAAAGGTTTTCTTCTGCAGACTTCAATGTCAACACCATGAAGTCTGCATCTTTTGTCTTTCTCGTTCCTTGTTGATTTCCCAGAATCTGTAATGGTGCCTGTCACACAGTAGATGCTCGATATGTATTTGCTGAATTAAGTCAATAAGTAAATTTCATCCCTAAGATTTTAGTTGAAATTTCCCCTCCTAAGTTGTGCCTTTCTAACCATGGTTTCTGAAGCGGCTCTCACCCTAGATTAAATTACACTCTATCACATACCATTTTAATTTTCTTCAGTGTGGTTTTTATAGTGTACACTTACCCTGCTCATTTACCCGTTTGCTTGATTATTGTCTGAATCCTCTAGTAGAATAAAAATTCAATGAGGTCATATTCTGACTTATTTACCAGTGAAACTCCAGTGCACAGCACAATATCTGTATGTAATAATTCCCACAAATATTTGTGAAACAAATAAACACAAGTAAATAAAAAATAAGAGCAATACAGAAAGATTCCAGAAGAAAGATGAGGGAGTAGGAAGATAACTTTTACCCTTTATCAAAGTTTAGCCAAAGTAAACATAATCTATTGTTTACACCATTAAGATTATTTATAAAAATGTCAAATTGTACTGGTACTTTTAAAAACTTTTATTTTTATACATTTTAATCCAGAGAGTACAATTTGTTCTTCTTCTTTATTTTTCCCTTAGTTCTGAGCCAATTTCTTATCCATGACAAATGTTTCTCCAACCCATAGTCATGTTGGTAGAATTTTTTTTCAGCCTTTGATGTGGAAATTTTTCAGTGGTTTTGGAAATTTAAATAGCTTAGACTAGTCAGACATAGTTTATTCTCTGCTAAACCATGAATATTTTCCTCATCAGTGAGAGTTTTATTTAAGAGCTTAGTAATTCTACCTTTAATGCATGCCTGAAGTTAAAAGTAACAAAATTAGAAAGTTGTTTCTATGGTGTTTTGCAGTTGTCAAACTTTTCTAGAAAAATATTTTTAATTTTTTAAAAAATATACTCTATTTACCAAAAGCATGAAAAATAAAAATATAGAGCACAATGATTATTCACTTCCCAGAGCAAGAAGTAGAAAATTATCAGCAATATAGAATACCTATTCTCTCTTGCACTTCCAAGCTCTATCCTTTTCCTTCTTCACTACAGTTTAGATTGGCTTGATTTGAAATTCATATATATGGAATCATAAAAATATATTTTTCTGTGTCTGACTTTTTTCTAACAACATTATGCCTCTGAGATTCAGCCATGTGGTTATAAGTAGCAGTATTTCATTCTCTGTCATTGCTGCTTTTTGTTACACTGGACAAAGGTTCCACAATGTATCTATCCATTTCCCTGTTGATGGAAAGTGGGATTGTTTCCAGTTTTTTACTTTTATGAATAATGCTGCTATGAAAATTTTTCTATATGCCTCCTGAGATACTCGTGCAAGCAATGATATTAGAAATAATCTGAGTAGTGGAATTGCGGTGTAGGGAATGTATGTGTTTAATCTGAATGAATACTGCCAAATAGACTTCCAAATTATTTACATCAATTAAAATATTAACTAACAGTGTATGAGAATTCCACATTTTTTCCATCTCTTGGTACTGAAAGTCCCTTGATTTTAGCTATTCTAGTAGGTATGCAGTATTATCTTGTGATTTTTTTCTAATAACTAGTTCTATTCCACACTTTTCACATTTTCTTTTGGATTGTTTTTTATCTTATTGATTTTTGTACTAGTACTTTGTTGATCTTGCATACGAGCACTTTATCTGTTATATGTGTGAGATATATTTGCTAATTCTTCATTCTGTGGTTTGTTTTTTTTAAACGTTCCTAGTGCCATTTTATAATGAATACAATTTCTATGTATTAAAGTGGTTTAATTGAACATTCTCCCCCTTACTGTTAGGACTTTTGTCTTCATATTTATTAAATTTCACCTAACTGAAGGTTGAGAATATATAATCTTTTAGTATCTCATCAAACTGCATTCCTTTGCTTTTCACATTTAGATCAATACTTTGTCTAGAATTATTTCTTGTGAATGGTAGGACTCCAGATTCAATTTTTTCCATGAATATTCAATTAAACTATTTCTATCTATGGAAAAGGCTATTCTTTCACCAACTGTGCTGTAAAGCCACTTTGGCATAAATCAAGGGGATATATTTATAATCTCTCTATTCTGTGACATTGATCTACTTTTCTATCCTTGTACCAATACCACACTGCCTTAATTATTGCAGCTTTATAATAAATTTTGATATTCAGTAAAGCAAAGCTCATCTTATCTTATTTTCCTTCAAGAGTGCTTTGGCTATTCTTACATATAAATTTTAAAATTAGTTTGGCTAGCTTCATAAAAAAACAAAACAAAAATGGGACAAAGAAAAACCCTGTTCACATTCTGATTGGAATTACATTTACTTTATAAATCAATTTAAGGGAAATTAACTTTTTAATAATATTGATGCTTCTAATGTATGATCACAGCATTCCCTTTCCTTTACGTAGGCCTTTTAAGATTTCTGTTCATTAAGAGTTGCAATTTTCTGTATAGAGATGCTGTATGTGTTTTGATTTTCTTAATGCTATTGTAAGTGGTATCTTACATTTAAAAAAATTTCTTGTTGCTCCCATATAAAAGTAAATATGGGCCAGGCATAGTGGCTCACACTTGTAGTCTCAGCAATTTGGGAGGCCAAGGCGGGAAAATCACCTGAGTCCAGGAGTTCGAGACCAGCCTGAACAAAATAGTGAAACACGCTTTCTACAAAAACTATAAAAATCAGCTGACATGGTGGCATGTTCTTGTAGTCTCAGCTACTCGGGAGGCTGAGGCGTAAGGATCACTTGAGCCCTGGAGGTCAAGGCTGCTGTGAGTTGTGATCGTGCCACTGCACTCCAGCCTGGGTGACAGAGTGAGATGACATGTTTTTGTTTGTTTTTTCTTTTACTTTTTAATTGCTTTAATTTTGGTGGTAAAATAAGCATAGCATAAATTTGACCATGTGAATCATTTTTTTCTTCAGCAACAAACTTTTTAAAAATTTAAGATTTGGGGGGAAACGTGTATTTGTTACAGATATATTGTATTGTGGTGGGGATTGGGTCTCAGGTGGTCTATTCCCCAGATAGTGAACATTGTGCCCTGTAGGTAGTTTCTGAGCCCTAGCCCCTCTTCTCCCTCCCCCATTATTGATGTTCCCAGTGTCTATTTTTTCCATTTTTGTGAATGTTTAGTTCCCACATATGAGTGAGAACATGCAGTGTTTGGTTTTCTGTTTCTGAGTCAGTTTATGTAGGATGATGATCTCCATCTCCATCCATGTTACTTCAAAGGACAGGGCTTTGTTCTTTTTAATGGCTGCAAACAAAAATGGGACAAAGAAAAACCCTGTTCACATTCTGATTGGAATTACATTTACTTTATAAATCAATTTAAGGAAAATTAACTTTTTAATAATATTGATTCTTCTAATGTATGATCACAGCATTTCCTTTCCTTTACGTAGGCCTTTTAAGATTTCTGTTCATTAAGAGTTGCAATTTTTTGTATAGAGATGCAGAATACCACGTGTATATATATCCATGGTGTATATATATCACATTTTTTTAATCAATATTTTTTATTTTGATATTGTGGGGTACAGTTAAGGGTTAGGTATAAAAATATGCTTCGTTCAGGCACCCTTGTTGATGAGGGATATTTCCCCATCCTCAGTCAGATATTACTACCGTTAATCCCACCTCCTTTCCCCTCCCCCCCACAGTTTCCCACCACTGTCAGTCCTTTTCTTATAGTATTACGATGGATGTTCAAGGTCCATTATATGAGTGAGAACATTTTCATTATTCACTGATCAGCTGATGGGCATTTAGGTTGATTCCATGTCTGTGCAATTGTGAATTGTGCTGCGATGAACATGCGTATGCAAGTATCTTTGTTATATAATGACCCCTCTTCCTTAGGGTAGATACCTAGTGGTGGGATTGCTGAATCAAATGATAGATCTACTTTTAGCTCTTTGAGAAATCCCCATGCCGCTTCCCATAGAGGGTGTTCTAATTTACACTCTCACCAATAGTGTGCAGGTGTTCCCTTTTCTCCACATCCTCACCACTCAAATGTATTTTAAATTTTTAAATAATGACCATTCTGACTGATGTAAGGCGATGTCTCATTGTGGTTTTAATTTGCTTTCCCTGGTGATGAGTGATGTTGAGCAATTTTTCATATGTTTGTCGACCACTTGTATATCTTCTCTTGAGAGATGTCTGTTCATGTCATTTGCCCACTTTTTAATGGGGTTATTTGGCTTTTTCTTGCTGATTTGTCTGAATTCTTTGTAGATTCTGAATATTAGTCCTGGGTCAGATGTATAGTTTGTGAATATCTTCTCCCATTCCATAGGTTGTTTACTTGCTCTGTTGATTATTTCTTTTGCTGTGCAGAAGCTTTTTAGTTTAATTAAATCTTGCTTATTTATTTTTGTTTTAGATACATTGGCTTTTGGAGTTTTAACCATAAGTTCTTTGTCTAGGTTGATAAGAGTTTTGCCTAGGTTTTCTTCTAGAAATTTTATATTTTCAGGTCTGACATTTAAGTTTTTAATTTATCTTGAGTTAATTTTTGTATATGGGGAGAGATAAGGATCCATTTCATTTTTCTGTGTGTATTATTGCTTGATTTTCCTAGCACCATTTGTTGAATAAGGTGTCCTTCCCCTAGTGTTATGTTTTTGTCTGCTTTGTCAAAGATCAGTTGGTTGTAGGTATTTGGGTTTATTTCTGGATTCTCTATTCTGTTATTTTGGTCCATGTGTCTGCTCTTGTACAAGTATCATGCTGTTTTGGTTACTATAGCCTTGTAGTATAATTTGAAGACAGGTAATGTGATGCCTTTCAGCTTTGTTTTCTTTTTGCTTAGAATTGCTTTGGCTATTCTGGCTTTTTTTGTTGTTGTTGTTCCATATGAATTTTAGGTTTGGTTTTATTTTTAATTCTGTGAAAAATGAAGTTGATAATTTGATAGGAATTGCATTGACTCTGTAGATTACTTTGGGTAATATGGTCATCTTAATAATGTCAGTTCTTCCAATCCATGAACAAGGGATGATTCTCCATTTGTTTGTGTCCTACATAATTTATATCATCAGAGATTTGTATTTCTCCTTGTAGAAATCTTTCACCTCCTTGGTAAAAATTATTCCAAAGTATTTTAGCTTTTTGGGTGCTATTTTAAATGGAATTGGGTTCTTGATTTGATTCTCAGTTTGGTAGCTATTGGTGTATAACAGTGCTACTGAATTGTGTGTGTTGATTTTGTATTCTGAAACTTTACCAAATTCATTTATCAAACCCAGAAATCTTTTGGAGGAGTCTTTAGGATTCTATAGGTATAAGAGCATATTGTTGGCATATAGAGAGTTTGATTTCTTCTTTTCCAATATGAATACACTTTATTTCTTTTTCTTGCCTGATTGCTCTGGCTAGGACTTCCAGTACTAGGTTGAATAGGAGTGATGAAAGTGGGCATCCTTGCCTTGTTTCAGTTATAATGGGGAATATGTTCAACTTTCCTCCATTCAGAATGACATTGGCTGTGGGTTTGTTGTATATAGCTTTTATTATTTGGAAGAATGTTCCCTCTATGCCTATTTTGCTGAGGATTTTTATCATGAAGGGATGCTAAGTTTTGGTCAAATGCTTTTTCTGCAGCTATTAAAATGATTATATGATTTTTGTTTTTAATTCTGTTTATGTAGTCGATCATGTTTATTGATTTGTGTATGTTGAACTAGCTTTGCATCCCTGGGATAAAACCTGCTTTGTCATGATGCATTCTTTTTTTTCTTTTTTTTTTTAATGGCTGTTGAATTCAGTTTGCTAATATTTTGTTGAGGATTTTCACATCATTGTTCATAAGGGATACTGGTCTGCAGTTTTCTTTTTTTGTTGTTGTATCTTTTCCTCGTTTTGATATCAGAATGATACTGGCTTTGACTGTGCCCCAGAAGTTTGGATAACCTAATTGTTGCAACTGGTTTCAAGAAATTTTAAAATTTCTATCTTTATTTCTTCATTGACCTAGGGATTATTTAGAAGTAGATTGCTTAACTTCCATGTTTTTGTTTAGTTTTGCATGTTCTTCTTGGAATTAATTTCTAGTTTTATTCCACTGTGATCTAAGATGCTGTTTGATATAAGTTTGACTTTTGAAAATTTATTGAGACTTGATTTGTGGCCTATCATATGTTCTATCTTGGAGAATATTCCGTGTACTGATGAGAAACATGTATACTAGTAGTTTTGTGATGGAATATTCTGTAGATGTCTGTTACATTTCATTTCCTCTAGAGTACTATTTAACTCCACTGTTTCTTTGTTTACTTTCACCTTGAAGATTGGTCTATTGCTATCAGTGGAGTGTTAAAGTCTTCCACTATTATTGTATTGCTGTTTATCTCTTTTCTTACGTCTAGTAAAATTTTTTTAAATAAAGCTGAGGGATCTGGTATTAGGTCACATATATTTTAAATTGTTATATTTTCTCCTATTGTTATCTTTTCTATTTAGATTGATCCCTTTATCATTATATAATAGCCCCCTTTGTCTTTTTTTTACTGTTGTTAATTTAAAGTCTGTTTTATCTGATATGAGAATGGTTATTCCTGTTCATTTTTAGTTTTAATTTGCGTTGAGTATTTTTCTCTACTCCTTTATCTTGAGTCTATAAGAATGTTTGTGATTAAGTGGGTCTCTTGAAGGCAGCAGAAATTTGAGTTGACTTTTTAAAATCCATTCTGCTAATCTATATCTTTTTAGTGGGGCATTGACACCATTTATGTTTTGCTTTAATAGTGATATATAAGGTACTATTCTACTCATCATACTGGTTGTTTTGTTTATTTATTTTCTCTGTTGTGTTGGTGCCCCATAAAGCCTATGAAATTTATGATTTCCAGAATTTTTCTACTGGTGTATTTCGACCTTTTGCTTGTTTCAATATTTAGAACTTTAAAAAATATTCTTGTAGAGATGTCTAGAGGTGACAAATTCCCTCAGTGTTTGCTTGTCTGTGAAGAACTTAATTTCTTCTTCATTTGTGAAACTTAGTTTTGTGGAATAGAAAATGCTTGACTTACAGTTATTCTGTTTGAGGAGACTGAAAATCGAGCCCCAATTCCCCTGGCTTGTAGGGTTTCTTCTGAGATGTTGCAGTTAGTCCAATAGCTTTACCTCTGTAAGTATATGCTTTTTCTCACTTCTCTTAAAATTCTTTCTTTCACATTAACTTTGCATAACTGGATGATTCCATACCTTGGGGAAGACCTTTGTGCAATAAATCTTCTTGGGGTTCTTTGAACTTCTTGTATCTGAATGTTTAGATCTCTGGCAAGGCAAGTGAAATTTTCTTCCATTATTCCCTCAAATAGGATTTCCAAACCTGCTGCCTTCTCCTCTTCCTCAGGAGTACCTATGATTCATAGGTTTAGATGTTTACATAAGCCCACATTTCTTGGATACTTTGTTCTGTTCTCTTGATTCTTTTTTCTTTATTGTTGTCTGATTGAGTTAATTCTAAAGTCTTGTCTTCAGATTCTGAGATCCTTTCTTCTGCTTGTTCTAGTTTTCTGTTAAAGCGTTCCTCTGTGTTTTATTCTTCCCTATGTGCTTCTTTTAATTCCAGAATTTCAACTTTTTAAAAAAAGTGTCTATATCTTTGAATAATTTTTCATCCATGTCCTGAATAGTTTTAAAAATTTCTTTATGTTTGTTTTCAATTCTCTCCTGAAGTTCATTGACCAATTTTATCATCAACCTTTTGAATTCTATGTCTGGAATTTCAAAAATTTCATTTTGGTTAGGGTTTCTTGCTGAAGAGTTGATGTGATCTTTTGAGGGTGTTGGAAAAGTCTGTTTTGTCATATTATCAGAATTATTTCTCTGGTTACTTCTCATTTGGGTAAATGATTTCTTCTTATTTGAGGTTGGCAGGGGGTTGATATACTGTAAGGTTCCCTGGTTATATATACCCTTGGTGTGGTGAGCTTCTCATTTGCCAGATATGACAGCCCTGTGCTGTTTACCTGCACTGGCTCATGGCATCCTGTGTGACTGGAGTGGGTTGGAAAGTGGTATTAGCTGGTATTTGGCCTTCCTCAAAGCTGACGTATTCTGATGCAGTTGGCTGCACTGTTGACCTCCGGCCAGCAGGTGGCACTTGTGGGTGAAAGTCAGCTACGGTGGTGGCTGTAAGTGTTTCTCTTTGGTGAGTGTTGCTCCAAGAAAGTGTGCCTAGCCTGCCTGGGATAAGGGCAGTTCTCTAGGGGATTTCCCAAGTTTTCTGCCTGCTTTGAGTCTTCTGGGGTAGTGCAGGGGAAAGGAGCTGAAGCACCCCGCAGGTGTGCACTCCTAGCTGCCCCAGTGGGGATTAGAAGGTAGTTCCAGGCCACTGGGGGTAACACTTGTGCAGGGCAGGCCTGGAAGAGTTCACAAGGGGTCTGAGAGGTTGCTATGGAAACCCTTTCCACCGGACTCCCACCTTGACCTCAGCCAGTCTTCCATCTTCATGTCTACGTGCAGCCTGCCTCAGGCCCTCGGGTGTCATTGGGCAACCCACCCAGCCAGGACTTTGTATAGCTGCAGAGTTTGTCCTTGGATCCCCTTCTCTCCCAAGCTGGCTGGAAAGCAGCCACTCCACCCTGCAAGGACTACTGAAATGGTGAGAAAGCTGAGAAACGGTGGCTGTTCCTGCTCAAGTCTTTTTCCCTGCACTACTCCATGGCAGAGCATGATTGTGGGTCAAGCAGTTTCCCGGGAGGTGCTGGGGTCCCACAAGGCTCAGGGAGCCCTGCACATTCGCAACAGGAGAACAACTCCGGAATCCCCATCACTCACCTTGCCCACTGTGTCTGGAGGCTTTGGGGGTCTGTGGTGGTGCAGGCAAGTGCCCGGACAGTTTCAGCCCAGGTCAGTGGATTTTTTTTCTTTTTTGCTCTAAGTGGTTGTTATCACTCCTCTGGAGACTCATGGGGCATGCTGCTGGAACCCTTCCTTTCTGGGTTTTAAGGAAACTCTGTCTCGGTTTACTCTGTAGGAAAAACTCACCCTACCTGCCTCATGTCAGTCATCTTAATCCAGAACATCTGACTGATAGTTTAAAAGTCTCCTCCCCTCAGCTGTTTTTGAAAATTTAATTGTAGGACTGTAGGACTGTCTAGGTAATAAAGGTAACGCTGAAAATTTAGAGGTAAAATTTATATAATTTGAGTACTTGTGCGTGAATGTTTCATTAATTAACCCATTCAAACTTCAGTGAGTGAATTCCATTTACTAGGTACCATGAGATACACTGGGGATGTACAGTGGTCCCCAAAGCAATATAACAATTCTGATATGGATATATAAATAGATTGAATGTATATATATATATATAGAGAGAGAGAGAGAGAGAGAGAGAAATTGTTTATATATGTAATTATATATAACTTTAAAATTTGTAAATTCTTTTTTCATATGTATCATCTAGTTTAATCCTTAGGAAAATCTTGTGAATTTAGTCTTGTTAATGCTGAATTAGTATTAACAGGCTTTAACATTAAATGAGTAGTAGAAATGGAGGCTCTGATAGGATAAAAAAAAACCTCTATCTCATGGCTTATAATTATGGTGCTGGGACCTAAAAACAGGTCCTTAGACTCTGAATCAGAACATTACAGTATGTTATAAACTTGCCCCGGCACTGAATACTCTCAGTCTATAGGGTGCAAGGTTTCTGCTGTTAACATTCTTATGAATAATGGTCATTTGACTACATGGGCAGCCATTTCCCTTGGAAGTAAACTCCATGAGGGTTAGAATTTTAATGTTATCTCATTACTATATACCTGTTATATAGAACAATGTCTGTGTTATAGTTAGCAATCAATAGTTACTTATTGTATAAGTAATGAAGAGGTAAACTTTACTCTGAAGCAGACAAAGAGGAAGAGAAACTTTGGCATCACTGGCTTACAGACTAATCAAAACATTTAAATTAGGCACAAGAATTAAAAGGATGTGTGCATAGTAAGTGCTATGGCAAAGGAATGTCCTGCACAAATCAAATAATTACAGGCATTTCTTTGATGTATAATGGTAAATTTCCTTCTCTAAGTTGTTTGTTTTTCTCCTGCTTCCAACCTAAGATCTGAGTTACCTTGTGATAAAGCAATGAAATTACATTTGAGCATAGGGATAAAGACCCTGGAAATAGTCATAACAATTTTCAAAACAAAAACGGAATCTTTTTGGATTATCAACTTATTCAGGTTATTTGTTATAACTCCTTTATCATAGATAATTGCCAGCTATTAATAACTGGCTCATCAACTCACCTCTCTGACCCTCAATAAATTTAAGGAACTTATAAATATGTAATTCTCATTCAAAAAACATTGTACTATATACTCATGCTTACCTCACTAATACGTAATCAAAATCTTGGGGATGTAGGTTATTCTGTTTCAAGTCAATGGTTTAATTTTATATATAAGTTACTTAATTTCTTCTTTTTGTGACACATGACATGACAATATTGACTGCAAATTAATTTCAAATTTTAATTTTATTTACAAATATATTATATAATCATAGAAGCAAAGTGTTTTTCATAAATACATAACTTTTATTTCTAGGTTTTCTATTTTCTCATTGGACTGTTTATTTTTTATCCAGTAATACTAAACCATCCTAATTATCATAACTTTTTTAAAACATTGAGGTGAAATTCACATAATGTAAAATTAGCAATTTTGAAGAGTACAGTTCAGGGGTATCTGGTACATTTGAAATGTGCAACCACCACCTCTATCCAGTTTCAGAACATATTCATTATTCAGATGAAAATTCCATATCCATTAAGCAGTCAGTTCCCATTCTTTCTTCTCCCCATAATCTGGCCATTGTCAATTCTCTGTTTCTCTGTGGATTGACCTATTCAGGATATTTTGTATAGGTAGAATTATGCAATATGTAATTTTTTGTATTTGGCCTCTTAGCATGTTGTTTTCAAGGTTTATCCACACTTCATTTTTATGATTGAGGAATATTTCATTATATATATATATATATATATGTATATATATATATATATATATAATATTTTGTTTATCCATTCATCTGTTGATAGACACCTTGGTTATTCCACCGTTTGTCTGTTGTGAAGTTCTAAGAATGTTCTTTAAAGAATGAAGAACTTTTATGTCTAATTTCTTACCAACTGCACCATTTTCAACACTGATTAAGTATACTCTGGGAATCTCGAGGGTACCTCATAAAAGCTAGTCTAATATTAGTCAGCAGTAATTGTTGGACAATCCTCTATATCTAGTCAACAATTTGTGGTTTTTCTAATTTTATCAAAATAACTCTAAAATATATTTACATATGAATCGCTCAGGGAAGAAACTGAAAAATACATGCTTAGGATAGTCTTCATACATGATCATATTTTTTAAAAACATAATTGATTTATTTAAAATTTTACTTTCTTTTAATGTAATTAATTATATCATTTAATTCATTATAATATGAATTAATTTAATTTAAAAAATTTAAACTTCTTTTTACCTTAATGATAAGTAATTCATACATACTGCCTTATAAATTTTGATTTCATTCACACCTGGTAATGCCTGGGCACTTCTTCTTCTCTGAATATTTCCTGAAATCACATGGGCAAGAAGTTCTGAAAGTTATTTTTTTACTTGGAACTGACAAATCTGAACTGTCTCCTTGAAGATTCAAATTTTATGTGATCCCTCACTTCTAAAAACAAATGCAGATTCCCAAACAAGTATTGTTTTTGCTCTTTGACGTTGATTGCATCACTTGTCATCAGTCACTAGTTAACATTATTTGTCATCATAGGATGTTTTATAATAGCACTTATGACTAAGACAGTTCCCCTAATAAGGGTTTTAGATAGATATGGATATGTAATAAACCTAAGCTCTATTCTCAGGTGAACTCATGTTTTTCTCAGTTGTAGATAAGCAGTAATTGAAGTAAAAATAAAAAAAGTATGTCTGCCTTACCCCCCATGGGATGTAATGGCCAGACAGGTGATGTCTCTTTGCCAACTCTATGCTCTTAACAGTGTTATTAGCTCAACCTCACCAGGGACAAAGCATTTTATACATGGAACAGACATGCTTTTATACTGCTAAAAGAGTTTTCTTGGATTTTTAACACTGCCAGTTTTGTATAAAGGTGGATGCCTACCCTGTGTAGAAACATTAATAGCAGTGAATTCAAAGCAACCATTGTTTGAATCTTGTTTTTTAGAGAATGTCTTTATTTTCTTTCACTGGACTTCATTACAAAGGTCTCTTGTTTTATTGCCATTAGTTTTCTAGTTTGGTGTATATTTGGGTTTCCACCAAAGATGAAAGATAAATTCCTAGTTGTATTCCAACATCCAGTGAGCAATACTAAAATCATTTTCAAGATAGTTTTTTGGAAAATGTTATTTGCTTTCTGCTTGGAGTCTGTTATATCATGACGGTTGTCGCTGAATCAAAAAGAATATTCTTAATTAGTCATTCAGCATATTTGGATGACAGTGTTATTAAATTCTTCTTGTGTCAGAAACAGCCTTTTATTTTCTTTGGTCAAAATAAATCAAGCTAATATTCTGTGGACTAAGTGTAGGCATGGTAATTGTAGATAGACATGCTACATAACTACCTAGAGAAACATGGGAGAAGGGTCCGGCATATGATGTAGGTCTCCAGAAAGGGAAGAGTCACCATGAATGAGTCCCTTTATCCTCATGCTACAGAGTGACTTGACCAAAGTCAACATTATACCCACTGACAAACTGGCAGAAGTATCATCTCTGCAAATCCCAGAATAATGTTTCTTCCAGCAGTCTATTTGATATGACACTGGAAAGAATTGCACTGGGTATGGCAGGGTGGGCTACTCAATTTTGAAGTAAAGAGTGGTATTTGTTTTACTATTTAAAAAGTATGAACTGCAATGATTAAATAGGCATTTTTTTCTTGCAATCATGGTCATTTTAGTATCTAAAAAGCATAGGAAGAGAAAACATATATGAACTTTTATAAAATAAGTGGTGATAATAACTTGGCAAAAATGTATCACGTATTATTTTAAGTATTATCCATTAGATAATATATTTAAAAAAACACACACAAGATGAGTAGCAGAATAAACCATCTAGGTTGAAAGCTGTAGGAAAAAGAAACTCGGTTGGAAGCTTGTACCTTCAATGCAAATATTTGTATTAGAAGATTCTGATTTTTGCATGCATGGTGACAGGTAAGTAATTTCTTGGCTGGTACCTAATTCATGTTTAGTTTGAACTGAAAGCTAAACATCTGGCATTTGAAGGGAGTCTTAAAAAGGCAACAGACAGGCCGGGCTCAGTGGCTCAACCTGTCATCCCAGCACTTTGGGAGGCTGAGGCAAGTAGATTGCCTGAGCCCATAGGTACAAGACTAGCCTGGGCAACTTGGTGAGACCTCGTCTCTACAATAAATAAAAATTAGTCAGGTGTGGTAGCATATGCCTGTAGTTCCAGCTACTTGGCTGGCTGAGGCGGAAGGATCACCAGAGCCCCAGCAGGTCTACGCTGGGGTGGCCGTGAGTGTGCCACTGCACTCTAGTCTGGGCAACAGAGTGAGACTCCAACTCAAAAAACAAAAATAAAATAAAATAAAAAAGGCAACATACAGATAAGCCTACTTACAACACAGAAATGAGAACATTGGGTAAGTTGAGTTATGAAATATCTATGCTTGGGAACCATAATGACCTCTGTCTCTGCCTTCAGCCTTCTCCTCATCCCTAATGCATTTCTGTAGACTTCTTTTTAAGCAGTCATTTAGTGAGTGGCTGCTATGTGCCAGGTATTGTACTAGGTGATTTACACAGATAATTATACTTCAATCTCAAAACAGCCCTGGAAGAAAAGGTCACGTAATTCAACTAAAAAAATTCCCTGGATAGTACATGGCTAGCTGGGAGTTTGAGGAGTCAGAGTCTGAATGCAGGCCTTTTTGATCTCAAGTCTGAGTTAATATGATACAGAGCTTTCCCTGGTGTGGAAGGGAGTTAGGAACTTTACTCACCTTCAGACAAATAGGATGCAATGTCTTGAGGTAAGGATTTCTACTCTGGGGAAAAGATAATCCAGAAGCTCCCAATCTGGAAGCTCCCAATCAGACTGCACATTCCTTAAAGGCAGAGTTACACTCACTATTATCTTTCTGGTATCAAGTAGGCACTCAATAAATATTTGTTGAACTTGTAAGAGTCTGCAAAGTTTGCCATCCTTTAAAAAAAAAAAATCTGTAACAGAAGTTTAATTCCAAGGAATTTCAAACAATGGCAGAAAAATGACATAGGGAGCTATCACATAATTATAAGAAAACACAATGATCCCATATTTGGGTAAGCCTATATATAAAGAGGCTGATGAATCATAAACAGATGGGTTAAATCTAAAAAAGAATATATGATCTGACCTAGTACATTAAATACTGCTATAATAACCATAAACATTGGAAGGGATTCCTTAATCTCAGCCTACTTTAATATGGTGGATTGAAAGAAATATTAGAGCAGGAAACAAAGAAAAAGACAAGCAGAGGACAGTGTGGTTGGTGGTAGAAGTATAGAGGTGCTGTGGGAGTGACTGAGGCAGTGTGAAGTACATCATTCCAAAACGAGGCGCCACTGAAGAATAGTTGTTATGGCAACTGAAAGTGACAAAGTAGGTGAAGAAAAGAGGCCAAGGAAGAAAAAAATAACTTAAATTGAACACCTAGTAAGTGCCAGGCATTGAACACTAGGTTTCACATTTAATATCTCAATTAATCTTCACAGCTCTTTTATTTTTTTAGCCTTACTGTGATGGTATTACCACTAAATATCTAAAATTTTCTAGTCTAGTCTATAGACTAGGACCCTGTTTCATCAGATTCTTTATTTTCTTGCTGAAAACAAGCAGGCACAAGAAAGACATGTCACTTTCAAACAGAAGGAATTAATTAAGAGACTTCAAAATGGCAGAGAAACATCATCAAGTAATGGTGCAGTACTGTGGAGCCATTGCCATTCCTTGGCCTAAACTGGTGAGGCAGGGAGCAGTTTTAAGAACATGGAGAGATATGCATAAGAGAAGTAAAGTATTTCAGTACAGGCAGCTAAAAGAGGCAGAAGGTAGCTGAAGGAATAAGAACTTGAGTCCCCCTGTCCTCCAGCTTTCTAGGTCTATTTGTCTCTTGTTAGCTATAGCAAAAACTTCTAACGCCACAGGATTTGTTGGATCATAAGGTCCAAGTGTCTGCAGACTTATGTAAATCACAGCCTGGACCTGCTGCAAAACCTTTTCTTGATGTGGAACCCACTCCAAACTGACAACTGAAACCTGATATGTTTTGTTCTAAAGTCCAGAAAGCTCTGCCAAGCTCTTTCTTTGTGGTAGGTGATAAAAAGTGTAGCAAATTTCTCTCACTTTCAAAGCAATACGCTGACATTTCCTAGATTGCGAGATTCTTAGAAACTTAACCAACTTGGCAAATCTCTGAAACATCACAGGGTCTAACTTCCATCCTCTGATATGCATGGGTCTTACTAAGGTAGTTAGGGATCTTTATTCCTGATCACCAGATGCATTTAGTATAATGTCATCAATGTAATGAACAAGCCAGTAGAATATTCTATGGCATATAAAGACTATTAAGGATTCAATTATGACAGTGGGCAGGGGAGTCGACCTTGTTCTGAGGCAAAAGGTAAAGACACACTTTTGTCTCTGTGAAGCTAACTGCTTCTGATTTTCTTTGAAAGAGTTTTTTTTTGTTTGGTTGGTTTTCATAATGGCTAAGTCAAGAGCTGCATATTAGCTTTTGGGGACTGTAGTGGTTTTTTCTCATCTGGAATTGCAGATTATGTTTGAGATAACTCAGTCATTCTCTAAGACTTATCAAGGTTGTGCACCAGCCAGATAAACCAATTAGATGAACATGTGATGTGAATCAGCTTCCCTGCATCTTAAAAATCTTTCAATGGGGAAATAAATTTTTCAATTCACCCAGGCATGTGGTGTTACTTTTGGATTGCTATATTTTGCAGGAGGTAGAGGAGAAGGGGTGAGAGGAGGGAAGCTTTACTAAAATCAGGGAGAATAAGCCGGGCTCGGTGGCTCAGCCTGTAATCCCACGCCTTTGGGAGGCTGAGGTGAGTGGATTGCCTGAGCCCACGGGTTCGAGACCCGCCTGGGCAGCAAGACCTCATCTCTACAATAAATCAAAAAATCAGCCGGGCGTGGTAGCGTGCGCCTGTAATTCCGGCTACTTGGAAGGCTGAGGCGGAAGGATCGCTGGAGCCCAGCAGGTCGAGGCTGCGGTGACCGGGAGCGGCCACTGCACTCCAGTCTGGGCAACCGAGTGAGACTCCAACTCAAAAAAAAAAAAAAAAAATCAGGGAGAATAGCTGTATGGGGAGAGGGCCACCTGGCAGAAAATATGACCATCCATGGAGTTGGAGTCAACTCCTAGCAATTCAGCAGGGGGAGACCTGAGAGAATACATATATACCCCAAACTTGTTTTCTGCCCTCTAACACTTGCTGGTACTTCCCAGTGGCTAAACTAACAGGAGGCCACAGGGTGTGGTAGCTCTCAGGACATGGCATACACGCAGACCTCCTGGATGGAGGACAAGCAAATGAAGAAGGATGGAAAGAATGGTGACTGAGGTGGGAGGCTGTCTCATTAAAATAGCCTAAAGAAGGGCATTTTACAATTGGAGTACCTTGGTGCTAGTCTTGAGAGGGAAATGAGCGAAAGTGGTTAACATTATGATGTTTGCAACATTTTATAAATTAGTTTTAAACGTGAATTTTGGGCTTCATTTACTGACTCCATTTTTCATGTCACTGGGAATTGAGTTGAGCCTCTGTCCCCAGTTTTTAATTCCTATATTTGGGATCAGCTCTTTCATCTTTCTTTTTGTTTAGAGTTGGTCATTTGAACTTCGTGTAGAATGGCTACTTTTTGTAGCATGTAGACCTGAACATGGGAAAAGAAAAAGAAGTAATTATAAAAATGCTCTCATCTCCAAGATACTGTTGTTTGGGTAAATTTTTTTTTTTTAATCAAAACTCTTCCTCATTAAAACACTGCTCATATCTGTAATTTTTCTCTCAAGTATTGACTAGAGACTGTTTCTGTTCTCTGTTTTGATGAAATGAGACTATTTGGAGAAGCTGCTTGGAAGTACCATATGCCCATCTCTGCCTTTTCTTAAAAAATGATCTTTGCTTGATATTATTTTCTGTCTTATGCAATCAAATATTTACCCTTTCTGCAGTGGTTCTCAAAACTATTTACTTGCTTATGCAATAGAGTACTTCTAATTTTTTTTCATGTCCAAAGATGTGTGTTTTACATTTACTATTGAAGGGGAGCTGTTGCCAACCAAACAGCTGTGCAATGAACCTGTTGTTTTCCGTCTCTTTGTTTAATCTTAAGTTTCTAGGTGTGATTTTGAGTGACTAGATTCTACAATTAAAAAAAAATCATATATCTGAACTCTCATATGCAATTATTTCTCAATCAGAAATAACCCATAAATTTTAAATTGGCTTGAGATTACAAATTTTTTAAGACACTGTAAAGCAGTACTCTTTAATTTACATTTCATATAGGGTTTCTTACCAATCAAATGTTTTATGCCTCATGTTGAATTTCAAAGAGTGCAGGAAAATTGCCATTCGAAAGATATTCCTGGTAAGAATTCCCTTTCTTTTCTGAGCTTATAGGGGATAGAGTTTAATAACTAAATGAAAATTTAAAGGAAGCATTTAAAACTAAATAAATGTAAAAGATAAATATGCAGATAATGAAGATAATTTCCAAATTATCACTAGTTTATGTGTATTAGTAAAAAGCAGCCAGTATGTTATTCCTCAGATAATAGAAGGCTTAACAAAAAATGTTTTCTTATGACAAATTTTAATTGTATAAAAAAGTAACATTCATTTCCTCCTGCATTGGTTCAGTGACTTTGAACTACAAAAAAAGAATACAATCACCCATGATCAACATCTGGCTGAGTTTTGCAAGTTCTTTATATTGCAATCATTCCAGCTTTCCATATTTGAATGAATAATATTTAAGTGGAATAATTGTTATTGTTCATAACTCTGATATTTCAAAAGAGAGTATTGCATTGTTTGTAGCGCCTTAGTAATGTGGGAAATTGTTTGTCATTCAATTAACTTTCTCATTTTTGATGAATATGCATACCCCAGCAGAAATGGTGCAGTTCAAAGCATGAATTTTCTAGCTGTCAGTGACTCAAACTCTCAACTCAGCCATACCCAGGTTGTGTCTGCTGGAACACAGAACTCTTGTCCAGTTAGAGATCCCTTAAAGAAAGGAATTTGGGCAAGGCCCGGCAGAAATGTGAATAAAACACATGGTTTAGTTATACCGGAGTGGGCTCTCACAGTGATTAAATGCTTGCTTGCTTATCCCCTCAAGGGAAACTGCAAATATTAAGGCCAAATAAAATTAAGACCATTTTTAAGTGGAAAAGAATATAACCTGTTTGATTTTGTTACATAAAGATGTTGTATGAGAAAATGTGGAACAGATGGAAAAATTTGATTACCACTAGTAGCAGATGTTGCATATCTATTTCATGTAAAAAATAAATATGCAGATAATGAAGATAATTTCCAAATTATCACTAGTTTATGTGTATTCGTGAAAAGCAGCCGGTATGTTGTTCCTCAGATAAAAGAAGGTTTAACAAAAAATGTTTTCTTACAACAAATTTTAATTGTATAAAAAAAAGAGAATAAAATGATGAAATCCCATTACCCATCATCAAGATTTAACACTCTTGATCACAGAAGTAATTTTTTTCTATCATAATTTCACAGAATTTGAGAACTATGAAGTCTCAGAGATCAGCCCAATACAATAACAGTATTTCACAGATGTGACTGTAGAGGACTAAGGAAGTTGAGTGAGCTGACCAAAGTCACCCAGTGGCAGATCCAGATATAAAAACCCTGTTTTCCAATTGGCAGTTTATCCAAATAAAGTATGCAAACTTTATTTTTGAATTTCAGTTTCTTAAACTGGAAAGTGGGAGTAATAATCATAATTTACAGTGTTGCTTTGAGTGGAAGCCATGTAAAGAGCCCGGGTCCATTTCTGGAAAAGAGTAGGATCCCCACAGACATTTGGTTCCTCTCTCTCTTCTTTCTCACTTCTCTCTAGATTCTGTGGCCACACATGATAAGAAGAACCCCTCTGTTCAGCCTGGGAGGTTTCTGGGAGATTGAAACTTCAGCCCTGGTGAAAAATCTCTATCTCTGTCAGAGGTTAGGAGAATGGTGAGAAACAGATGTCTAAGCTTGGAAAAGAAAGGTGGAAATGTTAACCCTTGGATCACTAGCTCTTGCAGACAGAAAATCCAGATTGGACAGTGTACTGCTAAATCCCCCCAATAAAACACTTCTATTAGCTAAACATCCCCCAAGGCTGACACTCAGAACTGGAGTGCTGCTCTAGTTTGCCTTAGAGGTCAGGCACTCTGGGCTAGATTATGAGAAGAGAACAGAAGAGCTGTGAGGAGAGTAACAAACACCCAAGCGGAATCCACAGCTGTATACAGCAAGGAGAAAAGAGAGAGGCAGAAGCTAACATGGAGATCACAGATTTACTTTTGATTTTGCTTCCATGTTTGCTCGTTTGTTTCCACTAACTAGAAGAATTTTAGACTTTATGCATTGCCTCTCTGATTATGCACGAATGCTCTATGTTGATGTTAGGTGATGGTGCACCTTCTTAGCAGTTTGGTAATATGTGAAAACCAGTGATTCTGCATCCTTGAAAACCCCACTTGAGATTTTTATTCTACAGCAGGAACTAAGATTCCAATCAATGGGGTTTGCCTAAAGCTGTGATATGCAAGTAACTATCTACTTTTATTCACTGACGTCCTTTGAAGAGTAAAATGAAATAATAAGTTATAGTTTATGATTCTGTCATAAAAATCCCCCTGCCTCTTTATGTATTACTTTTTTCTTTATATTTTTTCTATTAAAATTCTCATTAGGTAATAATTTTTTTGGTTTGGCTAACATATTGAACTTGTTGGTTGTCATGAAATTTGGACTGCTTTTGGCCATTTTCTAATTCCACAAATAAAAACTATAACATTTTTTGTACAATATCACCCAATAAAGCAAAATAACTTAAGATCTGGCCAATTATTTTGCTATTTTTTTCTCCTCTAACACATGTGTATTTTATCAAATCTCAAATCCTGTTATAGGCCCCGAGAATACATTAAAAATGCTGAATTTAGGCTTCAATTTCATCAATTGGTAGAAAGCATCATACTGTTAATAGTTTGTTGTTTTAGAAATCAAACCTGCATATTTGCAACATCTCATTCATAACTGAGTCTGCAGTTTAGGAATAATTTAAAACAGGCAACAGGATTTTATAATGATCAAAGTATCTAAAGTAAGACTTGAACACTTAACGAGGGAAATAAGTTTTTTGCTTTCTTTCCATAGTTCAGTCGTTAAAAAATATGTGCTGCAGTTAACATTAGCATATTTTTTCTTGCATGCTTTTTATGATGAACTCACTCTAATTGGAGAATAATCATACGGAATGGCTCAAAAAGTGTTAAACTTGTACAAGAGCAAAAAACAGACCAGGGGACATGAATTCTCTCAGGGTAGGTTAGCTGTACACTGTGCGGTAGGATCTGATAGAGCCTGGGGGAGTTATGGAGAAACACAAGAGGGTTGGAGATAGAAAGATAAGATCTAGAATAGGAAGTCTATGTATGAAATAGGTAGATTTCACTGACTTCACATTTATGCCTTTGGCTGATCTCATCAGGATAAATGAGATGATTTTATAAAGCAGGCTCTGTGGTTTCCTTCCCACCTCAGTTGCTATTCAACAATCTTTATAATCAAGACATTATTTTAATGCCTAATCAGAACTCATTCTTCTATAAACTTAAATACTTTGCCATTTGTCCTAACCTTAGAGGAACTGACAAACTACTCACTGTGACATGTAAGAACTTGCCTTTGTATTTGTTTGCTCAAATACACACACTTTTCTTACTCAAACTCATACCAAGACCATATTTTAAAAACTTTTTGGCTATTCAATGTTTCCAGATTCTAGTAAGGATTGGTTTTGAGGACAGAAGGCAAATTACATCATTATTTCTGTTTATTTTACAGCATTGTTTCCAAGGCAGGATGCTTATTCATTCAGGTATAGTATGCCAAAAAGGAAGGGTGGTTCCATCTGTGAAAAACTGATAATTAGAGCTTTTCTTGGAGTAGGGACTGATGAGTGATTGGAGATATCAATATACTTCCTTATAAACACTGTATATCCTAGGTTTTTCTGTTAGTTTGATTTTACTCCAACTTAACTCTTAGCAGGTGACCAAGTAACAATTTGATCAATTAGAGCATTAAAAAATAATAAAAATATAAGGGTAAAGGTATTCAGAATACATTTTTTTAAAAATAGCACTTTGTGCCACTTCTATATGTCATCTCTTACTGTTTTTTTCCCCCAAGTTCCAAATATTCATCAGTCATTTCTATATTCACCAGTTTAGCACTGATGCATCTGATGCCACTGAGAACTGGTACATTGAAATACTATGTTTTACTTAAAAAGTCAGCTTTGCAGATATGCAGAATAAAACTTCTGTATTTTTACATTGATAAATTTCTGAGTGTGTAATACTCTTAGAGAACAATGGAGACTTGGAAAGACTATCTTTTTTGATATCTGTATCTTTCTAACTTGCTTCCTCTGAATGTATTTGTACAAATATGTACATGAATTATGCCAAAATATGGTAAACATTCTAAATATATTATTAAAATATGATAGTATACGTTATACAAAATATGTTAATTATTTGAAATGTATTTTATATATGTGAATTTAGTAAAATCAGAAGTTAAAAGTAATTCACAGCTAAGTAGAGTCAGTCTGGTCTTTCATTGTCTGATAAGTAAAGAGCATTGTTCCTATGGAAACTATATTTGGAAAAAAAATGCTAACTGTTGTCTCAAGTATAAAGATATTCATGGTATTATAAAGTCAGATTAATTTACTCTTTAGTGATAGAAACATTTTTAACATTTAGACGAGCCCGGCTACCCAAAACTTTTTATAGATTGGCTTGCTGTCTTACATAGTGTGATGCTTATATTCTCATTTGTCTGGATTCGCCATGGTTCTGCTCCATTCTTGAGGAGAGATACTCCGGGAGGCAGCAGTGGTTGTCTTTCCTTCAGAAGGAAATGCTTCTCCTCAAGACAGATTTTTTTTTTTTTTTTTTCCGAGTTGGAATCTCACTCTGTCACCCAGACTGGAGTGCAGTGGCACACTCCCGGCCACCACAGCCTCCACCTGCTGGGCTCCGACGATCCTTCAGCCTCAGACTTCCAAATAGCTGGAACTACAGGCATGCACTACCATGCCTGGCTAATTTTTGATTTATTGTAAATACAAGGTCTCAGCCAGGCTCGGTGGCTCAGCCTGTAATCCCACGCCTTTGGGAGGCTGAGGTGAGTGGATTGCCTGAGCCCGCGGATTCAAGACCTGCCTGGCCGACTTGGCGAGACCTCATCTCTACAATAAATCAAAAATCAGCTGGGCATGGTAGCGCGCGCCTGTAATTCCGGCTACTCGGAAGGCTGAGGCGGAAGGATCAGCAGAGCCCAGCGGGTCGAGGCTGCAGTGGCCGGGAGCGTGCCACTGCACTCCAGTCTGGGTGACAGAGTGAGACTCCAACTCAAAAAAAAAAAAATACAAGGTCTCACCAAGTTGCCCAGGTGGGTCTCCAACCCGCGGGCTCAGGCAATCCGCTCGCCTCGGCCTCCCAAAGTGCTGGGATTACAGGCTAAGCCACTGAGCCCGGCACCTCTAGATTTTAAAAAGTTAACAGGTGTGTGGTTGGCTGGCTGACATAACAAGGAAAGACTCATCAACCAAGAGTTGAAGGAGTCTTCCTTACTTGAGTCTTCTACCAGCTTTGAGCTTTGAAAAAGACACTTTAATATTACCTTCGTTCAAAGCCTTCAAGAAGTATAAACAATTTTTGTTCATATATCAGGCAACCCTTTCGTCCTCCTTGTCCACTTTCTACTTTCTGTTCCTTTTTCTCCTTTATTAATAATGGATTGGGAGGAAAGCTGTGCCAAATTCTGTGAAGTATCCCACCTGGAATAAAACTGACGTCGTGAACTTGGAAAAGTAAAGATTTTCAGTTAAAAGGCTTTATTTAAGCTACTCTCTACACTGAGGCAGGATAACCAATGTGCAAGTCAAAAAGTCACATAGGGCAACAATCCTGTGACCTAAAATATCATTTCACTTTGCTGAAGTAATTCTTTTTTTTTTTTGAGTTGGAGTCTCACTTTGTCGCCCAGACTGGAGTGCAGTTGTCACTCCCGGCCACCGCAGCCTCGGCCTGCTGGGCTCCCGCGATCCTTCCCCCTCAGCCTTCCGAGTAGCCAGAATTACAGGCATGTGCTACCACGCCCGGCTGATTTTTTAATTTATTGTAGAGCTGAGGTCTTGCTGCCCAGGCGGGTCTTGAACCCGCGGGCTCAGGCAATCCACTCACCTCAGCCTCCCAAAGGCGTGGGATTACAGGCTGAGCTACCCAGCCCGGCTTGCTGAAGTAATTCTTAATGAGCCACAGGAATTAGCAAGGTGTTATACCAAAACCAAAACAAAGATTAGCAAAACAAACAAAAAAGATTACTTTAATCACTTACTTTCAAAAAACTTACATTGTTAAAATATTTAAGGAACTTTCAAAGGTCACTTGATTTCTGGGTTGCAAGCTTTATTTTCTAGGTCTGTGCTAACTAATAATTTAAAGTGAGATTGTTAGGTCTTGTCTGCTGCTATTTGTGCTTTCACTTTCAAAATAGAATGTGACTCTAAAACATAATTTTGATACTTTAATTTATTTAAACAGCATATTATTTTAAAATATGTGTTTGTGTTAGAAAATATTGAAAATTATACACAAGAATATGTTAATTGTCCAGGGTGTCCCAATCCAGAGGTGGAAACCATTACTATTTTTAAACTGAGATTATATTATATGTGTCCTCCTGCATCCTACATTTTCCTTATATTGTGAGAATTTTATCCTGTCATAATTGTAAGTATATTTAAAAGCTGGATAGTGTTTCAATATATGTATGTTATTTTAACCCATCCAACCAATGACATATTGTTAAATATTCAGGTTGCTTCTGATTTGCCAGGGCTGGGGACTTGCTACTATAATAAATACATTAGAATGCAAGAAAGTATAAGGCAGGATCTTTTTTTTGTTCTCTGTTTTAAACTTTACCCATAGAACAGGGATTCAATGCATGTTTGTTAAATGAAAGAAGGAATGAATACATAAACATAAATATTTCTTCTTAAAGATCCCGATAGAGCAAGATTTCTGTTCTCATATAAAAATGAAAGAAGATATCATGAATTAATGATAGCACTGGCAACTCAAAGGTAGTATTCCTAATAGACCAAAAAGTGTAGAATTTCTGCAAAGTAACAGGTTGATATAACCAACTGATGTTGAGACCCAATAGGACTGAATTCTTTGAGCCAGTGTTCATATGGGATATTGGCTTGTAGTTTTCTTTTTTGCTGTTGCTGTGTCCTTGTCTGATTTTGGTGTCCAGGTAATACTGGCTTCGTACATTGAGTTAGGAGGAATGCCCTCCTCTTTAATTTGTTCGTTCTTTACATGTTTGGTAGAATTTGTCAGTAAAGTTATTGGACCTGGCTTTTTTTTAATTGAGACTTTTTTTCCCCTCTTTTAATTTATATTTTAAAATTGTGGAATACCGTTCAGGGTGAGGTATACAAATATTCATTGTGCAGGTACCCTTGTTGATGAGGTGTGTCCCCCCTACCCTAGGCAGATATGACTACTGTCAATCCCCCTCCCCCCCGCAGTTTATTGGGAGACTTTTTATTGCTGTAACAATCTTGCTACTTGTTATTGGTCTGCTCAGGCTTATTTTTTCTCAGTGATTCCATCTTGGTAGGTTGTATGTGTTCAGGAATTTATCCATTTCCTCTGGTTTGGTTTTCCAGTTTGTTAGCTGAGAGTTGTTCTTAATGGTCTCTGATGACTTTTTATGTTTTGGTGGTATCAGTTGTTGTCTCCCTTTCTGGTTCTGATTTTTGTTGAATCGTCTCTCTTTTCTTGGTTTGTCTAGCTAGCTGTTTTATCAATTTTGTTTATCTTTTTAAAAAAACAACTTTTCATTTTGTTGATCCTTTGTATTTTTTTAGTCTGTTTCATTTTGTTCTGCTCTGATCATTATTATTTATTTTCTTCTACTAATTCGGGGTTTGGTTTGTTCTTGCTTTTCTAGTTTCCAGGGGCCTCATTAGATTGTGTATATAAAATCTACTTTTATTCATGTAGGCATTTATTGCTATAACCTTCCCTCTTCACTCTGCTTTTTTTTTGCATCCCATAGGTTTTGATATGTTATGCTTCTTTTTTCATCTGTTTCAAGAACCTTTTTATTTCCTTTTTAATTTCTTCCTTGACCCAATGGTTGTTCAGGAGAAGATTGTTTAACTTCCTCATATTTGCACAATTTCCAAAATTCTTCATCTTATTGACTTCTAGTCTCATTTCATTAGGATCTGAGAAGATACTTGGTATGATTTTGATTTTTAAAAATTTGTTGAGACTTGTTTTGTGGTCTAACATATGGTTCATCCTTGAGAATGTTCCATGTGCTGTTGAGAAGAACATGCATTTTGCAGCTGTTGGATAAAATTTTCTGTAGAGCTGTCTGTTAGGTCCATATGGTCTAAAGTGCAGTTTAAGCCAATGTTTCTTTGTTGATTTTCTGTCTAGATGATCTGTCTAACATTGGGAGTGGAGTGTTAAAGTCCCCAACTACAGAGAGCAACAAAACATGGAGTTTTCCTGCCAGACTTTTGGAATAATTCCAAGGTCAGAGACTGTAGAATCTGGAAAAAAGTAACTAAATAGGGTGGAACAGGAGGGCTAATTTCCCTTTCTTAGGATAGGTGATGCCTGCATTGACCCAGAGGTGAGACTAGCACATCAAAAGGAGAGTTCTGGCAGGGGGGCTTCCAGAGCATGTGGGGTACTAGAGAAGCAGACAGCGCTCTGTGGGGTGGTTCTCACACTTGGCCACACATTGGAATCAACTGGGGAACTGAAAAAAATAATAAAGTTCAAATTGTACTCCCAAACGTTCTGGTTTAATAATTGGGGATTGCTTGCATATTGTGACTTTTAAGTTTGAGAATTACTGCTGTAAATAATTACTTTTGGTTTACCAAGAGGATGGCCTAGTCTCTCCACCAGAAACAACTTATTCATTTGGATAACTAAAGTACAATCACTGGAGGGCTCTTGTAATTAGAATTATATTTATCCTCAGTCTAATCTACTAGGGGCTTTATAACACAGTCTTGCTACAAAAAGTACAAAAAGTGTAGGCCTTACTTATTTGTTTTTCAAAAATAAACAGAAAATCAAGAATTGTTGAAACCGACAAAGAACAAATCCCAATGAACAGAGTTAATAAAGGAAACAGAAGAAGACATTAAAATAAATCAAATAATATCTCTGGATAAGTACAATAGAATATCACATCCATAGAACAAACCATCAAGGAAAACAACACAATTGTTTTTTAAAAAATTATCAGAATTAAAAATGTGATTACTTCAATTAAAATAAATCATTATTAAATAGATTTAGCAATAAGAGAATAAACACACAGAGATACTAAATTAGTGACTAGGAAGAGTAAGTCTGGACAAGCTCCTAGTCCACTGTGCCACATTATAAAAGGTGGAAAGTCTGGGAAAAGTATTTTGAAATGTGAAGGATGGATCCAGAAGTTCCAGTGTTCATCTGAGAGAGGCTCCACAAGGCCTTCCTGGTAGGCAGAGCTAACGAGAAGGTCTCACAGAAAAATATGCTGGTAAATGGCAGGACATAGAGGACAAAAATATCATAGGAGAGATCAACAAGACCAAAAGCTGGTTCTTTGAAAGGATAAATAATAGACAGTCCCCCCAGACAGACTGATTAAAAAAAGAGAAAGAAAGCCAAGATAAACACAATTAGAAACATAAAAGGTATAGTCACAATTGATCCTGAAGAAATTCAAAAGATGATTAGAGATTACTATAAAAACCCGTATACAAATAAACTAGAAAAACTAAAGGAAATGGAGTACTTTCTGACTTACACAATCCCTCAAGGTTGAAACAAGAGGAAATTGAAAATCTAAACAGATGAAAAACAATCCAGGAAATTGACTCAGTCATAAGATATCTTCTCACCAAAAACAAAACAAAACAAAACACCCTGATCAGACAGCTTCCCAGCTGAATTCTATAAGACATACAAGGAGGAGCTGATACCAATCTTATTGAAAGTATTCCAATCTCAAGGATCGTCCAACATGATTAGGTAGGCATCATTCCTGGGATGCAGGACTGATTCAACATTTGCAAGACCATAAATGTGATTCAGCACATCAACAGATGAACCACATGACTATATCATTAGATGTAGAAAAAGCATTAGACAAAATCCAGCATCGCTTCTTGATAAAAGCCTTGAGCACCCAGGAATAAAGGGAACATTCCTCAAAACAGTAACAGCCATCTATAATAAAACACAGTCAACATTTTGCTCAGTGGGCAGAAGGTGAAAGCATTTCCCCTAAGAATGGAAACAAGATGAGGATGCCCACTCTCATACCTCCTGTTCAACATAGTGTTGGAAGTCCTAGCCAACAGGAGAAGAAAAAGGAAAAGGAAAGAAAGAGAAGAAAATCAGGGGCAATAAGAAAAAAAGAAGTTATCCTATCCCTCTTTGCAGATGATATGATTCTATATCTTGAAAACATTAGGGAGTCTATCAAAAGCCTCCTTGCTCTGATAATCAGCACTGGTAGTTTCAGGGTACAAAATCGATGTGCAAAAGACAGTTGCATTTCTTTTTTTCATTTTTTTTTTTTTGAGTTGGTTGAGTCTCACTCTGTCGCCCAGACTGGAGTGCAGTGGCCACTCCCGGCCACCGCAGCCTTGACCTGCTGGGCTCCGGCGATCCTTCCGCCTCAGCCTTCTAAATAGCCGGAATTACAGGCATGCGCTACCACGCCCGGCTGATTTTTTTGATTTATTGTAGAGATGAGGTCTTGCTGCCCAGGCGGGTCTCGAACCCGCAGGCTCAGGCAATCCACTCACCTCAGCCTCCCAAAGGCGCAGGATTACAGGCTGAGCCACCGAGCCTGGCTCTGTTTTTCTTTTTTTGAGTTGGAGTCTCACTCTGTCACCAAGACTGGAGTGTAGTGGCATGCTCCTGGCCACTGCAGCCTCAGCCTGCTGTGCTCTGGTGATCCATTTGCCTCAGCCCGGCTCTCTTTTCCTTTTTTTGAGTTGGAGTCTCACTCTGTCACCAAGACTGGAGTGTAGTGTCACGCTCCTGACCACCGCAGCCTCAGCCTACTGTGCTCCGGCGATCCTTCCCCCTCAGCCTTCTCAGTAGCTGAACTACAGGCACGTGCTACCACACCTGGCTAATTTTTGATTTATTGTGGAGACGAGGTCTCACCAAGTTGCCTGGGTGGGTCTCAAACCCATGGGCTCGGCAGTTCACTCAACTCAGCCTCCCAAAGTGCTGGGATTACAAACTGAGTCACTGAGCCTGGTGACAGTTGCATTTCTATACAACAGCAACAAGCAGATAGAGAACCAAGTAAAAAGCACAATCCCATTCACAATAGTCACAAAAAATGAAATACATTGGTTTCCACCTAACCAGAGAAGCAAAAGATCCTTCCAATGAGAACTACAAAATGCTGCTCAAAGAAATCAAGGCTTACACAAACGAATGGAAAAGGATTCCACAAACGAATGGAAAAGGATTCCACACTCATGGATCAGAAGAATCGATATTGTCAAGATGTCCATCCTACCCAAGGCAATCTACAGATTCAGTGCAGTACCCATCAAATTACCAACATGGTTTTTCACTGACCTGGAAATGACAATACAGAAATTCATATGGAAACAAAAAAGAGCATGAATAGCCAAAGCAATCCTCAGCAAAATGAACAAAGTGGGAGGTATCACACTTTTATACTTTAAACTTCACTACAAGGCTACAGTAACTAGGTACATAGACCAATAGTAACCAGGCACATAGAACAGGAAAGAGATTCTGGAAGCAAAAACCCTGTCTCTTAACAAACTCATCTTCAACAAAGTCACCAATAACAACCACTGGGGAAAGGAGACCATATTTAGCAAATGGTGCTGGGACAACTGGCTGACCACATGCAGAAGAATGAAACTGAACCCCTACCTATCATCATATACAAAAATCACTTCTAAATGGATCAAAGACCTAAATGTAAAACCTCAAACTTTAAGAATTCTAAAAAAAAATGTAGGAAATACTCTTATGCATATCAGAGCAGGCAACAAATTCTTGACCAAATCCCCAAAAGCTCATGTCACAAAAGCTAAGATAGACCGGTGGGACCTCATCAAACTGAAAAGCTTTTGCACAGCAAAAGATGTCATCAAAAGAATGGGGAGACAACCCACAGAATGGAAAAAAAAATGTTTACAAATTTTGTATCTGACAATGGCCTAACATCCAGAATCTACAAGGAACTTAAATGAAGTGAAAGGAAAAAAAACCCCAACAACCATATTAAGAAGTGGGCAAAGGACATGAACAGACACTTTTCAAAAGAAGACATGCAACCAACCAACAGATACATGAAAAAATGCTTAGCCTCACTCATCATTTGAAAAATGCATATTAAAACTACAATGGGATACCATCATCAATAAAACAAAAAACAACAGATGCTACCACTGGTGTGGAGGAAAGGGAACACTTCTACACTGTTGGTTGGAGTGCAAGCTAGTTCAATCTCTATGGGAAGCAGTGTGGTGATTCCTAAAAGAACTAAAAATTGACCTTCCATGCAATCCAGCAATCCCCCCTCTGGGAATATGCTGGGAGGAATATAAATTGTCTACAAAAAAGACACCTGCACATGCGTGTTTATAGTTGCACTATTCACAATAGCAAACTAACCCTACTGCCCTTCAAAAGTGGACTAGGTAAAGAAAATGTAGTATACGTAATGGAGTATTGTTCAACCATAGAAAAGAACGAATCATGGATTTTGCAGTAAATTGGATGAAGTTGGAGACCGTCATTCTTAGTAATCTATCACAGAAACAAAGAACTGAATACCACGTGTTTTCACTCATCAGTGGGGCCTGAACATTAATCCCATTAGCAGAAGGAAGTGATCAGTAGTTGCTGGGCACTGCCATGGGAGGAAGGGCAGGAGGGGAAACATGTAACAACGGAAGGGGTACCTGGTCCTATACCAGGGGGAGTAAGGGCCAACTGGAAACCCATACTTCACTTGCATGCAGTCTACTTGTGTAATTAATCCTTACTTGTACCCTATATCTCTATAATAAAATTAAATTTAATTAAAAAAAATTCTGGGGACATTTCAGAATCCAAATGCAGCGAATATTAAACTAATGAAAAAATAGAAATGAAAGTCAGTTTAATATAAAGTGGCCTCAAAGTTTTTAAAAAAATTATTTTAAATATGAAATTTTGTATTTTGCCAAAAATAAAGGTATTTTCATATGACAGCAAACCCATATGACAGAAAGTGGAGGAGAATTTTTAAAATTAAAAATATAGCATATTATAAGAAAATATAAAAGACATTTATCTTTATTGCTTAATCATAATTTCAAATTTTATATACTGCAAGAAATTTTAAAATTTGACCAAACCACAATTGTGTCAGGTGCTCTGAGCATATTCTTCCAGGCTGTGACAACCTCTCATGTTTATCTCTACTTTCTGAATTCTAGAAATTGGCTAATATATCTTATTTATTAACTCCCCTGTTCATCTTCAGTTCTCTTCACTGTTATAGGTTGTTTCTCTTTTGACAATTAATTTTCTGCCACATAATATATCTTTCAAGTGGGATGAAGTTCATTATCTTGACCCAAAATTCAACATCTTTAGATGCTTTAACAAAAATGTCTGCATTTAGGCTAGGTGTGGTGGGCCACACCTGTAATCCCATCATTTTTGGAGGCCGAAGCCAGAGGGTAACTTGAGCCCAGGAGTTCAAAACCTGTGTAGGCAACACAGTGAGACCCCACCTCTACAAAATTTCAACAAATTAGCCAGGCATTGTAGTACCAGTAAGTTGAGGCTGCAGTGAGCTGTGACATTGCCAGGATGACAGAGTGAGACCCCAACTAAACAAACAAACAAACTAGATGTGATGGTTAATTTTTTTTAAAAGTCCTGCATTTAACTTAAGTTGATGTATGACTGCTATCTGTTCAGGACCCATACTGTCATCTTGTATTTTTGACTCACTGAGCTGCCTATTTTCAATTTCTTGCTCTGGAAAGGTGATGATTATATCACTGTGTTGATTTTTTATCTTAGAAAATATTTATTAATATGATGATAGTGCTTTTCCCTTACTCATAATGGATTTTCACAATATAAAAAAAAATTTCAAGAATTATTAACACATATCTTTCTATAAAACTGAGCATGTTTAATGCTATCAGTATTTTTGAGGGTGAAGGCTGTGAATAATCACAGCGATGGGTAATGCTGACTGTCATGAATCACTTTCTTAGCACTGGACTTTCTTCCACTTAAATTATCTAAATAAATTTTTAGATTATGTAATAAATCCTTTCCTCTCTATTTTCATGTGTGATGGAAGAAGAATATTGGATTTTGGAAATAAATATAATGAAAAGTCGACTATTATTTGGTTTCTAGCCCATTCCATTAAACAATGAAACAAAGCCTTATGCAAGCATTGATTTGCTAGGTTATTATAAAAATTTTGGCAAGAAGTATATTATGTGAGCCTCCTCGTCAGTAGTAGTAGTTTCTCAGAAAATCTTTAGATTGTTTGTCTCTCTACACATATTAACTGCTATATAAACATAGAATGTTTATAACGAGTATCCTATGAAGTGCTTTACCTAAAGCCTCACAATAACCTTATAATGAAGGTACAATCATTATTCCCACTTTTCAGATGAGAAAATTGAAACCTAAAGAGATTTGGTGTCAGAAATGGGATTTTAACTCAGGGCTAACTGTCTGTGCTCCCGGTGTGTTCTTCTACCACTTTTAAACGGAGTGTATTGCCTGATTTACATGTCTGTCTAGGAACCTCTCTCAATGAGCTTGTTGTTGATGAGCTTCTAAACTCTAAAGAAGTTTCTAAGAACTTTCAAGGGTCCTGTGTACATTTTAGTTCATAAACAACTATGATCGTGAACTGCCACCCAAGTTCAAATCTCATTTTAATACCCTTTCTGTTGGATCAAGACATCAAAACAATTGCCAAATCCTGTTGTTCAATATATATTCTATGCAAACAGGTACCAATTTGGTCTAACTATATCTCTCATGTCTAGGAAAGTGCTTTGCCCAGAGAAGTTATTCAACATGTTTGTTAATGCAATAATGTTTTCATTACATCATTTCTTACTGTTTTATCTTTTCAGTTCCTATTTACACCAAAATAGAACCTTTGATACTTTCCACCTGGGATGTCAGATTGACCTTCTAGCCTTTAGACACCTCGTTTCTTCAAACTGCCCCAGAGTCTCTGTGCTCACTGTATAGTGGGAACATCCTTGCCCAGAGAGCTACATTATACTCTCTCACCTCCCTTGGGTCTCGACTCAAATGTTCTTTGAAAAGTGAGAATGCCTATTTAAAATGCAGCCTCTTCTTTCCCATGGTTCCTTATCTAATTATTAAAACTTCACCTTCTGTTTAAAGTCCAGCTTAATTACTATAGGGACAGTTAGGGTGAACCACCAAAAATGTAGTATGTATGTGATCACTGAGTTGGGGGATTAAATTGTAGAAGGCCCAGGAGACAGTTTTGAGAATTCTTTTTGCTGTGAATGAGACAAGAAGCCATTAGAGGAGATAAATGATCAGGGAAATCAGTTAGATGAATATTTAATACTTATAAAGAGAGAGAAAGAGGGAGAGACAGGCAGAGAGAATGGTATCTTGAAATTTCATATCAACAGACAAGGATATGAAAAAATTTGCCAGTGAAACAGATGTAGCATATGAGAGAAAGAGATAAGTCAAAGATGACCTTAGGGACTAAGACCTGAGAAATTGGCATGGTGGAATATTCATTTATTAATTTGAGGAAAACTTGGAAGAACCATTTTAAAAAGAGAGATCAACCTTTCTATTTAGAACACATTAAGTTTGAGAAATCTATTTAACATCTAAGTAGAAGATAATAGATTATCAAACATTGGGCCAAGTAGGCAAATGCATGTAAAATTCGGACATTACAGGGATAAATCCAGGCTTGGGTGATGAATACAGAAGTTGTCAGTATATGTATAGCATGTAAAGCCATGAAACTGGAGCAATCATCAAGGAGTGAGTTCAAGTGGAGAAGAGGTTCAGGACTGAGCCTGGGACATCCCAAAATATAGAGGTTGGGGACATGAGGAGAAATCAGCAAAGGAGACTGAGAAAGAGCTATAAGTGAAAAAGAAAAGACCTAGGAGTGTGAGCTGTCTCAGAACACAAGAGGAGAAGGTGTTTAAGGAGGAAGGGTGATTAATTGTGTCAGTGCTCCTAATGACTTCAATAAGGTGAGAATTGTGACATGACTATTGGGATCCGAAACACACAGGTCATTTTCAACCTTTAAAAGAGCAGTTTTGGTGGAGGTGACAAAAGTCTTGGTGCAAATGAGGAGGCTACAGGAGTGTACTCCAGGAGAAGAGAATGGCATGTGCAAAGAAGACAAGTATGTGAAGCAGCTTTAGGAAATGTCTTCCTTTTGTGAGAAGTAGAGGCTCATTTCTGGATACTAAGTAGTCTTTCTGGTAATAGGAAGACTCTTATTACTTGGTTTACATAAAGTGTGTATGTGGGGAGGGGGTGCGGGTATGCTCATATGCACACGTGCCCAAACGGACCATTCCAAGTTTAGGAACAGGACAGTGACATGTCCAAAACAATGCTTTAAGCCGGGCTCGGTAGGCTCAGCCTGTAATCCTGCACTTTGGGAAGCTGAGGTGAGTGGATTGCCTGAGCTCGCGAGTTCGAGACCCGCTTGGACAACTTGGCGAGACCTCATCTCTTTACAATAAATAAAAAAAAATCAGCCGGGCATGGTAGTGCGTGCCTGTAATTCCGGCTACTCGGAAGGCTGAGGCGGAAGGATTGCGGGAGTCCAGCAGGTCGAGGCTGCAGTGGCCGGGAGCAGCCACTGCACTCTAGTCTGGGTGACAGAGTAGGACTCCAATTCAAAAAAACCCAAACAAACAAACAAAAACAATGCTTGAAAAAAATTATGATGGCATCAATATCAGTACGGACTTTAGGAAAGACAATTCTAAGGCAAATATGAGTTGAATTAAGAAGTTAAAAGGGCAAGTTCAGCTTACCTGAAAACTTAAAATGATTTCTTTAGATTTTTATCCAAATGAGCAGTGTTGCTACAAAATAGTCATGAGAAATTTGTGTAGTGAAACAATAATTAAAAGTAAATATTTTAAGCATGAAATTTTTAAAAAACCAAATTACAGACTCAGATTTAGTCTTTGTATGCTTTATAAGACCTCAAAACTACATACAAAACATTCATTTTTAAATTTTGAGAAAAATGTACTTCATAATTTATGATAAAGATGTTTACTAATTGATGTAATATAAAAGTAGATGTTTACAGAGAAATGTTTCATATGTGAGCTGGTGAAATTGCTGTGAAGTATTCAACATTTAAAATACATTTGTGTTTTTATTTTCTTGTTCCATAAAGCACTAATGTAAAATAGATTTTTAAACAGTCCTTGTACATTTGACACAGCTGTCATGGGGCTAATGAAAAAAATAATGCATAAGTATATGAACAATGAGGTAATAATTTAATGTACATATTAATATACAGTAATTCATGCTTAAAAACTGGTGAGATTATAAACTTGATTTTACAGGATTTTAAAAACTCTGATTGAACTTTTGGTAACTACCAGAGAAATTAGACCTCGTAAGCATCTTTGGATCTCAGTTTTATTATCTCAGGAAAATAGTAGTTACTCTGTTTATAAGGCAGAAGAACGAATCATTTTATATTAATGATTAACAAGTTTTATTAATATTCTGACCTTACTGCCTCATATAGGGTTTTGGGTAGAATTAATACATTAGGAGTTTGTAAGAATCTGCATATCAAAGTGTAAATGTGTGTGTTTCAAAGAAAGTGTATTTTGATATCTTATTTATTATTACATTAGATTTATTAGATTTTTAAATGGAATATGAAACTAGCTGGAATTTAGCTGCTGAAGTGTTTAATTGACTATCATTTTACAAACAAATTCGGAGGTCAACTGTCATTGAGCTGTAGATAATAAGCTTCATTTAAAAAAAAAAAAGAGAAACAATTGAGCTTTCTTTCAAATGATTTATGGTAAATCATGTTATTTTTCCTTACACATTGACTAGAATTCTTTCCCCATCCTATATGTCTTGGCTTAAATTCAGTAATTTCTGTCACATTTGGGCCCAGATTTTTACTCCCCATCAAAGCTGTAATATCTATTGCTTGCTTACTAATCCATCTCATACATTCCTTCTCTTTTCTGTGCTTGAACTCCCCTTGTTTGTTTTGATATATGTCGTCTAATTTTTTTAAAGTTTCCAATTTGTCTTACTATACTTCACTTATGCTGTCACATAATGTAGTGTAGACACATTGAAAGATAATCTATTATTTTACCCATTATGGCTGTTATTTCCCAAAAACAATTATAGATACATCTACTTTTTTTGTTGTTGTTTTGAGTCAGGGTCTCACTCTGCCACCCAAGCTAGAGTGCAACAGCCCGATCATGGCTCACCACTGCCTCAACCTCCCAGACACAGAGGGTCCTTTCACCTCAGCCTATTTGGACTACAGGTGTGCATCACCATGCTCAGCTAATTTTTTTTTTTTTAAGAGATCTTGCTATGTTGCACAGGCTGGTCTCAAACTCCTGGGCTCAAGCAGTTCTCTTGCCTCAGCCTCCCAAAGTGCTGCAATTACAGGTGTGAGCCACTGTGCCGGGTCTATATCTACTTAAAAAAAATCACAAACAAATATTTCACCTTTGGGAAGAAATAAAATATAGATTGGGTGTTGGTATTATAAGACAAGTCTCTATGGGTCACTCACTTCTGCATTACTTATAAGCCTTGAAAGACAGAGATAGTTTCTCTTTGGGGAAAAGAGCAGGTGTGTTTATCACTCACCATACATTTTCAAGTTCTCCGAACTGAAGCTTTCTCTCTTATAATGCAAACCACTGCATAAGTAGGTATCACCTGGCTCTGCTCTGATCACCCGTAGAAACTGGAGATCGAGGAAGTTGCACAAATATTCTGTTATACTGGTGACTTGCTGTGCCTGTGCCATTGAGTAATAAAGTCCTTTTTCTCTCAAACTGTGACAAACGAACTTAGCTTGTAAGTAGTATAAACTCTCATGTCATTCAGAGTTTTTGGCAATTTGTGATGTAGCTGGGACAGTGGTAGAGACATTGCTTTCTCGAAGAGGAAAGTGGGGGCTCTGTGGGCTGATTAATAAGATTTGAGACAAATCCATTGGAATCAGTAGCAAATGTCTTGACTAGGTTGTATGGTCCACTGGATAATAAATGGTCCTCTGTTTTTTTTGGCTGTTCATGAGGAAGAATTGGGGAAGATGACTGAAGGCCAGCTAGGATCATGGTTTTTGTTAACTCTCCTCTGGGTAGGAAGACTTCACGCCCGGCTGATTTTTTGATTTATTGTAGAGATGAGGTCTCGCTGCCCAGGTGGATCTCGAACCCGCGAGCTCAGGCAATCCACTCAGCTCAGCCTTCCGAAGTCGCGGGATTATAGGCTGAGCCACCGAGCCCGGCTCATTCTTTCTCTTGAGAATCCTAACTAATCCAGCTTCTTTCAGACAAATTAGCAGACATACACCTACACTATATAAGACAGGAAAGAAATTCGTGATCTTTGTTGTCAGAATCCTAGTGAATAATTTTTTTTTATAACTTTGGGAGATAAGGGGTAGATATGTAATGCCTGTCAAGAAAGAATGTCAAGAGTTGGATTGTGCCACAATACAGACAATAATGACAAATTTAGATTTATTCAGAGATGACAGTAGAAGTTTGAGATTTCCCTTAGACAAATGCCTATGGGAAATCATTAAATAAGGCATTGACTAGTATTTCAGATCTTACTGCTTTGAACTGGAGTTATAATACTGATGAAAGTGAAATGCTGTAGAAGAAGACACTGACACAAAGGGATCTAGAGAAATCCTTTTTTTTCTATTTTTAAAAATTTTATTTATTGTAGAGACAAGGTCTTTAGAGAAATTCTTATGGTCAGACGTGCTACCCTACAAACCTTCCCTGGTCATTTTTTTAAAAGTATGAAAACTTGAGAGAGGGTGTCACAACAACATAGCAACTAAAGTCTTGGATTCAAATGCATGTCTTTAAAAAGTTGCTGCTAAGCCGGGCTCGGTGGCTCAGCCTGTAATCCCGCACCTTTGGGAGGCTGAAGTGAGTAGATTGCCTGAGCTTTCAGGTTCGAGACCCGCCTGGGCAGGCGAGACCTCATCTCTACAATAAAATAAAAAAATTAGCCGGGCGTGGTAGCACGCGCCTGTAATTCCGGCTACTCGGAAGGCTGAGGCGGAAGGATCGCCGGAGCCCAGCAAGTCGAGGCTGCGGTGGCCAGGAGCGGCCACTGCACTCCAGTCTGGGCCACAGAGTGAGACTTCAACTCAAAAAAAAAAGTTGCTGCTGTTTGAGTCAAGCCCAAGACGAAGGGCACAAACCTGCAGCTCTAGGCAGAAGTCATGTGGCTGTGGTCGCTAAGTGAGGGAGTCCTCAAAGCTGAGCTAGATGACATCAGTAATGACCTTACTGCCTCATATAGGGCTTTAGGTGGACTTAATACATTAGGAGTTGGTTTGATTGATATGTGAGCAGTCTCTGTACTGTTTGAAACTGAATACAAATACACCTTCCTTACTTGTGTAAAGCCTCTTTCTCCCTCCACTTCCCTGATCCCTCCCTTTCTCCCTTAAGTTAACCTCAGCTACTTTAAGGAGAAAGATGATTAGAGTGGGCACTGAGGTCTCCTTGTACCTAAAGGGTCTTAGAGGCCACATGTACCTGTCGCAGTATGCTGAGAACTTCAGAAATGGGAGGGACTCAAACTTGCATGGATTTTTGAAGACAGGCAGTTGAGTCTCCATCCTATCCTGCCCCGAGTAAGGAGGGACACCCAAATTTAACTGATAGGGTCTGGGGAAAGTTTTACGGAAGTGATTGGAAGCTAATGTTACATTGTAGGACTTTTTGTTTGATACCAACTCTATTTTCTATTACTGTAGATTCCAATCTGAATGTGTAGATGGGTAGAAAGAACTAGTACACTGCATGCCTGTATATTCCTGCCCTGTAAGTGCCACAGGGGAGTCTTCTAATTAAAAGGAAAAATCTTTGGTGCTTCACAACTTAGTGATTCCTTTGAGCTATGTTTCTTGACTAGTTATTTTGAGGATGGCAGCCTCTGCCCATGGAAGGCAACCTTTACCCTTTGGGGTGAAGAAGCATCCTTTGAGGTTTTGTATTTATCTCCTCCATGACACTGGCTCTCAGGGAAACCCCTTTTGAAAGCAGCTATTAGTCTGCCACAGGATCTTTTAAAAAAAATTTTTATTATAAAGATGTGGGGTACAATTCAGGGTTAGGTGTACAAACATTGATCATGCAGGTACCCCTGTTAAAGAGGTATGCCCCCCCTCCCCTAGCAGTTTCCTTCAACTGCCCTGGCCTATGGAGGCCTCATGACTCTCTGGTCTAATAGTATTACTTCAGGATGGGTCAACTTGGACTCTGACTGAGAAGGTAAGAAGGGCCCAATATCTCTTGTCAAATGGAATGGAAATGGAATAGCCAAGAGCACAACTGGCCTGACTCCAGCATCATCTCAGCTTTATAATAAAAAGTTACAACTATCCCTTTGAGAGAAACCAGATCTCTTACTTAGACTCCTGAAGTACAGTTGCCAGCTCAATGGAGGCTTTCAATTCATAGCGGTGCCTCTAAATGCCTGAGCCTCACTTTCTGATGGGTAAACCAAATTAATATTGTTGATTTTTAACCGAACGTTTCAAAATTCAACTCAAATAATTTCTGATTTTACATCTGTTACCTCTTCTGGCCCACACATCTTTATAAGGCAGATTGGTCACTGAATGTGGCTGTCTCTTGAAAGGTATTATTTTTCTCTTGTCCTTTTCCTGGATATAGTGGGTTGAATCATGTTTCTACAAAATTAATATCTACCTGGGACCTTGGAATGTGACCTTATTAGGAAAAAAGGTTTTTGCAGATATAATAAGTTCTGGATTTGGGGAAGAAATCATCCGGGAATTCAATGACTGGAATCTTTATAAGAGAAAAGATAGGGAGATTTGGACACATGGAGACACAGAGAGAAGGCTATGTGAAAATGGAGGCAGAGATTGGAGTTACGTTGCCATAAGTCAACAAGTCCAGGAGCCACCAGAAGCTGGGCGAGGTAATGAAAAATTCTTCTTTAATACTTCAGAGAGAGCATGGCCCTGCCAACACCTTGATTTTGTACTTCTAGCCTTCAGAATAATAAAATAATACATTTCTGCTGCTTTATATCACCAAGTTTGTGATGATTGTTATGGCAATCGTAGGAAGCTAATACAATGGATAATAATCATTATGAATGAAACGAGTATTCTATGGAACAATTTTGAAAATTTTGGATTTCAACCTGATTTTTCCTGGGTATGATGCATCCTTCTTTTCCTAATTACAACCTCAGGTTGGCCTAATCGTAAAACTGCCAGGTACAACTCAGACAAAAGAGGCCTAGTGAATTCAAACTCAATGCTGGCCCAGCTATTTGGATTCTCCTGTTGGACTGACATGGTCCTTGATCATAAAAATAGTGACCAACTGGTTAAATACATTGCTGGTTGAGTTCTTCTATAGAGATCTGTGAGACCCAAAGCAGAGAACACGAGTCACTGAGAGTTTTATAAAAATGCTCCTGCCATAAAAGGTCTAGGTGTGATTAAGAAATGAGTGGAAAATGGTAAAGTTATAGCTACTGGAATGAGATAATTTTGTGGCAATAGAGGGAAAACAATAACTTCAGTACCTGTAAAAGGAATTACTCAGACCCCAGAAAATACAGAGAAGGGAAGGACATTAATCATCATTTTTTTTTATTTCAGAATCAGCCCTGGAGCCTTTCTCATGAATGAGAAACAACTTGGGTGGCACTTTCAAATTGTTGCAATTAAATACAGCACACTACTGGGTCTGCCATCCTCTGCCAGACAGCTTTGATTACAATTTGATCATCATTCCCCTTAATCCTACTAAGAAGATTATAGGAATGAACAGAGGATGGCCCCAGCTCCTACATCTTCCATGCAAAACATCTGTCACCACCACCAGATGTCCTGTAGCTGTTACTCATTCTGTGGAGCACACAAATCCCACCCAGCTTGTAAAATAAGGCAAAATGACTGCTTAGACTGACTGCCCTCACGCAGTCCCTCCAAATACAAAGGACTAGACTCAATTATTCAATCTCAACCGGAAATCCTAAGGTCCGTCCTGAGGCTATGGGACCACTCCGGAGGCACTCTTAATATGTGCACCCCCATTTGATGGAAAGGCCAAACACTGTCAACAACATTTCATTTTCTTTCCAGGGTCACCACATGTGTCTCTGGGACTGAACTCTTTGGGTGGAATCTAGGCAATCATTTGCCTCCCTTCAGAAAACACAGCCTCTTCTACCTCTGAGGCAGTCAAATTAGACTGACTGGTGTTTAAGGAAATACCATCAGTAGACCATGTAGTCCTCAGATGACTGTGGAGTTCCTTCCAACATGAGGTTACTGTTGCTTACTCTGGGAGCTTCCTGGAGGGATCACTGACTTATTATTTACATGGCTTCTGTTGGCAATGATCCCTATCAAAGGAGTCAGTCATTTAGAAAAAATGGTGAGAAATTTGGCTCTGACTTGAGCTGAACCCTGGAGGGAATTCTGGTTAGTCTCACCTCACTGGCCAGGATTGCCATAGAAGATAGCATTATTCTTATAGGCCAATGTAGACTCTACAATCACATATACCTCCTGCTGTACCTGGAGTAATACCTTAAGCCAGGTGGAAAGGTCAATACAAAAATTTATATAGAAAGCCTCCTCACTACATGGTATGGGTTGGAATGTCTTCCTCCAAAATTCATATGTTGATGCCCTAACCCCTAATACCTCAGAATGTAGTTGTGTTTGGAGATAAAGTTTGTAAAGGGGTGATTAAGTTAAATCCAGTATAGCAGTGGTCTTCATAAAATAAGGAGCTTGGGACACAAATACACACAGAAAAAAGACCATGTGAAGGCAGCCACCATGCAAGCTAAGAAAAAGATTCTCAGAAGAAACTAACCTGTTTGACACCTTGATCTCAAACTTAAGTTAATATAATGCTATTAGGATGAGGCCCTGATGCAATATGACTGGTGACCTTACAAGAAGAGAGAGAGAGACACCAAGGCAGCATAAGCCCAGAAGAAAGACCATATGAAGACACAGCAAGATAACAGCCACCATTGAGCCGATGGGAGAGGCCTCAGAAGAAATCAAGCTTACTGACACCTTGATCTTGGACTTTCAACCTCCAGAACTGTGAGAAAATAAATACCCATTGTTTAAGCCATCTAATATGTGGTACATTGTTACAGTAGCCCTAGAAGACTAACACACTTTCTAAGGTAGACCCTAAGTGTTTATGGCATTTGTTAAGCTATTTGAGTCAAGGACCCTTGGACCCTGGTTGAGGTCAGGAGTACTGGTTACTTTCATCCTGTGCTAGCAGTGTTAATTAAATGTATGGGACAAATGGAATGGATCTGGTTTAAGCCTCTGTGAGTCAGATTAATCAGAATGATGGATGGGGTGATGGAATAGTATACTCATAAAAAACTCCACCAGAAGTCAAGATGATGTAGAGTGAAGGCTGGATTTTTTTGGGACACAATATGATTGCCTTATGTTTCTTAATTTCTTGTGAGCAGAGGCACCGACTAATCATTGTTCTGGATGTTTGTAGGAACAGCCTTGGAAGACAGAGATATTACTCCCTCTGGAGTAAAAGGTTGGCATGCTTTTTTGCTTGTAATAAAATATTTGAGTTCCTGAAACTCAGGGATTCTTTCCTGTATTGTGACCCACACTGTATGCAGGTGTTTTCTGCATCTGTGTTGTCCTTGAAAAATGGAACTCCAGAAACTGCAACAAATTGTCCTGATGCTCATGCTGTTTGCAGTGCCTTGAGTGGTCAAGTCTAGGTGGCTCTTGCTTCTGCAAGCTCCATATAACTGTGGCGGGCTAACTTGCTGGTTTGTAAGCAGACTAAAATCTCGGACTCATCACAATACTTAAAAATTGAAAGAAGATTATGTTTCTTATTGAAAAAAATGTAGAAAATAACTGAAATCTATTTTAAATAATCCATTGGTCAATTGGGGGCTACACTCCTTAATATGTATAAAAATGTGTTAAGGCCATTAATTCTACCTTCTGTTCTCTGCACATTTTTAGGTCAGTTGACAAAGATGCCTTCTGGGCTCCTGCATAAACAAACTCATTCTCTGAATGTGTTTCTTATTTTGATTGTGGGGATAGTTTTTCAGGAAAACACACATAACCAAACTCATGAAATTGTGCATTCTACGTATATGCAGTGTTTATATGCCAATGATACCTCAACAAAAGTAAAAGAAAAAGAAACAAAAGTTGTTTTGTTGTTTTTGACTGTCTTGCTGGACCACACATCACAAAACCTACTCGCCTATCTCTAGATCTTCAATAAAACCAAATCTATGTAAAAATAATTTTTGAATTAGTGCATATTTTTTCCTTTTTATATTTTTTGACTAAAGGATGGGATACGTATGACATAGAGAAGATGACATAAGTTGAATGAGTTCATGCAAGAGATCAGAAGGCTGCAGCTAACTTTGCTGCCATTTTTGTAATACAGTATATGTTACATCTACATATGGTTAAAAATTTTAAATATATTATTGTTTGTGCCTTGAAATTTGTATTATCTTTAAAAAAACACTGAAAATAAGCTAAAAATCTTTTGATATTTTTGTCTATATTTTTGCCATGTCTAGTTCTCTTTTTTTCTCACTGCAGATCCAGACTTTCATCTATAGATATATATATCGAAATCTTTGCAGTGCACATCTACTGTTAAGCTTTTATATTCTGGAAAAGTCCTCATTTCATCTTTTTTGAAAATTATTTTCACTGAGAATAAAATTTTAGTTGACATTTTTTTTTCTTTCAGTACTTTAAAGATATTGCTCTACTGTTTTCTGGCTTGCCCTGTTCTGACATGAAATCTTTGGTTATTTGTCCCCCTGTAAGTCTTATGTAATTCTTTTTCCCTCTGGCTGCCTTTAAGATTTCTTTTTATATCTGTTTCTAAGCAATTTAATTTTGATATGCCTTGAGGTAGTTTTCTTCATGTCTTTGTGCTTCAGATGTATTGGGCTTCTCAGGATCTTTGGGCTTATTGCTTTCATTTAATTTAAAAAATTTTAGTCATTACCTCTTTGTATTTTTTTTTTTTTTGGTTCTATCTCCACCCTCTTCCTTCCTTTGGAGACTTGAATTATGTGTACATAAACCACTTGACTTTGTCCTGCAGCTCACTGCTATTTTTAAATCCTTTTTTCAGTCTTTTTTCTCTTTGTTTTTCATTTTGGATAGTTTCTATTGCTGTGTCTTAAAGTTCACTGATTATTTCTTATGTAGTGTCTGACCTGCAGTTCATCCAATGCAGAGTAGTTTCCCCTCAGATACTAGCTCTTCTCTACAAGTTTGATTTTGATCTTCTTTTTTTAAAAAAATATTTTCCCATATCGCCACTTAATATGCTCTAAGAAAAAGTTTCAGTAACTGTTTTAATGTCCCAATCTACTAACATCTGTCTATCATCTCTTATTTTTTAAAGTGTGTCTATATAATTTTTTTTACTCATTAAGTGTTGCATTTTTCTGATTCTTTGCCTAGCTGGTAAATTTCATTGGATAAAAGACACTGAGAATTTGACCTTGTTGGATGTTTTGAGTATTGCTGTAGGATATAGTTAATTTACACGGAAACGGTTTGACCTTTTTAGTGCCTGCATCTCCTCCTTCTCTTCTTCTTCCTCTCTGAGGTGAGACAAATAGCAATATTTGGTCTAAAGTTAATTGTACTGCACCATTTAGTTGTGCTACCTGTACCCTGTGAATTACGAGGCTTTTCCATTCTTACTACAGATGGTTCTCGACTGTGGTGATTCAGCTTTCAATATGTAAGACCATCACAATTTCAACAAATTGTACATTATTCAGTAAATTACACGAGTTATTCAATACTTTATTATAAAGTAAGGTTTGTGTGAGCTGATTTTGCCCAACAGTAGGCTAATGTAATTCTTCCAAGTTCATTTAGGTTAGGCTAGGCTATCTATGCTATTCAGTAGGTTTGGCATATTAAATCTATTTTGACTTATACTATTTTCAGCTCACAATGGGTTTATCAGGACATCATAAAGTGAAGAGTAGCTGTAGTGAGAGTAAGAGAATATAAGTTATTTCTGGGCTTTTATGACCTTTAGGGATTGTTCTTTTTGGTGGGTCTTTTTTTGACCTTAAATAGTTTCCTTATAAAAGTGTGCTCACCAGAGAGTCTTTGGGACTCTCTGAGTAGCTCTCTTTTCTTCCAGACTTTGCCTTATAAATGCTGGATTTGTTTTTACATGGCTTTTACTGAGTGAATGAAAGTGCTAGGCGTGGCATTCTGTCTTGGATAGGGAAAATCAGGATGCACAAAGATGTAAAATTGAGATTTTTGCTTCCTCTTCCTAGGGTTAATATATGTAGTCAGAAAGTTGACTGCAGTCAATATTCTAATAGTTGAACTGCAACTGGTGTAAGATAAAAATAATATGCGTTATTTGGTTCTACTCTTCTATGACTTGAAAGAATTAATATCAGTGTCTCTGCTCAAAAAACATAAAAAACAAAAACAGGGAAAAGGTGAAAAGAGGAAAACAGGGCAAGAAAAATACTTAGATATAAATTCACTATATTAGTTTCTTTGTTTCTTCAGTCATTGATGCCCTTTATTCATTTTGCATACAAGAAATTCAGAAAATGACAGTTTTCTTTTCTTTTTTTTTTTTCTGAGTGGGAGTTTCACTCTGTCACCCAGACTGGAGTACAGTGGCACGCTCCCAGCCACCACAGCCTCGATCTACTGGGCTCCGGCGATCCTTCCACCTCAGCCTTCCAAGTAGCTGGAACTACAGGTGCGCGCTACCACGCCCGGCTAATTTTTGATTTATTGTAGAGATGAGGTCTCGCCAAGTTGCCCAGGTGGGTCTCAAACCCGCAGGCTCAGGCAATCCACTCACCTTGGCCTCCCAAAGGCGCGGGATTACAGGCTGAGCCACCGAGCCTGGCAAAATGACAGTTTTCAAAAACAAATTCATGGGAGCAGATAACAAACAAATGTAAATTAGGTAACTTAATTTCTCTTTTTAATACTTCTGAGAAAACAGCAAAACCATTAACAGGTTATTAATATTGACTGTAGTTCAAACTTAGATTTGATGACCAGTTTGCATAATCTTAAAATCTCAGATTTTATGTTCTCTCAACTCAACAAAGCCACATAGATGAGTCATTCATCTTAAACTCTTTTATACCATATTCAATAAGAATATGTCTTTAATGGCATGGAGATCGTTTATTCAGAATTTATTAATATTTTTCCCTTTTGTATAATTTCTAATTTTAAAACCTTTCATATAAACTCCAGAGTCAGTACAGACTGCTTAGGAGAGATTCAACAATACCTTGCCCAAAGTTGACAGGCAAGAAGATATAACCTTATTGAACTTAATATGTGTAGAGAACTTTACACAGGCTTTCACATTTATTATTCATGAAAAAAGGTAAAATAAATATGGTCACCCTTATTTTACAGATAAGAAATGGATGTTAACTGTATTTACTGAATTACACAGGGTCACACACCTAGAAAAGACAAGCTCCGTTTTTTAAATACTGAATAAATAAATATTCCTTGTACTTGGGGGATGAGTACTATAAAAGTATTTTTAAAAGGTACAAAGTTTCAGTTAGACCAAAAAAATATGAATTTTGAGATTTATAGCACAGCATAACTATAACTATAGTTAATGTATATTTCAAAATTGCTGAGAGTAAATTTTTAATGTTTTTACATGAAAAATACATTATTGTGTATAGCCACCTACACAACTTTATTTTTTCAGAAATAATATAACAAACATATCTGCATATAAGAATTATTTTAAACTAGCTATGGTATTTTTTCACTAATAAGTTACAACTCAGTTTTTTCCCCAAATATGAAAAGAATAATAATTTGTAAGGATTATCTTGTAAAGCATCCTGAACAGAGAACAACAGAAGGCGTATTAATGAAATAACAGAAAAGGGAGTTTTTAAATGTAAAATAACATTTTAGGGTTGATTGAGAAAAGGCTCATTAGACTAAATGGAGATTCTGATAATTCCCTTACTAAATGCTTTCTTTGAATTTAAAGAAGGCGCTTTTGTATAAATCTTCTGAAGTGTTCCTCAGGGATCATTTAATTTTTCAGTACTTGACATTTGAGAGTAGCAGTTTGCTGCAAATAGTCATGATGTCTTTTAACCACTTTCATGCATCGTGCTGTGTTTCTTCTCTGTGGCCTTCACACATGGCTCTTCCCCAGCAACTGCCTGTTATCCTGGCACTCCCAGGAAGCGCAACGGCTCCCTGAGGTCATCTTCAATCATTCAGCAGTGTTGCCCATATAAACAGTGAAAGGATACAATAAAAATGCTTTGTAAAAAATGCATTCCCTTTTCTGCAGTGTCTAAATTCTGTTGGATATTACTAAATTTTATCATAAGCCACTTGTTTTATATTGTACTATTGAATATGTTATCCTTATAATCCACTGGAGAGCACTTATTGTTCAAATTTTTGAATTCCTTCAGGTGACTTGTCCCAGCTTTTATTTTTTAGTCTGTCTCCTGGGCTCTGCATATATTTTCACCTTTCATTAGTAGTTAATTTCAAAATGCAATTAGAAAGAATTCCATTGAGGATGGCAGGCAGTAGCTGGCTCCTTTGTGTTCAATCCTTATTAAAGAGCATGCAAAGATGCTTTTTAACTTAGAATTTTTAGGACAGAGGACAGAGAGAGTCTTTGGGTACATTATTGATCATTTTGGCATTAATGGAGTATAGCTTATGAATAGATCATTAATAAATTATGCTCCTGGATTTATCTTTAGGTTGTTTTAGCAATAATTATATTAATAGTAATAAAAAAGAATTAAATGCAGTTGAAACGAAAGCTTTTGATCCCTGGTTTCTTTAAAAATAAAAACACATATTTCACATTTTTCAGGCTCTCTTAGTTAACAAGATACCAGATTACTACTCCGTGTTTAAACCTCAGCGTTCAATAGTGTACATGGAACATAGCTCTACTAGGTTAAGGCCCCTGAACACCAAAGCATCCAGGAGAGTTTGACTAAAAAATGCAGCAGACTTCCTTAAAGCACTCCACAAACAAAGCACTCCACAAACAAGTCACTTATGCAACTTCAGAATGCCTGTGGGATAGCCCAACATATCAAGGTATGGCAGCTCCTTATTACTGATGTATCAATTTTATATAGGCAAATTATTCTGGTGAGAAATAAAGTGAGAAATTTAAAAGGCATGGAGGTCTTTATGAGCATATAAAAGAACATTCCAGGAAAGCTGCTGATGACCTTATTAATAATAAAAAAGAAATTTAAAACCAGATGGATCCTGACTCTTAATAGCTGATCAGATGTTATATCAAGAGAGTAGATAGCCATTGACATCCAAAAATTTCTGCTTGAAAATTTCTGATGAAAAGTTTACTATATTATGACCTGGAATATGATGTATTATTTGTAAACTTCAGTCCGGCAGTAACAGTAATATGCTTTCATAATTATCAGCACTTTTCAATGTTGATATTGTATACATTTTTCAAGTTCTTTAGAAAATAATTTTATGGTAATTATATTTTAAACAATTACATTAACAGTGGTCACTCAGCTATTAAATCTTTACCCATAAAACTCCTCCATCATACTTTTAGTTTCAAGTAGAGGTGATAGTTTTGCATTGCTTACCCAATGCTTTGATTTTATATGCTCTCCTGCAGTCTCTCCCTTTCATGTTCATTCAACACTGAATGTACACTATGCGTCAAGAATGATTTATTTTATAAAATATTTTCAATATTCACAGTTCTACTTAATCTTCTTTCAGGCAAAGAATGTAAACAAGTCATCAAAGGCAACATCAAAACAAGAAAGAAAATGGTAGCACATGCATTTTAAATAAACAAAATTGGACTGTGAACATGAGGGGAACTTTGAATTTCCTTAAGGAAAAAAAGAAGGCAATATTTCTACAGAAAGAAAAGCAGGAACTAAGAAATCTCTAGCATTTATAAATTCTAATCAGATTGCTCTTTCTACAATTTTAAGGCTGTAAAGCAAGAGCCTGTTAAATGTCACTTACAAGATCTGATTAAAAATTGACACAGGCCATAGGCATCTGATGGCTGGCAACCACACTGCTCTTAACTTTGTTTTTCTCTGAAGGATGTATGAGGAAGAAACCTTACTGAATGAAATCTAGGCCAAGCAAACATATGGCAGTGGGATTTCTTTCAGATGAGGTCGTTTTTAACTGAGATTTCTCAGAGAATTTTTTTTCCCTGTAGGCTTTTATAATAGTATCTTTAAAATCTGATCATGACAAACTGGAGAAAATGATCCTCTAAAACCTGAGAATATGCTCAATTCTCTTCTCTGAAATCAGTTCTGGGAAGATATCCATATCATTTTGGAATAGCAAACAGATTTGTCTGGTGGAATTTTACCAGGAAAAAAAAGTAGTGCAGACATGTGATGCTGTGTTGTAGAAAACATGAAGCATTCCTCTCGGCTAATGATTTATGAAAAGGAAAATGAGGCATCCTTGCAGCTATTACCTCCCTTCTCCAGCTGAAATGTCATGCTGTTCACATCACTGCATACAGGTTCACATCAGTTCAAATGTATTGTCATTGCATATTTTGGGCCATAATGGTTAGACTCCTATCTGAAAAAAAAAAAGACTGAGCACCATTTACCATATAGCACTAAGTATTTTGGCTGTTACATCAATCATTAATATTACCTTGCTGTTATAAATTAGGTTAAATTTTATTTAACAAATATGACTTTGTTACAGTTGCCTAATTCACTGACACCCAGACATTATGTTTGCAATGAACAGCATTAGCAATAACAATGATCAGATAATGGCTCCTTATAAGAAGATAGTCACTGTGCTCATTTTATATAGTTAAATAAGGCATTTTGCTTCCATTATCTCATTTAATCTTTAAAACTGTCCCATAATGTATGCATTATACCATTTTAGATCTGAGGAAACTGAAGCACAGAGAGGTTAAGCAATGTGCCCAAAGTCACACAGCTGACAATCAGCAAAGCTAGGATTCAAACTCAGATAAACTTTAAATGTTTGTCAGAGCAACAGAAGAAGGTTTGTTGGAGGAAGTGGCACATAAATTATGTTTACCAAACTACTTAGTTGTAATTCAACGGGAAAAATTTGTTTCTGGTATGTGGAATAATATGGTGACCAAAGAGAGACACTAGGACTGATGACATATAGGAAACAAATGCACAGGGTCAGCCTGTAAAGATAAATCATAAAGAATATAGGAAAAAATCTTACATCATTCAAAAAATTAAAAATATTGTCTGTATAAGAAAAAAATAATTAGTATCAGACTAATGTAGTTCCTTAGGAAAAAACAGCTCTAAGATTTTGAGGGAAAGGTATTACTTGAGGAACATGACAAAGCTATAATTTATGTGTGAGGACAATTCTTAGAAATACGAGAAATGAGAAAAAAATTACCACTCCCATAGTCTTCCTGGGAAAAAGCCTTGAAAAATTATACCAACCAAGAAATAAACCAAGACAAAGAATTCAAGAATGAGGAAAGTATAGCATAATAAAATGAAACGGACACCGAGATGAGTGATTGTTGTGAATGTTATTACGAAATAATGCAGCTGTCAAATAATTCAAATAATGATGTTAGAGTGGTCAAGTAATTCTTAAAGGTACCTATTTTAAAGTAGCAATAACATATGGAATTAAATTTTTGGATTATTCCAACAACAGTAAAAAGAAAGTATGGGGGTAGAATAAAGTTTTTATCTTAAAATGGAAGAATGAGTATTATTGCTTCTTTGTTGATGATGTTTTAAAAAGCCTGTTCAAATTTTAAAATGTGTGTAGTAACTATTAATAGAGTTAAAACCAAGACATAGAACATCTGAATCATTAGAGAAAAGGCATGTGATAAGAAATCATTTTCAATATATGAATATAAAAAAACAAAAGTTAAGGAAATATAAACATGCCAAGGAAATATAAAATTAGGAAATTTATCAGTTTTTATAATAAATAAAAATGAGTTAATTTTTTTTAAGACAAGGTCTTGCTCTGTTGCCCGGGCTGGGGTGTAATGGAGCAAGCATGACTCACTGCTGCTACCTTAAACTCCTGGACTCAAGGGATCCTCCTGCCTCAGCCTCTCGAGTAGCTGGGAACACATGAGTGAGCCACCACAATCTACTCAAGTTCAAAATATTATTAAAAGAAAAGATTTAGTTTGGATAAATAAATTATAAAATATTTCTTTTTTTTTTTTTGAATTGGAATCTCACTCTGTTGCCCAGGCTGGAGTGCAGTGGCAGGCTCACAGTCACTGCAGCCTCAAACTACTGGGCTTAGGTGATCCTTCCGCCTCAGCCTTCCAAGTAGCTGGAACTACAGTCACACACCACCATGCCAGGCTAATTTTTTTTTAAATTATTTAATATGGAGATGAGGGCTTGCCGAGTTGCTCAGGCTGGTCTTGAACCCCTGGACTTAGGCAGTCCTCTTGCCTCAGCCTCCCAAAAGGCTAGGATTACAGAGCCACCGTGCCTGGCAAAATAGTTCAACGATACTCTCTTTATGAGACACACAGTAAAATACTAAACTAAAAAGGTTGAAATAAATACTGTGAATATCCAGGTATTGAAAGCAGAAAGAAATAAAGAGCAACAATGTTAGTAAGAGATGACTGCCAGGAGGCAAAAGGCTTAACAGCAGCAAGAATGATTGCTTGTATTTGAAAATGTTTGATCTACAACCAAAATGCCAAGGTCATAAACATTTATTCTCTAAGTAACATAAAATCTGTCAAAAACTTTAGAATATGGAAAAGTAAAAAAGGAAGATCTGTTTCAAGCAAATAAAGGAGATTTCTTTCATCTGAGTCATTTTCAGGCAAAGTACACAAAAAGAATACGAATAATTTGAATAACCCAGTAAGTAAATTTTTTTTGAGTTGGAGTCTCACTCTGTCGCCCAGACTGGAAGTGCAGTGGCCGCTTCCGGCCACTGCAGCCTCGACCTGCTGGGCTCCGGCGATCCTTCGGCCTCAGCCTTCCGAGTAGCCGGAATTACAGGCATGCACTACCACGCCCGGCTGATTTTTTGATTTATTGTAGAGATGAGGTCTCGCTGCCCAGGCCGGTCTCGAACCCGCGGGCTCAGGTAATCCACTCATCTCAGCCTCCCAAAGGCGCGGGATTACAGGCTGAGCCACTTAGCCCGGCTTGGTAAATTTTATGCTAACATAAGTGTCCCTTAAGATCCTTCTTGAATTTTTTTTTCCTTTTCAATACTATTCCCTACACATACATCTTCAGAAGCTCCTTTTCTGGACCACTGGACCGCTCTGACATCATCTAGAGTTCTACCTGGGTTTCTATACCTGCCCAGCCTCTCCACACCCATCATCTAAGATTGTCTTTAAAATGTGAAAGGCTAGTAAGCAAAAGATGCGCTGGTAACTATTATGTTCCATTTTCTCAAGATTGGAAGAGGCAAGGTACTATAGAGAAAGCATGAAAAGCAAGTATATATTTCAGTTACAAAGGCGTTTGGTTGTAAATTGTAATGGAGCAAAGAATAGTGTAAACCAAATGGTATTGGACATGGAGCTATTCACTTCTGTAAATATTTTGGATACTGTTCTGGGTGATAGGTTAGAAAATGTAAATAGTATCTGTTAGGAAAAAAGAAATATTGTATTCTTTTCACTCTAATATTTCATCTGATTTTAACTTCCATTCCTATGGAAGAAAAATTTAAAAAAATAATGTAACACCCATTTTCCAAAATCTTTGGCTGTTGGATATTGAACCTGTTTAAAAATATCAGCCACACTCAGACAGACACAGAGGAATCAAGTTAAATTGTCTGACTAATAAACCTAGGACAAGAATATACGGGACATGAACATACTGGACAGAATCAGTTGAACTGGGTAGGAGTGTTGTGAGACAAGTAGACAAACAACCAGATTAGTTCAGAATGAGGTCTAAAGTGACTCCTCATCCTAAGTGAGATAATGTCCATATCTTGATATTATGAATGGATCCTGTATATTCTTTATAGCTACTTTGCATATAACATGGATATTAACTTATATTTAATTTTTAATTAGTTTGTAGTTAATTTAGAATTAAAATATTTGAAAGATTTGTCTTCAAGTAGGGAACTGAATCAAGAGGATTCTCCCTAATAAAGAAGCAATTCTGCTGCCAAAAGTCAAGAAAAACTAGATTAACAGAACTAAAAAAAAAGTCTTGAAGATTTTTGTGTTAAGATTCTTATTTTCTGCCTCATTTCATAAATAAAGATAAAGAAGAAAGTTCCAAGATCAGTTATTTTATATTCAAGAACTGAACTGATAGTAATGTTTGTGGAAGAGCAGAATCTTTTCTTGTATGTAGAATCTGGTTGCTTGTTGGGCCTGTCACTAAAATGAGTGGAGTCAGTTTTCAGGCTGTAAAACTTGAATTCATTCATCCTTTCTGGCACCAGCGCTGTTGCATTGAGAATATTCTAGAAAAACTTGACCAAATGGATTTAGTAGTTATCTACCAAAAATTCTACCCTACAACCATAAAATATACATTCTATTCATCACCACATGGAACATACTCCAGGATTGACCACATTCTAGGCCATAAACCAATCATAAATTCCATAAGACTGAAATAATACCATGCATCTTCTCAGACCACAGTGGAATTAAAAATATATATATCGACACCAACAAGATCCTCCCAAAACACACAAAGACATGGAAACGAAACAACACATTGCTGAATGACTTCTGGGACAACACGGAGGTTCAACTTAGAAATCAAGACAGAAATTGAAAGATTTCTGGAAACAAATAAAAATAAAGACACATCTTACTAGAACTTTTGGGATGCCATGAAAACAGTAAAAGAGAGAATTTATAGCCCTACACACACACACATCAAGAAAACAGAAAGATCACAAATAATCAGCCTAACATCACACCTAAGAGAACTAGAAAGGCAAGACCACCAAAACCTTAACTTTAGCAGAAGAATCCAGATCACCAAGATAAAGGCCCAACTACAGAACATAAAAGACAAACATATAGAAAAAAATAAACGAAACACAAAGCTGTTTCTTTGAAAGAATAAATAAGATTGATGAACCCCTAGCCAGATTGACCAAGAAAAAGAGAGAAAAAGCCCAAATGCACATAATTAGAAATGTAAAAGATGAAGTCACAACTGATCCTGAAGAAATTCAAAAGATTATCAGAGAGTACTATACACACCTGTATGGAAGCAAACTTGAGAACGTAAATGAAATGGAGGATTTTCTGACATCACACAACCTCCCAAGGTTGAAACAAGATGAAATTCAGCCCCTAAATAGACCAATATCAACCCAGGAAGTTGACTCTATCATAAGAAAACTACCTACAAAAATAGGCCCGGATCAGATGACTTTCCAGCAGAATTCTACAAAACATACAAAGAAGAGCTGATACCAATCCTATTGAAAGTAATCCAGGCATTCGAGAAAGATGGAATTCTCCCCAAATCATTTTATGAAGTTAACACAGATACCCAGATCAAATAAAGATCCAACAAAGAAAGAGCACTACAGACCAATATCCCTGATGAACATGAATGCAAAAATTCTCAACAATATCCTAGCAAATCGAATCCAACAATACATTTCAAGAATCATCTACCATGACCAAGTTGGCTTTAATTCCTGGGATGCAGGGCTTGTTCAACATTCACAAGGCCATAAGCATAATTCAATACATCAACAGATGTAAAAACAAGAACTACACAATCATATCATTGGACATAGAAAAAGTTTTTGACAAAATACAGCATCCCTTCTTGATAAAAACACTTGAACATCTAGGCATAGAAGAAACATTCCTCAAAACAGTAAAAGTCATCTATGATAAACCCATAGCCAATATACTGCTCAATGGACAAAAGTTGGAAGCATTTCCCCTGAAAACCAGAATAAGACAAGGGTACTGACTCTCACCTCTCCTGTTCAACATAGCATTGAAGTCCTAGCCAGAGCAATCAGGAAAGAGAAGGAAACCACGGGTATCCAAATAGGAAAAGAGTAAGTTAAGCTATCCCTCTTTGCAGACAATATGATCCTATACCTTGAAAACCCAAGGGTCTCTGTCAAAAACCTCTTCATACTGATAAATGACTTTGGCAAAGTCTCAAAGTATAAATTAATGTGCAAGAGACAGTTAAATTTTTATATGCCAACAACAAACAGGTAGAGAAGCAAATAAAAAATACAGTCTCATTACAATAGACACACACACACACACACACACACACACACACACACCACACACACACACACACACACACACACACACTCACACACACAAGAATACCTTGGCATCTTCCTTACCAGAGATGTGAAAGATGTTTTCAACAAAGACTACAAAACACTGCTCAGAGAAATCAAAGATGACACACACAAATGGAAAAAATTCCATCCTCATGGATTGGAAAAATCAGCATTTTTGAGATGCCCATCCTACCAAAGGCCATCTACAGATTCAACACAATACCCATTAAATTACCAACATCATTCTTCTCAGACCTAGAAATGACAATACAGAAATTCATATGGAAACAAAAAAGACCATGAATAGCCAGAACAATCCTCAGCAAAAGAAACAAAGTTGCAGGTATCGCACTTCCAGATTTTAAACTTTATTATAAGGTTACAATAATCAAAACAGCCTGGTATTGGTACATGAATAGGCCAACAGAACTGGAGAGATTCTGGAATCAAAACCTTGACTTCTCAACCAACTCATCTTCGACAAAGCCTCAGCAACAACCACTGGGAAGAGGAGAACCTATTCGGTAAAAGGTGCTGGGAAAACTGGTTAACTGCATGCAGAAGAATGAAACAGGATCCCTACCCATCACCATATACAAAAATCAACTCTAAATGGATCAAAGACCTAAACATAAAACCTCAAACCATAAGAATCTTAGAAAATGCAGGGGATACTTTTTTACACTTTGGAATAGGCAACTAATTCCTGATTATAAACCCCAAAGTATATGCCATAAGAGATAAGATAGACAAGTGGAACCTCATCAAACTGAAAAGCTTTTGCAAAGCAAAAGAAACCAACAAAAGACTGGGGAGACAGCCCGCAGAATGGGAAAAAAATTGCCAAGTGTATATCTGACAAATGCCTAACATCCAGTATCTACAAGGAACTCAAACCAACTGAAAGGAAAAAAAAAAAAAAAAAAAAAAAATCCCAAAATAAGTCATCCCCTTAAAGAGTTTCAAGTTTACAGCATCAAAGAGATATAACGGTTTTCATTTGGGAAAGGTTGATAATTATTCCCATAGAAAGGAAAGCATGGAATAGGAAAAAAAAAAAATTCTTAATTTTGAAAAAACTTAATGTTGCTGGATATATCAGATAAAATTCATAGGATTTCTGTACAGATATCATACAGTGTATTTATAGTATACCAATACTATGTGAAAATAAAGAAATGGTGTGCCTGTATCAAATAAAATTTTCAACTTAGTTTTATATAAAGTATTTGCATTTGTGAGAGAGAATATAAAATTGAATTTATCAGTATAAAATGTTTTATTTAAAAATATTTGGTTCCAATTTCTCTCTGCAAATTGTGTTTAATATTATATATTTAATAAAGCAAAGCTTTGTGTAAACAAGTTCCTTGTGACTTTTTCAAAATTGCAAATTATTTCTTGTCTTACTTCCTTTTAGATTAAAACTGTCTCATATATAGCTTTAACCAACTCATACTTCTCATGTATAACCAACCAATACTTCTCTCACAATTTAAAATGAGGCATTTATACTAGCAAATCTTTAAACTACCATCTATTAAGATTAATGTAGCCCTCAATGACTATTTAATGGTGTAACCAATTTCTAATATGCACTTTACTAGCATGCCATAACATATACTCCCAGAGGACTAAGAGGAATTTATGGTAAAATAGCATGAAATTAACTGGATAAGGCATTTCATTCATATGCATATATATTATAAATTAAATATATATAAATTATATACACATATATAATTTTAAACACTGGTAAACCTGTTTCAATAGTGTGGTATAAGAGAAGTATCTTTTCACTCTGACTAAATCATGTCCTGATACTGTAGATTATTCTGAGAAACTGTACACATCTGTGCTTGGTTCTGTTTAATGTACTCAGGAAATGTTATAGAAAAAAATCCCTTCCTTGTATTACTGACCACAAGTTACCTATTTCAAGTTGACTATTACATAGAACTTTAAGGGATATATTGCTTTTTTTCTTTTATAGAAAACTGTTGAGATTAGAGAGAGATATATTTTGTAAACTCTGGTTTCAAAAATATTTGAGTATTTTAATTATAATGCTTTTTATGGTAATTATAATGCTTTTAAGAAAATGATAAGAGGAATAATCCCATTCTCAAGGTAAACACCCATATATTTGTAATACTTTTAGCATAGTATATATAACTGTATATAGAGAACAATTTTTTCTTTAAATCATAAAAATTATTTCCTTCAGTTTCTTTAATCATTTTAAACATGAAAAGAACTAGAGTTCGGGCTTAATTCAGAGAAAGGAAATAGAATATTATCAGTGGTGAGATAATTTGTAGAAACTCTTGCAATGCAACATAATAAAAATAAAATAAAATTTATGAATGTATTATTTAATTTTATAAAATGCTTATTATTTATGCCCTTTATTTGTATCTCCCTTACTCTGTAAGAAAGCAACAAGCAATAATTACCAGCAACCACAAAAATACTTCAATCTGAGATGGAGTTGAAAAAACTGAGAGACATAGAAATTTTAGTATTATGTTTGAACAGATTTGGGAATGCAAGGGAAATGAAAAAAAGTCAGCCAAAATATAATCTTATCTTTCTAGTCATTTATTTACAGTGGGTTGCTATCTCATGAGCATAGAGGTTAGGTCTCCTTCTCCCTTTTCATATGCATAGGCCAAAAGTTAGCATTTCACCCCACACTGTCAGTTGATTTTGTGTCAGCTTTAAGGTACTACTATAATTCTTTCAAGAATATGTACACACTTTAAAATGAAATGCTTCACTTTATTTATTTTGTGAGGGCTTCGGCATATCTTTTTGGGATCATGCTTTTTGATTATTACCTGACTTTTAAACTAGTTGAGCTAGAAACTTGCATTTGGTAAGAATGCTCAAGGTCATGTTTACTTTCAGTCAAGTCAGTATGACTTTGTAGAGGTCTGAATTTGGAATCAGAAGCCCTGAGTGGACTCTTAATTCTTCACCAACTGAGTATACATTTTACTTCTCTTGTTTCTTCCGGTGCTGGTTTTAAACTTGTTGCCAATCAATACAGATGATTCTTGACTTATGATGGGGTTGTCCCAATAAACTCATCATAAGTTGAAAATATTGTCAAAAATAAGTCACAAATACATTTACTAATCCTAACCTACCAGAATGACAGCTTAGTCTACCATGTCTTCAATGTGCTCAGAATACTTACATTACCTTTCAGTGGGGCAAAATCACCTAACACAAAGCCTATTTTATAATAAAGAGTTAACTATCACACACCAATTTACTTAACTCTGTACTGAAAGTGAAAAACAGAATGGTTTTGCACCATGATAGAGTCAAAAAGTTGTAAGTCAAACCATCTTAAGTTGGGGATCATCTGTACTTCTGCCCTATGAGGGAAGATGCCAGAAAATGCTTTTGCCCTTTTCTCCATCCTTTCTTTACTCTTCCTTGTGGAGTGTGGAGGCCATTACTAGGAGGCACTTTCTGTAGAGAGCAATCAGGAAGTAAGTACATTCTTAGGGGTCGTGTTCTTCTGGCCTCTAGTATATTGACCTTCGGAGTATTCTCCTCCGACCCTGGGCCATGGGCTGTGCTCACAGGGTCTGTTGGTCCCCCAATAGAAGGCCTTCAGTTCTCTAGCTTCTGTGAATCAATATGTTCATTGCATCCAGAATAGGAGTTTCTAGCTTTCCCCAAATTTCCAGAAAGGTAGCATATTAAAGGAAAGGGTGATCTTACCTACCTTCATAAAAAGAATATTAGCTGAGTTATAGAAATATGCTTAATAAAGATACATAACAGATATTATTTTTACTATGTTCCATTATACATACTATATATCTCATGAAGTCCTTATTCTCATCAGGAATCATTTGGTGTTAATTATCTAGACAAAGTCTATGTTTCTGAATGAATAAAAATGTGGATCATGCAAGGTATACACATAGTTTTTCCACTGTGTCAAGATGTCAATTTTCTTTGCCTGCGGAGTTCTAGCTAGGAACAACAACAACAACAACAACAAACTATGGAGTCTGCATATCTTTATGAAATTCATGCTCAGTACCATCAGAGCGTAGATGAGATGGGAGTTGAATGAGCTCAGATGCACTAGGATCTGCAACCTCTGCCCTATCAACTCCCCTCAACATCATGTCCAATTCTTTGACACTCATTGACTTGGTCCCTAATTACAATGCAACTTTTCTTTTCTTTTTTGGAGTAGGAGTCTCACTCTTATGCCCAGGCCGGACTGCAGTGGCATGCTCACAGCTACCACAGCCTTGACCTGTTGGACTCGGGCGATCCTTCCAAGTAGCTGGAACTACAGGCACACGCCATCATGCCTGGCTAATTTTTTGATTTATTGTAGAGATGAGGTCCCACCAAGTTGCCGAGGCTGGCCTCGAACCCATGGGCTCAGTCAATCCTCTCGTCTCGGCCTCCCAGAGTGCTGGGATTATAGGTGTGAGCCACCGCGCCTGGCCACAATGCAACTTTTGAAAATAATATTTTTCAAGTTTTTTATAGTAAAAAATATACATTTTTAATCTTCCATGCCTTTTCACAGGCACCATCCTGGGTCCTTCTTTTCACCTTTTGTCTTAATAGGATGGGTTTTACTATTGTCTGAAGAACAATCCATAACCTAGTTGCATCCTTTGAGATCCTACCATCCATGTTCCGGTTATAAATCATAAGTTATATTATGTATTTGAACAGAAAGAATTTAATAAGAATTGTCAATGAGGCATCAAGTTGTGAGCTAAGTAATTGAAAGTATAGAAAGGGAACTATAAGCTTTTATGGAGGAAGCAACTGCAAGAAACAGCAATCAATAAATTGGAATTATTAAAACTTAGAAACTTAAAGGAGAGCTGCTGGGGCCTCAGAGACAGACCTTGGAAGAGGGAGCATGAGCTAGCTGGGGCTGGTGCCGCTGTGGAGCTGCGCATGATGAGGCTAGTTCTGAGAGTGCTGGAAAAGGGAAACCTGGATTCAGTATTTCTATTGGGAAAGAACTGCCCTTGTTGGGGAGAAAAAAATATTGCTAGGGTGATACAGAAGCGAGGAAGCCAGGTAACACACAGGAAGCAAAGTTGATGGTGCAAGTTCCTCTCCCTCCTCCAAACTCTGTTTCCTCTAGGGCCTCCTACAGAGTCTAAGGGAGATCCAGCTGGCAAAGCAGAAAGAGGGTTGCAGTCTGAGCATCAAAGTCAGATTGCAGGGAGGAAAAGGAGGCTTTGGAGCATGTCTTAGCCCATTTGTGCTGCTATAAAAAAAATACCTAGACTGAGTAATTTATAAGCAGCAGAAATGCATTTCTCACAGTTCTGGAAATTGTGAAGTCCAAGATCAAGGTACCAGAATATTGGTCTGTGAGGGCTTGTTTCTCAAAGATGGTGCCTTCTACATGTCCTCACATGGTAGAAGAGGAAGACAAGCTCCCTCGGGCCTCTTTTATAAGGGCACTAATACCAATTACTAGGGTTTTGCCCTCATGATCTAGTCACTTCCCAAAGGACTCCTTCTTAATACCAACACATTGGGGATTAAGTTTCATCACATGAATTTTGGAAGGACACAAACATTCAGACTATAGCAGAGCTCTAAGGCACAGGGAAAAATTCAGACTATAGCAGAGCTCTGCTGGCACAGGGAAACCTCCCCTCTACCACTCATTACTTCTTCTGCCTTCACTTTTTCATAGTTTGAGTCATTACACTGACCTCTCACACTCCCTTTCATACTCACATACAACTCCCATTCCCTGCCTTCCAGACACTGTGATTACAGTGGTTTGTATGTTACTTCTAGTTATTTATTTGTGATATTTCCATTAAAATATTTCATAACCACCTGTATGACTATATAGGAAAGTCAATTTTAGCCCCAGTATGGGAGTAAAATTGGGCTAACTTAGGGTTGACCAATTTCCAAAGTTCTTAGATGAATTACCAGGCAAATATAATTGATGATATCATAGACTAGGGTACCAAGTAATCCAGTAGGGTGGTGAGTAAGCAAAACTATCAGGAATTTCCTGGTTTTGATTATCTGGATAAAGTCTGTGCTTCTGCATGAATAAAAATGTGGACCTTGCAAGGTATGCAAATAATGTTCTCACTGTGTCAGGGTGTCAATCTGTTCTGTCTTTGGAGTTCTGGCTAGAGAAAAAGACACCAGGGCACAGAGTGAATAGTTTTCCCAGAGAAATATGATGTGTAGGTAGCCTGTCATGGAAAATAATTCCAAGCCCTGTACATAGGGAATAACTAAAGCCATTAGCAGCTGAACTCATAAACTGTAATGAAATGACAAAATGTAACAAAGCTGTGCAATTATCGTATCAATTTACTCAAAACCTTTTCTAATCCTTTTTATACACATTATTCTAGCGAAATACTCCGATGTAGCAATTACAGAAAATTTCCAAGTCTGTTGGCAAAAACTCAGGAGACTTTGGCCCACTGAAAAACTTACTACATTAGCAGAAACTGTGCAAATGGGCCCGTCTATACTTATAAGGCAAGACCGACTGGCTTTGGTTCAGTTTTTAAGTGATTCTAAGGGAAATTGCTTACTGGTTTTTATTGACTATGAATTGTTATTCCTGTTTAACTAGAGCACATGATTTTTATAAAATACAATGCTTAAGTGTAGATAGCTAACCATATTTCAACTACAAAATGGGGGTCGATGTCCTTGCCTAACATGGAGATAAAATCTGACACTTTCTCAATTAAGAGAATATTTCATTTTATGAAAAAAAATGAACTATATGCAGGTTATATCACATACAAATATTTTGTTGGTCAGAAAATAAGTAACACAGCATCATTTAATATTTTTAAGTTATTTAAAATAATAGCATTCAACTGTTGGTTAGTTGGCATATGATATCAGTGCCTTCAGGTTCTAAATTAAATCAGGTTTGGATGCTTACTTGCTCAGTGTTTTGATCACAGTTAAATACAGGGAAATAGCAAGAAAACTACTTTTTTGTAAACACTACTCTTTATGAAGCAAAAGTTACAAAAGTATTATTTGACCTTCTATTGCTGTTATATAGCTCTTTAAAAATGTAAACTCCTTTATGGGAAAAATTTGTTTTTAGTTTGAGGAGGAATTTGAGAAAGAAGGTGAAAAAATGCAATTATTTTCATACAATCAATGAATACTATTAATAGTATTAAGTACCCACTGAGAACATAGCACTAAAATGGACTGATCTATAGTGGATATAAATTTGAGATAGCTGTACAATTGAATACAGTGACTTGGGTATCAGTCAAGATATAAATAGGAAAATGCTAAAAATTCAAAACAGGAAATTTAATGTAGAAAATTGGTTATAGAGGTAAGGAAAGAATTAAGACACCATAAGGCTGGTGTGGCAATTCAGAATATGTTAATAAAGTTTCAGGGACATCTAGCCTTTTTGTTATAGATTACTTAAACCAATCTTTATATATAGAAGAAAACATATTTCATCTTCTTTAATTTTTTATGATACTGCCTAAAGTTTTTTTTAACGGAATAAAGTTGCTTATTTCCCTCTCATGAGGATGGGGGAGTCAGGTTAGCCGTGCTGTTCTCCACTCAGTCACTTAAAAACACAGGCTGTGACAGCTCTGTCCTGTGCAACATGTGACTTCCAAGTTTGCTCTGAATGTCACTTGATGTGTGCCACCTGCATGTCTGGGACATAAAATCTCTAAACTTTTAATGCCAATGTGATGTATTGCTGTTGGGTTGAGGAGAGAAAAATTCCCTAAAATGGAGAGACAAGGGAAGGACATAGGTTCAAGGACAGACGTATGTGTTTGCTCCTTTTCCTCACAACAGAGCTGTGAGGGAAGGTCACAGCTCCACTGCGGAAATCCAGCAGGTGAGAAAGTTTTTCTTTGATCTGGATGGTATGATAACCAGAAAGGAGGGCAGAGAGAATCATACCTCATAATGACAGAGAAGGCTGGATGGTGTGAAAGTTGAAAACCAGACTTAGAAATGAGTGCTACTGCTTCACCAAAAAGAGGATTATACCTGCAGAGACTGAGTTTCCTGTCAAAGGTTCTGGCTTCTCTTTGAGCCTCCAACACTGAACTGGGGAAATAACATTTTATCAACCAGTCTCCAGTCAGAGCTTTCCATCTGAGAATAGGGTTCTAATAGCAACCAGGTGGTCAGTGAATGACTCCAAGACTCCTCTGTTCTGTTTATGACCAACATCTGGCCTAGATAAATCTCTCTATTCTAGAATGAGTCAACAGAGGAACAAAATACCCCAACCAACTGAAGTCTGTGGAAATACTCTTCAACATTAGAGGGAATATAATACACAAGTCAAGAGGTGGAAAATATATACTCAAAAAAGATTTACAACAGGAAAATTGAATGCATTTGAAAACTTTCTGCACTGAGTTTCTGCACTGGCTTATAGTCAGATGTTTTGAAACCATTAAGCTAATATCCTTTTTGTTTCTTCTTCCTCTTATGGTAATTGCATCACTATAGATCAAAGAAGAGGGAAAATCAAATGAAACATAGAAGATATCATGTACAGGGAGCCTTTGCCAAACAAGATGGGGAGTAAATGAAAGCCCTTTTTTGACCAGTAGATTGTGGGAAAGGGAAAAGTGAGAGCCACAGTTGAAACACCTGTCCACATTTCCCCTCGCTTCCCACCACTGGGGGTGGAGGATGGGTTATGGTGGAAAAGCCAAAGACAGTGAGGGTCTGCAGAAATGTGTTCTTGCACAACTACAGCCATGTCGGCATGGAGGCACAGTGCAGGTAGGAGAGAAAGGGTGTGATTGATGACATTCGCGTCTCTCTAGACTCCCTTGTAATATAGAATTGATTCACAAGGTTCTGTATGTCCTGAGGGGGAGAGAGAAGTAGCTGAGATGAAAACCAGCTGCCCCCACAGGGCTGCAGTGGGAGGGCTGAGATGTCTGAATGTGAACTGAGCCAAAGGCTGCAGGTGAACTTTTCCGAGGCCTGCAGAGATGGGTAGTCCAGATAGACCCAAGTGGGCTTAAGTCCACCAGTGAAATTCAGCAGCCCTGAAAGAGCAAAGAGAACAAAACATAATTCTTAAATGCAAACATTAGCAGGGGAAGCCAGTATGATACCCAGGTAAATAAGAAGCAATCCTGAGGAGCCCCAGAACCCAGGGGATGGGTATAGGAGCTCATGTAACTCTCTCCTAACATATTCTAAACCAAGTTGGGGTTGGAAGGGAGGAAAGTATAGGAGAGGGAACATATTCTTCAAGACAAAGCATTTTTATGTAATAAATTGTGGGAAAAAAGCAGTTTAAACTGGAAACAATACATTTCACAGGAGCTTTGTTAAAAAGATTAGATCAATTTTAGAAATAAATGAAAAACTACATAATCTTTTTATTGTTGCTAAGTGGCAGCATGATAATATTTCCATACAAATTATATTTTATGCTTCTATTTATTATTCAATCATTTTCTTTTTTTTTGAGTTGGAGTCTCACTCTGTCGCCCAGACTGGAGTGCAGTGGCCGCTCCCGGCTACTGCAGCCTCGAACTGCTGGGCTCCGGCGATCCTTCCGCCTCAGCCTTCCAAGTAGCCAGAATTACAGGCATGTGCTACCACGCCCAGCTGATTTTTTGATTTATTGTAGAGATGAGGTCTCGCTGCCCAGGCGGGTCTCGAACCTGTGGGCTCAGTCAATCCACTCACCTCAGTCTCCCAAAGGCGCGGGATTATAGGCTGAGTCACCGAGCCCAGCTTCTTTTACTTTTTCAATTTGAAAAATGAAAAGATTTTCTCCTTTACCTTCCCTTCCATCTTTTCATCACATTCCTCCTCCTGACAGCTCTCTCTGTACTTTTGCAGATATATGGATAAAGTGGGTAATAACTGCAATCGATTTTTAACCATAGTCTTTATAGCTTTTTCTAAAAATTTTATTCTGAACTTATTCTAAAGGTAGAACATTTGGGTGTCATCTTCCTGCTCTGCTTGGAATGTATTTCATCCCTTTATTGAAGGCCATCGAATTCATTTTCCAATTTGGATAGTGTCTTTATGTTTAGACTCTGTATTGCTTTTTATGGTCCTGGAGTTTTCCCTAGTTTCTCTGTCGACCTGCTGAACATAACTGGGACCTCACTTTATTACTCTCCTTGGTTTTATCCAGCATCTTTAATTTTATGTTTATGTCTTCATTTTTTTTCCTGAGTAATTTCCTTAGGTAAATTACTCAGGAAAGATTTGTGGAGATAAATGGCGTAATGCTTTGCACATGTCAAATGATATCTTTATTTTACCTACATAATTATTATATGGGTGAATATATATTTCTGGGCTAAAGTAACTTTTTCTACATTTTAAAGGCATTGTCTTATTGTGTTCTACCTATATTAGGTTAGGTGGGAAGTGAAATGCCAATGTGACTCTCATTGCTTTGAACATAACCTATCTTTTTTTCTTTTTTTTTTTTTTTTGAATTGAAGTCTCACTCTGTCGCCCAAACTGGAGTGCAGTAGCTGCTCCCGGCCACCACATAACATAACCTGTCTTCACCCTCTTTCCGAATGGTTTTATTCTTAATGTGTTTATGTTTCACATCAATGTATCCAATTATGAGTCTGCTTTCATTTGTCCTGCTATTACCTAGAAGTTTCTTCCAGTCTGAAGGTTTGTTCTCTTTTCAGTTCAGGGAAACTTATTTCACTTATTTTTACAATGATCTCACCTTCTCAATTTTCTGGTTTTTCTTCTGTTTGTTGCATCTCCCAGATATTCTGGCCCCAAACTGAAAATTACTCAAATATCTATTAATGGGATTAAAGCCACACAGTGGAGTACAGTGAAATTCAATGGAATGAATGTAGCACTATGAATAAAATTCAGAAATATGATGTTGAGTGAAAGAAGTCAGGTGTGAAAGAGCACATGAAGTATCATTTCAATTACATGAGGTTACCTAAACAAAAAAAAAAAAACTAATTTATGCTGTTAGTCAGAACGTTGATTACCTTTATGGGAAGAATAAGGACTAGAAGGAGCAGAAAGGTCTCATGTTGCTCTGTTTCTATACATAGGTACTAATTATACAGGTGTGTTCAGTTTGTGAAAATTCATCAGGTTGTATACCATATAAAAAGTGCACTTTTCTAAATAATTATGCTATACTTGAACAAAGAATTTTTAATAATTTTTAAAAATCCCAGATGAATATATACAGGTTACTAATAAACATTTTTTTAAAGGTTAAAACTCACTGGTAAATAAATGCCAAATAAGATAGACATGATATACATTGTAAGCTGGTGAGAGTAAAATGAGGGAAATGTTCCATGCTGATGATGTTTTGGAAACATGAGCACTCTGAAACATTGCAGAGAGGATTATACTTGGAGAGACTTTCTAGGGAATGAATTAGCCACGACAACAAAAATCCAATAAAAACGGATATTCTGCAGCCTACTATTAAATCTAGGAGTTTATTCTTATAAATTCATTGTATGATGTTTATAAATATTCCACTACATCAATTATTTATCAAAGGTGATTTGTCAGAGTTAAAAAATGTTTAACAACTAAGCCCAGCAATGAGAGATAGGTTAAATATTTAATTACATTGAAAGATGCTCAGAGCATATTATTAAGGAAAATTTTCAAAAGAAAAAAGCCTTTTTTATTTTAAAATATTTGTTTTTGTGTACTTTTTTCCCCTGAAATGGAAATGAAGTAGTATGGAACAAATCAAAATATTAAGTAGATTGTCACCAATTTTAATTATTTTATATTCTGAGTTTTCATATATTTCTATAATCAACAGAAAAGTATTTTATTTTAAAAATAAAAAATGCTCTAAAATATGGATATTTTGCTTTACAAGCTAAGTTATTCAGTCATAAACTTTCTTTTCTCCCTTTCTAAGAAAAAGTGCTTTGATCACTTTAATTCATATAGTTTCTGATACTATTAAAATCATTTTAACTTTCACTTATTAAAGAGTTGTTTTTAATTCCACTCAAATTTAAGTCATTCTGTTTTTAGATAAACAAGTGAAAAAAGAAAATATTGTCTCATTTACAGAGAAAAAGTCAGATTATATAACTTCAGTATGGAAGCAATAAGCAGATAGATTAATTTGGGGTCTTTCTGTCGTTTAAGCTGGAATCATACA